>OY821779.1:38842835-40146835 GCA_963682175.1 Triglochin maritima
GAGTGGTTGGTTTAGTCGACGATGACCGTTAGGCTCATCAGAGGTTGTTGTGCAGTAGGTTGTCGTTGAATAACGGTCGACCGGCATGTGCTTAGGTCGACTGATGCTAGTGTAATTGCGGGATTCTACCATGCACCGGTCGAACGATGTCTTTAGGTGATCGACCGGTTAAGCATTTTAGGTGGACTCTGATATTTTCGGTTGAACAAAGTCCCTTTGTCGTTCGACCGGTTGGGAGTATAGACTATCTAAACGGTCGACCACCTTGTGACCAGTTCGATTGATTGTACTTGTAGCTAAGTCGGTTGGGGCCTAGACCTTCTAAATTGTCGACTGCCTAGAGATTTGTTCGACTGATAGGTCAAGTGAACTTATTACTTGTTCGACCGGTTGTATGTTAGTTTGATCGGTGGTGAATTAGAGAAAACGTAGGACCTTTTGCCGTTCGACTGATTGGTAGTTAAGGTGTTTGGACACGGGCGTTGGCATCTAAACGGTCGACCGCCCATGACCTTGGTTCGACCGATTGCTTCTTTTGCGTTTACCCAGCTAGGTGACGGTTGAACCCACTCGACCGGTGTGCCTTGTTAGGTCGACCGTTGTTGCCTTGTTTGTGCTTTTACGTTTGTTTGACTTGTGATCGGCTTTGAGGGCAACAAGTCCCTAGCCTTTTTGGGGTGACAGAATGGACAGGCTGACTTGATAGTGATCTGTGTGGGCACGTTTGTTTTGTGAGCAACTCGTCAATGTGTGGCGGAGGTTTCGCCGACGATGTTCCGGCAAGGGTGTAGCAACTTGTGTAAGTCACCCGTATTATATATGCATTATATATTACAGTCCGTCCATGTGTAGTTGTAGGTGTCTGGTGTGCACGTGAGATTGGTTGTGCCTTGTCAGCACGTGTGATGTGTGGAAGATGTTTTCTTACTATAGTTTTGTATACCAGTGCATTGTCGTTTTTCATGCATGTTATGGGAGTTTGTCATACATAGGGGTGTAAGTGGGGAGGGGCGGGTTTTTGCCCCACCGCTACCCGCCCCACCTAAGTTAGGAGGGTAGGCAGGGTGGGGCGGGGCGGGCCGCGGTCCCAAAAAAATCTGCTACCTGCCCCGCGTAAGGGTGGACTAGGCTATGCGGGGCGGGTTTGGCGGGTTTTTCTTTGACTAAAGATAAATACAAAAATTAATCCATTTTCTTTAACATTATCCATTTTAATAAAATCTAGATACAAAAACATCAAGAAAAAAATCAATCAATGTATGTTTTTAAAGCTATATACAAAAAATCAAAGTTAAATACAAACAAAATCAAAACAAAGACAAACAAAATACAAGGCTTATTATGAGGGTTGTGCGGGTGGCGGGTTGGCGGGTTGGCGGGTAATATTTTTTTGTCCGCAACCCGCGTTAGGCGGGGCGGGGCACGTTGCGGGTAAAATCCTACCCATTTACAGTCCTAGTCATACGAGGTTTCCTTATGGAAACTTAGGCATAATTTCATGTTTGTTTTTCACATCGTGAGCGGCGGTTGGGGGTGGTGACTGAGGAGGAGCGCATCAGGGATCGGATCCTCCAGTTTTCCCTTTAAAGGTTATTATGATTACATGTATATGTTTAGTATCTCTTTTGTTGTAATCATACTTTTGAAACTCTGTTTTATACGGTGCACCTCTTGATGTATATATGTAATCAAAAAACTGTGTGATTTGATGTCTTTCGAATATTTTTTAAAGTTTAAAATTTTCCGTTGTTTCGGGAACGTTACAATGTCTCCCATTGGAATTTGTAGAAACTCCTTAATTCTAAGTATTAGTAAATTGACTAAACTAGGGAAAAGATATATTATGGTTTTGACCAACTAAATTGATTGAACTAGGAAGAACAAAAGTTTGTTCAACAAGATAATAAGAGACTTTAGACTTATCAAATCCAATAAATTGACGTGCTAGAACTCCTTATTAAACTATTGTCTCAATATTATTATTTTTCTTTGACCTCAATCTAGAGGTTAAAATATCCTACTTGAATATCCAATCCTAGCACATAAAAAAAATAAAATCATAATCTCTATTTTTACCGGGTTTTATTGTTGCCCATCGTCCCCGTAATTTTTTAATTTAATAATTTTTAAATCAAAAAATTTAAAACTACGGAGAGAAAAATTTCGAAAACTACTCGGATCGCGCGCGGGTCACACTCGCGATCCGTGGGCACGAACAACTATAAAACCCCCTCTCCCACTCCATTTTTATTTCATTCCATTCCTTGCTCTTTCCACTTCTACTCTACACAGTCATCGAATTTTGCCCGGTGATATCAATTTTTCTGATATGTGGGTCTTTGTTGGTGATATTGAGGTAAAAAAATCCATTCTTAATTTCTATTATTAATGATTAATAATTGCTAATTATGTAAAATCTTGAAGTAATTTTAGTATAAAACTGATGAAAGAATGTTACATTGTAGTTAACAAAATGATTGCGGTAACTGTGTACTTTGGCGGTGAAATAACTCAAAATGCAAGTTATGGTGTAGAGTACACGATAGGTCCAAGACTTACACTTTCAGCGAGTGAAAATGTAACCTTAGAAAAAATTAAGAGTTGGATTTATCAAGGTTTGCATTAAAGAATCTCGGTGGAAAGGAATGACTGGACGATTTATCAAGGTTTGCCTCACCAAAAATTTTAATAGAAATGAATGACTGGACGATGTGCACGGTATTCCAAAACAGCCTCCAGCTATAATATATTAAAATATTTTATGAAAAATACACCAACTAAAAATATGTAATTTAAATTTTTAGAAAAATTAACACAATATAATTTTTGTTGGTAGTTACATTTGTGCAAATATCATTGACTCTAAACATGCAATTTGGTTTTCCGAGAAGTGGGGAAATAGACTCTCTATCCACTGCATCATTATACTCACGTTCGTTTTGTACAGAACAACTTCTACTAAAATGACTCATTTTGACAAAAAATTGTTCATGAAAATAAAAACAAAATTAATTTTAATAATGTAAATAAAATAAAAAATAGTAGGTTTCATGACAATATGCATGATATAGATATGATGAAATGTATAAAAATTTAAAAAATAAATACAACTAATATTTAATTTTTAATTTAATAGAAAATTAAAAAAAGAATTTTGAATGCTTAGTGTAACTTTTTCAACTTTTTACTTTAAACTAAAAGGAAGTAATGGAAGGTAAGCTCAAAACTCGTAACTTTCTTACTACCAATCAGTAATGCAACAAAACTTTCCAAGTTCTATTATAAAAACAAAAATATTATAAAGCTTCTATTTATTTATTTTTGCAAGAAAAAAGAAAATCTGTTTGAGACTTTAAAGTACATTGTAAAAAAACCAAATTATGTACAGAAGTCACGTTGGGGGCTTTTAAAACGAAGATAATGCAAGTCTAACACGATCTTAAGCCTTCACATAGCAATCATCAATCAAGCTATCTAGCAAAATGAATATTTGCTAATTTCATTTAGCAGTTGACTTCCATATTCGCGTTCCATGTCTTCTTCTATCATTTTCCATCGAGCTTTCGTGAGAGTTGATCTTGGTTTCTAAATACTAATTATTCTACCAAAATGTTTCTGATTGACTAATTATACGTCTAATTAAGTGTTATAGCGTAATTTGGTTTTTAATGTTGTGAGTTTTCATGCATGTGGGTGTGAGAATTTTGGTTTTATCAATATCTCTTCAATATATTTGGTTCTAGAAAAAAGTTAGATGATATTTTTGCGCTTTACAATTAAGTCATTAAACCAACTTAAAGTGTTAGAAAGTGGGATGATTGTTTATTATGTGTGTTTGTCTATATTATATAATAAATTTCGTAAATGTATGTTATAGAAATGATAAATGTATAAAAAATTATTTTAATTATAATTATAAACGGAAACATAAATACAACTAATATTTAAAATTAAATTTAATAGAAAATAAAAAAATGTATCCGAATATTTTTTATTTAACAAAGAAATTAAATCTTAATTATAATTATTCTTAAGTAAAAAATAATGTGAAAAATTAACGTGGGCGGAGTCCCAAGATAAGCTCGAAGATGGGTTGTGCGATGGGCCGATGGGAGAAGAAACTAGAAGAGGAGTTTAAATTTCCAAACCCACGGATCGTGGGTGTGAACCACGGATCGCGGTTCACACACCCGATCTGAGTTTTCGAGAGAGAAAATTTCTTTTCGTAGTTTTAAAATTTTTGTTTTAAAAATTACGGCCTCGTCCTCCATCCATAACATATAAAACAAAAACTCTGGGACACCGCCACCGTGAGAAACAATGAGACTCCTAGTGTTCTCGTAGCTAATATCAAATCGTTCTTTCGAAATTTATACATTTTTTTGTATTCTTTAGCAATTTTTTAAGATATTAAACATAATTGCCATTTCTTCATAATTTGGCCTGCCAGTACCACTGCCTGTATCAATGCATTAAGGTATGAATGATACAATAAAAAAATCAAAACTTGATTGTTTTTCATCCCTTTACTCATTCCTTTAATGTAGTCGTGATTATTACACTCTATGAGTCCCCAACTAATCAGCCTAAAATATTATGGAGGGACCCCCATTTGAAATGTTAGTTAGATGTCCCTATAATTCTTTGGACGGGTTATGAATATTTATTTGCCAATTCTACATCATTCACTAAACAATAGCGAGTAATGAATGGTGTAATACAAAGTGGGGTCTCTCTTAGAGAAAAAAATGACATGATGGACACCCACTTCCAACTTTCATGCACGTCCACAAAAAATAATAGTGCAGTTTTTAATTAAAGTAATTGAAAATCATAGGCTGCTAAGAGAACAGAGCAGAAGTGGACAATGGGTGTCAAATGGTAAGTTCTAAGTGATGTATTAAGAGATCTGTGTTTTGTTTTGATTCTTTGAGATTCATATTCAACTATGCAATAGTATAAACTAGATCTGAAGGAACAAAATGGAATTTCAATCCAAATTTATAAAAAAAAATTCAAAAGTAGTTATCACGAATTACTTCTTCAGTTAAGATGTTCTGTTGGCTTTTCACATATGTGTGATAATTATATCACATAATTACACTCATCCAAATGGTGTTGGCAACCATAGCGAGTAATGTGGTATAATTATCAGTGGAATCATTATCTCTTGCGCCCACTGTGGTTGCGTTTGGATGACTTACTTTTGGATGAGTTTCTCCCAAAAGCTTAACATTTCCACGTAAGAGAGTTTCTCTTCAGTTTCTTCACTTCTAGAAACATTACATGTTTGGATGTAATCAGTTGGTTTCCTTAGAAGATGTCAAATCATAACGAAGTTATGGTTCTACCCTTCTCTCCTCACCTTGAAAAAGTATTGTTACTTGAAAAGTTTAAACATCACTTAATTCTCCTGGAAGCAACTAATTTGTGCTTAGTTTGTTGCTTGAATTGTTGAACCTCACTTGATTTCATCTATTTGATTTGATGAGATGTGAAAGTTTTGTTGTGCATCATAATTGGAAAGTTAGGTAGGTGTTTGTAACCAAAAGTATCATTTGTACTTTTTTTGTGGCTGAGATAGTAACCCCTTGGAAGTGAATTGGAGAAACCACTTCAATAGAAAGGAATTAAGCCGACAGAAGCATATTCAAGACTTGGATTTTGTGTTAAGTCATGAGATATATGTTTAGGATAACTTTGTAATTGATAATTGAATTCTAGGATAAATGAATTCAAAACCGGTATAAATGGGTACTCTTATCTAGGTCCTCGTCATCCTCGTAGTGTCGGTCCAATGTTTCACCACTCATGTTTGATTTTGTATTAGACCATCAATAGAACTAAAAATGATTAAAATGTCGTATTTCCAACATGAATGATTTGGGGACTACTATGTAAATAGGTGCAATTTTCTTGGACATATACTAAACATGTAGACGTTAAACATAGAGTCAGGGGCGGATCCAGAAAAAAAAAAGGTGGGGCAAACTGCTTCAATATTGGTCGATTTTTTTGGAGGACCACAACTTAAACATAATACTTTAAATAAATTAATTAATTAAAAAAATAAAAATTTGAAAATATTCTTCCTATTTTTAACATTTTTCCAAACCTAAATACATTAAAATTCAAACATCCAAAAATAAATTACAACCATAAAACACGACACATCAGTTAAGTTGGTTTTTTCCCCTTACAACTCAAATTCCAATATTCAAACACAAAGCAGATGGTTTGGGAAGATTTATTGGTTATGTTCGTTCTTAAGTTTAAAATCAATAAAATCTAGATAAATAGATGAAACAAAATAGTGTATAAGTATAACCTAAAATTATAATAAAAGAATTTTGTAATAATTATTACTATTTATCTCATTGCTATTTTCGTTCATGGAATTGCAGACTTAAGATTTATTATTCATTCTATGGCTCTTATGTATAGAATGATCTTAATGAATAAGTTTTCTATACATGTTAGCTTATTTTGAGTTTTCATTCCATTTTCAGCCAACAAACAAACTCAACAGTATCACAGTGAGATATATATGTCAATAAGTATAACTGTACTAGAAAAGTAAAATTACGCATCATAATCAAAAAAGTCAAATCTTAAACATCCACAACACCTGACTAAAATCTATGCAATGTTCATTTTAAACTAAAAATTTAACAAATTTACACAACAATACACGTCTAAAAGATTATAGCTTATTTGGATATCTTCCAAATGCTTTCAAATGTAGTTGTTCAAAAGAACTTCAAAATCTCATTCAAATTGACTTTAAATCAATTTTTATCAAAATATTATCTTAATTCTTCTCAAATCCCAAATTAAACCACAATTAACCAATTATACCCCCATAACTTCAAGATACTACACTTACATATATGAGATTGAATTTAAAAAAAATTGGGAAATGTTTTTCTTTGAAAATCTGGGTGGGGCAGATGCCCCACTTGCCCTTAATGTGGCTCCGCCACTGCATAGAGTAATAAGTTACCAGAAAATTACAACACACCAATCATTTCCCAATAACATTACACCAAGATAATTGCATTAACAGATGATATAATTTGCCAAATATTTGCTACAACACCCACATTTGTAAGCATGTTTTATGAAATATCAATTTGATGATTCGGAAGTGCATTTATATTGGATTAAGACCTCACCCTGGAGCATCAATTACAAAATAAGGGAAATGTAGAAATGTTACGATATAAACTAGGGGAATGCAATGAACATTAATATCACGAGGAGTGGAAAACATTTCACAAACCAACTCTCAACCAGTACATAACAATTGAATTTAAATCTGAACCACTACCTGAATAATTTAAAAGGAAAAAAGGACTAAGAAGTCGCACATTATTAGCGCTATGTAACGTATAGACAACTATATCAGTAACTTGAAAGAGCAAATAATGGAAAGCACAACAGATCTATACAAATTGGGAGCAATTGGAAGAAATGATTGCCATTCCTAACAGGTAAGTAGAAGAACGACATTATTGAGGGAATCGTATCGATGACATTCCTGTTAATACTGGTTGGTAAATAACTCCAAACGAAGACATTGAGTGTCATTATCCGAAATCATAGGGGTGGAATCAGGTTTTGAACCCATCAAAATTGGTGCAAGTCTTGGATGCTCGTTATAGGAGCTCCAAGCTCCATGTATAAAAAATCGATGCCTATGACTACATTAACTCCCCTCCCATCATGGAGCTGCTACAGTTTACTTAGGTCATCTAAACATGGGAATAGATCTCGTGGAGTTGGACTCCCAACACGGCAACTAACTGAGATATGTTTTGCATGTGGATGGAGAAGCTCATGAGAAGAATTTCTAGCAATTCATCTACTTATTGGATTTTTGTGAAGATTTTATCTTTATTGATTTCAACATATACCTCCATATGTTTTTGTTTAATAAAAATCTGAAGGCAATTAAGAGATTTGCTTCAACAAGACATTTGGAACTCTCATAAGCTTTCTGTCCATCACCTCTGTAAAGAAGCTACTCCTAGATCTACATTGTCAGAAACCAACTTCCCACCAAAAGCTCATATTTGGGAGTATGATCCAGCTCCCCTCCCATCATGGAATTAATTAATTAATTATTTTCCAAACTCAGCCTTACTGCACCATGGAATTAATTAATTATTTTCTTGGTGTGTCCACCTCTGAGATCATCACTAACCATGACCTGGACGACCTGATCATCAGCTCTCTCTCTTCAAAATCAATTTCCTCTCTCTTCCACATCAGCTTTCTCTTTCCTCAACCCACATTCTTCTCTTTCCTACATTATTCACCTCTTAACCACAACCCACAATAACTTATCTCTCTCCTCCACATCATTTCGGGATCCATCTTGGTAAAACTTAAAAAAAATTATAAACAATTATAAAACGTATTTTCAAAAAAAAAACTAAAACAAAAAATTCTAAAAATAAATTATAAAAAGAAATTAATTTTTTTTTATCAGGTCATCTCCCCCGTTAAGAGTAAAATGACCCGATCATGCCAGTTCGTCCATGCCAGATCGTGACGAACTGACGTGGGATGACCGTGTTTTTGGTCCCGTTAAAAACATCTTGACCTCTAACTTTATTAAGTCAAGGTATGGCCCAAAAATGTCACATCTTTGAGCTATAATGCATGACAGCCATGATTACAACAGGTGCCACGTTCAAGAGAAAACATTGGAGGTTAATTCCCAAAAAAAAGTAAGACATTCTAGAGAAGTAGAATGCAGATTTGTTTTGTAATAAAGAAGATTCTAGATGTCATTGTTGGTGGATATGGCTATAAGGAGAAATAGGAGAAATCGAGCAATCTCAATGGTTGTAGGTAGATCTTAGTTTCTTGCAGGTCACTCAAAGCAAATTTAATAAAATCTTTGTTATATAAATGCATCAAATTCAAATTTCCTTTGAAAAAAACTTGCGTAAAAAAGTATAATTATAATTTGTACTTTCTATTTTAAATCTTGATTTTTAATTCTTTTCTTTGATCTTGGTTTTTAAATATATCTAACTTTCAACAAAGTGCATCTTAATGGATTGTATCTTTTATCCAAATACGATAATACATATAGAATAACTTTTTTGAAAATTTCACTTTGCACTTAAAGTTTCACACTTACACTGTGTAAAGAAAAACTATAATTATGACATGTGTAAAGAAAAACTATAATTATGAGTTACACACTTACACTGGTGAATTGATGATTGATGACTTCAGCGTAACTCTGGTCACCCTAAAAGTTATTATTATTTAAAAAACTACTTTTTTCGCATTATTGCATTAAATAATTAAAACATTTAAAAGAAAAGCATGATAATTTGATTAAAAAATATTAAACTATTTTGCGAACAAGATTGCTAAGATTCGATCGTATCAACTCAACAAAAGATTTCCCAACCGAATTATCTTTTTAATTAGTAATATAAAAATCATACTAATTCTTATATAAATTAGATTTAAGACGACATTGAAATTTGATAAAAGTACCGAATCAATCCAAATAATTCGATAATTAATATTCAAATTAATATTCAAAGTTGTGTAATTCTGAAGCATCCCAAGAAATCTCATATATATATATATATATATATATATATATATATATATATATATATATATATATATATATAAACACCACCACCACACCAACACCAAAACTACAACAACACAAACCAATAACCAAACATGTTTTCCCAAACCATGTTCCTCCCGAGAGCTTCATTCACGTCGTCGACCCTCCGGCCGACGTCCCTCTACGACACGCTCTCCATCCCGCCGTCGTCGACGCAAGCCCAGATAAAGGCGGCGTTCCGGGCCGAGGCCCGGCGGTGGCATCCGGACGCGTGCCGGAGGGCAGACCAGAAGGAGGACTTCTCGAGGAGGTTCATAATGGTCCGGGAGGCGTACGACGTGCTGTCGGATCCGGAGACAAGGGAGAGGTACGACTGGGGAATGGGGAGGATCGGAGAGGGGGAGTTTGGTAGGAGGAAGAAGAGGAGGGAGGAAGAAGAAGAAGGATTTGGTGATTGGGAGGTGCAGTTGCAAGGTTTGATGAGGAAATCCAACATGAAGATCAGGTCCAGAGACCGTACTTTTGTACGTGTTGGTGTTTCTTCTAGATGATCATCCATCATTATGATAATTATTTGAGTTTCAGTTTCAGTTCTTGGGCTTTTCAGTTGTGAATATTTGTTTGATGATTACTTGTTTGGGTTTGATCTCTGAAACTACTTTTTCTCTACTGTGTTTTTTAGTTAATCTGAGTTTGTGACTTAATTTGCTCCAACTTACTTAAGTTCGATCGTTAGCAAATTCAAACTTACATGACAACGTTGTTATTAGTAATTCGAAGGGAAAGAAAGTTTAGGATTTACTTCCATAACCTCCTGTTGTTTTAAGATGGAAATTGAAGTACGCATTTTTAGCTGACGAAACTCCTCTTCTTAGAACTCAGATCCAAAAAAATTGAAGTTTTTTTAAACCAACAATCACCTGGATTGCATTTTAGAAATTCATACTACCGTAATGCATCTTCCTATAAGTACAAAACATTTTTTTTTGAAAAAGTTAATTTTGGATTTCAACTTGAGGTGTGTTAAGTTGGTCGGATATGAGGAAAATCTGGAATTATTGTTCGTCGGATTATTCTAATTTTTAAATGAAACTAAGAGAAATCACGTTAAATACAAGAATTAGTTTGTGAAGGTTGATTTAGTAAATCCACACTAAATGCAATAAGCCCGATGGTCAATCTATATCCATACTTAATTAATTCAATAATTAAGCTCCCGACATGGGGTCATGGAAGTTGGACTTTCACAAAATAAAAATGCATTGAAATCTCTAATCCGTTAGTTTTGAAGATCTAGAAACTATTTGCAAATGGTTTCTAGAACGTGTTACGTGTATGTCAAGATTCGATGCAGACTCTTTGATCTTAGTATGATTTTAATTTTTCGGGCCGCTCTCTTGGGCTCAAATCTCAGTTTGATTATAATTTTTTGGGGGTCTCTCTCTTCCTTCAAATCTTAACTAATATTCCTTTCAAGTTTTAACTTTAAAATCACATTCCAAGAAAGAGAACATTTTGGACATATCTCAATAAAAAGTGTACTTTCCTAAAACATGAAATGAGACGACGCGAAAGAAAAATAGATACAAAAATGTGTAATTGCAAGAATATTTATGATCCATATTTTGCTTCTCTTAAAAAATTCAAGATTTTAAGCAAAATACACATTCTTGAAGATGCAATCAAAATAAAACAAAAAAACAATACTTTGATGTTTACTAATGTTAAAATATACCCAAAAAAGTATTGAATAGAAATTTAAAATCTGGATATTCCAGAGGATGACCCAATCAAATATATTGTGATATTCATGAAATATTACAGACAGTGAACTTGTAACGTCTACAAGTAAATCCAAAGACCAAGAGCCATCAATAGCCTAACAAGGCAAAATTTGGAAAGTAGCGCCCAATTATCCAAATGATAATGTTTGTAATGAAATGATAGGAACATTCATGTCAAGAATTAAACATAACTTACTAACTTAGTTAGCCCACAGTCATAGAATATAATATCAACGATCTGAATGGAAACAGATATAAATATTCACTATGAAAAAGTAGGCTTCCAAACAAAGTTTTGGCCTTTTAGTCTTGACTTGACTTCTTTGTCTAATCTTTGATAGTGCATATGAGTGGATAGTGTGTTGTTAGGGTTTTATTAGATTTCATGATGACTTCTAATTGCATAAGATAATAATTGTATGATCTCTTATTAACAGTTCACATTTCGTCCGGTCATAAAAAAAAATTGCTCACCCTCTTTGAGTGCGGGTTCTAAACTTCTAATATTTAATCCAATATTTGAAAGTTTTTGGAGTAGGAAAACTGAACTTGTTTGGATGTCATCATCATCGATTCAACTCAGGACAAATATATGGTTTTTAACTTATAAAGAGGCAAACGGAACTAGGACACATATTAGAAAATTAAATTGTATGATTTTAAAAATAAGTGGAGATAATTTAAATAAGAATATAAATTATAAGAACAAACTGTAACTTATACTAATATTTTTAAACTTGGTCATTACTTATTTTGACAAATCGTACTTCCACTTAGTTACCTTCTTCCACTTAGCATAGCAACCCATTTTGCTTACATGCCACTCTTAACACCAAATATAAAGTTACCAATTACCATTACTGTGAAGAAATATTCTAACAGCGTTAAACCCAGCAAACTGAAAAAGGGAAAAGAAAAAAAAAAGTCTAATGTGGACACCGAAACAGGTTATTGTAAGGTCCAGGCTCATGATATTGTAAGTGACAATGCTGAAATTGAGACCTGTTTTTTGAACATTTGTAATTATTGATAAGAGTATTAAGCAAATGCATACTAAAACAATTATCCGGCTGTACACCATGTATATATACCTTCCCAACTTGATCATCCATTATCAAACTATCTAAATTTGAATATCAGTTTTAGATAACAAAGTAGATATTGAATTTCTATAAAACCAAAATTTGTGAAGTCCTATTCAGCTTTACTTTAACTAGTCTACTACCGTCTCCAAAGAACAAGGACCGTTACAGCTCAATTTGCTAGAAGAAATACTGAAAATTTGTAGTTACGAGGGCCTCATGATCTCCTTAATTTACTCAAAATTGGACATTATATATACATAGCCCAAAAGCTTACAACTTAACGTTTAAAGGCAGGGGAAGAGAGCAATTCATACAAAATAGGCCAAAAGCAAACAACAAAATATGTTCTTCTAGTCAGTCATTTCTCCCTCTTCTGACTTCTTGTCACCACTACAACTGCTACCACCATCACCAACTTCTCCCTCTTCCTTATCGACGACATCTTCCATACTAGGATTGTCCAAACCACCCGGGCATAAACCCACATTCGAACTAGTTCCAACTCCACCGGATGTTACATCACAAACAGCATCTTTGGTTGTGATTTGGGGAAAATCGAGTGGTTTTTCGGGCCAATGCTTGAAGAAAGAATTTAAAGTCATGAACCTGAATACTTGGAACAATTTACTCTTATCCCTCTTTATGTCGTTGTTCAACAGCTTCTTTAAGAGTGTCGGTTCTCTTTGGAGAGGGACCAGAGCCGCTGCAGCAGTTTCAGAAGCTGGCTTTTGTCTCCTGTCATGGTTATCACGGCCTCGTTTTCCTCTTTTGTTGAACTTATTCTGGAACTTCCCGTTACGACGCTTTCTGTTGTCACCAACTTCACCTTCAGGACCTGAAAGATAGTCGGGAGGCAATTCGGCAACTTCAACGCCCAACTCTGCTTGCTTTGCTAGGATTTCCTTCAACTGCTGCAGAAGCAAAGGATGACATGGCATTTAAATTAAGAAAATATGTGAGATAATTCTAAAACTAAATATTTGGACATACCTGACGACGAAGCATAGCATCTTGATCTGCCTTTTCATGGTCTTTGACAGCCTGTATTTTTGTCATCGTTGGGAAGTTTTTCTTGCGAGCTTCCCGCCACTGATGGATTTCTTGTTCCGTGTAGTTTATGCGCAAGGGCCTTCATGATAAGTTTTTTAAAAGGTAAGAATAAGCAAACAGAATCACATGACAAAAGGTGTACTTAATTGCAAAACAAAAAAGATAAACTCTTCAAATAAATTGAGTGCATACTGAATAATCCACCTGTTCTAAAAATATACCTTCGAGGTGTTTGATTGTGATGCTGGTTGAATCTCGTAGGTTGAGTGTCTCTTCCTTGTCCATGTTGAGATCCTATTTAAATTAAAGGTATAGTGAATACAAAGAATGTTACAATTGTTGAAAAATCAAAAAGCTCAATGAAATGCTTCCTGTAAAGGATTAGTATAAGTCATTTCTAGCATGGGAAAAAAAAAGAATTCAGCCAATCGATGTTCAACCATAGGCATGTCTGAGAACAACAATCCAATGGTAGCTAAGTTCTTCTAGAAACTGTTCAAATGTGATGAAATTTAACAGTAAGTTCAAGGAAATTTCAAGTTTTCACCCACATATAAGGTAACTGAAAAGATGAAACATGGACTAAGCTCTTCTAAACAATAAAACAAGGACTTCACTTGTATCTACTAGGGTGAAGCTAGAAGAGAAGTCACATGATTCCCTTTCAGAAATACAATGTAATTGACATGTCACTACAAGTAGTCAAACACTACAAAGAGTACACAACAGAACTTTCATATTTTCAGTAGAATATCAAGTTTGAGCCCTGATGATGTAAAAAGCTTAGAAAGACAACGAAGAACCACAAAGAGGACACTAAAAAAATTGAAAGAGCATGCCACTAGGAACTGTAAAATGCCTAATAAATCGACTTGAAGTTAAAAAAATGAGGAAAACCACAATACTGTAAATATCTCAAACAAACTCACCTCTACCCCTATTACTGGAAAATTGCCTGGAATTTCCCCTGCCTTTAGACATATGATTAGCTTGTTGCCTTTGGAAACTGCACAAATTTGAAATAACTTTCAGTTCAGCAAGTCGGAAATAAACTAGTTCTGATGAAAGCATACCCTCCTCGTCCTTGTCCTTGTCCTTGTCCTTGACCTTGCCCTCTTCTCTCGAATCCAGGAGGACTTCTTGGAAAATTTTGGTTGGTCGACACATTGAAGTTTCCATTTCCATTTGAAGCATCAGCGGCAGTGCCATTGTTATTGCTAAAGCTCTTCTATATAATAGTAATGAAAGTTAATATAAGTTTGAGAACGTCTACAGAGTAAAAGACATGGAAGAATCGAACAAAGATGTGGCAAGAGTTGAGTCCCCAGTGATGGATGAAAAGAGCAGCACCAATTGATATGGCCATGTAATTTTAAGCTTGCAATCAGATTTCTACATGTGACACCAATGGCATATGACAGTGTTAAAGAAAAAGCATGCATATGCAGTGATTACTTTCATATATTTAAAACAAAAAAATCCCCTCCCCATAACAATCAACATGAAAACATCGACGCATTGGTTGAATTCGGTTGGTATTGTTTCTCAATTACCAATAATTAAGTCGCAAATAGGTACAAGATTTCCCTCTTAATATCCAAGTAAAAAAATATTATAGAATGATTTTGATTTATTCGGTTATTCCACAACTGATATGTTATAAACAATTTTTTTAAGTGATAGACATCAACTCCACCTATTTAACTTTTACACAGGATGTCTCAAGCGAAAATAAAGAAGTTCTGCAATAGGCATTGTGTCAGAGGAAAAACCCAACTTCTCTCTTGGGAAGGAATCCCAAAGTAACTTTGTTAGGCACAACTCTCTCACTGACACATTGCATTGTGAAGGAGGCAACATGTACCAGAACTGTGATTCTTATTGAGTTTCGTTCGTAGTCTATCCTAACTAATTTGGGATTAAAGACTATTGTTTATGTCGTTGATGTCGTAGCAAACTAGTGATATGGCATCATCATCACATTCACCAACACATTCAACAAGCACTTTCACATTCTACATAGCTTGATAACTAAGTCACTGTAAATCCACCAACTTCAACATAATACATTTATTTTATATTTCCTTTGACAAGGGATGTAAAATTGTTGATTCCTAATGGAGTCAATTAAGTTATTTTTTGGCTTTGGGGTTAACGGTTCATATAAGGTGTCTGCAATTCTTATTTCTTGTGAATTAACAGAAAGTTATCTAAGCATCAGATCACAGGTCAATCGGAAACAACCTTTCTGTCAAAGGGTGATAGGAGGGTATGGTTGCGTACATCTGACCCCCCCTTACCCTGCTTAACGTGGGAGCCTCTTTTGAGGTTTTGGAGCAATGTTGATTGTTGATGTTTCACAAGGTATATGAAACTATATTGGTTAACACATGTATTGAGTTAATTTCAACAATTAACCACAACTATCGATACGTTACCAGATACCTGATTGGGCTGAAATCCAGCAGGGTGAGGTCCGTTCAAGTTCGGCCGGAACTGCATCGGACCACTAAAACCGATGGAACCAACCGAACCCGAACCCGCGACAGCGTTAAACGGAATTCCCTGCGGCCAGACTGGATTGAAGCCGAATTGCATCTGCTGAGGCAGCGCCCAGTTGAAACTCTGCGGCTGCATGAACTGCCCGACCGCCGCCATCGGGTTGAAATTCTGCAGTTGCGACAGGAGCGGAAAGGCGGGCGGGGCGAAAGACGGGAGTTGGGGACGGAAGTGCTGGGTTTTTTTCAAAAAAAAATTAAAAAATTAAAAAAAAAGTTGAAAGAAAGAAGGCTAGAGGGTAGGGGATGGAACCTGTTGGGAGGAGGGGTTGATTTGGTTGGGGAAGAAGGGGAACATCTTTGGATTTGGATTTGGATTTGGGTGGGTTTTGGACCTTTTGGTTAAACCCTAAACCCTAGAGGGGAAGGGGAAGAGAGAGAAAGGGGGAGGACAAAACATGCGTGGAACAACAAGTGGGCTGGCCGGAAAAATGTACTTCTCAATGTATCATAATTCCACAATTATTCTTCTTAATCTCGCTTGAAAATAAGTTTAGTTGTGTTATAGTGTGGGATGCAAATCAACTTCTATTTGTCAGATTTATTAATTTTGACTTCCATTCGTAACGGTAACAAATTTATTCATATTAGAGTCGTAGTAAATATTGTCTATGAGATCTTTATTTATGGTCATGTGGTCAGTGGCTTCAGTGTCTATAATCCAAGAATCTATAAGACAAGTAAGATTACCAATAGGATTAGGAGGATTAATACATGAATTATTACCTTATTGACTCTGATTTTGACCAGACATTTGAAGAAGGTTGTTCAAGTGGGTCAACACGTGACCCAGTTCTTTCTGCACGGTCCCCGACCCAAGCCCATGAGCAGCAGTAACTGCACACTCTCTTGTACTTGCGAGGAAACCTGGATCTGGAGCCCCGTGTATTTGACCTGAACCTCCATCGAATCTTGCGTAATCCGCGTAAGAATCGGAGATAAAACCCTGACTCGCAGAACCCAATCCACCTTGCGATCATTTGCGTTTTCCTCTCTGAAGCTAGGGTTTGGGTATAGTCTATTGCCGCTAGGGTTTCCTCTCTTATGTCCCTTTCTCTCATTGGTGTGGTCCTTTGGTGGTCGGAGGCAGGCCCGACCCATAACAGGGGGCCTCATTTTGATATATATACAAGTCTTTAAAGTTTAAACCCTTCACCTTCACCTCTCCCAATCCGTGAATCAAGATCATTAGACCAACATGAAGATAATGGAGATTGGGTATTGTTGTTTTTTCTTTTTTCATTTCGTGGAAAGTTTCTTCTTTGATGGAATCTTTTTTGCGCTTTCTTTGTTGATGGAGATTGGGGTATTGTTGTTTTTTTCTTTTTTGTGCCTTCTTTGATAGACTATATGTATGATGTCATTAGATTATTGGAGGAGTTGGTGGTGTATTACTATCTGAGTCATTTAAAGCACTAGTCCTTCAATTTAATTGGTTCGATTTGATATGCTTGGTGATGAAGAAACTGACATATGACTGTCAGACTGTGGGCTTCATCATCCGGATGAAATGCATTCTGGGCAATTAATAATAATGAATAAAACATTATATGTGGAATTTATGAGTTGCTCCTATAACGTCTTGAACTTTCAGTATCCTATACATTAAATTTTGCGAATGATATATTAATAAATAAATTATGATGAGATTATCTTAAAAATTATCTCAATTTTAGAGTGCATCTCTGGTAATTTTAGAGTGCATCTTTGATGGAATCTTTTTTGTGCTTTCTTTGTTGAAAGTGAAGCTGATGATGGGTTTTTATATTCAAATTATTGTTGGGTTTTGGGGATTTTTATGAAAAGTTGATTTCTAGGATTTCCATGTGGTTCCATGTTTGACCAATCTTTTGAAATTTAATTAGAACAAAAGTACACTCTTTTTTGTATTGAAACATGGAATTTTATTTTTTTTATTTCTTAGTCTTAAGTATTGATTGTTTGTGGGATTGATGAATTGTAGAAAGCAATATTGTAATGTTTTTGTGCTCAATTAGGATTGCACAACAAAGTGATATTCGACAAGCACCTGCGTCCTACGGCTTCTAGATCAGGTTGTATTGCTCCAACTCTTAATTACAAAATTTCATTTCACTCTTGTTGTTTTTTAATTATATTTCCTAGAAAGTTTGCGTCTGGTGCTGAAAAGCGTAAAAAGAAAATGAGAACCGAAGAATTAACTCAATCCCAAAAAGGAGCTCTCGATAAGTTTATTGTAAAAGAATCTAAAAATCAAAATGTCGATGTTAATGTTAGTGATGCTAATATTGATGATGTTAATGGTAGTGGTGCTAATATTGATAATATAATATTGATAATAATGCACTTATATTGAGCAATGACCCTAATGATGATGTGCCTATTCATGTTGATGATGTGCCTAACAATGACTACCAAGAATCATCAAAACCATTTAATATGGTTAACATATTTGATCCAAGAAATTGGGATGCATTAGATTCTCAAATGATTGATACTTTAGTGATTGATGGTCCTAAAAGAGACTTCTTTAATGTGAAAGACCCTAAAGATAAATTCTTAAGACAATTTTCTTCCATATTCTATAATAGAATTTTACCAAATGGTGAGATTTGTGATAGAGATTGGCTTGTATACTCAAAAGAGCTTGATAGAGTGTTTTGTTTTTGTTGTAAAATATTTAAGAAAGGGTGTGGTATAGGTCAATTAGCAAATGGCGGTTTTAGTGATTGGGCACAGCTTTGTATTAGACTAAGAGAGCATGAAAAAGGTGTGGAACACGTCAAAAATATGGCCACTTGGTATGATTTGCGACTAAGACTCCAAAAGAATCAAACTATAGACAAAGTGGCTCTACAATTAGAGAAAGAAAGAGCATTGGAAAAATGTCTTGCTAAGAATTATTTCAATTGTGAAGTTTCTTAGTAAACATAATTTAGCATTTCGTGGTACCAATGAGAAATTGTATCAAAAAAGTAATGGAAACTTTTTGGGATTGATTGAAATGGTGTCGGAGTTTGATCCAGTTATGCAAGAGCATGTTCATCGCATCACTAATGATGAGATTCATGTGCATTACCTTGGACACAACATCCAAAATGAGCTGATTCTTTTGCTTTCCTCTGCTATAAAATCTGAAATTGTTAAAAAAAAGACGTGAAGTATTTTTCAGTTATACTAGATTGTACCCTTGATGTTAGTCACCAAGAGCAAATGTCTTTGATTTTAAGATATGTTGATGTTTCTTCCAATGATGGTATGATTGAAGAGTCATTTTTAGGATTTTTGGATGTGAATGACACTACAGGACAAGGACTTTTTGACGCTTTATTAACTGAATTACATGTTCTTGAGCTTGATATAGACAATGTGCGCGGACAAGGATATGATAATGGTTCTAATATGAAAGGAAAAAAATCAAGGAGTGCAAAAGAAACTTTTAGAAATGAATCGTAGAGCTTTTTACACTCCTTGTGGTGCTCATAGTCTTAATTTAATGTTGTGTGACATGGCTAATACTGTTGGAAAAGCTAAGGATTTCTTTGGTGTCATCCAACTTGTCTACACAATTTTTGCAAACTCTACGAAGAGATGGAAGATTCTAAAAGACAATGTGAAAGATTTAACTCCTAAATCATTATCTTCAACTCGTTGGGAGAGTCGCATTGATAGTGTTAAGGCAATAAGATTTCAGATTTTAGAGATAAGAGAAGCCTTGCTTCAAGTATCTGACTATGATAATGACCCCAAAATAAGAAGTGAAGCTAAATCTTTAGCTAATAATGAACTTGGTGAATTTGAGTTTTTGCTATCAATAGTCATTTGGTACGATTTGTTATATGTTGTAAATTCAGTTAGTAAGCAAATGCAATCAAAAGATATGCTTATTGATGTTGCTATTAAACATGTACAACATCTTATCAACTTTTTTAAGGAATATAGAGAAAATGGTTACTCTTGGTCCGTTGAAACCGCTAAGGAAATTGCCATTGGAATGAATATTGATCCTATTTTTCCTCAAAGGCGCCAAATTCGAAGGAAAATGCAATTTGATGAAAATTTAGACGACGTCAATCCACAATCTGCAGAAGAGTCTTTTAGAGTAAATTATTTTAATTGCATCATTCATCAAGCGATTGTCTCACTTGATAAAAGGTTTGAACAATATAAAGAATATGAAAAGGTATTTGGTTTGTTGTTTACTTCCGATAATTTGTGTTCCCTTGATGATTTGGCTTTAAAATCTTGTTGTAGTTGTTTGGAAGATGCACTTAGGAATGACGATAAGTTTGATATTGATGGATATGATTTGTCTGTGGAACTTAAGTTACTTCAAGATTACTTGCCCGGTAAAAAGATGGGAGCTCTTGATATTTTGAAGTATTTGAAGCTTCTTGGTTGTTTTCCTAATGCAATTATTGCATATAGGGTATTATTAACAATTCCTGTAATAGTTTCATCAGCTGAAAGAAGTTTCTCTAAGCTTAAATTGCTTAAATCTTATTTGTGTAGTTCTATGTCGCAAGAAATGCTTAATGGACTAACCTTAGTGGCAATCGAGAACTCTATTCGGGAGAACGTTGGTTATGAGCAACTGATTGATAAATTTGCCGCAAAAAAATGCTAGGAGGACAAACTTTTCAAGTGATATTGCACCACGTTAGTCAATTTTTTATGATTTAAGCTAGGAGGACAAAACTTTTTATTTTTTGGGCCTCATTGTTAGTTTTCGCACAGGGCCTCAAAAATTCCCGAGACGGCCCTGGTCGGAGGTGTGGGTAGAGAAACTAACAACGATCGCGGCTATGATCTTGTTTTTTGCAGTTGTCACAGTGTTCATCTTTAATTTCTTCTTCCAAACTGTCATTTTCCTTTTGTGTTTGGTTGTTGTATGTGGTTGTGAAGGCTTGGTTTTCTTTGTTGGTTTGTTGGTTTTGTTGAGGCATGGCGTGTCTTCGGGTTTCTTCCCGTTGAACCATTGCAACGATGTGCGTAAGGGGCGAAAGCTCCAAGGATAGCTGCACTTGAGATTTTAGGGCTTCGAAGCTCAGGTCGAGATCGACCAAAAACTAGTACATCCAATTTTGTTCGATCCTTTCTTGTATGATCTTTAAGTCGGTGCTTAGGGGTTTGTAGACGCTGAGTATGTCCCATTGGCCCTTAAGTGCCCTGAAATAATTGGTGATTGTCTTTTGTCATTGCATGGTTTGTGAGATTTCTTGTTTGATTTTGAAGATGTGGGCAAAATTTTGTTGTTTTTCATAGTGCTCATGAACGGCGTCCCATGGCTCTTTGGCAAAGTTGAAATAAATGAACAACTCCCTGATTTGTGGTTGCATTGAGTTGAGCACCCATGTCATAATGAGGTGGACATCGGTCTTCCACTCCTCTATTTTCGTGTCGCCAGTGGCCGATTTTTGTGATTTCTCGGTGATGTGGCCCAACTTCCCTTTGCCACTAAGGGAGAGGGTGACGGAACGCGCACATGAGAGGTAATTAGCCCCGTTGAGGAGTTGGGTGGTGAGGCGTTGAGGGGTTCTTTCTGCCATAGGGTCGAATGTTGCTTTGAGCATCAACCGGTCTTAGTGATTTGAGGTTGCAGTGGTCGATGATTGTCTGGGGTGATTGGAGTTAGATTTTTGAGGGTGATTGGTCAATGATGAATGATGGTTTTGGGTTTGGGGTTTTTGGTGAAGGGACTTGTGATGATTTTGGGAGGAATTCTGAGGTGGTATCGTTGGAGTTTGCCGCCGGTAATGATTTTCAATCTGAGGTCCGATCAATGCTCTGATACCATATTGAAATTGGTTTGTATATTTGATTTTTTTTCTAATTTTGTGATTACAAGGATGTATGTATATATAGGCTTGTACAATTAGCCGATGAAGTGTTTGCTGACACAGAAGTTTGGAGATGCTAATTTATGCTATGTTATGTATGTGCTTTGGTTTCCTTTAGTGGTCATGCTGATGGATTGTATATGTCCAGAAAGGATTGTGATGACCGTTAGTGTCTGAGCCTTTGTGTATAGTTTAACATAAAAAGTATTCCACATGATCCATCAGACAACGTGTGACATGACACATTAAACTCAAAACCCGTAAACAAATTGATAACCACAGAGGAAGTAAGGCAACTAAATATTTATAACAGAATCTACAAATTAAGGTTAGCTCACTTGGTGGACTCTTAATTTTGAATTTCCCCTAGTCAGGCAGAGTTCGAATCCCAGTATATGACTTACATGTTGGGATTTATAATACAAAAATGGTTTCAAAAAGATCTTCACAAAAGGGAAGGCAGAAAGATGTTGTGCTTCGTTTGATCATCGCTTGTTTTGTTTTGATTCCGTACATGCTCTATTTTCTCCTGAAATGTTGAAGCTGACAGAGGCAAGGTAAAAATGTTTAATAAATGGGGTGATATGGGTATGAAAATTTTAACTATTTGATAAATGGTACGACTAATGGTACATCATTTCACTTGCTCATTTAACAGTTTAATCGTGAAATTTAAATAATATATCTGTAATTATAGGTGCAATTATATGATTATGTGAAACACACGTGTGCTTTACATTATTTGTGAATGTTTGGTTATCAATTTGTGGGTGTTTGATGTTAAATGTTGTGGGAATTATAAGTTTTTTAGTTAGTTTTTGTTTATCCATTTAACCATTTTTTACCATGTTACAAATTTACCCAGTCAATTTATACATTTTAATATCTATTAAGTTTTACTCCTATAACCATATAAATATACAATTATGAATATGGATAAGTCATTAACCGCCCATAAACCATACATTTATAACCCTGTATATAGTCATATGCTCAACCAAAACCTAGCCATGTATAGGCTTATGCGGTGTTCTTTTTTCGTGCTCTCTAAATTGCATTTGAGAAATAATTCTTCATGATCGAGAACCACCTGAAGTTACTTAACACCTACTTCAGACAAATGCGGAAGAAGTTATGAGCACCATTTTATTACAAGTGATTAAAGATGGATCCGCTCAAGGATTTCTTAGTCGATTTTTTTTTTTTTTTTTGATCTCAGTAGCATGACTGACACAACAACTTAAATAACTGAAATAATCAGGGTTCATAATAACTTACATTATTTGCCTCGTCGTGTTGGCCAATGAGTAACAAAAAATATCTCATTGATTCTTGATTATCCATAAAATCGCAGGTATTCCTCACCTGCAATAGTGGTGAATCTTTAATTATCTCTATTTTTTTAAAACTAAATCAGTATAATCAAATATATAATGACATCATCATTAGAATTTCGTAGTTGGCAATAACAATGTTTTACCACGGCAATGGCTTGCCTTGCAGCTTCCCTTTGTAATTTGATTTTCTGCTTCCTGAAAAGCTCGAATTTTCTGCGAATTTCAACACCATGACCGTCGTCTCTTTGCATCCGAAGAAATGCTGATAAATATAATAAGATGTTTATGGATAATCAAGAATCAATGAGATGACATGTTAATAAGAAATGCTGTTAAATATAATAAGATAACTGAAATAACCATCTATGCATTTTCACTTGTTTAATTGTACCTTCAGCTTTTTCGCGCTCGATTTCTTCCTTTTCTGTGACAGTCTGAAAGTATACCATCACAAGTTCAGTGATAAGAGAAAAATAAGCTCATGATATAATAACTTAGTGAAAATGTCAGAGAATAGCATTTTATGGGAAAAGAAATTCAGTACATTATGGTTAAGGGTATGTAAGAGAAGGTTGAGAACAGTTCAACAAAGTAGTTTTATATGACAATGCCGTTTAATTTCTAGACCCAAATTTCCACCAAAAGAAGTATTCAACAACATATGGAATGAAGGTGGAAATTGAATAAAATTGGGAGGTAAGAAAATAGGTAAGTTTTTATTATCTTTTTTTTTTTACGCTCTGTGATATATTGAATTTTTATATTGAAGAGAATGATTTTTGGTTTTGCATTACTTTATTGCAAGAGAACGGAAAGAATGCATGGTATATCTCTTAGTATGTCGTTTTTTTTATAGATAACATAACAAATAATGTAGTTGTTAACATCTGAAATTTAGTAAATAATTTGTGATAAGCCTATTATAATATGAAAATTTTAAATTTTAAATATGATAATACGACTAATAAATAAGTTGTGACTAAGAATAAACAATGTATTTTGTTCATGTAAATATTATAACACGTAAAAGTTATAGATATGGGTTCAATTAATTAATCAAGTTTTACTCTGGATAAGTAAACTTTGAAAACTGAAAGGGGTGAAATTGTACTTCGTTTTAAATAAAATTAGTTTGATTTAATTTCAAATATAAAAATCCTAAAAACGAAACTATATTTCTCACTCTAAAATCAACAAAATTAAAAATATTAGTAAATAATTCTAAAACAATACAATATGTAAATGGTAACATAAATCAGAAAGTCAAAGGTCTCTTAGGAATGGAATGGGAATATCTAATGACCGGTAAGAATCATTAATGGGATATTTCATTAAAAGCTCAACAAACTTATTTATAGAACTGTTATTTTACTTCATCCTACGTACGTACCAAACCTGACATCAAAATTTGTAAACCAAAGTTACACAAGAAAATACCAACAACGTCAAACAAATCACAAAATTATAAAATTGAAAACTATACACAACTCTTAACAAAAAACATAATAAAGAAAAACAACCATGACGAGCATATCATCACCTTTCCCTGCGTTTTCTTGATGATGTGTACGAATCGTTTCTTCAAAAGAGACACGCGATCGACTGTTTGGGTGGAGAATTCTTCAAAAGCTGCAAAGCAACAAAAAACCAAGAATACTAAACAAAATAACAAAAAAGAGAATTAAAAAAACGAGCATAAGATTGCAATTATGTACGTACATTCGGATTTCTTGGTTTCATCGTTTTTTTCTTTGGTTTTCTTTCTTTTCACGTTGTTCGATTCGCTTACAAAATCATATTTCCCCTTCTCCTCCCCAAGCGGTGCAATTAAGTCGTCGGACGTGGTAGAAATTACCCATCTTTTCTTCAAAAATGGTGTTTCCACACCGATAATTTTCATTGTTGGTTCGGTCACATTGGGTGTCTTATGTGTATTTTTTGCTTCACATATGTTGAACATAACATCCTTATCCATCACTACCTTGACAGAGGGATAACACACATACAAAAATCAAATTTCTTACCTAAAAAAACTTAGTATAAAGCAAAAGTAAAAACAATAGTGACATACCAGTCTTTTGTACAATTTAAGAATCCGAATAAGTAAACGACTTGTGTTCTTGTTCTTAAATAAATAAATAAAAATGGTTTCGGAAAGAGAGTTGAACGGGTGAATTCTCTCCTTTTTGCTTTACCCGTTAAAAAGGGCAAAAATTTAGGGGAAAGAGTAAAATGTGTAGGAATAATTATTTACGGAAAAAATCAAATTATAATTATTTTAAAAAATCCAAAATAATTATCTCTTCTAAAAAAATTCAAAATAGACCCACTATCACCATGTCGCAACACGTGGTGACGACATGTCTTGTTTTTTAGTGTATACAAACTCGACGTTCTTAACGCCAAATTCTTCATACCCAAACTCGATGTTAAAGATGTCAAGTTTTTTATACCTAAACTCGACGCTAGCATTGTCGATTTCTAACACTTAGAAAAAATTCCTCACACAGTAGAGGCAATATGGTAAATAGAACTCGACAAATGTATTGCCAAGTTCCATTAAACACAACTCAACTCTGGTGTTGCCGAGTTTCGTCAAATATAACTCGATCGTTCAAATACGGAGTTATATTTGAAAATTTTAACCAAATTTTAGAACGTGGAGGTCTTAACCATATCGTGACAATACCACAATGACTCTTCCCAAAACAAAAAGACATCCTTGTCATCCAAGATCAACGCGAATCTGAAACGAGA
Source organism: Triglochin maritima (assembly GCA_963682175.1). Classification (NCBI taxonomy): domain Eukaryota; kingdom Viridiplantae; phylum Streptophyta; class Magnoliopsida; order Alismatales; family Juncaginaceae; genus Triglochin; species Triglochin maritima. The sequence goes on from OY821779.1 coordinate 38,868,833, forward strand.
TGGACGAGTACTCCGGGAGAAGGGGTAAGGTGTAAGAGATGCGGTTGTATATGGTATTATTGTATGCGATGCAATGAACATATATAGCCAAATAGTTTGAATATTTTGTAAGTAATTATTTTGTAAGACTTGAATGTTCGTTAAGACTTGATTGAATGTAAAACACGAATTAATGTAATGTATTTTATTATGATGTAAGACTTGAATGTTTCTTAAAAGTTGATTAAATGTAATACTTGAATTAATAAATGTAAGACTTGAATTTGTATTTTTTTAGGATTGTTTCGTTACTTTGATGTTTAGGGTACCCATGTCTAATGTTTAGGTTACTTTTTTCCAACTTCCTAAAACCTAGAGTCCAGGTGTTGTTAAGGAGTAGGGTAAAACATAAATTGTACCCTTACTTATATCCGACCGTTTATTATCGCGCATACACAACTTTAACTGTTTATAATCGAATACGATTATATTATCATGTCAGGACACATACACATTTAGCACCCATTATGATTACATGATTATTACGTATTTAGTACACAAATGGTACATGTTTGGTAACTCCAATACCAAAATGAGTAATGTATTTGTAATAAGTAAAAATGTCAAACTTATTAACATAAACATTACTCTCATGACTCTCTTCTGTATAGTAATTGTGTAGTACTCGTATATGTGTACCTAAATGCCAAATTGTTATTATGTATTATCATGTTTCCAATGTGCTCGGTCCTTAAATCATATTCGATTTGCTTATTAACCGTTTTGCAGCCTCATATGTATTTATTAATCGTATAAAATATTTTCAAATCACGTTAACTAACTATGTCGTTTTCGTGTCATGTAAAATTGACAACCCTACCTAACCCCCTCCGGTAAACTTCTCAAGATGTGATTGGATGACCAATAAACTAGTCAAAATTCTCAATCAAACCAATTTTTCTATCTCCTCCATCCAAACACCCTAAACCCATATTTCTTTAATTTCATAAACCGTCAAAGCTCGTAATTTTTTTTTTTTCTAGTTTATCATTGTAACTATATTTTTGCACTTATACTTGTCACTATTCACAACACTTTTCTGTAGGATAGAAGAATTTAGAACGGTAGAATATTATTTTTTCCTTTAAAAACTTGTAATAGTCCTACCCCACTCCTTAACTCTTCAAGGACAACAAACCAGCTTATCCAGCACTCTCGAGACAAATCACATCAATATCTTAAACTGGTGAAGTCCGAGTGGTGCATCCAAACACACTCTCAATCCAAAACCCTAAGCACTGTTAACAGCACCAGCAGTTCCCGGACGCTCTGGTTTCTCTCTTAGTCACGTCAGCTTCTCTCTCCGCCACATCAACTCCAACCACCCTCCTAAATTTTTCTTAACCACGCCTAGAAACAACTCAAACGCCCTACATTCTCTCCCCTACACGTCATTTCGGAATCAATTCTAGACAAAACACGAAAAATTATCAAAAAATTCTAGAAAATATAAACAAATAAAAAACTTATATTCATAAAAATATATTTGAAAAAACGATTTTAAATGATTTTTAAAATATTTTCTAAACACAAAAACACGAAAAAAACACCGAAAAAAAGTGACCAATGGTGGGGACACCTGCCCCCACCAACCCAACCAGGATTTCCAAGTGCTTGGGGCGAAATTTCGTGCGGGTACCCGCACGAAAATCCGTTCGGGCGCCTGATTTGCCAATTTTTCATTAATAAAATGTTGATGTGTCGGCCTGTCGGGGAGGAATTTCTGGCGCCTGATTTTTTGCATCGTCAGGAATACAGGATGCTCTAAGAATCATCAAAACCCAATTAAAATCGGGTCCAGTCGGGTCGGATCTGATCAGCGGATTAAGTCTTTAGCTCACAATCCCAAAACTCCCCGACGACGACAGTTTACGTTCCGTTAACCCCTTCATCCCGATGACGGCGGCCGTCGGATGGCTACCTCCGGCGACCCTAACCCCATCGGGCCTCCCCGACCTCCTCCCCGGCGAGATCGAGCGCCACCTTCTACCCTCCGCCGACCTCATCCCGGACGACCCCACCCTCCCCTCCATCCTCTCCTCCCTCCTCTCCCTCACCACCCACCGCCTCATCTTCCTCCTCCCTTCCTCCTCGTCCGCGTCCCTCCCTCTCTCCTCCGTAACCCTAATCTCGCCCCCGAAGAAGTCCCTCCGGGCGATGTTCCACAGCCCAAGGGTGCGGATGGAGGTGGGGAGGACGGGAGGGGTGACGGTGGTGGTGAGGGGGAAGGGGAAGGGGGACGTGGACGTTTTCTATGGGAGGTTGGTGGAGGTGTGGGAGGGGAAGGCGTGGGATGTGGGGGAGAAGGAGAGAGAGGTGGAGGAGGTGAGGGCGGTTTCGAGGACGCCGGCGGTTGGGGTTAGTGGGATTCTGAGGAAGGAACAGGAGATGTGGGAGAGTACCGATCGGAGCTTGAGGGATGCTTTCCAGGACTTGGATGCTCTCATGGTAATTGTTTTTCTTTTTTTTTATATATTTAAAGAAACTAGGTTTGATTTCTTTTACTCCTGTTAGGGTAAACTTAAGGTTTCAAATGTTTGATTTCAAAAATGCAATTTTGCATCCCATTCAAAAAAAGTAGTAATATAGCTTGAAAATACATTATCACACATATGAATGTGTCTGGCTAAAAAAACATGTTTTTCATAGAATCAAAAGTTTCATAAAAAACAAACAACGAAGAAGAAGAGACATAACATATTTCAGAAGAAAAAAAGGTACTTCCTCACTTTTCAAAAAACACATTTGAAGGAAAAAATGTAGATTTATAATCATTATTCGGGGTGATCCAAACACCCCCTAAGGATTGAAAACTATATTTTCCTAAATAATACAACTTTTCCTAAAAAAACCTGGACATTCTGGGCTATCCAAACACTCCCTTAGTGTGTCATTGATTTGCAGTGTCTGTTTCCATTAAGTCAAAGATCAAACCATTTTTTGGCATCTTGGGTCTTTAAATCGTATGCATTATGTATTTAATGTGGAATGGTAGACGATCAGTCGTGCATTGAATCAATGGGTCAATTGGAGCCAATCTTGATTCAATTTCTATGGGTGTGGTTGTGTACGTTCAACCCCCCTTTACATAGGTTCATGCGAGAAGCTTCTTTTGAGGCATTGGGAAATGTTGAAATAATGAAATTGATGACGGTGTGATTGGTTTACAAGAAGTTGAGGGAAGTTTGGAACTTTTTATTTGATGACCTAGAATTCTTTGACACCCGCCTATCCCAATTTGTGAGGCAAACCGCGGTTCCAAACTGGGGGTGACCCAACACCGGGTACCGGAGGTGTGTTTTTGTGCGCAACTGGGGGGTCAATCCCAAGACCTTTAGTGGGTTAAGACTTGATAGGGTCTGGGTGCTTTCGTGGTAATAGCTTTTATTTTTTCGAAAGGGTTTGATTTCTTGTTTTGTAGTCTTAATTTGGGACCTTTGAGTTAAGCATCAAAATTCGACAATTGGGTCCTTCAAAATTTCATTTATTGACACTAAGTGACGAGTTTGAAGTTTGTACTAGAAAAGTGAAAGTTAAGCACAGATGAGATTATTGGGGAGATACCTGTTTTCGATTTAGATTTTTTCGTTTGAAGCGTGGAAAACATTGTTAATAAGGTTTCTGCCTTTCAGAAACAGACTTCTTCATTGTTTAGATTTTTATTGGTTTGGACGAAGTCATGTAGTTATAGTTCCATGGAGTGGGTTTAGATGACGATGAGTAGTTTTAATTTGTAGGTTTATATTGGTTTGGATGAAGTCATCTAGTTCATAGCATTATCTCCTATTTGTTCTTACTTCCCAACGCCTTCTTGTCCAGCACATGTTGTTCCTGAAACTCTTCTCTCAGGCTGCTTGCTGACTATAGGTTATCCCCTTGATTTGGGCCTCAGAGAGAACTATAATATATCCTACTAATTTGTGCCCATTTAACCAGTGGAATGGATCCTTAATTGGATTCAAGATGAAAACCAACAAATATCTAGTTGTAGGAATTTAACGATAAAAAATCGTAGGCATTTTGGTTTTGAGAAGTGAATTGAAAATTTAAAATAATATTTTTTTCCCGAAAATGCTGTGAATGTGTAGAGTTCTAAATTGACTTTTGAGTGATGATTGTTTGTATTTTGATTTTCGAAATTTACTTATCATTTCAATACCTTGAACATTCATTGGAGATTGCTAAAATGATGCACACTTTTGGGAGCTTCATCATATTAGGAATGCACTTACTTTTGGGTGTATGTTGCTTGATATAAATATTGGGTCAAATCTTAAATGTGCATTGCAATCAAATATATTGTTTATAAATTGAATTATAGGAATTCACTCTCTTTGCCTGCATCTGTGTTTTGGTGAGCACATTGTAACTTCGTTCCATTTTTCTGCTGTTGAATTCAACTAAAATCACTCCTTTGGATGGTATATGTGGTTGTTATTGTTATTTATTTCTGCTTCACTTTATAATTCTATAGAGGGCCTTAGCTTTATTTTTGAATCATTGCCTTTCTAGATCCTGACTTTTTTTTAACAAACAGTATGTTGCAGCTGCAGTCAATTAGTAGTTTGTTATACTTGTATCCCGACTCATTCTGTGTTGATGTCATACTAATTTGTGCTATATCTTTTTGTAGAGTAAAGCCAAAGAAATGGTTATGCTTGCAGAGAAGATGAGGCTTAAGCTTTTATCTGGATTAACTTCCCAGGGTAGCACAACTAATGATGAAGATATGGGTTCCAAGCAAGAGATGCAAGATTGGTTGTTAAGTGTTGGTATTGCATCTCCTGTAACGAAAGATTCTGCTGGTGCTCTTTATCATCAACAATTATCTCGCCAGGTCAAATCATTTGATTTAGTTACACTTACACAAGTCATGATCTCATGTTTTATATGATCTTGCTAATAGCCGAATGTCAATAGGTGAATAAATGTATCTGTTGCTATTTGCACTAAACTGAATCACTGTGTTCTGTGTTGTTCAATTAACTTTTCAGTTGGCCGACTTTGTGAGAGTACCATTAGAGAGAGCTGGAGGAATGGTATCCTTAGTAGACGTTTATTGCCATTTTAATCGAGCAAGAGGAACAGGTAATACTCTCAGAGTGTGAAACTTCAGCCATTCACCAGGCTTTTACTCATCAATCGCTAACTCTTTAATATTTCTTCACAGCATTAATATCCCCCGAGGATCTATTACAAGCTTGTGCTCTATGGGAGAAGTTCGATGTGTATGCTCAATTCTTATCTGCTTGCATTTTTTTGCCTTTTAGTTAACATTCTATAATGAGCCAATCAGGAAAGAATTTATGAACTGAAGGTTTTAAAAGTCTTAGCGCTTCAGTATAGAAACATTAAGAGTTCAGCAAACTATGAATGACCATGCACTAAGGAATTTTTTGTCTTATGTCTCTGTTTACAGTCCTGTAATGCTGAGGAGGTTTGACAGTGGAGTTATGGTAATTCAGAGTAAAGACCACAGTGATGAGGAGGTAGCCTTAGATACCCATTTTCAGCATTCCTTGCTTATTTATTGTTCTTCATGATACTGTTATGGTGTTACTCACTGTACAAGTTATTATATCTGTAATAACTGTTATTGTTTGTGCTACGCTGTGATAGATTATGCATCACTTTGATGGAGATTATATTGATTCATACATTATGATATATGTGCATGTTTTATGCTGTTAACACAGATGCATAATTCCATTTTCGATATCTAGATGGTAATATTTGTTGTAATACGACATATGACAAACTGGGATGTATTGATGGAGAATGTATTGTACCATTTTTGCCCTCATTCAAGTTACTCAGTTTTGACATTTGGCATTGTGCATGATTTGTGACATGGCTATTATGTTGTATGTTTTTAGATTTTGTTTGCTTCTATCATTGTCAAATGCTGGATGTATTGCATGATTGGATGTTTCATTTCTGCAGATAAAGATCTAGTTCTGTTTTTGTCTGGTGTTAGAAATCTGATACATCATTTTTCTCCGTGTGCTGGGCAATCTCATGACTGTAAGAATTTATCCTTGTTTTGTAGGTCTTTGCAAGAATAAATTCTCTTGTACAGAAGCCAGATGCTCTTTTAAAAGGCATAAGTCCCAGTGACGCTGCAATGACATTAGGAATTACACCGGCTCTTGCCAAAGAACATCTTTTGGCTGCTGAAAATAAAGGTGAATTGATGTCTTCTATGAATTTTGTAAACTCGTTTCCCTCTCCTGTGGCTGATGTGGAAGCTATTTTGTTACAGGGCTTCTTTGTAGAGATATCAGCCCTGAGGGTTTTCGTTTCTACGCCAATTTGTTTAAAGATATCGATCTGTCAAACATGTACATGTAAGTTTCATTTACAGTAGGAGTTTTAGTTTCTGTGTTTGACTGTAATTTACATAAAGTATGTTATCACTTAACTCCAGTGACTTCTACTGATTGATTTAGTTGCTATTATCTCCTATTTTCAAGGCTCATTTGACAAGACCAAGGGCAAAATATGGCCATTACTGAAGTGAACGTCTAGTATATATCCATGCAGTTTGTAGATCTAGGCAGGACAATGAGAACAAATTGGGAATCAAATTCTAGTAGCATGCTTAATTTTTTAATCCACCTGAATATATAGTTAGATGAAGAATAAAGTTTCATCTCAAATTTTCAGGGATGGTCAAAGAGGGATTAAAAGTGTTAACCATAACAAATATATTGAATTTATATTGTAAATGAGCCACATTAGCATCGGAAACTTCCATTTTTAATTGGCGTAGATTATGACATAAAGGGATCTAATGCATGGATTTGTGGCATTCGTTTTTTAAAAAAAAATTCTTTTGCAACATATAGATGAAGCATTGACATGGTGGACAACATAGACCTCGTTAAACTGACCTTTGTGTTTTGGTTCTGCAAAATTCTGACTCCAAGACATAAACTTGTTGCTTTTGCAGGGTTAAGGAGTATACTATATTCCATTCATGGGTTTCTGCAACTTCTGTTTCTGGTTGAAGCTTGCAATCCATGTAAGAGATGTCAGTTGGAAGCTGCAACCTGCTGTTTTTGTTCCACTTGCAGCTCATTTTCTTTTTTGAAAGTTACCTGCAGCTCATTTTCGTATAGATTTTCTTGAATGATAACAAGGGGTTTTGTTACTTTTGTCTCTAATTTAATCTTCTTTTTTGATATTTAATGTCCGCTCTTGTATGTTTTATTAGGCTCTGCTATTTTTGCTGAAGTTATTAGCAAGTGTCGCATATGTAATTAAGCATCTGGATTTTGTAACATCATGTCTTTATAGGAATAATCTGCCTTCTTTCTGCAAGAGCTGTGCATCTTGTTTTATTTTGACAAATTTCACTTGTACGTAATCTGCACGGGTAACAAGAGGATGGTGATTCCTGGTTCCCCCTGTGATTTTTTTTAATTTTTTGTATATCTAGTCAACTATCCCACCTCATATTAAATCCAACCTCTCAAACATACAAATTAGACTGTTGAGACTGGTCTCGATTATCTCTAAGACAAAAGATTTTCTAAGTCCCAACTGAATTAGTCTTAATTGGTCACACATGATAATTTCACTCAATGTGTAATCTTGGAGCTTTTGTATCAAATGTACTAACCAAAAGTCTACCTCGTGGGAATGATAACTCATTTGTGTACATATAAGTTAAATTTGGCAGGGCCAAACGGTGTTTTGGTTGTTTTCTTTTCTTTTCGAAGAATCTTGCATTTCTTTTGTGAAAGACAATCGTAGGGCATGTTTAGATTGGGCTCCCAGTGTGTGGATTTAACAAAGAAGTCAACTCCCAAAATTTTGATCCTAAAAGGCATCACCCGGCGGAGTTGTTTGGATGAGAGAAGTTGGGGTAGAGAAGCATGTCTTGTCCAAAGCAATCCCTGAAGTGTTCTTATATCCTATATGCCTTCCACTAGCTCACCCTAAACTTGTCACCCCCTTTGCTTCCACCCCAAGCCAACCTCATCATCTCCCCTTTCGACCCTGCCAATATCGATCGACCACCAACCACTAAATGGTCGGCCCTTCACGCACGTTGAACCCTTATCGTCGATCCCCTTATGCTTCTGTGGAGTGCCGACGAAGGTTTGGAAAAAGGTTCAAGAGGGTGTTCCAACTATGTTTTTTTAATGCAGTTGAGATTTGGTGAGTTTATACTTGATTTGAATGCACCAGGAAACCTTATACATGATTAGCAAAATCCAATTTTCCCTTCTAAGTTTACCTTGAATGTACCATGTCGGTCCTTAACCAATAAGATGAAGAGGAAAATGGGATTCAATGAGCACTTGCGAACAAGTGCGGGAGCATTTGCATTTCTCAACAAGTGGAACAGTCCAGAAACAACCACTCTGTTGGCATGCCCGGTCCAGTCCATAATGTTAGGCCTCTTCGGTTAGTCCTCACATTCAACACCAATGCCCCTGACTACGAAAACAGTGTGCAGGTGAACAAGTGTTGAATTTTTTTGTGTGTGGAGGTTTGTGTTGGATTTCGTACATTATACTTGTGTATATAAAAAAATTACAAGTAATTAGGATCAGTTTTAATATTTTTCAACAATTTTATGTACAAAACTTCTTGATTGTATTTCAATATATATTAGATACTAATTAATATTGAAATACATATATTGGATCATACCTAGGGGATTATCAAATCATTTTTACCAATCGGAAGTCGAGTTGCATCTCGGATCGCCTCATAAATACCTCCAAGTGCTCACCAAACTCTAAACAAGATTAGAAAGATCGAAGATAGTCAATCAATCTCTAATATGATGTTAGAAATCTAGCTAATAATTCATTCTATACTCCAAAGAAATTAATCTCTATCACACAATTAAAATTAAGAGAAATTCGGATGGAATGCTGAAGAAAAAATTGAAGAGAGAAGAATTTTGTATTACTATAAACAATGAAGTTAGGATGAACCTATTTATAGGGTTTCCTCTAACCCACATTATGCGCAAACCATTTACACATGATCCATTGTTAATCTCTACATTTAACCACATCATCATCTCGTAACTACTTTTGACTAATGTGGATTAAATCCAGCCATTAATCAATTTTTTTATATTAATATATGCAAAAATGTGGGCAAACGATTGGACATTTTCACTGTTTTTGACTTTACCAAATTTTGAATTAATATCTAACAAAATTTAGACTTTGGGATTTTAGCAAATTCATATGTTATAATGTTGCAGATCACATTATACATGTAATATATTATCATATATAATGTCAAAACATTATACCTCATAATATATATACATCTCATACGAATTCAATTATTATTCTAACCATGTCGTTTTCACAACATTAATTTTGTCATTTTACCATATGTATTTAATTACATATCATATGAATTTTAATGCATCGTATAAAATACAAATTAAACTTCTTGTTTCTCAGTTTTATGTTGTGACTTTTAGAAATATCTAAGTTATATTGACAATGATATAAAATATTTTATATCATAAACTATAAGCGATATCAAACTACACTGGGGCTGTCAAACTCTGCTCGAGCTTGGCTTGTTTATTAAATAAGTCAAGCTCAAATACCAAAATCCGCTTGTTTAATAAATGAGTCAAGCTCTAACTCGACTTGGTTAGCTCGATAAGAGTTTGTTTGACTTGTTTAAGTTTATACATATATTACATATATGTCACAAATAAATATATTATTTTCTATATTCCAAATCCCTAAAATTAGACCGTATAATTTATGAAATGTCCCATTTTATATGCTAATAATGTTTATAAAATGTAAATAGTATGTTTTACAAAAGTTAATCAAACATTAAACGAGCTGAAAAACATGTTGAGATTCTTAAACGAGTAAAACTCGAGCTCGACTCGTTTATTAAACGAGCCAAGCTCAAACAAGACATCTGACTTGTTTATTAAAACGAACCAAGCCTGAGCTTGCCTCGTTTATTAAACGATCCGAGTTCAAACACCGTGGGCTTAACTCGTTTAAACTCGTTTACACCCCTAAGCTACACATTATAATTACCAAAATAACAAAGATGTTTTGTTCACTCGAACAGACACATGATCCATTTAGCAATATAAGTAATATCACTTGTGTCTATCCCTTACCTAATGATATTAAGAATATTATACAAAGTAGAAATGTGTCATCTTTGTATTATATATTCATTTCTTATCTGTCAAACAAATTATAAATATGTAACTATACATAAGTTATTTCATAGGACTCTCAGCGATACACATGTTTTAATAAACTAGGCCACGTTTTAAGCTCTTCCTAAAGCCAAAATATCTGACTTACAAGCACGAACGTCTGTCGTGTTGATAAACAAATTCATCCACAAATGTCTTAATTTACAATTGTTGCAAGGGTAGGCTGTACACAACGCAAATATGGTCATCTTAAAACTCTCCAACGTTTGAAGACACGAAGAATGAATACAATAATGTTGGATAAACAAATTGAAAGGCAAATAGAAGGTTTAATCAAGATTAGTAACATTTAAGTTGGTGATTACTACATCATAAAAAAAAATCCACAAAGTTTGCTCATGGATTAATCCCAAATTATTTCGAAAAAGGGTTTTCAAGACAAGGATTGACGAATGTTCAATCCAGCTAGCGACACACACATGTAGGCATGGAGGAGAAATGTAGAACTTGTTAGGATTGTATAATTTTTATAATTATCTTATCAATTTTATAATTATCTTATCAATTTTACCATAATTTCTACTAAAGATGCAACGGAAACAAATTTAAAAAACAAATAGAGAAACAAGCAAACCACAATGAAGACTTAACGATTTTTATAGAGGTTCGCCCTCTCGCATACTTCATCTCTTGCAAGTTTTGCTCGACTCCACGAGCTCCGCCTACGTCTTCACTATACAACCTCGTTTCGGACCGAGATTAAGCCTTTACAAAGCAAGCCTTGCGAACACCCTCGCAAGCTTGGTTTCTTTTGTAGGATTTCGTGTCCCTATGTATGTATATATTTTAATTTTTTTAATACAACATACAAGATCGATTTCATACTTTCAACAATTTTATGTACATCACTTTGTGTTTATTCTAATATCATGCAATCCTACATATATTAAAATAAATCACAAAAAGAGAATCATACCCAAAGGTTTTCTAAAACTTTTCGAAGATCCGGAATCACGTTGCCCATAGAATCGTCCACCGATTTGCCTCCGAGTGTTCATCAAACTCTAAACAAGATTAGAGAGAAATGAGCTAACCAATCAATCTCTAATAAGGCTTAGAATCTAGCTAATAACCCTTCTTTGAGCTTTTGAGATTCCTATCTCCTCAACTCAAAATTAATAAGAGATTTTCGTGGTGATTAGAGGAGAGATTAATGAGAGATTTTTTTTTGCATTTATTTAAACAAGTAGGAGGAGTGATCCTTTTATAGGCTCCCAAAACATCCTTATCAAGAACTATTCCTTAGTCATGATCTTTTGCTTATTCTCTCCTAAAATTAATCTCTAATTGTCACATAAGCATCCTCTAAAACGTTTAATTAAATATGGAATTAATCCACACATGATCTAATTAATCTCTTAATAATTCAGGTAGAAATCACACTGTTCGATTGACCGAGAATTTTTCTCGGTTAACCGAACCGTTCGGTTTTAACACATGTTCGGTGCACCGTGAGCTAGACGGTCGACCGAATCCGCATGGGAAAATTTCTCTGGAAAATTTTGGACGAACCACGTATTCTCTTCGGTTGACCGTTGACGCACCAAAATTTTTCCTGGAGCATAGTCATTGGATGACCGTGTCACCTTCGGTCTACCAAAAATACTCTTTCTCGGTTGACCGTTCACGCTCGGTTAACCGAACCCGATTGTCCAGACACTCCAGACAATTTCGGTCAAGCAATTGTGATTACACGTTCCTCATTCGGTTAACCGATCAGAAGATATCTCGGTCGACCGAACCCTGAACGGTTCACCGTGTTTGACTCCGATTTTGTCTTTGTCAAATTTTGGATTTTATTTCCAAAAAAATTGATCTTTTGGGATTTTTAACAAATTCACATCTTATGTAATATATTATCCTATGTAGTATTAAATTATTACACCTCATATGAATTTATTATGATTCTAATTATGTCAATTCTCATGACATATTGATTTTATTCATTCACCACATGTGTCTTTTTTTTCACATGAAACCCGATACATCATATGAACTCAAAATCAACCTTCTTGTTTCCCAGTTTTGTGGTGTGACCTATAGGAGGATCCAAGCTAAATTGACAGAGATATTAAACACTTAATATCTCAAACTATAAGCGGTATCTAGCTACACATTATAGGTACCCAATTAGCATAGATGTCTTTGTTCCACTCGAACCAAAACACGATCCATTTAGTGATGTAAGTGCACCACTTGTGTCCGTCCCTAGTCTCATGATATTAAGAATATATACAAAGTAGAAATGTGTTATCTTTGTATTATATTCATTTCTTGATCTCTGTAAGCTAATTACAACTGTGTAACTTAACTCAAGTTACATTGTGCACATTATAATTTTGCTTTATCAAGGGGCCTACTAATATCATCACTCAATTAAGAGGGGCAATGATAATCGTTTGACTAACTATCTTTTCCAGCACAAGTCATGTTTAACCAACCATTGCCGTTATCACTACACTCATTGATAACTTCTGAAAATAATCAAATTAAGCACTTCTTGAGTGAAAAGATATAAGTCTCATATCTTAGGATCCAAGACACAATAAACCATTAATGACACGAAACACAATTCCATAATGTTTTACTTGTTAGGTCTGTTCAATATATAAAAGTAATCTTTTCCTCTTTCATATACTCGTGTCGTCAATTATTTGTAAAGCTACAATAATCGATGACCAACACGACAATCTTATCTCGGTAATTAATGTTCCATGTTAATTACCATGATTGTGAACAACTTTTGATTTATGTAAACCATTATCTTTTAGAGCTCTATGGTTAAGGATCAAACGCATCTTCCTTAACATTTCCAAAAGACGAATACTATAATCAAGGAACAAAATGCTTGCACATCCAATTCATAATAATTGACATATAAAAGTAAAACTTTTAGAACACATCCCTTTCATCTTCTTCTCACAATCCGAGAAGGATTACTTTGGACTTTGACTGAAGTTTTTACAAGTTCCCTCGAGCTTTCACTGAGACATTTGCTTCTTTTACAACAAGGTTGAGTGAATCACACACTTTCTAACTTGAGCACACTTTGAGTACTAAAGTGTGGAAGGTTTAGCTTTTGAGTGTATGATTATTTTCTCTAATGTAGGAAACAAATATGAGTGAGAGAGATGTGTAAATAAGGTTGGGGAACCACTATTTATAAGCTCCTACAGTTACTATTTATAAGAATTGGTTAAGTTATGTGAGAAACACACAAAACAGAAACTCAGGATCAACAATTGTCCTTCAACGGTCGACTGAATCGGGACGAACGGTCGACCGTTTCTTTAAGAATAAAGAAGTGTTCGAACGAATTATAGAACGGTTGAACCACTTTAGCTATGACTTAAGTCATCGGTCGAACCAGGTCAGGGGTCGATCGACCGATCTAGAGGTTTTGACTAGGGTAAAGGTATAATGGTCGAACACAAAGATTGGTTACATTCGACCAAAAATAACATGCACTTTGGGCTCAAGAATTATGTTCATCTGGTCGAGGTTAACGTTCGATTGATGGCCAAATGTATTCTAATGGTTAGGTAAATTTATACAAATACGACCGTTGTATAATATGACAATATTAATAGTCATCCAAAAAATACAGGAACGGTCAAACGAAAGGTCAAAGATGGTCGATCGGTTGAACTGGGAAAAGTCACTTAGAGTGTAAGTTAATCGGTCGAACAGAGAACTGATTCCAGCCGACCAATTAGAATAAGAAGTGTAGGTTTGATTTAAGTGATTTTCCGGTTAAGATTTGAGTGATGTATTGAAGTCCAATTGATATGAAATTTTGTGTGTGACTTCTACAAGGAACCTAGCGTGTATGTGAGTAAGTTTTAACTCTTTTATGCTCAAGTTTACATAAGTTCCTAAGACTCAAAATAAAGTAAAAGTACATATCTTCAAATAACTTTGATTACACGTCTGGACTTCATTTTATTCTTCCTTGAGTCTTGATCATCTGTAGATGTTAACACAATACAAATATAATGTGTGTTACACTACATTTGATTGTGATTAAGATTATGTTGATTAAATCATCAAAACACAGATTAAGGCAAAAAAATCAACAAAACTCATCTGACTACTACCAACTCCAGCTAACCGTGCACGAGAGAGATGTGAGACCTTTGACAGGGTACAAACCAAAACAAGATTCTTCGCAGGTCATCATCTACAAGTTTATTAATAGGTAGTGACAATTTGTAATTTTCGACCTGATTGCATGATAATTAATGTCTAAAAGGAGCCATGTTTCTATGGCTACTTTGGGATAAAACGAGGAATACAGTCAATTTACTAGGGACACAACTGTCCAAAAGACACCACCAACACCCCCCGACATGCTCGAGAGTTGTCAGAAGCTCACCAACTGAGCTTCTCCATTCAGGCCAAAAAAGTGCGTTGGGTTGCGGGCTGGGAATTGGGTTCCCGGGATCCAATCCACGTTTGGATTACCTTCAACCATTGTAGCGCCTCCAGTAGTGCAGGGGAGCAAGAATTCCACCCATCGAAACACCCCCTTAGACATGCACAGTAACCTCAAAACCAATTCTAGATTTCCATTCCTTCTAGTTTCTCCGCACATGCGAACGTGATATGCCATTGGTTTTACGATTTATCACAAAATTACGACATTACTTTTATAATTCTTAACCACCCACCCCAAGAAACGAAGATGTTCATCGTCAATTTTTGTTCTCCGAAACGTAGAACAACGAACATCGAACCAAATACTCCGATTTCGGAAGAATGTGTGACGTTAGGGGTGAGCTTCGGTCCGAGACTGAACCGAGGATCAAACTTTTCGGAAGACCAGACCGAATAAATTCGGTTCGGTTCGGTCCAAAACTCGAATTTAACCTTTAAAATTTTGGTCTTTGACCGAACCGAACCGAACTGAAGACCGAATTCCCGTGGTCTCCCAGACCGAAGACCGGATCGAAAAAGTTCGGTCTGGTCCAAACACCCAGACCGAACTGAATTTTGGTCAACCCTACATGAGGTTTCAATAGGGCTGTTCGTGGGGCGGGTTTGACCCGCCAACCCGCCCCGCCCCGCCCCGCGTAGGGTGAGTTGCGGTTGAAAATTTTCCTACCCGCGACCCGTTAACCCGCCGGACTAAACGGGGCGGGTTGCGGTTAATGTGTTACCAACCAGTTTACCCGTTACAAATATAATTATTAAAAAAAGCATATTTATGTATTAAAATTTTCGTTATTTCATTAAACTTCTAACATTTCTTCTAAAATTAAAATTTTCCTACCCGTGACCCGTTAACCCGCCACCCGTTAACCCGCCGGACTAAACGAGACGAGTAGCGGCCCAATTTTTTTTACCCGCCCCGCCCCGTCCTGTTTGCCCGCCTGACTTTGGTGGGGCGGGTAGCGGGCGGAGCCAAACCCGCCCCGCCCCATTTGCAACCCTAGGTTTCAAAATACCAAAAACCGAACAAGTTTTTTAAAGGAGAAACCGGTAAATAATTGGGTTGGACCCCCTCAACCGAAGTCCAAACCAAACTCCGAAACTCAAATCAAAACCCTCCTAAAAAGCCAACTTCACTCCACTCTCCACTCTCCAATCCTTCTTCCCCAAACCCTTCCTCTTCTTCCCCAAATCCTCCAATGGCGCTCTCCACCGTCCTCCGCCTCACCACAATCTCCTTCCAACCACCTCTCCCCTCCCCTCCCCTCCTCCGCCTCCTCTCCACTCGTCCCCTCCGTCCCCGCCGCCGCGCCACGCCCATCGAGGCCACCAACGGAGGCCTCGTCGCCAACGAGAACATCGGGAACGGGAGGGTTGTCCCTACCGAGCTCCACAAGGAGGCCACCGAGGCTTACATGGCGTACGCCATGTCCGTGCTGCTTGGCCGCGCCTT
Source organism: Triglochin maritima (assembly GCA_963682175.1). NCBI lineage: Eukaryota > Viridiplantae > Streptophyta > Magnoliopsida > Alismatales > Juncaginaceae > Triglochin > Triglochin maritima. The sequence continues at coordinate 38,884,993 of OY821779.1, forward strand.
GCCCGATGTTAGGGACGGGTTGAAGCCCGTGCATAGAAGGATTATGTGAGGAGGAGGATTGGACTCTTTTGGTTTCGAAGTGGATGTTGTGTTTAGTGTTTTGATCTAGATTTGGATTGCTTGTTGGTGTTTTTTTTATTTGGCTAAAACGGATTTTTTAAAAATCTGTTTTATTTTCGTATCCAAACATCAAATTAAACATTTTAAAACTCCGTTTTTTTAAAACCAGGTTTTTCCTCAAAACCATGATTTTGGGGCCTAAGGGTCTGTTTGGATAGCCTAGATATTATGGTTTTTGAGGAATGTATTGTATTATTCGGAAAAATAAAATTTATAATCCTGTTAGGGTATTTGGATCATCTTGAATAATGCATTATAAAGCTATGTTATTTGCTGGAAACACATTTTTAAAAAAGAGAGGTAGTGCCTCTTTTTTTTACTCAAATATGTTGTGTCTTTTCTTCCTTGTTTGTTTCTTATTAAATCTTTGATTTTACAAAAAAAATGTTTTTTTTAGTCAAAACACATCATTTAAATTGTCAAAACACATCATTTAAATTGGATGCCATCTTGTAAAATGTATTTATGAAATCAAAGATTTGAAACCCATAGTCACCCAAAAAGGGCCTAAGGGTGTCAATTTTAATATGGGCTCGTGACTCTGCTCGAGTTTGGTTTGATAAAAGCATGACTCGAGCTCGCCTTGGCCGTCGAAGCCGCCAATGGAGGCCTTGTCGCTAAGGAGACCTTGTCTTGGAGTTGTATGTTGAGTTTTTTTAGATGCTCAAAGCAACCAATGATTGTTCTTGTTCATCTTTAGTGCCTTAGTGTTGTAAAAGTGCATCTTGAGCGTTTTTGCCTTTTTGTGGACTCTTTGCGATGTTATTGTAAGTAAGTAGAATCAATTAAGGGTGTTAATATTAAAGTGGACTCGTGATTTTACTTGAGTTCATCTTTATAAAAGCATGACTTGAGCTTATCTTGAATCTAAATGAACCGAGCCAATAGGCCTAATTTTAGGTTTGTAAAAAAAGTTGAATGGCTTGGTATGTTAAGAACTTAAAATGATATATCTTTATCTTTATTCATATAAAAGTATTTATGTTTAATAACGTGGTTTGATGACATTGATTTCTTAAAAGTAATGTATGGAAAATATAAATACATATTTGGCAAAAAAAATTAAATGTCATATTTGAATTTTAAATGCAAAGTATTTAAGTACTATATTATTTATAATCATGCTAAATTTTAACTTTTTAATGCAAAGTATCTTTATTATTTATGATCATACTGAATGACTTCCTTTAATATTTTATGAAATTCTATTGTTCTGGTTTCTTGTTTTCAGTATCTTCTTAGCTTCTTGAGCACTGGAAAATTTAGTTCTTGTGTGAAAATAGTTGTCTTGTATTAGTTGGTGTTGGAATGTCTTTCATGGCAGTTTTTGTTTCCGAAGAATTTTTTAGTGCGTGGTTGTTTGTAGAGTGCCAAGAAGTGTAGATTCCTCTTGCTTGATTGTAGTAATCAAGATTCCCGTGGTGTTAAATTAATACAGAAGTGCCTTTTCTTTTTCATATTTTCTACAGATATGCAATGTATGAATTGGGTCTTTCCTCAAGAAAGCCATTTAAGAAATGTGCAAGAGTTGTTGGAGAGGTGCATACTCTTTTGGGATTCGTTGATCCATAGAAAGTGTTATTCTTCATCATGGCATTTTCATTACTTTGTTAATGAAATTGAAAATTGCAGGTCTTGGGTAAATTTCATCCACATGGTGATACGGCGGTTTACGAGTCTTTGGTACGAATGGCACAGGTACTGACATAAAGCTTTAACGTAAAATCTGCTATTAGCCACACCATATCACATTAATGAATTGAATATTCATTTAATCGTATGCATTGGTGCTTAGATACTTGGTGGCAGAGGTTTGCAGATCCTACTTAATATTTTGCCACAATTGCTGATCATTGTTCTCATAATAGTTAAGTTATAAAAAAACTAGAGGTGGTTAGTGTTTGCTTATTGACTAGATATTTTGTGAATGCTTTGATTAGAAAAGAACATCTACTTTTGGTTAGAAAACACATGATATAAATTTCGTATTAATTTATATGTCGTTATTAGAATATGTTCACCCACATTAATTATTTCTTGGTTCTTCATTTTTGTATATCCATTTTCTTGGTGCTATGTTAGTTAATGTTACATCTTTTGTACCGTTATTCTTTGTAAAATTTAAGCAAAACTTCTCATTGCAGTTTGAAAATATATGTTAGGTAGCTATCGGAGGTGTGATTACCATCTACTTTAGTTGCAAGAACTATTTAATGGACTCAATATATACATTTAAAACATGTAGCTATGGTATCTGTGATAATCTATTTAGATAATGCCTCCATATTTTCAGGCAGTGTGCCACAGCAATCCACTTACTTAATCTTCATGAATCCCATCATACGGAACAGACAATACATGTGGGATCCCTAAAATGGTACCAATTGTACCTAATAATGAAATCATGTGGTTTAAGATATAGTCACATACCATTTGGAATTGTTTTACATAATCTATGTAACTATGGGATCATGCATTTGTATGAGATAGTTGATGCCAACTGTTAAAGTGTGCGTATCAAACTCAAAATCAATTGACAATAAGTGGAGGGACCCTACAACTTATAACCCAGGAGAATTGTCTCCATTTAGATGATGTGATACTATTATCTAAACCAACCTTTTATTAGCATGCATGTGAAGCACAATTTCATTCTAAAATCTAAACAAAAGTGCATATATTTGTGCCTATTTAGTTACTTTTGTTGGATATTTTTATTCAATAAGGTAAAGTAACAACATGTCATATTGGTGATTACATTTTGCAGTTGGTGTCTTATAAGGCCTCTGGCAAAATAGTTTTTTTAGTCACAAGAAATCTATCACCGCCACCTTTGAATTGTTTTAATGATGGTTATGGAAAAGTAGAGCCCACTTCTTTCACTTGTTAAAGCTTAATTTAAAAGTACAAGTATGGACATTGTACTAATTTTACACTCTTATTTCTAATGGTTCTAAATCGTTTGATTTTATTTTTGGTTATTAGTTGAAGTTGGTTTATCCTAATGTCTCTTTCTCTAATCACGGTGCACCTATTTCCTTAGGATTTTTCAATGTCATGCCGACTCATTCAAGGCCATGGAAACTTTGGATCAATTGATTCTGATCCTCCAGCTGCAATGCGCTATACAGAATGCAGATTAGATGTAAGTTTTGCAAATAAATCTTTTTCTTATATCTTAATTTGTTATCTTGGTATGTTTCTTTACTGTTCCACTCGATGACACTTCTTTCCAAGATGCTGGTTATCATCAGGTGTATGTTTCTTGACGCCTATATGTTAGTGTATGGTGTCTACATTATATGTGGATACTTATACATGGCTCTAATTCTACCATTCTATAGCTGTACCTACATAGGTTGGTGTCTTTGTTTGTCATGAGTGTTGTTAAATTCACAATTTTTTTCTTTTTGAAGGAATATTTTTTTGAGGATCGTGATTATATCAAGTTCTGGAAACAACCGATGTATTGTTATGAGTTTTGACTTTTAATAGCCGAATTCATCTTCACCTAAGATAGGCAAACCCTGAGCTACCATCCATAACAGGAACAATAACTGTTACATATTTATTTAATTCCCAATTTAATTAAAGCAACAACCAATGTTCAGACAATAGCACATTGCAAGTGTGCGACATAGGCACACTGTGCGACTGTGCGTCACACAGGTCACATTGTGCTATTGTGCGTGAAAGCACAGTTGGTGTTAAAAAGTGGCTAGCCGTTGGGTGCCTATGCGACACAGTTCCAACTGTGCCACCTTGTGCTAACTATGCAACCACTGTGGCGCCGCATAGGTGCACGTGGAGCATAAGCGATATTCCGCACTGTGCGGGGTCGCATATGCGATTAAGCCTCCTTGTGCCACCTATCCGACACTGTGTGACGCATAAGCGCTGCACACCTGAACATTGGCAACAACCATATAGACGGATGCTTATTTACGAGAATCCGAGTTCAGTTTATTTAGGATATATCTGAACTGTTTTCACCCTCTTCTTTTGATTTATTATTAGTATTTTAATCCAGTTAACTGGACATCATATTTTTGACCTTCTTGTTAGTCATTGTCATGTACATAATTAATTAAGGTCCTGAAGTGATTCTGCCCAAAGCCTGCTAAAATTTCCTCTTAGGTGTGGTGGAGTATGTGAATTTCTGTGATCATAAATTGTGTTAGTTCGTCAAATCTCATTCTCATGAAGTATATTACCACATCTTTCTTGTCAATTAGCATCATCATTCCACAGAATATAGTTGTGTTCATGTCTTTTTAACCCCTTAAAAAGATCATATTATCTGCTTTTCTTATTTATCGTGAGGTAGTCAACAGTAGATTAGGCTTTGCGTCAATGAGTTAATTGGAAACAACCTCTCTATTAGTCTATTTAGTAGGGGGAAGCCTAAAAGGCGTGTACATCCGACCCCCTCACCCTTCCCAAGTAGGAGCCTCTTTTGAGGTGCTGGATAATGTTGATGATATCTTTTTAAACCCTTAAGAAGTATTTCAAAAAATAAATAATTCAGCATTATGTGAAGGCACAGTTCCATTGAGAAAATATTGTTCTTCATGAAGGACTTCCTATCACTATACTTGCTTAGTTTATACAATAATTTGGAGCTCAAGAATATTCATTCTTTCAAAATTTAAAACAATCTTGCAGATTACATATTGAAGCACATTTGGAGTAGAAAACCCCCTAAAGTTATTTCATATCATTGGCGTGCTTCGAGTGAAATATGTGATATATTATCCTGCTTCTTGCTGTACCAATTAAAAAAGTCTTGCTTTTGCTGTAGAGTGTAGAGATAATACCAGCATGAGGTTTGGTTGGGAAGAGTATTAGAGAGGTGAAAAGGCATATTAAGTCCCTACTCCTTGTGGAAGCTTTAAAATGTTAACAGATGTTTGCTATTTCCAATTTTTGGTTCCACTTTGGCTCCCCTCCCTTGAACTGGATAAGATGTGATTGTAAAATGAGCAATACATACATCATTAAATTAGAAGCTGTGTAAATCCTTCAACTATGAAAAACATTAATTGTTTATCTCGTACTAATTGTTTTATAGAATTATATTTCGTGCTCTCTCTTATATATGTAATCTGAATTGTAAATTTATTATTTCAATACTATTCAACAAATCAAATTGCATGATCTGGGTGTTTTTGCAGACCCTAACAGAAGCAATGCTCCTTACTGACCTAGAATTCAACACTGTGAGTCCTTCCCATTTTCTTTCAGACACTCTTAAGGATATTTATCTTCATTATCTTCTTATTCAGATATGATTTTCCTCTTGTAGGTTGATTTTGTTCCAAATTTTGATAATTCACAAAAAGAACCTTCTCTCTTGCCAGCTCGTATTCCAAACTTGCTTTTGAATGGTTCATCTGGCATTGCGGTACTACAAAAACATTCCCACTAATGCATGTCTAATTAAACTTTCTACATTACAATTAAGTGGCCAAGAATTTCTGTTGGCATATTGTCCATTAAGTGTGAACTGTTGGGATGAGTTCCTCCTTCTCTTGTGCTTCCAGGTTGGTATGGCAACTAATATTCCACCACATAATCTTGGAGAGCTTGTTGATGCACTTTCAATTATGATACACAATCCAGACGCAACGGTAGGGAATCTATTCTTTACTTTCTTACAATTCTATTAGATGAATACTATGAATAATATATCCTGTCTTGGTATTTAACATTTACCAATGTATACTATTTTACTTTGTTTTATAGAAAAAACAAGCAATGTATGGCAATGGTCTGATGTGTAGCCTTTACCTTGTTCTTGGCTCTACTTTCATAAACCCTAAAACACTGTAGTAGACTTTCTCGTGTTTTGTCTACCAAATTGGTTAGTCTATCACAATAAAGGTACATACGTCGTATCTGTAAAAAAAATGTTAACATAGAATATATGCAAGATTTATTTCTCACAACATAAACAGTTGTGAATATTAATTTTCTAATATATTGTCTCATAAATTAATTTATGTTTTTGTAGTTTGTATATATTAAGTGATTCAGCTTTTGCAAAATGCCATATTGGCTTTTTTATTATAATACTTGATAAGTGATAACAACAATAGAAGGTAGACATAGCTATAATAAAAGTATACCGGAGTGGCTGACTTCAACTCATTTATTTATATAAAAAATGTACATTTCATAATTTTATATACACAGCAAAAACCATATGCTCATATGTAGTATTTTTCTATATTAGATGTGCACCTATATGAGATGGTTAAGACAAGGTTTATGTTATCTCCGTGCCATTTGGAATTTTCTACTTTAACCTTTCTAGGTAGGATTTATTTTGATTATTGACAAAAAAGAGAGAAGATTTCCTCAAAATTTCATTGTGAGAATCCCCGGTTGTCTGTAGAAACGGCTCCACCTGAATCTAATTTGTATTATATGCATGCTCATGGTCTGTGTTCAGGGGCATGTCGGAATACCCACATTGTTGAAGTTGATTGTGTGCCTTGGGTTGTAACTTGTAACTTGTAAGGGTCAGGGCTCACTTGTCTCTCCCTTAACAAAGATGCTCTTAGGGTCTAAAGCTCCTTGTTGGTCTCTATTCGGAGATCCACTAACCACATGCAACAATCCAAACAAGTTCTTTGCTAGTGACACTTTCTGATCCCATCCAAAAGTACCTTAATAAGTCTGACAAAAACTTTTGTCCATCTAGGCTCCCAAGTAGGCCCTTTGTACCTGTGTGTGGTGAAGTTCCTTAGTTTGCATGGTGTTACACCTTTAGGATCAACCTTTAAATTCCATTTTATCTGGAGCACAGTGCAAACATATACGAGAACTTAGGTGTAGGTCATCAACATTGATGATTACACCTTGATCCAATTTACGGGACCGTTGATGTGTTTTTGTGTATTCTCTTTGTGTTTACTCTTCACACAGGTTGCAAGTTAAAACTTCTTAGTTCTTCCACTGTACATTTGAAGTTGTGCTGTTACTGAGGTACACATGCCCAAAGTTATCATTGCATCTTACCTCCATCTGTTTCCATACAAAGTTGTCTGGTTGGGGGTTTGGTCTAGACAAATGCCATTATTCTTCATTTGTTTGAAGCTGAAGGATGCATCTTTGTCAAATGGTCGTCATTTAGTTTTATCTTATCATGGTGTATCCACTGCAACACCCTCCCTTTCTCCATTATTCTTCACTCTTAAGATTGAAGTTATAGCGTGCTTGTGACATGTTCCTTCACTTCCTTGCATCCTTGGTGCGCATAATGAACACATCCCTTCTCACTGTGGCTTAAAAGTTTCTATATTTCTCTTGGAATCAAGAAGGAAAGATTGCATCATATTTAGCTTATGTGAATGGAAACGACTTTTTCTTCGTAACAGCTCCAAGAATTGTTGGAGTACATGCCTGGACCTGACTTCCCAACTGGAGGATTGATTATGGGGAACAGAGGGTATGTTATTTTGCGTACTCATGATTTGAATCATAAATATGTTTCTTTGAATCATAAATATGTTTCTTTGTACACCAACATGATTACCTATGCTAACTGTCATGCCTTCGTCTCTAGCATTTTAGATGCTTACAGAACTGGCCGCGGCCGTGTTATTGTGAGAGGAAAGACTGATGTGGAGTTGATCGATTCCAAAACCAAACGTTCAGCAATAATCATAAAGGAGGTTTGGAATGCCCTTTGTCTTTAAAGAATTCCAGCTATCTTAGCTTAAGATCATTTGATTAAACTACCTTGTTTGTTAATGACATGCAATTATATGCAGATACCTTACCAGACCAACAAAGCTTCGTTAGTGACAAAAATTGCTGAACTTGTTGAAAATAAGGTTCTTTTCTAATGCATGAATACTTTTGTTTGTTGTCAAATGTGATTTTGCTGCTAATGTTGGTTTTTGGTAAATTAGTAATAACAATTTGTTGCTTGGAGCACTTTCTAGTTAATTTGGTGTTCTTACTTCCACAAATTGGTTTCTATCTCAGTTTACCAATCCCCCCCCCCCCCCCCCCCCCCCCATCTCACTTGACTCTCCAGGTCCACCCCTGTTGACGTTTTAAGCTTCTCATATATTCTGTACTGATGTATTTTACGTCTTTTGGTATATGAACAGTAAAGCAGTGTCTTTCTCATCCGGTATAAATAAAAGCTGACCAACTTCGATGTTAAAATTATAACCAATGTACGGCCATGATTACCAATATCCATAATATACCTTTCTTCAAAAGTTCAAATTGTTAATCAATGATTGTGATGGAAAATGTTTAATCAGTCATCATTCTAGTAGTGTTTCTTTTACATGACGTTTTGTTATTCCTCCACCTCATACATTTCAATTTAGTTCTAGTACTAGGTCGACCTACCATACCACATGAATGCTACTCGTACTATGTATTTTTGCATGGATCAACGAATTAAATGTCTTATTACCCATTGGAATTAATTGGATAATTTTTTCTCAATATAGCAATGTTCAATCTGGTTCTAACAGTGTTTGTTTATTTTATTTGTTTGAAGTTTGAGTTTTGGAAGCATCTTAATTGCATACCATATTCATATCTTATTAATTGCAACTGAATCTGATTTTTTCTTGTTTGGGTTATCTACACAATGATAGTTTGCTATTTTTATTTTTTTTGTGACTTCTAATTCCAGAGTTTAGATGGTGTTAGTGATATTCGTGATGAGAGTGACAGATCAGGGATGCGTGTGGTAATAGAGGTGAGTTGTCCTTATTTTTGTATCATTCTTTTATCACCTTAACATATTTTAAAATGGACTAACCTTTGATATGTTTTATTTGACACTTGAACTGATGACACATGTTACTGTTTTGTGTATGCTAGCTGAAACGGGGATCGGACCCCTCCATTGTCCTGAATAATCTTTTCCGCATGACTGCCCTCCAGTCCAGCTTTAGCTGCAATATGGTAGGGTAAGTAGCCAAATGTTTTCTGCTTGCCTTTTTCATACAGAAATGGAAATGGCATAATCACCACTGAGTCTCTTTTTGTCAAAATCCTATATATTTATAATTGGAACTATTTTGCTTGCTTAGTGAATTTTCACCTTAATGTTTCTGAAAATACGAAATGTTAAGTTAAGCTGAAGTATGTACTTGTCTCTCTGCAGAATTATTGACAACCAACCAAAGTTAATGGGTTTAAAGGAATTGCTGCAGGTAAAAACAGTTCATTATTTATTTTATTATTATTGATTTTACTGCTAACTGCTATGGTCGGTCTTATTTAATTTATCGAACATGATTCCAACTTGGTGATTGATTATGTATAGAGGAAATAATCGAAAAGATTCTATGATTTTACCAAATAAGTAAATAAACTTGAGCCTTCACCTTTATCATTTAGGCGAGACATGATTTCCTGTCCCTTTTCCCTATTACCGCAGAGAGTTGAAGCCTACTTTTGGATTGCAAACATCCTTTACATTTATTTTATTTTCTCGTTGCCTAAATATGCTATTCGAACAATCTTCGACTCTCTCAATTATCTTTTCGAAGAGGTTATTAGACTGTCAATTACTCTTTAAGTCTTTTGCATCTTTTTTTTATGGAAAAGCATGTTCTTGATAAAAACATGACATTATGACAAACGCTTCATGCTCTGCAATACATGGAAATTCCAGTCATCATACAGATACTTTGGTTAACCATTATGGTTCAACTAATAACACTGTCACCAGCATAAGTGTCGTTATGACTGTTTCCCTGCTTATGTTGCCACCGAGGGTTGTGGTTCTTTATTTCTGTATAATTTTCTTTGTGGAAACAAAAAACTACTTTCCCCTGTTCTTTTTAGCACTTCTGTAGGTGCATGTAAGTGCTACTGTTACAGTTATTAGTTGACCAACTTGTGAATTCATTTTGTCCTGCACTTTTACTCATGCTAATTGTTTTTTCCAGGCATTTCTTGATTTCAGGTGCTTGGTTGTTGAAAGGCGTGCAAAATTTAAACTCTCTCAAGCACTAGACAGAAAGCATATTGTGGAGGTAGTCTAGATTCAGTTAATGGAATTTGTGTATTATTGTTAGAATGTTTGGCATCTACTTTGTTTTCTTTCAGGGTATTCTTGTGGGACTAGAAAATTTGGATGGGGTGATTCATATCATCAGGCAAGCTTCAAGTCATGCTATATCCTCAGCTTCTCTAATGAAGGGTAAGCGGTGTTTTAACCTGATTTATTTTATAGTTGGTTTTCTATCAGTAAAATGTATAATTTTACCTGAAATAAAAACTAAAAATTAAAAAATTATGAACTAAATTAAAGGAGAAAATAATAAGCATAGACTAGTGATATGCCCATTCCATCTGTCATTCTCATCCCTAAATTTAATCTTTTCATTCCAACCCCCCCAAATTAGCCGATTGCATTTTTCTAACCTTGGATTTTAGTGTGTCAAAAGCCTGATTGTTTTACTTCATGAAATTAAATCTACTTAGACATTGAGTGCTATAACGATAAGCAAGAGAGGATATGTAGGTTCCTCTGGAGAAATACATTTCGCTGCAACTTCTTTACAACAACTTGAATGTCATTGTTTTGCATTACTGCATTCAAAGGTTTCTTTTTTTTCCACATATGAATAACATTTTATATTCGTATTCATGTTTTAGGGTTACCAATAAAAAAGGTTTAGGTTTGTTTAAAACTACAAATCCCTTTTTGTTGTTTCCTGCTGGCTATACCATGCAAGTTCCTGTTGTTTCCTTGTCTTTTTCATCAATTACCTGATGCGTCATCTTGTTATGAGGCAGAATATGGTTTATCGCACAAGCAAGCAGAGGCTTTATTGGACATAACCCTAAGGAAGCTTACTTCACTTGAGGTACACTATAAGATATAAATGTTTTAATAATGCAATTGCTTTCACTGACTGGAATCTTTTTGAAAACCTCAGAAGAAAAAAATGACTGATGAAAGAAACTCGCTGGCAGAGCAAGTTGCCAAGCTGAATGAACTATTGTCGAACAAAAGAAACATCTTCCAGGTAATTATGGGTGGCCTAACTTAATAGTTGCACATTCACAAGTTCCTTTGTGTGTGTGTTTTGGGGGGGTTGAAATACTGCATGAAGCAAATGTCATACATGGCCGATCACATGTTTGACATGCCAGTGGTATTGGACACAACATGGACAGGGGTGTCCGAGATGCTGAACACATTGCCTTTGCTTTTGGAAAGATGGCTGTCACGTTGGAAGTTAGGTGGTAGTCTTGCCGTCTCAATGCCCCATTTTCAATGATAGTTAGAATGATAAACAATTGTTTCACAAAGAAAGTGAATGGGTTACTAACACCATCTGCTTGTTATACTTAAACTTTGTCAAGTCAAACAGCCGTGCATCCATACACACAAAATACTATATAGGCTGGTTATTGTGCTCATTTTGAAATTACTGGAAAGACAATCAGCATCAGTATTTGTTAATGGCATTGGTAAACTGGATAGCATTATACCTATTTTTTAAGTAGTACGGACGTTTGCCAAATACAGAACAAATCAAGCTTGCAGTTCTCCATATCTTATTTTACAAATCATCTGTTTCTCCAATAGCTCATAGAACAAGAAGCACTTGAGTTGAAGAATAAATTTGGAATGGCTAGGCGCTCAAATATAGAAGATGGTGATGGGAGTCAACTTGATGAAATTGATGTTATCCCAAACGAGGAGATGCTTCTGGTATGCCCTTGTAATTTTGGTGAGAGTATCAAATTTAGGGTTATTCTGATCTGTTTTCTTTCTATATCAGGCTCTCAGTGAAAAGGGATACATGAAACGAATGAAGCCTGATTTTTTTACCTTACAACACCGTGGAACTATTGGCAAATCAGTGGGAAAAATGCGAGTAAATGATAATATGTCCGACTTCCTTGTTTGCCGTGCCCATGATCATATTCTTTATTTCAGGTACTTAATTGGTGAATTTATTGATCTTATTATTATTTTTATTAATTTCTGTTTAAATGTTTTTCTTTACAGTTTAATTTGTTCATTGATAGAACCGGCTTGCATATTCTCATGTAAAAGCATCTTTTCCTTTCGTACTTTATCTTCCCTTGGCAAGGCTAATCAGTAATCAGTGATCTGCTATCATATTTTACATTTATCATTCTATTTTACGTGGGTAAGGGGAGGGGAGGTTAACGGTGATTGATATATGGTACTGAGGTTGAAAGGTGCATCACTACTTTCATTTGTTTGGTGGGTTTCTTAAAAATTGTATCTGAAGCTTTGCTTCTGAACATCTAATTAATCCCTGCATGCTTTAATCATTTTGGGTTATGTAGCTCTGTTATGATTTCTACACATTTCTATAATAAATAGGTGACAGTCTCTTTGGCACTGTGTTTGATCTTGTAACTTATCCTGTTCTCTAACATTGAGGCCTAATCCTGATGCTGGAAAAATTCTTGGTTGATCCTGAATACCGCCTTACTTTAAAATAGAAGTGCTTGTCACAAGCTGCAGGTTTTTTCTCTATGAACAGGCAATGTCTACTTTAGTTAATCTAGTGAAAGTATATTTGTTTCATAAAAGGCTAAGCAGCATTTTAAGCTTAACTTTCTTTTTCCACTTCTTGCAGCGATAAGGGAATAGTTTACTCTGCTCGTGCCTTCCGTATTCCAGAATGCTCCCGGTCTGCTGCTGGTACGCCACTTGTCCAGGTAGATAGTCTACACAGATGATTTATAGTCTGATTCTTAACCCCCTTTATGCTTATTATGATATTGTTTTTGGAACCAGCTAATATCTTTGTCTGAGGGAGAGAGAATAACCTCCATTATTCCTGTCAGCGAGTTCGTTGGAGACCAGTATCTAGTAATGCTGACAGTGAATGGGTACATCAAAAAAGTTCCTCTGAATTTATTTTCAGCAATCAGGATCACGGGAATAATTGCAATTCAACTGGTTTGCCCTACTATCTAATTTTTTGTAGTACTTTATCACCTGTTCCTGGTCAGCTTATGGTTTCAGCCATGCAGGTTCCTGGAGATGAACTCAAATGGGTCCGACGCTGTACCAATGATGATCTTATTGCAATAGCTTCCCAAAATGGAATGGTCCTTGTCAATTCTTGTAATACGGTATGCTTTAAATTTTGTACAGCAGTGGAGCACTTCATGTAATGCAGGCCGATCGTGAATCTATATTAACAAACTTAATATTTTAAATTTTCCTTGGGAATCTGGAATTGTGTATAACTGAAAAACTCTCAACTTATTACAGCGTAATAGAATTGCTGAACTACTTTTGGCTTCTTAAAATGTTAAATCACTAGGGGTAGAAATCTTTGAGCATTATTTGAGCCATGGTTTTACCAGTTGAGGGAGGATTTCAACTATCTTTCTCATCATATATCATTTTCAGCTTCGGGCAATTGGTAGAACAACAAGAGGTGTGATTTCCATGAGGTTAAAGAACGAGGACAAGATGGCTTCTATGGACATAATACCAGCAACGATGCATAGAGACTTGCATAATGCGTCAAAGAATCAACAGTAATATCCTAACACCATTGCTTTTTCATGATTTTTTTGCTCCCACTAACCATAACCCCATTACTGTTGCATCACTTTTTCGTGATTTGTTTGCTTCATTAACCGTAACCCCATTACTGTTGCATTGCTTTTTCGTGATTTTTTTGCTCCATTGACCTTAACCCCATTACTGTTGCGCGATTACGTTTTATTTCCAGGGGAAAGAACCTCGGCCCTCCATGGCTGCTCATTATATCTGAAAGTGGTCATGGAAAGCGTGTTCCTTTGAGCAGCTTTCGCTTTTCTAATTTTAACAGAGTGGGGTCTAAAGCCTACAAGGTAAATACTCACTAGTGCACCTTGAAATGTTTACCTTTTCATCTGTCACATTTCATTCCAATTATGTACATCTCATGTCTCTTCATCCATTCTCCTGTATATAACAGTTGCAACCAGAGTATCGCCTTGCAGCTGTTTTTGTTGTTGGGTTTTCCGTTGCAGGTGAATACTTTGCTTCTTTTAGACCTTAGTATTTTGCCTATCGGTTTCTCTCATTTCATTATCGTATCCTGCAGAGGACGGTGAAAGCGACGAGCAAGTAGTTTTAGTTAGCCAAAGTGGAACAATTAACAGAATCAAAGTTCGGGATATTTCTATACAATCTCGATTTGCCAAGTACTACTAAGCCACCTTTAACATTTTGTTGTTTGCAGGGTAACTTTTATTGTTTATAATACTTACATGTTTTAATTTCTGTTGTGGATACAGAGGCGTAATCCTCATGCGCTTAGAGCATGCAGGCAAAATCCAGTCCGCGTCGCTAATTTCTGCAGCTGAAATCCAGTCCGAGGAGGAGGTTGATACCGTGGGCAAGTGACAATCCGAATGCTTCGGATATTACAATGAGGCATGAGAAGCAAAACAACATTATGTATTACATGGATAACTTCTGGACTGATCTGCAGACCAAGAGGTTTCCAAATTTTGTGAAATTATCCTGTAAAGTGGATTTGTTAGGGAGATCTGTGGTATATATTTTTGTCAGACAAGACTGCGCATTTTATTTCCGTTTTTTTATGTTTTCGTGGGTAGGTCGAATAGGTTTTGCAAGGGGACTACAGGATTGTTAGGTTCAAACCATACAAGCCATTTTCCAACCACGCTAGGTGTGGTGGTTGGTATTTTTTTTTAACTTGATAACATAGTGGTTGTTGGTAATTAATACGCTGTATTATAAAGTGAAACGAATGGCATTTGAACAGAGAAGCTTCATCTTTTCTTAAGCGCCTTTCGTATCTCAAGACACTACGTTCGGAATCCATAGTCCAGAATACGGGGGAAAACCAGAAAACGGGCGAAAAAAAAACACGAATATTCATGAAAATAATTTATCCACTCTAGTCGGAACTGGAGTGACAAGCAGATTAACATTATAACATACACAAATCTAAAGAAATAATTCTAACAATTTCACTACGCAGTACGGCGTCAAAAACCATCATATTAAGGCACTAACCTTGATGATGTAAATTCAATTGGCGCATGGTAACGTAACGTGCATGATGTTATAATCTCCTATTACGATGTCACTCTCTTTCAGAATCCAAATACATTACAGAAGCAAATGCTATATCACGATAAAGATACACATAATAAATGTTGTAAAGGGGAAAATAATGCGGAGAAAGATAGTATAACAACAATGTGATGTGATGGAGACTCAAGACTGCAAAAGAATCCAGCCAATGTTCCAAAATGTTCCATCTACCTCGCCTATGTTAAGTCGCATTCGGGTAACAAGCGTGTTCAAGCCTATGAAAATCAGAGCGATGATGGCAGATGAATGTGATGGAGGCACAAGCAAAAAACTAAAATCATAACAATCTAACAACGTACCTTGCTAGCAATGTTGCTGGAAAGCCAGTCCAACCCTTCATACAACCCCTCCCCGGAGGTTGCACAGGTGCTCTGGATGTACCTGTTACAAGATATCCTCTTAATCTCAGATAAAAAGGTAAAAAGAATGTTCTCCAAAAGCACAAAGCTCTCTCTTTTATCATATCCTCGCTACATTATCAATCTCAGAAGTAATACCAGCTAAAGATTGTGACTGTTAACTAAACCATGATTTTGTTTATCAAAACAGTATTACTAAAAATAAAGTACTAAAAGTGATGAGAAGTGTTTGGATGGTTCGTAATGATGTGGTTTCAAGCCACGCAATTTCCGAACTTCCAAATGATGATTTAGAATAAGAAGCAATGCACTTTTAATTTTAGTTTCAAATTTAGTGCTCATTCACTTGCTTCTCTCTAGAAATCACTACGATCCTCATCAACCAAACACCCCAACCTCATCCCAATTCACAACCCTTACACTTCTCTGTCTCTCACCAAGACATTTTATGAACAGGACACATTTTATCAAAACTCTTTTGATGGAAAACATTAGTTCAGTTAAAGGGTCGCATGATTTGCCAACCATCTATAAAACATAGGAAGGAGACTTAGGTTTAAGGTGACATTTCATCCAAACAGGCCACTTTCCTTTACATTCTATAACAGCCATTTTCAGACCTATCATGGGGGAAAGATCAATTTGAACAAAATAAGGAGTTTGTTTGAACTCCATGATTTGTGACTTTTACCAACACCAAGATAACATTTTGTAAATTAAGAGTTCACAGATACAGTATGGTAGAAAATATTTCTTCATACCAGTGCCTCTGTCGCAGAGAGTGCAGACCAAGTTTGTCTGTAATTTCAGCCGCATTCATTGCATTTGGAAGATCTTGTTTGTTAGCAAACACAAGTAAAACAGCATCTCGTAACTCATCCTGCAAGATAGAATTTGTTATACTATTGAAAAATGAAAGATATACATAATTCAACAAGAAAACATTCATTGTAATGGCTGGAGTAAATAAAAAATTGACCTCGTTTAGCATCCTGTGAAGCTCATCCCTTGCCTCGACAGCACGATCTCTATCGTTACTGTCCACCACAAAGATGAGGCCCTGAGTATTCTGGAAATAGTGCCTCCACAGAGGTCTGATCTGTTTTACCATAACAAGAAATCAGCTTATTGACACAACCCTTTAAGGCAAATTTTAAGTTCTGGCAATGTGTAAAACAATATATCAAATGCAGATAGGTACCTTATCCTGACCTCCCACATCCCAAACAGTGAAGCTGATGTTCTTATACTCGACAGTCTCAACATTGAAACCTGTAAGGTTCAAAAGATAGTATGTTAAACTTTTGATCTACTTGTGTCTTTCAAATTGGAAAAAAAAGTACAGGGTCCCAGCAGAAATTAGAATGTGGAGTGAATTTATTGATCAGTGAGTTGCAACCATGGTTACCATGCAACAAGTAAACTATAACTCATACGACACTAATCTCCTTAAATCCTGTAGCATTTAGGGTTCCCTACAAAATTATCAGCTGACACCACCACTCCTGTCATAGTATCATGCATGTTGGTAACAGAAATCAGGGAAGACAATGCGATAATTTAATAATCTTGGTGAATCTGATCATTGGGAGGCAGTGGCAATTGCAAATTTGAACTATATGCAGAAGCATATAGAGAACTACAAGTTCTCAGGCTTAGACACAAAAAATGCAGAAGCCGACTGAAATTATATGCAGATAGGTAACTATGTAAGTCAACAGTACACTCTTTGAAAAAACATTAAACACCATGTTCATGTAACAGCAGAAGCAATACCAGCTTTCAATATGATTGTACTTTGCTATTCAATTTCCACAAATTAACACACAGCAGTAAAACAGAAGAAATTCAGTCTAAACTCGGCACCACCATGAAACCAAGCAAAACTTGATAGTCTACCATGAACCCCGAATCAGAACATGCACAAGAAACAAAATTGGACATCCAACTTGAAATAAATAAATACTAACACCACTGCTAAACAAATCAAGAAGGCAAGGCATACTCAGTTCTACAAGATTCACAATCAATGCTCAATACAACCAAGAGAACAAAAACCTTCAAAAAACATTATAAAACAATATATGGAATTACAGCATACCAATGGTAGGAATTGTGGTGACAATTTCACCAAGCTTGAGCTTATACAAGATGGTAGTTTTACCAGCTGCATCAAGACCTACCATCAGAATTCTCATCTCTTTCTTTGCGAAAAGGCGACTGAAGAGCTTCGTGAAGGTGAGCCCCATCTTCTAACACCTGATTGTCATTATTAAAATGAAAATAAAGATATACACCTCCATCAGTACACTGACATTATCAGAAATGAAGGAAAGTAACACAATGTTCCGAAAATCTTGGAAATCTTTCATATTATTTATTTCCACGACCATGGCACAAAAGATGGAAACAGCAAGGCCAAAAAATATCAGGTCTCAGATAGATTTCGGACTTCACTTTTGATAATGCAGCTACAAAGATCCAGAAGTAAAATCATATATCACAGAAAGATTTATGCATAAAGCCATAAACAATAGGTCAAAATGAGCAGGAATGTAAAATCGGGATAATCAGCAAGGATAATTCAAAGATATGCAACATCATGTATAAAATCTGCAACTCAGAAATGACGAAAATGCAAACAAGATAAGTCATTAGATCTAAGATCTTCAATTTCAAGAACCGTAAGTCGCAGAAAAAAGATAGGTGCCAAAGATCAGGAACATCAGGTCAAAGATCTGACCTTTTACGAGATCAAAACACAATAAAATCACAAAAAGAAAATCAAACGAGAGAACATAAGTCAAAGATCTACCATTTTTAAAGATCAAATCATAAAACAATAGGTGTCAGTACAAAATGGACAATTTCGCAATCAAAACACAACTTTACAGAAAAGCGAAACCGGAAAATTTGTCAAGATCCAAGCATGATGGGGGCAAGATCTGTCATTTCGATAGCCAAACTATCTAAATTTTATTGATGGCAATCCAATAATTTGACAAGAGAAGTCGATAGGAAACGGTGAATCCAAACATTCGGCACTAAGATCTATCATTTTCAAAGCCCAAAGGCCGAAAATTCAAAGTTTCTGTTTTCTTTTGATCCGTGAAAATTCAAACTTTCCAAAATCAAACGCAAAAAAATTAAAAAACAAGAAGAAGAAAAACGAAATCCAGAGAAACAAACAGAAAGTAAGCCGATCTAAGCCGCACGATTTTAGAGAACGTAACAAAAAGAGTCCAAACTCCAAACTATTAAGTCAAACATCAGAGAACTTGAGATCTACGAAACGATCTTCCGTTATCAAACACTAGAATTCGAGATCTTAAGGGCAATTATCTGAGATCTACAAACAAACACTCTCAGATCGACCAAATCAAACACCATTGGATCAAATACCACATCTTTCGTGAACTCGAACGCAACAAAACGGAATCCAACGAAACCGAAACCTTAAGATCTTAGATCTGAATGGAGAAACGTCAAAATCAAACAAACGAAGCCGAACGAAACGAAATCGAACGCAAAGAGCAGAAGATCGATCGAAATCTAAGATCGGTACCTGAAGAAAATGAGATGGGATGGAAATGGAATCGTCTCTCTCTCTCTCTCTCTCTAGGTGTGGTTGGGAAGGGAAGAATATTTATTAGTTTGTGGTTGTGGTTTGGGACCGGTATTTATTTATATATAAGGCGGAGAGGAGAGAGAATCTATGCAAGTTGAATTAGTGGGCATCGTCAAACCAACGCCTCTTTCCCTTCCAACAATTTAATATCTCATTTCATTTCTTCTCATTTCTCATTTCTCATTTCTCATGTAATGCTTGAATGCGTTCAATAATTTTTTTTAAAGATTTGAGATATAAAAAAGAATTCAAATAACACAATTGAGAATTTGTTTTTTGAAGTTAGGTAGATGTCGTTGAAATAAAAGAAATTTCACAACACGATTTAAAGTCTACAACAATTATCGTTACAATACAATTCGAATATTTCATAGTTGTGATTTAACTCCATGATCTTCTTGTTGCAGCGATCTCGTGTTTATTGTTTTAGTTTGGTTCAAGCTCGAAATTCAACTTTTGCTCGACATCAAAAGAACTAAGACTGACTAGCTAGAAAATGTGATCTTAAACTAATGCTTTTCCCATTTCCTTTCCAGCCATTTATTCTTATTTCATTTCTCTCCATTTATCTTTTTTTCGTTTCTTTTTTTCTCGTAATTACTCACCTAGTCTGATTTCGATTGAAACTCGGAATTCAACTTATCTCAACATCAATAAATATGCACTCATGATTAGCTAAAAACACTGTCTTAAACTATTTATTCTTATTTCTCCCCATTCTATCTTTGTTCTCTTCTTTACTTCTTTTTTTCCTCTTTAATTATTCGGACCGTTAACTTTGGTTCGAACTCAAAATTCTGCTTGTCCTTGACAACAATAAAATTGAATTCGCAATTGATTAGAAAACTTTGTCTTAAACCAAGACCTTTTCCCCCCTTCCAAACATTTATTCTCATTTCTCAGCATTCTATCTCCATTTTTCTTCTTTATTTTATTTTATTTTATTTTATTTTACTTTTCTTTTTTCATTCATTAGTCGGACCGTCTAAGCTCGAAAATCCACTTGCCCTTGACATTAAAAAAAACGATTAGCTAGAAAATGCTATCTTGAACCGATGTTTTCCCTCTTTCCCTTCCAACCATTTATGCTCATTTCTCACCATTCTATCAACTTCAGTGCAAACTCGAAAATACATGCACTAAGTTGAAAATAAATACCTCCAGACTTGGTGTAACATCCCGGAAACAGCGGAAAATTTAAAAATTCTTAATCAAGACAAAGAGCACAATAATCAAGGCGGGACTGTTACTTCTCATAAACAATAAAGCGGTGCACCATAATACATCAGAGTTTGCCAAAATGAATACATGATTACAACAAAACGACAAAGGAAGATAAACGTAATCATGTGGACCTCAGTGGTCTGACTAGAGGATCCGACTCCAAACGCGCGAGCCCGCCGATCACCACCCCACTGGACCTACTGCGGTCCTGAAAAAAATATAACAACAATGCCTGAGTTTCCAGAAGGAAACCCTGTATGCCAACTCACCTATATATGCATGCATTACACAATGAACCTATCATACTAGTAGCATGTCATGGCATCGACAGAAATGGAAAACAGTTCCCCCGAAGGGTAAAACAGGACATCAGTCCGACAATCAACAACGAGTCTCCCGAGGAGACCTACTGCAGGCACATACAGTCTTACAGCACGCGACATCGCACCCCCCACACGCAGCTACACTACTCAAGGGTTCGGCAGGGAGCCTCTGTCACGCCTGCGCGCCGATAGAATACAGATCTGCAAATCTCAGTGGTCGGAGCCACAGGGACCAACGGGGCCGTCGCCCGGAAGGTATAACAACAACATCTCGGTAGGTGCCCAGCCGAGGAAAACAACATAGCCGGAACAGCCTCGGCCCAACAATCACCATCGCCGGCACAACCTCGGCGGCATCACCGGCACAGCATCGGTGGTCCATCACAACAGTCCGGCACGACATCGGACAAAACCAGACCGAAGTCTGCCAGGTCATCAGGCTCCTCGAGCCGCAAACACCAACCGCGCCGCTATAAAAGCAGGGCAGCGACCTCCATAGCCCGTGGGCCGGTAGTCACCTCACCCAACGCCAGTTGCGTGCCCGCACAACATCAACACTGGGATCCGCGATCCCTCAGGCCTGCTATACTACAATAAGTCCAATCAATCCATCACATTTGTCACGCTCCATACCTGGAACTGACGCGTCCCGAACACCCACACTCTTCCAAACGGCGGTCCCTGGGCAGGCACGCATCACGCGCCCACCGTCACCTCCCGGCTCACGCACAAGGCGAGGACACGGGTTTCCGTGGACAAAGTTGGCATTCAAAAAGGGATCCAGGAATTCTGTT
The DNA here is from genome assembly GCA_963682175.1 of Triglochin maritima. Taxonomy (NCBI): domain Eukaryota; kingdom Viridiplantae; phylum Streptophyta; class Magnoliopsida; order Alismatales; family Juncaginaceae; genus Triglochin; species Triglochin maritima. The sequence continues at coordinate 38,906,547 of OY821779.1, forward strand.
CTGGGCCCAAACGGTCGACCGTAAGAGGTGATTCGGTCGACCGTTTTCAGAAAGGAATTGGTCGACCGTCCCTAACACGGTCTACCGCTGCGCACAGAACACAATCTCCCCAACGGTCTACCGAAGGTCTAAAACCGGTCGACCGAACGAGGTCAAAATCCGGAGTTTGGTCAACAATCAAATCATCCTATCGGTCGATCGACTCAGGGGTCCCGGTCGACCGAAAACTAACAGTAAAACATTTTCAATCTTTTAATCCATCGGTCGACCGACTCAGGGGTCTCGGTCGACCGATAACAGTTAGGGTCAACCTACATTTCTACGTCATATAACGGTCGACCGAACATATACCACGGTCGAACCACATGCATATAAAATCCAATATATTTAAGTTCCGGTCGACCGAACACAAGGCCTCGGTCGACCGAAACGCAACAGGCAGTAAGTAAACACATGCATTCGGTCGACCGCCCCAGGGCCGGTCGACCGTCCGGTCGTCTTCAACCTCGCGCCAGCCGAGGTTTCTTCGCCCAAACGCGACGTCGGAGAGGCCTCCGACCTCCTCCGACCGACCAACACGACCCTCTCATGAGTGTCAACAACAAACCACAGTAGAGAGCGGCATACCTCAACCACGACGACGAAACGCCGGAGCTCCGCTCACGCACGTCGCCTCCTCCGGTCTCCCTCGCGCTAAGCCTCCGCACGAATGTCTTCCTCGTTTGCCCCCTCCGCGACAGCTGCTCCCACCGCGCACACCAGCAAGGAAGGAAGAAGAAATGAGGAAGGAGAAGAAAAGAAGAAGAAGAAAGAGGAACCTTATTTAAAACTCGGATGCTACAATACACGACCCTTCACCTTCCCATGCAACTCCTGCACATGCACCTTCCCCATGCAAACCACACTTTAAACCCGAGTTAACCCTAAACCCGGGTTAGGGTTCTAACACTTGGACTGATAAAGGAGCCGGCTCGACGTTAGTGTGTTATAATTAGATTTATATATTTGTTTTATATAGGATAATAATAGAATAAACACACGACTTATTTAAACTTAAGTAAGCATCCTCGTGGTTCTTGAAATCCGACCGTCGAATTTGATCAACCTTATGAGTTGTAAATGGATATCGAAAAAATCAAGAGATATTGTCTGATTATATAATACTTTTTGAATGGTTACACTGTACCCAAAATCTGAATCGCAACAATTGAGAATCCGTGTGTTTCTATGTAGTTAAGTAATTTTGGATTTCGTTTACCCAATCAATTCATTCTTTTTCGTCCAAATACACTTTCTCGAAAATTTACGATTGATATTATCATACCATTAAAGATAAATGCTCATATCACAAAGGAAAATTATTGTGATACGCTTAGAGACGGGATCCTTGAAAATGAGTATAAGACGATTTCATGCAACTGTCGTACCACAACAAACAATTAGAATTTTCTACCAAAGTAACTCAAATGGTAGACCAGCTGTTATATCCCTAACCCGTTTTAGGGTGCTAATGGTGTTTTGCATGAGGGCGTGAACAATAGACCAGGGTGCATAGGGTGATGGAAGGGGGTGTTGTGTTGGGTTTGGTGTTGGTTGAAGAAAACCAACTTTCCCCATCTCCTTCTTCTTCCTTTCCTTCTCACACCAACCTCTCTTTTCCTCTCAGACCACGACGACCGGCGTTCAGAGGAGGTAGCACTTGAGGCGAGCTAGGTGGACGACAGAGTAGACGTGAGGACTTCCGAAGGTGGCATAGCGCGAGCAAGGCTCCGACGAGTTCCGTATTCTTGGAAGGTATGTCGGTTCAATAATGTGGTTTGTTTTGCTCACACTTGTGGGTGTGTTTATGACGATCGTCGGGTGGTCGAAAACTTCACCGGCGACGAGGGTAGCAAGAGATATCCGACAGGTCGGGTGGCTGCCGGATTTTGGTCGACCGGTGCTTAGTTGTGGTCAATCAGTTTAGTATTTTTTGCCTGACTTTAACCAACATCGGTCGAACGATGTCATGTGGCGGTCGACCGGTTGTGTTTGTGCTGGTGGGTCAGAGGTTTGTCAAGTAGATTTCGGTTGACTGCTAGGGTCTTTGGTCCGACCGGAACTTAAGTTAACTTACGATGTGTTCGACTGATTATATACTTGTTCGACTGTTAGATGACTAGAATTGCTAGGATGCTCCTGGTAGTTTTCGGTCGACCGAGACCCCTGAGTCGGTCGACCGTTGGACTTGTATAAATTTGACAAGACTCCAGATTTGACCACGTATCGGTCGACCGGTTTTAGACTCTTGTTCGACCGTTGAGACTTAAATGATGCGTAGAGAGTTCGACCGTTGCAGACTTTCGGTCGACCGGTGGTGCGCAAAACTGAATTCCTGGTCCTAGTGAAGTGTCAACTTTGTTCACAGAAACCTGTGTCCTCGCCTAGTGCGTGAGCCAGAAGGTGACGGTGGGTGCGATGATCGTGCCTGCCCAGGGACCGCCGAGTGGAAGAGTGTGAGTACTTGGGACGAGTCACCTCTGTTAATAGACTGTGGCACGTTGTATTGATGTCTTGACTCGTAGTAGAGTAGTAGACCTGAGGGATCGCAGATCCCAATGCATGATGATGCATGACTCATGGAGCATGATGACTTTGCAGACTATTGTTCGGAACCGCCCGATGTTGTGTCGGACATATGTTGTGCCGCCGATGTTGTGTCAGCGATGTCGTCGAGGCTGTTCCGACGATGATGTTGTCGCCGATGTTCCGACTTGATGCCGCTGATGTTGTTCCAGTGATGATTCATTGATTTGGCACCTATTGAGGGATTGTTGGACCGACCGGGTTACAACTTCGTTGGTGTGGAGTGGACCACGTTGTTTCGCTTGGCACAGAAGTGCGGACACTCCTCCCCGATCCCTTGGCTCGAGTAGTCGCGTGTGAGGGTGTGTCGTGTACTGTCCGTAAGACTATATGTGCATACGGTAGGTTTCCGAAGGAGACCCAAGGTTGTTTGTCGGACATATGTCCTTATTGACCCTTTGAGGGCGCTTGTTGTTGTTGTTGTAGGACTGAGATCATGTTTTATCCTTGGAGAGTATATGCTTTCATTTTCCTTTGATGACATGACATGCTACTAGTATGATAGGTTCATTACCATACTATTGCATTCATATAGGTGAGCTTGACATACGAGATTTTCTAATGGGAAACTCATGCATTGTTGTTTAATTCATGTTTCAGGACCGCAGTAGGTTCTGTGGAGGTGGTGACAGCGGACGCACACGTTTTGGGACCAAGATCATCTTCGGACTCTTCAAGGTCGTCATGATTACTTGTATCTGTCTTTCGTTGTATTGATGTAATCATGTATTTTAACAAACTCTGTTTGTATTGTGGTGCACTGACTGATTATATTTATGAGTAACATTCCCACTTGATGAGTATTATCTTGAGATCTCTTGTTTGTTTAAATTTCAAATTTTCCATTATTTCGGGATGTTACAGCAGTGGTACTTCTGGGTTTTTTCGGTTAGAAACTTAAAATAGGTAACAAAACAAAACGAATCCTCCTAATGTTTGAGGTTTGTCTGAATAAAGTTAATTGTATGACTTTTGCTCCTACCAAAAAAACCTCAACAAAGTTAGAGAACTTTTTTTCTCGTAACCATTCACTGAAATTTTGGCAAAATACGTCTCTTATTGTCTACAAATTTGTTTCTCCTTGCCTCCAGAACGTTGGACAAAAATCACATTTCGTCAACATTCATAAGGATTCAAGGAACATGCAATATTTTATTTAAATTACAGTCGAATTATCCTTCTACGTACCCATCCCCGGATTCCAATTCCAAGTCCCTTCCCCGGATTCATATATATATACATAGGGTCAAGCTCTAGTGAGTCCAGGACTCATCAAATTTAGTTTAAGTCCCCTCCAATCTCACCATAAGATCTTATTTACAGTTAATCTCACCATTCATTAACATAACCGTTTTTTTCTTAATCTACCTAACAATTTGAAATGAGTGGTGGATATTGTGAGAGTTTAATTTAGAAAAATTAAACCCTGAGCTCACTAGAGAATTCCTATATATATATATATATATATATATATAATGCGGTTACGAGAACGATCAAACATTAACGACATTTGCTCTCCATATTTTCATGGGTCGCTGAGGACACATTGGACACCAAAGGACGTGCAACGTTCTTCCTGCTTATTTAAATGTTTGTCTTATTGATACATGTAATCAATGAAGTGACATATATTGCAACACAAGCACGGAATTTTATTTTGATTGGTATTAATCAAATAACTATGAGATTGTTTTTCGAATTACATAATCCACTATTTCAAGTGCCTTTGAATTATATCTTACAATAACAATAGCAGTTCGACCCTGACGGTTTCTTCAGTTAGCTTCAATATAGTCTACACGTTAAAACTTAGCACCATATATTCCAAATGGTATCTGTAATTGTAGTTGCTTTGGATCAGATGAAAATAAACTACATTCTTCATAATGGAACTTAATAATTGCATCTGAACTAAAAAAATACCACTTTGCTTTATCTCATTTGACATCTTTAGATTATCTATTCTAACTTTGCACATTTAGAACATTTCGCAGTTTCTTTACGAGCTACTCTTTCACTTCATACAACTACTGTTAGTTGAAGTGCATCAGTTATTCAACACAACATGTCATGTGTTTTCTATACGAAAAGCATCACATAGTTCAATGCAACAAGAAACATAAAACATGTGGTATTTCTTTTTCAATCAAAAAATCCTTGAGCAAACAAAAACCCAAGAGAACAATTTACTCTCCAATCTTCAATAATTTAAACATCCTAAAATTTACTAATCTTGATTTTGAACTATGCAAATTTTGTAGTTTCATCGTTCAAAACAGGAATACCCGTGGATTCGAACTGGAAACTTCAGAAATGACAGCAAACATCGAAAGTGTTAATAATACCAAGGTGCAAGGTATGTCCCAATAATTTCTTATTGCATTAATTGAAGCGCTATAGTTATCAAGACAAGAAGGGAAAGAAGGCTTCAACTATTTTACAGCGTGAAAAGGATCAGATGTAACATGATTTAATTTCCTAGAAATGCACAAACTAAGAAGGCAGGAGCAGGGGATAGCACAGACCTGTTCAGTTGGAAGAACCAAGTAGTTTGGATTATTGTTCTGATGCAAGAGCTTCGATTTCATATTTAACTTCATCGAGGTAGTCGTTTATGCAGGTTACAGCATCCTGCACTCCATTGATAGCTTCTTTGAGGGCATTGTCGTACTCGGCATCTGCTTCTGCATCCACAGTTCCATCTGCCTCAGTTATCTCCTGGACATGTGCGCATTGGTGCTCTGTTGGTTTTGTGAAGCAGCAGTGCTCATGGCTTACGATACGCTCCGATGGCCGACCTGCCTTCTTCAAAAGTTGAATCTGTGCGGTCTTTGAATAGGGAGAAAATTATGTTAGATGTTTTTGACTAATTAATATAAAAATTATCACCAGATTTTAGTATAGTTTTAAACAGAAACCCACTCTATAAATGTAGCAAGGTTTTCATGATTTATATATTTTAAGGAGATTGAACAAAAAAGGTATAATATGAGAATGAAGAAAGAAAGATTTTGGTTAGCACATAGGATGAAAATGTAGAGGAACTCGTTCCTACAAAGTGCTATTTACTTATGCTTGACTTTTCCACAAGATGAGATGTAATATGGACCTTCCTAATTAGTTATGTACCAATTACTAATCAATAGATTAATCATTAATCCACTGATTACTAGATTTAAAAGATGAAATGCTAATCTGAAACAAAAGAAAGTTGAAATCAGATTATATAGGGGTTGGTGTTCGACAGGCTACATTGCCTTAATGCAGCTATGTTGTGCTGTGTTGAAGCAAGTAAAAGAAAACATAAAAAGGGGTTAAGAACTGCAAGGAAGAATTAGGATTCAGGACTTATAATCAGTATAAGGAATTAGCAGGAGTATCTATCAACTCAAATATAATGACTATCAACAATTTGAGGGAAGCCAAAAGGCAGGCATCATATCATAGAAAATATTATACTGAAAGCACATGTACAGCTAACTGTCTATTAATGGCAATACGTTTGGGTTCACGAAAAAGATACCAAATGCAATTTCTGCTTCTCCTGTGCCTGGACAGATTTTAGTAGGCTGGCAAGATCATTGCGACAGTGTTCTGGGCGTACAAGCAGTGATTCCATTTCAATGACCTGCAAGGTTGAAGCTTTTTTATAGTCAATAAATTTGCCTTCTGCAAGGATGATTGTCTTGTTAATGTTTTATCATTGTCCACAATCACAGGAACTGTACCAATAAGAAACCTACTTGTTTGGAGCAATCATTGAACTCTACTGTGATCTCCCCACAAAGCTTTTGGTACGCCAATTCACCACCACCAATCATATATTCATTGAATCCTCTGGTAAACAAAATAGCTGATTAACTATGCTCTCATTTACAAGGGAAAGCTAAATTGTTATGTAAACAATAGATAAACAAAGCAGAGGAAGCTTCTGTCATCAGCATCCAAACTGATCAAATGAGAAGAACCATCAGACAACCACAAACGTCAGCTAAGCTCACTAATCAAATACAAACAAAATAAAAGTTTGCCGAAGACTCGAAGTACATACTTTTCATGCTTGGTAACAAAAGGAGAAAATAGGTGTCTCGAAGAGAGGAGGGTATTGAACATGCCATTTCAAGTCCACTGGCAAATATAACGCTAAGCAATTGTAGTTTATGGATTCCTGGGTAACATTTGAGATTCTCTTCTTCTTTTCTTTTTTGATTGGTAACATTTTAGATTTTTCTTACTTTACCTATAAACATTGCAACTTCATGACTGTCAGGAAATACATATTTTCTTTCATACGATCTATTCATGCAGTTTAATATCCAGCTGCAGTGTGATGTTGTAACAACCTTTAAGCCTTATCAGCCCATCTATGTCGCTAACTTTTATGATTTAACACCAGAACAATCCAGCAATCTTCCAATCCGATGACCTTAGCAACCTCACTTATTATCCACAAGTCATTTGAGAAGACCAATTTCCACTTCTTAAAAGTTTTTCCTGCTAGTCACACTCTATACAAGTACTACCCAAGTGTGATTGGTTTGCGGGGCCGTAAAAGAACTCCAAAACTCCACTTCTGTAACTTCCCTAAATTTTGAAAAAAAAAGTGGGGGAATTCAATCTAGGTGCGACTTTGTAAGGTTGTGGATCTCTCTACGGAACTAGACTTCCCCGAACATAATCAAGCCAATAACCAGAAAACATTCTGAGAATTCAGTTCCCTCACTTACTTGCTCGATTTATTTTTCTGCAAACCAATTACCGAAAAAAACTCTGGAAGTCTGATTCCTCCATTTCTAGGTTATGCAAGTCAATCACACCCTGACAGGGAAGGGGGGTCAGGCGACCCCCTGGATTTTTGATTCATTTGGATTGTGACTCTTGAATTTTGATACTTCGCCTATTTTGTGTATGGAATTTGGTATTTCAACCCCCTTGGATTTTTGACCCATTTAGATTTCGACCCCCTAAATATTTTCAAATATCAATTATAAGATGTGTATGAGATTTTGTGAAATTAGTTTAATACATGATATCTATTTAGTCACATGAGAGTAAAATACATGATCAAGCTTCAAATCATACAAAAACCATGAACTTCCAATTATTTGTGGATCGTCCTTACAAATTCCGACCCCTCTGAAGCCTGCTATTGAACACCTAAACTCATATCAAATAATCTTACCCACTATAGGACAAACAAAAAAAATTCGAGATTACCTCCGAAGCTTGGCGTAGGCTTCGGCTCGCCGGCGTTGGATGGCGAGGAAGCGGCAGAGGAGGCGGAGGACGGAGGAGGAGGAGGTGGAGGTGTCTCCGATCTCCATCGCCTCCACTTCTTCTCCTACGGATTCGATCTCCACTTCCATGCTTGGTGGTTTCCTTCCTTCGCCACCCGAAAGGAAATGATTTGCAGTGAAAATGAAAATATGAAATGGTTTAGCCTTAGGGTTGTAAACGAGATTACAGTCAAATTTCGAGGAAAAAGTATAATCTCGTGTGATTATTAAATATAAAAAAATAATTATAAATAAAGTAATAAAAAAATCGAGTTGAGTTAGTGAATCAAGTCTCAATTTTTTGAATTCGAGCAACTCGTTTACCGAACCAAGTCGAAAGATTTTTTTATTTTTTATCAAAATTCATCATTTTCAAATTAAACTATAATCAAGTTCAAGTCGAACTAACGAGTCAAGTCAAAGTTTGCAATCCTAGTTTAGTCCTTCACCCAAATATTATATCGGGAAACTATTATCTTTTTTTTTGGTCTTGCTTAGTTTGATTCAATCCAATCTAATTATACACTATCAAGGTAGGTCATCAAGGTCGTAATACAATTACATTGTAACGTCATCAAGTCATTTCAAATTAATCTAATATTGTAACATAGTCAAAACTCAATGTCGATCGATCTTGTAAGATTGCAAAAAGTATGTCGAAGCTTCCCTAATATTTTCAGTCATTTATCTATTTTTTGGAATTATATTGCAATTCTAGCGTCACCAAATATTTCAATTTGATTTGTAGAATCTAATTCATCGGAATGTAATCTAATTACGAGAAATTGGATTCCATATAATCCAATTACGGAAGACCAAGCAAGACCTTAAAATGTATTAACATCAAACTACATTTGTTAATAACTCAAAATTTAATTTTTGAAACGAAATTTCAAACCATATATCTTGTTTTGTATCGTAATATAAGTATACACTTCAAAAATCATAAATATCGGAAGTTGTTTGTATGATATTTAAAGAATAAAAAAAATCAAAATATGACATCATTGCAAATATGTATCATTTAATCTTATATAAAACGACATCAAAATTTAGTGATTTTTGATATGCAAACTAATATTGTGTTATAAAACAAGCTTTGTACTTTAGATTTCTCATTTGAAGTTTAAATTTTAAATTATTAAAAGGTTTCAAATTGGTGTTAATTAGGCCTGTCAATTTTACACGTAACACGATTACACGACACAACCTTAGCGGATATGGATTGAGAATTTGAACATGATTAGTAAATGAGTTGGATATGACAATACAATTATTAAATGAGTTGGATATGAATTTCTGGCAAGTCGAGTTCACCGGAGTTCAAGGAAGGGGTGGAGATTCACATTCGTGTGAGGAGTTCACCGGAGATACGCTTGTGCTGGTGGAGGGATCATCGTTGCTCTTCGAAAGGTTTTCAAGGTATGTCAAGCCTTGCTTTTACGCTCACCTAAGCTCGTGTGAGTGTTTAAGTGTTCGACGGTAGGCCGAAAGGCTCGTCGGAGTTAGTGCAACAGAATTTCTGCTCTGTTTCGGTCGACTGGTGCTTGATTCGGTTGACCGATCGTAGTGTAATTTGGGCGTTTATCTCTCACACCGGTCGAACGATATCTTGGGTGGTCGACCGGTTATGTATTTTGAACGAGAAGTTGAAGGCCCTGGGTGTTTTCGGTCGACCGGGTCCCCTTTGCAGTTCGACAAATGCCCTGTTGTAGGTTGGTTGGGGCGTTAACCATCTAAACGGTCATCGCCCGTTGACCTGTTTGACCGATCGTACACGTAGCTAAGTTGGTTGGAGCCTAGACCTTCCAAACGGTCGACCACTCATTGATTTCGTTCGACCGACGACTTAAGATAACTTAAGTAGGGTTCAACCGATTCATATTTCGGTCGACCGACGATGACTTAAGGAATGTTGAAGTCCCTCATGTTATTCGGTCGACCGGAAGCCCATTGTCGTTCGACCGTTGGGGATGTGTTATTTAATATTATTTTGTGGCGTAGCCTTCTAAACGGTCGACCGTCCAGAGACTTTTGTTCGATCGTTTTGATGTTTTGTTTGGTTCGACCATTAGATTGTGGTTCGAACCAATTACCGGATTTAACGACCAACCGGTCGACCGTTGGAGCACTGAAATTGTATGTTTGTTTCATTAGAGCGTTGGCGCGTGGACTGCATTTACTGCTTATGTTCCAATGATATGACATGTGCATTGAGACCTAGGTAGTAGACATGTGAGGCATATTCTCCTTTGCATGATCTATATGATATGACTCTACGAAGAAATATGATTGTTGTCATTTGTGGCGACAGAGATGACTGTTGGCCTATGTGATGAAGGAGATGACTGTTGGCCTGTGTGACGAAGGAGATGACCTTAGCATTTGTGGTGACGGAGACGACTGTTAGCCCTTGTGCAACAGAGTTTTGTACCTTAGCCTATGTGGCGACAGAGATGGTTGACCGATGTTGTTCCAACGGATGTGCTTGACCGATGTTGTTCCGACGAGTATGATCGTCCAGTTGTGGCACGACTGGCGTGTACGAACGATCAGTGACGGCTCTGGCGGATTGTGGTCTTCGACCACTGATCAGATCTGATGATGACTCGGAAGTGCGTGCGACCTTTACCGAACACATATGACTAGTGTAGTTGCGAGTGGAGGTGTGTCAAATACCTTCCGTATGACCGCATGTGCCTGCGGTGAGTATCTACGGATGTCCAAAACTAGACTTATGACTAATGAATCCCGGTTGCGGGAATGACTGTTATGACTTATGACCGAATGACCCGTTTGGGGAATGAGCTGTTCTAATTTATGTTTGACATAATAGTAGTATGATAGGTCATGTGTTGCATGTAGATGTATGTGAGTTTGGCATACGGAGTTTCCTTATGGAAACTCACGACATTGTTGTTATGTTTTATTTCAGATTCCCCTTCGGGAATTGTTTGGGTGGCGACTGATGACGAGTGCATTTTGAAATCGGGTCTTCGTGTCTATTTTGAGGTTATTATGACTACTTGTATATTTATATATTGTATTTTGATGTAATCATTCTTTTGACAACTCTTTTATACGGTGCACCATCTTATGTTTATTATAAGTGTATTTCGAGTAACGTTTCCTGTGTTTGATGTTGATGTCCTTTAATTATCTTCTTATTAAAAATTCAAAATTTCCATTGTTTTAGGAAGGTTACAGGTAGAACCAGAACTTACAACCAAGATATGGGTATCATGCGGTATACTAAGTACCAAAAAGGTCACGTACAAAAATACTGTCTGCTATATTATTTTGTGCATTATTTTGATGCACAACATATTGTCTGCTATATCACAATAAATAAACAAAAATAGACGGTGTGGACTGTGGAGAGTCATTTTGATGGTTTTTGACTCGTTGGAAATGAATACATGACATCATGACTTTTGAAATACAAAATTATTTCTCTTAACCTTTACTGCTGCCATAATAATAAAACCATTCAAGACTAAAAATACAAAACTGCACATATAGGAAAAATAAATAAATGCAAAAAATATTTTACAAAAATCTATTCAAGTCACACAAAAGCAGACCTCCAGAGTCCATTCTATTCCTGTGGACCACTTTCTCATACAACAATTTTTCAGCAGATAGTTTGGAATCATAATGATATGCAAATTTGTACCTCATTCCCATTTCCATTTGCTCGCTCTCTCTTCTGGCTTCTCTTTGGAACTTCTTGATGTAGTGACTTATGCCATGAGCCTCACTTGAGGTTTCGAGGCCGACTTCCTTGTCTCGGAGACCGACGTCTTCCTTCGTGAAATCTGAACCAGCATGGCTGACAGAGTACTGGGATTCTGAATCCTGCAGATGGAAGAAAGTGTTATATCAAAATGGAATGTACAATAATGTTCGGCAAAGTTCATATTTCTGTCACGTAGAAGAGCATAAACAAGATATTCTGCCATCATAAACTGCTGCTGGAAAGCAAAGATGCCCATCCAATTTAATCGAGAAATCATCTTATATTTTCGTACATCATAATACAATGAATGGCGTACAACAAGAGAAAGTGCATAGTTTGATAAGATTGGTACTTGTAAGTTTGTTAATGGCTGCTTCCATGCCATGACCATAATTTTCCATAAAAAACCATGAAACGTGAAAGTATTGAAAGAATGATGCAAACCGCAGAAGAACCGAGAAGCTAAGGTAGCATGCTCGAAGAGTATGACAACAACAACATTTCAATTCTACTAAGTTAGAATTCGGCCAGGCTCTAGCATTGCTGAATGTTTGTTCTGAAAGCTGGAAAGCAGCGATTTTTATATTACTTTCGCCATTGCCCAGTTAGCGGCGATTAATATGACGTGTCATGAGAGTTGGCTAACCATGTCCGAATTACACTATAACTTTATTGAAGAATGTACAGAAGCCTAAGAAATTTAGGATTTAAACCAGTGCATGGACTTGATGGACGTAAAAAAAATCTTTGATTAAATTGAATGATAATTGTTCGATCGGACTACATTTTGAAAAACAAACAAGTGTAAGAATAATGAATGAGGAGTTATGTTCAAATAATTAGTTAGTGTGAGATTAATAAGGCGGCATCACTTTCAAATGGTCACCGAAAATGCAAACGCGTCATCCATAATATGCAAAATTTGGACATTGAAAAAAAAACTTTTAGAATCACGACCACAATTTATAAGGAACATTTTGGCCAAAAGATGTTATGGATGAAATGACATCTCGGTAACACTTACTCATTTCAGCATGAAAATTATATTACGGATAAAATGACTTTTAAATAAACTTCTGGGGTCAATAGTCAATACTCACTAAGTATACTGTCATACTTTCTATCTGTATCCAAAGAAAATGATCCACAGATGCAATGAAGCATGTAAAAAATGAGGCTAACAAACCTTCACAGGGTTGTGCCAATCACTGGATGAGTGGGCAACTGTGAATGCCAATGTTCCGGTGAGAGAAGCTGAGTTTGTGCCACGTGAGCAATCTACACAAGGGACAAGCAATGAATCTTCAAGTGATGAGAGGTCAGCACCATCAAATGTAGATATCAATACACATTCATCGAAATAATTTAAAGCTTCTTCCGTCGAACGCCTAGATATGTTTTGTCTTTCAACACTTTCCTGAGATAAAAAAACAAAACACTATGTTAATACTAACATCACAGTTTCAGTTCCACTTGGAGAAACAAAATATCATAGACATATGGAAGCATGCATTTTGCTCTGGCCGAGCTTTCTGTGCATCAGAAATTTTTGGATTGGGAAGTATTTCTTTTAGGATCCGGCTAAGTTCCTGACAGCGCTGCTCTTCTTGGTACAAATCAGCTCTCAATTTTCGTGCATGCTCCTGAGACTGTACTTATCAATAATAAAACGTAAACCAAGAATTTCCAGGTAAGTTTCCAAAGTTCAGAAGTTCCAAGCATCAAACCTGCTCGAGTTTTGTAGAATATTCTGCTCTGATGTCTGAAAGATACTCAACAGACTCCAGATTTTTCAACTCGTGTGGAATTTCAGTGATACCAGTAGCATTGGGACCTTTCGTTTGAATAGCCTAAAAAACAGTAGAAGCTATTAGTAGCTGAAAAAATATTTCAAGAATGCATAAAACGTCAAAAATCTTCACAACAGATCAAAATTAAATCATTTTGTCTTGATCAAACCCATGTATGAAAAAAAAATCAAGATTCCTCATGATAAAATTCTTACACTAATCTTTCTAATTTGTAATGGTTGGATCAAAACCCACTCAGTAAATGGGCTGAAACAGGTTAGGTCAATTAAATTTGTTCAGTAAGTGTTTTGAATTTGAATCCGACAATGGTGAGGCTGGACCTGCAAACTTAACTCGATTCTGACCCGGTCGTTTGACAGGTCTAGATGGCACATAAAAGGCTAAACCAAATCCAACTTCAAAATATGATGGTCTTTTATGCATTTAATATTCTGAGATCAGCAAAGATTTTTTTATAGTTTTAATGTCACAACACATTGGTACTTATACCAAATTTAGTGATAATCCATCATAACCATTGATGATAATATGGCATAAACCACCTCGGTAGAACCATAGGGAACAAATAAGTGCAGTTACTCACGTTCCCGAGGTCGCCCTGAAGCTCTGATACTGCACGCCTAACTTCTGATCGTATAGTTTGATATATCCCTTCAAGACCAGCATCACTTAAAGGATGGTCAATCTAAAAACAAGATACAAAATAAGATACGTGCCTAATATAGCATTCTCCACATACGCCTGATATAGCATATTTTTCAAGCAGTAAAAGGGAAATGAAGGCCAAACCTTAATTTGCTCGCACACAGAATTGATAGTTTTCTCTTCTGCTTCTGAAAAATAACATTTGGAAATTACCTCTTCGTAATTCAAAGTTGGATCAGGTTGACATGAAGCAATCTGGATAACACAACAATCATGAAAGAACATTATGAAAGGTCAAAAACTGATATTATGGTATCATTCTTGCTATTTAACCAAGAAACATTTTAAGGCAAAAACTTACTGAAGATCCATCCCCAGGATCACAAAACGGGAATAGATCGGACCATGCTGCGAACTTGAAACTTTCCTTTGATAGTATCTCAGATTCAGAAGACGTGACATTGAGTTTGTTCTGATTTATAGGATCACTCTCACTCTGAACTTTACTTCTTAGACTTTCCACCAAGCTGGTAATTTCATGTTCTTGCTCCACCTCAGACTACATAGTAGCATCAAAAGAGGAAACAAACATCAAGAACCAATTTAACACCAAAATTCTTGAAATGTAATTAAAACAAACATCTTTTATATCAATCTAAACCTCATAATTTCTGAAAGAAGAAGGCTTTGATGTTGGCAGTTGTCCCCTCCTACTATCAATCCGTGACAAACTCCTTCCAATTCCCCCCTGGCTCCACTAGAAATGCCACTTGAATCAACCACTGAATTTCTTGCTATCGACCTCCCTCTGCTTACACAAGAGAAATCCTGGCTCCTACTTGAACCTGGACTCGGCTTCTTAGCTTCCGAACTGGACTCCGGCGGAGATGTCCCGGAGACGGAGAAAAGAGGATTGTCTCTCTTGTTGAAAAACGATTTCGAATCATTTTTAGCAGCCCTAGATGGCCCCACACTGACACTTCTAGACCTCCGAGGTTGCAATACCGATTTCTTCTCCTCCATTACTTCCTTTACAGGAATTTTATCTACCACAATCCAACATATGGGAGGATACCATCGTTGAATTGTCACTCTTCTTGTGTGCCAGCCGGTGGGGCGAAAATGCCATGATATGTAACAAACTTATCAAAGTTCGCAAGATAAAAACTTCTTTGAAGAATCAAGCAATAATGAGTTCCATTGGTCACATGTATGTTGCCCCTGATGAATCAGAAGGCATAAAACGCCCTCTTTGCTACGAAATCAATGCAATAACCAAGACCAACAAAATATTTTCTTGTTTCAGGCATCAAACAGGCTAAGTTTAAAAAACGCCACCGGTATTGCTCCTTTCGACATCAAGAAGAGATAAATACCACCACCACTACGTCAAGAAACTAACGAGATAGAGAAAACCCACAACAGATTATCTTCTCTACTCTCTAGAGCACCACAAACGCTTTGATCGCAATAGTAGTGCCTCTTATTAGTAAATCTCCAACTGATTGATTGGATAACAGTAATATAACAAAGACCTAGAGGATTCAAT
Source organism: Triglochin maritima (assembly GCA_963682175.1). NCBI lineage: Eukaryota > Viridiplantae > Streptophyta > Magnoliopsida > Alismatales > Juncaginaceae > Triglochin > Triglochin maritima. Next base: position 38,922,192 of record OY821779.1, read on the forward strand.
CTTGTAAAACAAAAATCTACAAGATTTTCTCTCTCTTAAAACAGCAATATTGACTTGGTTGCGACAAATTCTTTCAAATTACCACTTCTTGACACCAATGTGAAAGCAAAAACCACCATTTTATCAACTTCAATAAAAAAAAATAGCGAAAACTCACAAGATATTTTCTTCTTGGATTCACAACAAACAATCCCAATCTTGCCAAATTTTAATAGATAAAAGAGTGACAGTAACACAGTCAAAACCCACAATTATTATCCTCCTAAAGCATTTAAAAGTGATTCAGTTTAGAAGATAGTGTTAAATGAACTCTTTCAAACGCCAATTTTTACAACTTTATTAAACATTAAAACAGCTAAAACTTAAAACAAGTTTACTTCTTTAAAACACGAAAAGAAAACTTAATTGTCGTTTCTAGCGAACATCCAAAACTGATTTTCCTCTTAAAAAACTGGAACACAATTTCTTTCTTTTTCAATACCACATTTCGCTAAAAACATCTTATTTAAACCACAAAAAAAGAGGAAATGTATTTCGAAAATGTTGACGGAATCACCTCTTCGGAGCGAAAGTCGAAGACCCAAAACTGATTTTCGTCTCCGAAGCAAAGGGAAAGACAAAGATTTGATTCTCCTCGTAGTTTCCGAAGATTCGAAATGTGGACTGGGAAGAGGGTTGGAACTTCGGAACGGGGAATGGTGTGAGGAGAAGGTTTTGGTATCACTTCACATTTGTCATTTTTTTTAAATTTGAAAATATTAGATTTTTTATTAATAAAATAAATGTAACAGTAAACACACAAACTGGTTGAGTACGTGGAATCATGTTGTCAGTTATGGGTGAAAATAGAGTTAATACAAAGCATATATAACAATATCTATATTCGTATCTACGTAAAAATCTGAATATAGATACAAAGCATATATAACAATATCTATATTCGTATCTACGTAAGAATCTGAATATAGATACACACTATTGTTGACGGGTGCGAGAAGTGAATATCCATCTGGATATTCAACAGATTCAGATTGTATATTGATAAAATACGGATAAACCTACGTGGCTACACCCGTAGCGATGGTTCATTTTCCACTTCAAAATATATTATCTAACAAATTTTACATAATGTTTGGAATTTTTTTTAAAATAATCATGGAAAATTAAAAAATCGATATAAAGTTGGGAAACTTATTGGTAAAATATGAGAGGAAAAATGATACATTTGATGTCGTTTTCATTAAGCAAAAGCGCCAACACAGATGCCGTTTTTAGCCCTTCACGAAGATGACATCACGAATGTCGTCTTTGGTTAATGAAAGATTTTGGCCAGAGGAATGAACTACACAACTAATAACACCTTATGCAGTAAGACGAAATGCACAACCGAAAAACAAAAAGAATCAGAAACAACGTGGATGAACAAAGTGGTCGAACAATACGATGTGAGTGATATCGTAAGTTAGGCAACAACATGAAGACATGTAAAGAGGTTATTTAGCTTCTTCATTTGGTAGTGTTCATTTTAGTCTAATTTCCTTTGTAACCCTTTGTACGGGAAACTATATTTTGTAGTGATCATGACTTGAAGAACAACCTTTAATTTATGAATTTGCTTACTTTCAAAGAAAACAAAAATCAACCAAACATGAAGAGCAAACCTCTTACATTTGGAAGTCTGTCAATAGTTTCCATTGAATAAAAGCGGCACTGCTGATGCCGTTTCAATTAAGTAAAAACGGGGCATAAACACAGTCGTTTTTGTTCAATGTAAAACAACACTGGTGTTGTCATTTTACCAGAAGACAAATCCAATTGGATCTGTTTTTCCTCCCATTTTCTTGGATTTTAAACTCAAGTCTTCTACACCTGTGGAAAAAAACATCATACCATCTCATACAACAATCATGCAACAACACAAATTATAATTGGTTTGAAAACACGTATTTAACATTAAATTAGTCCACGTTAAATAACAAAAACCAAATTGTTCTTAACATTAGAATTTCATTACAACTAAGGTGGAGAAAATACTTTAGTCGGTCTTTTGATCTGCCCACCTCGTCGTGGGACATTTGAAGGTTGACAATGCTACACCTGAGTAATTCTACCATCTTCATCTTCATCAATCCCATCGTCATCACCTTTTTCAACTTCACAGACTTGAAATGATGAACCTTCATCTTGGAATAACGTTGTCTTGACACCTTTTGGGTCACAATTCCTCCATCGGAATGAGACACACTCGTGAAAATAAACTCGACTTCTTCATCTAGTGGTGCTCCTATTTCTGGTAGATTTTCCTTAGAATCTTGACTATCTTTTAACATCTTCAACGATGGATCCACATTCTTGAAACAGACCATCATATCCTTAATTTTTTAATTCAGTTTTTGAGTTATTGACGGTGCATGGTTATGTGCATAATGCATCCATTCAAGGTGGTGAATATCTTCATGTCGTGAAACCACAAAGAAATACGACAATTACGGTTAGACTGAACAAATGAAAAATTTAATTAAAAACAAAAAAGTAAATTTATTACAAAGTAACGATCCCTAGCAGATGAAGGCCTATAAATTGGTTAATCTGCAACTCTTCTCGTATGTCATCGCATGGTAATCTGTTAGTATCACTCCATATAAATACGTCTACAAGTAACTGAGTCTTCCAACAATAAAGGTGTCTCGATCTGTAAAAACTCTTGCCGATGCATCCAAGCTTGAATGTATGATTGTTGTTCTTGTAACCAGTTTACTCTAGGCTTCCCCTGAGCCTTTTTCAGCTTGCAAATCTCCATTAAATATGAAATATGTTGCTGCAAGCCAAAATGATGCATGACCCTGTCTGACACGTGCATAGCAGCTACTCCAAAACAAACCAACCATGTTCTCGTCATCCATATATCATGTCATTCTCTACAAGCAACATGTAACGCCATCAAATATACTTCTTGGTAAAGGGTCCAACAAACTTGGTTTTTTGTTGAACATTCAACTCATTTCAGTAAAAATCAACATGAGACGTCTTCACATTGTTCAACCACGATCTAGGAGTCATCCAACGTGAACCTAAAGGCCGCAGAAGATGTTTTGGAAGTTGCAGATCTAGACTTCTTGATGACCGCCCAACGTGAAGATGTTTCCAACACCAAATCTGTAATATGAAGGGAATGTGTTCTAAAAGTTTTACTTTTAAATGTCAATTATTATGAATTGAATGAGAAATCATTTTGTTCCTTGTTTATATTATTCGTCTTTTAGAAGTGTTAAGGAAGAGGCTCTTGGTCCTTAACCGTAGAGCTCTAAAAGATATTGGTTTACATAAAACAAAAGATATTCGCAATCATGGTAACTAACATGGAACATTAATTACCAAATTAAGATTGTCGTGTTGGTCATAAATCATTGTAGCTCTACAAGTGAGTGACAACACGGGTATGCAAAAGAGGAAAATATTACTTTTGTATACTGAATAGACCTAATAAGTAAAATATTATAGAAATGTGTTTCTGTGTCATTAATATTTTACTGTGTCTTTGGTCCTTTGATATGAGACTTATATCTAATCACTTAAGGAATACTTAATTAGATCAGTGTCTTGAAATATCGATCAGTGTAGTGTAAAGGCATTGGTTGGTTAAGTACTACTTTTGTTGGAGAAGGTAGTTAGTCAAAAGACTATCATTGCCCCTCTTAATTGAGTGATGATATTAGTGGGCCCCTTGATAAAGCAAAGTTATAATGTGCACAATGTGATTTGAGTTAAGTCACATATTTATAACTAGCTTAAAGAGATCAAGAAATGAATACCAAGACAAAGATGACACAATACTACTTTGTGTGTATTCTTAATATCATGAGGCAAGGGACGGACACAAGTGGTGCACGCCATCACTAAATGGATCGGGTTTTGGTTCGAGTGGAATTAAGACATCTAACTAATTGGGAGCTATAATGTGTAGCTAGATACCGCTTATAGCTTGTGATATTAAGCTCTTAATGTCACTGCTAACTTAGTTTAGATCCTCCCATAGGTCACACCACAAAACTGGGAAACAAGAAATGGGGATTTTGAGTTCATAAGATGTGTCGGGTTTCATGTAGAAAATATGACACATGGGGTGAACAAGCAAAATCAAAATTATGTTGTGATTAATAACATAATTAGAATCTAAATTAAATTCATATGTGATGTAAATATTATGGGGTGTAATGATTGATCATTACATAGGATAATATGTTACATAAGTTGTGAATTTACTACTAATCCCGAAATGTCAAATTTTGTAGGGGTTAAACCGAAATTTGACAAGTCTGCAGAACAGTGCTCAAACGGTCGACCTGATAGCAGTAAACGGTCGACCGATCGGGCACGGTCGACCGGACGTGTCTCGACCGATAACAGGGAATTTTCATCTGTTCGAACGGTCGACCGAATGTGATCGGTCGGTCGACCGAACATTGCGATGGAATAGTTCCTGTTACGAACGGTCAACCGAGTTATAGAACGGTCGCCCAAAACTAGGTTCGAGCGGTCGACCGAACCTTGAAACGGTCGACCGGTCCAGACGGTTTTGTGCAGAATTAATTTAAGAATTAATTAGATCATGCATGGAATTGGTCCATAATTGATTTAATTCGTGGCTAATATTATTTATTATTAAATAATGGATGGTTAGATGGAATTTTGCATGAGATCATGGGCAAGGGGTTGCACATGAATAGGTAATTTGGAGAAAGCTTATAAATACAAGCTTATTTCATTACCCAATTAATCGAATTCATTGTTTTCTCATGCAAAAATTCTCTCTCCATAATTCTCCACGAAAATTCCTTAATTCTTAAGTTTAGTTTAGTTCTTGAGAGATCATCTTCTCAAGGGAATTAAAGAAGGGTTAGTAATTGGATTCTAAACCCTATCGGAGATTGAGAGACTAGCTTCCCTCTCTCCGATCTTGTTTAGAGTTTGGTGAATACTCGGAGGCATCCGGCGCCGTGAGGAGCATCCCCAACGTCTCCGAATCTTCAAGAAGTTTTAGAGAACTTCTAGGTATGAATTTCGGAGCCCATATTTGTTTTAATAAAGTTTTGAAACAAGATATTGAAACAAATTGATGCATGCATGAAATAAATCATAGGAAATTGTAAATTGATCCTTATTGTGCATAAAAATTTCGAAAATAAATATGTACAATTAAACATGAAATCCTACATAATAACGTCGGGAACCGAGTTACTTGTTTCCCATTTTTAAAACATGTTTGATCCAAATAAGTTGTTCCCCAAACTGTAGTTTCGACATTCGGCGAGATCCTCCAGCAAAACTAAGTATCTAAGTGGACTTTGTTTCCACTTTTATCTCCTACTATCCCAGAATCTAACTAAAACAAAATGAAGACTCTAGTGTGCTGCAACAATTCCTTGTCTGTTGCATCTGGAGCCACGACATGGTAATTTTGTTGTAACCACTGCAACGTCATGTATCCCAATTTCATTGCAGTCGTCACCTCTTCTTCGTCAACACCCAACAAGTTCATGCAAACCTCAGGCCAATCATGATTTAAGGTCGCACACACAACTAAACCGTCAATATGAAGACCACTAAGAACAACTACGTCTTGTAGCGTGATCGTCATCTCCCCATGACTAAAATAGAATGTGTGAGTCTCCGACCTTCACCTCTCAACCACATCACATACTAGATTCCAATCTAGTTGCAATCGGGACAAATGAGAAATTGTATCGAATCCAGCAATCTCCAGCAAATCTCATACCATATCATCATCCATAGTCCAAATGTTCAACTAAATACCGTGCTCGATACACCTAATATCCACCAATTGCTTCTGGATTTTTTTTACTTAAGGTCTAATAAAAAACAATACACATAATTTTTAATTTACTAATCAAAACACTTACATTTTCGAGAATCGAAGATGATTTATGATTCTTATGTAATACTAGCACTGAATGATCCAGATAACTGTAAGAATCATGTGAACTAGACATTTTGCAACCGTTAAATAAGAACAAAAAAAACATGAGTTGGTCTTGCCAATAGCTTCCCACAATAGGCCAATAGCTAATTTCTAGATGATGTATGTGTAATTATGTATCCAGCACTTAGCTCTAATCTGCTGTACTATAATTTTATATTATCAAATCAAATATTTAAGTTATAGTTGATGTGTTTGAGCTTGTAGGTAATAGATGATACACGTTAACTCACATACATGATACGTGTAAACTAAAATCACAAAATTAAATCTTGGATTATTTGAACTAATGAACATGAGGAATTAAGAATCTTCAAATTATTGGAACTTAAAAGCACAAAAAAAAACTTTTGCATTTGTCTTCAATGGTGGTACTTAGACTTCTACTAGCCTTCCTTATTTTGTCTTATTGTTTCAAGTAAAATAGAGGAATCGTCGTGAAAACAAAGCATCCTGTCACGTTGGTTATGTTCGCATTTACAAGCCTTTTATGACTTATGATAGGGGTGAGCATAACCTGGTCTGGTCTGGATTTGGTCCAAATCGGATCCAATCGGTCCGGATTCTGGTCCGGACTTTTTTGAAATTTCGGTTTCGGTCCGGTTCGGTCCAAGCTGGTCTGATTTGTGTTTTTTTTATATTAAAAATCTAGTTTTAGACCGGACCGAACCGGATCGGTCCAGTCCGATTTTCAGTCCAGACCTTGGAAAAAAATCCGATCCGATCCGGACCGGATGCTCACCCCTAACTTATGAACTCATGGTCTTACCACTAATCTTCATTTGACAAAGAAAGAATGTGAAGATGTTCTATTCAAGCCCGTAAGTCATGAGTGCTAGTATATTTGATGAAATTTATTGTTCACTAAAATAATAAAAAACTTAAAACCCAACAAATTTAGTTGATTCTTCGGTTCATACCGTCACATATCATTAGCTGCATAATCATGGATGCATGTTCAAAGACTTAAATAAAATTTCTTTAAAAAGATTTAGATGCATGGCTGCATAACACATTGAATATGAAATTTAGAAACCCAAACGAACTCATAACATTGAATCTGACCATTAAGAATGAATAGTATCACTAACACACAACCTTAATATTAAATTGTTACCTTTTATAGCAAAACGGATCGACGAAGAATGTTGGTCGGAGAAAGGGATCTGATTTTTCTGGAGAGAAAGAGAATTGAGAGTAGGGCTGTCAAGTTTGGCTCGGGATCGACGAATCGTTCGATGTTCGCTCGATTTTGCTCGGATCGTGCTCGACTCGATTACTAACGAGCCGCACACGAACAAAAATTACCGCTCGACAAACTAAACAAGCCGAGCACGAGCAAACCGTGCTCGCTCGATACTCGCTCGATGCTCGACATTCGATTGCTCGTTCGCTCGCTCGTTAAAACACACAATTATCATATTTACTATATCCAATTACAATTATCCATATTAGGATGGGGAATTACTATTAAACCATCTAATTTTTTAAAACTAAAGTCCTAAAGTCTAAAGACTAAAAGAGTAAAAAACCTTTTTGTTAGGTTATTTACGAATCTTGTTTGTTCTTCCCTTCCCCCTCACGTTGAAGCCCTAAAATCTCACATTTGCCGCCTCCACGTATCCTCTTCTCCATGCCTCCAACGACCACCCCGACACATCCTCTTCTCCGGGCCTTCGACGACCTCCTCATTCTCAGCCTCGTTCTTCACAATCGACACTCGGATTAGGGTTTCGTTCTTCGCCTCCAATCCGCCAATATCAAAAGGTAATCATTTTCATACCCAAACAAACGAATTTGATGATTACTACTATAGATACCATTTTAGATAACAAAATAGAAGTATATGTTTGTCTTTGTCCATAACGTGTGTCATTTTTGGCTGGTATTTTGAAATACATAGTATGTAATAACAAAGAATAAAAACTAAAAGCTGGGATTGATTGTGATCGATGATTACAATGATTAAATTTTAGGAGCCACCGAGTCAATCTAATTAAGGGGTGTGAGTATTCTATAAATGTTTTAGTTACCTGGTACTCAAAAAGATATTTAATTTTGTTGGGAAAAATAAAGGTAAAAAATTAATATACATATTTTTGCTTGAAGTAGTCTCCTGCTTCCATCTAGAATGCACCTACAATTTTAATTGGTGGGATGCAAAAACAATAAGAAATTCAGAGAAATGCAATTTCTTCATCTGATTTTTCAATTTACAAAAGAGATGTATATATTTTCTAGCTTTGAGGAACTCCCTAGTATGTCCAAGATGTCCGAGAATTATTCCCAATTATCTTTAAAAAAATTAGTCATGTAAGTTTAGAGATTCTTGTGATGTTAGTTTTGACAACGCAATAATTTTTCATTTCAAAACAATAAAGCTAATTTAAGATCAATCGGTCGTTACTAATGTTGTGAGTTTGTTTTTTCAACATGATTATTTGGTTGAACAAGACAAAGCGGTGAAATTCCCAGATAGTAGAGAGATTACAATAGTTGGAATCTGATATTGTTCATGGTAATTTGATTATGTTATTTGAAGTAATATTGTGATGTAATTTGTGTTGTTAGAGATTTTATGTTTATTTAAAACACTATTTCAGGTTTATCTACTAAATTCCAAACTTATTTGGGTTTATTTCGTAAATTTCAGATTTATTTGTGTTTATATTGAAAAATCCAGGTGTAAAAATAAAAAATAAACGAGCAATCGAGCTCGCGAGCAGCTCACGAGCATCAGGTGAGCCGAGCACGAGCACGTTTTTCTGCTCGACTCGCCTATCGACCGAGCGACGAGCGAGTGAAAATCCTTATCGAGCCGATCTCGATCCGAGCCCGCCCGCTCGCTCGATTATCGAGACGAAGAATTGGGAGATTGAGATGTGATTTGATGGGAAGAAAGAAGTGATTTCGTGGGGAAGAAGACGATGGCAGTGTCTTTCTGCCCTAGGTGAAAATGACATCTCGGTATTATGACTAATCACATGTGTCATTTTTTGCCTCATATTTTATCAAATAGGTTTTTCAGTTGTATACTTTTTCAAATTTTTTTCTTTTTTATGATTTTTTTAAATCCAATAGAAAAAGTAACTAGGTTTAATGTAAAAATAACAACACAAAGTGAAATTTAAGATACTTATTATCTAATATATAACATAAAATATGTACAAACTAAATTATAGTACTACAAATAATAATAGAAATAATACATAAGTTATAGATCATATAAATGAAGAGAATGTGTTCTAAAATTTTTACTTTTAAATTACAATTATTATGAATTGAATGAGAAATCATTTTGTTCCTTGATTATGTTATTCGTCTTTTAGAAGTGTTAAGGAAGATGTTCTTGGTCCTTAACCGTAGAGCTCTAAAAGATATTGGTTTACATAAAACAAAAGATATTCGCAATCATGGTAATTAACATGGGACATTGATTACCGAGTTAAGATTGTCGTGTTGGTCATAAATCATTGTAGCTCTACAAGTGAGTGACAACACGGGTACACAAAAGTGTAGGATTTCATGTTTAATTATACATATATATTTTCGAAATTTTTATGTATAATAAGGATCAATTACAATTTTCTTTGATTTATTTCATGCATGCATCGGTTTGTTTTAACATCTAGTTTCAAAACTCTATTAAAACAAACAAGGGCTCCGAAATTCATACCTACAAGTTCTCTAAAACTTCTTGAAGATTCGGAGACGTTGGGGATGCTCCTCGCTGCGCCGGATGCCTCCGAGTATTCACCAAACTCTAAACAAGATCGGAGAGAGGGAAGCTAGTCTCTCAATCTCCGATAGGGTTTAGAATCCAATTACTAACCCCTCTTTAATTCTCTTGAGAAGATGATCTCTTAAGAACTAAACTAAACTTAAGAATTTGTGGAATTTTCGTGCAGAATTAAGGAGAGAGATTTTGCATGAAAAGTAATATTAATTAAGATGTAGGAAGGCAATGAGATAACCTCTATTTATAGGTTCTCTCCAAATTATCTATTCATGTGCAACCTCTTGCCCATGATTTCATGCAAAATTTCATCTAACCATCCATTATATATTAATAAATAATATTAGCCACGAATTAAATCAATTATGGACCAATTCCATGCATGATCTAATTAATTCTTAAATTAATTCTGCACAAAACCGTCTGGACCGGTCGACCGTTTTTGGAGGTTCGGTCAACCGCTCGAACCAGTTTCGGTCGACCGTTCAATAGCTCGGTCGACCGTTCGTAACAAGAACTATTCCATCGCAATGTTCGGTCGACCGACCGATCACTTTCGGTCGACCGTTCGAACAGATGAAAATTCCCTGTTATCGGTCGAGACACGTCCGGTCGACCGTGCCCTACCGGTCGACCGTTTACTGCTAACCGGTCGACCGTTTGAGCACTGTTCTGCAGACTTGTCAAATTTCGGTTTAACCCTTACAAAATTTGACATTTCGGGATTAGTAGTAAATCCACAACTTATGTAACATATTATCCTATGTAATGATCAATCATTACACCCCATAATATTTACATCACATATGAATTTAATTTAGATTCTAATTATGTTATTAATCACAACATAATTTTGATTTTGCTTGTTCACCCCATGTGTCATATTTTCTACATGAAACCCGACACATCTTATGAACTCAAAATCCCCATTTCTTGTTTCCCAGTTTTGTGGTGTGACCTATGGGAGGATCTAAACTAAGTTAGCAGTGACATTAAGAGCTTAATATCACAAGCTATAAGCGGTATCTAGCTACACATTATAGCTCCCAATTAGTTAGATGTCTTAATTCCACTCGAACCAAAACCCGATCCATTTAGTGATGGCGTGCACCACTTGTGTCCGTCCCTTGCCTCATGATATTAAGAATACACACAAAGTAGTATTGTGTCATCTTTGTCTTGGTATTCATTTCTTGATCTCTTTAAGCTAGTTATAAATATGTGACTTAACTCAAATCACATTGTGCACATTATAACTTTGCTTTATCAAGGGGCCCACTAATATCATCACTCAATTAAGAGGGGCAATGATAGTCTTTTGACTAACTACCTTCTCCAACAAAAGTAGTACTTAACCAACCAATGCCTTTACACTACACTGATCGATATTTCAAGACACTGATCTAATTAAGTATTCCTTAAGTGATTAGATATAAGTCTCATATCAAAGGACCAAAGACACAGTAAAATATTAATGACACAGAAACACATTTCTATAATATTTTACTTATTAGGTCTATTCAGTATACAAAAGTAATATTTTCCTCTTTTGCATACCCGTGTTGTCACTCACTTGTAGAGCTACAATGATTTATGACCAACACGACAATCTTAATTTGGTAATTAATGTTCCATGTTAGTTACCATGATTGCGAATATCTTTTGTTTTATGTAAACCAATATCTTTTAGAGCTCTACGGTTAAGGACCAAGAGCCTCTTCCTTAACACTTCTAAAAGACGAATAATATAAACAAGGAACAAAATGATTTCTCATTCAATTCATAATAATTGACATTTAAAAGTAAAACTTTTAGAACACATTCCCTTCAAAAAGAGGAAAATAGTACTTTTGTATACCGAATTGACCTAACAAGTAAAATATTATAGGAATGTGTTTCTGTGTCATTAATATGTTACTGTGTCCTTGTTCCTTTGATATGAGACTTATATCCGATCACATAAGAATTGCCTAATTAGACTAGTGTCTTGAGCTATCGATGAGTGTAGTGTAAAGGCATTAGTTGGTTAAGTAAGACTTTCGTTGGAGAAGATAGCTAGTCAAAAGATTATCATTGCCCCTCCTAATTGAGTGATAATATTAGTGGACCCCTTGATAAAACAAAGTTATAATGTGCACAATGTGATTTGAGTTAAGTCACATATTTATAACTAGCTTAAAGATATCAAGAAATGAATACTAATACAAAGATGACATAATACTACTTTGTGTGTATTCTTAATATCATGAGGCAAGGGACGGACACAAGTGGTGCACTCCATCACTAAATGGATCAGATTTTGGTTCGAGTGGAATTAAGATATCTAACTAATTGGGAGCTATAATGTGTAGCTAGATACCGCTTATAGCTTGTGATATTAAGCTCTTAGTATCATTGCCAACTTAGTTTAGATCCTCCCATAGGTCACACCACAAAACTGGGAAACAAGAAATAGGGACTTTGAGTTCATAAGGTGTGTCGGGTTTCATGTAGAAAATATGACACATGTGGTGAACAAACAAAATCAAAATTATGTTTTGATTAATAACATAATTAGAATCTAAATTAAATTCATATGTGATGTAAATATTATGGGGTGTAATGATTAATCATTACATAGGATAATATGTTACATAAGTTGTCAATTTACTACTAATCTCGAAATGTCAAATTTTGTAGGGGTTAAACCGAAATTTGACTAGTCTGCAGTACTGTGCAAAAACGGTCGACCGCTAAGCGGTAAACGGTCGACCGTATGTTGCACGGTCGACCGAAATGTTTCACGGTTGACCGGATGTGTATCGATCGTAACAGGAATTTCGTCTGTTCATTTTCGGTCGACCGAGTATAATCGGTCGGTTGACCGAACATTGCGATGAAATATTTTTTCGTTACGAACGGTCGACCGAATTATTAACGGTCGACCGAAACTCGTTCTAAACGGTCGACCGAACCTCAAAACGGTCGACCGGTCCAGACGGTTTTCTGCAGAATTAATTAGATCATGCATAGAATTGGTCCATAACTGATTTAATTCGTGGCTAAGATTATTTGTTAGCAAATAATGGATGGTTAGATGGAAGTTTGCATGAAATCATGGGCAAGAGCTTGCACATGAATATGTAATTTGGAGAGAAGTTATAAATACAAGTTTATCCCATTACCTTATTAATTAATTCATTATCTTCTTGTGCAAACATCTCTCTCCATAATTCTCCACGAATTTCCATTAATTCTTGAGTTTAGTTTTAGTTTTCAGAGATCTTCTTCTCAAGGGAACTAAAGAGGGGTTAGTAATTAGATTTGAAACCCTATTGGAGATTGAGAGGCTAGCTCTTCTCTCTCCGATCTTGTTTAGAGTTTGGTGAATACTCGGGGGCATCCGGCGCAGCGAAAAGCATCCTCAACGTCTCCGGATCATCAAGAAGTTTTAGAGAACTTCTAGGTATGAAATTCGGAGCCCATGTTTGTTTTAATGAAGTTTTGAAACTAGTTATTGAAACAAACCGATGCATGCATGAAACAAATCATAGAAAAATTGTAATTGATCCTTATTGTGCATAAAAATTTCAAAAATATATATGTGCAATTAAACTAGAAATCCTACAATAAAATAGTGCACATATAAGTGTATCATAAAAGTATTACAAACATAAAGAAAAATATATTAATATTATAATAATGATTTTTTTCCAGAGAAATTATTGAAATTAGATGTATTGATATGCATAGTATATTCGTTTTTTTGTGGAGTTTCAAATCTGAATACGAAAACAGTTGCAGATTTTGTTTTTCTCGGATAACTTTTTTATTTACAAATACGGAGCTGATCGGATTGGTGAATTTCGGACGTAGACTTCTAATGTACAACATGTAAGTTAATCGGTCACTAATCTAGAGGAGGGTGAATAGATTATGTCCTAATTTTTTTAAACAATTGCACAATTAAAATAGTAAGAGAGAGAATGCAAACCACAAGATGACTTTAGAGATTTATAGAGGTTCGATCACACCACCGTGATCTAGTCATCTCCTCAAGTTCCGATCGATCATTCGATTCCTACTTGAGAATGCACTATTATCTTCGTTCCGGGTCGAAGATAAACCCTCTTACAATCGGAGCATTGTGAACACCCTCGCATTGCTCGGATCTCCTCTCACAACCCGAGAGGGTGCTTCCTCGAAGCTTTACAACACAATGGAAATTGAATGTGGTTGTTGAACTCTAACTTGAATGTACTCAATGATTGGAATTAAGCTTGGAGTGAATTTAATGGAAGTTTGAGAGTTGGTGGAGCTTTGAAGGCTTGGAGATTGAGAGCACAAGAATAAGATTGATTTTTGGCAAGAAGAAGAGTCAATGTATCTCTTAAGTGAAGTTTATATAACCTTCAAAATAAATAGAGCCGTTATGGTAAGTTGGTGAGGTTTGGACCAATAAGAAACAAGATGTGACTAAAGCTCGGGCAGTATTCAGGACGAATTCGGTCGACCGGGACACCAACGATCGTCCGACAAAATGTGGGTTAATTGGTCAGATTGAAGAACTCGGTTGACCGACTATGGGTCGGATAACCGTTCACCAACTTCCAGTAAGTTTTTCCTAATATCGAGCAATTAAATTCGGTTGACCGAGAATACTTCGGTTCACCGTTCCAATTGGACAGTAAAGAATTGTTGTGACTTGGTGATCTTGTTCGGTATATAAGCTTCACTTAAGGTCAGTTGAACGATACATGTGCAGGTTTTCTGCTGACATTGCCTGGGAAATTGGTTTATCGATAACGGTCGAAATATTACGTGGAAAAATAGCCATTATGTTTTGATTGACAACAAATCTTCGGTAATCCGAAGGTTGATCAGTAGACCAATATGGACGTTTCAAAGATTGTTGCTAAACGACAAAAGATAAGTCTGTTGGAGTTAGTATGTGACACGTTGGCCAATAAGATGAAGTCGTTAGGCCAAAAGACACAAGTGAAGTTCGGATGACCGATACTCCTTCAGTACACCGAATAGAGATATCCAGGGAAATTTTGAAGCTACTGGGGATAAGGAAACAGTTGACCGGGTAGGGTTTGGTACACCTAATCAAGGATTCGAGGAGATCAAGTGGTTACTGACTCTAAGGAAACAGTTCTTGAGAGACACTGGTCATCCGTTGGGAACAAGTTCGATAGACCGAGAGACAAACGGTCGACCGACAGAGACAAGTTTATCATTTGTGCATCAAGTGTACATTTGATCCTATAACTCAAATAAATAAAATCACATATGAAGTCTTTGAACTTTGATTACAAGTCTTGAGCTTTAATCTTGAAGTTGATTAGTCCATTTGTTTGATCACCTACATTGTTAAGAATACACAATATCTATGAAATTTGACAATGTGTGTGATGTTGTAATTGAAGTTGTGCATAATATTAGTTTGTTAATCATCAAAATTAAGATTAAAGGGCTAAAAAGCCAACACAACACACCTCCAGTTTGGAACCACCGCACGCCTCACAAGGTGGAACGGGTATTGAGAAATTCTGGATCATAAAAAAAAGAGTTTAAAAATATTTTTTGGATAAAGTGTTTGATTTTTTTATACTAAGATAAAGAGAAAAGCCATTGACATACGACCTTTTCCCAAACATAGCAAAATTTCACCACAGTAGAGGATGTAAAACACTGAGTGGGCGTACATACAACGGTAGATCGAGAATTTTCAAATTGGGTATGCAGTGTTTGTATAACTTAAAATGACCACTCATTATAACATAACTACAACATAGGAGTAATAATATCCAAAAGAAATTAAAAAACAGTCACATCAAAGTATCAAAATTAGCATACAAAGTTACAAACCAACATCGGAAGTTCATAACACCACAACTAAATGCAATTATTGCGAGAGTACAAAATCATTGACAAAACTAAGAAACGGAAGAGATTGATAATCAAATCCTAAAATTGTTTGTTAAATGTTAACTGTTTGTCGTGAATTCAACGTGTCACTGAAGTTGGTGAAACTATAATGACATATTTATTGCAAGAACTTTAAAAACCCACCAATTCAAAAGGCGGTTTCAATAACGTTATTTGGAAATTAGGTTTCGTACTCCCTAACATAAATTTCGAGTAACGTGACTAAGCATGAAAAAAGCGTTTATTTGGATAAAATTGAGCTTAAATAGGGACTACATACTTCTTCTTTTTTGACAATCAAGTTGATAACATTAATTTAAAATTTTTGTTGTGTACCAAAACAAAGACCCCTGAAATTATTATTTTGTTCTTCTACCATTTCTACTTATATAATTCTTCATTTCACTCTCCTAACACCACTCTCTCTTCATATTACTCTCATATTCACCAGAAAAAATGTCTCGGAGACCGATAAAAGAACGAGCGGACGCCCCATATTACTCAAATATGGTAAAATGTTTTTTTAGTTTTTTTATAAATTTAGGTCGGGCGTTTTCCTGCGGTCGGGCGTCTGAGGGTGCCGCCTCCCCTAAGGATGGGGCGTCTCCGGTAGACACCCCCATTTTTTTAATTTTTTTAATTATTTCAATTGATTATAAATTGTGATAATTGCTAAAAAAATTAATTATTAAGTTAATAATTAGTTAAATTAGTTTAGTAAATTCATTATTGATTATAAATTGTTATAATTGCTAAATAAATTGACTATTACGTTAATAATAAGTTTAATTATTTTAGTAAATGATTATTGATTATAAATTGTGATAATTGCTAAATAAATTGATTATTAAGTTAATAATTACTTTAATTATTTTAGTAAAGGAATGTTGATTATAAATTGTGATAATTGCTAAATAAATTGATTATTAAGTTAATAATTAGTTCAATTATTTTATTAAATCCATTAACAAATATTTATTTTTAAAATTGAATTAATAGTCATCGGGTTACCGTGGATGAAAAGGGAAATAAATTCCCTTACACGCGGTACGTAGTTTAGCAGATGAGTTAGGTACTCGTCTTCCACGTAGACGACGTATTTCTGCTTCAGTTAGAAGAGAGATCTTTTACGTTGTCGTCAGACACCTGAGGATTCTTTCGACGACGATGATGATTCAGATGAGGTGAGGAGTCACGACGAGAGTGACGATGGGGGCCGGTATGGCTTGGAGCCACAGGAGGAGGCGATACAGTAATATGGTCGAGGACGGGAGCGACATTGTAGTACTTGGGCTGAGTGGGTCGTTAGGAAGGGTCGAGGAGACTGGTTTGTGACCGGTGATTCGAGTTCGTGCACTACAGACGCCCGAACTCAGAAGAAGAAGGGGGGTGAGGATGATTCTTGGATCGTGACGGATATGATGCCCGGTGGTCCTCTAGATGGCAACGTCATTCCGAGTTTCGGAGGCCACATCGCCAGATGCATCTGGGAGGGCGAGGATCGGAAGGTTCTGAAGTGTCATAATCGGCACAGAACTTGTATTACATTGCAGGCTTGGCGTTAAGTGATGACTGATGATATGACGACGACCATTAGTGATAGTGGATTGGGTCACTTGCCGTACAACATGTTTTCCTGCCTTGACATGTCGTTGATTTCGGCTTTCGTGGAGCGGTGTCAGTCTGACACCAACACTTTCCACTTAACGTTCAGAGAGATGACGATCATGTTGCATGACGTCTTCCAAATTCTGCACATTCCTGTTGAGTGTCGTATGGTCAGTGTGCCGACGACTGAGCTGAAGTTATTTGTATTAGAGATGTTGGGGGTCACCCTCGAGGATCTTGGGTGGGATATCTCATTTTGGAGTGGCGGTGGTGTTAGTATCGATGTTGTGGACGACTGTTGCAGACGGGGGCGACCACCACGGATTGAGGATACACAGATGACTGCCTACCTCTTCTTACTGCTAGGTTGCGTCTTGTTTGTCGACAAGAGTGGTTGCAGAGTCAGACCATACGACCTATTGGAGGCGAGGGAGCCAGATACCATTGGTCAGTACTCATAGGGATCGACGACGTTGGCATATATGTATCGCCAGGTGGGTATATCGAGTCGTGCTGATTGTTCTGGCATTACTGTTGTCTTACACTGCTGCAGGCTTGGATATATGAGTATTTTCCTGCTTTCCGCCCGCATTGGGAGCGGAAGATCATTGAGCGTGGTCATCCTCGTTCGCGTATGTGGGCTGTCCGGGCCGAGGATAAGAGCGGGGGACGACTCCTTTCTATTCGTAGACGACAAGATCAAATGACTGCATCGCAGGTATATAATGTATATATCATTCACGTTTATTTAAATTTCAACTTTATTATTATTAACGTATAAACGTTTGGGTAGAGTGGTTGTCGTATGATCCTGAACCGGCTGTAGCTGTGTCGAGGACTACATTTATGGGCGTTATTCGTTATAGGGATATCATAGAGCCTTATTTACCTGATCGCGTGTTGCATCAGTTAGGTTACGTTCAGGTGATCCCGGTTTACATCCCGACGCCCGAGCATGTAGTACGGTCTGCGATGCGACGACGTACAACGTCAGGCATCGTACATTTCCGAGAGTATGACGACTTCACCTGGACGATATGAGTCGTACCCGCGACTCGTCCACTTGTGATGCAGATTATTTGCAGTGGTTCGGTAGGTGCTCACATTCACTTATCGTGCGTGGTACCATTCTGAGACCGGAGAGACCACTGAATTATTACTACATTTGTTGGTATATGCTTATGCTTATTTGTGTACTCTTATTATTTATTTCTGACGAACATATATTTTACTTATTTCTTTAGCTATCGTATTTTTAATACTTATTTCTCACGAACATATTATAGTAACTTAAATTAAATTTAAAATCTGGAAAAAGAACAACACGATATAAGTACAAATACACGATATATTATACATTACAAATGCATTACAAATTACAATCAAAATGCACTACGTAACCGGTTCCAATACGCTATCCTACTTTCGTTCTCATCCTCCTATCCAACAACACTCTGATCTCGCAATTGATACCACAAGGTCGCTATAGGAGGTACTGAAAATCCCTCAGCTAATACCAAACGAATAAAATATTTGTAACTCCCTAAACGAGCAATGACCAACTCTCTGACTAACCTCGTCACGGCAGACAGACTCTCTCAAAGTAGCACAGTAAGTCACGGGAACAACGAACCATCCATTCCCATTGAGAAATACATTACCACACACTTGTAAAAATTAGCAATCGGGAACAAGTCGGCTCAAACCTCCATATAATGATCCTCAGTTGTCTTGACCACCATGGAAGACATCGGCAACACATCGAAATCCACAGTTGTCATCAGCGCGTACGTCATTCCACCTCTCCAGAAATGGTAAAATGATTCATGTCAGTCTATCAACATATGTGAAGTTATCCACGTCAGTCCGTCCGGACACTGTAAGAGAGAAATAACAATTCATTAAAACAACAAAATTAGGAGATAATCTATTCAACTCTCTCTATATTAGTGATATATATTAAATAACAACAAACATATCGTCATACCAGATCATGTGCCCGTGTTCACGGACAATCGAGACGAATTGGAAGACCAACCACGACCCCTGCTCCCACTACTAGTAGACCGATCACGACCTCGCTCAGCATACTTGAAGGCACTCGGGTCCCGACATGTCGACTTTCCCCTAGGTCGACCTCGTACCTTAATATTTTCTGCGGGTTCTCCGTAGTTCGACTGATCGGGGCGTATCTGTTCGTATAAAATATGAGAGGCACTACGAATTACTGCAGGGTCGCTTCCCGAAATCTCATCAACGAGCTTCCGAAAATGCTCGACGTCTTGTGCTTACTCATCCACAAACTCTGACATCTGAACTGCTTCTTTAATGACAAGTGTTTTCCAGAATGGACGAATCTGCTCTAAATAAATTCTATAACCTGACTTAATACAATCGTGCATGGTACAAGCAAAAGGAATCTCATGTGATGTCAGAAAAGCACACCCGCGGCGATATTCAACTTGATTGTTTAAGTCCTGCATTCTCTTCAACTCATGAGTCAATAACGACAAGTAGTGATGTGAAACTCGACCATTTATATGCTGAAACAAATGACATGGGTAGTTTGTCAAATTTCGACGTCTCGAATCTTCAAAAAAGTTCCGAATATTCGTCAGCTGCATTTCAATAGCCGAGTTCACGCGGTCGAAAAGAGTGTCTAGAGCGGCACTCGATGTAGTGATCCACTCTTTCAGAGCCGAATGTGCACTTTCCACCCTGCAGTTCGTAGTGTTGCCAAAATGAAGAACTTTATTCGTCCAATTCAACACAAGTTTTTCTTTATGCACCAACCACGTGTCTTCCACGTACTCCGTGAGCACTGGCTAGGACTTGAAAGAATCTTTCAGATTACAGACTGCTCTATCATAATCTGTGTATGAATCAGAAACCATAACTTTCCTCCACTTTCCACGCCTGAAAATCTCTGCAGACTGCTTGTCCTTGCCGAAAACGTGGTATGCGTAGTTGTAGACGTCTTTGTTGATATGTCAGATGCATAGTAAATGAGCAGACTCAGGAAAAATCTCTGCCACTGGTCGCATCAGACTCAACTCCCGGTCCGTTATTATTGCAGTCGGGCTAACAGTATCCAATAACAGATCTCACAACCTCTCCAACACTCACCGGTAACTAGACTCGGTCTCATCCTTCAAAATCGCATATCCGACGAGGAAATTCATGTTTGTTGGAGTAACCCCAACCATCTCAAACAAAGGCATATTGTACTTGTTCGTCTTATACGTCGAATCCATGCAGATTACGAAAGGGTATGTACGCAACAACTGAACTGACGTCGGATTTGCCAAAAATTCGTGAGTGAGGACATTAGTTTATTCATCTGCCACAACCAATGCAGATACTTATACTGCACTGCCTGACTGAGAAACTGCTGAGCGGGATTCCTGTCTTCAGATTTCGTCATCATCATGTACTCTCTAAAGTTATAAATGTGCCTTTTATTGGGATTATCCTCTTGGAATTTCTCTTTTACTGCCAACAAAATGTTACGTGGTCTTGTTTGTGCCTCAGTCATACCACGAACAATTTATTTGGCCCCAGCACTAAGTCCGCTGACCTGTCGGTGACCCTCTGAATAAACTGCAAGTGTGTGGTTGTGTTGCCCATGAGTGCTATTAGAAACAATGACTCATCCATCACGATCATGTCGCTCGACTACTTTTACCAAAAAACGACAACCGCAACCTTTTTCTTTTTGTGTTTTTCCGTTATGCAATACTCGTATCACGAGAACTCATTTCATGTCTGCGATCACATCTCAGGTAACAATCCGTCCGGTTATCTGCTTTTGATTTGTATGATGATATAACAAAAAAAATCTGGCTCCTATGACAACTTGTTTCACCCATTTACAAGCTTCCTCAATTGTTGTAAATATTTGTTTACTATCAAAAAACTCACTGTAATCCACTTCATCACCACTGAAATCTTGCAACGGGACCTGAAAAAATTAATTTCACAGAAATTTAAATTTTTTTTTTAAAAAGGGCGTCTGTGCAAACGCCTCCCATAGAGTGGGGGCGTCTGGTTAAGACGTTTTAGATAGACGCCCGAGTCGGAAAAAAAATCCGCATCCGTTACCTCACCGGATTCAGGCGCTTCGCCAGACATTTTCGTGGTGTTGTACTGAGAATGTAAGTAAAACGGAGCCAAAAACTTTATTTAAAGACACGTGACGAAATGAGTATTAAGTGATTTGTTAAGGGCAAAAAAGTAATTGTTAGGGCAATTTAAGTAGTTTTCGGATAACGAATAGTTGACTACAAAAAAAACCGTACCAAAACAAAGATCCAAAAAAACACTAATCAGTCGAGTTTTACCATATTATGGGCTCCAATACAACATTATAGGACATAATAGTCCTGATTCATTATCAAGATTCCTAAAGAGAAAGCAAGATACAATCCCAGTTGGCTGACCCTATCACCTCTCCTTCGGCTACATCCCCTCCGGAGTTATCATCTTCCGCTGGGGCACCTTCCATGTTCAGAAATCAGACTGTTGGTGTCAGCTGCCGCCGGGATCATGAAGGTAACTCTGATGCCATCCCCTCCATGAGACTATATCCCGATTGAAGTGTCCAAAGTCTCCGGGAACAACATACTTAAAGTCGAGGCTCACATGCACTACGTAAAAAGTATTACAATTTACAAGTGATGGAATCATGGGAATTATACAATGGTTACGATGTTCCTTGTATTGCTTAGTTTAATTATATTTACTTATTGTCACTAGTGCAGAATAGGCTTTACTCGGCGCCCAATATACGTCGGCCGTTATAACCACCGACGTCTAGTGGGGAGAGGACAGAATGGACGTCGGTCCTTATAAAGGTCGACGTCTATTGGGTACTATA
This sequence comes from Triglochin maritima, assembly GCA_963682175.1. Lineage (NCBI taxonomy): Eukaryota > Viridiplantae > Streptophyta > Magnoliopsida > Alismatales > Juncaginaceae > Triglochin > Triglochin maritima. The sequence goes on from OY821779.1 coordinate 38,944,323, forward strand.
GACGTCGACTATAGACGTCGGTTGTTTGTGTACCTTGTGAATCCGACGTCTATAGGGTATAGATGTCGACCTATAGACGTCGGCTGTCTGTAAAAGACGACGTCTATACCTCATGCATATAGACGTCGAGGTATAGACGTCGGCGTTATATAACATCCGACGTCTATAGGTCTTAAAGAAATCGAACAGGCGCGTTTTCTTTCATTCATTTCAGACGAAACCCACCCAAACCCTAGTTGTCCCGCGACCGAACTCTCCTCCGCGACTGATCCCCGACCGATCTGCACCGTCTCCGACACCGTAGCAAGCTCCCAAGCTCTCCTCCACTTCTCCGGCCCTCTTCTCCTTCTTCCTCCATCTTCCTCCGTCTTTCTCCACATGTAAGTTTTAAGTTCGTTTTTTGTTGTTTAAGTTCGTCTTCCTCCGTCCTCCGTTTTCTCCACATATTATTTCTAAGCTAGTCTTCATCTCGTGTCATTTGCAGCCGTCATCGCACCATCTCGTGTCATTTACAGTCGTCACCGCACCATCTCGTGTCACTGAACCACAAAGAGCTCCTCTGACATCACATTATTCCCCTCCTCTGGTTCGTGTATATGTGAATGAAATTGTGAGTATTTGTGAACAAATTTATAGGTGAACGAATTTGGTGCAGTTGTATGTACACAAATACGATGACTAAAAACAATTTCGTCGGATGCTTTTTTTTGTCCAGGTTTAGGAATAGACGACGGTTGTTGTTATTAGCCGACGTCTATTCCTCTGAAGAAAGGAATAGACGTCGGCTTTATATGGAATCTGACGTATATTCATTAGGAATGGACGTCGCATGTTAGTTCACCGACGTCTATCCCTAAAGAATATACGTCGTCTGTCATATAACCGACGTCTATCCCTAAAGAATAGACGTCGGGTGTTATATCACCGACGTCTATGCGTTAACGAATACACGTCGGCTTCTACGTATAGCCGACGTATATTCTTTAGGTATAGACGTTGGTTATACGATAGCCGGCGTCTATGTATAGACGACGCACACATAGACGTCGGATCGGGGAGTGCTTATATCCGACGTTTATAGCCTCGTACATCCGACGTATATTCCATTTTCTGTAGTAGTGTGTTTACAAGTGAGATTTAGTGCAGTTGGTAAACTACTTCATTAACACAAGTATGCTAATTTTCAAGCGAACATAGAACCATTTATCAAGATAAGCTCCATCAACATTTTGCATTTCTATGGTTTAAATGTGCCGTCCACGTTACGGTACGCTTATATGGACGACTCGACATACTACAGAAAACATCCTTACCAAAGGCATGACGAATGAATACATGCTTATTTTGTTCAAAATTAATACTACAAATATGCCGACGTAACACTCGGTATTGACCTCAGATAACCATCCAACTGGAAGATGGTTTTTATGAACCTAGTCTTATTTTCATGCTCTCCTTTAACTTCACAAAGTCGGGTAAGATTTAGTTCAACATGTTAATTTTTTCCATTGTATTTCTTCCCATAAGGCGAAACCTTCCCTCTTGTTTTCAATTGCAGAAACCTTCGACGATAACAACAATAATGTTGCATCCACATACCACAACTATCAACTGATTCATCCAACAACAGAGCCTTCAGTCGCAAACTAGTTGGAGCAAGCTGCGCATGCAACTCATCAAGTTAAGCTCAGAGAGACAATCACTTCCTTTTACGCATCTCTATCTAAACAAAGCACCAACGATCCAATCTTTCAAGTCTACCTAACCAAGATAATTTTGTTCTACTTCTACCTTTCTTCGTCTTCCCCATTGCCCAACACTCCCCTTCTACTAATTATTTCATCTTTAAAAATGCAACCTAAATTTAAACCCAACGCATTTGACGTCAAGAGCCTTAAACACGAAGACCAACTAAGCTTTTTTTCAGAAATCAAGTTGTTAATCTTGATTAGTTGTACTATCTTTTTTATCATCGTTCTTGGTCATATTAAATGTCTCGATTGCATTTATAGATCAGTAGACGCCCCTTGAGTTTCCACTTTTCAGATAACTTTGCCCAGCCACAGCTCGAAGATAAAAGGCCCTCGCCTTCAATGTCTTCAAAATGTGCCTTCAATGTCTTCAAAATGTAATCACCTCTCAAGATTTTTTAAAGTGATTTTCCTTCGTAGCTTGATAAATGTTTTCCGTTAACCTGTGACTGAGGAAGTATACTTGTATAAATCATGGAGGTCAATATTTATGTTAATTAAATCTCATAAGAAAAGCCGCTAGAAACTGTAAGGGCCGAGAGCCTAGTATAGTATGATATTAACAAATTTGCATTCTTAAGAGACAGAATTAAGATGCTCAAATGATGGTTTGGATTGTACCTAAAATTGGTTGTGCTGCAAGTCAACCTACTCTTATCATTATAAGAGTAATAAATAATTAAGGTACTTTAACATAAGATAGCTCTTAGTCAACAACACTGGTTCCGTAACCTGCCACGTTCTAGGGTGACTGACGCTAATCATACCGATTATCAGACCCCAAAAGACAAAACATAATATCCTCTTACAAGTGTGAAACTGAATATATAAAAATTGTTACCAACCAAACCAAGCTGGCTTGATAGATTTAACAAACCTAAACCAAGCTCCTAGTACAACTTATTTAGCTGCCTAACAACTTCAAACAAAGCGTTTACTGTTTAACGAAGTCAAACCAAACCCCCACCTTGAAAACCCTTTCGCTGCTATGCACAGCATGACAGCAGTGTCAAAAATATGTGGAAGGGTGAGCAAATGAATGACACCTACATAACACAATAACATACTCTCCTTTTGTCCTTAATAATCAATTAGTAAAATGTTATTTTCCATCACGGGTTCTAAAAGAGCATTACTAGTCTCACAAGTCGCAACACGGTAATCTGGAGGGCTGCGAGGACTCGTATTTGGTCTACAAGAATTCCTATATCTTGGCAAACTGAATATCCATTTCAAAACGTTCCTAAGTCATCATCTAATTTCTAACTCAAAAGGAAAATGAAGTTGAAATCAAAGATTTGAGAAGCATAAAGATTAAGCTTCCTAAAAATGGATTCAAATAACTGTTGTTACGATAGTAGTACAGTACTGTTTCCCTATTAAAAAAATGATAGTTTGTTTCCAAACAATACTAGAGTCCAAAATCTAAGTCTCTTTTATAAATTCAATAGGTAAACTCTTTAGTTAAGTCAAAAGCAACGTCAACTTGGTAAGATCTATACTAGAGTTCCTATTTTCCTCCATTGATCTCTGTTCTGGGTGATATGCTCGTCTAATTATATACAACCTCAAGATGGTCGAATGTAGACAAGACTCAAAAAATACTTTCAACCTAAACTTCACAAAAAATAATGTCCGCGTATCTATATGGATAAACCATCATCGTTCATCAAGAAACTTTTAAGCCAAAAAATTCCTTTTAGTTATTTACATGACATATCCACCAAAACCTAGTTGTATTAACTGACATGGCAAACTATAAGAAACCTAACATATAGATCAAGTATTGACAAAGAAAATTAAATAGTTCTTCAAAATTACGTTCAAAGAAGCTACAAGTATATCGGTGATAACATTGTTGGATAACAAATTTTCTTTCAAGATTCTCTAAAACAGTAACAATGTTCTAGTGTCATTTGATCCCACGATACCTAGAAAATTTTAACGATAACAAATAAATTGCTGCTCCTTCTGGTAACTACTTAAGTCCTAAAGTTTAAAGCAACGTGTGCACAATTCACAAGATGATATGCAAGAATCTTAATAAGCCAACAGAATCCTTTTTTATTATCAGTAATAAGCCAACAGAATCCGTATGGTTACAATAAATAGACCTGGCCAAACACCAACAAAACAGAATAAAAAATGCCAACTTTTGCTAGGGAAAACAAAACACATAAGGAATGTTCACACTATAGTGTGAAAAACAAACCAAAGAAAAATTGTTTCGTATATAAAATTTCACTAAGAAAGAGAAGAAACTCAACCAGAACTAGTGGACAGAAATAATAAAATGATGTGAAGCTTACCAGGTTAGTAAAAAGAATTATATGTATCGCAAGACAATTCATCATTTGAAAATATATCAAACAAAGTTACAAAGTGATAATTTCCAACTGTAACTCAATACTTTTATTTTAAAAATAAAGCAAACTGACAAACCTGAAACTGGGGTTGGAGCTCAGTGCAAATCCTGCACAAAACCTGGGATCAAGTGGACCATCGAGTGTCATGGACAGAACATATGGATCCCACCAACCCATGGCAACATTGCATAATGTATCAAATTTTCAAATTCAAAATAACAGAAAATCCACTCCAAGATTGAAAAGGGCAGCAAAGTTTATATAAATATATTTCAAAGTACGAAATTCGGAAGACACTAATACTGACTCACAAAGTATTTAGTTCTTCGGAATTGAAATCAAATATTTCAAAAGACACTACAAATTTTCAGAGAACTAAAGTTTAAAACGAGTCCATGGAAAGAAGCCTGGAAAACTAATTTTGCAGAAGCTTAAAACAGCATTTGAAGTTCAGAGAAGCAGTAATCTCCAGAAGGATCGCTTTTTGACAACATAAATTTGATGGATAAACAATCTGCAAAAACGAACAAGAAAGACATGAAAATGACTACTTCAGTAAGAAGTATCTCAAAATATGCTGAATTAAGAAATTGTTGACTATAAATGCAGTTTTCAGCATGACATCGGTATGACAGGAAGATAAGTTGTTCCGAACTCCAATGACAAGATGCAAGTGTAAGAACACTATTGCTTTGTAAGATTCTGCAGTTCAATAATTCAAATATCTAACTCCTTACGTTCCAGGGAAAAATGTACATGCGTGTATATGTATATATCAAAAGCTCATATGATTAAGTCAATATCACCATTCAGTTATGTTTCGTGTAACCATGGAGGCTAAGTATATCCTTATAAAAAAGTCATCTCATTATTTTAAGAAATAAAAGGGAAAAAGAAAGTAAAGAGGCTAGAATGAAATGGGAGCTTAGGAACCATTTCAAAAACATCTTTTCTGCTGGAAACTGTTCCTCCGTGGTCTAATCATTGCAAGATACATGTATAAATAGCTATCACAACTTCCTAGCATTAGGCAATGATTAGTTGCTAACTGCCAATAAATTACAATGTGAAAATTTTCATCAGAAGTTCAGCTTAAGGAAATCATTGCTATAATTCTTACAATGTGCCAACACAACCGATGAAAAAAACACCGTCGTTAGTTCACTCCCATCAATGGAAAGTGAGTAGAATCAAGTAAGAAATGCAATACCAAATTTAGGAGTAGTGCCCTGGTAATAAAAAATTACCAACATAAGTTGTAATCTTGAAAGTGAATGTCTCGTATGAAAACGTCAAAGTTTACCAGGAGAAAAACTTATTAGAAGCAAATACCATCTATGAAGAAATTGAAATGATAGTGAAAATACCATATTTTAAACATGAGAAAAAAGTAACTTCAACATTTTTCTAAATTTCATTAAAGGAATTGGCTTTGGACATGAGTGTGTGGAAGAAGATGATGTACGTGCCAGAATTGTGATTCTTTATTTTCAATTGTTGTGCTGAGCTTGGTGGTGTAAAGGCTTGTATAACCAAATACTGTTTTTTTTCTTTATTTTCACTTCATCTTGTCATACACCACATACTGTTTTTTCTCCCTTCAACATTTCTAGCATCCCAAATAGTTTTGAGGTAAAGGCTTCTTTGTTGTTGTATAACCAAACATATGCTAGCTATTTCCCACCTTTGGACATAGATAGCTAATGCATTGTACTTTTAGGTTTTAGATTAAACATTTCTAAAGACTTGGGGGAAGATTTTAGTAGATTCATAACTCAATACATATGTATATACCATAGTTGTGCTGAGCTTGTATTCAAACAAATTATTTGTGCAAAATACAATAAGTTAGTATGTCAAGGCAGAAAAGAACACCAACTGTTAAACAGAGACATAAAAACAGATCTGCCTTCTACACAACATAATCATAAGTTAACTAAGACCGTGTTGGTAGAATTTATACCTGAGTCTTACCTAACGACCCATGTAAGGCGGAAATCCACCCATATGTCCCAACTGCCCGAGCCCAGCACCTCCTTGCCCAACTTGCTGATTGCCATAACCACCGCCCGGAAACTGTGCCCTTCCACCATAACCACCTACAACGGCATCACTGACACCAGCTGCCCCAACTCCCTGACTCCCATACCCACCACCCTGCAATCCATGGCCTACACCACCCACCGCCGATAAACCCTGATTCGCCACTGACCCACCAACACCAGCCGAACCGAGCGTGCCCAATAAATTCGTCAAGCCCACACCGGCCGCGGGATTCCCACCAAGCAAAGCAGTCAATGCCTGCCCAATCGCCGGGTTAATCCCAGCACCCACGGCAGGCGACACACCAGTCGGACCATACCCCAATCCACCGGACGGAGCCATCAAATGCCCCGGCCGTGCTGGGGACGTAAACGCCCCAAATCCACCACCACTACCACTACCATGGGACCCATAGTAACCCTGAAGAGCACCAGACTGGTTCCAATTCGACCCACCTTTCCCCGGTTTCGGCCCATCGACCGCCTTCTGACAATACAAAGTATGCCCATCGAAATTCTTATGCGGCTCTTCCAAAGCCTTCTTAGCACTCTCCAAACTCTTATAAACAAACAACACAAACCCCCTCGGTTTGTGTGTCTCCCGATCCAACCCAAGCGGCCCCTCCTCGATCTCCCCGAAACTCGAGAAAAACCCGAGCAACTTCTTCGGGTCGATATCCGCACCGACATTACTAACATAAATCTTCCTCTGAGTATACTCTGAAACCGGCACCTTCTCCGGCGCCGCCGCCACGGGCCCAGCCGACGCCATCTGGCAAGCGGTCATCCGGTTCCCGATCTTCTTCTGCGGGTTCTCGAGCGCATTCCGGGCGCCGGCGCGGGTCTTGAAGAGTATAAAGGCGTAGCCTTTCGACTTCCCGGAGGCTTTGTCTTTAACCGCGTTGACGTCTTCGATCTCGCCGTAGTCCTGGAAGGCGGCGGTGAGGGTCTCGGCGGTGGTGTCCCAGCCGAGGCCGTGGACGAAGATCTTGCGGTGGACGGGGTCGGAGTTGGCGGCGGCGAGGATGGAGGCGTGGACGTCGGGGTGGGCGGAGGCGGCGGTGGTGAGGAGGGAGATGAGCTGGGGTTTGGGGAGGGGGGAGAGGAGGGAGGAGAGAGACTCGTCGGACGGGGAGGGGGAGGTTGGGGGGGTGGGATCGGAGGTGGGGGAGTCGGAGTCCGGCTTTCGCTTCTTGGTCATGGTGTGTTAGGGTTAGGGTTTGGGGGAGGAGACGGAGAGGTGAGGGTTTGAGAGCACGGGTTTGGCTCTTTCCTCCGGCTCTAGGTTTGGTTCCTGAGAGGTGTTTAAGTAATTAGTTATGGACGTTTCTCACTTATTTTCACACTTAAGTGGATAAAAACGAAAAAGAAAGTGGATTTACGAGTCAAATTGAAAACAATAGAAAATAGAATTAATATTCTGTTTGACTAAATTTTGTTATTTGTGTCTTTAATTGGAATCTGATGGAATTTAACTTATGTTGTTTGTACATGTTAGCTAATGGAATTTAACTTATGTTGTTTGTACATGTTAGCTAAGTTTATGGGCGTGACCGTCACGCGATAACTTTTTTGACGACCTCCTACGATGTCTTTTCCGACTACCTTCGATGACCTTTTCTTTGGCAACACCCCCCTCCGACCACATCCCCACCGTCCACATCCGACGACCCTTTTTTCCGGCCACCTCTGGCGACACCCTCTCCGATCACTTGCTACTTATGCACAAACACCAGATGGGGCGTCACTGGAAAATGGGTCATCGGAGGGGGTTTCGTCGGAGGTGGTCAGAGGTAACTGGAGGGGATGTTGTGAAGGTGACCGAAAAAGGGTCACCGGAGATGATCGAAAGGGAGGTGGTTGGAGAGAGTGAGGGGCGTTGTTGGAGAAATGGAAATGAACTAGAGTCCAAGACTATGATTTTCCTTTACTTTCTTAAAGTGAGTGGTGAGAATGGAGAAGTAAAAATCTTTTTGTAGTTGGGAATCTAAGGAAAAAAATTCTTTTCTTTTCCCTTGCATTACACAAACATTAGGAAAAGTGGGGGTCAGAGAATTTACCCCCCCCCCCCCCCCCCCCCACCCCATATTGAAACGAGAGAGAAAAGTTATGAAGTTGTTTGGTCATTCTACACTACAAGATTTTCTTTTTTATACTTATCTTTGTCTTTTACGGTTCAATCCACGTGTTTGTTTCAAATTATCAGTAAACATAGTTTCGATCTGATGGTGATGACTTTCTGATTTGCGTTACACGCATTCCACATATAATCAATAATATTGTGATTTATATTCTTACATATAAATGGACGTTGTAAATGGATGATGACCTATTCATTGGACATCCAAATCGTGTGGTTAATTGTCAATATCTTGTGGTTTAGATTTTTCTTATGTACTTCTTGTGTACAACTTAAGTTCACACGTTGCATTAACATGTCAATTTTGAAATTCTTCGTAGTCACCAAGGTCGACGACTATTATTTTATTCATATCTGTTTTTTTTTTTGAATTTTTTGTTTGAGTTTTTTTTTAATTTTTTTTATGAAAATACGTTTTATAATTGTTTTGATTTTTTAGAAATTTTTTAATTTTTTTAATTTTTTACCAAGATGGATCCCGAAATGATGTGGAGGAGAGAGGTAGGTTGTTGTGGGTTATGTTGGGTTGTGGTTAAGAGGTGAACAATGTAGGAAAGAGAAGAAGATGGGTTGAGGAAAAAGAAAACTGATATGGAAGAGAGAGAAAACTGATTTTGAAGAGAGACCTGATGACGAGGTCGTCCAGGTCATGGTAAGTGACGGTCAAAGTGTGTTTGGCCTAAAAACTAAACATTTTCTACACACGTGGGATCTCGAAGTATGATTTTGTTTTTTCGTCCTTTTGCTTGGCTAATACTTGTTTCAAATTTCGACAAGTGACATGTGCTCTTGTGTAAAAGGTCGGTAATTTTAAAAAAGAAAGATGCGTGCAAAGCATGTGGAAAGTGTGGCTCACATTGAAAGTAAAATCAGTTAAATATAGTTTAAGTTCGTACCCAGCTTAAATCACATAATGTGGCATAAAATAATAAAAATTTAAGTTCTTATCCCAAAAAGGCACAAAAGCCAAAATTTCTCTCATAAATTTTTGATTTTCACGGGAAAAGTATGTTTCACCGTTCTCAATTTTTCTTTTAAGAATTTTTTTTTGTAAATAATGATTCCAACTACGGCAAAAAAATGTATCACCTGAAAAAAAAAAACTAGGTTATTCGTTGTCGGAAAACTATTTAAATCGCTCCAAAAATTACATTTTTATCCTTAACAAATCAATTAATACTCATTTCGTCTTGTGTCTTTAAACAATGTTTTTGACTCAGTTTTACTCACATTCCTAGTACCAACACCACGAAAATGTCTAGCGAAACACTTGGATCCGGCGAGATAATGGAAGTAGATTTTTTTCCGACTCGGGCGTCTGGCTACGACGCCTCCACAAAGGTGGAGGTGTCTCCTTGGTGGAGGCGTTTTGGGCAGACGCCCGTTTTTTTCTTCTGTTAAATTAATTTTTTTCAGGTACCGTTGCAAGATTTCGGTGGTGATGGAGTAGATTACAATGAGTTTTTTGATAGTAAATAGATATTTACAACAATCGAGAAAGTTTGTAAATGGGCGAAACAAGTTGTAATAGGAATCAGATTTTTTTTGGTTATATCATCATACAAACCAAAAGCAGATAACCGGATGGATTGTTACCTGAGATGTGATCGCAGGCGTGAAATGAGTTCTCGTGATACGAGTATTGCACTGGGAAAGAACACAAAAGGAAAATGTTGCGGTTGTTGTTTTTTGGTAAAAGTGGTTGAGCGACAGGATCGTGATGGATGAGTCGTTGTTTCTAGTAGCACATATGGGCAACATAACCACGCACTTGCAGTTTATTTAGAGGGTCACCGACAGGTCAGTCGACTTAGTGCTGCGGCCAAGCAAATTGTTCGTGATATGACAGAGGCACAAGCAAGACCATGTAACATTTTATTGGCGGTAAAGGAGAAATTCCCGGAGGATAATCCCAATCAAAAACACATTTATAACTTCAGAGAGTAAATGAGGAGGACGAAATCTGAAAACATGAATCTCGCGCAGCATTTTCTCAGTCAGGCAGTGCAACATAACTATTTGCATTGGATTGTGGCAGATGAAGAAACTAATGTCATCACTCACGCATTTTTGGCACATCCGACTTCAGTTCAGTTGTTGCATACATACGGTCGTCGTCATATCATCAGTCATCACTGAACGTCAAGCCTTCAATGTCGTACAGGCTCTGTGCCAATTATGGCACTTCAAAACCTTCCGATCCTCGTCATCCCATATGCGTCTGGCGATGTCGCCTCCGAAATTCGGAATGACGCCGTCATCTAGAGGACCACCGGGCATCATATCCGTGATGATCCAAGACTCGTCATCACCCCTCTTCTTCTTCTGAGCTCGGGCGTCTGCAGTGCACGAACTCAAATCACCGGTCATAAACCGGCCACCTCGACACTTCCTAATGACTCACTCAGCCGAAGGACTACAATGTCGCCCTCGTCCTTGACTGTACTGCTGTATCGCCTCCTCTTGTGGCTCCAAGTCATACCGGCCCCCATCGTCACTCTCGTCGTGACTCCTCAACTCATCTGAATCATCCTCGTCGTCGAAAGAATCCTCAGGTGTCTGACGACGACGTAAAAAATCTTTCTCTCTCCTAACTGAAGCAGAAATACCCCGTCTACGTGGATGACGAGGACCTGACTCATCTGCTACACTATGTACCGCGCGTAAGGGAATTGATTTCCCTTTTCCTCCACGGTAACCCGATGACTATTAATTTAATTATAAAAATAAATTTTTATTAATGGATTTATTAAACTAATTTAATTCATTATTAACATAATATTCAATTTATTTTAAATTTATCACAATTTGTAATCAATTTAAATAAATTAAAAAAACAAAAATGGGGGCGTCTACAAGAGACGCCCCAACGTTCGGGGAGGCGGCTCCCGCGGATGCCCCACCCCAAAAAAAATTATAAAAAATTAATTACAATAAACAAGGCAATTTACCAGATTTGTGTATTCCGGGACGTCCGTTGGTTCTTTTCCTAGCCTCCGAGACATTGTATCTGGAGAATAAAAGAGTAATATGAAGAGAGAGTAGTGTTAGGAGAGTGAAATGAAAAGTTATATAAGTGGAAATGGTAGAATGGAAAAATGGTAATCTGTACGGGTGATTTAAGTAATTTTACGGCGATGAATAACAGTTCAGGAAAAAAAATTCAGTAGGAAAATACATTAATTTACGGGGAAAAGTCACATCAATGTACTTAAAGTATAAAATTGGTTTTGATTAGACGATCCTTAACGGATGGCCTTTTGGGGTCGAGTCGGGCAAGACCCGACCCCAAAGCCCTTAACCAGGTGTGGGCCCTAGTTGGGTCGTTGTCGTGCTTGTAGACCCAGGTCGCGACATGGGTGAAGTCATGTACCCTCCCCAGCTGGTCCATTTTATTTTATTAAGAAATTATTAAAAGTCATTTATTTATATTTGTAAATAATATTTTATTGATATGTATATATATAATTAATTTGTGAAAATTAAAATAAATATAAATAATTAATGAAAATTAGTAAAATAAATCAATTAAATTAAGTATACTAATACAAAATTAGTGGAAAATCCCAAAGTCCAAAAGACATTGTGTTTGGTTTCCCAGGGGCGTTGCCCCTTGCAACCCCAACCACCTCACCACGTGAGGTGGAATGTCACTCGCTCACCCGACTGACCCCTCGAAGTGAAAATCATAAGTACAAGCCAATTGAAACCCAAATAAAGGAAATTAATTTTACCTAAAACGAGTATGATTAGATTAATTACGACGGTTCGTAATATGTATTGTAATATTTTAATTTTGAATTATTATAATATGTATTTGTCAAATTTTAATTAAATCTAACTTTTGCATGTTATTCGTAATTTAAGTAGATTAAGTCATTGTAAAAATAATTTATTTAATTGTTTGTGAATTATTGTGATGAAATAGAAAATGAGGTAAAAATAAATGATGCGGAGGAGATAGAGTGTTGAAAGTGAGTTGAGGTTAAGGAGTGAAAAATAAGTTGGGTTAGGTTGTAGGTTGCATAATATTTTTTACCAACTTTGCAAAGAGAATTGAGGTTGTGCGGGGGGATTTAGGGTTGGAATTAATAATGACTTTAGTGCACATTCAAATAGACCATGGCGTTTGCTGAGGTTCGAAACGACATTCGTGTGAAATACAACTTGGTTTGTATTTTGGCGAGGTTTGAGTAGAAATACCAATCATTTGAAGTATCATTGATTATATTGAATTAATTATTTGTATTTCTACTGGGAAAGTTGGGTCAGTGCGTCATCCAACCCAAGGTGTCAAGCGACTCCTCTCCTTTTGACCTTCTAGATTTCCAATATTCTTATATTTCAAAGAGTAGTTATACACGGACGCGCGCGTCGCGCGTCCGTGACGCTTCCTACGTGGACGGACAAGTCAGTTGCCAGTTCAGCGTTCAGTCAGCCAAAACTTATGCGCGGGGAAAAGTAAATTACGAATTATTGGGTGCGACGGTTCATTTCCCAAAATCACGATTAGACGGTTAAACTTCACGTACATCATTAGCGGCGGTACAGCATTCGAGTAACTTTCCTCCCAAGTCTTCTCCTTTTCCATTCCCCATTTCACCCGGAGTTCCTTTCCATACGCTCATCCAAAACCTTCATTCATGTTTTACTCGAACGAAAATTATAACCAGGCGAAAATGGATCCTTCTCTACCTGAAACCTCCATCGCTCCTGAAATTGTAGCCGCGCAGGTGTTGTGTCAACCACGTTCTTTCTGGTTCATTTTAAGGTTCATTATTGGCCTCTAACAATTTTTTTGGTGGTTTAAGGGAAGCACGTACTACTTCCGCGAATCCAAGTGCGGTTTCACGGCCCTTCACAAGCAGTTCGACCGGATGAAGGAGGAGGAGAAAAATGTCTTCCAACGGACGCCTTTCGGTCACTTCCTCTCCTTTCCTCACGTCACAACTGACAACGAGATACTGGGTTGGTTCGTCGAACACTTCGACGCCAATGAAGTCGGTCTGAGAATAGCCAGTGGGGTGGTCCCATTTACGGTAGAAGACGTCGCCCTTCTACTTGGACTAAGAGCACATGGGCAGAGAGTGGATATGGAAGCCATGTACGTAGAGAAACGTGACGGGGTGAACCTCGACAACACCCAACTACTGGGTCATCTTACCGCCACGAGCAAGATGGGCGAGGAGGAGGAGCACGTCCGACTCCTTATTTCTATGATTTTCAATCATTTTTTGTTCTTCGATGGATCACTGCGAAGTAAAACGTGGTACACGAAGCACCTTAAGAACCTCAAGCGCCTGAAGAGATATGCGTGGGCAAATGCGGTTCACACTTTCTTGGTTGAAGGCCTGGAGGAAGCCCAACGGGACCTCTCGAGGAGGAGATTGTCAGCGAACTTCTCTATGAAGCAGGGCTACGTGTATGGTTGCGTTGCCGTATTACAAGTAAGCATCTTGGTCCGGAATGAGTGTTGTGTCAGTCCAGAGTAGTGTTGGTTTATGTCCGGAATAAGTGTTTTGTCTGTCCGGGATAAGTCTTGTGTCTGTCCGGAATAGTGTTGTCTCTGTCCGGAATAAGTGTCTTGAGGTTATCCGGGAAAAGTATTACGTATGTCCGGAATACGTATTTTGTCTGTCAGGAATAGTATCTTGTATGTCCGGAATACGTATTGTGTCTGTCCGGAATAAGTATTTTGTCTGTCTGGAATAAGAGTTTTGTCTGTCCGGAATAAGAGTTTGTCTGTCCGGAATAGTGTTGCGTCTGTCCGGAATACGTATTGAGTTTGTCTGTCCGGAATAGTGTTGCGTCTGTCCGGAATAAGAGTTGCATCTGTCCGGAATAAGTAATTTGTTGGTCCGGAATAAAAAATTTGTCTGTCCGGAATAAGAGTTTGTCTGTCCGGAATAGTGTTGCGTCTGTCCGGAATACGTATTGAGTTTGTCTGTCCGGAATAGTGTTGTGTCTGTCCGGAATAAGAGTTGCGTCTGTCCGGAATAAGTATTTTGTCTGTCCGGAATAGTGTTGCGTCTGTCCGGAATAAGAGTTGGTTTATGTCCGGAATAAGTATTTTGTCTGTCCGGAATAGTGTTGCGTATGTCCGGAATAAGAGTTGGTTTATGTCCGGAATAAGTATTTTGTCTGTCCGGAATAGTGTTGCGTCTGTCCGGAATAAGAGTTGCGTCTGTCCGGAATAAGAGTTGTATTTGTCCGGAATAGTGTTGCGTCTGTCCGGAATAAGAGTTGTGTCTGTCCTGGGGAAGTTATGTTTCTGGTTTTTAACTCATTCCTGTTTTCAGGTGTGGCTTTGCGAGAAGTTCAAATTGGGGGATCCCCGGTCAGCATTTCCACGGTTCAAGTGTTGGATGGAAATGTTTAGCAGACGCCAAATCCTTAGAAAATGGGAAGATCGAGGCATCAACTTGTCCCGGATTTACTCGGGTCAATTTGAGTTGAAGGGCACCCCAAAACTCAGTGCACGGGAGCATTCACTGTTGTCAGAGGATCAATTTCCTACTGCAGAAGCAACTCCCGCAGCAAAGGTTGCCTCGAAGGAAACACCTTCAACATCCACTCTACCAAGGGTACAACTCAGTGAATGCAGCATTCCATGTGACCCACTGCTACAAGAGTTGGAACTTAGTGAGGTGAAGACGAATTGACTACGAGCCGAAGCAGCACTTAGGGAGGCGACCGTTAAAATTAACAACCTGGAGGAAGAACTCCGGATCTCTCAAGAAGAGTGTCGTAGGCTGAGAGTCTGTGGGGAGGAGGAAGAGAGGGAAAAGAGGGAGGAGGAAGAGAGAAATAAGAGGGAGGCGGAGAAGAGGGAAAAGAGGGAGGCGGAGGAGAGGAAGAAGACAGAGGAGAAAGAGAGGGAGAAGAGAGAGGAGGAAGAAAGGAAGAAGAGGGAGGAGCAAGATAAGAAGAAGAGGGAGGATGATGAGAAGAAGAGGAGGGAGGAGGATGAGAGGAAGAAGAGGGAGGAGGATGAGAAGAAGAAGAGGGAGGAGCGGGAGGAGGATGAGAGGAATAAGAGGGAGGAGGAAGAGAGAAAAACGGAGGGAGGAAGAGAGGAAGAAGAGGGAGGAGGAAGAGAGGAAGAAGAGGGAGGAGCAAGAGAAGAAGAAGAGGGAGGAGGATGAGAGGAATAAGAGGGAGGAGGAAGAGAAGAAGAGGAGGGAGGAGGATGAGAAGAAGAGGAGGGAGGAGGAAGAGAGGAATACGAGGGAGGAGGAAGAGAAGAAGAGGAGGGCGGAGGAAGAGAAGACGAGGAAGGTGGAGGAGGAGAGGAAGAAGATGGAGGAGGAAGAGAAGACGAGGGAGGAGGAAGAGAAGAGGAGATAGCAGGAAAGAAAGAGGAAGGTTGTGGTATCGCTACCGCTTTTGCACCCTCAAAAAATGCGGACCATTAAACCACGCTTGCGCACAGAACATATAGACGAAGCACAAAGCAAATCTGGCCAAGATGAGGCACAGAAGAATGTCGCAGAAAACCAAGAAGAAATAAAGGAGGCCGAAGAAGTCACCACAAAAACAAAAGGGGCCGAAGAAGCCAGTGAAGAAATATACGAGGCCGACGAAACAGCGAAAGATGAACTGACCGCCCATGTTTCGTCCACGAGGCCCGATGTGGATGTGACCGCCTTGAGAACGCTGACCAATGATGAGGTACGTCGTTTATTGAATGCAACGGCTCCCGAACGAGAAGCCAAAGATATTATCTAGAGGGGGGTTCTGAGCAATATCACCAGGGGTGATCTGAAGGAAATAATTTCGACAAAAACAGAATTCACCAACGAAACTCTTGACGGCCTAATTGAGGTACTCCTCAGAAGAGGAGGGCAACAAAAGGTGGTCTGCTTATCATCCTTCGAATCGGAAATGATTGTGGAGGGACAGAGAGAAGATATAAGGAAAGATTATTTACTCCCAAAAATTGAAGGAATAAATGTGGAGGAAGTCATCATCGCACAACCATGCTGTTTGGCCGGCCACTGGACTCTGTTCGTTGCCCACGGACCTCGATCAGAGTTCATTCAGTACAACAGCCTCTCCCGCACACTTAAAAGAGGTGACAATCCTAACCGTTTAGTCGGAACTCATGAATGCACCGCGTCTAAGATAGCGGGATTCTGGCGAGGGTTGTTGAAGGTCGAGTGGCCGCTGAGAGTTGAGAGGAAGGGTAGCCAACGACAGCAACCGGGGAGTAACGACTGCGGGCCATACGTTTTGTACTGGATGAAGCGTTTGATGGAGAATGATGATCCGACGAAGCCGAAGCAGAGCAAGGTTATTCACCGTTTTAGAGGCGATTTGGCCAATTTCTTACTCGAAGACTCTGGGATGTGCGATCAACAATAAACGACTCTGGATGTTTTAATTTTTTTACAAAGTTATACATGTATACATGTTAAATTTACATATACTATTTGAATGATTTATCAATACAAGGACATTTGGTGTTGGGTTAAATTATCAATACAAGGACATGTATAAAATTATTTTCTTGTTTCCGGACCAACATGATAGGTAATCCGGACGTTAATTGCAGTCTTATTCCGGACTGCAAATACACTTATTCCGGACAGCAAATACACTTATTCCGGACAACATATACACTTATTCCTGACAGAAAATACACTTATTCCGGACAGCAATAAAACTTATTCCGGACAACAAATACACTTATTCCGGACAACAAATACACTAATTCCGGACAACAAATACACTTAATCCGGACAGCAAATACACTTATTCCGGACAAACTTTATGTTCCGTTTCTGGACACACTTCATTCTTAAATCGGACAACAAATACACTTACTCCGAACAACAAACACACTTATTCCGGACAGCAAATACACTTATTCCGGACAACAAATACACTTATTCCGGACAGCAAATACACTTATTCCGGAAAAACTTTATGTTCCGTTTCTGGACAAACTTTATTCTTAAACCGGACAACAAATACACTTACTCCGAACAACAAATACACTTATTCCGGACAGCAAATACAGTTATTCCGGACAAACTTTATGTTCCGTTTCGGGACACACTTTATTCTTAAACCGGACAACAAATACACTTATTCCGGACAACAAATACACTTATTCCGGACAGCAAATACACTTATTCCGGACAAATTTTATGTTCCGTTTCTGGACACACTTTATTGTTAAACCGGACAACAAATACACTAATTCCAGACAGCAAATACACTAATTCCGGACAGCAAATACACTTATTCCGGACAGCAAATACACTTATTCCGGACACACTTTATTCTTAAACCGGACAACAAATACACTTATTCCGGACAACAAATACACTTATTCCGGACAACAAATACACTTATTCCGGACAGCAAATACACTTCTTCCGGAAAAACTTTATGTTCCGTTTCTGGACAAACTTTATTCTTAAACCGGACAACAAATACACTTATTCCGGACAGCAAATACACTTATTCCGGACAAATTTTATGTTCCGTTTCTGGACACACTTTATTGTTAAACCGGACAACAAATACACTAATTCCGGACAACAAATACACTTATTCCGGAAAGAATATACACTTATTTCGCGGCAAATACACTTATTCCGGACAAACTTTATGTTCCGTTTCGGGACACACTTTATTCTTAAACCGGACAACAAATACACTTATTCCGGACAACAAATACACTTATTCCGGACAAACTTTATGTTCCGTTTCTGGACACACTTTATTGTTAAAACGGACAACAAATACACTAATTCCGGACAACAAATACACTTATTCCGGACAGCAAATAAACTTATTCCGGACAGGAAATACACTTATTCCGGACATAAATATAACTTATTTATGTATTCCGGACATACTGGTCACTTAATCCGGAGATAAATAAAACGTAATCCGGACATGGATGAATCGTAATCCGGACTGACATATAACGTAATCCGGACATACTTGTAACTTAATCCGGACATAAATATAACTTATTCCGGACAGACATACAACAAACCAAAATTACTTAAATATATTTGTCGCCATTAGAAATTAATTCACAAACGAACAAGCAAAGAAAGAGTTGAATCTTATGCAATAATACGGACAGACATACAATGACTTTCAACAAAATTACATAGGAATAATTCCAACCAAGGACAAATACAATAATCAAGGAGGAACTCCCTCGTAATGCAAATTCATGTCCCAGTCATCGAAATCGTGATCCCCCGGTTTGGGTGCTGCAGGGTGTAACGGGGGTAGAACCTTATTCCTGATGATTTTCTTAACGTTACTTTTAATTATTTTCTCAGACAAAGAAATCCGTCGTTTGCTCGGCGGTCTGCCTTTCCGTCTTATCTTATCCGGATTGAGAACGGATGTACCATCGAACACAGGATCAGGTCGTTGCATACGTTCCTTAAGCAACTCAAGTGCCTCTACCGCATGAAGATATCTGTCGTTTGAGTCGAAAGCGGCCTCGGCGATCCAAACCGCACGACCCATTATGTCGTCGTGGCGACGAAGCGCATCGTTCCCCGTTATGCCACTTTGAAGGGGAAACTTGACTCCATAGCTCCTTCGGATATCCTTCCTCCATCGGTGGACGATGTAAGACTCGGGGAGCAACGCGTTTGGACGTATTCGGGCAATAACAACATAAACGTGACAACATAGGATACCGACGTGATCAAACATTCTGCAATCGCAAACCCACTTCTCATCTCTAATTTGCACTGTGAACCGTTTCGACAATGGGAGGATATGTGTCAATACATGTTCGGTCACGTTGAAGTGCAATGTGTCGTCCTCGTTGAACTCATCCTTGATGTCGCAGTACATCATCTTCCCAATTTCTAACTGCACCTTCTTGAAGACACCCACCGTATACAACTCGCCCAATTGCCTCTCGAATGGATATTTCGAAATCAATTGCGGAGCCTTATGCTGACAATCGAAATCAGACTGAGCTTCCTTCTCATACTTGTGGCGTAGTGCGAGTTCGTATTGTTGAACGAACTGCTTAAGTGTCGTCCTTGATGTGAGGTACTTATCGAAGAAGGCGTTCATACCCTCACTTCTCTGGGTTGATGCCATTCCGGCGGAAAAAGAATCCCGCGAAAATGCAGGTACCCAGTGCTCTCGAATTGCATAAATGGATCGGAGCCAATTATTGTCGTGCAACTCGAAATCATCTAGAAATCCCTGCCAATTCCGCTCGAATTCTGCCGGAGTCTTGGAATCGAATACACAGTTGTTGAGGTCAAACAACGTATGCTCCCGGTACTTCTTGGGCAGCTTCACAGGGGCCTTATTCATTATGTGCCATATACAAAATCTGTGCCGCGCTTCAGGGAACACAGTCCTCACAGTATGAAACGTAAAATGCTTTGGCTTCTTCGAAGGAAGGAAAATTCATCATCACTTGAGGGACGTTGGAGGCATGAGCCGGCTGTGAGGACACATTTACGAGTGCCATTACAATACAACACAAATGGAGGAAGGAGAGAAGAAGGAATGGTTCGTAGGATCGGAATAACCAAGACACTCATATTTGTATCTCCGTGAAGCGCCAAAGAATAAGAAAGAAGACGGAGGACGTGCTGATTTGAAAAGCATTAAATGCGATGGTGGACGCATCGGGAAAATAAAACAACAGCAAAAAAAATCAGCAGTAAGTAGTACGTCTGTCCGGAATAAGTGTTCTAAATGTCCGGAATAAATAGTAACTGTGTCCGGAATAAGTTATGCTCTAGTCCAGAAACTAAAGAAAATGACTGATGTGTGTGTCCGGAAAAAAATGAATTTATTAATAAAGAGAAGGGAAAAAAATAGGAGGACGGATGTTGAGTAACTAGTCTTCAGTCTGTGTAGGAGCGGCAAAATGAAGTGAGTGATTTGAGACGTATTAATGAGGGATGGAGAAATTTGTACGAAACGAGGAATAAACTAAACAAAGAAAGGAAAAATGTTTCTGGGATGAGTGCGCACTCAGCCGCGTCTGCTGACTGGGTTGCCCACATCAGCGAGTGTGCTGACTGGGTTAGCAGCGTCCGTGACGCGAGCGTTCAACAAACATTTTCCTATTTCAAATCACTTATTTTCAAAGGACCGAAATCATTATATATATATATTTATATATTTGTGTGTGTTTATTAAGATGTTGCATAGAAGTTTAAACAAATATTTTCATAGAAGGAATTATGATATACAATATTAGATCTTGATCCGAGAAAAAATTCAAATTCAAATCAAAACTATCAAGTGTTGGTACACATTGTGATCTTAACAAAAACAGTCAAATACGCAAAAAACAGCGAGAATTAATGCTGACGAGATCGAGACTGAGTGGTGGTAATGCTAGGCGAAAGCGACCCGGGTGAGGTCACGTCCATTTTATTTTATTAAGAAATTATTAAAAGTCATTTATTTATATTTGTTAAATAATATTATATTGATATGTATATATTTATATAATTAATTTGTGAAAATTAAAATAAATATAATTAGTTAATGAAAATTAATAAAATAAATCAATTAAATTAAGTATACTAATACAAAATTAATGGAAAATTTCCAAGTCCAAAATACATTGTGTTTGGTTTCCCGGGGGCGATGCCTCCTGCAACCCCAGTCACCTCACCACGCGAGGTGGAATGTCAGTCGCTCACCCGGCTGACCCCTTGAAGTGAAAATCATAATTATAAGTCAATTGTAACCAAAATAAAGGAAATTAATTTTACTTAAAACGAGTATGATAAGATTAATTACGACAGTTCGGAATATGTATTGTAATATTTAAATTTTGAATTATTATAGGGAACTACTAAACGTCGCCCCAAAACTACTTAAATCGTCCCTTGAAATGACCTTTTTGCCCTTAACAATATATTTAATACACATATCGTCTCGTATCTTTAAGCAAGGTTTTTGACTCAGTTTTACTAACATTCCTAGTACCAACACCAAGAAAATGTCTGGCGAAACACCTAGATCAGGCAAAGTAACGGAGGCGGATTTTTTTTTCCGACTCGGGCGTCTGGGTAAGACGCATGTACCATCGTGAAGGCGTCTGGCTAAGACGCCTCCACCATGGTACAAGTGTCTTAGCCAGACGCCTCGACCACCGTACAGGCATCTTAGCCCGACACCTATACCATCGTGGAGGCGTCTGGCAAAGACGCCTCAACCATGGTGGAGGCGTCTGGCTAAGACGCCTCCACCATGGTTGAGGCGTCTTAGCCAGACGTTCCGTTTTTTTATTTTTTTGTCAAATTACAATTATACGGTGTGTTATCTCAAATTATTTGACGTTTCTTTGTAAGTTTTCGGTGGTAACCGGTCGGATTACAATGAGTTTTTTGCAAGTGATGAAGATTCAAAAAATGTCCAGATCCAACATTTTTAAAGATCCAAAATCCTCCGGCGGTAAAACATCCTGACATACAAATACCACATCGACAGGTCGTTCGGGGGTCTCGCTCACCAGTGAGCGAGCGGCATTCCACCTCGCCGGTGAGGTGACGAGGGTGGCAAGGGGGCAGTGCCCCTGGAAATTTTTTGGATTTTGAAATTGTTGGATCTGGAAATTTTTGAATTTTCGGTGTACCGAAGGGGTATCGGTCATCCGAATATAGTAATTATTAACTTATTAATTAATTAATTTAACAATTATCTAAATTTATAATCAATTATCTTTTTAAAAAAATAATAAAAAATTACGGGCGTCCGACGGAACCGCCCCACGTAGGAGGGGGCGTCTGGGTAAGACGCCTTCCCAATGGGGGAGGCGTCTTACACAGACGCCCTTCCCATGGACGGGGTGTCTCGGTAAAACGCCTCCCCCATGGGCGGGGCGTCTGGGTAAAACGCCTCCCCCATGGGGGAGGCGTCTTGCCCAGACGCCCCCTCCTACGTTGGGGCGGCTCTGTCGGACGCCCGTAATTTTTTATTATTTTTTATTAAAAAGATGTAGGATATTTTACCAGATTCGAGTACACTGGGGCGTATGTTGGCTCATTACTGACCTCCAAAACATTATTTTTTATGATTATAAGAGGAAGATGAAGAGAAATGTGTGATAGGAGGGTAAAATGTCGCGTTATAGCAGTAGAAATGAGAGAAGGCAAAATGGTAATTTCAAGGGGCGATTTAAATAGTTTTGGGGCGATGTTTAGCAATTCAGTTATTATAATATGTATTTGTCAAATTTTTGAATGACCTTCCGTTATTGTAGCGACTCTTTGGGTGTGGAGGAGCTGGAATCATTCACATCCAAACACACCCTGAGAAACTTGAGCACTACAAAAACATATTCTCCTCCCCTAAGGAAAATGACCTAAAGCCGTATTGAGGTTTACATTCCTAAAACAACTCGCGTTTGGATTTTAGGCTTACATTAAGGTTAAGTTGTTTAGCTATTGAGTTAAGTGGTGTTTTTTTGGTGTCCTTGCGCGTGACTTGAATTAATTGCTGATTTTAGGTTCTTTTCTAATATGTTTTTATAGTGTTTTTAGTTGTTTTGGTGATTTTAGAGTTTGAATTTTGACTGGATTAGAGTTTGATTGTGTTTTAATTAAGGCTTTCGTGTTGTTAAGTTAGGTGTTTTAGGTGAAATAAAGGTCAGCTAAAGCTAAAGAAGTGTGTTTTGGGTTTTAAGTGTTGTTGTGGGCTTTGAGTTGAGTGTTGAGTACTTTTGAAAAGTTAATTGTGGCTATGGATTCATAGAAGTTATTTTGAGAGAGATGTGGCACAAATTGAGATTCGTCCATCTAATCAAGCATTCCAACATGGGTGAGGGTGTTTACACCTTTATAAAGGGAAAAATACAACTCTAATTCCTTATTTTATACGATGAACTCTTAAGTTAGGGAAGTAAGTTAGAACTCAAATTGTTGTGCTTGCTTGTAACACTAATCACTAAATAAATTCAGTTGCTACATTTGATTACAACTATCCTTCCCCCCCCCCCCAATCTACCTTAAGTTTACTTCAGCATCTACTCGATATGACTATAACAAGTGTAATAATTATTACTTTTCATAGAGCAAAATAAATGCTTATTCGTTTATCGATCTAGGAAATATATTAATAATGTTATTTTCCATTTTTAATAAATTATCGAATATAAGGGCTCCCCCACTTTTCACAAATCTAACTTCAAATCGCTAAAACACACAACTAATTGATTTCTGCGTCATTGTAACTCAAGCAACACCATGACACGACAACAAAGCACCTTTAATCACCTAGTTGCAGTCAGTTGGAAATTAAACTCAAGAAGATCGGGCATAAAATCAAATATAAAATGGCTTGAACACTGCATGCATCCTACTCCCTCCAATTTAGCTATGACAACACACAAACTACTAACTGTTTAGGGTAGCAACATTAAAATAGGAATACCAGCCCAAAAGATGTAGCATCACTGAACACACAAGATGTCTAACTTAGTTTTTTTTTCTTCTGGGAGGAAACAAAACAAAGTTAACCAGCCCAAGCAACTTATCATATCATGACAGCAGTTGCAAAACTAGGCCAAAACAAGTTACAAGGGCCACTGAAAAAACAGCATAACTTATCACCCCTAACAGAACTAAGCAACAAGCTAAGGGGCTGCCAGCACGAGACAATGCAATGTTCGAGTATTTACGCAAGTCATTTGTGTCCAAAATGGAAGCCCAAAATTAGGCGGCAGGAGTGCTCTGTGCAGCCTCAGCAAAAGAACATCGAACTGCTGACATTCTCGTGAAGGCGGGGCAGTTCTGGAACGGACACGCTCCCGGAGGATGTCACTCCACCGTGGCTGGAAGATGTTTCCGACATTTCCTCGAACTTGACGAACTGGGAGACTTGAGTGGCTGCTAAGTGAGCATAAGCCACGGGAGCAACTGAGGGGTGGAGAAAAACAGAATTAGACAATAATAATAAAAAGTAACAGCTGCACTGATTATTTGTCTTGCTACATGACCAACCACACATGAGTCTCGACAAATACCATATATTTTTAAAAATATGAAATGGCTTAAACATGGATGCAGGTTACAGCTTTGCAGCACAGTTTTTGAATAGTTTTTTGCTTAATACATTATGTTAACAATGAATATAAGAGATCGTTAGATTACTAAAATAGTTTTGACAGATGTGAGTTGTTTTAGCCTTTTAGTAATGTAAAAGGTTAAGATTTGTTTTTACAATGCCCAAAGATAGTGCACTAAGCAAAAATATATAACATTCACAACTAGCTATTCGTGACATAGTAGACCGTACTACATTATTGCCACAAGGCAAATGATGCTTTTGTGAGTTCACCTACAGTAGGTGTAGTATAATAATATTAATTAGCAACTAACAAGAATAAAAGTGTAAAGTCAAAAGAAAAAATGAATAAATGCACATTCAAGAGCTAAGGATTCAGAGGAATAATACCGATGGATATAGCAGATGTGCTTCGCTGGTACCTGTAAATGTATAACTCAGTTTAGAGAAAATACTAAACTATTAAATTCATCGTGTAAACTTGAAAATGAAGCTTACACGTAAGACAGAGAATGGACAAGCTCTTGCATTTCATCAGCTGAGAAACCATTCTCATCATATAAGATGTGGTAATGGGTTGGCCTGGTTGTTCCCTGAAAAAGAATTAAGGCTTAATGAGAATTTCAAAACATGAAGAAAAGTAATATGTCCAGGTTGGAGACATTTCATATAGATAAAGTTTTGAATGTAAGCTAACGAAAATGGAATTTCCAAAACAATACATGTGGGGGATTATGCCAGCAACAAGTATACTTTCGTAAAGCTTGCGAATTGATATAAATCATGTAAACTTCAACAAAAGGAATATTGTTCGAAAATCTTAGCATGGCTACTCAGGAATCATCACAATCATCTAATGGACTTGTATTAGCCATCACTTACAATCATCCCAGCATGAGCACACATATAGAAATCAAAATTCCTCGGATGACAAATTTTGTTATCTACAACAGTTCCTGAAAGGAAAAGAAATTAACAGTTAAAAGAGAACAACCATGAGTGCAAATATATAACTGACTCAACTAAGTAACACACCAGGTTGAACATTGTCAGGAGAATCAGACTGGAAAAACTTGGTATGATGATTCTTCTGGGCAACTATCACAGTGAACTTTGGAGACCAGTTCTCATCTAGATACTTGCAAGCCTGCAACAACAAAAAGGAAGCTTTAGAATACCAATGAAATGGTAAGTACTCAGAAGCTACTGAGGATATCGAAAGGAAGAGCTGAAACACCTCAATCATCTGGTCCAGCTCAATGTTCAACACTTGATTGAATTGAGATTCACTCACTCCATCCCTAAAACATGATATCTAAGTTATCAATGTGGGATCACAAAAATAAAGGATCAACATCTGACAAAAGAATTAAACATAATGTGAACACAAATGTACCTCTGTGGAAAAATAATCATACACATCTTAGTGTCAAAAAATGCATTGAAATAAATCTCAAAGAAATAATATCAAATGTACCTGAAAACGATTATCTGATCAGGCTTTCTCTTTCCTGAACTTCCATAAAAATCAAGCAGGAGTTCCCTGTGTAAATTAAATTAGCATGTTAACAGAAAGGAAATCGCAAAAAGATACAAGAAATAGGGGTAAACATTGTCAAGGAAAAGGTTTTGATTTTCCCATAAACTACCGCATCAGGCCTTCATCCTCGTTATTTGCTGCAGGTTTGAATATCGAGTCTATCATCTCCACCTTGGGGGATTGTGATCGTACTGCTGCTTTATAACGAGAAATCAATGGCCACTGCCGTGAGCTGACAACCTACAATTTACATGATGAAATATGTATCAGCAAACATTATCAAACAGCAAAAGTTCAGGGGAGATTCTCTTGGACACGGTATAACTTACTGCAGCAATAGAAGGTACATCAGAATGGCCTGGGGAACCATGTGAAACATCCATTCCAAGTATAATGGTAGGTTTCTTTGATACCACAGGCATAGCAGGAGAATTCTCGATACATAACAAAGAATTCATTCCTCCAAGCTGTGATGAGACATGGAAAAAAGAATAAAAACTGTTAAAATATGAAATTTCTTGATTGTATTAGCTGTCAACATAAATGGCAAAGGCTAGAATATTATAAATAATTGTTGTAAAAGTAAATTGTAAAAGGACAGGGAATAGCTTGCCTTGGCATTTATCTTTAGCAGAAGGTTGGAGAAGTACATGTCATTGATTTTATTACTAGGACACATGCATTGTGTAACAATTCCAATGTCAGCCAGGTTCTTTCTTTTCCAAGGGCCTTATTAGTGAAAAGGGAAAAAATACATAACTGTTCTCAGAAACGGAAAATAATACTTTAAAAAACAATATTTATACAAACCATATACTTCACAGTTCTTCCGGTCTGGCAGAAGGCAGAGCAGGAACTTAGGAATTCCAGGTAACTTAGATTTTATCTGCTCGAACATTTCTTCCACTCTAACATTAGGTGGAGCTCTCCTCATGGAAGGTGATTCGTCACACACGTCAAATGGTTGTTCAACCCTCTGCACATATAATGACTTAGATTTGGTACAAGTAGTGGCACTCACAAACATGCCACAATGTGCGCAACTGCGCATGACTCAGTATCAGAGTGGTGACACTCGACAACCGCCCAAAAAATATTTATAGCATGGAGCTACAGAGATGATCCACATAGGTGCAGCTTGCCCATTACGAACTCATCCTAGCTCCCAAAGAAATTGCACAAACAACGAATTGCCAGCAAAAGGACATAAGTCAAAAGGGGCATGGAAGAAAACATACTATTCCCTTAATCTGTCCACATCTGATAAGGTCTTGTACAATACGGTTTGGATCACAACGTGCTGAGAAGTTTACCACAGCCCAGCGGTCAACGGTAGCAGCCTCAAAAAATTTCTACAGACAAAATAACTATTTTTAAAACTATTTTTAGTACAGAAATCACCAATTTCTAATATACCTCACCTTCTGACTAAGATTCCAGCGACCATTGCGAGGAATAAGTTCTTCACCATTTCCAAGTTTTAGCTGTATAGGTAATAAAAAAGACAAAGTATGTTAAAAGGTTGAACATATTTGTGAATTCAAAGCTGTAGCCCATCAGAAATTATTGCTAAATTTGAACCTTTGGGGGTGGGAGAATGCGCCCTTCGACCTGCGTAAATTGATTGCTAATGGAGACCCCACAAGCACGCAGTAATGGCTCAGAGTTATAATTGCTTTGCTTTAGAGCCTGATAAAAGATTGCCATCATCCAGCCCAAGTTAGATGTATAATGAACTTAATAGAAACAAGGAACATAAGATTACACATTAGGCTCACTTCGCCAAGAACTCTCATTCTCTCTTGAGGCTTCTGCCTCGATTTCTCAACAAGAGATGAACGTTGAAACACAGTTAATGCTTTAGTATATCGTTGCAATGAAACAAGTGAGCACAGCTGAAGATAATAAAAAAAAATGGTTAAAATGAAGACAACCAGTCAATAAAGAATGAAAGTAGAAAAGGAAAGGAGTTCACCTCAATAGGGAAATAAGTTGGGCGTTTTGGTCTCCCAACATTAATGCATGGTAGATCAGCAGAATAGCTCAAGTTCACACCTCGCTTGTTAACAAAATACTCATAAACTGTTACTTCAACTTCCTCGGGCTCGCTACCACCATTTCTTTGTCTGAGCGTGAATCTACAAAGACAAGTACATTAAATGCAAACAACTCAAAAGCATGGAGAAGAAAACCATCCAACACAAAGAGACTAGTCAAGAACTCAAGATACTAGACTTTGAGAAGAATAACAAAATTGAACATAATACTTACGTTTGCTGGTTGCATGGCAACTCACTCAATCCTGTGATTTTAAACTCAGCATTGTTGGGTCTGGTTTTGATTCTTAAATTTTTCAGCATGCGCTTAGCCTAACAGGTATGAAAAATCACAAATTATGTAAGCATGGAGGCATGCATATAACAGTGGTAGGATACAAGTACCTTGTTCCAGTCTAGGCCAAATGGATCTCGAGCATTCTGGTTCGCAATCAGAAAGTCAACAACAGGACCAGGACTCACTATCATAGTGGTTGAAACATCTACAAAGAGGAGCAAGAAATCACATATAAAAGGATACATTGGAATCAGCAAATATCAGAATGGAAAGATACAAGAAATAAGAATAATAACTAATTTCAGAATTACCAATGTTTAAAGAGAGACCATCCTGCGCAGTTCTAAAACTGGAATGGAAACCTCTAGCTCCCATTACACCACCACCCAAATCAGTGAACATTGTATGGTCATTGTGGAAGAATGACTGCCTTACTATCAGACATCCTCTGAAAATTAAGCAAACAAATTAGAAGAAAAATATTCAAGGCAATAAAGAATCATAGCAACCAAGTCAGGAAGACATACTGTTTCGAGGAGTGCTGCCTCAATACGATATCCAGAACCCTGAGAGCTTCTTGAGAATTCTCACTGTCCTGACCCTTCATAGCATTCCTAATGGATTGCATGGGTATTTTCGCAGCAAAATTCAGCTCTACTTTGAAAGTTTTGGTCTGGGAATTCCTCCGAAACCTTTTACGGTCACCCTCACCAGGGCTATCATTTCCACCAGGACTATCATTTCCATTTGTCTTCCCAGAAGATCTGCAAATGAAACAGTAAGATATCCAAACAGTTCAAAAACCATTCAAGCGAGACTGACTGAACAATAATAGATTAACACAGTGCCACCTTTGCCAACATACCTGTTGGAAGAGAGATCATCCAACACTACAGTGAAGTTGTTGTTCACTTGAGGAAGGCTACCGACAGTAAACAAACTCTTTTCACCATCATAAGCGAAGTCTTTCCCAGCAAGTTCAGAAGTATAGGTTTGCTGCAATTTATCGATCACCTTTCTACCAATACCCTTACCATCGACAGGCCTATCATCTTCGTATTTAAGAACCACCTATTGCACGACCACAAACCAATACAAATAACTTAAAACACTGAAGACGGGAAATTCTACCAACATCAGGAGAATCCTACAAGACCGTAAAGAGTTAAAGAGGAAGAAATTACACTGTAGTGGTAGAATTCACCATCCACATTGCCAATGGAAACTCTGTGATGGTTGGTCAGAAGCGGTTTCATCTGACCTTTCCTTCCGAGTCCAGGCCTTGCCATGGGAACCCTCTTCGGCTTAGAGTCCTTTTTAGGTACTGGAGTAATTTTTTCAGGAACAACATCAGGAGGTACCATAGCAGGTGGAGGAGGCAGTGCACCCTCTGGTGCATCTTCACCGGTAGTAGCCATCTTCTAAACTACTACATCCAAGAAACAAAACAAGAAATGTGAGCATGTAAAGTTTGCCAAATGCCAACATACCTACAGCCCAAGATGAAAAACATATTAAAAAATCATGAAAATTCCCAACAGAGCTGTTTAACTAACGTTCACATGCAAAAGAATGTACAGAATCAGAAACACCTACTTGACAATGTTGAAGCAAAATAAAAAAGCCACATGCATACAAGTTTCAAAAGGAACAAAGAAGAAAGCATATAAAACAAATCTGGATCTAAGTGTCAGGGACCTTAAAAGATTCTAGTTCTAGAACAAGGGTATGTGAATGTGATATTGACTAGGAAAAAAACATTTTGAACAAACAAAAAAATGTTCATAAAAGCATTTAGAATAGAATTGAGAAAAATGGTCAGGCAACTAACTATTCGGAACAAAAAAATCCAAGAAACACTTCTTGCAGTGAAGGCTTAAAAGTCTAAAAAAGAAAGATTCTTCTCATATCATATGTCAACCTAAAAAACGGAATATTTACCCAAACGAGTGAGCAAACAAAAGATACATGCACAACAAACCAACAAGGGCATGGACAACAAACACAACCCTTAAAGCTGCCATAAACCTTCAGCATTTTCTTAGAACATGGACTTGCAGAAACAACAAAAAAGAAAAATCTATAAAACCTAACGTAACACCAACAAGCCTCAACCAACAACCAATAGCTAAATGAACAAGAACCACATTTATACCCTTAACCCTAAGAAATGCTACTTTCAACAAAAAAATAAAAAATTCTAAAAAGAAAACAGTGAAGCACAATTCAACAACACAGTGAAAGAACCAAATTCAAACCAAAAAATAATCCAAACCTTAAAACTCCCAACAAAAACAGCTTGCATTCAAAAAGTTGCTTACATTTCAAACAAAACTCAACCCTAAAATTCACCTAAACTCTAAAAATAAAACCTTCAAAGCTAAAAGAAACAATTATAAAATACCAGCAGAACAAAATCAACCAGAGTGAATACCCTAAAACCCTAAAAAAAATTACCCTAAATACCCTTAAACCCTAAAAACTATTTTACCCTAAATACCCTAAAAAAGCAAAAGGCAACAAAAAAACCAACCACATTGAAACCCTCAAAATCAAAACTATTTTCAAAAACCTGAAATTTCAGATCCTCAAAAAGAAAGCAAAAACAACTAAAGGAAAACCACGTTAAAACCCTCAAAATCAAAACTTCTTCTTCAAAAGTCTGAAATTCCAAATCCAAAAGAGCTAAAACAACAGAAAAAGAAACCAGATTAAAACCTTAATCTCAAAAACACAATTCGCATGCAAAAAATCTAAAACACCCAAACAAAAATCAACAGAAAGGAACCACATTGAGCCCTCAAAACTCTAAAAAAGAAGCAAAACCAACATAAATCAAACCACACTGAAAGTTTAAAAATCACAACTTTTTCATACCCAAAAAAACTAAACAAACCGGATTAAAGAAGCAAAATCATAAAAAAGAAGCAAAATCCAAACCACATGGAAACCCTTTAAACCAACTTTTTTCCAAACCCCAAAATTCCAAACCCCAAAAAAAGCGAAAACAACAAACAGAAATCGTATTAAAACCCTAATCCCAAAAATCCAAAACATCCAAAAACAACCAACAACAACAAAAAATCACATTCACGCCTCAAAACCTCAAAATCCCTCCCATGTCTCACCTCCAAAAACCCTAACAAACCCTAGAAACCAAAAAAAAACCTCGCTTTCGCTTCCCCAAATGTAAGAGGAAGTGGAAGTGGAAGGAGTAATAGTTAATAGGAGAGGGTGTGTTTGGTAATTGCACACGAGCAAACGGATAAAATGTCGAAGACACGTCTGAGCGCTCGTGGATGGGTGTTTACATCCGTCAGATTGGGCTCTGGGAAGATCTAGACCGTTGATGGGAGTACGAAGTGGCGTGTCAGAAGTCCAGGTCGGTGGTCGAGCTGTCGCTTTCGAGGGGCAAATTGGGAATGATGTTGGTTTGGACTGAATTAATAAAACTGAAATTTGAGGTTTCAACTGGTTTCCGAATAGATACGTTTGCGTCATAACTACGTATACGAGAGAAATTGCAATTTTCCCCTCGAAAGTGTCGGACCTAGATGGAGCGGTCGTATTTTTTTGGATAAAGTGGGTGTTTCGTTGAATTTAAGAGGTTGTTGTGTGCGGGTGTGACGACAAACACACCAAGAAGATGTATAGTACGAGTTTCCAGTCATTATGGT
This sequence comes from Triglochin maritima, assembly GCA_963682175.1. Lineage (NCBI taxonomy): Eukaryota > Viridiplantae > Streptophyta > Magnoliopsida > Alismatales > Juncaginaceae > Triglochin > Triglochin maritima. The sequence goes on from OY821779.1 coordinate 38,976,208, forward strand.
TTTGTAATACAACAAGCAATATCATACATGAAAACAACCATAAATACGAACTAGTACCGACGTGACAACCAACAATAACCCTTATTAGTTCTCTGAAAGAGAAAATTATGGAATTATTTCGATTGCCTCGAAGAAACAACGTATTCACATGTAGCCTCTTGCTCACCACTTGCCAAACCCGCCTCTTCTTCCTGAGTCATACATTCGATACGAAGTGATAGTAGGTAATAAGTTTCGGTGTCTCACATGGAGATGGATTATTCTCGAAATCCAAGTTACAACAGATTCTTGAGTGAGATTGAGATTTAGGTAGGGGTGAGTATTATCCGGTCCGGTCCAATTTTTTGGACCGGACCTCCAACCGGTACGGATTTTGTTGAAATTTCGGTTCCGGTCTGATTTTTGTTTTTTCTTTAAAATTCCAGTCTGGTCCATTCCGGAACGGATGCTCAACCCTAGATTTAGGAGTGGAGATGTTTGGATGTTGAGTTTCTTTGGAAATTGATTATACCATTTCAGTACGGAGTTATCAACGTGTCCCTCCTTTACTATGGCAAGACCGTAGTAAACAACATTTAGGGGGCAAGACCGTAATAAGTCGGCAGGAATTCATTAAATATTGCAATGATGTGAGATTAGAGAGTTATTTGAATGCCTTGAAATTTGTCTTGCTTTTGAAAAGCTAGAAAATTTAGTTTCTCCATTTCAAGCGTAAAAGAGAATTTAGATTCACACAAAAAACTAAATTCTGGAGAATCTTGTTGACGTTTTCGATGCAAGGATTTTGAAAAAATGATTTCCTGCAAAATCTGAGCTTCAAAACCATATTCTAAATGTACATTTAGTGGTTTGCAACTTAGGTTCCATTTGGATTTGTTTAATATTCTTAGGTTGTGTTTGGATGATGCTTTTAGATGCTCCACTGTGTTTTTTCACAAGAAGCTTGGCGCGACAAGCTTTTCAGCTTGTAAGGCTTCCCTATGCTTTGTCTTATTTATAATTGGAGAAACTCAAGATGGGAGCTTCTCTTAGCTTCCATACAATATTATGTAGAATACTATGATCAGCAACAAAGATATATTCACTGCTATTGAATAGAAATATTTGACTTTATTTCGATTAGTTTCGTTACAATTGTTTTCTTTAGGAAATCGTTGAGTAATTACTCATTTTCTTGTTGTATACAACATCACAACGAGAGCACACTCACGGGAAAATGTGAAGTTTTCATCATTAATTTATGGCGAGATGTTGTAAATTTCAGTAAATAGTTCATAGTAGAGAGATCCATCTTTTTCTATAGATGATGCTACTAAATACAATTGTTGGCGAATGAAAGATGAAATTGAAGGGAATGTGTTCTAAAAGTTTTACTTTTAAATGTCAATTATTATCAATTAAGAAGAGTTAAGGAAGATGCTCTTGGTCCATAACCGTAGAGCTCTAAAAGATATTAGTTTACATAAAGCAAAAGATATTCGCAATCATGGTAATAAACATGAGACATTTATTATCGAGTTAAGATTGTCGTGTTGGTCATAGATCATTGTAGCTCTACAAGTGAGTGACAACACAAGTACACAAAAGAGGAAAATAGTACTTTTGTATACCGAATTGACCTAACAAGTAAAATATTATAGAAATGTGTTTCTGTGTCATTAATATTTTACTGTGTCCGTGTTCCTTTGATACGAGACTTATATCCGATCGCTTAAGGAATGTTTAATTAGACTAGTGTCTTAAGCTATTGATAAGTGTAGTGTAAATGCGTTAGTTGGTTAAGCAAAAGATAGTTAGTCAAAAGATTATCATTGCCCCTCTTGATTGAGTAATGATATCAGTGGGCCCCTTGATAAAGCAAAGTTATGATGTGCACAATGTGATTTGAGTTAAGTCACATATTTGTAACTAGCTTAAAGAGATCAAGAAATGAATACTAATACAAAGATGACACAATACTACTTTGTGTGTATTCTTAATATCATGAGGCAAGGGACGGACACAAGTGATGCATTCCATCACTAAATGGATCGGGTTTTGGTTCGAGTGGAATTAAGACATCTAACTAATTGGGAGCTATAATGTGTAGCTAGATACCGCTTATAGCTTGTGATATTAAACTATTAATATCACTGTCAACTTAGTTTAGATCCTCCCATAGGTCACACCACAAAACTGGGAAACAAGAAATGAGGATTTTGAGTTCATAAGATGTGTCGGGTTTCATGTAGAAAATATGACACATGGGGTGAACAAGCAAAATCAAAATTATGTTGTTAATAATAACATAATTAGAATCTAAATTAAATTCATATGTGATGTAAATATTATGGGGTGTAATGATTAATCATTACATAGGATAATATGTTACATAAGTTTTGAATTTACTACTAATCCTGAAATGTCAAATTTTGTGGGGTTAAACCGAAATTTGACAAGTCTGCAGTACTGTGCACAACGGTCGACCGGTTAACGGTAAACGATCGACCGATCGGTGCACGGTCGACCGGACACGTCTCGACCGATAACATGGTATTTTCATCTGTTCGGAACGGTCGACCGAATCTGTCGGTCGGTCGACCGAACATTGCGATGAATATTTTATTATTGATAGCGGTCGACCGCGTTGCGAACGGTCGATCGAAACTTGGTTCGAGCGGTCGACCGAAACTTGGTTCGAGCGGTCGACCGAACCTCTAAACGGTCGACCGGTCCAGACGGTTATCTGCGGAATTAATTTAAGAATTAATTAGATCATGCATGGAATTGGTCCATAATTGATTTAATTCGTGGCTAATATTATTTGTTAACAAATAATGGATGGTTAGATGGAAGTTTGCATGAAATCATGGGCAAGAGGTTTCACATGAATAGGTAATTTGGAGAGAACTTATAAATACAAGTTTATCTCATTACCTCATTAATTTAATTCATTGTTTTCTCATGCAAAAATCTCACTCCATAATTCACCACGAAATTTCCTTAATTCTTAAGATTAGTTTTAGTTTTCAGAGATCTTCTTCTCAAGGGAACTAAAGAGGGGTTAGTAATTAGATTCTAAACCCTATTGGAGATTGAGAGGCTAGCTCTTCTCTCTCCAATCTTGTTTAGAGTTTGGTGAATACTCGGAGGCATCCGGCGCAGCGACAAGCATCCTCAATGTCTCCGGATCATCAAGAAGTTTTAGAGAACTTCTAGGTATGAAATTCGGAGCTCATGTTTGTTTTAATAAAGTTTTAAAACTAGTTATTGAAACAAACCGATGCGTGCATGAAACAAATCATAGAAAATTTGTAATTGATACTTATTGTGCATAAAAATTTTCGAAAATAAATATGTACAATTAAACTAGAAATCCTACAGAAATTGGGTCGGTGGACCAAAACAATAAAATTCCTTGTTTCACAAACCACAACTTCACAAATCATAACCAAATTTGAGATACATATCAAAAGCAAAAAAAAACTACCTCAAACATGAATAATAGTAACATAAAACACATTCTTTGTAATACCAACACAACATTCTTCCTAAAGTAACATAATGACCACAGGTAATACAATAACATCATTATCACCAAAACACATAATACAACACATACTACCATTATACACAACTTAAATCACATCAATCATTTCAAGAAGCATGGAAACTATCCTCATTAGAATAAGTTCCTTTTTGTGGACATAAGGTCTTCCCGACGTTCTGCCGGTGGTTAATTCACGAATAACACATCACATCACAATCCACACATTGGGTAGATGTGTTTCATTGTTAATCCAATGCGACGGCTCAAAATTGTTGGTTTGACAGCTAGACGAGCTAAGAATTAGGATTTTAGTGGAAAAGAAGAAGAGTAGAGCTGAGGAGACGAATGAGGAAGTTGGGAGAGATCCGAAAACATAATCAACCCTCACGAATTTGTCTCAATCATCCACAACACAAGAGCATTGAACAAGATAACATTCACGAAGAAGGAAACAACCACATCATAAGGATATACGTCGAAAATTTCTCCCCAACCTGAGGGGAAAAACCCACGGCCCACACTCGTCTACATATTTCATTGATAGAATAAGTTCACATCAAATGAAACAATTACTCTCTAGATCACTCACCCTCTGCCAAACTACTCTTTCAATTCCACGCTGGATTACATCATGCTCCTTCATTCCATTTAACATGTCCTTGTGCACCCCTTATGAGACATACCCATTGTACCCTCTTCTAGACACCTCATAAAAGTACGCAAAATTTTATAAATTCCCCCTATTTATTGTTGAACGTTTTAATTAAACCGCAAGTGCACGACCGCGATGAAGCGGTGGCAAGTACGGGTCGTCCTCAGGGAGGTGAGTAGTCTCTTGCTTGTACGAAATCAAGTGGCGAAAAAAATGGAGAAGAGAGTTGATTACGCTAATCTAGACTACGCTACACTAAGAAGTATGAATTGCGAACGAAACAAACAAACGATGGAATAACAACTAAACTAAGAACAAAGGAAGAATGCTGGAATACAGAAATGGGAAAACCCCTAAGGGGTGGAGTGAGTGCACACATGCAAAGAGGTGGGTGTAGAATACATTCTTTAAGCACATGAAGGTGGTGTTTATCAAGCATAGGAAGTGTCTAAATGTTATGGCAAAACCTATCAATCTATTCACCAACTTAGTTGATTAACATTTACATATGCAAGGTGTTTATTTCAGAACCTAAACAAGCATGAGAGGTGTCTAATCATTTTGGCAAAACTCATCAAGTTTTAAATTCTATCCTAAACAAGCAAGCATACATTCATGTTTAATCAAAACATTGAAATTAAAGCATTCATCCCATTCTCTAATGCATGTATGTACATCTACTCCACCCCCCAAAGGGGATGGAACTACTCACTAAACATTACACTAATTATTAAACTATGGAAAGAAAGCATATTAAAACTAAGCTAGAATTAAAAGACGATTAAACTAAAACATGCACAAACAATAAAAGAAGCATAAAACAAACAATGAAATAAACACAAAACTTTATTGATAAAATGACTCACATTAAAAGTAGCATCCTCCTACTTTAGTGTGTGCTTCAAGGCCTCACTTCTAGTAGGAAGAATAGCCACTTAAAATATGGAGTGATTACAATAGGAGGTGAAGAGTTCTATTTATAGGCATGGAAAAAGCTAATCTGGGACAATCCCCCGATGTGGGACTAAACAAACACCAAAAATAGCCTAAACGAACATTAATACAAGTCCAGGAGAAATCTTGGCGGATCTGGACTAATCCAGACCGCCAATTGGCGGTCCAAAATGTCCGGATCCAGTTGAGTTTTATTCTGGGCTTTTCTGTGTGCTTTTGGTGGTCTTTGATGCATCTACTTCGTTTGTTGGAGCTCTGACCCGAATCCAATTGCTAAAATACTCCCCATAATGGTGTGAAGTATTCTGTTTTACTCTTAGGTCCCTCTGTCTTACGATCAGGTCCTTCTCCCTTGCATCTTGGTCCCCAGATCTCACAATCCAGTCCTTTTTCCCAGCTTTTGGGTCCTTTTATGCTTCATCTCTTCAAACCTATTTATTCCTGAAAACTAAACATAAAACTCGTGACATAGCATTGTTTAGGTGAAAGATAATGGATATAAGATACAAATATGAGCATGAAATGATGTCAATGAAATACCCCCACACCTAACTTTTGCTAGTCCCGAGCAAAACAAAGAAAGAGAAAAGCATGCGAAAAACAAGAAATCCTAACTCACTTTCGTAGGAATCACGGTTGCACTTATAACGTGCAACAAGCCGTTAAACCTCCTTGTCGCCAAGGAGGAGGAGTGTTGTCTCCTGAGGGTTTTCAGCGGATATACCCACAAAATCCGAACAAGATGCATTAATCAATCTAGCTACACGACTCGTTGGACTCATTTTGTCGATCATGGGACGCGGTAACACTACGGGTCGACTCTATATATGTAATCAGTCCACACACCTAGCCTAATGAGTTATTCGTGAGAGTTAACTAAGGAATTAAGTGAAAGACATGGGCAACCTTAACTTCTGAATGTGATACAATGTGTAAAGTCCATTTTGGTTCTTATTTGACTCTTCTTCTTTTTTTCTTTTTTTTTCTTTTTTTTTCTTTTTTTTTTCTTTGGAGCATTTATTGGTTGGTGTTTGATTCTCCCAGGGTCAGGTTTCGTGCATCATTGCCTATGAGGACTTACACTATCACGTACACCTTCCCCCAAATCTCCACATAGGGCGATCCCTACCACCCGTGTAACGGGAGTTCGGTCGGCGCATCCCAAGTCAGATGACTCGAAAGCACCAGGCACAAAGTCCCCTCAGACCTACTTTCCCGAGTGATAGGAGCCGTACGAGAAGAGAGAACACCACTTATTTATCTACATGGGAACCAAAACCCCTACACTTAAGTTTCACAAAAAGAGATTAAGGGCCCTTGCCTACGACAAACTTCCTTATACTAACAGACACGAATTATTTGACTCACTAGGTTCAGGGTGGACTTCTTTAAATGTTTGAGTACTGAAACCCTATGATTACACGCCCCCCGAGGGAAAACCGGGGTGCATCCTAACGACTCGATAAGACCTAAAGCCAGTAAACTAGAAATCCTAATGCATCAAGTTCAAGACAATTTTGGGAGCTTTCTTTTTACTTTGCCTCTCAACGGTTTTGCACATGCTAAACACACGCAAAACCCACAAAAACATTTTCTTTCGCAAACACATGAAGATTTTGAAAGAAATGTGAAAATTTTAAAGCACTCGGCAAGCAAAAGAAGACAAGTCACCCAAGGATCATGGCAAGCAGATATATCGATATTAAATGCGGCACACTAACATGACCCTAACAATGCAAACAAAAGAAAATAAAACCAAAGGAAAAATACTCGACTATGTACACACGTAAAACACCCCCCCACACCTACTTCATGCATTGTCCTCAATGAATGTGAACAAGATACTACATGGATACATGCATGAAAAAGGAAAGATCTCACCAACATGAAGTACAAAGGGACGTTCAGGGTCATGTTGATGGACACATACCCAAATTCCCTCAAAACCTGTGAGAAGCTGAAGAAGGGAGATAAATACGTGAAGAAATTGGGCCCAAGTTCACAAGGGTTGGGGCCCACAACAATCGATGCTCACTGAAGGAGTCTTTTATTACACACTTTTTTTTTCTTTTTTTTTCTTTTTTTTTCAAGATATATACATCACCCAAGATATTCTCATAATCATTTGGTCAAGGAACATCAAATGAGAACATCAAGTCATGAGGACCAGAGACTTGCCGAGATGGGCAAACTCCACTGGTACTCTGAGGTGTCATGAGGGGTGAAAGGTCAAAGCTGAAAGGCTCGAACCCCTCATGATATTGGTTGGGTGTGGGCAACAAAGAATGAAGTTGTGTTGCCTCACTAGGGTTTAATTGCTCATCGAAGAAAACCCTCCAACCAATAGGCGGGTGCATCGGAATGAGTTCCTCAGGCTCATTCGATGGATGCAACAGACTTGCATCACTAAGAATGAGGCTTCTCCCCAAGTCATCCAACAAGGACCTCCCACCATCGTTTAGATCATCAAGCATAAGCTCGGTCATAGGTGGGTCATTGTTGGAGTCAATATGAAGCTCAAATGGCTCAATGGCCATGGGACATGAGGTAGAGACACCTTCTGGTATAGGCATATGATGAGGTGTCTCACTCTCACTAGTACTCTCAACTGAATCATGCAACGAACACTCCCTTTGGACATTCATGTTCGAGGCCAGCTCACTCTGTTGCATTGCGAAGACAGACAATGAGTTTTCGCTGGGCCCACGAACATTCTCAATGGGTTGCATTGAGGTTAGGGGTGTTCGTTGATTCTGTGGTGCTTTCTCCAATTGGTGGATGAGATTTAAATTTAAAGGTTCATCCATGGGTTCCTGTTGCCTACCAGAGTTGAACACATGAAACTCGACACTCATGTTACCGAATGAGAGCTTCATGAGACCATTTCTACAATTAATCAAGGCATTGGAGGTTGTCAGAAATGGTCTACCCAAAATCAAAGGTATTTGAGAGTGGGTGTTCGCAACAGGATTGGTATCGAGGACAACAAAATCGACTGGAAATATAAAATCTCCAACTTTGATAAGCACGTCCTCGATAATCCCCATGGGAATACGAATGGATCTATCCGCCAGTTGGAGGGTGATCTTAGTTGGTTTCAATTCTCCCAAGTTCAACTGTTGATAAACAGAGAATGGGAGGAGGTTGACCGTTGATCCTAAATCAAGCAAAACATTGCTCAATCTAGTGTCCCCTATCGTGCACTGAATAGTAGGACACCCCGGGTCCTTGTATTTTGTGTAGGTAGGATTGGACAAAAGTGAGCTGATATTTGCAGCCAAGAATGCTTTCTTAGGAACATTGGTCTTCCTCTTGGTTGTGCAGAGATCCTTCAACACTTTGGCATATTGAGGTATTTGTTGGATGACATCCAACAAGGGGATGTTAACCTTCACTTGCTTAAATACCTCTAATATCTTGTCCATGTTGTTACTCTGCTTTTTGTTTAACCTACTTGGATAAGGAGCTTTTGGCAGGTAGGTTTTCTGCTGTGCCTGAGAAGAAAGCTTTGGTGTATTACCCTCACCCTCAGCTTCTTCTTCACCACCATTCCCACTGAGGGGCTGCATAGATGGTGGTGGGTGTGGCAAGGAAATGTGATTGTCAACCTGTTTTCCATTCCTTAAGGTCACAATGGAATTGATATGGTGAACAGGTTCCTCCACATGGTTCACTTGCCTCCCCCGAGGTACCACATTCTCATTTTGCATTTGTTGTTGTTGGTACATGCGAGGGTTAGCCTCAGGCTGGCTAGGAAAAGACCCTCTCTCTCTCTCATGTACAGACTGAGCCAATTGGCCCATCTGAAGCTCTAGAGATTTCATGGTCTGCTGATTTGAAGTGAGAACTTGACTCGTGGTTGACATAAAATTTTTCATTGAGTTTTCAAGTCCACGAGTCAACGTCTCAAGCGAATTGAATCGGGTTTCCATATTATTGGAATTTGGGAAACCCGATGGATTGGTGGTTTGCGCTTGGGGTGGCTGATAGGAATGTGCATGCATGGGAGGTTGGTGTGATTGGTAATGTGGTCTAGAGGAGTTGGAAGGACCACCCGGGGCATTAGTTTGGTTCCATGAAAAATTGGGGTGGTTCCTCCATCCAGGATTATAAGATGATGAGTATGGGTCATTCCTGGCTCTATCATAGACGGCGTTGACACGCTCCATCTCAGGAGGATTGGACTCACACTCACTTTCAACATGACCTATCCTACCACATGAATGACAAGGAACTGGACCAGATGTGGACATGTGAGGTGCACTTTGTCGGTTTTGGAGCTCAATCGGATCCATACGGCGCATTAAGGCCGCCATGCGTGCCTCGGTGGCCGTAGTGGTATCGATAGCAAATGCGGCACCCGATCTAGTCGAGTTTGCATTCGCGATCCTCGCTCCTATACTAGATGATGAAGGTGGTTCCCTCACACTCTCCCACTGCATGGTTTTCTCAGCGAGGTCTTCTAGGAAGGCCCATGCCTCCCTTTCATCCTTTCCCAAGAACTCTCCTTGACACATGGACTCAAGGAGCGTTCTGGACGGGATGTGAAGGCCCTCATACACAATCTGACAAAGACGCCACAACTCAATGCCATGGTGAGGGCACGAGGATAGTAGCTCTTTGAACCTCTCAAGATATGCATGAAATGGTTCGGTCTCATGTTGATAGAACGAATTGATTTCGTTCCTCAATTTTTGAGTCTGATGATTAGGAAAGTACTTCTTGAGGAATGCAGATTGAAACTCATCCCAAGTCCTAAAGGAATTCGCCTGGTTGCTGTACAACCACTTCTTGGCGTCATCCTTTAGTGCAAAAGGAACGAGCCTAAGATGGATGGAGTCTGTGCTAAGTTGTTGCAGCTTGAACATAGCACAGACCTCCTCAAATTCCCTGAGAAAGATATAGGGGTCACCTTTCCCAGTGAAATGAGGGAGCATGGAGATAAACTGAGGCTTAACCTCAAAATGGTTCCCATTAGCCTCTGGTAATACGATGCATGAGGGTAGAGCTGTACGGCTCGGGTAGCATCGATCACGAAGAGGTATGGGAACGACAACTGGAAGCACTGGTGGAGCAGGTGGGTCCAGCAACTGCTCCTCCTCACGGAAATTAGCAGCCATTGGACCCGAACTACGTGCGACACGAGAGAAGGGAGGTGTCGAGAAATCGATGACCGAAGCCGGATTGACAACGCTCCTCGTCAAACGACCACTCTCGTCTCGTGTCCACGAAAGCATGCACAAAGGTGCACACACACAAAACAAAAACTTTTTTTCTTTTTTTTTAACAAAGAATGTGCGTAGAGGAGAAGATGGGAGAACACAGTAGAGAAATAATGACTCAGGAGAGAAGGGAAGAATTCCTTAAGCTACGGCGGATGGGTACAAGTAGAAGCACACAAGCAAACAAGGCTCAAGCAATCCTAAGGTCGCTATAGGTCCTTACAGCTAGACGACGCCTAACTGCGAGGTCACACGGCCTCAACACGCCTCACCTCCCTACAACGAGGACCACAAAGCCCAGCAAGTGAGCCAAGATCCGGGGATCTCGTCTCTCCTACTATCAACAAAGTGGGCAACGCCGATCAGGTCATGACGGTCGGGACCGGATCACTCTCCTAATGCGCCCGAAATCCTTAAGGCCAATGTCTACTTGATTTTAAAATTAGGCTCTTGATTAGTGTGGTTTTTGGGGCGAAGGAAAGGGTGATGAAATCCCCCACCTTATCTTTTATGGGACAGCCCCTCCTTAGTAGCGTTTTGGAGTCCTAAATCTAGCAATCAACTCTCCAAATAACGCTCAACTCACACTTGTTGCAATGCACTTCCTACTAACTAATGCATGTTCATACGAAATGCATGAATGAGAGTAGAAGGTGCGTACCTCACGCCAGCTCTCAGCAACAGAAAATAAAGCTAAGATAAAAGACAATCTAAATGCCTAAGTCACATACATGATGCATGGCCTAAACAAAAAAATGCTTAATCTTTTGCTTTGAGTTTTAGGGTCCAAGTTGCTTAAAGGAGGTTGATTATGGATCTGGGAACAAACTATAAGTCAAAACATGTCAAATTAAATCCCAGATCACTACATCAATTATGAAAACCAACCAAAGAAATAAGAGACAAAAACGAGCTTACCAGACCGCCAATTGGCGGTCTCAGGCCGCTGATTGGCGGTCTTAAATGCTCAGATTCACTCCAAACTTCTCCAGGCGTTCCTCCTGATGACTCCAACTCTCCTGAAACAAGGAAAAACTACACAACACAAATTAAATCCACTCGAATCGTCCAAACAAGAGTCTGGACTGGCACCTCCCCGGCAACGGCGCCAAAAACTTGTTGAACGTTTTAATTAAACCGCAAGTGCACGGCCGCGATGAAGCGGTGGCAAGTACGGGTCGTCCTCAGGGAGGTGAGTAGTCTCTTGCTTGTACGAAATCAAGTGGCGAAAAAAAATGGAGAAGAGAGTTGGTTACGCTAATCTAGACTACGCTACACTAAGAAGTATGAATTGCGAACGAAACAAACAAACGATGGAATAACAACTAAACTAAGAACAAAGGAAGAATGCTGGAATACAGAAATGGGAAAACCCCTAAGGGGTGGAGTGAGTGCACACATGCAAAGAGGTGGGTGTAGAATACATTCTTTAAGCACATGAAGGTGGTGTTTATCAAGCATAGGAAGCGTCTAAATGTTATGGCAAAACCTATCAATCTATTCACCAACTTAGTTGATTAACATTTACATATGCAAGGTGTTTATTTCAGAACCTAAACAAGCATGAGAGGTGTCTAATCATTTTGGCAAAACTCATCAAGTTTTAAATTCTATCCTAAACAAGCAAGCATACATTCATGTTTAATCAAAACATTGAAATTAAAGCATTCATCCCATTCTCTAATGCATGTATGTACATCTACTCCACCCCCCAAAGGGGATGGAACTACTCACTAAACATTACACTAATTATTAAACTATGGAAAGAAAGCATATTAAAACTAAGCTAGAATTAAAAGACGATTAAACTAAAACATGCACAAACAATAAAAGAAGCATAAAACAAACAATGAAATAAACACAAAACTTTATTGATAAAATGACTCACATTAAAAGTAGCATCCTCCTACTTTAGTGTGTGCTTCAAGGCCTCACTTCTAGTAGGAAGAATAGCCACTTAAAATATGGAGTGATTACAATAGGAGGTGAAGAGTTCTATTTATAGGCATGGAAAAAGCTAATCTGGGACAATCCCCCGATGTGGGACTAAACAAACACCAAAAATAGCCTAAACGAACATTAATACAAGTCCAGGAGAAATCTTGGCGGATCTGGACTAATCCAGACCGCCAATTGGCGGTCCAAAATGTCCGGATCCAGTTGAGTTTTATTCTGGGCTTTTCTGTGTGCTTTTGGTGGTCTTTGATGCATCTACTTCGTTTGTTGGAGCTCCGACCCGAATCCAATTGCTAAAATACTCCCCATAATGGTGTGAAGTATTCTGTTTTACTCTTAGGTCCCTCTGTCTTACGATCAGGTCCTTCTCCCTTGCATCTTGGTCCCCAGATCTCACAATCCAGTCCTTTTTCCCAGCTTTTGGGTCCTTTTATGCTTCATCTCTTCAAACCTATTTATTCCTGAAAACTAAACATAAAACTCGTGACATAGCATTGTTTAGGTGAAAGATAATGGATATAAGATACAAATATGAGCATGAAATGATGTCAATCATTTATAAACTTAAATACAAAAGGAAACCACAAGATTACAATAAAATCACATCCCATAAAATCCAAAATCAAATCTACAAGATTTTGTCACGACAAGAATCTGGACCAAAAGCAGCTCCATCCAATTAGGGGTGAGCAAAACCGGATATCCGAATTTTCGGATACCCGAAATCCAGATATCCGGATTTCCGGATCACCTAAATATCATTCCGAATCCGATCCGAATTAAACTGGATATCCGGATTTCGGATATCCGAAAATTCGGATATTTGATTTTCGGAAACCGGATATCCAGTTATTGTTCCCATAAATACCTGCACATATTTTTATAAAGAAATCATAATCACCAAACTATTCACAAAACCGATTTACCACCATACACACGGAAAAAAAACAAATGATTTGTAACAAATAAAAACCACAAAGTTACTTTGGAATTCAGGAATCCAATACAAAGTTAATGTTCTAATAGTATTCTTATAGTAAAAGTGTAAAACAACACAACATTCACTCATCAGAATCAGATGTATCGATAGTCTCATCAATAACAACCATCAGTTGCTCCAATATCAAGTCTTTCAAACCTACAAAAAAATGTACATGTTATAGTTATACACCACAAAATGCAAAAAAAAGAACTAAAATATTTGAAATGAAACTACCTTCTTCAAATATCTATAAGTCAAGCAAGTTCTCCTCTATTATAAGTGAACCATGAGAAATTCGCACCCAATCTTGTGAACAAATAAGAGCTTCCACCATCCTTGGTGTCAAAGAAGTACGGAATGAATCAAGAACTCGTCCTCCCGTGCTAAAAGTAGATTCTGAAGCAACTGTGGGGACTGGAATAACTAATACATCTCTTGCAATTTTTGCTACAATGGGATATCTTTTTTTATTGTCTTTCCACCACTGCAATATGTTAAAAGTTTGATCCATAGCCATACCCATAGGCTCACATGCATCATCCAAGTATTTCTCCCACTCACTTTTGTTGTCATCCACATTACCACCCATTTCCATTTGATATTGACTATTCAACAATTGCCCCAAATCAATCATGCCACTATTCTTCTTCGCATTATGTCCCAAATTACTAGTAGAGGCAGAGGAAGAGACGGAGCTTGAAGAAAGCTCTTGCATATTCTTTGATTGTGACATAGAGGAGGACCCATACATCTCAAACAGTGAACAGAAAGTATACTTGATATTCTTAGACAATATGCTAGCATTATCAACCCCGTAAGTGTTCTTCACCATCCAATCAACATATGGCAACTTCTTTCTTGGGTCAAGAATCACAGATACAAATAACAACAAGTTAAGATTGTGAATATTACCCCAATACTTATCATATTTCACTTTTATGCAAATTCCAATCATCATCAATAAAGCGTGAAGTAAGACACATGTAAGACAAATTCTGCCCAGAAGTCCACGAATCAGTAGTGAGGCTAATTTTGGAAGGCAATTGCTTAAAGAAATCAAACAACTTCCTCCTTTCCTCGATATAAAGAGAATAACAATCTCTAGCAGCAGTAAAACGGGATGGAACAACAAATTGTGGATTAATAGCCTCACAAAAACCAAGAAAACCCTCTCGCTCTACAAACATAAAAGGTAGCTCATCCAATATCAACATTCTTGCAAGTTGTTTTCTAATAAAATCTTGATCATGCTGCCACAGTTTTGGAATATGAACAGTTTCAAGAGTATCATCTTTGTTAACAACATTTTTTGCAACAACGGAAATGAGCTTTTGTTTTTTATCTAGATTTGCAGGCAACTTCTTACACCTCTTTGTATGATTTGCTAACACACTAGTCCCATTTTTTGAATCACAACTAATCATAGCTTTACAATACTTGCACTCAGCAAAAAGTGAATCCTTTACTTTGTTGTAGTGAGACCACCATAGAGATTCATTCTTTCTTTTACCAATAGAAGAGTTGCTATCACTTACATTGGATTTGGACTTGGACTTGGGGGCACGTGGTGGTTTTTCCTTTCGAGAAATCTGCTCTTCTTCAATGATTTGAATGTCACTAGCTTCAATGAAAGTATCATCCATCATATCATCCTCCACCCTTTCATGATTGTCATTTAAACTTGATGACATTATTTCAACCTACATTAAATCATAAACCGTTATCAACAAAAAGATCTTAATCTCTAATTTACAAACTCGTCAAAAGCAAACAGTGTGAAGGGTGTGCGAATTGCAGCCTAGTCATTTAGACAAAACAAGAAAAAGACTAACTAACTAAATTAAGAAAAAAAATCAGAGTTAGGCAATTTTCTCCGGTCTGTAGACATGGAATAAGAAAAAGGCATTAAGATTTCCTCTTTTTTTCTGGAAATCAAATTGTATTATTCAGTAAGTTCAGCCTTTGACAACATTCTTTGCCACGTGAAATACAAATGCCCAAAATCCAAGGAAGATCATTTAGTTCTGGTGAAATAGTGGATGGCTGGATGCGTTGAGATATAAAATAAGTCGTCTTTTTTATCAGTAAAATAAGTCACGTCCTCAGTCTCACCTAAAGTATATGTTGATAGCTTTACGAGTTCAGATGGAAAATTTCTATAAAAAAGGGACCTATGATTTTACTCATAGTGTATCGTGATATGAAGAAGAGTCGCTGAAAGAACATAAACAAAGAAAAAGCTTAAGAAAATTAATGCTAGTTCAAGTTGCTGTTCTAATGATCTTGCTGTTCGAACTAGTAGTTTTCGTGTGGTGAGACAACCATGTTAAAATAATTTTAAGGGGGGAGAGAATGGTACCGTCGGAGTTGCGGAGGTCGCCGGAGGGAAGGTGTGCTCGCCGGAGGGAGGAGGAGCGGTCGTTGGGTTTTGAGGTTGAGAGGGGATTTGGGTTTTGAGAGGCGATTGTTGAGTGTTGAGAGAGGATTTGGGGATTTTGGGCATTTGGCTTTTGTCTTTTCGGTTTTGTTGAGAGGGGATAAGGATATTGATTTAGGGTTTATTTGGGTCAGAATTCGAATTCGGGTATCCGAATTTTTCTAAACTCTAATCCGAATCCGATCCAAAAATGTACGTAGAAAAGCGGATCGGATACCCGATCCGGAATATTAGGATCGGATATCCGATTATTCGGATTTAATAAACTGGATACCGGATCGGAAATACGGTTATCCGGTTATTTGGATTTTTCTGCTCACCCCTACATCCAATTGACCACTTTCCCAAACCGATCGATCAATTTTCCCAACTGTAAATTCAAAACCTCAAAATTGATTGATCGTTTCTAAAAAATTGAGGACAATTTCAACCCACACTAGCACTTTGTGCCCATTTCAAATATCACTGTGTGAACTTCCTTTTTGTTTCTCCTTTGAGTCTTCCATCATCTTCTACACATTGAAGACGACTCTAAATCCCTTATGAAACCAAATTTGAAACATCTTTTGACAATCTCCACACTTGACTTGAATCTAATCGTCTTCACCATTGACCGACGCCATATTGATTGATGATCACCCATTGCTTCTTCACCTAGAAGCAAATTTATGCATCCTTATGTACATTTACGTAGCCACCCCCGTGCGCAGGGCAACATATCTGTGACCTCCTCTGTGCTTCATATGTTCCTGTTGTCCTCAATTTTGCCCACCTGATTTGTTATATCTAAGGTAGATTATAGTTTCTTTATTATTACCAAAATCCCCCCACATATTATGATTTTGTCAATGCAAGTATACAATTGCATCCATTATAACATTAGTCTGGTGATGCATGCGTATTCGACTTGTTATGCCAGATCGCAAACTCAATAACTTTTACCTCGATGTTGACTTTGTTTGTTGTCAATCCCTATGTTGTTTCGCCTCCACGTTGAGTAGATTTTGCATTCGTTTGTACCCACCTAGCTTAATCCCCAACATAGAGAATGAAATGGTGGTTATTGGATGCTCTTAGAAGTGGTGTTATTGGATTGAACTATGCATTCCCATATCCATGCAACGGTTCTTGTCAATGGCTCCCCAGAAGGATTCTTTAAGTATAATAGAAATTTATGTCAAGAAGGTTCATCATCCCATCATCATTTCTTGTAGTGGCAAATTGTTTAGGGTACACGCTAAGAATGGGATTGAGAATTCAATCTAACCTTTCCAAAGGGAATCAATGTTAGTAGAGAGGGTTTGTAGACCTTTAATCTCCAGTTCATGGATGACACAATTTTTTTGATCACCAGAGCTAGAATGTGATTACTCAACAAATTATGGTAATTTTAAAAACTTTGTCGAGGCTAAAGATTAACTATGAAAAGTCTTGTTAAAGTGGAATCCATATTCGGGTTGCAAAACTTGAACTTTACATATCAGTGTTGGGATGTAAGACAGGGAAGTGTCCACTCATATTAGTTGGGGATACTTTTGTCTCATAACATCATGATTTTTATCATGTGGTAACCAACAATTGACAAAACGAGAAATAAAGGTAAGGAGTTGAAAAGTAATTACAAGCTCTCGTTAGACGCAAGTTGCTATGATAACACAAGATTTAAACTCCAATTGTCTCGTATCAAATTAGCCTCTAGAACTTGTTGGATTTCATGTTTAATTATACATATATGTTTTCGAAATTTTTATGTATAATAAGGATCAATTACAATTTTCTTTGATTTATTTCATGCATGCATCGGTTTGTTTTAACAACTAGTTTGAAAAACCTTATTAAAACAAACACAAGGGACTCCGAAATTCATACATAAAAGTTCTCTAAAAGTTCTTGAAGTTTCGGAGACGTTGGGGAAGATGATCGTCGCTTCCCGTTGCGCCGGATGCCTCCGAGTGTTCACCGAAACCCTAAACAAGGTTGGAGAGAAAGGAGCTAGCCAATCAATCTCCAAACAAGCTTAGAATCTAGCTACAAACCCCTTCCTTAGCCTCTGAGATTTCTCCTTCCAAAGACTTAGAAAACTAAGAGAATTTTTGTGGGTTTTAGTAGTGAATTAGGAGAGAAAATAATTTCTGAATTGTGTCCAATTAGGGAGAATAATGACCTATTTATAGGTTCCAATCTTACTCTTAATCATGGCTATTCTTAAGCCACGGTTTTATGACAATTTCTCTCACAAACCAATTCCATAATGCATTATATGCACCCACAAAACGTTTGACCAAATTTGGAGCTAATCCAACCATCGATCAAATTAATCTCTTAATAATCAAAGGCAGAAAATCGACCGCTGTTCGGTTTACCGAGTCCCACTCGGTTAACCGAATTTGTCACGATCGTTTAACCGAGTACGTGACGGATGACCGAATCTTAAGGAGAAAAATTCTCCTTAACCGATCGGACCCATTCACGTCTAAAACCGAGTGCTATTCGGTTAACCGAAAATATCGGAACTTGACATTGTTCGGTCGACCGTTTCTGGTTCGGTACACCGTACCAAAGCTCCAGGCACTTTGGTCAAGTTCGGTCAATCAATTACGATTATCCGTTCCACGTTCGGTTGACCGATCCATAGATCCTTCGGTCGACCGAACCATAACGGATTACCGAACTTCTACCCGATTTTGCCTATTTCAAATTTTGGATTTATTTCCAACAAAATTTGAACTTAAGGGGGTTTTAGCAAATTCACAACTTATGCAATGTATTATCCTATGCAACAATAAATTATTGCACCCCATAATATATGCATCTCATATGAATTTATCATGACTCTAATTATGTTTATATACAACATAATTGATTTTACTTGTTCACCACATGTGTCATATTTTCTATGAGAAACCCGACACATCATATGAACCAAAAATCAAGCTTCTTGTTTCACGGTTTTTGCGGTGTGACCTATGGGAGGATCTAAACTAAGTTGACAGTGATATTAAGAGCTTAATATCACAAGCTATAAGCGGTATCTAGCTACACATTATAGCTCCCAATTAGTTAGATGTCTTAATTCCACTCGAACCAAAACCCGATCCATTTAGTGATGGAGTGCACCACTTGTGTCCGTCCCTTGCCTCATGATATTAAGAATACACACAAAGTAATATTGTGTCATCTTTGTATTAGTATTCATTTCTTGATCTCTTTAAGCTAGTTATAAATATGTGACTTAACTCAAATCACATTGTGCACATTATAACTTTGCTTTATCAAGGGGCCCACTAATATCATCACTCAATTAAGAGGGGCAATGATAATCTTTTGACTAACTATCTTCTCCAACGAAAGTTATACTTAACCAACTAATGCCTTTACACTACTCTCATCGATAGCTCATGACACTAGTCTAATTAAGAACTCCTTAAGCGATCGGATATAAGTCTCATATCAAAAGATCAAAGACACAGTAAAATATTAATGACACAGAAACACATTTCTATAATATTTTACTTATTAGGTCTATTCAGTATACAAAAGTAATATTTTCCTCTTTTGCATACCCGTGTCGTCACTCACTTGTAGAGCTGCAATGATCTATGACCAACACGACAATCTTAACTCGGTAATTAATGTCCCATGTTAATTACCATGATTGCGAATATCTTTTGTTTTATGCAAACCAATATCTTTTAGAGCTCTACGGTTAAGGACCAAGAGTCTCTTCCTTAACACTTCTAAAAGACGAATAACATAAACAAGGAACAAAATGATTTCTCATTCAATTCATAATAATTGACATTTAAAAGTAAAACTTTTAGAACACATTCCCTTCAATCTCCCACTTGTTATTAAAGTTTCTTTCTCATACATACTCAATGCATAAAACAATAATAACTAGGGTAAACCTCATTACATATCAATCATCAAGCCAATCTACATGGTTCCTCAATCCCATGGACTCGAAATGCATTTCGCCCTTGGCTTGGGATAAGGGTTTTGTGAATGGATCAGTTGTGTTGCTGTTGGTGTCCACCCATAACATATTTATTTTGCCTTCGTCGATGAGGTCACGCGTCACGAAGTACTTACGATCCATGTACTTCACTTTGTGGTGTGATTTGGGATCCTTGATTTGCGAGATAGATGCACTATTGTCGCAAAATAGCTCTATTGGTCCCTCGCTCGAGGGAACTACTCCAAGCTCTTCAAGGAACTTCTTAATCCACACTCCTTCCTTGCTCGCTTCAGCGACAACCATCACTTCGGAAGCAGTGGTTGAGTCGGTAGTAGTGCTTTGCTTCCAACTATGCCAACTCACAGCTCCACCATTCAGAAGGAAGACGTATCCTGATTGCGACCTTCTATCGTCTGGATCACTCATGAAACTCACATCCGAGTAACCTTCAGCTATCAATTCCATTTGTCCTCCATAAACAAGAATCTTATCCTTAGTCCGGTTAAGGTACTTCAGGATATTCTTGACCGCAGTCCAATGCTCAGGACCTGCGTTGGATTGGTGACGACTTGTCACACTTAGAGCATACGAGACATCGGGTCTTGTGCAAGTCATCACGTACATGATCGACCCAATTGCCGAAGCATAAGGGACATCTTTCATGTACTCTAAGTCCTTACGTGATTGCGCACGTTGAGACTTCTTGAGTTGCACACCCATACTCATTGGCACACTGCCTTTTTTGGAGTTGTTCATCTTGAACCTTTCCAAGACCTTGTCAATGTATGCACGTTGACTGAGGCCAATGAGTCTGCGAGATCTATCTCGATATATCTTGATTCCCAAGATGTATTGAGCCTCACCCATGTCTTTCATCGAAAATGCAGATTTCAATGAACTTCTCGTTTGCTCAAGCAAAGGAATATGATTGCCCATAAGCAATATGGCATCGACATATAGGATTAGGAATACTACATGGCTCCCACTAACCTTCTTGTATACACAAGGTTCTTCCTTACTTTGAATGAAGTGAAGCTTCTTCACTTCCTCGTCAAAGCGTTTGTTCCAACTCCTTGATGCTTGCTTCAATCCATAAATGGATCTTTTAAGCTTGCATACCTTCTCGCTATTCTTTGGATCTTCAAAACCTTGAGGTTGTACCATGTACACATCCTCCTCCAAGTTCCCATTAAGGAACGCCGTTTTGACATCCATTTGCCATATTTCATAATCGTGAAATGCGGCAATAGCGAGCATGATCCGAATAGACTTGAACATGGCAACCTGTGAAAAAGTTTCATCATAGTCAATTCCTTGAACTTGAGTGAAACCCTTCGCTACAAGCCTTGCTTTGTAGGTTGTCAAGTTCCCATCCATGTCCATCTTCCTCTTAAAAACCCATTTATTATGAATGACCTTTTTCCCTTGAGGAAGGTCAACCAAGTCCCATACTTGATTATCATACATGGATTCTATTTCGGATTCCATGGCCTTAAGCCATAGTTTGGAGTCTTCCCTTTCCATTGCTTCTTGGAAGGTCAAGGGATCATTGGTATCTAGTACCATGATTTCATGAAGTCCCAGATACAAATCGGGTTTCTTCCTTTCCCTTGTTGACCTTCTAAGTTCTTTTGGTTCTTCTCGTGTCTGTCGAACTTCTTCCACAATTTCTTGAGGAGTGGGTTCACGTTCAACTCTTGAACGTACACTTGGTGGGGATGATTGAGATTCTCTCACAATTTCTTGTGATGGTCTCTCGCTCACGCTCCCACTAACCAAAGGAATCTCGGTTGGGCCTTCATGATCTTGAATGTCATCATTCATTTCATGATCTTGTAGAGTATCTTGAGTTTCCTCAAGCACAACCCTACTCCCACTACTTTTTACTCTTTCTAGAAATTCCTTTTCCAGAAATGTGGCATTCCTCTCTACAATCACTCGATTGGAGGTGATATGCCAAAAGTAGTATCCTCTTGTCTCACGAGGATAACCTATAAAGAAGCACTTATCCGCATTTGGTTGAAGTTTGGTTGATATCAATCTCTTGATGTAAGCCTCACAACCCCAAATCTTGAGAAAACTGAGCTTAGGTGTTTTACCACTCCATAGCTCATAAGGAGTTTTCTCCACGGATTTGGATGAAACATTATTTAGTGTGTAAGTCGCAGTTTGTAGTGCATAACTCCAAAAGTAAAGAGGTAATTCCGCATGACTCATCATTGATCGAACCATGTCGAGCAATGTCCTATTCCTCCTTTCGGATACCCCATTCCACTGAGGTGTACCGGGAGGGGTGAGTTGAGGTACAATACCAAACTCCTTTAGGTATGAGTCAAATTCGGCACTTAAGTACTCACCTCCACGATCCGTTCGTAGAGACTTGATTTTCTTGTCGAGTTGGTTCTCTACTTCATTCTTGAATTCTTTGAACTTGTCAAAAGATTCACTTTTGTTTCTCATTAGATAAACATAGCCATAACGACTATAATCATCCGTGAACGTAATGAAGTACCTGAAACCATCTCGTGCACTAGTACTCATTGGACCACATACATCAGAATGTATCAAATCCAACAAGCCACTCGCCCTTGGGCCTTTCTTCTTGAAAGGCTTTTTGGTCATTTTTCCCATTAGACATGGTTGGCACGTTGATGCATTGCATACATTGCATCATATGTCTTTCATTTAGATTACTTTTACATCAATAAATGCTACTAAGGTATGTGTTTAGTCTTATTTACAGGATACAAGGACCTGAATGCAATTTACCCACATCCCGAGCATAAACGCGTGCAAAAGACTCATTTCTATCATAAAGACCAAGTTCAAGATTATCGGGTTACGAATGGAAATGTATCCAAGCATAAAAGCATTCAAGTCCTAATTGCAAAAAGAACAAGGACTTAAGCACAAAAGTAGTCGGGGACTTAATTGCAAAAAGTCAAGGACCTAATTGCAATTAAAGCACCAAAATATTATCTTGGAGAAAATCTAAAGAAAAATCAATGTAAATCTCCAAACATATAAAGGAATTAATCCGGAGCTCAAAAGAATGGAAAGAAATCATCCAGACGCGCAAAGGAGGATCAAATCATACCATAAACTACCAGCAAAAATCCGGATTAAATCAGAGAAGATTGTGCGGCGAAATCGCCGCATATCACATACATTGTGCGGCGGAAACGCCGCCCCCTCAGCGATCTGTGTGCTCCAATTTTGTCCAGTCGTGTCTGGACACGTGTACTTTCCAATATTATACCTAGATCCATTGTAGCAACTATAAATAGACCCGAGAACGATGTTAGAAGGGTCCTTAGTCTTTGGTTGTAATTTTTATTCTTAATCTTAGTTTTGTATTCTTCTTTTCATTAATAAAATTCTGTCTTTTATTTCTTACTTTTAGTTTTCTTTTGTAATGTCTCAAGGACCCCTTCTTCCTCCCTCCATGAGTTTCTAACTCCTTCCAAAGAGTGGAGGTGACGGATTTAGGGTGAAGAGAAGATGAATGAATGTTATTATTTTAATTTCGTGTTAGTATATTTTGATTACTTGAGTTTATGTTAAATCATTTATCATGTAATGCTTTATAACTAATATGATTTATTATAAGTTTCTGAATTCTCTAATCTAAACCTTAAATCTAAACCTCCACCCGACGGAATTCACCTCTTTGGTCTTGTTTTAGTTTTATTTGTTCTTGTTTCCTGCTTTAAATAATTAAAACCCAAAAATCTCAAAACCCAATTATTTCTTCTTTCCTTCTTCTCCTTAATCGAAAATCACGAAAATAACAAATCTCTCCCTCCTTGTGTTCGACCCGTATTTGCCACGTCTTCATTGACACCGTGCACTTGCGGTATAAATTTAATTCTCAACACACGTCTCCAATGATTTGAAATCAAGTAGACCAAGAAGGTTAGCTTCTTGCAATTTCTTGATGCGTTTTTCATTTATATTATCCTTTGCAACAATAAATTATTGCACCCCATAATATATGCATCTCATATGAATTTATCATGACTCTAATTATGTTTATATACAACATAATTGATTTTACTTGTTCACCACATGTGTCATATTTTCTATGAGAAACCCGACACATCATATGAACCAAAAATCAAGCTTCTTGTTTCACGGTTTTTGCGGTGTGACCTATGGGAGGATCTAAACTAAGTTGACAGTGATATTAAGAGCTTAATATCACAAGCTATAAGCGGTATCTAGCTACACATTATAGCTCCCAATTAGTTAGATGTCTTAATTCCACTCGAACCAAAACCCGATCCATTTAGTGATGGAGTGCACCACTTGTGTCCGTCCCTTGCCTCATGATATTAAGAATACACACAAAGTAATATTGTGTCATCTTTGTATTAGTATTCATTTCTTGATCTCTTTAAGCTAGTTATAAATATGTGACTTAACTCAAATCACATTGTGCACATTATAACTTTGCTTTATCAAGGGGCCCACTAATATCATCACTCAATTAAGAGGGGCAATGATAATCTTTTGACTAACTATCTTCTCCAACGAAAGTTATACTTAACCAACTAATGCCTTTACACTACTCTCATCGATAGCTCATGACACTAGTCTAATTAAGAACTCCTTAAGCGATCGGATATAAGTCTCATATCAAAAGATGAAAGACACAGTAAAATATTAATGACACAGAAACACATTTCTATAATATTTTACTTATTAGGTCTATTCAGTATACAAAAGTAATATTTTCCTCTTTTGCATACCCGTGTCGTCACTCACTTGTAGAGCTGCAATGATCTATGACCAACACGACAATCTTAACTCGGTAATTAATGTCCCATGTTAATTACCATGATTGCGAATATCTTTTGTTTTATGCAAACCAATATCTTTTAGAGCTCTACGGTTAAGGACCAAGAGTCTCTTCCTTAACACTTCTAAAAGACGAATAACATAAACAAGGAACAAAATGATTTCTCATTCAATTCATAATAATTGACATTTAAAAGTAAAACTTTTAGAACACATTCCCTTCAGAACTTTCCTGTTCGCACAACTAACCAAATCAATAAGACCCGTAAAAAAAATTTCGTGGAACAATTTACAGGAAAATGTCAATGTTAAAACCTTGGTTAGTTGGAAAAAATGTGTAAACCTAAACGGTCTGGATCATTGAGAATTGTAAACTTGGATTATTATAGTTAAAGTCTCAGGGTTTAGACTATGTGAGATTTCTTTATTGGGAAAATTGGGCTTTATCAAGAAATCATACTTCGAAAATATTCCCAATTAAGAACTATTTCTCCTTCCTACCAGATTCTATTTTTTATGAGAAACCTCGCAAAGCATGTCCATTTCTTATGCAAATTCAGTAGGGTTGAGGTCAATGATGGTAGTAAAACCTTATTTTGGTTTGACTTATGTTGTAATTACCTAACATTTAGGAGGTGATCGTGCACAAGAAGCAGGTAAAAAGTGAATTCTGGAAGTCAAATGGAAAATAGAATCTAACGGAATTAAAATTCCATTTGACCAAATTTTGTTGTTTGTACTTGTAACTGGAATATGATGGAATTAAAATTCTATTGTTTGTGCAGGTTAGCTAAGTCTAGGGATGAAACTGTGTCGCAGTGGGTGGAGGGGGTGTCGCCGGAGGTGGTCAGAAAAGTCGTCGCCAGAGTTGGTCGGAGAAGGTGAGGGACGTCACTGGAGAAGTGGAAAGGGGACTAGAGTTGCAAGATTAGGGTTTTCACTTGCTTTCTCACGGGAGGGTTGAGAAAATGGAGATGTAATAGTCATTTATACTTAGAAATCTAAGGGAAAATCTTTTCATTTCCTTGCATGTCACAGACATTAGGAAAATTCATGGTCAAATGGATTTTACTTTATTTTTCCTTAGAATCTTGATGCACACCCCCCGGTAAGGAGTGGTCGGAATTCACATTCTATATGCCAAAATGACATGATTTCAGTGTCCCAATTCTTTAGCGAATGACTTTTTCAGAATCAATGGTTTCATCTAAGATTCAAACCAAAACGAATGAAGAACAAATTTATCATCTTTATGGTGCATACTCATTCTCACTTATTATAGGGAATGATAAGAGATCATGAAATGTTTACCAAAAAAGGCATTTTTACCTTGGAAGAGTTTTTATACATTTCATTATAAATAGTTTTTATACCCATCAATGGAAAACATTTGAGACACTAGTTGCCACACGTGACATGAAAGTCAAGATCTTTGCTTGGCAACTCCAAATGGATGCAAGATGAGTCGAGTCGCTTGATCCCTCAGTCAAACCATTTTTTTTACCTAAATTTTATGGACCTTCTTAATGGAGTAACTAAATCAAAGTGGTTCATATAAGTTATCTGTGATTCTTATTTATTGTGAATTAACATGAAGTTAGTTGGAAACAACCTCTCTGTCATGACTCATGAGGTAACGAGGGTATGGTTGCATATATCCGACCCTCCTTACCTTGCTTAATGTGGGAGTCTCTTTTGAAGTTTTGGTGGTAATGTTGATGCAACCTAATTTTTATGGACCCTCAGGTATTTTGTTTCCTTTTGGTTTGTTGACATCGTAATTTTTTTGACTTCTATGTATTTTAATAGACTAGGATTTTGACTTGTCAAGTTTCTAGAAACACCAAAAAAACAATATGGGCAATAAAATAAACATCTAATTTTGCTTGATAACATGTTACAAAAAAATTAACTATATTGTGTTGACCATCCAATTTTGACATCCATGATCAAATTTTCGGACGCCTCCCTACACGTGTGTAGGGGTGGGACTCGGGCCGTGCCGGCCCGGCACGGCCCGCCTCGGCCCGCCAAGGTTGGCGGCACGGCCCGCCGGCCCGGCTCCTGGCGGGCCGGGCCGGGCCGGGCCGCGGGTCGTGTCGGGTTTTTTCGTGTCGGGTCGGGTTTTAAACTTTTTTTCAACTAAAAATAGAAATGATTTCCCCAAAAAATGCCAATTTTATTAATGGTTTTTGAGAAATACAAGTTTGTAGCCGAAACATAGGAATCATTACAAAAAAACCTAGGGGGTTCTAGGAAAAATTCATCCCATTTGGCGCGTTTTCGGCTACAATCTTCGACGTACGTCTACTGCTCCGGCCACGTCTCTTCGTCGTCGTCTTTGGCTTCGTATTGGTTCTGCACTCTGTCTTCTGCGTCCAACCAATCCTTTAGGCACACACACATCTGCATCGAGTCGGGCGCGAGACTGTGTCGTCGATCCGTCATCACTCGCTTCCCTGCAGAAAAAGCCGCTTCCGACGCCACAGTAGACGCCGGAGCACACAATAAGTCCTTAGCTATTTCAGCAACTATGGGAAACCTACCTTCGTTGTGTTTCCACCAGTCTAGTACATCTAAATTTTTGGATTCTTGGGGGGACATATATAAATCTAAGTTCAAAAACGAATCTAATTCATTATGACATACATTTGAAACATATTTTTTCTTCTTTTGGGTTAACCACGCCCATGTAGCGTCCTCGTCGTCTTCTAACGACATCGGCTGAACGGGTGGTTGTGATGAAGTACTTGCTACATTAGATCCTACATTATAAGTTAAACTATATTCTTCAAAATATTTTCTTAATAAAGCAATAGATGCATCTACATGGGCTTGAGGGTTATCATAGTTCATGTTTTCATAAATTTCTTCTAAAAAAACTTGTAAACCTTCTTTTTTAAACCTAGGGTCTATGACTAAAGCTAAACAAAACACTAGTGGGGGGGGATTCCAATACTTAGCAAATTTTGATTCCATTGTTGTAAATACATCTCCTAAACTATTTTGAAACCTATATTTTGCAAAAACTTTAGTAACTCTACAAATTTCGATTAAAAATAAGTTTGAAGTTGGATAATAATGTCCACTTAATTTTTTAGTAAATAGAAAAAAAGGTTTCAAAAAATCGACTAAAAATTCAATATTTAACCAATCAATTTCAGATAACATGGTATTATTTTGTTTTTCATTATAAAAAGTTGTAATAATAAGTTTATATGGAATTGTCATTTTAAGCATTTCATATGTGGAGTTCCATTTATGAGGTGCATCTAAAGTAAATCTCTTAGGCCTAATGTCATTATAGGTACAAAATTCTCTAAATTGTTGATACCTAGATGTACTACTAACTCCACAAAATCTAATAGCCTCCCTAACATTACTTACATAATATTTAAGAATCTCTAATCCGTCTTGTACAATTAAATTTAAAGAATGACATACACATCTAATATGAAAACATTGGCCTTTTACGGGTGGTTCTAAAAATGCCTTAAACATTTCTACAACAGATGTGTTGTTAGTTGCATTATCAAAAGACATGGTTGTTACTCTCTTTTTAAATTTGTGGGTTGAAATAATGTCACTAACATGATCAAATATAACACGAGTAGTGTGTGGATAATCTAAAGGTAAAAATGACAAAATTCTTTTGTTTAACCTCCAACGATCATCTATGTAATGAACAGTTGTACATGCATATGCAAATTCATTAGGTGAGGTCCAACAATCACTAGTCATTGCTACTCTTTTATTTGTTGATTCAAACAAGTTAATAATTTTCGATCGTTCAAATTCAAATCTTTTCATAGCTAAATTTTTAAAAGTACGTCTACTCATATGTTTAGTTTCAGGATTAAGATATTCACACATTTTTCTAAATGCACTAGATTCGACAGTACTAAATGACAATTCATCTCTAATTATGTATTCCACTACATGTTCTCTAGCACGAGCAGGATCAAATTTCCTAAATGTACCAGAACTACAATCTATTGTGGTTTGTCTAGAATCTTGCACAGATGAATTATGTCTAAGTTTACATTTAATTGCATGTCTAGTTAAATGGCCTGTGCCTGCACTAGTTTTAGCAGTATATTGTTTTTGGCATAACTTACAAAATGCAATGTCATTACCATCTTCATCTTGCCCTAAATCAAAATCTTCCCAAACTTTACTAGTTCTACGTCTACGTGATTTAGATGAAGATGCAACATTTGGCAATGCAACATTTTGAATTTCATCGTCAGAACTAGTCATGCAAATTACTAAGTAAAGCATAAATATTGTTTTCAAACTAGCCATGTAATCTAATGAAGTGAATGCAAAGTAAGTTTAGAAAATGCTCAGTGATCGGCGAGAAGTCGGTCGGACGAGAAGAAAACTCGGATGGAAAGCTTCAACTCGACCCACTTTACTTCAAACTCGACCCGCTTTTCGCAAAACCCGACTAGCACAAATTGCTTGAAGATTGGAAATTTGGAATGATTAGAAGAGAAGAAGATTGAGAGAATTGGTGAGGAATGAGTGAAGGGGTGGGAAGTATTTATAGGATTGGTAAAAGTAAAAACAAAAAAAAAATTAAAAAAATGGCTTATAGCCGCGACGGGCCGTGCCGGCCCGCGCCAACGGCAGGCCCGCCGGCCCGCCGCGGGCCGGGCCGGCACGGCCCGCCAGCCCGGCGTGCCGCGTGCCGCGTGCCGGGCCGGGCCGGCCCGCCACGGGCCGGCACGGCCCAGGTCCCAGCTTTACACGTGTGCTTGTAATTGTAAGATTCCTATAAATTCACATTTCAAAAAATAACTACTAGTACACACTAGATATATGCCAACCAACAAATGAAGTACTAACCAAGTGCAGAGTTGAACTAACACTACGAATCTGATTGGCTGTTACTTGCTTCAAGAAGTGACACATTCCGATTTGTAAAAAATATTTACTTTAAAAAAAGAAAGATGAGTATATAACAAGGCTTATTGTGACTCACATTTAAAACAAGATCAGCTAAGTATGGTTTGAGAGCATACGAGTAGGGTTGGACGGGTCAAACCCGCCAACCCGTAAAACCTGACCCGGTGAAATCGGATTAGGGTCGCTATTTACAACATGTTTAGAAAATAAGATCCGCCAACCCGCTAAAATAAAAGAATAATAATATTATATGCACATATAAATATATAATCTAACCTATCATTTCTAAACTTATTGTTTAACTTATTAATAGTTCATAATCTAACAAATTAGAACGTAATCTAATCTAAACCTTCTAAGTCTCAACCCAAACACAATTTCATTAATTTACTAAAAAATATTGTTATTTACATGATTTTGTTTTTGAATTTTTAGTATTTTAATATTTTTTAAATAAGAGAACCCACCAACTCGCCTAACAACCCGCTAAGGAGGCGGGTCAGGTTGTGGGTGGTTGGTTTTCTGAGGCATCTTACGATCCGACTTGTAACTCGCCAAACCCTGATGGGTTAAGTGCGGTGCAGTCGACCCAAATCTGCCCCGAATCTGACTCATTTATAGCTCTAGGTACAAGCTTATCTCATGGACTAACAAATCCTACCTCCTTGGAAATGGCCCGAATGCCCATCCACGTTACAAGCACTCCAATCAGGGCCCAAACCCTTTTAACTAATTTTCCGAAACTTTTTTTTTTCTTTCCACAGAATAAAAACAAAGTAAAGTAAAGAAAAGAGCAGAGAAAAAAACCAAACATTACTGTTTCCGGTCTGCCAAGACCACCTCCACTTCGCCGCTTCTTCCACTGCACCGCGATCTCTCCAGACCAAACCCCCGATTCTCGCCTCAGATCCGATCCAGGCGGCCGGTTCGATCACTCGATCGCTCAAATCGTCCTCGCGCGGTCGGAAAGGCGAGTTTTTTTGGGGGAAATTCGGCTATAGGTCCGATCTTGGGTCGGAATTCGCATGCAAGATCGGATTTTGATGAAAGATTTGGTTTTGGATTGTAGGGTTCGGTTTTGTTTGAAATCGGAATCCAATTCTGGGTCTTTGATTTGAGGTTTTTTTGTTTAAGGTCATAAAGGGTTTTGGTTTGTGTAATTCAGTTAAAGGTGAAACCTTTCACTATGATTGGTGGCTTTAGTTGAGATTCTGATATGGTTTAGGAATTTAGGAGAATCTCCCTTTTTATTGGTTTTTAGGGTTTTGGTGGTTGATTTTGGCCCCAATCTGTAAAATCAAATTCAGCAGTGAGCTTTTAGAGTGGAATAATCAAAATTTAGTGTTGTTACCTGCATGTTGGTTGGATTCTAGGGTTTGAGATTTGAGAGAAGATTGTTTGTTGAATGGGGACTAGAGCAATGGGGTCTCAGAGTGGCGGTGGACAGCAATCACACCTCCAAAACCTCCCAAGACAAGGTTCCTTGTACAATCTCACACTCAATGAGGTCCAGAGCCACTTAGGAGAGCCTTTGCATAGCATGAACCTCGACGAGCTTATCCGGAACGTACTTCCTGGGGACGGAGACCAGACTTTGGAATTGGACATGGAGAACGCGTCACGAGAAGCGACTGGTTCGGGATTGCAACACCAGGGTAGCGTGAAGATAACAAGAGCGTTGAGTAAGAAGACAGTGGATGAGGTGTGGAGGGATATTCAGCAAGGGCAGGGGAAATCCGGTGCCGAGAGGGTCGCGTCTCAGGAGAGGCAGCCTACGATTGGTGAGATGACTTTGGAGGATTTCTTGGCCAGGGCCAGGGCTGGTGTTGTTACTGAAGGCTTGGATATGGATAAGAATGTTATCCCCGCCAAAGTTGGTGCTGCGGGTAGTGCCAACCCAGGGGTCGGTGGGCAAGGTTACGCTCCGGGCGTTCAGTGGTTGCAGCCGTTTAATCAGATACCTACGTTGGGGCAACAGGCACCACAGGCCCAATCAGGCATTATGGGTTCATTCATGCCGAGTCATGCCGGGCAACTACCATCAGGTAACATTTTAGGTTCCAGTTTCCCTGATAGTCAGATGACGAGTTCATCCCCCATGGGACCGCTGTCAGACACACAAACGTTTGGGCGGAAAAGAGCTCCTGGTGATGTAGTGGAGAAGACGGTCGAAAGGAGGCAGAAGAGGATGATCAAGAATAGGGAATCTGCTGCCCGTTCTCGGGCCAGGAAGCAGGTATGCACTGATTCTTTTACTATTTGTTTTTTTCTTGATTCTGTCTTAAGATGAGAAGTTTGGAATGCTGAATGCACCTTTAACTGTCAGGCATACACCAATGAGCTTGAGAACAAGGTTAAGGGTTTGGAAGAAGAAAACGAACAGCTCAAAAAGCAGCAGGTATTCCCTGGTTAATTGTTTTCATATTTATGTTTAACCTTTCTTGTAGTCCCTGGTTAATTGTTTCATGTTTATGTTTAACCTTCTGGGATACAGGTGATCCATTCCATAAATGATCACGCTTTTCTTCCATGTCTATCTTGACTTCATCACAGGACCACTTAAATACATGTTTAACCATGAATTTTAGAGTTTTATGTTGGTAGATTTTTACGCAGTGCACCTCAGTTTAGAAGGATATTTGCTGAAATTTAGACATGATGCTGACGTCATTATTGTTGAAAGCATGTGCGATCTCATATTTTAAGCTTTTAACAGCCAATAACACCCATAAAACTATTTGTGCATGATAATTTTGCAAAGAATCTCCTAGTTCAATTGGTCATAGCTATTGAAGCAAATTGAAATTTGGTGCTGAAGGCTCTGGATACATTGACAATTTTGTTGGAAACAAAGTTTGATTAATATTCTGTCATCTCAAGTCTTTCCTTTGTTTTTTGGTTAATAACTCAATCAACTATTGGAATGAGTGGTTGTACTCTAAATGAGAAATAATAATATTTGGAGGTGAACGTGACAGTGGATGTAGATGTGTAATTTTTCTAATTCTTTTCATGAATAATTTGGATCACCCATGAGAATTAGTCTCTGTAGAATCCAACTAACGTAAGAAACTTTTGGCAAATGAAGTTTTATCACCAGTTTGCTTTCTTAGATCCTGTTTATTTATTGTCCAAGTTCTAGACCACATTTATTAGTAACCTTAAAGACTTCTCTGTATTAGTCTCTCCCCTTTCATTTTCATGTGAAGTCTTACAGAAAGATTACCCTGGAAATCTGGAATGTTGATCTAGTTGTTCATTCACATTTATTACATCTCTGGTCACAACTTTGTTTTATTTTCTTAATAAACTAAAAATCTAAGATAGTTTTTTTGATCCGTAAGAATCTAAGATAGCGTGCGTTTAGATTTATGAATCCCATAGCTTAGTTGCCTTGCTTTCTTCAGAATTTCAGGCGCTCAAAGCCTTTTGCATCTAGAAATTATGTTTATCATCATCCATCACCAAAACCATGTTTTTGACCTCATCAAGCCAAAAGCATTTCTCCCAGATTGGATAGCAAGGGCAGTTCATAAGCAGTGAGGCGCTGCAAAGTAGTCGTCGTGACTATTTTACGTATGATTTTGTTTTATGATTTTTGCTTGCATGTT
The DNA here is from genome assembly GCA_963682175.1 of Triglochin maritima. Classification (NCBI taxonomy): domain Eukaryota; kingdom Viridiplantae; phylum Streptophyta; class Magnoliopsida; order Alismatales; family Juncaginaceae; genus Triglochin; species Triglochin maritima. Next base: position 39,009,220 of record OY821779.1, read on the forward strand.
TTATTAAGGATTGGCTGCATAACCACTCCAGATGATCCCAAAGCTTCTTTTTTTGATCTTTTGGCCAATGTCACATATTTTCCTTTATTTGAGTTTTGTTCCGATCCCCAAAAATAGTCTTCTACCACACATTTATATTAACCTGAACGTAAAATAAGGACAAATTGTCAAATTTGATGTAGTATGCATGAAAGTTTAATGCAAAGAATGATTTTATCCAATCATTCACTTTTCTATGTGCAGGAATTGGACTCAATACTGTACTCTGTACCACAACCTGAACCCAAATTCCAGCTGCGACGGACAAGTTCATCGCCGATCTGACCACGTTCTTGTGAATTATGTTACTTCATGTTGTTTTTTTCCGTATTTTGTTAGAAAAGAGTAGGCAGCTTATACCAAGCTCTCCTAGCACGAGCTCCTTCAAGACTTGTGCTTCTTGTAACTTAATCAGTTTAGAAATCCTTTGTACATTACATAACTTACCACATATTGTGAATCTATAAATGTCATGTGTGTTAGTGTGTTAATGCAATCAACAGCATCTTATAATGGCTGCCAGTGTTTGGTGTTAATCAACAGCATCTTATAATGGATGATACGCAAATGTAAACATTATGTCATGGCCAATGGTCAAGTTTTGATACAGATGTAAATCTCATTTAAGTCCTTTATCCTGCAACAGATCCAATGCTCATGGCATGCTGCTCTCGTGTCTCAAACTTTGTTCTTCGTGTTCTTCAATGTTGCATTTCTGGTGGTCGAATTCTCTCTCTTCCTCTTTGAAGGTTCCATGTAAAATTTTGACGTGAGATGGATGTGAATCTGCAAAATAAAAATAAAAATTATGCACTGCTAGTTAAAAAATTGAAATTGCCCATTGGAATGAGTAAAAACTCGATCTATTTTTTTGGCAATTGGATTAGAATGGACTAAATAAAAATTATTCCTAAACTGTTTGTATTTCTTATTTATAGTGAAATGACAGAAGATTGATTGTGCATAACTTCTCTGATTACCAAAGGTATGGCTACGTATGTCAAGCTCCCCTTACCTTTGCTTATGTGGGAGCTTTTTCAGGCTAATGTTGATGTGGATATTAAAAAGTTGAATAGTTTACATACATATTTTTGGGGACAAAGATATAAACAATGTCCATGAAAGTCAAATTCTCACTTTCAGTTGTCATATGGGATCTGATCCTCCTCTGGGAACACTGGTCTAAGATCTTCATTGTCTCTGTAAACTTGGACAAGAGCTGCTGCTTTATATGCAAACAGACCAAACATTGCTGGGACAAGCTGCACATGTAGAGAACATTGTGAGCTCACTTGTGAATAAGAACAATAAACCAGAATAGGACTGTCAATCTAAAGAAAACAAATGGTCTAGTTATGTTCTTTCTCAACCTTTCAGGCTTCTTGTAGCTCCTTACCTTTAGTTCCAAAACCAAATCATGGTTCTCTGGAACCAAATCTCAGCAAGTTTAGTTCCAAAACCAGGTATCAATAACATAAGCAAGTCTAGTTCAGTATAGCAGGTCTTACAAATCCTTTGTCTAAAAGTATTCATGCCACTCAATCTCTCTCTAGTTCACTTTTTATTTATTCGCCTTGGTAACTTGATAATATAAATATTTAGCACAATAATACCAAAAAGCAATTTATGAATGCAGGCTAGAATCTGATTGAAGCTATTTTTACCACGCCTAGTTACATATATCACATATATGATTTACAATTTCATTTCTAAAGCGATAATCAGCTAATGCCATTGAATGGCAATGCTAATGTGAACATGATTCACTATATATCTATATCTATTTTTCATCATACATGGAAATGGCAACAAAAAAAATTCCATTCAATTCACATAATGGTATAGAACCATGAAAATTGACCACTTAAACTAACCTGAAAATCAAGGACATCACTGTGAGACTTGTTGGACAGAGCCCAAATACCATAAATTACGACAGGAAAAACCAGCCTCGGAGATGAGAGCGTAATGCTGCTACCCTTTATTACTGTTTCAAGGAGATTTTGCAGATCTTCACTTCTTATCCCGATCCTAACACGTGCATGTCAACAATACAAAGAGCTAAGAAGATTCTATGCAAAATGAAGTGGCAAATCAAAACTGAAATATGTTGTATTTACTTTTTTGATCTTTTTTCTGCATGAATACTGATGGAACTGCTTCCTTGGATAGGTTGTCCGTGTGAGAGTATAAAAGCTGAAGATATAAGCAACTGTATCAAATGTGAGTACTTTTTTGAGTGAATATCCAAACTAATCTCGTTGGGAAAGTATACGATAGGAATGTACATTATTGCTTAAATAGACATCCTATATTGAGGTTACCGGGATGAAATAAGGAATCAAGTAGGAAACATTATTGAGGAAATATTAACTAAGAAACACCTTATCGATTGAATATCTAATATCCAATTATTTCCTAATTCTAAAAGCTTTACTATTTAATAGGGCACATAATTTTTTTGTCGAGTTCTAGACAAAAAGGCACTTACATTTCTCATAGACATGTTAGGAGTCAATATATTAGAAATAGGGGTACCATAATTCCTTTTCGTGGTAGGTTATAACCATATATGATAAACAATAGACTAAATAACCAACCTTAGAAGAACTCCAACTGCATAACTAATAGAAGCCTGCAAAATTCCACAAAGAGGAATATTAGGTGGCCACCCTAGTGATATAACATCATAGAATCTGCGAAATTAATTTCCTGGGGAAAGCTCACTACAAAATTGTATTAACGTTAAACTAGTTTTTCTTTCCCATATGTTTCCAGTGGAGACAAAGGATCAAATTCAAACCAGTGATAACCTCAAAAACCTCAAGAAGTTTACAATTGGGTGCATTATTTAGTGTCATCATACAAATCAGAAACGATGGGATGTTGTCAGTAATGAAAGTTGGATTACTAAGACTCGAATGGATTAATGGAGTAAAAGAATAACTGTTCGAAATTTCCACATACCTGGGGTGATAATGCAACCAAACAGTATCCACTGCACGCAACTCCAATTCCAGCAGTTAGAAGCAATAATTCTCTCTTAATCTGCAAAGAGAAACAAACTCAGTGTCCATCACAACTTCTCTAATAAGGACGCTAATATGGTTTGCCACAACTAAAATTCGTCTGTTAGTGCAAAAACCCTAATATGGTTTGCTATTCTTAGTTATTGTGAATTAGCAGAAAACTGTCTAGACATCAGATCACGGGTCAATCAGAAGCAACCTCTCTATCACAGGGTGATAGGGGCATGGTTGCGTACATCCGACCCTCCTTTACCCTACTTAATGTGGGAGCCTCTTTTGAGGTTTTGGGGTAATGTTAATGTTAATGTTGAATGTGCAAAAATGTGCTGCTTTTATTAACTAGTTTGCAACATAGTGTCTAAATGACTTTCTTCCTGCATAATGAAAAATAGTTGACAATATTTCTACACAGTATGAAATGATGAAGCTTCTCAAGGGTTTAATCCTTGTTCTTCACAAGCTTATAAAAGAAGTCTGCAGGTTGAATAATTTGTGTGAACATAGTCGACAAATTAAAAATCATAACTCAGACAGACAAATACATAGAATGTACCTACTTAACAACCATGATGCACCACAGTCATCTCAACCAATGCAATTCAACAAGAAATAGACACTTTCTGATGTCATAACAAAAATTATTAACCATCAAAATTATTTTCTTAGAGCCATTTCAAACTAAAGGCCTTTAAGAGGCTTCTCACACTATTACCTTCTCTCGATTTCAGTTAGAAGCATTTTATTCTTATCCATTTTCCTATAGACCTATGATGGTTGAAAGTCAAGATTGGTAGGTCACAATTGCAGCCTTTTTGTACTACCGGTTTTGTTGTCCAAACAAGAGGAAATTCATGCTTCTGTGGGTTGTTACCGACACCGATTGATCTTATTTTGATAAAATTTGTATCCCAAGTGTAATTCAATGTGTGACAGAGAATAAGGATGAAAGCAAAGGTTATGTTTGTTTCTTCCTTACATCTGAAATGTCTTTGGACAGGATACGATTTCTTGATGAGTAGAAGACCTTGGAATTTTCATCATGGACAGAGATTAACTTATGACTTAACTTTATCACAGGCATCCCTGGTACATCAAAAATAGATAGGTTTCGGTTTTCGCCTTTCAAGGTTGCCTAGATATATGGCCCAATGGATTAATGTTCTCACACTTCAAATTCAAGGAACAATTAACTACGAACTTTACAGGGTATAGGTAACAACGGTTGAACAATTTCATGAATGAAAAATAAGAAAAAATTGTGAACCTAAAAAGATGTCATACAGCTTCATATTGCAGAAAATTGAGCTTCTTCCTTTTTTCACTATCATTCTGTCTCTCCTGCAATCCAACATAAAAACAATGATCGTTGAAACTTTCACCAGTAAATTAGAGAATTATAGCACATACAAAATGAATTGACCAGAACATCAACTTATTCAAAATGAAATGCAAATGTTGACAATATTACGCACACCTTCAAGATGAGCTTCTTGTTCACTGGAGGTTTGGTGTCACCAGCAATCCATTCCTGGGTTTTAGTCAGTTTCAGAAATCCACTGGAGTTGTCATCTTCCTGTATCCAAATTGGAAAAAAACAGAGATATTACCCAAAAGAATTGTCAGAAATTCATAAAATGAAATCTTAGATGATGGCATTACCTTTGTTTGTTGATGATCCTCGACAATCGTGTTTTCATAGTCAGATTCAATGGAAACGAGATCATTTCTCCTATAAATCACGTCGGTAACTCTAGTGATAAAATCTCCATTAGTTTGTCTCTCCCTCAAGAATATCTGCAGTACATCATCTGCTACAACTTCATTTCCTGAAAGAGATAAAAACCCCACAACTTCAGCACAAGAATGATAAATACCCCAAAATTAGTAGTCCAGCACACCATTAATACACTCAATCGATCGAAAATACTTGGAATGATTCTACCACTTCTCCTTGAAGGAGTTGTTTAGTATTGGCTGAACCTAGATGAAGGGGATTTTCTCATTTACACTGGTGCCACAACTCCAATGGTTTAAGAAGTCTTGGGCTATATCGATCTTCCTTAAAAAAAATCAAGGTTTTCCACCATTTAATATTGTTCCTCTAGTTAATCGCTTATCAATTGACTTACTGCATCATCAATGGAACAACTACAAATTGAGTACGGAATCACAATTTTTTATCTTAGTACCACCAAAATGAAAAAAATGGAAATTCTTGACAAATAGCATTAAAAAGGAACTATAATAACTAGCACTCTTCAGCAATACCTTGCCTAATACTTCACTGTTGTATTTTCCTATTCAGGCACAGCCCAAAGGGTGCTAATTCATAGCAAAACAAATCCTAGGATATAATAATTATAAATCAAAATCCCACAATATCCTTTCCTAACCCAACAAATGAAACACTTTCAGGTAGTTCACCGAGATTTATTCAAAACCAAAACCTAGGAATGATACTTAGACCCAAAACCTCTAAAAACCCTTTTTGTGACATACCCTACGTAGATCACCGTGGGAATTTTGTTTCTCTAAAACTAAAAACAAACAAACAAAATAGAACACCTTGAGTGGGCATTTACACAAAACAAATACTTAGGACATGATAATTATGACCCCAAACCCCCCCAAAAAGTCCTTTCTTAAAATACCCAACAAGAAGAATACTTCCGAGTAGTTCACCAACACACAAAGTGTATTGTGTCAAATGTCACAAGTTCGTAGCGACAATCTACATGCAATTTTCTTTCGTCAAAACCCCTAAAAATCCCCCTATCCTAACCCAACAAATAGAATACATTCGCTTAGTTCACCAACACTCACACACAGAACACTCCAAAAACCCTTTGAAGCAAGCAAAGTAGAAGTTCACCGAAACACAAAGTATCTCCTCTGTCAAAGGTCACATGTTTGGGGCTTTGGGCAGTGACAATTTACCTACAATTCTCTTCCACCAAAGCCCCAAAAACCCCCTTTGCAACTCAGCAAATAAAACACCTTTGGTGAGACATTTTGTTGGTTAATGGGGATCAATGCAGGGATCGTACCTTCTTGTGGATCAAATCTTTATGCTATGGTGCGATTGGTTTGCAGGAACTCAACTTGGAAGTGAGGGAATTGACTTCAAGAATGATTTTTTGGTGATTGGTTTGCAGAAGAACTTAAAATAATTTTGAGAACTAAATTTCGAGAGTTCCAAACCCTTATAAAATTGCATTGGGAATGACTTCCCCTACTTCCACTCTAAACTCAAACGAAGCCATGAAATTGAGTTATGAACTTTTCACGACTTCTTACAGACCAATCACACCACGACGAAATCAAGATCAAGCCAATTGTCTTATATCCCAATACATTTATACAACACTAAAACCTTGACATGATAATTATGCCCCAAAACACTAGAAAAACCCTTTTCAAACGTACCCAACAATCAAAACACCTTGTGAGTAGTTTACCAACGCACAAAGTGCTTCAGATTCCCGGAGGCACCTATAATTTATCAGAAAAAAATCCAACAACTAAACCATCCCTAGGCACCCAAATCAGACATACCAAGAACAATACCCGAAAAAGTGAGAAACTATTATCATGTACCTGGGGCGGAGACGGAAGTTCTGGAGAAGGGCAGTGAGGTGGGAGGCCTCCTGGTCCTGGAGAAGGTGTGGTGGGGAGATGGAGGTGGTAATATCTTTGCTGGTAGCAATGGTGAAACCCCTGCTCGGTTCAGAGCTTCCATATCTGCCTTCTCACTCTACCAAATCTCAATCATATCTTGTGGTCGGACAAACAGAAAAAAACATCTCCAAGTGTTTGGTGTGAGCTTTTTAAAATTTTAAGTCAATAATGTTTTTTTATTGATCAAGGCATAGGTTATTTGTAATTTTTAAAAGTGGTAGTATTAATTTTAATTATTAAGTTAGTATCGTATTTTACTGATCAATGATTCTTAGGAAGGTGAAAATTGACATTATATCTTATTCTCACAAAACTAGTCGTTAGACCAATTAAGATACATGTGTTGTGTTTTTCCCCAGTCTATATTGAACTACAATGAAAACAAATATTATTAGAATTTTTTGCTGAGATCGATGGTGTTGAGCTGCAAGATAGTGGTAAATACGATGGGATAGAACTATTTGATGTCAATTTTTCATTTGCAAAGTGTGGTTAGGTTGCGGATGATATAAGTAGTTAGATAGGGAACATAAATATTTCTTAACTCAAGATTGAACTTGAGATTTTAGCTTAGACAGATTTTGCGTTTTCCAACATATATATGAGTTGAATAAAGAAATACAAAGAAAGCAAAATAGGGAATAAAGTGAGAAAAATAACTTATTGAATCGTTGAATACACAATACAAAGGGATATTGAAGGAGACGACTTTGGATATTAGTGTAGTCTTTGAGAAGAAGTTTGAAGTGTGGTTGAGGGATTTCTTTTAAATATTTTTGGTGCTTTAAATATATATTTTAAACATTTTATGTTAGTGTTGGTAGTCATGGGATTATTTTGGAGCGTATGTTTTTATTTTTGAATTTCTTGAACTAGCCGGTTAAAAAATAGTCATGTGATTTCACTTTTACTTTATTTATTTGCATGATTTAAAAATACGAATTGTCGTGATCAAAAGTTCTAGACATACAAAGAAGGGGTAGTATTGTGTTGAAGGACTAGTAAAAATCACTTGTGTGCTTTCGAGTTCTATGTTGTACGAGATTGTATTGTTGTTGTTTTTGTTTTCTTATTTTGAAGGAGGACGAAGTTTCAGCTAGTTTTGTTCGTAGTTCACAATGTTAGATCACCACCTTTCGGTCGACGAGAAAGATGAAGAAGAAAACAAAGTTGAAACTAAATGAGATAACTAATCAGTAAACATTACTAATTACTTATCTAATATAACGATTTTGGTCGTTCAAAATATATATATATATATATATATTATATTGATCATTATGTACTATATACTAACCATTTTATGATCAAGATATTTCATATATATGCATTTAAAGTTTTTATTTGAATTTTCTAATTAGAACATAATAATAACTAAGAGCCTGATCCGCTGCCCGAACCACCACCTCCACCATCTCATCCACCACCTCCACACATGCACTGAAGGGAATGTGTTCTAAAAGTTTTACTTTTAAATGTCAATTATTATGAATTGAATGAGAAATCATTTTGTTCCTTGTTTATGTTATTCGTCTTTTAGAAGTGTTAAGGAAGATGCTCTTGGTCCTTAACCGTAGAGCTCTGAAAGATATTGGTTTGCATAAAACAAAAGATATTCGCAATCATGGTAATTAACATGGGACATTAATTACCGAGTTAAGATTGTCGTGTTGGTCATAGATCATTGTAGCTCTACAAGTGAGTGACGACACGGGTATGCAAAAGAGGAAAATATTACTTTTGTATATTGAATAGACCTAATAAGTAAAATATTATAGAAATGTGTTTCTGTGTCATTAATATTTTACTGTGTCTTTGGTCCTTTGATATGAGACTTATATCTAATCACTTAAGGAATACTTAATTAGATCAGTGTCTTGAACTATCGATCAGTGTAATGTAAAGGCATTGGTTGGTTAAGTACAACTTTTGTTGGAGAATATAGTTAGTCAAAAGATTATCATTGCCCCTCTTAATTGAGTGATGATATTAGTGGGCCCCTTGATAAAGCAAAGTTATAATGTGCACAATGTGATTTGAGTTAAGTCACATATTTATAACTAGCTTAAAGAGATCAAGAAATGAATACTAATACAAAGATGACACAATACTACTTTGTGTGTATTCTTAATATCATGAGGCAAGGGACGGACACAAGTGGTGCACTCCATCACTAAGTGGACCGGGTTTTGGTTCGAGTGGAATTAAGACATCTAACTAATTGGGAGCTATAATGTGTAGCTAGATACCGCTTATAGCTTGTGATATTAAGCTCTTAATATCACTGCCAACTTAGTTTAGATCCTCCCATAGGTCACACCACAAAACTGGGAAACAAGAAATGAGGATTTTGAGTTCATAGGATGTGTCGGGTTTTCATATAGAAAATATGACACATGGGGTGAACAAGCAAAATCAAAATTATGTTGTGATTTATAACATAATTAGAATCTAAATTAAATTCATATGTGATGTAAATATTATGGGGTGTAATGATTGATCATTACATAGGATAATATGTTACATAAGTTGTGAATTTACTACTAATCCCGAAATGTCAAATTTTGTAGGGGTTAAACCGAAATTTGACAAGTCTGCAGCACAGTGCACAAACGGTCGACCGCTAAACAGTAAACGGTCGACCGGATGTGGGACGGTCGACCACAATATTGCACGGTCGACCGGATGTGCGTACATCGTAACAGGGATTTCATCTGTTCGTTTTCGGTCGACTGAATTTATCGGTCGGTCGACCGAACATTGTGATGAAATATTTTAATGTTGCGAACGGTCGACCGAAACCAGGTCTACACGGTCGACCGGACCTCGCAGACGGTCGACCAGTCAGACGGTTTTATGCAGAATTAATTTAAGAATTAATTAGATCATGCATGGAATTGGTCCATAATTGATTTAATTCGTGGCTAAGACTATTTATTAATAAATAATGGATGGTTAGATGGAATTTTGCATGGAATCATGGGCAAGAGGTTGCACATGAATAAGTAATTTGGAGAGAACCTATAAATACAAGGTTATCTCATTACCTCCTTAATTAATTCATTATTTTTCTTATGCAAAATCTCTCTCCATAATTCTCCACGAAAATTCCTTAATTCTTAAGTTTAGTTTTAGTTCTTCAGAGGTCATCTTCTAAAGGGAACTAAAGAGGGGTTAGTAATTAGATTCTAAACCCAATCGGAGATTGAGAGACTAGCTTCCCTCTCTCCGATCTTGTTTAGAGTTTGGTAAATACTCGGAGGCATCCGGCGCAGCGAGGAGCATCCCAACCGTCTCCGAATCTTCGAGAAGTTTTAGAGAACTTCTAGGTATGAATTTCAGAGCTCCTTCATGTTTGTTTTAATAGAGTTTTTTGAAACTAGTTTGTTAAAACAAACCGATGCATGCAATAAATTCTAGAAAATTGAAAATTGATCCTTATTATACATGAAAATTCGAAAAATATATATGTATAATTAAACATGAAATCCTGCATGCACCACCACCGTATCCACCACCATAACAAGATCCAGAATCTTTTCCTGAACCAACACCTCCTCTACAACCTCCACCATTTCTATATCCATAACTTGAACCGCTATCAGAAACCCCTTTCATTTTTCTCGTGTTAATGGAGTTTGAAGGAGGTGCAACAATGCGATTAGTTGAATTCGTGAGCGTTCCAAAGCAATATAAAATACACGAGTGCAAATGCTTAATAAACGAATTTTAGAGGTTGATGTGTTTGTTTTAAATATCGCAAGTGCACGACGTCGGTGAAGAAGCGGCAAGTACGGGTCGATCCTCAGGGAGTTGAGTAGTCTCTGGTTTATCCAAAATCAAGTGGCGAAAAAGGAGAAAGAGATTTGATTATGCTAAAACTAAACTACACTAAACTAGAAAGTAAGAAATGCTTTAAAGCAACTAAAGATTGGAAATCAGGAAGAGAAACCCCTAAGGGGTGGAGTGTGTGCACATATGAAGTGAAATAAGTGATGAATGATGCATGTAAGCATGTATGTATGTGTTGTTATACCCAAAGGTATTTATAGGTTGTGTAATAAAGGAAGAAACTAAAGTAATAGTTTGTTAAAGTTTATTAACTTGTAAACTAGTACGTGGAAGTTGGAAGAAGATAAAGAGAATTGACACATGACATGTGCATAAATTGTGGAGTTATTTAATTAATAAATTAATCAATAATTCTTCTGGACAAGACGGAAACAACTGAAAAATAGTTGCTTGAAACCAATAACTGAAAACCAGTTATGGACATTTGAATTTGATTCAATCCGTTGTGTCCGTTTGAAGAGATGTTAATAACTCTATAAATTTGAGAATTTAGTTTCTTCTCAATACAACATTCTTCCTCTTCTTCTTTCCTTAAGAAAAAAAAAATAATTCACCACTGAAATCTCCAAGTATTGCTGCTTGTAGATTTCTTGGTTTTGTTGTATCCTGAGGGTGTACTGCCATTCTAATCCCTACAGCAAACTAGATAGTGGGGGCATAAACACCTTAAAGAAAGTGTTCTACACGCCTCAAAGCCTTCTGATATTCCTAACAATTTTAAGGTGTTTATCATGGAAACCAAATCAGAAGCTGCCTTCGCTGTGATGAATCAAGACTTTGTGAAGTTGGACAGGTTCGATGGGACAAATTTCACCCGCTGGAAAGACAAGATGTTGTTCCTGCTTACTGCACTAAAGATATCATATGTGCTGGATTCTAACAAAGAAGAACCAGCAACACCTTCAGATGATGATACCGAACAAATTATTTAAGAGCGCCGAAAACGTGAAGAAGATGAATTGCTGTGTCGAGGTCACATTTTGAATACTCTGAGTGATCGGTTGTACGACTTGTTTACATCTGTCAAGTCACCGAAGGAGATCTGGAATTCTCTAGAGTACAAATACAACACCGAAAAACAAGGAGCAGATAAGTTTTTATCTATGAAATGATTTGAGTATGCTATGAATGATAATGTTTCTGTGTTAGATCAAGTTCATGAATTGCAGATTATTGTGTCTAAACTGAAAGACTTAAAGGTAGATGTCTCTGAACAATTGCAAGTGGGGGCTATCATAGCCAAACTTCCTCCTAGTTGGAACAACTATAGAAAGAAACTTCTGCATACTACTGAAGATTTCACCCTTGAACAATTGCAGAAGCATCTGCGGATTGAGGAGGAAACTCGAATAAGGGACAAGAAATCTTCGGCGGAAGTGACTGATAAAGTTAATTTTGTTGCAGGAAAGGGAAGTCATTCCCTGAAAAATGTGGGCAAGTTTCAAAAGAATAAGAGAAAGTATTCTGAAACAAATAGCTCCAACACACTCAAGAAAGACAAGCCCGAAAATCATGCTTTCATTGTGGAAAGAAAGGGCATTTCAAACGTGATTGCTGGCATTGGAAAAGGCTGAAGAAAGAAGAGAATAATGACAAGAAAAGTGCAAATCTTGTTGAGGATATGAAAGACATTGTTGCAATGGTTTCTGATATGCATGTCAGTATGATAACTGAATTGCATATGGCCTGCATCACCAAATCTAATGATTGGTGGTTTGACTCCGGTGCTAGTGTCCATGTTTGTAATGACAAAAGTCATTTCAAAGAATATGAAGATGTGAAAAATGGACAAGAAGTGCTGATGGGAAATCACAATGCTGCTAAGGTTTGTCGAAGAGGGACTGTGGAACTTCAGTTCACTTCTGGCAAGAAATTAATTCTGATTAATGTCCTGCATGTTCCTGAAATAAGGAAGAATTTGGTGTCTGCAACTTTACTGGTTAAGAAAGGTGTCAAGGCTGTCCTTGAGTCTGAAAGTTTGATCTTGTCTAAGAATGGAGTGTTTGTTGGGAAAGGATACACTTGTGATGGAATGTTCAAGTTGTCTATTGATAATATTATGAATAAAACTACAAGTTCTGTTTACTTTGTTGAGTCTTCTATTTCTTTATGGCATTATCGTCTTGCTCATGTTAATTATAAATACTTAGAAAACATGTCTAAACATGATCTCATTTCTTATAAACATAGTGCACATATAAAATGTGAAATTTGTATTCAAGCAAAAATGACCAAGAAATCATTCCCAAAACATGAGAAGAGTTCAGAATTGTTGCATCTTGTTCATTCAGATGTTTGTGAATTAAACGGTAAATTAACTAGAGGAGGAAATAGATATTTTATTACTTTCATTGATGATTTTTCTAGGTACACATTTGTTTATCTTATGAAAAATAAGGATGAAGCATTTGATAAGTTCAGATGTTATAAAGCTGCTGTTGAAAATCAAAAGGATAAGAAAATAAAAATCTTGCGAAGTGATAGAGGTGGTGAATACTTCGCAAATAGATTTACATCATTTTGTGAAGAAAATGGAATAATACATCAAACCAGTGCACCATGCACACCACAGCAAAATGGGTTAGCAGAAAGAAAGAATAGAACTTTAGTAGATATGGTCAATGCCATGTTACTAAGTGCTAAACTGCCATTTAGTTTGTGGGGTGAAGCATTACTTTCTGCGAGCCATGTTCATAATCGAATACCATCCAAGAAAATGAAAGTTTCTCCATATGAATTATGGAGAGGAAGAAAGCCAAATCTAGAATACCTAAGAGTATGGGGTTGCCTAGCCTTTTATAGAGTTCCCGATCCTAAACGAGTAAAACTGGGTCCAAGAGCTATAAAAGGTGTGTTTGTAGGATATGCAGAAAATTCTAAAGCGTACAGGCTTTTAGACTTGGATTCGAATGTAATAGTAGAATCACGAGATGTTGAGTTTATAGAAAACAAATTTATTTCAAACTCTAGTAGTACATCAACATCCCAACAAGATCAAGTCCTTATCCCTACAAATAATGCAGATTCATTTTCTGGTTCTAATCTCAATTGTAGTACTTCTAAAATAAATAAAAGAAGAGAACCACAAGAATTTATTGAGCCTAGAAGGAGTACACGAACCAGAAAGGAAAAGAAGTTGGATCCTAATTACATATACTCACAAGAAACACTATTTTTAGTAGAAGGTGACAAATCTACTATCCTCAATAAAATACCTATTTTATTGAATGTTGAAGATGATCCTAAAACGTTTCCTGAAGCTATGACTTCAAGAGATTCAGCATTTTGGAAAGAGGCCGTCAATGATGAAATGGATTCATTATTGTCAAACAATACATGGGTTATTGTTAATTTGCCTCAAGGATCAAGACCAATAGGTTGTAAATGGGTATTTAGAAGAAAATACAATACCAATGGATCTATTCAAACTTTTAAAGCTCGTTTGGTGGCCAAAGGTTTTAAACAAAAGGAAGGTATAGATTACTTTGATACTTATGCACCAGTGGCTAGAATCACATCCATAAGAGTTCTTGCATTAGCATCTTTATACAATTTATGTGTACATCAAATGGATGTCAAAACTGCATTCTTGAATGGAGATTTGGATGAAGAAGTTTACATGGAACAACCCGAAGGGTTTGTTCTACCAGGAAATGAGAAGAAAGTGTGCAAGTTAATCAAGTCACTTTATGGTTTGAAACAGGCACCTAAACAATGGCATGAGAAATTTGACTCCATAATATTAAATTATGGTTTTAAGCATAACAATGCTGACAAATGTATTTATTCCAAGTTTACAAAGGAATATGGAGTGATTATATGTCTCTACGTAGATGACATGTTAATCATTGGGACTAATATAATAGGTGTCAATGATACTAAGAAGTATCTTTTCTCACAATTCCAAATGAAAGATTTAAATGAAGTTGATACTATTCTAGGTGTCAAAGTTAAGAAACATAGTGGGGGTTTTGCACTTTGTCAGTCACATTACATTGAGAATGTATTAAATAAATTTAAACATTTATATGTCAAGGAAGCAAACACCCCATATGATGTTTCACAGAAACTAGTGGAAAACACTAGTAGGGCGATTGTTCAAATTGAGTATGCCAGTGCTATAGGAAGTTTAATGTATGTTATGCATTGCACAAGGCCAGATATTGCATTTGCAATATGTAAGTTGTCAAGATACACAAATAATCCTAGTGTGGAACATTGGAAAGCTATTATTAGAGTTCTTGGATATCTTAAAAGAACCATCAGTTTGGGACTGTTTTATAATAACTTTCCTGAGGCACTAGAGGGATATACCGATGCTAGTTGGATTACTAGTGCAAACGATAAGAAGTCCACCTCAGGTTGGGTATTTACCATTGGTGGAGGTGCTGTAAGTTGGGTATCCAAGAAACAAACATGTATTACCCATTCCACAATGGAATCAGAGTTCATAGTTTTGGCTGGTGCAGGCAAGGAAGCAGAATGGTTGCGAAATTTGTTACTAGAAATTGAGTTGTGGCCACAACCGATGCCGACCATTTCCTTGTACTGTGATAGTCAAGCAACGATGTCTAGAGCATTCAGCAAAATCTACAATGGAAAGTCTAGACACATAAGTCTAAGACATGAATATGTGAGACAATTAATGAATGATGGTGTAATAACCATTGTGTATGTAAGGTCTAAGAATAACCTAGCAGATCCTTTTACAAAAGGACTCTCAAGGGATCTAATTCGCAGTACATGTGCTGGAATGGGTTTAAGACCTTTTAAATAATTTATCAATAATAGTAACCCAACTTCTTATTAGAATTACCACTGATATAGAAGTTTAAAGGGTAATAACAAGTTATTGGTAAATGAAATGGTATATTTGTTCAATTTCAGGACAATACCACAATAGCAGATTCAGAGAATGAGTTTATCTCTTGATGAAGTTGGTTATATTTATATAAAAAAAAAAAAAACTTCACCTATACGAACATATAAGTGGTGCCGCTTAATGGAGAAGAAAGATAACTCCATAAATGTTCAAGAATTCAGGTTGTAAGCACAAGGCCGTATTAGTGCTAAAGATTATGATTGGTCAATTTAGAAAATTGACATGGTATTGTGTGTGTGGTATTTCCGATTCTAATATGTGGAATTGTGGTTTAAGCAAGAAGCTACCAATAATTTTGTTAGAATTTTGAATTACTTACACTATATGAAGGTTTAAGTTGAGAAACACCTTCCTTTAAGCATAATACTTTTGGAAATTTTCTGATTAACCTTTTACACAACCTAAGTGGGGGAATGTTATACCCAAAGGTATTTATAGGTTGTGTAATAAAGGAAGAAACTAAAGTAATAGTTTGTTAAAGTTTATTAACTTGTAAACTAGTACGTGGAAGTTGGAAGAAGATAAAGAGAATTGACACATGACATGTGCATAAATTGTGGAGTTATTTAATTAATAAATTAATCAATAATTCTTCTGGACAAGACGGAAACAACTGAAAAACAGTTGCTTGAAACCAATAACTGAAAACCAGTTATGGACAATTGAATTTGATTCAATCCGTTGTGTCCGTTTGAAGAGATGTTAATAACTCTATAAATTTGAGAATTTAGTTTCTTCTCAATACAACATTCTTCCTCTTCTTCTTTCCTTAAGAAAAAAATAATAATTCACCACTGAAATCTCCAAGTATTGCTGCTTGTAGATTTCTTGGCTTTGTTGTATCCTGAGGGTGTACTGCAATTCTAATCCCTACAGCAAACTAGATAGTGGGGGCATAAACACCTTAAAGAAAGTGTTCTACACGCCTCAAAGCCTTCTGATATTCCTAACATGTGTCGTGTGTGTGTTTTCATGCATAGGAAGTGTCTAAAGATGTGACAAAACCTATCAATCCATTCACACAACGTATCGACAATTACTACTTGATTATCATAAGACAAGACTCAACATGAGAAATGTCTAAAGATATGACAAGACTCATCAAAAACCATAAACTCATGCGAATAACAAAACTAAGCATGTGAGGTGTCTAAACCTTATGGCAAAACCCATCAAAACCAAATTTCTTCAATCAATCAAGCAACTACAAATACAAACACTTAACTAACATGTAGCATATTGAACAGAAAATTTCAGTCAATAAACATGAGGAAACTAAACATGGGAAGTGTCTAAATATTATGACAAAACCCATCAAAATACCCCAACATGTAGATGATTAAAATACCCCCAATGAACATACAAACATGCAAATTTACACAATCCAAAATTTATCAAATATCCAAGCATCACAACATGTACATCATCTCCACCCCCCAAAGGGGGATGAAACTACTCACTAATCATTAAGCTAACTATTAACTTAAGAAAGGAAAACATATTAACTAAGTCTACTAAGATTAATGAAACGAAATTAAGCTAAGTATGCAAGAAGATAAAAAAGACAATATAAAACTAACTAAGAAAATTATTTTATTGATATGACTCATATTAGAAGTAGCATTCTTCTCCACTTGAGTTTTGCTCCAATGTTTACTCTAAGCAGAGAGAATGCTACCAAACAATGAGTAAATACAAAAGAGAAGGAAAAGTTCTATTTATAATCATAGAAAAAGGCAACCGGGGACAATCCCCCGGTATGTGACTAAACGCATACCATAAATGGACTAAATACATACTAATACACCACCCGACAGAGGGTTATCGGGTTTGGATCCAAATGGACTGCCAATTAGTGGTTTCGGACAACCAATTGGCGGTCTATTTTGGGTTGATTGGGTTGTGCTTTGGTGGAGACTTTTGTGGATCAATTTCTTTATATTTGGTGCAGTGGTTTTTGGAGCGGGGGCCAAAATACTCCTCATGTGGAGCTTCTTGATTTGCTCATTGGTCCTTTTGATTTTACATCCGGGTTCTTATGTCGTGCATCTCAGTCTATAAGTCTTGCATCTTACTCATTTTCCTTGCTTTTAAGTCTATTTTGAGTTTCTTCTTCTCAAACCTGTTTATTCTTGAAATTTAAACTTAAAACTCGTTACGTAGCATTGCTTAGGCTAAAAATAAAGGATATAAGACACATATATATGCATGATATGATGTCAATAAAATACCCCCACATCTAACTTTTGCTAGTCATGAGCAAAACAAAGAAAGGAAAAATGAAAGAAAGGAAAAAACATACGTAAAATAGGGAAATCCTAACTCACTTTTGTAGGAATCACGATTGCGCTTAACACGTACAACAAGCCGTTAAACCCCATTGTCGTCAAGGAGGAGTGTTGTCTCCTCAGGGTTTTCAGCAGATACACCCACAAAATCCGAACATAGATGCATTATTCAACCTAGCACATGACTCGATGGACTTATTTTTATCGATCATTGGAGACGGTAATCCAATAGGCCGACTCTCTATATGTATCCAGTCCACACACCTAACCTAATGAATCATTCGTGCAAGTTAGTTAAGGACTTAAGTGAAAGACATGGGCAACCTTAACATCCTTAAGTGATACAAAGTGTAAAGTCTATTAAGTTTCTTATTTGCATTACCATCTTTTTTCTTCTTTTTTTGGTTTTTTTATACTAGTTAGTGTGTAATTCTCCCAGGGTCAGGTTTCGTGCATCATTGTCTATGAGGACTTACACTATCACATACACCTTCTCCCAAATCTCCACATAAGGCGATCCCTACCACTAGTGTAATGGGCGTTCGGTCGGTGCATCCCAAGTCAGATTATTCGAAAGCACCAGACATCAAGTCCCCTCGGACCTAATTTCCTGAGTGATAGGAGATGTACGAGAAGAGAGAACACCACTTCTTTATTTCTTATCTACAAGGGAACCAAAACCCCTACACTGAGAGTTTCACAACAAGATTTTAAGGGTCCCCGATTACGACAAACTTCCTTATACTAACAGACATAATTTTTTTTGACTCACTAGGTTTAGGGTGAACTTCTTTATTTGTTTGAGTACTGAAATCCTATGATTACTCGTCCCCGATGGAAGATCGGGGTGCATCCTTACGACTCCTATGACCTAAAGCCGATATACTAGATATCCTAATGCATCATGTTCAAGTCAATTTTTGGGAGCTTCTCTTTTGATTGTCTCTCAACGGTTTTGCACATGCTAAACACAAGAAAAACCCACAAAACATTTTCTTTTGTAAACACATGAAGGTTTTGAAAGAAATGTGAAAATTTAAAACACTAGGCAAGCAAAAGAAGACAAGTCACCGAAGGATCATGACAGACAGATATATCAATATTAAATACAACACACTATCATGACCCTAATAATACAAACAAAAGAAAACGAAAAACAAAATGAAAAAGATTCGACTCCACATATATACAAACGTAAGCACCTCCCCACACTTACTTCACGCATTGTCCTCAATGAATGTGAGTACGATACTACATGAATTTATGCATGAAAAAGAAAATATCTCACCAACATGAAGCACAAAGGGAAGTTCATGGTTATGTTGATGGACACAAACCCGAATTCTCCTCAAATCTGTGAAATACTAAAGAAGGGATACAAATACGTGAAAGAATGTAGACTAAATACTCAAGGGTTGGGACCACAACAACTAATGCTAACTTGTGGAGTTTTTTGTTTTTTCTCATTTTTGTTGTTTTTTTCCTTTTCTTATAAACAAGATATATACATCAACAAAGGTATTCTCATAATCATTTGGTCAAGGAACGTCAAATGAGAACATCAAGTCCTGCGGACCAGAGATTTATCATGATGAGTCTGCTTCATTGGTAATCTTAGGTATCATGAAAGGTGAAAGACCAAAACTGAAAGGCTCAAACTCCTCATGATATTGGTTGGGCGTAGGAAACATAAATGAGTGGAGTTGCGTTGCCTGACTAGGGTTTAGTTGCTTGTCGAACAAAACCCTCCAACCAATAGGCGGGTGTATCAGAATGAGTTCCTCAAGCTCATTCGAAGGATGTGGCATACCAGTTTCACTCAGAATGGGGCTTCTCTCCAAGTCATCAACCAAGGACCACCCAACCTCCTTTATATTATCAAGCATAAGCTCGGTCATAGGTGGGTCCTTGTTGGAGACAAGATGAAGCTCAAAGGGCTCAATGACCATGTTACATGGGGTAAAGACACCTTCTGGTATGGGCATATGATGATGTGTGTCACCCTCACTAATAGTCTCAACTGAATCGTCCAACAAACACTCCCTTTGTATATTCATGTTTGATGCCAGTTCACTCTGTTGCATTTGCAAAGATAGGCAATGAGTTTTGGCTGGGCACACAAACATTCTCAACGGGTTGCTTTGGTGTTGGGGATGTTTGTTGATTTTGTGTTGCTTTCTCTAATTGGCGGATGTGGTTAAGATTTAAAGGTTGGTCCAAGGGCTCCTATTGCCTACTAGAGTTGAACACATGAAATTCGGCACTCCTGTTACCAAATGAGAGCTTCATGAGACCATTTCTTCAATTAATTAAGGCGTTGGAGGTTGCCAGAAATGGTCTACCCAAAATCAAAGGTATTTGAGAGTGGGTGTTGCAACATGATTGGTATCGAGGACGACAAAATCTACTGAAAATATAAAATCTCCAACTTTGATGAGCACGTCCTCAATAATCCCATTTGGGACACGAATGAATCTATCCACCAATTTGAGGGTGATCTTAGGTGATTTCAGTTCTCCTAAGTTCAACTGTTGATAAACAGAAAATGGGAGGAGGTTGACCGCTGGTCCTAAATCAAGAAATACGTTACTCATGCTAGTGTCCCCTATCATACACTAAATAGTAGGACAACCAAGGTCCTTGTACTTTGCGTATGTAGGATTGGACAAAAGTGAGCTCACACTTGCAGCTAAGAATGCTTTCTTAGGAACATTGGTCTTCCTCTTTGTTGTGCAGAGATCCTTCAACACTTTGGCATATTGAGGTATTTGTTGGATGACATCCAACGAGGGGATGTTAACTTCACTTGCTTAAAGACCTCTGATATTTTATCCATTGTGTTACTCAGCTTTTTGGTTAACCTACTAGGATATGGAGCCTTTGGCAGGTAGGTTTTCTGTGGTACCTGAGAATGAGGTGTTGGTGTATTACCCTCACCCTCAACCTCTTCTTCACCATCATTCCCACTGAGGGGTTGCATAGATGGTGGTGGTGGTGGTGGTAAGGAAATGTGATTGTCGACTTGCTTTCCTTTCCTAAAGGTTTACAATCACATTAACATGGTGAACAAGTTCCTCCACATGGTTCACTTGCCGCCCCAAGGTACTGAACTCTCATTTTACAAGTGTGGTTGTCAGTACATGTAGGGATTAGCCTCAGGCTGGCTAGGCAGAGTTCCTCGCTCTCTCTCATGTACAGACTGAGCAAATTGACACATCTGAAGTTCTATAGTTTTGATGGTCTGCTAATTTGAAGTGAGAACTTGACTTGTGGATGACATAAAGTTTTTCATTGAGTTTTAAAGTCCACGAGTCAAGGTCTCATGCAAATTGAATCGAGTTTCCATATTGTTGGAATTTGGGAAACTTGATTGATTGGTGATTCAAGCTTGGGGTGGCTGATAAGATTGTGCATGCATGAGAGGTTGGTGTGGTTGGTTAGGTGGTCGAGAGAAGTTTGAAGGACCACCCTGGGCATTGTTTTGGTTCCATCAAAAGCTAGGGTGGTTCCTCTATCCAGGGTTATATGATGATGAGTATGGGTCGTTCCTGAATCTATCATAAATGACATTAACCTGTTCCATCACAGGAGGAATGGATGCACACGCGCCTCCTACATGACCTATCCTACCACATAGATAACATGGAACTGGACTAGATGCAGACACATGTGACACACCTTGTTGGTTTCAGAGCTCAATCGAATCCATACGGCACATTAAGGCCACCACGCGTGCCTCAGTGGCCGTAGTGGTATCGACAACAAATGCAACACCCCATTTAGTCTAGTTTGCAGTTGCGATCCTCGCTCTTATGCTAGATGATGGTGATGGTTCCCTCACACTCTCCCACTGCATGGTCTTCTCAGTGAGGTCTTCTAGGAAAGCCTATGCCTCCCTTTCATCCTTTCCTAAGAACTCTCTTTGACACATGGACTCAAGGAGCATTCGAGATGGGATGTGAAGACCCTCGTAGACAATATGACAAATGCGCCACAACTCGATGCCATGGTGAGGGTATGATGATAGTAGATCTTTGAACCTCTCTAAGTATGCATGAAATGATTAGGTCTCATGTTGATAAAACAAATTTATTTCGTTCCTCAATTTTTGAGTCCGATGATTTGGAAAGTACTTCTTGAGGAATGCAGATTGAAATTCATCCCAAGTCTTAAAGGCATTCGCCTGGTTGCTGTACAACCACTTCTTGGCATCATCCTTTAGTGCAAAGGGGACAAACCTAAGATGGACGGAGTCTGTGCTAAGTTGTTACAACTTGAACATAGCATAGACCTTCTCAAATTCCCTGAGAAAGATATAGGGGTCACCCTTCCCAATGAAGTGAGGGAGCATGGAGATAAACTGAGGTTTAACCTAAAAGTGGTTCTCATTCGCCTCTGGCAATACAATACAAGAAGGTATAGCAGTACAACTCGGGTAGCATTGATCACGCAGAGAAACGAGAACAAGTGGTGTAACAGGTGGGTCCAACAACTGCTCCTCGCGAAACTGTGCAGCCGTGAAACCTAGACTGCATGGGACACGAGAAGGGAAGGTGTCGAGAAATTGACTACTGAGGTAGGATTGATGACGCGCCTCGTCAAACGACCACTCTCGTCTCGTGCCCACACAAGCATGCACAAAGGTGCACACACGAACCATAAGTAAAACTTTTTTTAGAACAACAAAAAAAACTAAGAAGGGTGCGTAGATGAGAAGATGGGAAGACTCAGATGAGAAGGAATGACTCAGGAAAGATGGGAAGAAGTGCTTATGCTACGGCGGGTAGGTACTGGTAGAAGCACACAAGCAAACAAAGCTCAAATAACCTAAGGTCGCTATAGGTCCTTACAGCTAAACGACGCCTAACTCTGAGCTCACGCTGCCTCAACACGCCTTACCTCCCTACGACGATGACCACAAAGCCCACCAAGTGAGCCAAGATCCAGAGATCTCAAATCTCCTACTATCGACAGAGTGGGCGACACTGATCATTCCATGACGGTCGCAACCAGATCACTCTCCTAATGCACCCGAGATCCTTAGGGGTCAATGTCTACTTGATTTTAAAATTAGGCTCTTGATTAATGTGATTTTTGGGGAAAAGGAAATGACATTGCTGGAAAGTAGGACTACCACGTTGACCATAGCACGTAAGACATTACTAAACCGATGTGGTAAAGAGTTTACCACGTCGGCTCTAAAAAACGTGGTAGGGAGTCTTCCAACACTCTTCCACGTCGGTTCTTTAATTCGACGTGGCAGGGTGTCTTCTACATCAGTGTTTACACCGACCGACGTGGAAGAGTTCTTTTATGATTTTTTAATTATTCATACCCTATAACGTTGGTCAACACTAATTCGACGTGGTAGTGTAACCCTACCACGTCGTCCCATAACGAATCTGATGTGGTAGTGTAAACCATAACGATTCATATTCTGAAAACCTAGCCTTCGAGAAACAAAAAACTGTTCGTCTCGCCGTCGATAGCATTCCTCTTCACTTACTCGCGCACACGACCTGTCCTTACTTCCTAAGCATTCCACTTCCCCTACATCCCACGAGCGACTTCTCCCTCCGCCAATGCCGAAGTATAAGTCTTCGACTATAACATTTCTTTGTTTATTGCTTTTGGCAATATTTTACTTTTGTTGCTTGGTTGAAAAATGTTTGTTTGCTCAAAAACTTATTTCATGTCAAGTTATTTGGCTATTAGCATACATATGGAAATGCATTACGAGTTTGGTGTTTTGTTGGCGAATAAACATACATATGGAAGGCAAAAATTAGAGTTAGATTATATGTCTTCCACGTCGGTGTTCAATTTATCCGACGTTGTAGGGGTCTCCCACGTCGGTGTCCAATTTATTTGATGTGGTAGGGTATTCCAAAAAAACATCCGCCCCAGAATTCTGATTGGTTTTGTCTGAATTCCGCAATTTTTTCATCCTTTATGGAGTTCATAGTCGTTAACCATATTCAAATGGCTCAAACCTTGGATCAAGATCTCTTTCTTCTTTCAGGCTAATGGCTCACAGCAAGAAAAAATACCTCCAAAATTCCGATGAAGCCTCGACTTCGGTCCCTCCACGGGAGCAACTGTTATGTTAGAGTTTCAGCAAAAAGTAAAATGTGAAGGTCCATTGCCTTTGGACTTTGATCGTCTATTAGAGCTGATCGGAGAGAATAAAATTTATTAGCCTAGTTATTGGGGTACTGTGGCTAGAACTGATTGATCGTTTTATATTTAACCGCAAGTGCACGGCCGCGTTGAAGCGGTGTCAAATACGGGTCGTCCACTGGGAGGTGTGTCGACACTTGGTTTATGCGAAGGCGAGAGGTAAAGAAAAGGAAGAAGGATGTATTACACTAAACTACACTACAATGCTAAACTAGAATGCAAAAGGAAATGAAGATAAGCAATAAAACTAAACCCCAAAGGGGGTAGAGAAATGATGTGAACATAAAGATGTGTGTGTGTGTGTGTTCAATTAAGCTCCTCACAACATGTAGTGCATGAAATCATAAAACTACATCCAACTTTGCCTCCACATGAATTAAGATAGGACTACATCATTAAAACATACAAGACATTAATTGGAATGAAGCTAAATGAACTCAAGTATAAAGACTAGACCCTACTATGCCTCCACATGAATTAAGATAGGACTACATCATTAAAACATACAAGACATTAGCTAAGGTAAAGGCAACAAGAGTACATACACTACAAATTGTGTTTCGAATATTAACTTCATCCATATCCTAACCTTATCATTCCCCATAAAATAGGTCCACTAATCAAAGCATAAGCTAAGCTTCATTCAAGAGCATTAGCATATCAAAGATAAGAGTGAAAACCCATTAGATGGTTATGGAAATCATATAAAGCTCAAGGGATAAAGATAACACACATTTAATATACTACATGATTATATCACATATTTCTCCACCCCCCAAATGGGGATGGAACTACTCACACATATTTAAACTAACTACTTTAACAAAAGACAGCATTAATACTGAAATGAAATTAATCTAAGCAAGCAAGAAATATTAAAGAAACTAAAAGAACATGAGACTAAAGAAACATGCAAGACATTGAAATTAACTAAGCAATGTAAAAACTAAAGCAAACAACAATTAACTACAAAACTTCTATTATTACTCACTCCAAATTACAAGCAGCCCTTCCTCCACCAGAGTTTTGCTTCAAGGCTTCACTCTTAGTAGGGAAGAAGACCACCAAGAGAGAGATAGATACAATGAGAGGTGAAGAGTTCTATTTATAAGCATGGAAAAAGCTAATCCGGGACAATCCCCCGATGTGGGACTAAACCAATACCAAAAATAGACTAAGCACACATTAATACAAGTCCAGGAGAAAATTAGGTGGATATGGGCCAATCCAGACCGCCAATTGGCGGCCTATTTGATCCAGATCCGTCTGGATTTGTTTGTGGGCCTTCCTTGTTGTGTGTCTTGGTCTTGGATGCATCTGGTTGGTTTGTTGGAGCTCCGACCCGAATCGAATTGGCAAAATACTCCCCATGATGGTGTGGAGTATTCTGTTTTGCTCTTAGGTCCTTCTGTCTTGCAATCAGGTCCTTCTTCCTTGCATCTTGGTCCCCAGGTCTCACAATTAAGTCCTTTTTCCTGCTTTTGGGTCCTTTCATGGCTCTTCTCTTCAAACCTCTTTATTCCTGAAAACTAAACATAAAACTCGTCACGTAGCATTGCATAGGTGTAAGATAATGGATATAAGATACAAATATAAGCATGAAATGATGTCAATCAAATACCCCCACACCTAAGTTTTTGCTAGTCCCGAGCAAAACAAAGAAAGAGAAAAGCAAACGAAAAACAAGAAATCCTAACTCACTTTCGTAGGAATCACGGTTGCACTTAGCACGTGCAACAAGCCGTTAAACCTCCTTGTCGCCAAGGAGGAGGAGTGTTGTCTCCTGAGGGTTTTCAACGGATATACCCACAAAATCCGAACAAGATGCATTAATCAATCTAGCTACACGACTCGTTGGACTTATTTTGTCGATCATGGAATGCGGTAATACTACGTCGACTCTATATATGTAATCAGTCCACACACCTAGCCTAATGAGTTATTCGTGAGAGTTAACTAAGGAATTAAGTGAAAGACATGGGCAACCTTAACTTCTGAATGTGATACAACGTGTAAAGTCTATTTTGGTTCTTATTTGACTCTTCTTTTTCTTTTTTTCTTTTTTTTCTTTTTTTTTCTTTGGAGCATTTATTGGTTGGTGTTTGATTCTCCCAGGGTCAGGTTTCGTGCATCATTGCCTATGAGGACTTACACTATCACGTACACGTTCTCCCAAATCTCCACATAGGGCGATCCCTACCACCCGTGTAACGGGAGTTCGGTCGGTGCATCCCAAGTCAGATGACTCGAAAGCACCAGGCACAAAGTCCCCTCAGACCTACTTTCCCGAGTGATAGGAGCCGTGCGAGAAGAGAGAACACCACTTATTTATTTATCTACATGGGAACCAAAACCCCTACACTTAAGTTTCACAAAAAGAGATTAAGGGCCCTTGACTACGACAAACTTCCTTATACTAACAGACACGAATTATTTGACTCACTAGGTTCAGGGTGGACTTCTTTAAATGTTTGAGTACTGAAACCCTAGGATTACACGCCTCCCGAGGGAAAACCGGGGTGCATCCTAACGACTCGATAAATCCTAAAGCCACGTACTAGATATCCTAATGCATCAAGTTCAAGACAATTTTGGGAGCTATCTTTTTACTTTGCCTCTCAACGGTTTTCCACATGCTAAACACACGCAAAACCCACAAAACATTTTCTTTCGAAAACACATGAAGATTTTGAAAGAAATGTGGAAATTTTAAAGCCCTAGGCAAGCAAAAGAAGACAAGTTACCCAAGGATCATGGCAAGCAAATATATCGATATTAAATGCAGCACACTAACATGACCCTAAATGCAAACAAAAGAAAACAAAATCGAAAGAAAAAAACTCGACTATGTACACACGTAAAACATCCCCCCCACACCTACTTCATGCATTGTCCTCAATGAATGCAAGCAAGATACTACATGGATTGATGCATAAAAAGGAGAGATCTCACCAACATGAAGTACAAAGGGAAGTGCAAGGTCATGTTGATGGACATAACCTGAATTCCCTCAAAACCTGTGAGATGCTAAAGAAGGGATACAAATACGTCAAAGAATTGGGGCCCAAATACACAAGGGTTGGGGCTCACAACAATCGATGCTCACTGAAGGAGTCTTTTATTGTACTTTCTTTTTTCTTTTTTTTTCTTTTTTTTATAACTATGTACAACAATAGGCTTCCATCTTCATATGTCAAGGGACATCAAATGGGAACCCACCATCTCTCGAGCCAGAAATGCGCATGCATGGGCTCGCAACATACACAACAGAATTGCTCGACCACCTGACACCCTTATAAGCATTGTGGTCGGTTGATGCCTCTTTAGAGTTAGCAAAAGAGGAGGTATGAACGAGAGGTGAACCTCTATCAGGTATAAGGGTATCAGGTGGTTGAATCTTAACCCACATGGGGTCCTCAACAGATACAGAATGAAGAGCATGTGGCCGAGAGACCATAAAAATAGTATCTTGTGGCTCAAAAGCCACGTGCTCAAAAAGATGTGGCTCAAGGGCCACATGGTCAAAAAGAAGTGGCTCAAGGGCCACAAGATCAGAAGAATGTGGCTCAAGGGCCACGTGATCAAAACATAAGGCACCTTCTTGTGCCAGCCCAGGTGAAACATCTTCACCACCTTCAGGATATTCATCGAACAATTCTCTGAAGTACTTGAAGGTGCCCTCAACTTCAATCTCATCCAAGCCCTGGATAAGGTTGACCTCAACAGGGTCATTGAAGGCACCTGGCTTCTTGCCAATGGTGAAGATGTTGAAATCAGCGCATTGACTACCATAAGTCAAGCACATCAGACCATTGCGACAATTGATCAAGGCATTGGAAGTCGCAAGAAATGGTCGCCCCAAAATGACAGGAATTTGTCCAAGTGGGTTTGGCACAGGTTCAGTATCCAGGACAAAGAAGTCGACTGGATAAATGAACTCTCCCACTTTGATCAGCACATCTTCCACCACACCCCTCGGTTTCTTCATGGACCTATCAGCCAATTGAAGAGTGGTCTTTGTTTGTTTGAGGTCTCCAAGACCGAGGTGGACGTAGACAGAATATGGCAGAAGATTAACAGATGCACCAAGGTCCAATAAGGCTCGATGTATGGACACATCACCAATCACACAAGAGATAGTAGGATAACCAGGGTCCTTGTACTTGACTTGCATGGGTTGTGCCAACAAAGAACTCATGTTAGCCGCTAGAAAAGCTTTCTTTGGAACATGAGTTTTTCTCTTCTTGGTGCATAAGTCCTTGAGAACCTTGGCATAAGGTGGCATTTGCTGAATCACCTCCAAAAGAGGGATATTCACCTTAACCTGCCGAAACATCTCAAGCATCTTGTCATGCTGATCAGAGGTTTTCTTTTTAAGGCGCTCAGGGAATGGCGCCTTCGGGGCATAATGGTGCGAAGGAACCTCAGAATCCTGGTCCAAAGAAGCATGAGTGGGGACCTCAGAATCTGGTTCCTTCGACACAAGAGGAGACAAGGGGACCTCAGGGTTCGGCCCCTTTGTCGAAGGAAATGTAGAAAGAACCTCAGGATCTGGCTCCTTCCTGGAAGTATTTGTGGAGGGAGCCTCAGGATCCGACTCCTTCAAAGATGGTGATGACAAAGAAGGTACCCCAATGTGGTTATCCACCTCCTTACCCGACCTCAAAGTATGAATCACATTAATATGATGGGTCGGTTCAGAGGTGGCATGAGGTAAAGGTGTCCTTCCTTGAGAATGGGTACCCCGAGGATTCACCTCAGGTTGACTCGGGAACTGACCTTTCTCGCGTTCATGGAGTTGATGAGCCAACTGGTTAACCTGCATTTCCAAAGCCTTGACTGTACTTTGCAATGCTTGAAAGGTCGGATCACAAGAAGGGTCCTTCGGGTCAACCCGCTGGGGTGGTGGAGTCTGGTTGGAATAACCTGACGATGAGGCATGAGCAGGTTGGTAATTTTGGTGCTGCGACCTTTGATGTGGGGCTTGGTAGGTCGCCGATGGGCGTGGAGGTTGATAAGGTGGAGGTTGAGGTTGAGCGTGCGAGCTCTGACCGTGGCCTCCACTAGACCCCCAAGAGAAGTTAGGATGGTTACGCCATCCCGGGTTATAGGAATGACTGTACGGGTCGTTTCGGGGCCTTTGTTGATACATCGCATTTGCATGCTCAGTATCTCTTGGAGAGTAAGCGCACTCCAAGTCATCATGTCCCGACAGTCCACACCTAGTACACCCGGGAGTAGCGACCTGAGCTACAGGAGCTCGGTCCATCTCCAAACTCTCTATCCTACGCATGAGAGCAGCCATTTTCGCCTTAGACGCGATCGATGAGTCAACTTGATAAGATCCAGCTCGACCAGAAGACCTGGCGGCTGGTGGCTCTCTCATGGTATCCCACTCGAAGGTACGTTCAGCCATGGATTCAAAAGTATCCCATGCCTCCTCGATGGGTTTCATTTGGAAGTCACCCTGACACATCGACTCCAACAATGTGCGGGTGTTGTAGTTGATGCCCTCATAAACAATTTGGCACAGCTGCCATAACTCAAATCCATGATGAGGGCACTGCTAGAGAAGGTCCTTAAACCTCTCAAAGAAACCATGAAACGATTCGGTCTCGGTCTGATACATTTGATGTATCTGGTGCCGTATCTGTTCAGTTTTCCTTTGAGGGAAAAATCTCTTCAGAAAGACGGTCACAAAGTCATCCCATGACCGAATCGAGCTCGCCGGGAGGCTATACATCCATTTCTTTGCATTATCCTTCAATGCGAACGAAATCATCCTCAACCGGACAGAATCCTCGTCAAGCTGTTGAAGCTTGAACATGGAGCATACTTCCTCGAATTCGCGTATAAAAATATACGGATCCTCCTTATTGGCAGTAAAGGTTGGAAGCATGCTCACATACTGAGGTTTCAGCTCATAGTTGTTCCCGCGAGCAGGGGGAACAACTATGCAAGAAGGCTGCGCGGCCCGAACAGGATGGGTCCGCTCCCACAAAGTCATCGGTCTATCATGTCGAGCTAAAGGTGGTAGTGCACCAAGAACTCGATCCTGACCGAATCTTCCTTCCTCTCGAGTCAGAGGAGGAGGAGAAGGAGGTCTACGTGGTGGTGGGAATGGACCGAGGTAGTCCATGTATGGAACCCGGTCTCCCTCGCCACCACGAGACGACTCGGCCTCTTGCTCCAAAGGAGCACGAGGCGGAGATGGTCGATCACCAAGATTTTCCTTCTCAGAAATAAGCACTCTCTCGAGTCGAGCGCTCTCACCAGAACGAGCCCAACCTCGCATGAAATGCTCGACTCGACTCTAAACGACACACAACAGAAGGTGTACTAGAGGAGGAGACTAAACGTAGAGAATAGATGAGGAGAGGACTCAGATGAGGAGGGAAGAATCCCTAGAGCTAGCGAGGGTAGTGGGATCAGGAGGAAGCCTAACTAGCAAGCACGTCTCAAACAATGTAAGGCAATGGGTCCTTAAGCTAGACGACGCCTAACTTCGAGGTCACTAGCCTCGACACGCCTCACCTCCCTACAACGAGGACCACAATGCCCAGCAAGTGATACCAGATCCGGAGATCCAGTACCTCCTACTATCGACAAGGTAGGCAACGCCGATCAGGTCATGACGGTCTCGACTAGATTACTCTCCTAGTGCGCCCGCAATACTAGGGCCAATGTCTACTTGCTTTTAGTTAAGGCTTTATTAAGAGTGGTTTTTGGGGCCAAGGAAAGGGTGATGAAATCCCCCACCTTATCTTTTATGGGACAACCCCTCCTTAGTAGCGATTTGATCCTAGATCTAGCAATCAATCGCTCCAATCAAACGCTCTCTCACTCTTGTCTTGATGCAAATCCTACTAACTAATGCATGGGCATACGAGATGCGTGAATGAGTGTAGGAAATGCGTACCTTACGCCAGCACTCAATAACTGAAATTAAAGCTAAAAGAAAAGACAACTATATGCTCAAGTCAATACATGATGCGTGACCTAAACAAATAAGAACGTCTAGTCTTTTGCTTTGGATTTTAGGGCCAAGTTGATTAATGGGGGAGTGATTAATGATCTGGGAGCAAACCAGAAGTCATAGCATGCAAAATAGGGCTCCCAGATAACACAAATTACAACACTAACTAACAGTAAAAATTTCAAGGCCAGAAACTCTCACCAGGCCGCCAATTGGCGGTCTTCAACCGCTGATTGGCGGTCTGTTTAGGGTTTCTCTTTCTCCAACTTTGCCAGTAGCCTCCCCGTGATATTGTGGTTCCCTGAAACTAAGAAAAACTGAAAACAAAAAATTAAGAACCCCTCGAATCGTCCAAACCAATGTCTGGACAGAGCACCTCCCCGGCAACGGCGCCAAAAACTTGATTGATCATTTTATATTTAACCGCAAGTGCACGACCGCGTTGAAGCGGTGGCAAATACGGGTCGTCCACTGGGAGGTGTGTCGACACTTGGTTTATGCGAAGGCGAGAGGTAAAGAAAAGGAAGAAGGATGTATTACACTAAACTACACTACAATGCTAAACTAGAATGCAAAAGGAAATGAAGATAAGCAATAAAACTAAACCCCAAAGGGGGTAGAGAAATGATGTGAACATAAAGATGTGTGTGTGTGTGTGTGTTCAATTAAGCTCCTCACAACATGTAGTGCATGAAATCATAAAACTACATCCAACTTTGCCTCCACATGAATTAAGATAGGACTACATCATTAAAACATACAAGACATTAATTGGAATGAAGCTAAATGAACTCAAGTATAAAGACTAGACCCTACTATGCCTCCACATGAATTAAGATAGGACTACATCATTAAAACATACAAGACATTAGCTAAGGTAAAGGCAACAAGAGTACATACACTACAAATTGTGTTTCCAATATTAACTTCATCCATATCCTAACCTTATCATTCCCCATAAAATAGGTCCACTAATCAAAGCATAAGCTAAGCTTCATTCAAGAGCATTAGCATATCAAAGATAAGAGTGAAAACCCATTAGATGGTTATGGAAATCATATAAAGCTCAAGGGATAAAGATAACACACACTTAATATACTACATGATTATATCACATATTTCTCCACCCCCCAAATGGGGATGGAACTACTCACACATATTTAAACTAACTACTCTAACAAAAGACAACATTACTGAAATGAAATTAATCTAAGCAAGCAAGAAATATTAAAGAAACTAAAAGAACATGAGACTAAAGAAACATGCAAGACATTGAAATTAACTAGGCAATGTAAAAACTAAAGCAAACAACAATTAACTACAAAACTTCTATTATTACTCACTCCAAATTACAAGCAGCCCTTCCTCCACCAGAGTTTTGCTTCAAGGCTTCACTCTTAGTAGGGAAGAAGGCCACCAAGAGAGAGATAGATACAATGGGAGGTGAAGAGTTCTATTTATAAGCATGGAAAAAGCTAATCCGGGACAATCCCCCGATGTGGGACTAAACCAATACCAAAAATAGACTAAGCACACATTAATACAAGTCCAGGAGAAAATTAGGTGGATCTGGGCCAATCCAGACCGCCAATTGGCGGCCTATATGATCCAGATCCGTCTGGATTTGTTTGTGGGCCTTCCTTGTTGTGTGTCTTGGTCTTGGATGCATCTGGTTGGTTTGTTGGAGCTCCGACCCGAATCGAATTGGCAAAATACTCCCCATGATGGTGTGAAGTATTCTGTTTTGCTCTTAGATCCTTCTGTCTTGCAATCATGTCCTTCTTCCTTGCATCTTGGTCTCCAGGTCTCACAATTAAGTCCTTTTTCTGCTTTTGGGTCCTTTCATGGCTCTTCTCTTCAAACCTCTTTATTCCTGAAAACTAAACATAAAACTCGTCACGTAGCATTGCATAGGTGTAAGATAATGGATATAAGATACAAATATAAGCATGAAATGATGTCAATCAAGAACCAAGGCTAATATTTGTATTGAAAATTGGTCATAAGTTTATTTTTCTCTAAAAGAACAAATTTGGGAGGATATAACGGTATGTATTTGTTTATTAGTTTTATTTAAAATTTCCTCCTTTATTGATTTTAATTTTGAAGTGTTTTTTTGGTTGTAGTCTAAATTCATTTTTGAATCCACTAAAGCGTTGAAGAAGAAGTGGATTTCCTATGTTGGTAACCGGTGGAAAGATTTTAAAACAAAGCTCACGAACATGTTTATCTTTGGGGAATATAAGGATCGTGACCCTTCAGCTACTTACAGTTTCATTTCGCTGAAGACATGGGCTGAGTTCAAAAGAACTAGACTTTCTCCAGAATTTATGGTATTATATACTCAATCTTTTTAATACGTAGAATTTATAATTTTCATTTGATACTTAATCCATTATATTCTTTTTCAGGAAATAAGAGAGTAGAACCAGAAACGACAATCTAGTAACAAGTTTCTGCATAGATTGTCCAGAGGGGGTTACCGCAAACTTGAGGAGGCTATGATGACGGAATTTTTTTCCAAACAAAGAGAAGAAGCTCTGCAAGTAGGTATGAGTGAAGAGCAGGCAAGTAATTTGTCACCTCCATCTCCGATATCTAGAGAAGAAAAGTGGAAGCGAGCGTGTATTACTGCGGAAGGTAGTTACATTAATGAAGAGTCTGAACTAGTTGCCTTTAAGATTGTAAGTTAACTTTAATTTTTATGTTTTGTGTATGTATGTGGTTATTAATTAAAAAAAAATTAAAATTAATTTTTATATGATGAACTTTCAATGAAAGCTTCCTAAGGAGAATTTGTTGCACAAGGAAGAGATGATATATTGTCCACAACCTTGGGTAAGCAGGAGCATCCTGGGGAAAACACAGTGTAGGTAGTCGAATAGGAGTACGTCAGTATTTTGGGTCATCATCATCCTCACGAAGTCATTCCAAAGTTGATCATGTGATATGCGACAAGAAAATTCATCATCTGGAAAACCTTGTCAAGAGTTTGTATATACACCTTGGATATACAAACCTTTGATATTGCCACCGATGTACGAACCCCCCGTAATTCTTCCAGTGGACAACCTCCACAGGTGTTCCCCCAAGAAGTATCTGGGCAGGACACCCATGGCCATTTTGAGGTAAAATTATAAATTATAAGTATTTATTTTTCACTTTGCATTGCAGTACATGTGACAAGTTTGTCTTGAAATTTATAGGATGGAGCCCAATGTGAACTCTTTGTGAATGATCCAGATATGCGAGTTGTAGCATATGGGAAGGTGTACACCTTAAAGTTGAATCATGGTGAACAAATTCAATCTAAGAATTTGAAGGTGCTTTGGATAAATCTGTCTGTGATGATGCACTGTTACAAATTCCTGAATCTGAAGTTCAGACGGCGGGCGATGCTGAAGGATGGGTGTTGTAATGGCCTCGTTCATTAATTAAAATAAATGCAAAGGTATCAAATTGAAATTTAATAATTGAACCTACATGTCAGGCGTCAACACAACCAACGTTGTAGGGTATTTCTGTTTTTTTATTAAAGACCCTATCACGTCAGTTGTAGGACACCCTCTATAATGTCACTACCTTTCGGTCGACGAGAAAGATGAAGAAGAAAACAAAGTTGAAACTAAATGAGATAACTAATCAGTAAACATTACTAATTACTTATCTAATATAACGATTTTGGTCGTTCAAAAAAAAATTATATATATATATATATTATATTGATCATTATGTACTATATACTAACCATTTTATGATCAAGATATTTCATATATATGCATTTAAAGTTTTTTATTTGAATTTTCTAATTAGAACATAATAATAACTAAGAGCCTGATCCGCTGCCCGAACCACCACCTCCACCATCTCATCCACCACCTCCACACATGCACCACCACCGTATCCACCACCATAACAAGATCCAGAATCTTTTCCTGAACCAACACCTCCTCTACAACCTCCGCCCTTTCTATATCCATAACTTGAACCGCTATCAGAAACCCCTTTCATTTTTCTCGTTGGCACTTTGTACCCATGGTCTATAAAAAGTTGTAGTCCCCCCTCTCTTTTTAATCATTGCCAGTTTGCCCCTTTTGTTAATTTTGACCCAGAAAATGACCAAACTAGTTTGTGAGCTTATTTTTAATGTTTTTGTAAAAACAAATCATGGCAATTTGGATCTTGACTTAATAGCAATTTGATCAATTTTTTGGCTCAAAACTGACCTACGTAGGTGGACAAATTGCTAACAAATGAAAAGACATGTGAGTAAGCTGCAACATTTTAAAGGACAGTGGTGTAAAGTGCCGATGAGTGAAAAGAAAAGGAAGCAAATTGCAATAAACTTTACTATTTATCTATCAGAAATTTGCTTGGGTGCACCTCTAAAAGTCATTTATTAGGTATTTGCACTAGTGTATTTCACTATTTTTATATGAGTATTTTGCTCCCGTACCGCTCAAAAGTTTGGAAATTTCCGATGTACCTATGGTTGTGCAAAAATTGGACGTGTACCTATCAAATAAACTTGTAATTGACCTCATACCCATCCGTCACAGTGGGCCCACAATCGTGTGCCTCCGTTTACGTTTCTCGTAACGTGCTGTTATTTTTATCTGGATTTTTATGTCTGTACCGATAAAAAGTTTGGAAATTGACGACGTACCCAAGGTTCTGAGAAATTTGCAGGGATGTTGATTTGGGGAGGGGGGGGGACAAATTGGTAGGAGATGTCGATTTGGAAAAAAATGGGTTAGAATGTGGGATATTTGGGTTTGTTGGGGGTGAAATCAATTTGGACTCCAGGGGGAGTCAATTTGGAGTTTAATTGAAAGTCAAGTAGGCTCGGTCGGTGGCTTGATGTGATCGAGTCAATCAAATGTTTGTAAATTGATTCAAACTTAACGAGACCAACTAACGGTGTCACAAAATCTGTTAATGGAGTTTGAAGGAGGTGCAACAATGCGATTAGTTGAATTCGTGAGCGTTCTAAAGCAATATAAAATACACGAGTGCAAATGCTTAATAAACGAATTTTAGAGGTTGATGTGTTTGTTTTAAATATCGCAAGTGCACGACGTCGGTGAAGAAGCGGCAAGTACGGGTCGATCCTCAGGGAGGTGAGTAGTCTCTGGTTTATCCAAAATCAAGTGGCGAAAAAGGAGAAAGAGATTTGATTATGCTAAAGCTAAACTACACTAAACTAGAAAGTAAGAAATGCTTTAAAGCAACTAAAGATTGGAAATCAGGAAGAGAAACCCTTAAGGGGTGGAGTGTGTGCACATATGAAGTGAAATAAGTGATGAATGATGCATGTAAGCATGTATGTATGTGTCGTGTGTGTGTTTTCATGCATAGGAAGTGTCTAAAGATGTGACAAAACCTATCAATCCATTCACACAACGTATCAGCAATTACTACTTGATTAACATAAGACTAGAATCAACATGAGAAATGTCTTAAGATATGATAAGACTCATCAAAAACCATAAACTCATGTGAAGAACATAGCTAAACATGGGAGGTGTCTAAATCTTATGGCAAAACCCATCAAAATAAAGTTTTTCTTCAATCAATCAAGCAAGCAACCACAAATACAAACACTTAAGTAACATGTAGCATATTGAACAGGAAATTTCAGTCAATAAACATGAGGAAACTAAGCATGAGAAGTGTCTAAATATTATGGCAAAACCCATCAAAATACCCCAACATGTAGATGATTAAAATACCCTCAATGAACATACAAACATGCAAATTTACACAATCCAAAATTTATCAAATATCCAAGCATCACAACATGTACATCATCTCCACCCCCAAAGGAGGATGAAACTACTCACTAATCATATTAACTATTATCTTAAGAAAGGAAAGCATATTAACTAAGTCTACTAAGATTAATGAAACGAAATTAAGCTAAGTATGCAAGAAGATAAAAAAGACAATATAAAACTAACTAAGAAAATTATTTATTGA
Organism: Triglochin maritima; assembly: GCA_963682175.1. Taxonomy (NCBI): domain Eukaryota; kingdom Viridiplantae; phylum Streptophyta; class Magnoliopsida; order Alismatales; family Juncaginaceae; genus Triglochin; species Triglochin maritima. Next base: position 39,046,123 of record OY821779.1, read on the forward strand.
CATGACTCATATTACAAGTAGCATTCTTCTCCACTTGAGTTTTGCTCCAAGGTTTACTCTAAGTAGAGAGAATGCCACCAAGCAATGAGTAAATACAAAAGAGAAGGAAGAGTTCTATTTATAATCATAGAAAAAGGCAACCGGGGACAATCCCCCGGTATGGGACTAAACACATACCATAAATGGAATAAATACATACTAATACACCACCCGACTGAGGGTTATCAAGTTTGGATCCAAATGGACCGCCAATTGGTGGTTTGTGACAACCAATTTGCGATCTATTTTGGGATGATTGGGTTTTGTGCTTTGGTGGGGACTTTTGTGGATAAATTTCTTTATGTTTGGTGCAGTGGTTTTTGGAGCTGAGGCACAGATCTAATTACCAAAATATTCGTCATGATGATGTGGAGCTTCTTGATTTGCTCATTAGTCCTTTTTGTTTTACATTTGGGTCATTCTCTCTTGCATCTCAGTCCATAAGTCTTGCATCTTACTCCTTTTCCTTGCTTTCATGTCCATTTTGAGTCTCTTCTTCTCAAATCTATTTGTTCCTGAAACTTAAACATAAAACTCATTATGTAATATTACTTAGGCTAAAAATAAAGGATATAAGACACAAATATATGCATGATATGATGTTAATCAGAGGTGCACCCAAGCAAAAACCCCATTTATCTATCATTCGCCGAATAAATCATTATAAAACTCAAAAATACCAATTAGGAATATATTAAAGATATCACACAAGTAATTACAAGTCAATAGAGGACTATAGTATACCCATAATACAAAAAAAGGTAAAACACAAAACATCCACTTATTAAAATTACGGTTTACAAAATCTAACCATTTGAGGAACTTAAAGTTGAAGCAACTTATTGGACGCCCAAACTGTAACGCCCGTAATCTCATGGGTATGCACACTAGGAAAGAACTCAAGTGTCGTGATCAGAGACCTCCACGATGACCGAAGGAGTTACAAAACAAACAAACAAGACAGACTAACTCGACAATATATAAATGGACATACATGGATAGACAAATAGAAACTAACTGAAACAACTGATTAACCATGTATACATAAAAGATCCAATTACAATACATCGAGTTTCAAAAGGGAAATACATCAACATAAATGCGGAAGCAAAGATAACAAGAAGACTGTGGTCAACGTGTCCCTCGTGTATAGAATCCTCTGAAACTCGTCCAGTCCTTCCCTGAAGGAACCTAAGTACCTGAGACAAAAACATCCACAAATATGCATGAGTTTTCAACAAGGAAAACCCCGTATGCCCCAGGTCCAAAAGATAGAGTACAAAGTTATGCATGGGACTTAACTACCACACATCCAACAAAATCGCAACAACTCAACATAGTTGTGCCGGGCGACAACTCTACATAGTTGCGCCACTCGGGCTTCACCCGAAGTGATCCCTCTACATAGGAATCAAACCACCAGCCATACTGGTCTAATCCACAAGTGGGTCACTCACCAGTGACCCACCATTTGGCACAAAGCGGTCTTTCGGATTGACATTCCCAACTCGCGGCAAGTGACCTACATGGGAATGCCCGTCCTGTAGCAAATGGCAGCTCACCTGCCCAGGTTTTATCTTACGTCTGACTTCTCTACGTAGAGGTCTTTGCGAATAGGCCTCTCTACATAGAGGTCCTACTCGTGGCCCGTCGGCCCCAAAACATACGTTCCCAGATTCATTTTATTAACAATGCAATGCAAGCTATCCACAGATCTAGACATCTCTATAGCTACACATTAACCAGAATGAGCCCAATGTGATTAGTATACACATACTCTCGTCACAACTCCAAACAAATTAGGGAAGATACTCACAAATCAGCCACTAAAAATGCTACCAAGAGCAACAACCGTACAATATTCGACTAAGCAAATGAGACAAATATATGGTCATATAAGGGTCATGAATAATTGTTATGAAGTTGAATTCCTAAGTGGCACATGGATTCACACAATTATACATCAGATCAGTAACATATAAACACAATAAACATGATAAAACATGCTCGGCAGCAATGGATATCAAGTGTAGGATGCTACGAGAGATACATGGCATAGTCGTTTAATAAATGGATCTAGATACATACAAGTTCCTATTCACGACATGATCAGATATTTTATATGCACATGCATTGATATCAGTAACTCCACTTATCTAATATGCATGAGATAATTCAGAAGCTCAAGCACATCCATCTACCACCATGTATGCACGAGATAACGAATTAATCCACAACAACGCGGCATGTAACGAGTAGCATAAACAATGTGTATATATATATATTTATTGCCTCGTAATATGACATGCATGCAATAATATGTAAGACCACATCTAAGAAATCAGATCATAAACATGAACCAAGAGTTGCCAGAACGAAGTCAGAACACATCAAACATTCAACACATATTACTAATGTCGATTGTATCAATTACATCACTAACATCACAACCATGCGCATGAGCCACCCTGATCCATCCAACCATCAGCTTAGGTTACACCTCAAGAACATTAAGAGGTGGGGAGGGGTCAAGGAAGTCAGGATAAACGTTTCCAGCCTATCCACCGTGCAAGAAACACACAAGTGGCACCAACCCAACCTGCGGTCAGCCCACTCTTGAGCCTCCCATACACAGACCAGTCATGCGTCCCTCGCCTCCCTCCCCATCCACTAGATTCCAGCCACCCTGGGAGATCAGCCTCACCAGCCAGTCACTCCGGAGCTACACGCCATGAGGATGGAAGAGACTCTAGGCGGGTTGTGTGTGCAGCAGCTACACCAGCCCACAACCGGAGCCCCTTGCCCTCAGCCTTGAAGTGCCCACTCCCACAACTGGTCAGACCTCACTGGAGCTCGTTGGATCTCTGGCGTGCCTAGTTGTACCCCCAGCCAGCCCTCCTAACACACCAAGCAAGCATGCGCTAGGTGGGAGAACCAGTTTGGTGGTATAACCGATTGCACCACCAACCAAAGTGGTGATGGCCGCCCTCTAGCCAACACCCCCACCCTCTACTCGACTCTTGGGCCTAAGGCATACCTGAAGTTGCTGAAGAAGGTGATTAAAAGTTGCCAGAAGCTCCCCAAATCAAGGTGCAACTCTCTTTTCTCCCTTGCGCTAGCTTCTTCTTGTTGGCTTAGATTGCCTGAGCTGGTGGCCTCGCCAGAACTCAGCTGCACCATGCCGGAGAGGAGGAATAGATGCTCTGGTGGTTTCAAGGAAGAGGAGAGGGGTACAACTGGGATGGCTAGGGTAGATGTTTTTTTCTTCCAAACAACCCTCTAACTTCCATAGCCTTCATGACTATTTAAGTCAACTCACGACATGCCAAAATGGCACCATTCCAAAGACATCCAAAAGCCACGAAATAATGTGCATCCAAACCCCAAATGCAACCCTTCCAATTCCATGACACCTTAGCATGGGCTCAACCCAAACTCGCACCATTCACCCACTCAGATAGGATTGAGTCGATCGTGCTAGCAAATGTGTACTCACCCGGTGAGTCACACTTGATCGACCGACAAGTTACCCGATTAAAATTAAGCATACATACATACCACAAACATAATTTGATAATCTAAGAACTAAATTATGCATAAACTAGGAGAGTGGACTTATTAATATTATAGCAAGAGAACGGGTCTTACACAAACAATCACGTAAAGACAAGAAATCACAATCGAAAGCAAACCAAGACACTTATTTTCGGTCACCTCCTCCTCCTCCAGAACCTCCACCCTTTCCATATCCATATCTTGAGCCTGACCCACCTCCGGAACCACCATTCTTTAAACCTCCTCCACCACCGCCGCCTCCACCTCCACCTCCACCTCCATCTCCACCCTTTCCAAAACCGTATCGAGAGACATAACCAGCTCCGTAGCCACCTCGTTCTCGTTCTCATTCTCCACCACCACCACCACCACCTCCACCTCCTCCTTCACCCCCACCCTTTCCATAACAATATCCAGAGCCATAACCAGCTCCGTAGCCACCTCCTTTTCCTCCTCCACCCCCACCACCACCACCACCACCTCTACCTCCTCTTTCACTACCACCCTTTCCATAACCATATCCAGAGCCATAACCAGTTCCATAGCCACCTCATTCTCCTTCTCCTCCACCACCACCACCGCTCCCGTCACCACCACCTTCGAAACCATGACCACTTCTGTTTCCACCTCCCTCACTTCCACCGTCTCTGCCACCATCTCCTCCCCCCCCCCCCCCCCCCCCCCCCCCCCCCCGCCACCCTCACCATATCCAGCCCCAAAGCCATACCCAGAACCGTAACCCTCTGCCAAAGTTCTAGCAATGGATGTCATGCCTAAGAAAAGCATGACCAGGAATGCAACAACTATAATCCTTGAGGTAGCTATTGCTATGAAAACTATAACTAGATTTGATATGTGTAGACAACCAAAGACCCTCCTTTTATAGCCTTCATTTTTTGTTATCAAGCTATTGCTTCAACATCATCTAACCGTGTCATTGGAAGAATATTCAGTCGTGCAATGATCAATTCAATTGTCCTGATGATTTATATTTATATTTTGATTTATATTTAACTCGAGCACGACCATGGAAACACACCAATAGACTCCTCTTGTTTACTTTACAGACTTTATTGTTGTAATATAATATTATAGACTAATTCCGGTCCAACAAAAACCTCGTAATAATACAAAAGCTTAATGACTCTACAAATTTCTAGAAGGAAGATGACTCTTACAATTTGTCTCATTTAGTTTGATTTCAAACAAAATTTAGCCTGTCTCATTTATTTTGTGCAAACATGTTCATATCTGGGTACAACATCATACATGTTCACTATCAAGTCGTTATGTATGTGACAACTTACATGGTGACTTGTGGATTTTATACATTACTGTATCATGTTAGAAAATATCATGGTTTATTGCTTGGATTTGTTGATCATTGATGCGTAGAAAGCTATTTTGTTTCAATCTAATGTTATGCTTCACCACTAATTAAATCAAAAAACCAAAGTAAAAACTTGTGTTGGTTTTATTTGGAAATATTGACAAAGTCAATCTCTTGTTGGCTTCATGAAGACATGCATGCACATTGGAAATTGTCGACATGAGGGATACAAAGGCACCTCCCCGTGGACCGACCCATAATTGCCACCACTTCATCGTGGTAGTCCACTAACGGTTATTAAAACGTTTGAACAAGTTTTTGGCACCATTGCTGGGGAGGTGCTCAGTCTAGACTATGGTTTGGACGATTCGAGTGAATTTAATCTTTTTTAGTTGTTGTGTGTTTTGGGAGATCTAAACATCAAGAGAAGATACCAGGAGAAATTTTGAGGACAAAACAGATACTTGGACCGCCAATCAGTGGTGGTGGACTGGCAACTGGCGGCCTAGTGAGCTCATTTTGCTCACTTCTTCTGGTTGTTTCTACATTCAATATAGTGGTATGGGGCTCAATTTGGCGTGTTTTGACCTGTAGTTTTCCCCCAGATCAATAATCAATCCCCTTATAATCAACTTGGCCACTAAAACCCAAAACAAAAGATTAGGCATTCTTGCTTGTTTAGGTCATGCATCATATACTTGACTTAGGCACGTAGTTTGTCTTTTCTTTTAGCTTTACTTTCAATTGTTGAGCGTTGGCGTGAGGTACACATTTCCTACTCTCATTCATGCATTTTGTATGACCATGCATTAGTTAGTAGGAATTGCATTGCAACAAGTGTAAGTTGAGCGTTTGTTTGGAGAGTTGATTTCTAGATTAAGACTCCAAGACGCTACTAAGGAGGAACTGTCCCATATAAGATAAGGTGGGAGATTTATCATCCTTTCCTTTTCCCAAAAATCGCACTAATCAAGAGCCTAATTTTAAAAATCATGTTGACATTGCCCCCTAAGGATCTCACACGCATTAGGAGAGTGATCCGGTCGCGACCGTTATGGTCCGCTCTATCGATATAGGAGAGAAGAGATCTCCAGATCTTGGCTCACTTGCTGGGTTTGGTGGTCTTCGTCATAAGGAGATGAGGCGTGTTGAGGTCGTGTGACCTCGCAATTAGGCGTCGTCTAGTTGTAAGGACCTATAGTGACCTTAGGTTGTTTGTGCCTTGGTTTGCTTGTGTACTTCTACCATTACCTACCCGTCGTAGCATAAGGATTTCTTCCCTTCTCTCCCGAGTCATTCCTTCTCATCTGAGTCTTCCCATCTTCTCCTCTACGCATCTTCTATTTTATTTTTTTAAAAAGTTTTCTTTCTTTTTCGTGTGACTCGTGTGGGTGTGCAACTTTGTGCATGCCAGTGTGGTAGCGAGACTCCGAGGGTCGTTTGACAAGGTACTACATTGATTGTCAACTTTTTGAACGCATCCCCATCCCGTGTGCTACACAGTCCCAGGACCATGACCGACCGTCAACCACACGAGGGCAACCCAGATTCTGGATTCATACCACCTTCTGGACCAGAAGCTGGGGATCCACAATCTCATAACCTAGTTCCCCAGGTTCCCATTCCCCTTCACAATCAATGCTACCCGAGTCATACTACTCTACTTTGTTTCATCGTATTGCCAGAGGGGAATGGGAACCACTTTGAGGTTAAGCCTCAGTTTATCTCCATGCCCCTCACTTCACTGGGAAGGGTGGCCCCTATATCTTTCTCAGGGAATTTGAGGAGGTCTGTGCGATGTTCAAGCTGCAACAACTTAGCACAAACTCCATCCACCTTAGCCTTGTTCCCTTTGCACTAAATGATGATGCCAAGAAGTGGTTGTACAACAACCAAGTGAATGCTTTTAGGACTTGGGACGAGTTTCAATTCGTATTCCTGAAGAAGTACTTCCCAAATCATCGGACTCAAAAATTGAGGAATGAAATCAATTTATTTTATCAGCATGAGACCAAATCATTCCATTCATACATAGAGAGGTTCAAGGAGCTACTATCCTCATGCCCTCACCATTGCATCGAGTCATGGTGCCTTTGTCAGATTGTCTACAAGGGTCTTCACATCCTGTCCCGAATTCTCCTTGAGTCTGTGTCAAGGAGAGTTCTTAGGAAATGATGAAAGGGAGGCTTGGGCTTTCCTAGAAGACCTCGCTGAGAACACCATGCAGTGGGAGAGTGTGAGGGAACCATCACCATTGCATACATTGCATCATATGCCTTTCATTTAGATTAATTTTATATCAATAAATGCTACTAAGGTATGTGTTTAGTCTTATTTAAAGAATACAAGGACCTGAATGCAAATTACCCATATCCCGAGCATAAACGCGTGCAAGAGACTCATTTCTGTCATAAAGACCGAGTTCAAGATTATTGGGATTCAAATGGAACTCCATCCAAGCATAAAAGCATTCAAAGACCTAATTACAAAAAGGCCAAGGACTTAAGCACAAAAGTAGCCAGGACCTAATTGCAAAAGCCAAGGACCCGACTGCAAATTAAAGTACCAAAATATTATTTTGGAGAAGTTCTAAAGAAAAATCAATTTGGATCTCCAAATATATGAAGAAATAAATTCGGAGCTCAAAAGAAAGAAAAGAAATCAAGCCAGACGCTCAAAGGACATTTAAATCATTCCACAAACACACAGGAAAAATCCGGATCGAATCTGAGCCAAAAAGGTGGCGATTCCGCCACACCCCGTGTACAAAATGCGGCGGATTAGCCGCACAAAAGTCGATCCGTGCGCTCAATTTTTTACCAATGCTGTATTGACGAGTGTACTTTTCTTTTATGTATTGGGATCCCCGGTTGAGGCTATAAATAAGGCAGAATCATATATTGAAACGAGTCTTAGTTTTTATTCCATACTTTAGTAATAAAATTCTGTTGTTTTATTTCTTGTTTTTAGTTTTCTTTTGTAGTTTCTCTAGGACCCCTTCTCTTTCCCTCCATCCATGAGTTTCTAACTCTCTCCAAAGGGTGGGGGTGATAGATTTAGTGTGACGAGAAGGAGAATGATGTTATTATTTTAATTTCGTGTTAGTATATTTTGATTACTTGAGTTTATGTTGAATCATTTATCATGTAATGCTTTATAACTAATGTGATTTATTATAAGTTTCAGATTTCTCTAAACAAAACCCGACATCTAAACCTCCACCCGCTGGACTCTCATCCATATTTGCTTTATTTTCTTTTTAGTTTTTGTTGTTCTTGCTTTAGATAATTAAAAACCAAAAATCTCAAACCAAACTTATTTCTCTCTCTTTCTTTCCTAAATCGAAAATCACAAAAATAACAATATCTCTCCCTCCTTGTGTTCGACCCGTACTTGCCACGTCTTCATTGACGCCGTGCACTTGCGGTATAAATAAAATTCTCATCATGTTTTTGGCGCCGTTGCCGGGGAGGCGACGAAGATTTGGTTTATTTTTTGTGATTTCGATTCTATTCTGTTTATCTTGTGCGCGATCTAACTATTTGGGTTTGCGTTTCAGGAGACAACAGAGTGCGCGGCGAAATCCGGGCACATTTGGAGCTAGAAGGGCGGTGAAATCGCCGCATCTAAAGCACAACCTACGGCGGATCCGCCGCACGTCTGAAGCATCTGGGCTTCAATTTTTTCTGGGGTTGTCTCCATCTCTGGGTGGACGCGTAGAGCGACTGGAAATTTTCGAGAGCGGGCGGTGAACCCGACTGAGCGTGCGTAGGTAACCTTTGTTGCCTTTTTCCTTTTTGTAGAACTGCACGTGTTACGCTCAAACTCCATAATTGGCAATAATTCAACTCTGATGTAAAAATTGGAAAAATTAGGAAGACTTAGTGCATGCATCAAATAGTGTTTTGTTTGCATTATTCTTGCTAAATTCTTGCAATTTTTTTTGGTTGAAAAGTGCTGGAGGCAAAGTACGTGCGTGGTTTTTATTGATTGCATTTAAGCATATAATTTAGTTTGCATACAACCTTGAAATTGTCCCCCAACTAAAGACCAATGTTTGACTATCTTTGCTAGATTTAAGTTAAACTATCTTAAGGGCAACTCCGTAGGAAAAGATACGGTGGGGATTTCATCACCCTTCCGTGGCCCACAAATCACAATCCTAAAGTTTCACCCAAGCCTTAAAATTAAAATCAATTAGACATTGACCCCTAAGGACTCAGACTCAATTAAGGAGAAGATTGGTTTGACTTGCTATGACTTGGAGCTGATCGAATTTAATTTGGTGTCTAGAAAGTGTTTTTGTGTTGACGTAAGTCTTCCAAGCGAAGCGGTTGTCTAATTGGCACCGACTCTCTCGGAAGCGCCCCCACTAGCTATACACTGCCTGGCCAATTTGGTTTGATTAGTGAGGGAGGTGAATCAAGCGAACCAATTCGACTCACCAGTTAGGAGTCGTCTAGATTTAAGCGACATTAGGTCTATGATTGTTTGAACCGTGCTTGTTTAGGAAACTTCTGACTAACCCTCTTATCTATCTTTTAGAGTTAAGTTTCCCTTCTCATCTGAGTCTTCTTTCTCTTCGCATCTCAATTCTCTAGATTAGGATTCCTTTCTCATCTTTCCCCCTTCTATTGTTTGTTTCCATTTTTTAATTTTTTTTAAATTTAAAATAAAAATAAAAATAATCAATTGATTCTTGAATTTGAAATTGGAATTTAAATTTCGAATTTGAATTCAAAAATTGATTCAAACTGGTGCCCTCAGATTTGGGTTCGGGACTTGAGCAATCGACTCTCACGAGTTCATCTAGATTCCATTCTGGAGCTTAACCCCAATCCACCTGTTGCACCACCTCACCCAGATCCAATGGGTGAGGATGTAGTGGACCCACCTGTTGCACCACCTATGACTCTGAGGGATCAGTGCTACCCAACGATGGCTGCTCAGCCATCGTGCATCGTTATGCCCACCATACCGGCTCGCGACTTCGAACTGAAGGTACAATACATGAGTATGTTGCCCAAGTTCACCTCTAGGGAAGACCCATATCTCTTCCTTAGAGAATTTGAGGAAATCTGCTCCCTTATGCAATACCAGCATATCTCTGAGGAGGCAGTGCGTCTTAAATTCGTGCCTCTAGCACTGAAGGACGACGCAAAAAAATGACTATATAGTCTAGCCGAAAGATCTATTAGGAGTTGGGCCGAGTTTGTTCAAGTATTCTTAAAGAAATATTTCCCCAACCATAAGACTATTAGGATTAGGAATGAAATTGTTGCATTCGTTCAATCTGAGAGCGGGCCGTTCTATTCCTATTTAGAAAGATTTAAAAGTCTGTTGACCCAATGTCCTCATCATGGAATTCCAAGATGGCAATTGTGCCAAATTATTTATGAGGGATTGACACCTACATCTAGGGTTATGGTAGAATCTGTAAGCCAAGGAAACTTCATGTCCAAAAATGAGAATGATGCTTGGACTTTTCTTGAGGATTTAGCCGAAAATAGTATGCAATGGGAGCTAGAGCACCGAATAACCCGAGTATTGGATCTAGAATAACAAGTCAACCCAGACCAGGTGTCTTAGCTGTAGATGCTACGGTTGCTGCTGAAGCAAAACTAGCTACCCTTATGCGTAAAATGGAAAGTCTAGAGCTAAAAACCCGACCCCTAGTGAATCAAGCATCTTCTATCCCTTGCTCTAGATGTGGTCAAACTGGTCATACAATGGAGGATTGTGCGGACTTGGAACAAGTTAATGCCGCATTTAACCATTCTAGAAATGACCCATACGCATCAACCTATAACCTGGGTTGGCGTAATCATCCCAATCTTTCATGGAACCAACAAGGTCAACCTCCTAGACAACAACCAAACCCGTATAACCAAAATAATACATCATCTGGGTTTAGTAACAATGGAGATTATGATGTTAGATTGAGAAGCTTGGAAAATTTGGTTAAGACTTTTATGCAAACAACCACCCAATCCTTCCAAAGGCTAGAAACACAAGTCAGCCAACTAGCACAAATAGTAGGTGAAAGAGAAAAGGGCCAGTTTCCAAGTTAACCTGAGGTGAATCCAAGATCTAATAATCAATATCAGCCCTATCAACCACCTCCAGGAAGTAACAACTCTAGACCGGTTCAAATGGTTCATGAGGAGGGACCGTTCCAACAAATAAATGCAGTTGTATCATTACGGTCTGGAAAACAAGTTGATAACAATGTGGTGAATCCTAGAGCTCCTAATCCATTTAGCCATCAAGCACCCACATGTGACCTGACCATTGAACCTGAAGTCCAATTTGAAACGCCCAACCCACCTACTCAACCTGACCCTATAGCTCAACCTGAGCGAGTCTATGTTCCTAAAGCCCTATTCCCCAATAGACTCAAGAAGAACTCAAGTGCACAAATGGAGAAAATCTTGGAAGTATTTAAGCAAGTTAAGGTGAATATTCCACTCCTAGATATGATTCAACAAATACCTACTTATGCTAAATTCTTAAAGGATATGTGCACTAAGAAGAGAAAAACGAACGTACCAAAGAAGGCATTCTTGACTGCAAACATAAGCTCTATTCTGTCCAACTCATCTCCTATAAAGTATAAGGAACCTTGGTGTCCCACAATTTCATGTGCAATAGGAGATACTTTTATCAACAAAGCCCTTCTAGACCTTGGTGCTAGTGTTAACTTACTCCCGTACTCTGTCTATGAGCAACTAAACCTTGGTCCACTAAAACCCTCTAAGACAACCCTTCAATTTGCTGATTGCTCTGTTAAGAAACCAAGAGGTATAGTAGAGGATGTTTTGATTAAGGTTGGTGACTTCATTTACCCAGTGGATTTTGTCGTTCTAGACACTGAACCTGTTGTCGATCCTAAGAGACAAATCCCTGTAATACTAGGCAGACCCTTTTTAGCCACTTCTGAAGCTTTGTTAAATTGTCGAAATGGGCTCATGCAACTATCTTTTGGAAATTTAAAAGCTGAATTTAATATCTTTCATGTTGATAGTGAACCAGAAATAGTATGCAATCAAAGTGATGTTGTGATGAGATCGCGTATCTATAAGATTTCTGAATCAAATAAATCATCACAAAATAAAAAAGAAAGTGAGAAAAGGGGGAGATATTCATCTACCCAACCACCATCACTCGAGCAAATAAGAGAACCAACACATGTGAGGGGTGTGGGATCTTTACCTCAGTTCAACATGGGGAACGATTCAACTGGATACATGCACCAACATGGTGACATTCAATCCAGTTCTGACTATGGTTGACTCTGAGAAAATTCAAATCCCTCTACCACAAGTTGACTCAGGTAATAAGTGGATTTGCTTTATCTTTGCATACATTGAGGAGAATGCATGATTTAGGTGTGTGTGTGTGGGTGGGGGGGGTGGGGGTGTTTATCTATCTATCTATATATTCTGTTCGTTAAAAAAATAATAAAAAATAATAATTATTCAATGCTCCATGACATAGCTTAAGATTGAACTGCCAAAACCCGTGTAAAAATTGCATTGAGTTTTTGTTCCTTACTATATAGTTCTGCTTGTAGAAACTATGACATAAATCTAAGTTCCAAAGAAATAACTCATTACCCTTTAAGACATGTATGCACTTAAATTTGATGAATCAAATCTTTTAAGTGGTTGATAACAAGCAGAGGTTGAGGAAAATATACCGGGAAGTGTGGACTTCTAATAGCAATTAAGCCTTGAGGAAAATAAAAGGGGAATAAAAGTGAGGAAAACACATTTTGCAAAATGATGACAAAAGCCCAAGCCTTCGAGTCACTGGTCCGTAGGGGTATCTTAAAACCCGGTAACTTGAGTCTGCCAGCTCGGGATTATCGACCAAACTCGCTACACGAATGCAAAAATGGTAAAAGTGTTAAAAAAAACAAATGTGTTGAATCACGGAAGAAAAAAATATATACTCAAGGCCCAAAGTTAGAAGAATGATCCATGCCATGGTTGATACGAATGATACTTCACCACTAGAGGAGGCGTGCAAAATAATTTAAGTGATAACATGTGTAGAATGGTTAGTAGGGTGAATGTTGGAGGAACAAAGACCAAGTCAGAATTTTTATGAGTTAGATTTATATAATGAGCATGCAAGAATTCTAAGTGAGATGTATAAGGTTGAGGTGGAGATATTGAGAGTTATTAATGAAATGTTGAATTAAGACTTTGTGGGTGTGTCAACTGAAAACCCTCACGAGACAAAACTCGTCCTCTAAGGAAACTCAGGGGTTTAAAGGCTTGTTGCACATGCTAAGTGCAACCGTGATTCCTACGAAAGTGAGTTAGGATTTCCCTGTTTTCATTTTTCTTATATTTTGTTTTCCTAGGGACTAGCAAAATCTAGGTGTGGGGGTATTGGATGAATTGCATACATTGCATCATATGTCTTTCATTTAGATTAATTTTATATCAATCAATGCTACTAAGGTATGTGTTTAGTCTTATTTACAGAATACAGGGACCTGAATGCAAATTACCTATATCCCGAGCATAAACGCGTGCAAGAGACTCATTTCTGTCATAAAGACCAAGTTCAAGATTATCGGGATTCAAATGGAAGTCCATCCAAGCATAAAAGCATTCAAAGACCTAATTACAAAAAGGCCAAGGACTTAAGCACAAAAGTAGCCAGGACCTAATTGCAAAAGCCAAGGACCCGACTGCAAATTAAAGTACCAAAATATTATTTTGGAGAAGTTCTAAAGAAAAATCAATTTGGATCTCCAAATATATGAAGAAATAAATTCGGAGCTCAAAAGAAAGGAAAGAAATCAATCCAGACGCTCAAAGGACATTTAAATCATACCACAAACACACAGGAAAAATCCGGATCGAATCTGAGCCAAAAAGGTGGCGATTCCGCCGCACCCCATGTACAAAATGCGGCGGATTAGCCGCACAAAAGTCGATCCGTGCGCTCAATTTTCTACCAATGCTGTATTGACGAGTGTACTTTTCTTTTATGTATTGGGATCCCCGGTTGAGGCTATAAATAAGGCTGAATCATATATTGAAACGAGTCTTAGTTTTTATTCCATACTTTAGTAATAAAATTCTGTTGTTTTATTTCTTGTTTTTAGTTTTCTTTTGTAGTTTCTCTAGGACCCCTTCTCTTTCCCTCCATACATGAGTTTCTAACTCTCTCCAAAGGGTGGGGGTGATAGATTTAGGGTGACGAGAAGGAGAATGATGTTATTATTTTAATTTCGTGTTAGTATATTTTGATTACTTGAGTTTATGTTGAATCATTTATCATGTAATGCTTTATAACTAATGTGATTTATTATAAGTTTCAGATTTCTCTAAACAAAACCCGACATCTAAACCTCCACCCGCTGGACTCTCATCCATATTTGCTTTATTTTCTTTTTAGTTTTTGTTGTTCTTGCTTTAGATAATTAAAAACCAAAAATTTCAAACCAAACTTATTTCTCTTTCTTTCTTTCCTAAATCGAAAATCACAAAAATAACAATATCTCTCCCTCCTTGTGTTCGATCCGTACTTGCCACGTCTTCATTAACGCCGTGCACTTGCGGTATAAATAAAATTCTCATCAGGATCGTAAATGCAAACTCGACTAGATCGGGTGCCACTTTTGCTGTCGATACCACTACGGCCATCGAGGCACGCATGATGGCCTTAATGTGCCGTATTGATTCGATTGAGCTCCAAAACCAGCAAGGTGTCACATGTGTCCGTATCTGGTCCGGATCTCTATTATTCATGTGGTATGATAGGTCATGTAGGAGGTGAGTATGCATCCATTCCTCCTGAGATGGAACAAGTCAATGCCATCTATGATAGATCCAGGAATGACCCATACTCATCATCATATAATCCTGGATAGAGGAACCACCCTAACTTTTCATGGAACCAAAACAATATCCAAGGTGGCTCTTCAAACTTCTCTAGACCACCTAACATACCACACCAACCTCTTGTGCATTCACAATCTTTTCAGCCACCCCAACCCCAAATCACCAACCAACCTGGTTTCCCGAATTCTAACAACATGGAAACCCGATTCAATTCGCTTGAGAAATTGACTCGTGGACTTGAGAACTCAATGAATTTTTTTATGTCATCCATAAGTCAAGTTCTCACTTCAAATCAGTAGACCATCAAATCTCTTGAGCTTTAGATGGGTTAATTGGCTTAGTCTGTACATGAGAGAGAGGGGGACTCTGCCTAGCCAACCT
Organism: Triglochin maritima; assembly: GCA_963682175.1. Classification (NCBI taxonomy): domain Eukaryota; kingdom Viridiplantae; phylum Streptophyta; class Magnoliopsida; order Alismatales; family Juncaginaceae; genus Triglochin; species Triglochin maritima. The sequence goes on from OY821779.1 coordinate 39,061,291, forward strand.
ATGGCTAACCCCAATGATCAATAGCCACTGAACATGCAAGTTGCGAGTTCGAGACCACAAGGGGGCAAGTGAACTATGTGGAATAACCTGTGAACCATGTCAATGCCATTATGACCATGAGAAATGGGAAACAGGTTGACAACCAAATTTCCATGCCGCAACCACCATCTGTGCAACCTATGCAGCCCCTCTGTGGGAATGATGGTGAGAAAGAGGCCGAGGGTGAGGGTAATACACCAACGCCTCTTTCTAGGGCATGACATAAAACCTACCTGCCAAAGGCTCCATATCTTAGTAGGTTGACTAAGAAACAAAGTGACAATGTTGACAAAATGTTGGAGATATTCAAGAAAGTGAATGTCAACATTCCTTTGTTAGACATGATTCTACAAATACCTCCATATGCAAAATTCCTGAAGGATATCTGTACGACCACGAGGAAAACTAACGTCCCTAGAAAATCCTTTTTGGAGGCTAATGTGAGTTCGATCATTTCGAACACAACGTACGTAAAATTGAAGGACCCAGGAAGTCCAACAATTTCATGTGTCATTGGGGACTCTCGCATTAATAATGTCTTGCTAGCTCTAGGGTTGGCTGTTAACCTCTTACCAACTTCTGTGTATCAACGATTAAGCCTAGGTGAGCTCAAGCCTACGAAAACAATTTTACAGTTGGCAGATCGTTCGATCAAAGTCCCGATGGGGGTTATTGAAGATGTCCTAATCAAGGTCGCTGATTTCATATTTCCTGTTGAATTCATCGTCCTTGAAACTAAACCAGTCAAGACTACCCACTCTTAAATTCCATTGATTTTGGGTAGACCATTTCTAGCGACGTCAAATGCCTTAATCAATTGTCGAATTGGACTCATGAAATTGTTGTTCGGGAACTTGACCACGACATTCCATGTATTCAATATGGCCACGCAACCTGTATCTTTCGAGGACCCCATGGAAATCCATCTTATCCGGGACGTTGAAGAAGAAATAGAAGAAGAGTACCCCTTGATTCATGAAAATTTGAATGCTTACATCATGGGTGATTCCGATCATGAAGAGGACGGGGCGAGTTGAGCAATGATGTGTGATTGACATCATTTAATGCTTATATTTGTATCTTATATCCATTATCTTACACCTAAGCAATGCTACGTAACGAGTTTTATGTTTAGTTTTCAGGAATAAATAGGTTTGAAGAGAAGAAACATAAAAGGACCCAAAAGCAGGGAAAAATGACTTAATTGTGAGACCTGAGGACCAAGATGCAAGGGAGAAGGACCTGAACGTAAGACAAAAGGACCTAAGGGCAAAACAGGAAACTCCACACCTTCATGGGGAGTATTTTGTCAATTTGATTCGGGTCGGAGCTCCACTAAACAAAGTAGATGCATCTAAGACCAAGAAACACTCCAAGCAAAGCCCAAAACAAAAACCAAGCAGATCTGAAGTTTATAGACCGCCAATTGGCGGTCTTGGACCGCTAATTGGCGGTCCATATGGCCCCAGATCCGCCAAGCTTTCTCCTGGACTTGTATTATCATGTGTTTAGGCTATTTTTGGTATTTGTTTAGTCCCACATCGGGGGATTGTCCCCGATTAGCTTTTTCCATGCTTATAAATAGAACTCTTCACCTTCCATTGTAATTACCCATTGCTTGGTGACATTCTCTCTACTAAGGAGTGAGCCTTGAAGCAAAAACTCAAGGTGGAGAAGAATGCTACCTTCAATGTGAGTCATTGTTAATAAAATAATTCTTCTAGTTCCTTTTAATCTTGCCTTTTAATTTGTGCATGTTTGTTTAGTCTTTCCTTTCCTTTTATGCTTCTTTATTTCTTGCTTGATTAGTATAACTTTCATTTCAGTATTATGTTTTCTTTTGCTAATATAGTTAGTGTAATGAGTAGTGAGTAGTTTCATCCCCATTTGGGGGGTGGAGAAATATGTGATATAATCATGTAGTGTATCAAGTGTGTGTTATTTTTATCCCTTGAGCTTTATATGATTTCCATAACCATCTAATGGGTCTCCACTCTTATCTTTGATATGCTAATGCTCTTGAATGAAGCTTAGCTTATGCTTTGATTAGTGGACCTATTTTATGGGGAATGATAAGGTTAGGATATGGATGAAGTTAATCTTGGAAACACAAGTTGTAGTGTATGAGCTCTTGTTGCCTTTACCTTAGCTAATGTCTTGTATGTTTTAATGATGTAGTCTTATCTTAATTCATGTGGAGGCATAGTAGGGTCTAGTCTTTATACTTGAGTTCATGTAGCTTCATTCCAACTATTGTCTTGTATGTTTTAATGATGTAGTGAAATCTTAATTCATGTGGAGGGAAAGTTGGATGTAGTTTTATGATTTCATGCACTACATGTTGTGAAGAGCTTAATGAACACACACACATACACTTCTTTATGTTCACATTATTTCTCTACCCCCTTTGGGGTTTAGTTTTATCGTTTCTTCTCCATCTCATTTCAGCTTTGTAGTGTAGTTTAGTGTAACCAACCTTTCTTCCCTTTCTTTACCTCTCGCCTTCGCACAAACCAAGTGTCGACACACCTCCCAGTGGACGACCCGTATTTGCCACCGCTTCAATGCGGCCGTGCACTTGCGGTTAAATATAAAACGATCAATCAATGTGCATATTGTTCAATACAAGTGAGCTCCTCCTATCTTACATCTTGAGATAGATTCACGCCTAGCCTTAGGAGCCACCCACAATTGAGATGAAAGAACTCCCTCAGGAACTGAAACACATTTTTCTTGGTCCCGATAGGTCATTTCCAATGATTATTTCATCGACATTGACTAAGGATCAGGAAGAACGTTTGATTCAAGTTCTAAAGGAGCACAAATCAGTTATTGGGTGGTCCTTGAAGGACATTAAAGGGATAAGTCCCGGTGTCGTGCAACACCACATCTATATGAAGGACGAGGCACGACCACGTCATGACCCACAAAGGTGCTTAAATCCATCCATGACAGAAGTAGTTAATAAAGATATCATTAAGTGTTTAGATCATGACATCATTTTCCCCATTTCAGACAGTGCTGGGGTAAGTCCTGTCCAGGTTGTGCCCAAGAAGTCGGGTATCACTGTTATCCAGAATGACAACAATGAACTTGTTCCTACACGACTTCAAACTGGGTGGCGAGTCTGCATTGACTATAGGAAGTTGAATGTGCTCACGCGTAAGGATCGCTTCCCTCTACCTTTCATCGATCAGATGTTAGAGAGACTCGTCGGGCATGCCTACTACTGCTTCATTGATGCCTACTACAATCAAATCCCAGTTGGTCTTGAAGATCAAGAGAAAACCACGTTCACATGTCCTTTTGGGACGTTTGCGTATAGACGTATGCTTTTTGGACTTTGCAATGCACCAACAACATTCCAACATTGCATGTTAAGTATGTTTTCCGACATGGTTGAGAACTTCCTTGAGTTTTTCATGGATGATTTCTTGGTTCATGGCACCTCATTTGATGAGTGCTTGCACCACCTGAGCCTTGTTCTCAAGAGATGTTCGAAAACGAACTTAGCCCTTAATTGGCAAAAGTGTCATTTCATGGTTACGAAAGGCATAGTTTTGGGCCACATGGTATATCATGAAGGGATCGAGGTGGATAAGGCATAGATTGAGCTTATTTCTAACCTTCTGCCACCTACATCTGTAAAATAAATCCGGTCATTCCTTGGACATGCTAGTTTTCTCCGGCCTTTTATTAAAGATTTCAGCAAGATAGATCACCCCTTGACGAGCTTGCTTGCTAAAGGCACATCTTTTGAGTTCACACCCGAGTGGATGACTGCATTTGAGTTTTTGAAGTGTGAGTTGACCTTCGCTCCTATTATAAAGGTACCAGTGTGGAATCTACCTTTTGAGATGATGTGTGATGCATCTAATTATGCGATAGGAGCAGTTTTGGTTCAAAAAGTCAACAAATTACCTCATGTGATCTATTATGCAAGTCGTACTCTCAATGCCGCCCAACTTAACTACTCTGTTACTGAGAAAGAGTTCCTCACGATCATATTTACGTTGGAAAAATTTCATCAGTACCTCATTGGGTCGCAAGTCATCATCTACACTGATCACTCAGCTCTTCACTACCTTTTGTCCAAAAAGGATGTGAAACCCCGTCTCCTTTGTTGGATCTTGTTGTTGCAAGAGTTCGATCTGGAGATACGGGATAAGAAGGGCAATAACCTCATGTGGGAATGTAGATCACCTATCTTGCATTCCAGTTGAGCTCTCATCGGATCCACCGGTGAACGAGTTCTTCCCTGATGAGAACCTTATGGAAATAGCCTCACTCCCTGGTTCGCAGATATTGTGAACTATTTAGTATTCGGGGAGGTGCCGGCTCATTGGACACAAAATGAGAAAGCCAAGTTCGAGTCGTTAGTCAAGCACTCCTATTGGGATGATCCTTACTTATTTAAGTACTGTGCCAATCAAATCATAAGAAGGTGCGTTCCTAACGACGAGATTCAGAGTGTCTTGTCCTTTTGCCATAAGGAGGTGTGTGGTGGGCACTTCGGTGCCAAGAAAACCGCTACCAAAGTGCTCCAATGGGCTTTTACTGGCCCACGTTGTTCCAAGACGCTTTTGCATTTTGCAAAGCATGCGACCAGTTTCATCGTGTGGGCCGCATTGGAAGACGTGATATGATGCCACTCAATCCTATCCTAGTGGTCAACATCTTTGTTGTTTGGGGCATTGACTTCATGAGCCCTTTCCCCATGTCCCATAATCACACGTACATTCTTGTGGCGGTCGATTATGTGTCGAAGTGGGTTGAAGCAATCCCCACTCGCACTATCGATCACAAGGTTGTGATCAAATTCTTAAAAGAACACATCTTTACGAGGTTTGAGACACCTCATTGTATAATAAGTGACTGGGGGACACACTTTGTGAATCGATCCCTTGAAGCAGTGTTGAGGAAATATTCCATCACACACAAGTTGGCCACACCTTATCAACCTCAAACCAATGGCCAGGTGGAAATTTCCAACCGTCAACTCAAGCATATTCTGAAGAAAATGGTTAATGGTTTGAGAAAAGATTGGTCGATTAAGCTTAATAATGCATTGTAGGCCTTCCACACTACATTTAAAACCGACCTTGGCATGTCCCCTTACCGGCTAGTTTATGGCAAAGCCTGCCATCTTCCGGTAGAGCTTGAGCACTAGGCATTATGGGTAATCAAGCATCTTAACATGAGTCTTGATGTTTTCGGTGCCAACCGTAAGCTGGACCACAATGAGTTAGAGGAGTTGAGAACCAAAGCTTATGAGAATGCCAAGATATGCAAGTCCCGCACCAAAATTTTCCACGACCGCTTGGTCCGGATCAAAACCTTCACGGTGGGACAAAAGGTCTTGTTGTATAACTCTTGCCTCCACTTGTTTCTGGGGAAACTTCGGAGTCGTTGGTCTGGACCCTTTATTGTTTTAACCATTTTCTCTCACGGAGCGGTTGAGATTCAAAACCCAAGTAACAACGACGTGTACTTGGAGGGGACCACGACAGAGGTCGAGGTGGAAGTCGTGTCTTTACACGAACTTCATGCATATGTGATCACATGACGTGATCAATCCTTTCATTTTGTTGTACATATCATTATCATTTTAAAACAAAAAAAGAAAAAAAGGAACAAAAAACTCCAAAAGTGAGCATGGTTGTTGTGACCCCAACCCTTGAGTATTTGGGCCTCATTTGTTTGACGTATTTGTATTCACTTTTTAAGTATCTCACAAGTTTTGAGGAGAATTCGGGTTTATGTCCATCAATATAGCCATAAACTCCCATTTGCGCTTCATGTTGGTGAGATCTTTTCTTTTTCATGCAAAAATCGATGTAGTATTATACTCACTTTTATTGAAGACAATGCATGAAGTAAGTGTGGGGGTTCTTTACGTGTGTAAATAGTTTATGTGTCTTTTGTTTTTGTTTTGCCTTCTTTTGTTTATTTTTCTAGGGTCATGTTAGTGTGATGCATTTAATATTGACAAGTTTACTTGCCATGATCCTTGGGCGACTTGTCTTTTTTGTTGGCCGTTGTGCTTTCATTTTCCACTTCTTTCAAAAATCTGATGTGTTTGCGAAAGAAAAAAATATTTTGTGGGGTTTGTGTATGTGTTTAGCGTATGCAAAACCATTTTGAAGCAATCAAAAGAGAATTTCCCAAAATTGACTTGAACATGATGCATTAAGATATCTAGTATACCGACTTTAGGTCTTATCGAGTCGTAAGGATGCACCTTGGTCTTCCCTCGGGTGGGGTGGTGGGGGGTGGGGTGGTGGTGAGTAATAATAGGGTTTCAGTACTCAAACAATTGAAGAAGTCCACCCTGAACCTAGTGAGTCAAATAAATTATGTCTGTCAGTATAAGGAAGTTTGTCGTAGTCAGGGACCCTTAAAATCTTGTTGTAAAAGCTTAAGTGTAGGGGTTTTGGTTCCCATGTAGATAAGAAATAAGTAAGTGGTGTTCTCTCTTCTCGCATGGCTCCTATCACCCTGGATATTAGGTCCGAGGGGACTTAATACATGGTGCTTTTGAGTCATCTGACTTGGGATGCACCGATCAAACTCCTATTACACGGGTGGTAAGGATCACCCTATGTGGAGATTTAGGGGAAGGTGTACGTGATAGTGTAAGTTCTCACATGCAATGATGCACAAAACCCGACCCTAGGAGAATCGAAGACCAACTAGTGTAATTCATAATGCCCCAAAAAGAAAAGAAAAATGAAAAAAAGAAGGAATAGAAAAGAAAGAAAAAAAGGAAGAAGAAGACAAATAAGAACCTTAATGGACTTTACACGATGTATCCCTTAGGATTGTTAAGGTTGTCCATGTCTTTCACTTAAATCATTAATTAACTTTCACGAATGGTTCCTTAGGATAGGTGTGTGGACTAATTACATATATAGAGTCAGCCCGTAGAATTGCCGTGTCCAATGATCGACGAAAATGAGTCCATCGAGTCGTGTTGCAAGGTTGAATAATGCATCTATGTTCGGATTTTGTGGGTGTATCCGCTGAAAACTCTCAAGAGACAACACTCCTCCTCCTTGGTGACAAGGGGGTTTAATGACTTATTTCATATGCTAAGTGCAACTGTGATTCCTACGAAAGTGAGTTAGGATTTCACTATTTTACGAATGATTTTTCCTTTCTTTCATTTTTCTCTTTCTGTTTTGCTCGGGACTAGCAAAAGTTAAGTAAGGGGTATTTGATTGACAACATATCATGCATATATTTGTGTCTTATATCCTCTATTGTTTACCAAAGCAATGCTACAAAAGGAGTTTTAAGTTTAAATTTCAGGAATAAAACATGTGAGAAGAAGAGACACAAAAAGACCTAAGAGCAAGAAAAATGACCGAATTGTGAGATTTATAGACTGAAATGCAAGAGGGAAGGACCCAGATGTAAACTAAAAGGGTCAAAGAGCAAATCAAGAAGCTCCACACCATCATAAGGATCATTTTGGCAATTAGATCCGGGCCCAAACATCAACAACCAAATCGGGTTCACCAAACATAAAGAAATCATGTCAGAAACAAGCCACCCAAAACCAGACCTCATCAGGCCAATCCAGACCGCTAATTGGTTGTCCCAACCCACCAATTGGTGGTCCATTTGGATCGAAATGACACATGCTTTAGCCGGGTGTAAGATTAATGTGTTTTACGTCCATATTTGGTATGCGTTTTAGTCTCGTACTGGGGATTGCCCCGATTACCTTTTTCTATCACTATAAATAGAACTCTTACTCCTCCTTTATATTTACCCATTGCTTGGTGTCCAATCCCTCTACTTAGAGTCAAGTCTTGAAGAAAAAACTCAAGTAGGGAGATGCTACTTGTAATGTGAGTCATTTAATAAAAGAAAATTTTGTTAGTTTAATGTTGTCTTTTTTATCTTCTTGCATGCTTAGCTTAATATCGTTTTATTAATCTTAGTAGACTTAGTTAACATGTTTTTCTCTCTTAACATAATAGTTAGCTTAATGATTAGTGAGTAGTTCCATCCCCCTTTGGGGGTGGATATGATGTACATATATGTTGTAATGTTTGGATGTTTGATGAATTTTTTATTGTGTAAACTTGCATGTTTGTTTGTTCATTGGCGGGTATTTTAATCATCTACATGTTAGGAGATTTTTGATGGGTTAGACACTTCCAATGCTTAGTTTCCTCATGTTTATTGACTGACATTTCCTGTTGAATATGCTACATGTTAGTTAAGAGTTTATATTTGTGGTTGCTTGCTTGATTGATTGAAGAAACTTTGTATTGATGAGTTTTGCCATAAGATTTAGACAACTGCTATGCTTATCTTTGTTCTTCACATGAGTTTATGGTTATGATGAGTCTTGCAATATCTTTAGACACTTCTCATGCTGAGTCTAATCTTATGATAATAAAGTAGTAATTGCCAATACGTTGTGTGAATGGATTGATAGGTTTTGCCACATCTTTAGACACTACCTATGCATGAAAACACACACACAACACACACATGCCAACATATGTTTCAACATTTTATTAATAACCGCAAGTGCATGACCGCGATGAAGCGGTTACAAGTACGGGTCGATCCACGTGGATGTGAGAAGCCTCTGATTTCTCAAAAATCAAATGGCGAATAAAGGGAGAAAAGATGTGATTATGCTAAAGGTAAACTACACCAAACTAGTAAGTAAGAAATGCGAAAGAAAGCAACGAAAGATTGTAAATCAAGAAGAGAAACCCCTAAGGGGTTAAGTGTGTGCACATATCAAGTAAAATAAGTGATGAATGATGCATGTAAGCATGTATGTGTGTGTCTTCATGCATATGAAGTGTCTAAACATGAGGAAACTAAGCATGAGAAATGTCTAAATCTTATGACAAAACCCATCAAAAATCTCCCAACATGTAGATGATTAAAATACCCCCGATGAACATATAAACATGCAAGTCTACACAATCAAAAATTCATCAAACATCAAAACTTCAAAACATATATATACATCATCTCCACCCCCAAAGATTTAGGATTTCGTGTCCCTATGCATGTATATATTTTAAATTTTTTAATACAACATACAAGATCGATTTTCATATTTTCAGCAATTTTATGTACATCTATTTGTGTTTTATTCTAATAACATGCAATCTACATTTATTAAAATAAATCACAAAGGAGAATCATACCTAAAGGTTCTCTAAAACCTTTTGATGATCCAGAGTCGCGTTGCACGTTGTGTCGCCCACAGAATTGCCTCCGAGTGTTCACCAAACTCTAAACAAGGTTAGAGAGAAAGGAGCTAGCAAATCAATCTCTAACAAGGTTTAGAATCAAGCTAATAACCCCTCTTTAAGTCTCCTGAGATTCTAGTCTCCAAACTTAATTTTACTAAGAGAAATTTCGTGGTGATTAGGGAGAGATTAATGAGAGAAAGATTTTGCATTAGATTTAAAACAAGTAGGAATAGGTGCCCTTTTATAGGCTCCCAAAATATCCTTATCAAGAGCTATTATTTAGCCATGATCCCTTGTTTTTATCTCCTAAAATTAATCTCTAAATTCCACTTAATCACCCACAAAAACGTTTTAATTAAATCTGGAATTATTCCACCCATGATTTAATTAATCTCTTAATAATTCAGGCAGAATCGTTCTTTTTCGGTAGACCGAGTATTATTCGGTCAACCAAACCATTCGGTTATAACACGTGTTTGGTGCACCGTGAGCTAGACGATCGACCGAATCCGTATGAGAAAAATTCCCTAGAAGAATTCAGACGAACCACGTCTTGTAATCAGTCTACCTTTGACCCACCAAAATCACTCCTGGAACATAGTCATCGGATAACCGGGTCACCTTCGGTCTACCGAAAATACTACTTCTCGGTTGACCGTTTCCAACCAGTTAACCAAACCCGATTGTCCACGCACTCTGGGCAATCTCGGTCAACCAATTGCGCTTACCCGTTCCCTATTCGGTTAACCGATCCGAAGATGCCCCGGTCGACCGAACCATGAACGGTTCACCGCGTTTGACCCCGATTTTGCCTTTGCAAATTTTGGATTTATTTCCAACAAAATTTGATCTTTTGGGGTTTTTAGCAATTCACATCCTATATATATTATCATATGTAATATTAAATTATTACACCACATAATATATACCTCATATGAATTTATTATGATTCTAATTATGTTAATTCTCATAACATATTGATTTTAATTAATTCACCACATGTGTCCCATTTTCATAAGAAACCCGACACATCATATGAACTTAAAATCAAACCTCTTGTTTCTCAGTTTTGTGGTGTGACCTATGAGAGGATCTAAGCCTAATTGGTAGCGATATTAAACACTTAATATCTCAGACTATAAACGGTATGTAGTTACACATTATAGTCACCCAATTAGCATAGATGTCTTTGTTCAACCCGAACCAAAACACGATCCATTTAGTAATGTAAGTGCAGCACTTGTGTCCGTCCCTTGCCTCACGATATTAAGAATATATACAAAGTAGAAATGTGTCATCTTTGTATTATATTCATTTCTTGATCTCTTTAAGCTAATTATAACTATGTAACTTAACTCAAGTTACATTGCGCACATTATAATTTTTCTTTATCAAGGGGCCCACTAATATCATCACTCAATTAAGAGGGGCAATGATAATCGTTTGACTAGCTATCTTTTCCAGCACAAGTCATGTTCAACCAACTATTGCCATTATCACTACACTCATTGGTAGCTTTTGACAATAATCAAATTAAACACTTCTTGAGTGAAAAGATATAAGTCTCATATCTTAGGATCCAAGACACAGTAAAACATTAATGACACGAAACACAATTCCATAATGTTTTACTTGTTAGGTCTATTCAATATATAAAAGTAATCTTTTCCTCTTTTATATACTCGTGTCGTCAATTATATGTAGAGCTACAACAATCGATGACCAACACGACAATCTTATCTCGGTAATTAATGTTCCATGTTAACTACCATGATTGTGAATAACTTTTGATTTATGTAAACCATTATCTTTTAGAGCTCTACGGTTAAGGACCAAGCGCCTCTTCCTTAACACTTCCAAAAGACGAATACTATAATCAAGAAACAAAATGTTTGTACATTCAATTCATAATAATTGACATATAAAAGTAAAACTTTTAGAACACATTCCTTTCAATCTCCCACTTGTTATCAAAGTTTTCTCTCACATACATTCTCAATGTATAAAACAATAATAACTAGGGTAACCCTCTCTAATCACTCATCAAGCTAATCTACATGGTTCCTCAGACCCATGGACTCGAAATGCATTTTGCCCTTGGCTTGGGATAAGGGTTTGGTGAATGGATCAACTGTGTTGCTGTTTGTGTCCACCCATAACATATTTATTTTGCCCTTGTCGATGAAGTCACGTGTGACAAAGTACTTACGATCCATGTACTTCACTTTGTGGTGTGATTTGGGATCCTTGATTTGCGAAATAGATGCACTATTATCGCAAAATAGCTCTACTGGTCCCTCGCTCGAGGGAACTACTCCAAGCTCTTCAAGGAACTTCTTAATCCACACTCCTTCCTTCTCGCTTCAGCGACAACCATTACTTTGGAAGCGGTGGTTGAGTCAGCCGTAGTGCTTTGCTTCCAACTACGCCAACTCACAGCTCCACCATTCAGAAGGTAGACGTATCCTGGTTGCGACCTTCTATCGTCGGGATCACTCATGAAACTCGCATCCGAATAGCCCTCGGCTATTAATTCCTTTTGTCCTCCATAAACAAGAAACTTATCTTTGGTCCGGTTAAGGTACCTCAGAATATTCTTCACCGCATACCAATGCTCGGGACCTGCGTTGGATTGGTGACGCCTTGTCACGCTTAGAGCATACGAGACATCGAGTCTTGTGCAAGTCATCGCATACATGATCGATCCTATTGCCGAAGCATAAAGGATATCTTTCATGTACTCCAAGTCTTTACGTGATTCAGCACGTTGAGACTTCTTGAGTTGCACACCCATACTCATTGGCACACTGCCCTTTTTGGAGTTGTTCATGCTGAACCTTTCCAAGACCTTGTCAATGTAAGTACGTTGACTTAGGCCAATGAGTCTACGGGATCTATCTCTATATATCTTGATTCCCAAGATGTATTGAGCCTCACCCATATCTTTCATCGAAAATGCAGATTTCAATGAACTTCTCGTTTGCTCAAGCAAAGGTATATGATTTCCCATGAGGAGTATGTCATCGACATATAAGATCAAGAACACTATGTAGCTCCCACTAACCTTCTTGTATATACAAGGTTCGTCCTTACTTTGGACGAAGTGAATCTTTTTGACTTCTTCGTCAAAGCGCTTGTTCCAACTCCTTGATGCTTGCTTCAATCCATAAATGGATCTTTGAAGCTTGCATACTTTCTCACTATTCTTTGGATCTTCAAAACCTTGAGGCTGTACCATGTACACATCCTCCTCAAAGTTCCCATTAAGGAACACCATTTTGACATCCATTTGCCATATCTCATAATCATGAAATGCGGCAATAGCGAGCATAATCCGAATAGACTTGAACATGGCAACTGATGCATTGCATACATTGCATCATATGTCTTTCATTTAGATTACTTTTATATCAATAAATGCTACTAAGGTATGTGTTTAGTCTTATTTACAGAATACAAGGACCTGAATGCAAATTACCCACATCCCGAGCATAAACGCATGCAAAAGACTCATTTCTATCATAAAGACCAAGTTCAAGTTTATCGGGTTCAAATGGAAATGCATTCAAGCATAAAAGCATTCAAGACTTAATTACAAAAAAAAGAACAAGGACTTAAGCACAAAAGTAGCCGGGGACTTAATTGCAAAAAACCAAGGACCTAAGTGCAATTAAAGCACCAAAATATTATCTTGGAGAAAATCTAAAGAAAAATCAACGTGGATCTCTAAATATATGAAGGAAATAATTCGAAGCTCAAGAGAATGGAAAGAAATCATCCAGACGCGCAAAGGAGGATCAAATCATACCATAAACGCACATCAAAAATCCGGACTTAATCAGAGCAATATATGCGGCGTTTCCGCCGCACCAGAGTCGATCCGCGTCTCCAAATTTTGTCCAGTCGTGTCTGGACACGTGTACTTTCCAATTTTATACTTAGGTCCCTTGTAGCAGCTATAAATAGCCCCTAGAACGATGTTAAGAGGGTCCTTAGTCTTTGGTTGTTTTTATTTTTAGTCTTAGTTTTGTATTCTTCTTTTTAGTAATAAAATTTTGTCTTTTACTTCTTGCTTTTAGTTTTCTTTTGTAATGCCTCAAGGACCCCTTCTTCCCCCCTCTATGAGTTTCTAACTCTTTCCAAAGGGTGGGGGTGACGGATTTAGGGTGATGAGAAGAGAATAAAGTTATTATTTTAATTTCGTGATTAGTATATTTTGATTACTTGAGTTTATGTTAAATCATTTATCATGTAATGCTTCATAACTAACATGATTTATTATAAGTTTCTGGATTCTCTAATCTAAACCCTATATCTAAACCTCCACCCAACGGAATTCACCATCTTTGTTCTTGTTTTAGTTTTATATGTTCATGTTTCTTGCTTTAGATAATTAAAATCAAAAATCTCAAAACCCAAATTTATTCTTCTCTCCTTCTTTCCCCCAATCGTAAATCACACAAATAACAAATCTCTCCCTCCTTGTGTTCGACCCTTATTTGCCACGTCTTCATTGACGCCGTGCACTTGCGGTATAAATTTAATTCTCATCAGCAACCGGTGAAAATGTTTCATCATAGTCAATTCCTTAAACTTGGGTGAAACCGTTTGCTACAAGCCTCGCTTTGTAGGTTGTCAAGTTCCCATCCATGTCCATCTTCCTCTTGAAAACCCATTTATTTTGAATGACCTTTTTCCCTTGAGGAAGGTCAACCAAGTTCCATACTTGAATATCATACATGGATTCTATTTCGGATTCCATGGCCTTGAGCCATAGTTTGGAGTCCTTTCTTTCCATTGCTTCTTGAAAGGTCGAGGGATCATCGGTATCTAGTACCATGATCTCATGAAGTCCCAAATACATATCGGGTTTCCTCCTTTCCCTCGTTGACCTTCTAAGTTCTTTTGGTTCTACGTGTACTTTTCGAACTTCTTCCACAATTTCTTGTGGAATTGGTTCGTGTTCGATTCTCGAACGTACACTAGGTGGGGAGGATTGAGTTTCTCTCACAATTTTTTGCGAAGGTCTCTCACTCACGCTCCCACTAACCAAAGGAATCTCGGTTGGGCCTTCATGATCTTGAATATCATCATTCATATCATGATCTTGTAGAGTATCCTGAGTCTCCTCAAGCACAACTCTACTCCCACTACTTTTTATTCTTTCCAGAAATTCTTTTTCTAGAAATACGACACCCCTCTCTACAATCACGCGATTGGAGGTTATATGCCAGAAGTAGTATCCTCTTGTCTCACGAGGATAACCTATAAAGAAGCACTTATCCGCTTTTGGTTAAAGTTTAGTCGACATCAATCTCTTGATGTAGGCCTCACAAACCCAAATCTTGAGAAAATTGAGCTTAGGTGTTTTACCACTCCATAGCTCATAAGGCGTTTTCTCTACGGATTTGTATGGAAGATTATTTAGTGTGTAAGCCGCAGCTTCTAGTGCATAACTCCAAAAGTAAAGCGGCAATTCAGCTTGACTCATCATTGATCGAACCATGTCGAGTAATGTCCTATTCCTCCTTTCGGATACCCCATTCCACTGAGGTGTACCGGGAGGGGTGAGCTGTGGTACAATACCACACTCCTTTATGAATGAGTCAAATTCGGTACTTAAGTACTTATCTCCACGATCTGTTTGTAGAGACTTGATTTTGTTGAGTTGGTTCTCTACTTCATTCTTGAATTACTTGAACTTGTGAAAGGATTCACTTTTGTTTCTCATTAGATAAATATAGCCATAACGACTATAGTCATCCGTGAACGTAATGAAGTATCTAAAACCGTCTCTTGCACTAGTACTCATCGGACCACATACATCGGAATGTATCAAATCCAACAAGGCACTCGCCCTTGGACCTTTCTTCTTGAAAGGCTTTTTGGTCATTTTTCCCATTAAACATGGTTGGCACGTCTCCAATGATTTAAAATCAAGTAGACCAAGAAGGTTAGCTTCTTGCAATTTCTTGATGCGCTTTTTATTTATGTGACCAAGACGATAGTGCCACAAGAGAGTATCATTCTCGTGAGTGGTCTTAAGTCTTTTGTTATTGATATTAAAGATTTGTTTATTATTCAATTCAAGCAAATAGAGACCATTCCTTACGAATGCATTTGCAAAGAAAATACCATTCTTCGATATAGACAAGCAAGAATTTGAAATATTTATATTAAAATTATTCATATCTAAACATGATATAGAAATATTGTTCTTGCTAATCGAAGGCACATAATAAACATTCTTTAAACATAAATTTAAACCACTAGATAATTGAAGCTCCACAGAACCTTGTGCAATCGCAGCAACGCTTGCACCATTTCCGACCTTCAAAATCATCTCGTTCTTCACGAGTTCCTTCCTATCCTTTAGTAGCTGCACATTAGAAATTATGTGAGCACAAGATCCGGCATCAATTACGCAATCATGGCAGAGGTGGATAAATTTATCTCAATAACAAATATACCTTTGGCCTTTTTGGGGCGCTTACGTTCAATCACTCCATTGTCAAGGTTTTCCTTGTACTTGGGGCAATTTGGCCGGATGTGTCCCTTTTCACCGCAGTGAAAGCACTCCATGTTGGGAGTCGGAGATTTCAAAGATTTCCCCCATGAGGCACTCGCACGAGCACCTCCTACTCCCTTGCTCTTGATTGACGTATTTTTGGTGAATTTGCCTTTACATTTGGTGATCTTCTTGCTCCTCTCATGGACGGCTAGGACGTGCTTGTCCCGACCTTTGCCCATGTCAACTTCAGCCGTTTTGAGAGCGTTGTGAAGTTCCTAAAGACTCACCCATTTCTCACGCACATGATAGTGCATAATGAAGTCCTTATAGGACGGGGCTAGAGAGCCAAGAATCAAATCTTCCGCAATGTCATCGGGGAAGAGAGCTTCGACAACTTCTCAAGGTATCCTTGCATCGTGAGAAAATGCATGGATACCAATGTTCCCTCCGCCATGTGGCAACTTGTGAGTGCGATGATGGTCTTATAACGCTCTTTTCTAGCACTATCCATGAACATCTTTGTTAAAGCTTCCATGGTCTTCTTGGGTTTTGAATCCAAGTATTTCGCCTGAAGCGAGTCACCCATGGAGGCTAACATTAGACCGTGAACCTGGTTCTCTTGGTCTTCCCACTTGGCTTTTGCCTCTCTCTCGCTATCGGTTGCCCTCTCATTTAATTTTGGGATGTCACCATCCAAAATATGAGACAGTTTCTCAAACTTTAACACGATATTAAGTTTGAGCCATCATTTGCCAAATGATGTTTTCAATCATAGATCGCACAATAGGTTGAATATTCGACATTTCTACAAAATAAATTATATGAGATTTAATGTCAATTTTATGTTTTAAAAATCAATACCGCAAATAAAAATTTGTCCATAAATGTAACAATCCAAGATCCTATCAATTATAACATAAACTAACTAAGGGCTATCAGATATATTATAAAATCAAGGTAAGAAAATATTTTTCTAATCATAACCATTTCGAAATATCGCAACATTTGCATTTTCAAACTCTTATGACTCTTGTCATTTTAATTAGGAGGGAATATGACCAATGCTCGTAAGAAAAACTCTCTTTCCCAAAACCGAGCTAGGGCTCCGGGTCTTGTTAAGAAAACTTATTTTATTTGATACGAGATATGTTTATCCATTGTATTCACAAACAAATATACTCGGTGTCCGCTAAGGGCGAATCACACCTCGTACATCTATTCGTGGCACAACAATAGATAACCTTATATCTCCCACTATTCCCAAAGATGGAGGAAGCTATCTCCCGCTAAGGGCAAGCAGAATATCCCTCGATCGATGACTGCTAGTGGATGAAATAACAAAGAAAGATACTCTTAATTTTTGGTTGGACAGTTTAAACATTTATATGTGATTTTAGAATTTAGGTGATCATGCATATTTATTATCTATACACATCCTAACTTTCATCCATACAATCACATATATATCAAGCACACAAACATAAATAAATCCATTCACACAAACATTGCGTGAGTTTATATGTTCCCGCGTCCTTGATCCCTGATCCTTAATCCTTGATCCTTGCGCTTCTTCAGCGTCTTCCTCTTGCACCATGGATGTTGATATTGCAAAAATATAAACATGCATCTCTCAATTTTGAAATTTGTCTAGTGCAAGTCCTATATAAAAATCCTCTCATATGCATGCATATACATAGAAATAAAATTTGGCTTTTACATACATAAGCCCCTGTGATTGAATAATAATAACATACACATTCATTCATTCATTCGCACATGGCTTCGATGGAACATATAAACTCACATATCCCTGCATTAGAGAACTCGAGCGACGCATGTACATATACTATATATTACTCGATTTAGTTTATCATGCATCTCTAAATCAAACAATTCTAAAATCATTTGAAATCCATTAAAAATGATTTTATGCATCCATAGTTCAATTCATAAAATATTTGAACCGCTGTTTATCCAATTTCTAAAATTAAACATTTAAAGAAAGATAAACATATGCCCTTTTCGTTTTGTTCATTCCTTATAAAATAATCATTTAATTAAAAACGAAAATTCTATAAATCAGACATAAGTCTAAATCTTAATTCTAACATTCACATGATGTGTTTTAAAACATTTAAAACTATCAGAAGAATCAATTTAGAATTAAATCAACAAAACTATCGAAAACTCGAAAAAGACATAAAACATGAATTATTTTGATTGTAGATGGTAAACTAAAATTAATAATATAGTCTAATTGTTGAAAATATGAACTAAAAGCTCTGATACCACTGTAGGATTTCGTGTCCCTATGTATGTATATATTTTAAATTTTTTAATACAACATACAAGATCGATTTTCATATTTTTAGCAATTTATGTACAGATATTTGTGTTTTATTCTAATAACATGCAACCTACATTTATTAAAATAAATCACAAAGGAGAATCATACCTAAAGGTTCTCTAAAACCTTTTGATGATCCGGAGTCGCGTTGCACGTTGTGTCGCCCACAGAATTGCCTCCGAGTGTTCACCAAACTCTAAACAAGGTTAGAGAGAAAGGAGCTAGCCAATCAATCTCTAACAAGGTTTAGAATTTGGCTAATAACCCCTCTTTAAGTCTCCTGAGATTCGAATCTCCAAACTTAATTTTACTAAGAGAAATTTCATGGTGATTAGGTAGAGATTAATGAGATAAAGATTTTGCATTAGATTTAAAACAAGTAGGCATAGATGCCCTTTTATAGGCTCCCAAAATATCTTTATCAAGAGCTATTATTTAGTCATGATCCCTTGTTTTTCTCTCCTAAAATTAATCTCTAAATTCCACTTAATCACCCACAAAAACGTTTTAATTAAATCTGGAATTATTCCACCCATGATTTAATTAATCTCTTAATAATTCAGGCAGAATCGTTCTTGTTCGGTAGACCGAGAATTATTCGGTAAACCGAACCATTCAGTTATAACACGTGTTCGGTGCACCGTGAGCTAGACGGTCGACCGAATCAGTATGAGAAAAATTCCATAGAAGAATTTGGACGAACCATGTCTTGTAATCGGTCTACCTTTGACCCACCAAAATCGCTCCTGGAACATAGTCATCGGATAACCGGGTCACCTTCGGTCTACCGAAAATACTACTTCTCGGTTGACCGTTTCCAACCGGTTAACCAAACCCGATTGTCCACGCACTCTGGGCAATCTCGGTCAACCAATTGCGCTTACCCGTTCCCTATTCGGTTAACCGATCCGAAGATGCCCCGGTCGACCGAACCATGAACGGTTCACCGTGTTTGACCCCGATTTTGCCTTTGCAAATTTTGGATTTATTTCCAACAAAATTTGATCTTTTGGGGTTTTTAGCAATTCACATCCTATATATATTATCATATGTAATATTAAATTATTACACCCCATAATATATACCTCATATGAATTTATTATGATTCTATTATGTTAATTCTCATAACATATTGATTTTAATTAATTCACCACATGTGTCCCATTTTCATAAGAAACCCGACACATCATATGAACTTAAAATCAAACCTCTTGTTTCTCAGTTTTGTGGTGTGACCTATGAGAGGATCTAAGCCTAATTGGCAGCGATATTAAACACTTAATATCTCAGACTATAAACGGTATGTAGCTACACATTATAGTCACCCAATTAGCATAGATGTCTTTGTTCAACCCAAACCAAAACACGATCCATTTAATGATGTAAGTGCAGCACTTGTGTCCGTCCCTTGCCTCACGATATTAAGAATATATACAAAGTAGAAATGTGTCATCTTTGTATTATATTCATTTCTTGATCTCTTTAAGCTAATTGTAACTATGTAACTTAACTCAAGTTACATTGCGCACATTATAATTTTGCTTTATCAAGGGGCCCACTAATATCATCACTCAATTAAGAGGGGCAATGATAATCGTTTGACTAGCTATCTTTTCCAGCACAAGTCATGTTCAACCAACTATTGCCGTTATCACTACACTCATTGGTAGCTTTTGACAATAATCAAATTAAACACTTCTTGAGTGAAAAGATATAAGTCTCATATCTTAGGATCCAAGACACAGTAACACATTAATGACACGAAACACAATTTCATAATGTTTTACTTGTTAGGTCTATTCAATATATAAAAGTAATCTTTTCCTCTTTTATATACTCGTGTCGTCAATTATTTGTAGAGCTACAACAATCGATGACCAACACGACAATCTTATCTCCGTAATTAATGTTCCATGTTAACTACCATGATTGTGAATAACTTTTGATTTATGTAAACCATTATCTTTTAGAGCTCTACGGTTAAGGACCAAGCGCCTCTTCCTTAACACTTCCAAAAGACGAATACTATAATCAAGAAACAAAATGTTTGTACATTTAATTCATAATAATTGACATATAAAAGTAAAACTTTTAGAACACATTCCTTTCAAAAGGGAGATGGAACTACTAACTAATCATTAAGAAAACAAAACAAAATGAAATTAAACTAAGCTTGCAAGAATTGAAAGAGACGATATGAAACTAACTAAGAAAATTATTTTATTCACATGACTCACATTACAAGTAGCATTCTTCTCCACTTAAGTTTTGCTTCAAGGCTTTACTCCAAGTAGAGAGAATGCCACCAAGCAATGGGCGAATACAATTGAGGATGAAGAGTTCTATTTATAGGCATGAAAAAGGTAACCGGGGACAATCATCCGGTATGGGACTAAACACATACTATAAATGGACATACAACAACATAATACACAACCCAACTCAACCATGAAACTTTTGAACCAATTTGGACCGCCAATTGGCGGTCTGAGACAGCCAATTGGTGGTCTAGATAGCTTTGATTGAGTCTGGATTTCGGTGGTTCATTTCGGGCTTGATTTCTTGATGTTTGATGAATCCTATTTGGTTGTTGATGTTTGGGCCTGGATCTAATTGTAAAAATACTCCTCGTAATGGTGTGGAGTTTCTTGATTTCCTCATTAGTCCTTTTGCTTTTACATTCGGGTCCTTCTCTCTTGCACCTCAGTCCATAAGTCTTGCAACTTAGTCATTTTCTTGCTTTTATGTTTTTAGTCTTTTTTTTCTCAAACCTGTTTATTCCTGAAACTTAAACATAAAACTCGTTACGTAGCATTGCTTAGGCTAAAAATAAAGGATATAAGACATAAATATGTGCATGATATGATGTCAATCAACATACCCCCACACCTAACTTTTGCTAGTCCCGAGCAAAACAAAGAAAGTGAAAAATGAAAGAAAGGAAAAATCATTCGTAAAATAGGGAAATCCTAACTCACTTTTGTAGGAATCACGGTTGCACTTAGCATGTGCAACAAGCCATTAAACCTCCCTATCGCCAAGGAGGAGGAGTGATGTCTCCTGAGGGGTTTTCAGTGAATACACCCACAAAATCCGAACATAGATGCATTATTCAACCTAAAAACTCGACTCGATGGACTCATTTTTGTCGATCATTGGACACGGTAATCCTACGGGCCGACTCTATATATGTATGCAGTCCACACACCTAGCCTAATGAATCATTCGTGCAAGTTAATTAAAGACTTAAGTGAAAAAAATGGACAATCTTAACATCCTCAAGTGATACAAAGTATAAAGTCCATTAAGGTTCTTATTTGCATTACGTTTTTTTCATTTTGTTCTTTTTTTCCTTTTGTTCTTTTTTTCCTTATTTGTTTTCTAATTGGTGTGTAATTCTCACAGGGTCAGGTTTCGTGCATCATTGCCTTTAAGGACTTACACTATCACGTACACCTTTCCCCACATCTCCACATAGGGCGATCCCTACCACCCGTGTAACGAAAGTTCGGTTGGTGCATTCCAAGTCAGATGACTCGAAGCACCAGGCACAAAGTCCCCTCAGACCAAATTTCCCTAGTGATAGGAGCCGTGCGAGAAGAGAGAACACGTACTCACTTTTTTTATCTATACATGAACCAAAACCCCTACACTTAAAGTTTCACAACAAGATTTTAAGGGTCCTTGACTACAACAAACTTCCTTATATTAGCAGACATGAATTATTCAACTCACTAGGTTAAGGGTGAACTTCTTTATTTGTTTGAGTACTGAAACCCTATGATTACTCTCCCCCGAGGGAAAATCGGGGTGCATCCTTACGACTATATAAGACCTAAAGCCGATATACTAGGTATCCTAATGCATCATGTTCAAGACAATTTTGGGACATTTTTTTTACTTTGCCTCTCAATGATTTTGCACATGCTAAATACACGCAAAACCCACAAAACATTTTCTTTCGCAAACCCATGAACATTTTGAAAGAAATGTGAAAATTTTAAAGCACCAGGCAAGCAAAAGAAGACAAGTCGCCCAATGATCATGGCATACATATATATATCAATATTAAATGCAGCACACTATCATGACCCTAGCAATACAAACAAAAGAAAACAAAAAACAAAATGAAAAAGACTCGACTCCACATATCTACAAACGTAAAGCACCCCCACACTTACTTCATGCGTTGTCCTCAATGAATGTGAGTATGAAACAACATGGATTTATGCATGAGAAAGAAAAGATCTCACCAACGTGAAGCACAAGGAAAGTTTCATAGTCATGTTGAAGGACATAACCCCAAATTCCCAAAAGCCTGTGAGATACTTAAGAAGGGAGACAAATACGTCAAACAAATGATGCCCAAATACCCAAGGGTTGGGGCCACAATAACCACTGCTCACTGGTGAAGTTTTTTATTGCTTTTTATTTTATTTTAAACAAGACATATACATCAACAAAGAGATTCTCATAATTATTTGGTCAAGGAACATCAAATGAGATCATCGAGTCCTGCGGACCAAAGATTTAGGAAGATGGGCCCCGCTTCATTGGTACTCTGAGGTATCATGCGGGGTGAAAGGTCAAAGCTGAAAGGCTCGAACCCCTCATGATATTGGTTGGGTATAGGCAACATGAATGAGTGGAGTTGTGTTGCCTCACTAGGATTTAGTGGCTCATCGAACAAAACCCACTAACCAGTAGGAGGGTGCATCAGAATGAGTTTCTCAGACTTATTTGAAGGATGTGACACACCACTTTCACTAAGAATGAGGCTTCTCCCTAAGTCATCCAAAAAAACCCACCCAACCTCCTTTATGTTATCAATAATAAGCTCGATCACAGGTGGGTCCTTGTTGGAGTCAAGATGAAGCACAAAAGGCTCGACGACCGTGTGACATGGGGTCGAGACACATTCTGGTATGAGCATATGCTAAGGTGTGTTCCCCTCACTAACAATCTCAACTAAATCGTCCAACAAACACTCCCTTCGTATATTCATGTTTGATGCCAGCTCACTCTGCTGCATTTTAAGACAGACAATGATTTTTCGATGGGCCCACAAACATTCTCAACGGGTTGCATTGGTGTTAGGGGTGTTTGTTGATTTTGTGGTGCTTTCTCTAATTGACGGATGAGATTGAGATTTAAAGGTTGGTCCATGGGCTCCTGTTACCTACCAGAGTTGAACACATGAAACTCGACACTCATGTTACCGAATGAGAGCTTCATGAGACCATTTATACAATTAATTAAGGCGTTGGAGGTTGCCAAAATTGTCTACCCAAAATCAAAGGTATTTGAGAGTGGGTGTTGACAACAAGATTGGTATCGAGGATGACAAAATCTACTGGAAATATAAAATCTCCAAGTTTGATAAGCACGTCCTCAATAATATCCTTTGGGATACGAATGGATCTATCTGCCAATTGGAGGGTGATCTTAGGTGGTTTCAATTCTCCCAAGTTCAACTGTTGATAAACAGAAAATGGGAGGAGGTTGACCGCTGATCCTAAATCAAGCAATACATTACTCATGCTAGTGTCCCATATCGTACATTGAATAGTAGGACACCCAGGGTCCTTGTATTTTGTGTATGTGGGATTGGACAAAAGTGAACTTATACTTGCAGCTAAGAATGGTTTCTTAGGAACATTGGTCTTCCTCTTGGTTGTGCAGAGATCTTTCAACACTTTGGCATATTAAGGTATTTGTTGGATGACATCCAACAAGGGGATGTTAACCTTCACTTGCTTAAACACCTCTAATATCTTATCCATTGTGTCACTCTGCTTTTTGGTTAACCTACTAGGATAGAGAGCTTTTGGCAGGTAGGTTTTCTGCGGTACATGAGAAGGAGGCATTGATGTATTACCCTCACCCTTAGCCTCTTCTTCACCACCATTCCCACTGAGGGCACAAATGATGGTGGTGGCCAGGAAATGTGATTGTAAACCCGCTTTCCATTCGTTAAGGTTACAATGGCATTGACATGGTGAACATGTTCCTCCACATGGTTCACTTGCCGCCCTCGAGGTACCAAAATTGATGCCATGGTGAGGGCACGAGGATAGTAGCTCCTTGAACCTCTCTAAGTATGCATGGAATGATTCGGTCTCATGTTGATAGAACGAATTGATTTTGTTGCTCAGTTTTTGAGTCCGATGATTTGGAAAGTACTTCTTGAGGAATGCAGATTGAAATTCATCCCAAGTCCTAAAGGCATTCGCCTGGTTGCTATACAACCACTTCTTTACATCATCGTTTAGTGCAAAGGGACAAGCCTAAGATGGATGGAGTCTGTGCTAAGTTGTTGCATCTTGAACATATCCCATACCTCCTCAAATTCCCTGAGAAAGATATAAGGGTCACCCTTCCCAGTGAAGTGAGGGAGGATGGAGATAAACTGAGGCTTAACCTCAAAGTGGTTGCCATTCACCTCTGGCAATACGATGCACGAAGGTAGAGTACTACGGCTCGGGTAACATCGATCACGTAGAGAAACGGGAACAAGAACATGTGGAACAGGTGAGACAGGTGGGTCCAGCAACGGCTCATCCTCGCGGTAATGAGCAACCATAGAACCCGGACTATGTGCGACATGAGTAGAGGAAGGCGTCGAGAAATCGACTACTGAGGTTGGATTGACAACACGCCTCATCAAATGGCCACTCTCCTCTTGTGCCCACACAAGCATGCACAAAGGTGCACACACACACGAACCAAAACTTATTTTTTTAAACAACTAAACATAATGTGCGTAGAGGAGAAGATAAGAGGACACAGAAGAAAGGGAATGACTCAGGAGAGAAGGGAAGAAGTCCTTATGCTACGATGGGTAGGTACTGGTAGAAGCACACAAGCAAACAAGGCTCAAACAACCTAAGGTCTCTATAGGTCCTTACAGCTAGACGACGCCTAACTGTGAGGTCACACAGCCTCAACACGCCTCACCTCCCTACGACGAGGACCACAAACCCCAACAAGTGAGCCAAGATCTAGAGATCTCATCTCTCCTACTATCGACAAAGTGGGCGACGCCGATTAGGCCATGACGGTCACGACCTGATCACTCTCCTAATGCACCTGAGATCCTTAGGGCCAATGTCTACTTGATTTTACAATTAGGCTCTTGATTAGTATGGTTTTTGGGCACGAAGGAAGGGATGATGAAATCCCCCACCTTATCTTATATGGGACAACCCCTCCTTAGTAGTGTTTTGGAGTCCTAATCTAGAAATCAACTCTCCAAACAAACGCTCAACTCACACTTGTTGCAATGCAATTCCTACTAACTAATGCATGGTCATACCAAATGCATGAATGAGTGTAGGAGATGCGTACCTCACGCCAACGCTCAACAACTGAAAGTAAAACTAAAAGAAAAGAAAAACTACATGCCTAAGTCAAGTACATGATGCATGACCTAAACAAGCAAGAATGCCTAATCTTTTGCTATGGATTTTAGGGTTCAAGTTGCTTAAAAGGGGATTGATTATTGATTTGGGGGAAACTACAAGTCAAAACATGCCAAATTGAGGCCCAGACCACTATGTTGAAAAAAACAACCAGAAGAATATAGAGTGCAAGCAGAGCTCACCAGGCCGCCAGTTGGTGGTCTGTTTCTCTTTATTTGCCTCCCAACTTCTTGTGCTTCCTTCCCTTGATCTTTCGAGCTTCCTGAAACAAAGAAAAACTACAAAACACAAATTAAATCCACTCGAATCGTCCAAACCAGAGTCTGGACTGGTACCTCCCCGGCAACGGTAACAAAAACTTCTTTAAATGTTTTATTAATAACCGCAAGTGCACGGCCGAGATGAAGCGGTGGCAAGTACGTGTCGATCCACGAGGAGGTGAGTAGGCTCTGATTTATCAGCAATCAAGTGGCGAATAAAGGGAGAAAAGATGTAACGCCCCCGACCGCGTGGGTACGCACACTGGGAAAGACTACTAGTATCGCGATGAGAGACCTCCGTGACGACCGAAGGAGTTACAAAAGACGAACCAAACGAGACGACTCGCCAAGACATAAAGGACACACGGAGATAGATAACTTACAGGAATAATAAAGCAATAAAATATCCATATATGAAAAGTTCAACAACCATATCCGAGTCTCAAAGGAAATACGATAACAATAAGCAGAAGTAAGATAAAATCAAGACTCTGGTCGACATATCCCTCGTGTACAGAATCTTCGACACTCGTCCAGTCTACCCTGTGGAAACCTAAGTACCTGCAAGCACCACATTAACAAATGCGTGAGTTTTCAATTAAGAAAACTCAGTATGCTCCTGGCAAAAACTACATTTTACAGAATTATGCATGGAGTCTAATTAAGACAAAAGCATCCAAAAAAGAACAGAAAGCATCAGTGCAACAGAAGGCTACGACTCCATAAACCGCGCCGGTCGGGCACACCCAAACCATTCCTCGAGAGGAACCAAAACACCAGCCCCGCTGGTTGATGCATTGCATACATTGCATCATATGTCTTTCATTTAGATTAATTTTATATCAATAAATGCTACTAAGGTATGTGTTTAGTCTTATTTACATAACACAGGGACCTGAATGCAAATTACCCATATCCCGAGCATAAATGTGTGCAAGAGACTCATTTCTATCATAAAGACCAAGTCAAGATTATCGGGATTCAAATGGAAGTCCATCCAAGCACAAAAGCATTCAAAGACCTAATTACAAAAAGACCAAGGACCTAAGCACAAAAGTAGCCAGGGACTTAATTGCAAAAAGCCAAGGACCTAATTGCAAATTACGAGTATCTTTTATTATTACGGTGAAAGTCTAAAGAAAAATCAATGTGGATCTCCAAATATACAAAGAAATAAAGTCGGAGCTCAAAAGAAAGGAAAGAATCAATCCAGACGCGCAAAGGAGGATTAAATCATACCATAAACACACAGCAAAAATCCGGATCCAATCAGAGCATACTGTGCGGCGATTTAGCCGCAAGTTACATGTATTGTGAGGCGATTCCGCCGCACCCTTGTCGATCCGCGCCTCCGAATTTTGTCCAGTCGTGGTGTGACGCGTGTACTTTCCAATTTTATACTTAGGTCCCTTGTATCAGCTATAAATAGCCCCGAGAACGATGTTGTGAGGAGTTCTTGTTTTTGACCCATTATTTAGCAATAAAATTCTGTTGGTTTATTTGGTGTTTTTTACTTTTCTTTCTTAGTTTCTCTAGGACCCATTCTCCTCCTCTCCATCCATGAGTTTCTAACTCTCTCCAAAGGGTGGGGGTGACGGATTTAGGGTGATGAGAAGAAGAATCAAGTTATTATTTTAATTTCGTATTAGTATATTTTGATTACTTGAGTTTATGTTGAGTCATTTATCATGTAATGCTTTATATAACTAATGTGATTTATTATAAGTTTCAGAATTCTCTAATCGAAACCCGACATCTAAACCTCCACCCGCTGGACTCCCATTCGTAGTTGTTTTCTTTTTAATTTGTTTTGTTGTTCTTGCTTTAGATAATTAAAAAGACCAAAAATCTCAAACCAACCACATTATTGTTCCCTCTTTCTCTCCTTAATCGAAAACCACAAAAATAACAATATCTCTCCCTCCTTGTGTTCGACCCGTACTTGCCACCGCTTCATCGCGGCCGTGCACTTGCGGTATAAATTTAATTCTCATCACTGGTCAAAGGCGGTCACTCGACAGTGACCCACCGCTCGGCACAAAGCAGTGTGCCGGATAAGTGTCCCAATTCGCGGCAAGTGACCTACATGGTGCCATCGCGAACTTGGGAATACCTACCCTGAGACAGAATGGCAGCGCGCCTGCCCATGACTTATCTTATGCCTGGCCTCCAAACTTGAAGGTCTTATGTGAATTGCCTATGAAGCTAGAGGACCCACTCGTGGCCCGTCGGCCCAGAAAACAGAATGTGCCCAGAATTATTAATCAGATTAAATGCAATGCAAGCTACTTAAGCATCTAAAATCTAATGCAACTACAAGCTACAGAACGAGCTCAAGGAAGAGTATCCGGATACCCTCCTAACAGCCCCAAACGAAACAAAATCAGAACATCCCAAACAGGAATCAAACCAAAATTAGCAACAATCATACCCAGATTGGCAATTCAAGGTAAACAACACATCGAGTCATCTACGGGTCATGATAAGGATGTCATAAGGTTTGATGTCCTAAGCAACATACAAAACCACATCATAACACTTCACATCAGTAACACTTCAGTATTAAAAGAATAACAAAACGTGTATAATAGTAGGATGTATCATGATCAAACTGTTAGCAAACAACGATTCTACAGGTTCAGGAGTACCTTTCTTGGAGAGAACCTGTGGCAGCGGAAGGAAGATTGGAGGTCACCTTACGGAATCCTTTTCACTGGTCGGTCTCCTACTCTCTTGGAGAAGGAGTGTGAGTCCACAATCCAAGAGTCCACAGAATGAGCTTGGTGGAGGTGGAGGGACGAAATGGGAGAGAGAGAAGGTGGTGGCTGGGGTGGGTGAAGGCTAGGATTTGCACACTTGTTCTTCTATTCAATGGGAGGCTCCCCTCCTTATATAGATGGCTCCACCCTAAACCCTTAAATGTGTAGTCCAATAGGGACGCACCATGTGTTAGTGCTTTTGGAAAATATCTTAGTAATCCTAGATTAATCCAATATCTCCCACTTGCACAACAACACGATAACAACATGTCATCTGCTTTTGTGTCCCCGACACATATGCATATATCCCTGATACATACAATCACACAATGGCAATATGTCACCTTTTTATGTGTCCCCGACACATATGTATATATCCCTGATACATACAACTACTCCTCTCTCCAAGTACACATCCACAATACGCAAGTCTCTGATCATGTATCCTCGATACACGACCATCTGTGTCCCCGACACATGTACTCTTCCGATGATATGGACAAATGGGTCGTGCGACTGGTGATGCACCTGCAATTTAGGAGTCTCAAACTAGAAACCTTACTAGAAGGCCAGAATGACAACATCCTCATAAAACAACAAATAAGCAGTCAAAATGCACATCACAGTTCCCTAGGTTTACTCAGAAACTCACTTAACATGAACGATATCTTGATCCCTCGGAGAGAATACCTTCTTGTCCTCAAGGTACTTGCTACTGTATCCAATACAGTTGGACCCAACAAATACTTTTAGTGCAGTCGAGTCAAACCTTTTCCTTCCCCCCAGACCACCATTACACTTAGAGTTGACTCCTTTCCCGAAGATGCCTCTTTTGACCGAATCTCTCATGGTCATAGATAACATCCCAAAGTAGTCACATCAACTCTTTGCTTCATGGTGTCGTCGAAGGTCACCGAGGGCAAGTAATGACAATCAAGTCTTGGACTCACACAGTGAAGGAGCAGGGATCCATCCTTTCACTTCCAAATGGTCGCTCAGCACATGTTGTATGACAAACATGTTATGGTGGATCATACTGTACACAACAGTATGTCTGTCTCTGAACACCATACAAGTCTTAGTCCAGTCGCACCCCCTCTATGCCTGACCCGAGCTTCATCATTGTCGCCTTAACACCATCCAGGTGCCACCTGGCGCCAGATGTGATGCTCGCACTTGGCTTCTATAGGTCACATGAATCGTGGGAACATTCATGTCAATCCTCACCAACATAGAGGATCTCATCTTGATTCCTAATCAAGGCGACTGTCCTATCATGAACCGCTCTGGATCTATCATACAAGATCTCCTCATGATCAGTCTCATCTCTGCTCGCTATCAAAAGCACCACAGGCGAATGCTCGTGTGAGTGAGCATTCTTCAGCCTATTGACAGAATAATATTTTATGCTAGAACAACTACATCAACCAAACAGATATAGTCGAAAGGAAAACACAATCACTCATAAAAGGAAGTTAGACATGCCAATGCATCAAAGTCTGCGTAAGCCTAAGGACTTCACACGGGACACAAACGGGTCCTTAGCTATAGCCTTGGTAAGAGGGTCAGCTACCATAAGACTAGTAGACACATGTCTTAACACAACTTCCTTTCTCGCTATGATGTCCTTCACAAAATGATAGCTAACCTGTATATGTTTGGTCTTTCCATGATATTTAGGGTCTTTCACATAACAAAGGGCAGCCATGCTGTCACAATAGACAGCAACAGGCTCATCCGATGTCTTTACTAGCCCAGTATGTTGTACGAACCTCCTCAACCAAACTGCCTCCTGTACTGCTGCAGAGCATGCAACATACTCTGCTTCAATAGTCGACAAGGCTATACAGGTTTGCTTCTTGCTGGACCATGAGATGGCCCCATTAGCCAGCAAGAAAACATAACCAGAGGTAGACTTCCTTTCATCAATGTCTCCAGCCCAATCGGCATCACTATAGCCAATCAGGCGGAGATCTGATGCTTGGTAACACAACATGTAGTTACTCGTTCCTCTGAGGTATCTCATGATTCTCTTGACTGCCTTCCAGTGCTCCATGCTTGGGCTAGACTAGCATCGACTCACCATGCCCACAACATAACAAATGTCTGGCCTAGTACACATCATAGCGTACATAAGGCTTCCCACAACATTTGAGTATGAAACCTTGCTCATTTTGGCCTTCTCTTCAGGAGTCTCAGGATGCTTATCAAGGCTCAAGTGCAAACCCTTCTCAACAGAAGTGTCGATTGGTTTGCATTTGTCCATATCGTATTTCTTCAAGATGTTAATATAAGTCTCTTGAGACAATCCCAGAAGTCTCTTGGACCTATTTCTAACTATATTGACACCAAGGACGTAGCTAGCTTCACCCATGTCCTTCATATCAAACGTGGAGGACAACCACTCTTTAGTGGATTTCAGCAACTCTTTGCTATTGCCAGCCATAAGTATGCCATCAACATACAAGGTCAGAATGACAAATTTACCATTGGATCTCTTAACGTACACACACTGATCTTCCTCAAGCATAGAGAACGCATTCTCTGATATAGCTTGATGGAAGCGAATGTTCCACTGTCTAGACGCTTATTTTAAGCCATATAAGGCCTTATTGAGCTTGCACACTTTGCGCTCTTGTCCTTTGACTTCAAAACCTTGAGGTTGATCCATATAGATATCCTCCTCAAGTTCTCCATTGAGAAAGGCAGTCTTTATATCTATTTGGTAAACCTCTAAGTCCATCTGAGCTACAATAGCTAGTAGAAGGCGGATGGAGGCAAACCTAACCACGGGTGAAAAGGTTTCCTCAAAATCCACGTCTTCTCTTTGGGTGTAGCCTTTAGCTACCAGTCTAGCCTTGAATCTATCAATAGATCCATCCGCCTTCCTCTTAATCTTGAGGATCCACTTGGCCCCAATGGCCTTTCGGTTCGGCGGTATGTCGACCAAGTCCCAGACTCGATTAACTTTCATCGACTCCAACTCTTCCTTTATAGCTTCTAACCACTCTTTCGCATTTGGACCTTCCAAAGCCTCTTTCAAGGTCTCCAGTTCTTGCTCATCGATTACTGTCATCCCAGATAATTCATAATCAATTTCTTCTTGAGCTATCATGAGGGCCTCTTCCTCTAAGCGAAACCGCCTACGAGGAATGAGCCCGCGTTTACTTCGACGCAGATGGGTATCTGATGGCTCATCCTCCGTGAGAGCTATCGGATCCTCAGCATTGCTGCTCCCACTAGGATTGACTGGTGGAACCTCATGTTCAACTTCCAGATCCTGATCCCGTGGAGTGGCAATGTCCTCATCTTGTTGTTCAAAGAAATTCACTGACTATTTGATAGCTCCAGCAAGAGTTGGAAAAACATTTTCCAAGAATGTGGCATCCCTAGACTCCAGTTCCGTCCTTCTTTCATTCTCGTCTAACCCGATAAAAACATAACCTTTGGAGAGATTACTGTATTTTACAAAGATACACTTTTTCCCTCTAGGTCCTAGTTTTCCATATCGGTGACTAGTAGAATGAATGTATGCCGCGCATCCCCAAGGATGCAGCAGACTAAAATCAGGCTTCCGTCCTGTCCATAACTCATATGGAGTTGAGGGAACCGATTTTGTTGGAACTCTATTGAGGATATAGGCAGCAGTCATTAGAGCATCTCCCCAAAACAAAATTGGCAAGCTCGCATGCGCCATCATTGATCTAACAATGTCTAGCAATGTTCTATTCCTTCTCTCGGCAACACCATTTTGCTGAGGAGTATAAGGCATAATGAGTTGTCTAGATATCCCCTTTTCATCACATAACTCCTTGAACATTATGGAGAGATACTCCCCACCTCTGTCCGTTCTGAGAGTTTTTATCTTATTATCCAATTGATTCTCTACCAAGCTCATGAATTTCTTAAAGCATTCTAGAGCTTCTGACTTGTGAGAAATAAGATAAATATGACCATATCTAGTGTAGTCATCAATAAATGTGATGAAGTAACTTTGTCCATGTCTAGTACGCACATTCAAAGGTCCACAAATATCCGAGTGAATTAGTTCTAAAGGAGAAGTAGCCCTAATGGCTTTTCCGAATGGTTTTCTAGTTGCCTTTCCAGCTAGACAAGATTCACATGTCGGCAATTCAAATTTGGAGCATTCTCCTAATACCCCCTCCTTTGCCAACCTGTTCATCCGGTCAACACCAATGTGACCTAGTCTAGCATGCCACATAACTGAATCATTATTCATGGAACTTTGACTCATAAAGGCACTAGTGTTATGATTGAAATCATAAATTACGTCCAACACAATAAAACCGTCTGAAAGAAAGGCACGTCCGTAATAAATGTTAGCAAGGTATAAACCCATAACATTGTTCTCAAAAACAACTTTAAAACCATGTCTAATCAAAACAACAACAGAAATAATATTTCACCGTATAGCTGGTGCATACAACACGTCGTGAAGTAATAGGATCCGGCCACTTCGCAAAGCCACTTTGCATGTGCCAACTCCAAGAACTTCAATGCTAGTGTTGTTCGCCATGTTTATTCGCCTCCCACTTGGAACACAACAATATTCCATGAAGGCAAAACGATCCTTTGTTACGTGGTCCGTGGCACCTGAATCCACAATCCACACAGGAGAGTGATCAGTGAGCATCACAGAACTAGTCACGTTACAATTCAAGGGATTACACACAGTAATTACCTTTTGCTCAATGCACTCACGAGCAAAATGTCCAGTCTTTCGGCAGTTAAAACAAGTCACATTAGACTTATCTTTCCCACCTCTGGATCCTCGAGGTCATTTCTTTCCAGTTTTGTTTTCTGTTTTGTTTTTATTTGCACCCTTCTTGCCTTTAAAACCCTGAGCTCTATCGCTTTTGCGCTTAAAACCTGCACTCCTCCGAGGAGCGTCAGCTTCAGCAGCAAACACTTCAGTTAGAGGGGCTTCCGCAAGCATGCGGTCATCCTCTAGCTCTAGGTGTTTTGCGGCCTGGTCAAATGTCCTGATGTCATCAGCATGAGTCAGATGGACCTTCATATGCTCCCAACTCTTCGAAGGCAATGATCTGATGAGAGCAGACACTTGCTCCTCATCGGTCTTAGCACGACCGGTAGCGCTCAGCTCGCTTATCATGTTTGACATTGCGGTAATATGCTGCCTCATCGTGTGACCTTGGTGCATTTTATACCCATCAAACATGAGCCCAAGCTGGCAGGGCTCTTGTGACGGAGGTCACTCCGTACTGAAACTTCACAGTTTCCCACAAGGCCTTTGCAGTTCGCAATTTTTCGAACCGCAGTAACAGATCATCTCGCATCGAACTCAGAATTGTAATGCGAGCAATACGGTCTTTCTTTTTCCATTCATTATAGACATCCATATTTCTGCGATGCTGCGCAGTGTTCCCCTCCTCGGGGGGAGACATAGTTTGGGTTATATTTTCTAACATGTCCTGATCCTCTAAGAGATACTCAATTTTACGATGCCACATATCGTAATTTCTTTCATTGACTTTATCTCCTCGAGTCAGATCAGCGACAATGCTTTTGGAAGCAGCCATAAAAATCTAGGACAAAAAACCACATAGCGATACATGAGTTCTAACATAAAATACAACGAGCCGCAATAATCATAAAAAATAAACTAACTTAGTAACTATAGCATTCAGACCAAAGGAAAACATAAAGCGTTCGATCAAATCCTCATGCAATAGTTAATAAAGCTATTTTACCAATTTATATATTGCGCTCCATCACGATTTAATAACCCAAAAAACGTATAAATCATGGCAAATCAGCAGCAAATAAATAATTATCCGCCGGTTGCAAGGTGGTTTACACAAAACACTTCTACCTT
Source organism: Triglochin maritima (assembly GCA_963682175.1). Taxonomy (NCBI): domain Eukaryota; kingdom Viridiplantae; phylum Streptophyta; class Magnoliopsida; order Alismatales; family Juncaginaceae; genus Triglochin; species Triglochin maritima. The sequence continues at coordinate 39,095,718 of OY821779.1, forward strand.
GCAACTCCCACTAGACATGCAAGTTCCAAAAAACGTTCCTTTCAGAACATTCCAATCAAGATCACACAGAAATTAATTGCTACATTACTTCCATATCGAGCTAAGGATCCCCCATAGGGATTTAGCGCTGTAGATGGGAACCTGCATAAGCCTTATAGCAATAATATCGCAATAATAAAAATAAAGGAGCCCCTAATCTCCCTAGGGCAATAAACAGTCCACAGTCCATAATTATTACAGTCCATAAATATTACAACCCATTGCGATATCTATTGCAAATGGAAATGAATGAATGAAATTACGCTCAACTCTCAATAAGGCAGCAAAAATAAATCAACATCCATTCACACCATTCATACCATACAAGCGCAATCTTTCCATACGTTAGCACAATCACACGCATGAATAAAGTGTACACCACTTCCAAATAAGAAGGAAGTAATATATAAGGAAACAACGCATATATGGAACATAAGAAAAACGTATATGGAAATACCAATCAATCTCCATAATAGTATCTCAAAATAGAAATTTTCTTTTCTTTCCCCAATCAACATAATCATGAGAGCGTAAAAATTATCCTACTCGCATTAGGAAAGAAAAATCCGGAAAAAATCCTCAATGAGATCAACACATGTATGTGAATTTAATCATAAAGGAAATATTTCAAATGAAATGCATGCTATCATTCCAAAAAATCCGAAATTCCTTAAATGAGATCAACACATATATGTGCATCAAAGGAAAGCATTCAAAAAATACTTTTAAGGCAACAAAACTCCAGCCCATAATATGCTCTAATTTTTTTCAGAATTTGCCAATCCTTCCTTAATCAATATAAGCATGCAATCAACAATAATTATGCTACTTGTATTGGAAAGAAAAAATTCGAAATTTTCAAGAGAACAACAAGCATATATGCGCATTTTTCAGTAAGGAAACCAATCAATCACATGCATGTTAATGCTCCAAAAATAGCCGTATCCGAGATTCTTTGGAGAAACAAGACAACACAATTATCATGCATATGCATATGGCAATAAACATCTACTCTAGATGCATTCTCATATTGAAAAATGCTAAATAAACAAGCATATACACGAAATTCCAGCAAACATGAGATCTAGTCGTGCATGTACACGAATCAGAGATAACAACATTCGATCCATCCATGCAATCTAACATGCATGATGATATACAAATGACATACAAACATTATCATCTAATTCAAGCATGAAAAAATATCAGAGAATTAAACTACTGATTATCATATAAAACAAGTGCAAAAACAGAAGATCATCATGATAGGGTTAACACAGATTTCATGTATACATGCTCAAAGATTAGAATAAATAATATCTAAACCTAATTCGGAAAAATCAGGAAAAATAGACATCTGATTTCATGTATACATGTGCATGATTTAGAAGAATCAACATGAAAAATAACTTCTGATTTTATCTAATACATGCGCAAAGAATAGAGGTAACAACATAGAAAAAACAGAATTCTGGTCACATCTATGTATGTGCAATGATAGGAGAGCAACATATCATATTGGCTCGAAATAAAACCAGGAAAAATCCATCTTAAACCATGCATACATACGCAAGAATGGAGGAGCAAAATCTAACCCTAGATGCATGCTCTAATGAATCAAAACATGCGCATCATGTAAATAAGCAATGTTGATTTTTCTGTTATGTTTCTTTCCCCAAAAAACATAACCACCGAATTTTTATCTCAAATCAGATTATCATGAAACAAAAATTCGTCAAGCATGGTGAGGATTCGAAGGTAACCGAGATGACTCTGGTACCAATGTTAGCAAACAACGATTCTACAGGTTCATGAGTACCTTTCTTGGAGAGAACTTGTGGCAGCGGAAGGAAGATCGGAGGTCACCTTACGGAATCCTTTTCACCGGTCGGTCTCCTACTCTCTTGGAGAAGGAGCGCGAGTCCACAACCCAAGAGTCCATGGAATGAGCTTGGTGGAGGTGGAGGGACGAAATGGGAGAGAGAGAAGGTGGTGGCTAGGGTGGGCGGAGGCTAGGGTTTGCACACTTGTTCTTCTATTCAATGGGAGGCTCCCCTCCTTATATAGATGGCTCCACCCTAAACCCTTAAATGTGTAGTCCAATAGGGACGCGCCATGTGTCAGTGCTTTGGGCAAATATCTTAGTAATCCTAGATTAATCCAATAGAAACACTACTGGTAATCGATAGCATACATCATCAATTTCAGAGCTTACATTCATTAGAAGCATGTGATCAAAACTAAAATCTCTGAACATGATCAGACCTTATGTGGACATGAGACGACATGTTTATCAGTGTTCCAACATGGCAAAACATGCATATGATCTCAGGAAGCTATATAGATGTATATACACATATACCCAAAGATAGTATACACGGATGCAAAGAGGTTACACGTTGCAAGAAAGCTTGGAATGGGCAGTATATAACATGGATGTATGTAATAGCACTTCAATGTGATAACATAACATTAATATTAAAGGCTACATATGAAATCCGAACATGAATATATTCGTATCTACTGCTGGAAGAAAATCAAGTTGATTACTAACTCAATCGACCGACATAAATCCATTTTACCGATAGCATCAATGTCTAGATGAAACTACGACACTTATGCGCAACCGGACATAATGACTTTATCATGTAGGATTACAAAACATAACACATATATGGATAGGTTATTTCTGGACTAAAATCACACATGACAACTTATCTTAACATTCAAGAGATACATGCAACGTTATTTGGATCTAAAAGCTAGATCACGTTTAGATGCAAGATCTGAAATCCAAGATGATTCACAACTATAACCAGTCACGAAATTATGCAAGCTCATGTGATCTAAGATAAGTAACATATCATAGAAAATCACATATCATAAGCATTAAGAACACCATCAACAAACATCGCCAATCATCAGAAACTCAACGACAAGGGAAAGTTGCACTACACGCAAACATGCATGCAAGCACCCTTCCCGACGTGCTCCCCACAGCCCAGCCTCCTCCCTTCCGGTTTTTCCTCAAACATCTGAGGAAAAACATGAGGTGAGGGTCGTGATGATGTGAGGGATGCTCAGCCAGCCTCTGAAATTCAGAGAGTGCACCACAGTCCACCCGATCGGGTAGATCTCCACTTGTGCACCCCAAACCTCAGACCGACCAGCCCACTAGTGCTGGACTAAACTCCATCCAACACCCCCTACTTCCTATTACACTAAGGGGCCAGGAGCATACCTGATCAGAAAGGAAGATTGCCCGAGCTTTTCCGGAGATTCTGCCCACCAACTCTTCTTCTAGCCACACAAGGCTGCACTAGACGTAGCTCCCAACTCGCCGGAGATCAGCCCACCAATCAGCTGGAGGGGAAGAGATGAGTGGTCTGGAGTGATGTGTGTGTGGAAGGAAAAAGGAGGAAGAGGACGGCTGGGAGGGCCTTATAGATTGCATACAACTCTCCAACTTCCTAGCTATCAAGCCACTTCAAGACTTGCAAAAAATGGCACCAGCAAGGACACTCAAAAGCCTCCCTTGAAAGATGCGTGTAACTCCCAAGCTCCCTTCCTATTCCACACCACCTCCAACCTGGGCTCATCCCAAAACTGTCTCTACACTCACCAGGGCCAAAATTGAGTCGATCGAGTCAACCCACCGTGCACTAGCCCCGATGTGTCGCACCCGATCATCCAATGAGAAATCCGATCAAATCAGCTCAAACTAACATGCCATAACACAATTTGATATTCTAAGAACTAAATTATGCGTAACATAGGAGAGAGGATATATTAATATTATAACAGGAAGGTGGGTCTTACAAAAGATGTGATTATGCTAAAGGTAAACTACACTAAACTAGTAAGTAAGAAATGCGAAAGAAAGCAACGAAAGATTGAAAATTAAGAAGAGAAACCCCTAAGGGGTGGAGTGTGTGCACATGTGAAGTGAAATAAGTGATGAATGAAGCATGTATGTGTGTGTGTCTTCATGCCTAGGAAGTGTCTAAAAATGTGGCAAAACCTATCAATCCATTCACACAACGTATCGGCAATTACTACTTGATTAACATAAGATTAGGCTCAGCATGAGAAGTGTCTAAAGATATGACAAGACTCATCAAAAACCATGAACTCATGTGAAGAACAAAGATAAGCATGAGAGGTGTCTAAATGTTATGACAAAACCCATCAAAACAAAGTTTCTTCAATCAATCAAGCAAGCAACCCGAAATACAAACACTTAACTAACATGTCGCATATTCAATAGGAAATTTCAGTCAATAAACATAAGGAAACTAAGCATGGGGAGTGTCTAAATCTTATGACAAAACCCATCAAAATCCCCAAACATGTAGATGATTAAAATACCCCCAATGAACATGCAAGTTTACACAATCCAAAATTCCTCAAACATCCAAACATCACAGCATATATGTACATCATCTCCACCCCCCAAAGGGAATGGAACTACTCACTAATCATTAAGAAAAGAAAACAAAACGAAATTAAACTAAGCATGCAAGAATTGAAAGAATTGAAAGAGACAATATGAAACTAACTAAGAAAATTATTTTATTCACATGACTCACATTACAAGTAGCATTCTTCTCCACTTGAGTTTTGCTTCAAGGCTTTACTCCAAGTAGAGAGAATGCCACCAAACAATGAGTGAATACAAATAAGGAGGAAAAGTTCTATTTATAGGCATGAAAAAAGGTAACTAGGGATAATCCCCCGGTATGGGACTAAACACATACTATAAATGAACATACAACAACATAATACACAACCCAACTCAATCATGAAACTTTTGAACCAATTTGGACCGCCAATTGGTGGTCTGGGACAACCAATTGGCGGTCGAGATGGCTTTTATTGAGTCTAGATGTCGGCGGTTTGGTTCTGGCTTGATTTCTTGATGTTTGATGAACCTGATTTGGTTGTTGATGTTTGGGCCCAGATCTAAATGTCAAAATACTCCTCATAACGGTGTGAAGTTTCTTGATTTCCTCATTAGTCCTTTTGGTTTTACATTTGGGTCATTCTCTCTTGCACCTCAGTCCATAAGTCTTGCAACTTAGTTTTTTTCTTGCTTTTATGTCATTGTTTTAGTCTCTTCTTTTCAAACTTGTTTATTCTTGAAACTTAAACATAAAGCTCATTATGTAGCATTTGTTAGGCTAAAAATAAAGGATATAAGACACAAATATATGCATGATATGATGTCAATCAGAAACCCCATAAGCCAAACCCCTAACATATATATGAATACGATACAACAATCATAGAATGCAATTCTATCCAGAGTAGAAAAAGCACAAACACAAGGTATGACTCCAAAGCTCTTTCACCCAACCAGAGCAACACTCAACAATGCACACAACATCGTCTTCAAGCTGGGCTCCAGGGCTCCATCTCCCAACCACAGTTACCACGTAACCATAGTTGCTTTCATTTGCAATTTTTTCTTCCTAGTTTAGTGTAGTTTAGCTTAGTATAATCAAATCTCTTTCCTCTTTTTGTCACTTAATTTCAGACAAACCATGGGCTACTCACCTCCCCGTGGATCGACCCGTACTTGGCACCGCTTCATCGCGGCTATGCACTTACGGTTATTAAAATGTTTAAACAACATACACGTTGGAACATGTCAGCCTGAGGGCCACAAAGTCACGAACACTTTAAGATTGAACATCGCACGACAAACTTTCATAGCAAAGATATTGACAGGCAGATGCTAAAAAAATAGATGTTAAACCAATATATTGATGACTATAAAGCATCTCAACTCAAGTAGTGTTTTTCATTGCAATGTATGGCTACTTCAAAGGTTGTAGCTGTTGCCTTCTTGGTCATGCTCTTCTCGGGCATGACTTCTGCTAGAACTTTGGCAGAGGGTTACAGTTCTGAGTATACCCCCACCACCACCACCTCCTCCTCCTTCTCCTTTTCCTCCACCACCTCCACCCCCATCCCACCCCCACCACCACCTCCACCTCCTCCTTCACCACCACCCTTTCCGTAACTGTATCCAGAGCCATAACCAACTCCGTAGCAACCTCCTTCTCCTTCTCCTCCTCCACCACTACCACCACCACCACCTCCTCCTTTACCCATTTTATAACCATATACGGAACTATGACCACTTCCGTATCCACCTCCCTCACTTCCACTACCTCCGCCACCACCTCCTCCTCCTCCCCCACCGTCACCCTCACCATATCCAGCCCCAGAGCCATACCCAGAACCGTAACCGTCTACCAAAGTTCTAGCAGCGGATGTCGTGCCCAAGAAGAGCACGACCAGGAATGTAACAGCTACAACCCTTGAGGTAGCCATTGCTATGAAAACTATAACTAGATTTGATATGTGTAGACAACCAAAGGCCCTCCTTTTATAGCTTCCAATTTTCATTATCAAGCTATTGCTTCAACATCATCTAGTCGTGTCATTGGAAGAATATTCAGTCGTGCAATGATCAATTCAATTGTGCCTATAATTTATATTTCTATTTGCATTTATATATAACTCGAGCACGACCATGGAAACACACGAATGGACTCTTCTCTTGTTTACTTTACAGACTTTATTGTTGTAATATAATATTATAGACTAATTCCGGTCCCACATAAACCTCGTAACAATACCAAAGCTTAATTACCCTACAAATTTTAAGAAGGAAGTTGACTCTTACAATTTGTACACATGTTCATATCTGGGTACAACATCATACATGTTCACTATCAATTTGTTATGTACGTGACAACCTACATGGCTACTTGTGGATTTTATACATTACTGTATCATGTTAGAAAATATCATGGTTTATTGCTTGGATTTGTTGATCATTGATGAGTAGAAAGCTGTTTTGTTTCAATCTAATGTTATGATTCACCACTAATTAAATCAAAAAACCAAAGTGAAAAGCTTGTTGATGGTTTTATTTGGAAACATTGACAAAGTCAATCTCTTGTGGGCTTCCTGAAGACATGCATGCAAGTTGGAACATGTCGGCCCGAGGGCAACAAAGTCACAAACACTTTAAGATTGAACTTCGCACGACTAACTTTCTTACCAAAGATATTGACTGGCAGATGTTAAACCAATAGATTGATGACTATAAAGCATCTCAATTGAAGTAGTGTTTTTCATAGCAATGTATGGCTACTTCAAAGGTTGTAGTTGTTGCCTTCTTGGTCATGCTCTTCTTGGGCGTGACTTCTGCTAGAACTTTGGCGGAGGGTTACGGTTCTGGGTATGGCTTTGGGGCTGGATATGGTGAGGGTGGTGGTAGTGGAGGTGGTGGGGGAGGTGGATATGGTTCCGGATATGGTTATGGAAAGGGTGAAGGAGGAGGTAGTTGGTCGTGGTGGTTGTGGAGCTTGTGGAGGAGAAGGAGGCTTTGGAGCTGGTTATGGTTCCGTATTTGGTTGTGGAAAGGGTGGTGGAGAAGGAGGAGGAGGTGGTCCCACAACATAATTCCATAAGTAGGATACAAAATAAATTTCAACACAAGATTAAAAAACGTAACATCCTTATGAAAATAAGAAAAAACAACTAGCCACACTTGCAACTCATTTCCAACTAGTACACACTTTTGTGCCTTCAATCAACCAACCTTTTTGTATGAGTTGGACTAAAGCTCAAATTATATTAACAAAAGATAACAAATTATGTACTACTACTACTAATTGGTATGAAAAGTATGTAATTCAGAAATCATGGAAAAAGCAAAACTTAGTTTCATATTTTTACCAAAACTTCGCGATCAACTTAGCATCCCCGCTTGTGTTAGCAGTTCTTCCACTCCGATGGAGTGTAGAGTTATCACGTCCTCTCCATTTATCGGAAATCCTTTCAAGCCATATCCTAAGAAGATGAAAGTTTTCTGAAGTGGGATATCTATTTTATTTGACGGTAATCGTTTCAGTCAAGTAGAATGTGGATATTTGGGTTCGTTGGGGGTGAAATCAATTTGGAGTATAATTGAAAGTCGAGTAGGCTCGGTCGGTAGTTGGATGTGATCAAGGCGGGGTTCAATTAAATGGTTTGTAAGTTGATTCAAACTTAACGGGGCCAACTAATGTTGTCACAAAATATGTTAATGGAGTTTGAAGGAGGTGCAACCAAGCGATTAGTTGTCTTCGTGAGCGTTACGAAGCAATATAAAAATACACGAGTGCAAATGCCTAATAAACAAATTTTAGAGGTGCACCCATGCAATAACTCCATTTATCTATCATTCGCCAAATAAATCGTTATAAAACTCAGAAAGACCAATTAGGAATATATTAAAGATATCACACAAGTAATTATAAATCAAAAGAGGAGTATAGTATACCCATAATACAAAAAAGGAAAAACACAAATCATCCTCTTATTAAAATTGCGGTTTACAAAATCAAACCATTTGAGGAACTTAAGTTGAAGCAACTTATTGGACGACCAAACAATCACATGAAGACAAGAAATCACAAACGAAAGCAAACCGAGACACTTATTTTCGGTCACCTCCTCCTCCACCACCACCACCACCTCCTCCTCCTCCTCCTCCCCCAGAACTTCCACCCTTTCCATATCCATATCCTGAGCCTGACCCGCCTCCAGAACCACCACCCTTTCCACCTCCTCCACCACCGCCACCTCCACCTCCACCTCCACCACCACCCTTTCCATAACCGTATCCAGAGCCATAACCACCTCCGTAGCCACCTCCTTCTCCCTCTCCCTCTCCTTCTCCTTCTCCTCCACCACCACCACCTCCACCTCCACCTCCTCCTTCATCTTCTCCTTCTCCTTCTCCTTCTCCTACACCACCTCCACCCCCACCCCCACCCCCACCTCCACCTCCTCCTTCACCACCACCCTTTCCGTAACCGTATCCAGAGCCATAACCAACTCCTTCTCCTTCTCCTTCTCCTTCTCCTCCTCCTCCTCCTCCTCCTCCACCACCACCACCACCTCCTCCTCCTTTACCCATTCCATAACCATATCCGGAACCATGACCACTTCCGTATCCACCTCCCTCTCTTCCACCACCACCGCCACCACCTCCTCCTCCTCCCCCACCGCCACCCTCACCATATCCAGCCCCAGAGCCATACCCAAAACCGTAACCGTCTGCCAAAGTTCTAGCAGCGGATGTCGTGCCCAAGAAGAGCACGACCAGGAATGCAACAGCTACAACCCTTGAGGTAGCCATTGCTATGAAAACTATAACTAGATTTGATATGTGTAGACAACCAAAGGCCCTCCTTTTATAGCTTCCAATTTTCGTTATTAAGCTATTGCTTCAACATCATCTAGTCGTGTCATTGGAAGAATATTCAGTCGTGCAATGATCAATTCAATTGTGCCTATAATTTATATTTCTATTTTCATTTATATATAACTCGAGCACGACCATGGAAACACACGAATGGACTCTTCTCTTGTTTACTTTATAGACTTTATTGTTGTAATTTAATATTATAGACTAATTCCGGTCCCACATAAACCTCGTAACAATACCAAAGCTTAATTGCCCTACAAATTTTAAGAAGGAAGTTGACTCTTACAATTTGTACACATGTTCATATCTGGGTACAACATCCTACATGTTCACTATCAATTTGTTATGTACGTGACAACTTACATGGCTACTTGTGGATTTTATACATTACTGTATCATGTTAGAAAATATCATGGTTTATTGCTTGGATTTGTTGATCATTGATGAGTAGAAAGCTGTTTTGTTTCAATCTAATGTTATGATTCACCACTAATTAAATCAAAAAACCAAAGTAAAAAGCTTGTTGATGGTTTTATTTGGAAACATTGACAAAGTCAATCTCTTGTGGGCTTCCTGAACACATGCATGCACGTTGGAACATGTCGGCCCGAGGGCAACAAAGTCACAAACACTTTAAGATTGAACTTCGCACGACTAACTTTCTTACCAAAGATATTGACTGGCAGATGTTAAACCAATAGATTGATGACTATAAAGCATCTCAACTCAAGTAGTGTTTTTCATAGCAATGTATGGCTACTTCAAAGGTTGTAGTTGTTGCCTTCTTGGTCATGCTCTTCTTGGGCATGACTTCTGCTAGAACTTTGGCGGAGGGTTACAGTTCTGGGTATGGCTTTGGGGCTGGATATGGTGAGGGTGGTGGTAGTGGAGGTGGTGGGGGAGGTGGATATGGTTCCGGATATGGTTATGGAAAGGGTGAAGGAGGAGGTAGCTGGTTATGGTGGTTGTGGAGCTTGTGGAGGAGAAGGAGGCTATGGAGCTGGTTATGGTTCCGTATTTGGTTGTGGAAAGGGTGGTGGAGAAGGAGGAGGAGGTGGTCCCACAACATAATTCCATAAGTAGGATACAAAATAAATTTCAACACAAGATTAAAAAACGTAACATCCTTATGAAAATAAGAAAAAACAACTAGCCACACTTGCAACTCATTTCCAACTAGTACACACTTTCGTGCCTTCAATCAACCAACCTTTTAGTATGAGTTGGACTAAAGCTCAAATTATATTAACAAAAGATAACAAATTATTTACTACTACTACTAATTGGTATGAAATGTATGTAATTCAGAAATCATGGAAAAAGCAAAACTTAGTTTCATATTTTTACCAAAAAATCGCGGTCAACTTAGCATCCCCGCTTGTGTTAGCAGTTCTTCCACTCCGATGGAGTGTAGAGTTATCACGTCCTCTCCATTTATCAGAAATCCTTTCAAGCCATATCCTAAGAAGATGAAAGTTTTCTGAAGTGGGAAATCTATTTTATTTGACGGTAATCGTTTCAGTCAAGTAGAATGTGGATATTTGGGTTCGTTGGGGGTGAAATCAATTTGGAGTTTAATTGAAAGTCGAGTAGGCTCGGTCGGTGGCTGGATGTGATCGAGGCGGGGTTCAATCAAATGGTTTGTAAGTTGATTCAAACTTAACGGGGCCAACTAATGTTGTCACAAAATATGTTAATGGAGTTTGAAGGAGGTGCAACCAAGCGATTAGTTGTCTTCGTGAGCGTTACGAAGCAATATAAAAATACACGAGTGCAAATGCCTAATAAACAAATTTTAGAGGTGCACCCATGTAATAACTCCATTTATCTATCATTCGCCAAATAAATCGTTATAAAACTCAGAAAGACCAATTAGGAATATATTAAAGATATCACACAAGTAATTATAAATCAAAAGAGGAGTATAGTATACCCATAATACAAAAAAGGAAAAACACAAATCATCCTCTTATTAAAATTGCGGTTTACAAAATCAAACCATTTGAGGAAGTTAAGTTGAAGCAACTTATTGGACGACCAAACAATCACGTGAAGACAAGAAATCACAAACGAAAGCAAACCGAGACACTTATTTTCGGTCACCTCCTCCTCCACCACCACCACCACCTCCTCCTCCTCCTCCTCCCCCAGAACTTCCACCCTTTCCATATCCATATCCTGAGCCTGACCCGCCTCCAGAACCACCACCCTTTCCACCTCCTCCACCACCGCCACCTCCACCTCCACCTCCACCACCACCCTTTCCATAACCGTATCCAGAGCCATAACCAGCTCCGTAGCCACCTCCTTCTCCTTCTCCCTCTCCTTCTCCTTCTCCCTCTCCCTCTCCGTCTCCTTCTCCTTCTCCTCCACCACCCCCACCACCACCACCACCACCTCCACCTCCACCTCCTCCTTCATCTTCTCCTTCTCCTTCTCCTTCTCCTACACCACCTCCACCCCCACCCCCACCACCACCTCCACCTCCTCCTTCACCACCACCCTTTCCGTAACCGTATCCAGAGCCATAACCAACTCCTTCTCCTTCTCCTTCCCCTCCTCCTCCTCCTCCTCCTCCTCCACCACCACCACCACCACCTCCTCCTCCTCCTTTACTCATTCCATAACCATATCCGGAACCATGACCACTTCCGTATCCACCTCCCTCACTTCCACCACCTCCGCCACCACCTCCTCCTCCTCCCCCACCGCCACCCTCACCATATCCAGCCCCAGAGCCATACCCAGAACCGTAACCGTCTGCCAAAGTTCTAGCAGCGGATGTCGTGCCCAAGAAGAGCACGACCAGGAATGCAACAACTACAACCCTTGAGGTAGCCATTGCTATGAAAACTATAACTAGATTTGATATGTGTAGACAACCAAAGGCCCTCCTTTTATAGCTTCCAATTTTCGTTATCAAGCTATTGCTTCAACATCATCTAGTCGTGTCATTGGAAGAATATTCAGTCGTGCAGTGATCAATTCAATTGTGCCTATAATTTATATTTCGATTTTCATTTATATATAACTCGAGCACGACCATGGAAACACACGAATGGACTCTTCTCTTGTTTACTTTACAGACTTTATTGTTGTAATATAATATTATAGACTAATTCCGGTCCCACACAAACCTCGTAACAATACCAAAGCTTAATTGCCCTACAAATTTTAAGAAGGAAGTTGACTCTTACAATTTGTACACATGTTCATATCTGGGTACAACATCCTACATGTTCACTATCAATTTGTTATGTACGTGACAACTTACATGGCTACTTGTGGATTTTATACATTACTGTATCATGTTAGAAAATATCATGGTTTATTGCTTGGATTTGTTGATCATTGATGAGTAGAAAGCTGTTTTGTTTCAATCTAATGTTATGATTCACCACTAATTAAATCAAAAAACCAAAGTAAAAAGCTTGTTGATGGTTTTATTTGGAAACATTGACAAAGTCAATCTCTTGTGGGCTTCCTGAAGACATGCATGCACGTTGGAACATGTCGGCCAGAGGGCAACAAAGTCACAATCACTTTAAGATTGAACTTCGCACGACTAACTTTCTTACCAAAGATATTGACTGGCAGATGTTAAACCAATAGATTGATGACTATAAAGCATCTCAACTCAAGTAGTGTTTTTCATAGCAATGTATGGCTACTTCAAAGGTTGTAGTTGTTGCCTTCTTGGTCATGCTCTTCTTGGGCATGACTTTTGCTAGAACTTTGGCGGAGGGTTACAGTTCTGGGTATGGCTTTGGGGCTGGATATGGTGAGGGTGGTGGTAGTGGAGGTGGTGTGGGAGGTGGATATGGTTCCGGATATGGTTATGGAAAGGGTGAAGGAGGAGGTAGCTGGTTATGGTGGTTGTGGAGCTTGTGGAGGAGAAGGAGGCTATGGAGCTGGTTATGGTTCCGTATTTGGTTGTGGAAAGGGTGGTGGAGAAGGAGGAGGAGGTGGTCCCACAACATAATTCCATAAGTAGGATACAAAATAAATTTCAACACAAGATTAAAAAACGTAACATCCGTATGAAAATAAGAAAAAACAACTAGCCACACTTGCAACTCATTTCCAACTAGTACACACTTTTGTGCCTTCAATCAACCAACCTTTTAGTATGAGTTGGACTAAAGCTCAAATTATATTAACAAAAGATAACAAATTATTTACTACTACTAATAATTGGTATGAAAAGTATGTAATTCAGAAATCGTGGAAAAAACAAAACTTAGTTTCATATTTTTACCAAGAACTAAAAGGTTTAGTCCCTCGGGAAGTTTCATTTGAATGATAGAAAACCTTTTCATAGTACTTCCGGAATTGCAATAGTAATAGATCTTTTGGACAGATCAGAGGATGCATACTCAAAGCAAGAATCTACTAACAATAACAAAACAAAGAAAATCACACACAATAACTTTTCACATTCACAATTAAATAAAAGGCCATCAAATAAGATACTTGTTGACACAGAAAAAAACTCTCATATGAAAAGAAATTTTCTAATGATCGTCGACCAATTATCTGCCCAATTTAGTGAAGATGTATGCAATTTGGAAGCCAATTGAAGCATAGACTAAGCAATAGCAACAAAATGAAAATTTAGGAATTGTTGAGGTGCAATTTGATGTGGCATTTTGGAGATTAATCTCTTGATCTAAGTTTATTAGATTAAACATGAAAATGGAGTCAACACTTGAAGAGATGTGGAATTTCACAAGATTCAAAGGTGAAAATGAAAAATTGTCATTAAATAGAAAATCAAATAAAATCTTTGATTTTCTGTAAAGAGAAAAAAGAAAAAAACAAGCCATGCTAAGTTGATTTTCTATAAAGAAAAAAAGGATATATATGGCTCCTTTCGCGTTTGATTCCTTTGACCCATCCGTATTCAAATACTATTTCGAACACGGTGTCGTGACAGGTTATGAGATCGAAATACTGTAGGATTTCGTATCCCTATGTATGTGTATATTTTAAAAAAGTTAATACAAACATACATGATCGATTTCATATTTTCATTGATTTTATGTACCTGTATATGTTTATTATAATATCTTGCATTCCAACACATATTAAAAAAAGAGGATCATACCCAAAGATTCTCTAAAACCTTTTATAAGATCCGGAGTTCCGTTGCTCACCGATTCGCCTCCAGGTGTTCACCAAACTCTAAACAAGATTAGAGAGAAATGAGCTAGCCAATCAATCTCTAATTAAGCTTAGAATCTATCTAATAACCCCTCTTTAATCTCCTGAGATTTCTATCTCAAAAACTTAAAACTATTAATAGATTTTCGTGGTGACTAAGGGAGGGATTAGTGAGAGAGAAAATTATGCATATATTAAACAAGTAGGATGAGGGGTTCTTTTATAGGCTCCTAAAACACCCATATCATGAACTATTCTCTAGTCATGATCTTTTGATTTTTCTCTTCTAAATTTTATCACAATTTGCCACATAAGCATCTTAAAAAGTGTTTGATCAAATCTGGAATTAATCCAACCCATGATCTAATTATTCTCTTAATAATTTAGGCTGAAATCGTGTTGTTCAGTTGACCGAGATTTTTGACTCGGTCAACCGAACCATTCGGTTTTAACACACGTTCGGATGACCGTAAGCTAGATGGTCGACCGAATATTTATGAGAAAAATTCCCTATAGAAGTTCGGTCGATCCACGTCTCACTCCGGCCGACTGTCGACCCACCAAAATTTCTCCTGACGAATCTCTTCGGACGACCGCGTCACTTTCGGTCTACCGAAAATATCCCAAGACAGCTCCTGGATATTTTCCTTCGGTTGACCGTTTACGCCCGGTTGACCAATCCCAGTTGTCCAGGCACTCTAGACAATTTCGGTCAACCAATTGTGTTATCCGTTCCCCGTTCGGTTGACCGTTCCGAAGAAACCTTGGTCGACTGACCCCCTAAACGGTTTACCGTGTTGACCCCGATTTTACCTTTGTCAAATTTTGGATTTATATCCAACAAAATTTGATCTTTAGGGGTTTTAGCAAACTCATATATTATGTAATATATAATCCTATGTAATATTAAATTATTACACCCCATAATATATACCTCATATGAATTTATCCATGATTCTTATTATGTCAATTTTCGTAACATATTGATTTTAGTGATTCACCACATGTGTCCATTTTCTCATGAAACCCGACACATCATATGAACTCAAAATCAAACTTCTTGTTTCCCAGTTTTGTGGTTTGACCAATAGGAGGATTAAGCTAAATTGGCAGAACTATTAAACACTTAATATCTCAAACTATAAGTGGTATCTAGCAACACATTATAGTTACCCAATTAGCATAGATGTGTTGTTCCACTCGAACTAAACACGATCCATTTAGTGATGTGAGTGCACCACTTGTGTCGGTCTCATACCTCATGATATTTAGAATATATACAAAGTAGAAATGTGTCACCTTTGTATCATATTCATTTCTTGATCTCTTTAAGTTAATTAGAACTATGTAACTTAACTCAAGCAACATTGTGTGCATTATAATTTTGCTTTATGAAGGGGCCCACTAATATCATCACTCAATTAAGAGGGCCAATGATAATCATTTGACTAGCTATCTTTTCCAGCACAAGTCACACTACTACAGAAAAAGGAATATACGTTGGATGTACGGGGGTATATACGTCGGATATAAGCATTTCCAGATCCGACATCTATGTGTACGTCGTCTATACATAGACGTCGGACATGTTTTATCCGACATCCATTTCTAAAGAATAGACGTCGGCTGTATGTATCAGCCGACGTCTATACCTAAAGAATAGACGTCGACCCTATATAACGGCCGGCGTCTATTCTTTAGGTATAGACGTCGGTGAAATATCAGACGACGTCTATTTTCTTTAGGAATAGACGTCGTCTGATACATACAACCGACGTCTATGCCTTTCTTCAGAGGAATAGACGTCGGATAATACAAACGTTCGACGTCTATTCCTAAACCTGGGCAAAAATAACATCCTGCACACTTGTATTTAGTCATCGTATTTGTAATTCGTGTACATACAACCTGCACCAAATTCGTTCACAAATACTTACAAGCATACATTCACAAACACAAATATACAAGCATACATGCACAAACACAAACATACAAGCATACACAATCATTCAACACACTTGGAATTAATTCATACATAAACAATTGACATTCATTCTAAAATTGAGGTGATTATATTAAGGCATAAATTGTATGATTGTAAAACAAGTGAACTTGTTAACTAAATTACAAAAAAGGCTAGTGACAGGAGAACCTCTTAGTTCATCAACATGTTTCTGATAAAATAGCGAGTCCATCGGTCGCGAATTTCATCGAGCTCCTGTTGCGAGAAGGGATCACTACTTTTAGGAAGACCTATCAAAATACAAGTAAATTTTTTAATATCTAAATATTGAAACTACAACTATACAAGTGAATAACGATCTATATTACCTTGGATAGGCATACATCTTGAGTTGCCAATTCGAGGATTTCCTCCATGTATCTCATCACGTAGTAACCACATTCCGTATTTCCAACCTGCTTCCGGTACTACAAACATAGAAATTCGCTAAATATATGTTCCTAACTTAATTGACAAAAATGGGAGAGAACGTACTCTCATTCCATGCCATGTTATTCCTGCTTTTGTGGTTGTTCTCCTGCCACCTAAAGCTTTGTAAACCTTAATTGCCCTGAGTAGCACAAGTTAAACCATCATTCGATAATACTAATAAAAATCAACGAATTGCAAATATGATGACTAAAACGAACTTACCAATTTAGAAGTTTCTTTATTGAGTCCCTTGGTTTATTCGACCCCAACGGATCAAACCAATATGCCGAATTAGTCATGGGGCATACAACGACAAGCATCCAATGAGCCATGTTATATATATAATTAGAAGCTTATTACAAGATAAAATTCCACTTTGAATTACAAAGTTTACCTCATGATAAGGGAGCAGATAATATCTTTTGTCTTCTTCTTTCATGAGAGTCCCAAGCTGACCTGATTTATCGTCATTCCCGTATATATATGTAGATGGACTAATAAATCCAAATACTTGATCGTCGGGAGAGACTGACCTTCTGGCGTCATAAAGATGTCTACAAGAGTAAAAATTATACTTTAGTACAGTTTCGATAAAATTATTCAATACATTTCATTTTATACCAAAGGAAACACTTACTTCACTTGCACGTCGATAATCATGATACACAATGAATCCGTCGCCAAGAACTGCATGATATCCTCTTTGGTGACGTACAAAGCCGCAGGAAACCCTTTATCCCCCTCGTCCATATCCCAGTTACTTAAGGATTGTGATTCCCTACCTACCATACAATGATACAACATTTTGCACCTACTTGGAAGCAAATTAATGTTGATCAGAGATTGGTTGTTTGACCCTTTACTCCGGGGGCTTGACACCTTACAGATATATACAACTGTTAAAAATACAATTGTTAAAAAATTTGAATTTTAAAGTCTTTCAAAATTAAACTATACCTCATGTTTGTCGTTTAGCTCTACTAAATAACTAGGTCACCTCACGAACCCACTGATAGCATCGCCGAGAGTAACAATCTCTTCTTTCGGAAATGGCACCAAAGCACCAGCATCTAAGCAACTCCCCACTGTAACCTTCACTTCTCCCTCTCCCACCTCTATGAAGTGGTGTCTGGAGATGTTATAAACTTTCTTGTGTCCCACCAATCTTCAATCAGGGTGTTCGACAAATAAAGCACATCTAGATCCATCCTCAAACTTTCCAAACGAGGGACCACCAACGAGGGCCAATTCTCGAGAATGAGCCACGAAATCATATTGTCGATCAGGGTGGAACACTGGATGCACTGGAGGAGTGGTCTCCGGGGAAGAATCGGTCCTACGACGGGTAGGAGAAGTAGGCAAATCACGATCCAATCTCTCCAAAACAAGTTGCAACGTATTCTTCAAATTTGCGATCTCTTGCGGGCATTTGGTATGACCTGTCAACGAAGTAGACCATTGAGTCGTTGCATAATATTGTCGCAGTCCAACTCTACTCCCTACCCCCCGCACACGTGATGCATTGCATACATTGCATCATATGTCTTTCATTTAGATTACTTTTATATCAATAAATGCTACTAAGGTATGTGTTTAGTCTTATTTACAGAATACAGGGACCTGAATGCAAATTACCTACATTCCGAGCATAAACGCGTGCAAAAGACTCATTTCTATCATAAAGACCAAGTTCAAGCTTATCGGGTTTCAAATGGAAATGTATCCAAGCATAAAAACATTCAAGACCTAATCACAAAAAGAACAAGGACTTGAGCACAAAAGTAGCTGGGGACTCAATTGCAAAAAGACAAGGACCTAATTGCAAATCACGAGTAGCTTTTATTATCTTGGAGAAAATCTAAAGAAAAATCAATGTGGATCTTCAAATATATAAAAGAATTAATCCGGAGCTCAAAAGAATGGAAAGAATCAATCCAGACGCGTAAAGGAGGATCAAATCATACCATAAACATTCAACCAAAATCTGGACCAAATCAGAGCATGATGTGCGGCGATTCCGCCGCATATCACACATACCATGCGGCGATTCCGCCGCCCCCTAGTCGATCCGTGTGCTCCAATTTTGTCTAGTCGTGTCTGGACACGTGTACTCTCCAATTCTATACTTAGGTCTCTTGTAACAACTATAAATAGACCCGAGAACGATGTTAGAAGGGTCCTTAGTCTTTGGTTGTAGTTTTTATTCTTAATCTTAGTTTTGTATTCTTCTTTTCATTAATAAAATTCTGTCTTTTATTTCTTACTTTTAGTTTTCTTTTGTAATGTCTCAAGGACCCCTTCTTCCTCCCTCCATGAGTTTCTAACTCTCTCCAAAGGGTGGGGGTGACGGATTTAGGGTGAAGAGAAGAGAATAAATGTTATTATTTTAATTTCGTGATTAGTATATTTTGATTACTTGAGTTTATGTTAAATCATTTATCATGTAATGCTTCATAACTAACATGATTTATTATAAGTTTCTGACTTCTCTAATCTAAACCCTAAATCTAAACCTTCACCCAACGGAATTCACTTCTTTGTTCTTGTTTTAGTTTTAATTGTTCTTGTTTCTTGCTTTAGATAATTAAAACCCAAAAATCTCAAAACCCAATTTATTCTTCTCTCCTTCTTTCCCTCAATCGAAATCACACTAATAACAAATCTCTCTCTCATTGTGTTCAACCCGTATTTGCAACGTCTTCATTGACGCCGTGCACTTGCGGTATAAATTTAATTCTCATCAAGTTTTTGGCGCCGTTGCCGGGGAGGCGACGCAGATTTTGTTTTTTTTGTTGATTTCGATTCTATTCTGTTTATCTTGTGTGCGATCTAAGTATTTGGATTTGTGTTTCAGGAGACAACAGAGCGCGCAGCGAAATCTGAACGCAGTTTGAGCAACAAGGGCGGCAGAATCACCGCATATCAAGAGGAACCTGCGGCGGAATCGCCGCACATTTGAAGCATCTGGGCTTCAACTTTTTCTGGGGTCGTCTCCATCTCTGGGTGGACGCGTAGAGGATCTGGAAATTTCGAGAGCGGGCGGTGAACCCGACTAAGCATGCGGTAACCTTTGTTGCCTTTTTCCTCGTAATTTCTAGTTTCGGAAAATTTCCTTTTGTAGAACTGCACGTGTTAAGCTTAAATTCCATAATTGGCAATAATTCAACTCTGACCTAAAAATTGGCAAAACTAGAAGAACTTAGTGCATGCATCATATAATGTTTTGTTTGCATTATTCTTGATAAATTCTTGCAAATTATTTTTATTGTTGAAGAGTGCTGGAGGCAAGGTACGTATCGCGTTTTAACGATTGCATTTAAGCATATAATTTAGTTTGCATACAACCTTGCAATTGCCCCCATCTAAAGACCATTGTTTGACTATCTTTGCTAGATTTAAGTTAAACTATCTTAAGGGCAACTCCGTAGGAAAAGATACGGTGGGGATTTCATCACCCTTCCGTGGCCCACAAATCACAATCCTAAAGTGTCACCCAAGTCTTAAATTAAAATCAATTAGACATTGGCCCCTAAGGATTCAGACTCAATTAAGGAGAAGATTGGTTTGACTTGCTATGACTTGAAGCTGATCGAATTTAATTTGGTGCCTAGGAAGTGTTTTTGTGTTGACGCAAGTCTTCCAAGCGAAGTGGTTGTCTAATTGGCACCGACTCTGTCGGAAGTGCCCCCACTAGCTATACATTACCTGGCCAAATTGGTTTGATTAGTGAGGGAGGTGAATCAAGCGAATCAATTCGACTCAACCAGTTAGGAGTCGTCTAGATCTAAGCGACACTAGGTCTAGGATTGTTTGAACCGTGCTTTCTTAGGAATTTTCTGACCAACCCTCTTTCTATCTTTAGAGTTAGGTTTCCCTTCTCATCTGAGTCTTCTTTCTCTTCTCACCTCAATTCTCTAGATTAGGATTCCTTTCTCATCTTTCCCCATTCTATTGTTTGTTACCCTTTTGAAAAAAAAAATATAAAAAAAAATTAATTCTTGAAATTAAATTTGGAATTTAAATTTGGAATTTGAACTCAAAAATTGATTCAACCCGGTGCACTCAGTTTTGGATTCGGGACTTGAGTAATCGACTCTCACGAGTTCATCTAGATTCCAGTCTAGAGCTTAGCCCCAATCCATCTGCTGCACCACCTCACCCGGATCCAATGGGTGAGAACGTAGTGGACCCGCCTGTTGCACAACCTATAACTCTGAGGGATCGATGCTATCCAGCGATGGCTGCTCAGCCATCGTGCATCGTTATGCCCACCATACCGGGTCGCGACTTCGAACTTAAGGCACAATACATGAGTATGTTGCCTAAATTCACCTCTAGGGAAGACCCATACCTCTTCCTTAGAGAATTTGAGGAAATTTGCTCTCTTATGCAATACCAGCATATTCCTGAGGAGGCATTGCGTCTGAAATTCGTGCCTCTAGCACTGAAGGATGATGCTAAGAAATGGCTATATAGTCTAGCTGAAAGATCTATTAGGAGTTGGGCTGAGTTTGTTCACGTATTCCTGAAAAAATATTTTCCCAACCATAAGACTATGAGGATTAGGAATGAAATTGTTGCATTCGTTCAGTCTGAGAGCGAGCCGTTCTATTCCTATCTAGAAAGATTCAAAAGTGTTCTGACCCAATGCCCTCATCATGGAATTCCGAGATGGCAATTATGTCAAATTATTTATAAGGGATTGACACTCACATCTAGGGTTATGGTAGAATCCGTAAGCCAAGGGAACTTTATGTCGAAAAATGAAAATGATGCCTGGACTTTCCTTGAGGAATTAGCTGAAAACAGTATGCAATGGGACAATGCTAGAACACCGCTTAACCCGAGTATTGGATCTAGAATAGCAAGTCAACCCAAACCAGGTGTCTTAGCTGTAGATGCCAACATAGCGGCTGAAGCAAAACTAGCTACCCTTATGCGCAGAATGGAAAGTTTAGAGCTACAAACACAAAACCGAGTGAATCAAGCCTCGACTATCCCGTGCTCTAGATGTGGTCAGACTGGTCATGTAATGGAGGATTGTGCGGAATGGGACCAAGTTAATGCCATGTATAACCATGCTAGAAATGACCCATACGCATCAACCTATAACTCGGGTTGGTGTAATAATTCCAATTTCTCGTCAAACCAACAGGGTCAACCTCCTAGACAACAACCAAACCCGTATAACCAAAATAATACATCATCTGGGTTTAGTAACAATAGCGATCATGAGGTTAGGTTGACAAGCTTGGAAAATTTGATGAAAACCTTTATACAAACAACCAACCAGACCTTCCAAAGGCTAGAGAAATAAGTCAGCCAACTAGCACAAATAGTAGGTGAAAGAGAAAAGGGTCGGTTTCCAAGTCAACCTGAGGTAAACCCTAGATCTAATAATTTATATCAATCCTATCAAGCACCTTCAGGAAATAACAACCCTAGACCGGTTCAAATGGTTAATGAAGAAGGACCGTTCCAACAAATAAATGTTGTAGTATCATTACGGTCCGGAAGACAGATTGATAATAATGTGGTAAATCCTAGAACGTCTAATCAATCTAGCCATCAAACTGCCACATATGACCTAACCATTGAACCCGACGTCCAATCTGAAACGCCCACCCCACCTACTCAATCTGAACCCGTAGCTCAACCTGAACCTGAGCGAGTCTACGTCCCTAAAGCCCCATTTCCCAATAGACTCAAAAAGAACTCAAGTGCACAAATAGAGAAAATCTTGGAAGTATTTAAGCAAGTTAAGGTGAACATTCCACTCTTAGACATGATTCAACAAATACCTGCTTATGCTAAATTCTTAAAAGATTTGTGCACTAAAAAGAGAAAAACAAACGTACCAAAGAAGGCATTCTTAACTGCAAACATAAGTTCTATTTTGTCCAACACATCTCCTATAAAATATAAGGATCCTGGATGTCTCACAATTTCATGTGCAATAGGAGATACTTTTATCAACAAAGCCCTTCTAGACCTTGGTGCTAGTGTTAACCTACTCCCATACTCTGTGTATGAGCAAATGAACCTTGGTCCACTAAAACCCTCTAAGACAACCCTTCAATTTGCTGATTGTTCTATTAAGAAACCAAGAGGTATAGTAGAGGATATTTTGATCAAGGTTGGTGACTTCATTTACCCAGTGGATTTTGTCGTACTAGATACCGCACCTGTTGTAAATCCTAACCGACAAATCCCTGTAATTCTAGGCAGACCCTTTTTAGCCACTTCGGAAGCATTGATAAACTGTCGTAATGGCCTCATGCAATTATCTTTTGGGAACTTAAAAGCTGAAATTAATATCTTTCATATTGATAGTGAGTCAGAAATAACATGCAATCAAAGTGATGTTGTGATGAAATCGCGTATCTATAATATTTCTGAATCATCACAAAATCAAAAAGGAAGTAAGAAAAAGGGGAGGAATTCATCTACACACCCACCGTCACTCGAGCAAATAAGAGAACCAATTTATGTAAGGGGTGTGGAACCTGTAACTCAGGACGCTCATTGCAACATGGGGAACAATTCAACTGGATACATGCACCAATATGGTGTCATTCAATCCAGTTCTGACTATGGTTGACTTTGAGCAAATTCCATCCGTCCACCGCAGTTCACCAAGGTAATAAGTGCATTTGCTTTATATTTGCATACATTGAGGACAATGCATGATTTAGGTGTGGGGGGTGTTTATGTATATATTTATCTATAGATCTGTCTTTTATTTCTAAAAAAAAAGAAAAAAAAGGAAAAAAAATCAATGTTTCATGACATAGCTTAAGATTGAACTGTCAAAACCCGTGTACAAATTGCATTGAGTTTTTGTTCCTTATTATATAGTTCTGCTTGTAAAAATTATGACATAAATCTAAGTTCCAAAGAAATAACTCATTGCCCTTTAAGACATGTATGCACTTAAATTGGATGAATCAAATCTTTGAAGTGGTTGATAAAAAGCAGAGGTTGAGGAAAATATACCGGGAAGTGTGGACTTCTAATAGCAATTAAGCCTTGAGGAAAATAAAAATAAAAATAAAGGAATAAAGTGAAGAAAACACATTTTTCAAAATGATTACAAAAGCCCAAGCCTTTGAGTCACTGGTCCGTAGGGGTATCTTGAAACCCGGTAACTTGAGTCTACCAGCTCGGGATTATCGACCAAACTTGCTACACGAATGCAAAAAGGGTAAA
The DNA here is from genome assembly GCA_963682175.1 of Triglochin maritima. NCBI lineage: Eukaryota > Viridiplantae > Streptophyta > Magnoliopsida > Alismatales > Juncaginaceae > Triglochin > Triglochin maritima. The sequence continues at coordinate 39,119,834 of OY821779.1, forward strand.
AGTGTCAAAAAGCAAATGTGTTGAATCACGGAAGAAAAGAAAAAAAAACTCAAGGCCCAAAGCTAAAAGAATGATCCATGCCATGGCTGATCCGAATGATCCATGCCATGGTTGATCCGAATGATCCATGCCATGGTTGATCCGAATGATACTCAATTTTACGATGCCACATATCGTAATTTCTTTCATTGACTTTATCTCCTCGAGTCAGATCAGCGACAATGCTTTTGGAAGCAGCCATAAAAATCTAGGACAAAAAACCACATAGCGATACATGAGTTCTAACATAAAATACAACGAGCCGCAATAATCATAAAAAATAAACTAACTTAGTAACTATAGCATTCAGACCAAAGGAAAACATAAAGTGTTCGATCAAATCCTCATGCAATAGTTAATAAAGCTATTTTACCAATTTATATATTGCGCTCCATCACGATTTAATAACCCAAAAAACGTATAAATCATGGCAAATCAGCAGCAAATAAATAATTATCCGCCGGTTGCAAGGTGGTTTACACAAAACACTTCTACCTTGCAACTCCCACTAGGCATGCAAGTTCCAAAAAACGTTCCTTTCAGAACATTCCAATCACGATCACACAGAAATTAATTGCTACATTACTTCCATATCGAGCTAAGGACCCCCCATAGGGATTTAGCACTGTAGATGGGAACCTGCATAAGCCTTATAGCAATAATATCGCAATAATAAAAATAAAGGAGCCCCTAATCTCCCTAGGGCAATAAACAGTCCACAGTCCATAATTATTACAGTCCATAAATATTACAACACATTGCGATATCTATTGCAAATGGAAATGAATGAATGAAATTACGCTCAACTCTCAATAAGGCAGCAAAAATAAATCAACATCCATTCACACCATTCATACCATACAAGCGCAATCTTTCCATACGTTAGCACAATCACACGCATGAATAAAGTGTACACCACTTCCAAATAAGAAGGAAGTAATATATAAGGAAACAACGCATATATGGAGCATAAGAAAAAAGTATATGGAAATACCAATCAATCTCCATAATAGTATCTCAAAATAGAAATTTTCTTTTCTTTCCCCAATCAACATAATCATGAGAGCGTAAAAATTATCCTACTCGCATTAGGAAAGAAAAATCCGGAAAAAATCCTCAATGAGATCAACACATGTATGTGAATTTAATCATAAAGGAAATATTTCAAATGAAATGCATGCTATCATTCCAAAAAATCCGAAATTCCTTAAATGAGATCAACACATATATGTGCATCAAAGGAAAGCATTCAAAAAATACTTTTAAGGCAACAAAACTCCAGCCCATAATATGCTCTAAATTTTTTCAGAATTTGCCAATCCTTCCTTAATCAATATAAGCATGCAATCAACAATAATTATGCTACTTGTATTGGAAAGAAAAAATTCGAAATTTTCAAGAGAACAACAAGCATATATGCGCATTTTTCAGTAAGGAAACCAATCAATCACATGCATGTTAATGCTCCAAAAATAGCCGTATCCGAGATTCTTTGGAGAAACAAGACAACACAATTATCATGCATATGCATATGGCAATAAACATCTACTCTAGATGCATTCTCATATTGAAAAATGCTAAATAAACAAGCATATACACGAAATTCCAGCAAACATGAGATCTAGTCATGCATGTACACGAATCAGAGATAACAACATTCGATCCATCCATGCAATCTAACATGCATGATGATATACAAATGACATACAAACATTATCATCTAATTCAAGCATGAAAAAATATCAGAGAATTAAACTACTGATTATCATATAAAACAAGTGCAAAAACAGAAGATCATCATGATAGGGTTAACACAGATTTCATGTATACATGCTCAAAGATTAGAATAAATAATATCTAAACCTAATTCGGAAAAATCAGGAAAAATAGACATCTGATTTCATGTATACATGTGCATGATTTAGAAGAATCAACATGAAAAATAACTTCTGATTTTATCTAATACATGCGCAAAGAATAGAGGTAACAACATAGAAAAACAGAATTCTGGTCACATCTATGTATGTGCAATGATAGGAGAGCAACATATCATATTGGCTCGAAATAAAACCAGGAAAAATCCATCTTAAACCATGCATACATACGCAAGAATGGAGGAGCAAAATCTAACCCTAGATGCATGCTCTAATGAATCAAAACATGCGCATCATGTAAATAAGCAATGCTGATTTTTCTGTTATGTTTCTTTCCCCAAAAAACATAACCACCGAATTTTTATCTCAAATCAGATTATCATGAAACAAAAATTCGTCAAGCATGGTGAGGATTCGAAGGTAACCGAGATGACTCTGGTACCAATGTTAGCAAACAACGATTCTACAGGTTCATGAGTACCTTTCTTGGAGAGAACTTGTGGCAGCGGAAGGAAGATCGGAGGTCACCTTACGGAATCCTTTTCACCGGTCGGTCTCCTACTCTCTTGGAGAAGGAGCGCGAGTCCACAACCCAAGAGTCCATGGAATGAGCTTGGTGGAGGTGGAGGGACGAAATGGGAGAGAGAGAAGGTGGTGGCTAGGGTGGGCGGAGGCTAGGGTTTGCACACTTGTTCTTCTATTCAATGGGAGGCTCCCCTCCTTATATAGATGGCTCCACCCTAAACCCTTAAATGTGTAGTCCAATAGGGACGCGCCATGTGTCAGTGCTTTGGGCAAATATCTTAGTAATCCTAGATTAATCCAATAGAAACACTACTGGTAATCGATAGCATACATCATCAATTTCAGAGCTTACATTCATTAGAAGCATGTGATCAAAACTAAAATCTCTGAACATGATCAGACCTTATGTGGACATGAGACGACATGTTTATCAGTGTTCCAACATGGCAAAACATGCATATGATCTCAGGAAGCTATATAGATGTATATACACATATACCCAAAGATAGTATACACGGATGCAAAGAGGTTACACGTTGCAAGAAAGCTTGGAATGGGCAGTATATAACATGGATGTATGTAATAGCACTTCAATGTGATAACATAACATTAATATTAAAGGCTACATATGAAATCCGAACATGAATATATTCGTATCTACTGCTGGAAGAAAATCAAGTTGATTACTAACTCAATCGACCGACATAAATCCATTTTACCGATAGCATCAATGTCTAGATGAAACTACGGCACTTATGCGCAACCAGACATAATGACTTTATCATGTAGGATTACAAAACATAACACATATATGGATAGGTTATTTCTGGACTAAAATCAGACATGACAACTTATCTTAACATTCAAGAGATACATGCAACGTTATTTGGATCTAAAAGCTAGATCACGTTTAGATGCAAGATCTGAAATCCAAGATGATTCACAACTATAACCAGTCACGAAATTATGCAAGCTCATGTGATCTAAGATAAGTAACATATCATAGAAAATCACATATCATAAGCATTAAGAACACCATCAACAAACATCGCCAATCATCAGAAACTCAACGACAAGGGAAAGTTGCACTACACGCAAACATGCATGCAAGCACCCTTCCCGACGTGCTCCCCACAGCCCAGCCTCCTCCCTTCCGGTTTTTCCTCAAACATCTGAGGAAAAACATGAGGTGAGGGTCGTGATGATGTGAGGGATGCTCAGCCAGCCTCTGAAATTCAGAGAGTGCACCACAGTCCACCCGATCGGGTAGATCTCCACTTGTGCACCCCAAACCTCAGACCGACCAGCCCACTAGTGCTGGACTAAACTCCATCCAACACCCCCTACTTCCTATTACACTAAGGGGACAGGAGCATACCTGATCAGAAAGGAAGATTGCCCGAGCTTTTCCGGAGATTATGCCCACCAACTCTTCTTCTAGCCACACAAGGCTGCACTAGACGTAGCTCCCAACTCGCCGGAGATCAGCCCACCAATCAGCTGGAGGGGAAGAGATGAGTGGTCTGGAGTGATGTGTGTGTGGAAGGAAAAAGGAGGAAGAGGACGGCTGGGAGGGCCTTATAGATTGCATACAACTCTCCAACTTCCTAGCTATCAAGCCACTTCAAGACTTGCAAAAAATGGCACCAGCAAGGACACTCAAAAGCCTCCCTTGAAAGATGCGTGTAACTCCCAAGCTCCCTTCCTATTCCACACCACCTCCAACCTGGGCTCATCCCAAAACTGTCTCTACACTCACCAGGGCCAAAATTGAGTCGATCGAGTCAACCCACCGTGCACTAGCCCCGATGTGTCGCACCCGATCATCCAATGAGAAATCCGATCAAATCAGCTCAAACTAACATGCCATAACACAATTTGATATTCTAAGAACTAAATTATGCGTAACATAGGAGAGAGGATATATTAATATTATAACAGGAAGGTGGGTCTTACAAAAGATGTGATTATGCTAAAGGTAAACTACACTAAACTAGTAAGTAAGAAATGCGAAAGAAAGCAACGAAAGATTGAAAATCAAGAAGAGAAACCCCTAAGGGGTGGAGTGTGTGCACATGTGAAGTGAAATAAGTGATGAATGAAGCATGTATGTGTGTGTGTCTTCATGCCTAGGAAGTGTCTAAAAATGTGGCAAAACCTAGCAATCCATTCATACAACGTATCGGCAATTACTACTTGATTAACATAAGATTAGGCTCAGCATGAGAAGTGTCTAAAGATATGACAAGACTCATCAAAAACCATGAACTCATGTGAAGAACAAAGATAAGCATGAGAGGTGTCTAAATGTTATGACAAAACCCATCAAAACAAAGTTTCTTCAATCAATCAAGCAAGCAACCACAAATACAAACACTTAACTAACATGTCGCATATTCAATAGGAAATTTCAGTCAATAAACATAAGGAAACTAAGCATGGGGAGTGTCTAAATCTTATGACAAAACCCATCAAAATCCCCCAACATGTAGATGATTAAAATACCCCCAATGAACATGCAAGTTTACACAATCCAAAATTCCTCAAACATCCAAACATCACGGCATATATGTACATCATCTCCACCCCCCAAAGGGAATGGAACTACTCACTAATCATTAAGAAAAGAAAACAAAACGAAATTAAACTAAGCATGCAAGAATTGAAAGAATTGAAAGAGACAATATGAAACTAACTAAGAAAATTATTTTATTCACATGACTCACATTACAAGTAGCATTCTTCTCCACTTGAGTTTTGCTTCAAGGTTTTACTCCAAGTAGAGAGAATGCCACCAAACAATGAGTGAATACAAATAAGGAGGAAAAGTTCTATTTATAGGCATGAAAAAAGGTAACCAGGGATAATCCCCCGGTATGGGACTAAACACATACTATAAATGAACATACAACAACATAATACACAACCCAACTCAATCATGAAACTTTTGAACCAATTTGGACCGCCAATTGGTGGTCTGGGACAACCAATTGGCGGTCGAGATGGCTTTTATTGAGTCTAGATGTCGGCGGTTTGGTTCTGGCTTGATTTCTTGATGTTTGATGAACCTGATTTGGTTGTTGATGTTTGGGCCCAGATCTAAATGTCAAAATACTCCTCATAACGGTGTGGAGTTTCTTGATTTCCTCATTAGTCCTTTTGGTTTTACATTTGGGTCATTCTCTCTTGCACCTCAGTCCATAAGTCTTACAACTTAGTTTTTTTCTTGCTTTTATGTCATTGTTTTAGTCTCTTCTTTTCAAACTTGTTTATTCTTGAAACTTAAACATAAAGCTCATTATGTAGCATTTGTTAGGCTAAAAATAAAGGATATAAGACACAAATATATGCATGATATGATGTCAATCAGAAACCCCATAAGCCAAACCCCTAACATATATATGAATACGATACAACAATCATAGAATGCAATTCTATCCAGAGTAGAAAAAGCACAAACACAAGGTATGACTCCAAAGCTCTTTCACCCAACCAGAGCAACACTCAACAATGCACACAACATCGTCTTCAAGCTGGGCTCCAGGGCTCCATCTCCCAACCACAGTTACCACGTAACCATAGTTGCTTTCATTTGCAATTTTTTCTTCCTAGTTTAGTGTAGTTTAGCTTAGTATAATCAAATCTCTTTCCTCTTTTTGTCACTTAATTTCAGACAAACCATGGGCTACTCACCTCCCCGTGGATCGACCCGTACTTGGCACCACTTCATCGCGACTATGCACTTACGGTTATTAAAATGTTTAAACAACATGCACGTTGGAACATGTCAGCCTGAGGGCCACAAAGTCACGAACACTTTAAGATTGAACATCGCACGACAAACTTTCATAGCAAAGATATTGACAGGCAGATGCTAAAAAAATAGATGTTAAACCAATATATTGATGACTATAAAGCATCTCAACTCAAGTAGTGTTTTTCATTGCAATGTATGGCTACTTCAAAGGTTGTAGCTGTTGCCTTCTTGGTCATGCTCTTCTCGGGCATGACTTCTGCTAGAACTTTGGCAGAGGGTTACAGTTCTGAGTATACCCCCACCACCACCACCACCACCTCCTCCTCCTTCTCCTTTTCCTCCACCACCTCCACCCCCACCCCACCCCCACCACCACCTCCACCTCCTCCTTCACCACCACCCTTTCCGTAACTGTATCCAGAGCCATAACCAACTCCGTAGCAACCTCCTTCTCCTTCTCCTCCTCCACCACTACCACCACCACCACCTCCTCCTTTACCCATTTTATAACCATATACGGAACTATGACCACTTCCGTATCCACCTCCCTCACTTCCACTACCTCCGCCACCACCTCCTCCTCCTCCCCCACCGTCACCCTAACCATATCCAGCCCCAGAGCCATACCCAGAACCGTAACCGTCTGCCAAAGTTCTAGCAGCGGATGTCGTGCCCAAGAAGAGCACGACCAGGAATGTAACAGCTACAACCCTTGAGGTAGCCATTGCTATGAAAACTATAACTAGATTTGATATGTGTAGACAACCAAAGGCCCTCCTTTTATAGCTTCCAATTTTCATTATCAAGCTATTGCTTCAACATCATCTAGTCGTGTCATTGGAAGAATATTCAGTCGTGCAATGATAAATTCAATTGTGCCTATAATTTATATTTCTATTTGCATTTATATATAACTCGAGCACGACCATGGAAACACACGAATGGACTCTTCTCTTGTTTACTTTATAGACTTTATTGTTGTAATATAATATTATAGACTAATTCCGGTCCCACATAAACCTCGTAACAATACCAAAGCTTAATTGCCCTACAAATTTTAAGAAGGAAGTTGACTCTTACAATTTGTACACATGTTCATATCTGGGTACAACATCATACATGTTCACTATCAATTTGTTATGTACGTGACAACCTACATGGCTACTTGTGGATTTTATACATTACTGTATCATGTTAGAAAATATCATGGTTTATTGCTTGGATTTGTTGATCATTGATGAGTAGAAAGCTGTTTTGTTTCAATCTAATGTTATGATTCACCACTAATTAAATCAAAAAACCAAAGTGAAAAGCTTGTTGATGGTTTTATTTGGAAACATTGACAAAGTCAATCTCTTGTGGGCTTCCTGAAGACATGCATGCAAGTTGGAACATGTCGGCCCGAGGGCAACAAAGTCACAAACACTTTAAGATTGAACTTCGCACGACTAACTTTCTTACCAAAGATATTGACTGGCAGATGTTAAACCAATAGATTGATGACTATAAAGCATCTCAATTGAAGTAGTGTTTTTCATAGCAATGTATGGCTACTTCAAAGTTTGTAGTTGTTGCCTTCTTGGTCATGCTCTTCTTGGGCGTGACTTCTGCTAGAACTTTGGCGGAGGGTTACGGTTCTGGGTATGGCTTTGGGGCTGGATATGGTGAGGGTGGTGGTAGTGGAGGTGGTGGGGGAGGTGGATATGGTTCCGGATATGGTTATGGAAAGGGTGAAGGAGGAGGTAGCTGGTCGTGGTGGTTGTGGAGCTTGTGGAGGAGAAGGAGGCTTTGGAGCTGGTTATGGTTCCGTATTTGGTTGTGGAAAGGGTGGTGGAGAAGGAGGAGGAGGTGGTCCCACAACATAATTCCATAAGTAGGATACAAAATAAATTTCAACACAAGATTAAAAAACGTAACATCCTTATGAAAATAAGAAAAAACAACTAGCCACACTTGCAACTCATTTCCAACTAGTACACACTTTTGTGCCTTCAATCAACCAACCTTTTTGTATGAGTTGGACTAAAGCTCAAATTATATTAACAAAAGATAACAAATTATGTACTACTACTACTACTACTAATTGGTATCAAAAGTATGTAATTCAGAAATCATGGAAAAAGCAAAACTTAGTTTCATATTTTTACCAAAACTTCGCGATCAACTTAGCATCCCCGCTTGTGTTAGCAGTTCTTCCACTCCGATGGAGTGTAGAGTTATCACGTCCTCTCCATTTATCGGAAATCCTTTCAAGCCATATCCTAAGAAGACGAAAGTTTTCTGAAGTGGGAAATCTGTTTTATTTGACGGTAATCGTTTCAGTCAAGTAGAATGTGGATATTTGGCTTCGTTGGGGGTGAAATCAATTTGGAGTTTAATTGAAAGTCGAGTAGGCTCGGTCGGTAGTTGGATGTGATCGAGGCGGGGTTCAATCAAATGGTTTGTAAGTTGATTCAAACTTAACGGGGCCAACTAATGTTGTCACAAAATATGTTAATGGAGTTTGAAGGAGGTGCAACCAAGCGATTAGTTGTCTTCGTGAGCGTTACGAAGCAATATAAAAATACACGAGTGCAAATGCCTAATAAACAAATTTTAGAGGTGCACCCATGCAATAACTCCATTTATCTATCATTCGCCAAATAAATCGTTATAAAACTCAGAAAGACCAATTAGGAATATATTAAAGATATCACACAAGTAATTATAAATCAAAAGAGGAGTATAGTATACCCATAATACAAAAGAGGAAAAACACAAATCATCCTCTTATTAAAATTGTAGTTTACAAAATCAAACCATTTGAGGAACCTAAGTTGAAGCAACTTATTGGACGACCAAACAATCACGTGAAGACAAGAAATCACAAACGAAAGCAAACAAAGACACTTATTTTCGGTCACCTCCTCCTCCACCCCAACCACCTCCTCCTCCTCCTCCCCCAGAACTTCCACCCTTTCCATATCCATATCCTGAGCCTGACCCGCCTCCAGAACCACCACCCTTTCCACCTCCTCCACCACCGCCACCTCCACCTCCACCTCCACCACCACCCTTTCCATAACCGTATCCAGAGCCATAACCACCTCCGTAGCCACCTCCTTCTCCTTCTCCCTCTCCCTCTCCGTCTCCTTCTCCTTCTCCTTCTCCTCCACCACCCCCACCACCACCACCTCCACCTCCACCTCCTCCTTCATCTTCTCCTTCTCCTTCTCCTTCTCCTTCTCCTTCTCCTTCTCCTACACCACCTCCATCCCCACCCCCACCCCCACCTCCACCTCCTCCTTCACCACCACCCTTTCCGTAACCGTATCCAGAGCCATAACCAACTCCTTCTCCTTCTCCTTCTGCTTCTCCTTCTCCTCCTCCTCCTCCTCCTCCACCACCACCACCACCTCCTCCTCCTTTACCCATTCCATAACCATATCCGGAACCATGACCACTTCCGTATCCAGCTCCCTCACTTCCACCACCACCGCCACCACCTCCTCCTCCTCCCCCACCGCCACCCTCACCATATCCAGCCCCAGAGCCATACCCAAAACCGTAACCGTCTGCCAAAGTTCTAGCAGCGGATGTCGTGCCCAAGAAGAGCACGACCAGGAATGCAACAGCTACAACCCTTGAGGTAGCCATTGCTATGAAAACTATAACTAGATTTGATATGTGTAGACAACAAAAGGCCCTCCTTTTATAGCTTCCAATTTTCGTTATCAAGCTATTGCTTCAACATCATCTAGTCGTGTCATTGGAAGAATATTCAGTCGTGCAATGATCAATTCAATTGTGCCTATAATTTATATTTCTATTTTCATTTATATATAACTCGAGCACGACCATCGAAACACACGAATGGACTCTTCTCTTGTTTACTTTATAGACTTTATTGTTGTAATTTAATATTATAGACTAATTCCGGTCCCACATAAACCTCGTAACAATACCAAAGCTTAATTGCCCTACAAATTTTAAGAAGGAAGTTGACTCTTACAATTTGTACACATGTTCATATCTGGGTACAACATCGTACATGTTCACTATCAATTTGTTATGTACTTGACAACTTACATGGCTACTTGTGGATTTTATACATTTCTGTATCATGTTAGAAAATATCATGGTTTATTGCTTGGATTTGTTGATCATTGATGAGTAGAAAGCTGTTTTGTTTCAATCTAATGTTATGATTCACCACTAATTAAATCAAAAAACCAAAGTAAAAAGCTTGTTGATGGTTTTATTTGGAAACATTGACAAAGTCAATCTCTTGTGGGCTTCCTGAAGACATGCATGCACGATGGAACATGTCGGCCCGATGGCAACAAAGTCACAAACACTTTAAGATTGAACTTCGCACGACTAACTTTCTTACCAAAGATATTGACTGGCAGATGTTAAACCAATAGATTGATAACTATAAAGCATCTCAACTCAAGTAGTGTTTTTCATAGCAATGTATGGCTACTTCAAAGGTTGTAGTTGTTGCCTTCTTGGTCATGCTCTTCTTGGGCATGACTTTTGCTAGAACTTTGGCGGAGGGTTACAGTTCTGGGTATGGCTTTGGGGCTGGATATGGTGAGGGTGGTGGTAGTGGAGGTGGTGGGGGAGGTGGATATGGTTCCGGATATGGTTATGGAAAGGGTGAAGGAGGAGGTAGCTGGTTATGGTGGTTGTGGAGGAGAAGGAGGCTATGGAGCTGGTTATGGTTCCGTATTTGGTTGTGGAAAGGGTGGTGGAGAAGGAGGAGGAGGTGGTCCCACAACATAATTCCATAAGTAGGATACAAAATAAATTTCAACACAAGATTAAAAAACGTAACATCCGTATGAAAATAAGAAAAAACAACTAGCCACACTTGCAACTCATTTCCAACTAGTACACACTTTCGTGCCTTCAATCAACCAACCTTTTAGTATGAGTTGGACTAAAGCTCAAATTATATTAACAAAAGATAACAAATTATTTACTACTACTACTAATTGGTATGAAATGTATGTAATTCAGAAATCATGGAAAAAGCAAAACTTAGTTTCATATTTTTACCAAAAATTCGCGGTCAACTTAGCATCCCCGCTTGTGTTAGCAGTTCTTCCACTCCGATGGAGTGTAGAGTTATCACGTCCTCTCCATTTATCGGAAATCCTTTCAAGCCATATCCTAAGAAGATGAAAGTTTTCTGAAGTGGGAAATCTATTTTATTTGACGGTAATCGTTTCAGTCAAGTAGAATGTGGATATTTGGGTTCGTTGGGGGTGAAATCAATTTGGAGTTTAATTGAAAGTCGAGTAGGCTCGGTCGGTGGCTGGATGTGATCGAAGCGGGGTTCAATCAAATGGTTTGTAAGTTGATTCAAACTTAACGGGGCCAACTAATGTTGTCACAAAATATGTTAATGGAGTTTGAAGGAGGTGCAACCAAGCGATTAGTTGTCTTCGTGAGCGTTACGAAGCAATATAAAAATACACAAGTGCAAATGCCTAATAAACAAATTTTAGAGGTGCACCCATGCAATAACTCCATTTATCTATCATTCGCCAAATAAATCGTTATAAAACTCAGAAAGACCAATTAGGAATATATTAAAGATATCACACAAGTAATTATAAATCAAAAGAGGAGTATAGTATACCCATAATACAAAAAAGGAAAAACACAAATCATCCTCTTATTAAAATTGCGGTTTACAAAATCAAACCATTTGAGGAACTTAAGTTGAAGCAACTTATTGGACGACCAAACAATCACGTGAAGACAAGAAATCACAAACGAAAGCAAACCGAGACACTTATTTTCGGTCACCTCCTCCTCCACCACCACCACCACCTCCTCCTCCTCCTCCTCCCCCAGAACTTCCACCCTTTCCATATCCATATCCTGAGCCTGACCCGCCTCCAGAACCACCACCCTTTCCACCTCCTCCACCACCGCCACCTCCACCTCCACCTCCACCACCACCCTTTCCATAACCGTATCCAGAGCCATAACCAGCTCCGTAGCCACCTCCTTCTCCCTCTCCTTTTCCTTCTCCTTCTCCCTCTCCCTCTCCGTCTCCTTCTCCTTCTCCTCCACCACCCCCACCACCACCACCACCACCTCCACCTCCTCCTTCATCTTCTCCTTCTCCTTCTCCTTCTCCTTCTCCTACACCACCTCCACCTCCACCCCCACCCCCACCACCACCTCCTCCTTCACCACCACCCTTTCCGTAACCGTATCCAGAGCCATAACCAACTCCTTCTCCTTCTCCTTCTCCTTCTCCTCCTCCTCCTCCTCCTCCTCCACCACCACCACCACCACCACCTCCTCCTCCTCCTTTACTCATTCCATAACCATATCCGGAACCATGACCACTTCCGTATCCACCTCCCTCACTTCCACCACCTCCGCCACCACCTCCTCCTCCTCCCCCACCGCCACCCTCACCATATCCAGCCCCAGAGCCATACCCAGAACCGTAACCGTCTGCCAAAGTTCTAGCAGCGGATGTCGTGCCCAAGAAGAGCACGACCAGGAATGCAACAACTACAACCCTTGAGGTAGCCATTGCTATGAAAACTATAACTAGATTTGATATGTGTAGACAACCAAAGGCCCTCCTTTTATAGCTTCCAATTTTCTTTATCAAGCTATTGCTTCAACATCATCTAGTCGTGTCATTGGAAGAATATTCAGTCGTGCAGTGATCAATTCAATTGTGCCTATAATTTATATTTCGATTTTCATTTATATATAACTCGAGCACGACCATGGAAACACACGAATGGACTCTTCTCTTGTTTACTTTACAGACTTTATTGTTGTAATATAATATTATAGACTAATTCCGGTCCGACATAAACCTCGTAACAATACCAAAGCTTAATTGCCCTACAAATTTTAAGAAGGAAGTTGACTCTTACAATTTGTACACATGTTCATATCTGGGTACAACATCCTACATGTTCACTATCAATCTGTTATGTACGTGACAACTTACATGGCTACTTGTGGATTTTATACATTACTGTATCATGTTAGAAAATATCATGGTTTATTGCTTGGATTTGTTGATCATTGATGAGTAGAAAGCTGTTTTGTTTCAATCTAATGTTATGATTCACCACTAATTAAATCAAAAAACCAAAGTAAAAAGCTTGTTGATGGTTTTATTTGGAAACATTGACAAAGTCAATCTCTTGTGGGCTTCCTGAAGACATGCATGCACGTTGGAACATGTCGGCCCGAGGGCAACAAAGTCACAAACACTTTAAGATTGAACTTCGCACGACTAACTTTCTTACCAAAGATATTGACTGGCAGATGTTAAACCAATAGATTGATGACTATAAAGCATCTCAACTCAAGTAGTGTTTTTCATAGCAATGTATGGCTACTTCAAAGGTTGTAGTTGTTGCCTTCTTGGTCATGCTCTTCTTGGGCATGACTTTTGCTAGAACTTTGGCGGAGGGTTACAGTTCTGGGTATGGCTTTGGGGCTGGATATGGTGAGGGTGGTGGTAGTGGAGGTGGTGGTGGAGGTGGATATAGTTCCGGATATGGTTATGGAAAGGGTGAAGGAGGAGGTAGCTGGTTATGGTGGTTGTGGAGGAGAAGGAGGCTATGGAGCTGGTTATGGTTCCGTATTTGGTTGTGGAAAGGGTGGTGGAGAAGGAGGAGGAGGTGGTCCCACAACATAATTCCATAAGTAGGATACAAAATAAATTTCAACACAAGATTAAAAAACGTAACATCCGTATGAAAATAAGAAAAAACAACTAGCCACACTTGCAACTCATTTCCAACTAGTACACACTTTCATGCCTTCAATCAACCAACCTTTTAGTATGAGTTGGACTAAAGCTCAAATTATATTAACAAAAGTTAACAAATTATTTACTACTACTACTAATTGGTATGAAATGTATGTAATTCAGAAATCATGGAAAAAGCAAAACTTAGTTTCATATTTTTACCAAAAATTCGCGGTCAACTTAGCATCCCCGCTTGTGTTAGCAGTTCTTCCACTCCGATGGAGTGTAGAGTTATCACGTCCTCTCCATTTATCGGAAATCCTTTCAAGCCATATCCTAAGAAGATGAAAGTTTTCTGAAGTGGGAAATCTATTTTATTTGACGGTAATCGTTTCAGTCAAGTAGAATGTGGATATTTGGGTTCGTTGGGGGTGAAATCAATTTGGAGTTTAATTGAAAGTCGAGTAGGCTCGGTCGGTGGCTGGATGTGATCGAGGCGGGGTTCAATCAAATGGTTTGTAAGTTGATTCAAACTTAACGGGGCCAACTAATGTTGTCACAAAATATGTTAATGGAGTTTGAAGGAGGTGCAACCAAGCGATTAGTTGTCTTCGTGAGCGTTACGAAGCAATATAAAAATACACGAGTGCAAATGCCTAATAAACAAATTTTAGAGGTGCACCCATGCAATAACTCCATTTATCTATCATTCGCCAAATAAATCGTTATAAAACTCAGAAAGACCAATTAGGAATATATTAAAGATATCACACAAGTAATTATAAATCAAAAGAGGAGTATAGTATACCCATAATACAAAAAAGGAAAAACACAAATCATCCTCTTATTAAAATTGCGGTTTACAAAATCAAACCATTTGAGGAACTTAAGTTGAAGCAACTTATTGGACGACCAAACAATCACGTGAAGACAAGAAATCACAAACGAAAGCAAACCGAGACACTTATTTTCGGTCACCTCCTCCTCCTCCACCACCACCACCTCCTCCTCCTCCTCCTCCCCCAGAACTTCCACCCTTTCCATATCCATATCCTGAGCCAGACCCGCCTCCAGAACCACCACCCTTTCCACCTCCTCCACCACCGCCACCTCCACCTCCACCTCCACCACCACCCTTTCCATAACCGTATCCAGAGCCATAACCAGCTCCGTAGCCACCTCCTTCTCCTTCTCCCTCTCCTTCTCCTTCTCCTTCTCCCTCTCCCTCTCCGTCTCCTTCTCCTTCTCCTCCACCACCCCCACCACCACCACCACCACCTCCACCTCCACCTCCTCCTTCATCTTCTCCTTCTCCTTCTCCTTCTCCTACACCACCTCCACCCCCACCCCCACCACCACCTCCACCTCCTCCTTCACCACCACCCTTTCCGTAACCGTATCCAGAGCCATAACCAACTCCTTCTCCTTCTCCTTCTCCTTCTCCTCCTCCTCCTCCCCCACCACCACCACCACCACCTCCTCCTCCTCCTTTACTCATTCCATAACCATATCCGGAACCATGACCACTTCCGTATCCACCTCCCTCACTTCCACCACCTCCTCCACCACCTCCACCTCCTCCTCCTCCCCCACCGCCACCCACACCATATCCAGCCCCAGAGCCATACCCAGAACCGTAACCGTCTGCCAAAGTTCTAGCAGCGGATGTCGTGCCCAAGAAGAGCACGACCAGGAATGCAACAGCTACAACCCTTGAGGTAGCCATTGCTATGAAAACTATAACTAGATTTGATATGTGTAGACAACCAAAGGCCCTCCTTTTATAGCTTCCAATTTTCGTTATCAAGCTATTGCTTCAACATCATCTAGTCGTGTCATTGGAAGAATATTCAGTCGTGCAGTGATCAATTCAATTGTGCCTATAATTTATATTTCTATTTTCATTTATATATAACTCGAGCACGACCATGGAAACACACGAATGGACTCTTCTCTTGTTTACTTTACAGACTTTATTGTTGTAATATAATATTATAGACTAATTCCGGTCCCACATAAACCTCGTAACAATACCAAAGCTTAATTGCCCTACAAATTTTAAGAAGGAAGTTGACTCTTACAATTTGTACACATGTTCATATCTGGGTACAACATCCTACATGTTCACTATCAATTTGTTATGTACGTGACAACTTACATGGCTACTTGTGGATTTTATACATTACTGTATCATGTTAGAAAATATCATGGTTTATTGCTTGGATTTGTTGATCATTGATGAGTAGAAAGCTGTTTTGTTTCAATCTAATGTTATGATTCACCACTAATTAAATCAAAAAACCAAAGTAAAAAGCTTGTTGATGGTTTTATTTGGAAACATTGACAAAGTCAATCTCTTGTGGGCTTCCTGAAGACATGCATGCACGTTGGAACATGTCGGCCCGAGGGCAACAAAGTCACAAACACTTTAAGATTGAACTTCGCACGACTAACTTTCTTACCAAAGATATTGACTGGCAGATGTTAAACCAATAGATTGATGACTATAAAGCATATCAACTCAAGTAGTGTTTTTCATAGCAATGTATGGCTACTTCAAAGGTTGTAGTTGTTGCCTTCTTGGTCATGCTCTTCTTGGGCATGACTTTTGCTAGAACTTTGGCGGAGGGTTACAGTTCTGGGTATGGCTTTGGGGCTGGATATGGTGAGGGTGGTGGTAGTGGAGGTGGTGGGGGAGGTGGATATGGTTCCGGATATGGTTATGGAAAGGGTGAAGGAGGAGGTAGCTGGTTATGGTGGTTGTGGAGGAGATGGAGGCTATGGAGCTGGTTATGGTTCCGTATTTGGTTGTGGAAAGGGTGGTGGAGAAGGAGGAGGAGTTGGTCCCACAACATAATTCCATAAGTAGGATACAAAATAAATTTCAACACAAGATTAAAAAACGTAACATCCGTATGAAAATAAGAAAAAACAACTAGCCACACTTGCAACTCATTTCCAACTAGTACACACTTTCGTGCCTTCAATCAACCAACCTTTTAGTATGAGTTGGACTAAAGCTCAAATTATATTAACAAAAGTTAACAAATTATTTACTACTACTACTAATTGGTATGAAATGTATGTAATTCAGAAATCATGGAAAAAGCAAAACTTAGTTTCATATTTTTACCAAAAATTCGCGGTCAACTTAGCATCCCCGCTTGTGTTAGCAGTTCTTCCACTCCGATGGAGTGTAGAGTTATCACGTCCTCTCCATTTATCGGAAATCCTTTCAAGCCATATCCTAAGAAGATGAAAGTTTTCTGAAGTGGGAAATCTATTTTATTTGACGGTAATCGTTTCAGTCAAGTAGAATGTGGATATTTGGGTTCGTTGGGGGTGAAATCAATTTGGAGTTTAATTGAAAGTCGAGTAGGCTCGGTCGGTGGCTGGATGTGATCGAGGCGGGGTTCAATCAAATGGTTTGTAAGTTGATTCAAACTTAACGGGGCCAACTAATGTTGTCACAAAATATGTTAATGGAGTTTGAAGGAGGTGCAACCAAGCGATTAGTTGTCTTCGTGAGCGTTACGAAGCAATATAAAAATACACGAGTGCAAATGCCTAATAAACAAATTTTAGAGGTGCACCCATGCAATAACTCCATTTATCTATCATTCGCCAAATAAATCGTTATAAAACTCAGAAAGACCAATTAGGAATATATTAAAGATATCACACAAGTAATTATAAATCAAAAGAGGAGTATAGTATACCCATAATACAAAAAAGGAAAAACACAAATCATCCTCTTATTAAAATTGCGGTTTACAAAATCAAACCATTTGAGGAACTTAAGTTGAAGCAACTTATTGGACGACCAAACAATCACGTGAAGACAAGAAATCACAAACGAAAGCAAACCGAGACACTTATTTTCGGTTACCTCCTCCTCCTCCACCACCACCACCTCCTCCTCCTCCTCCTCCCCCAGAACTTCCACCCTTTCCATATCCATATCCTGAGCCAGACCCACCTCCAGAACCACCACCCTTTCCACCTCCTCCACCACCGCCACCTCCACCTCCACCTCCACCACCACCCTTTCCATAACCGTATCCAGAGCCATAACCAGCTCCGTAGCCACCTCCTTCTCCCTCTCCTTCTCCTTCTCCCTCTCCCTCTCCGTCTCCTTCTCCTTCTCCTCCACCACCCCCACCACCACCACCACCACCTCCACCTCCACCTCCTCCTTCATCTTCTCCTTCTCCTTCTCCTTCTCCTACACCACCTCCACCCCCACCCCCACCACCACCTCCACCTCCTCCTTCACCACCACCCTTTCTGTAACCGTATCCAGAGCCATAACCAACTCCTTCTCCTTCTCCTTCTCCTCCTCCTCCTCCTCCTCCCCCACCACCACCACCACCACCTCCTCCTCCTCCTTTACTCATTCCATAACCATATCCGGAACCATGACCACTTCCGTATCCACCTCCCTCACTTCCACCACCTCCGCCACCACCTCCACCTCCTCCTCCTCCCCCACCGCCACCCTCACCATATCCAGCCCCAGAGCCATACCCAGAACCGTAACCGTCTGCCAAAGTTCTAGCAGCGGATGTCGTGCCCAAGAAGAGCACGACCAGGAATGCAACAACTACAACCCTTGAGGTAGCCATTGCTATGAAAACTATAACTAGATTTGGTATGTGTAGACAACCAAAGGCCCTCCTTTTATAGCTTCCAATTTTCGTTATCAAGCTATTGCTTCAACATCATCTAGTCGTGTCATTGGAAGAATATTCAGTCGTGCAGTGATCAATTCAATTGTGCCTATAATTTATATTTCTATTTTCATTTATATATAACTCGAGCACGACCATGGAAACACACGAATGGACTCTTCTCTTGTTTACTTTACAGACTTTATTGTTGTAATATAATATTATAGACTAATTCCGGTCCCACATAAACCTCGTAACAATACCAAAGCTTAATTGCCCTACAAATTTTAAGAAGGAAGTTGACTCTTACAATTTGTACACATGTTCATATCTGGGTACAACATCCTACATGTTCACTATCAATTTGTTATGTACGTGACAACTTACATGGCTACTTGTGGATTTTATACATTACTGTATCATGTTAGAAAATATCATGGTTTATTGCTTGGATTTGTTGATCATTGATGAGTAGAAAGCTGTTTTGTTTCAATCTAATGTTATGATTCACCACTAATTAAATCAAAAAACCAAAGTAAAAAGCTTGTTGATGGTTTTATTTGGAAACATTGACAAAGTCAATCTCTTGTGGGCTTCCTGAAGACATGCATGCACGTTGGAACATGTCGGCCCGAGGGCAACAAAGTCACAAACACTTTAAGATTGAACTTCGCACGACTAACTTTCTTACCAAAGATATTGACTGGCAGATGTTAAACCAATAGATTGATGACTATAAAGCATCTCAACTCAAGTAGTGTTTTTCATAGCAATGTATGGCTACTTCAAAGGTTGTAGTTGTTGCCTTCTTGGTCATGCTCTTCTTGGGCATGACTTTTGCTAGAACTTTGGCGGAGGGTTACAGTTCTGGGTATGGCTTTGGGGCTGGATATGGTGAGGGTGGTGGTAGTGGAGGTGGTGGGGGAGGTGGATATGGTTCCGGATATGGTTATGGAAAGGGTGAAGGAGGAGGTAGCTGGTTATGGTGGTTGTGGAGGAGAAGGAGGCTATGGAGCTGGTTATGGTTCCGTATTTGGTTGTGGAAAGGGTGGTGGAGAAGGAGGAGGAGGTGGTCCCACAACATAATTCCATAAGTAGGATACAAAATAAATTTCAACACAAGATTAAAAAACGTAACATCCGTATGAAAATAAGAAAAAACAACTAGCCACACTTGCAACTCATTTCCAACTAGTACACACTTTCGTGCCTTCAATCAACCAACCTTTTAGTATGAGTTGGACTAAAGCTCAAAAGTTAACAAATTATTTACTACTACTACTAATTGGTATGAAATGTATGTAATTCAGAAATCATGGAAAAAGCAAAACTTAGTTTCATATTTTTACCAAAAATTCGCGGTCAACTTAGCATCCCCGCTTGTGTTAGCAGTTCTTCCACTCCGATGGAGTGTAGAGTTATCACGTCCTCTCCATTTATCGGAAATCCTTTCAAGCCATATCCTAAGAAGATGAAAGTTTTCTGAAGTGGGAAATCTATTTTATTTGACGGTAATCGTTTCAGTCAAGTAGAATGTGGATATTTGGGTTCGTTGGGGGTGAAATCAATTTGGAGTTTAATTGAAAGTCGAGTAGGCTCGGTCGGTGGCTGGATGTGATCGAGGCGGGGTTCAATCAAATGGTTTGTAAGTTGATTCAAACTTAACGGGGCCAACTAATGTTGTCACAAAATATGTTAATGGAGTTTGAAGGAGGTGCAACCAAGCGATTAGTTGTCTTCGTGAGCGTTACGAAGCAATATAAAAATACACGAGTGCAAATGCCTAATAAACAAATTTTAGAGGTGCACCCATGCAATAACTCCATTTATCTATCATTCGCCAAATAAATCGTTATAAAACTCAGAAAGACCAATTAGGAATATATTAAAGATATCACACAAGTAATTATAAATCAAAAGAGGAGTATAGTATACCCATAATACAAAAAAGGAAAAACACAAATCATCCTCTTATTAAAATTGCGGTTTACAAAATCAAACCATTTGAGGAACTTAAGTTGAAGCAACTTATTGGACGACCAAACAATCACGTGAAGACAAGAAATCACAAACGAAAGCAAACCGAGACACTTATTTTCGGTTACCTCCTCCTCCTCCACCACCACCACCTCCTCCTCCTCCTCCTCCCCCAGAACTTCCACCCTTTCCATATCCATATCCTGAGCCAGACCCGCCTCCAGAACCACCACCCTTTCCACCTCCTCCACCACCGCCACCTCCACCTCCACCTCCACCACCACCCTTTCCATAACCGTATCCAGAGCCATAACCAGCTCCGTAGCCACCTCCTTCTCCCTCTCCTTCTCCTTCTCCTTCTCCCTCTCCCTCTCCGTCTCCTTCTCCTTCTCCTCCACCACCCCCACCACCACCACCACCACCTCCACCTCCACCTCCTCCTTCATCTTCTCCTTCTCCTTCTCCTTCTCCTTCTCCTTCTCCTACACCACCTCCACCCCCACCCCCACCACCACCTCCACCTCCTCCTTCACCACCACCCTTTCTGTAACCGTATCCAGAGCCATAACCAACTCCTTCTCCTTCTCCTTCTCCTCCTCCTCCTCCTCCTCCCCCACCACCACCACCACCACCTCCTCCTCCTCCTTTACTCATTCCATAACCATATCCGGAACCATGACCACTTCCGTATCCACCTCCCTCACTTCCACCACCTCCGCCACCACCTCCACCTCCTCCTCCTCCCCCACCGCCACCCTCACCATATCCAGCCCCAGAGCCATACCCAGAACCGTAACCGTCTGCCAAAGTTCTAGCAGCGGATGTCGTGCCCAAGAAGAGCACGACCAGGAATGCAACAACTACAACCCTTGAGGTAGCCATTGCTATGAAAACTATAACTAGATTTGGTATGTGTAGACAACCAAAGGCCCTCCTTTTATAGCTTCCAATTTTCGTTATCAAGCTATTGCTTCAACATCATCTAGTCGTGTCATTGGAAGAATATTCAGTCGTGCAGTGATCAATTCAATTGTGCCTATAATTTATATTTCTATTTTCATTTATATATAACTCGAGCACGACCATGGAAACACACGAATGGACTCTTCTCTTGTTTACTTTACAGACTTTATTGTTGTAATATAATATTATAGACTAATTCCGGTCCCACATAAACCTCGTAACAATACCAAAGCTTAATTGCCCTACAAATTTTAAGAAGGAAGTTGACTCTTACAATTTGTACACATGTTCATATCTGGGTACAACATCCTACATGTTCACTATCAATTTGTTATGTACGTGACAACTTACATGGCTACTTGTGGATTTTATACATTACTGTATCATGTTAGAAAATATCATGGTTTATTGCTTGGATTTGTTGATCATTGATGAGTAGAAAGCTGTTTTGTTTCAATCTAATGTTATGATTCACCACTAATTAAATCAAAAAACCAAAGTAAAAAGCTTGTTGATGGTTTTATTTGGAAACATTGACAAAGTCAATCTCTTGTGGGCTTCCTGAAGACATGCATGCACGTTGGAACATGTCGGCCCGAGGGCAACAAAGTCACAAACACTTTAAGATTGAACTTCGCACGACTAACTTTCTTACCAAAGATATTGACTGGCAGATGTTAAACCAATAGATTGATGACTATAAAGCATCTCAACTCAAGTAGTGTTTTTCATAGCAATGTATGGCTACTTCAAAGGTTGTAGTTGTTGCCTTCTTGGTCATGCTCTTCTTGGGCATGACTTTTGCTAGAACTTTGGCGGAGGGTTACAGTTCTGGGTATGGCTTTGGGGCTGGATATGGTGAGGGTGGTGGTAGTGGAGGTGGTGGGGGAGGTGGATATGGTTCCGGATATGGTTATGGAAAGGGTGAAGGAGGAGGTAGCTGGTTATGGTGGTTGTGGAGGAGAAGGAGGCTATGGAGCTGGTTATGGTTCCGTATTTGGTTGTGGAAAGGGTGGTGGAGAAGGAGGAGGAGGTGGTCCCACAACATAATTCCATAAGTAGGATACAAAATAAATTTCAACACAAGATTAAAAAACGTAACATCCGTATGAAAATAAGAAAAAACAACTAGCCACACTTGCAACTCATTTCCAACTAGTACACACTTTCGTGCCTTCAATCAACCAACCTTTTAGTATGAGTTGGACTAAAGCTCAAAAGTTAACAAATTATTTACTACTACTACTAATTGGTATGAAATGTATGTAATTCAGAAATCATGGAAAAAGCAAAACTTAGTTTCATATTTTTACCAAAAATTCGCGGTCAACTTAGCATCCCCGCTTGTGTTAGCAGTTCTTCCACTCCGATGGAGTGTAGAGTTATCACGTCCTCTCCATTTATCGGAAATCCTTTCAAGCCATATCCTAAGAAGATGAAAGTTTTCTGAAGTGGGAAATCTATTTTATTTGACGGTAATCGTTTCAGTCAAGTAGAATGTGGATATTTGGGTTCGTTGGGGGTGAAATCAATTTGGAGTTTAATTGAAAGTCGAGTAGGCTCGGTCGGTGGCTGGATGTGATCGAGGCGGGGTTCAATCAAATGGTTTGTAAGTTGATTCAAACTTAACGGGGCCAACTAATGTTGTCACAAAATATGTTAATGGAGTTTGAAGGAGGTGCAACCAAGCGATTAGTTGTCTTCGTGAGCGTTACGAAGCAATATAAAAATACACGAGTGCAAATGCCTAATAAACAAATTTTAGAGGTGCACCCATGCAATAACTCCATTTATCTATCATTCGCCAAATAAATCGTTATAAAACTCAGAAAGACCAATTAGGAATATATTAAAGATATCACACAAGTAATTATAAATCAAAAGAGGAGTATAGTATACCCATAATACAAAAAAGGAAAAACACAAATCATCCTCTTATTAAAATTGCGGTTTACAAAATCAAACCATTTGAGGAACTTAAGTTGAAGCAACTTATTGGACGACCAAACAATCACGTGAAGACAAGAAATCACAAACGAAAGCAAACCGAGACACTTATTTTCGGTTACCTCCTCCTCCTCCACCACCACCACCTCCTCCTCCTCCTCCTCCCCCAGAACTTCCACCCTTTCCATATCCATATCCTGAGCCAGACCCGCCTCCAGAACCACCACCCTTTCCACCTCCTCCACCACCGCCACCTCCACCTCCACCTCCACCACCACCCTTTCCATAACCGTATCCAGAGCCATAACCAGCTCCGTAGCCACCTCCTTCTCCCTCTCCTTCTCCTTCTCCTTCTCCCTCTCCCTCTCCGTCTCCTTCTCCTTCTCCTCCACCACCCCCACCACCACCACCACCACCTCCACCTCCACCTCCACCTCCTCCTTCATCTTCTCCTTCTCCTTCTCCTTCTCCTTCTCCTTCTCCTTCTCCTTCTCCTTCTCCTACACCACCTCCACCCCCACCCCCACCACCACCTCCACCTCCTCCTTCACCACCACCCTTTCTGTAACCGTATCCAGAGCCATAACCAACTCCTTCTCCTTCTCCTTCTCCTCCTCCTCCTCCTCCTCCTCCACCACCACCACCACCACCTCCTCCTCCTCCTTTACTCATTCCATAACCATATCCGGAACCATGACCACTTCCGTATCCACCTCCCTCACTTCCACCACCTCCTCCACCACCTCCTCCTCCTCCCCCACCGCCACCCTCCCCATATCCAGCCCCAGAGCCATACCCAGAACCGTAACCGTCTGCCAAAGTTCTAGCAGCGGATGTCGTGCCCAAGAAGAGCACGACCAGGAATGCAACAGCTACAACCCTTGAGGTAGCCATTGCTATGAAAACTATAACTAGATTTGATATGTGTAGACAACCAAAGGCCCTCCTTTTATAGCTTCCAATTTTCGTTATCAAGCTATTGCTTCAACATCATCTAGTCGTGTCATTGGAAGAATATTCAGTCGTGCAGTGATCAATTCAATTGTGCCTATAATTTATATTTCTATTTTCATTTATATATAACTCGAGCACGACCATGGAAACACACGAATGGACTCTTCTCTTGTTTACTTTACAGACTTTATTGTTGTAATATAATATTATAGACTAATTCCGGTCCCACATAAACCTCGTAACAATACCAAAGCTTAATTGCCCTACAAATTTTAAGAAGGAAGTTGACTCTTACAATTTGTACACATGTTCATATCTGGGTACAACATCCTACATGTTCACTATCAATATGTTATGTACGTGACAACTTACATGGCTACTTGTGGATTTTATACATTACTGTATCATGTTAGAAAATATCATGGTTTATTGCTTGGATTTGTTGATCATTGATGAGTAGAAAGCTGTTTTGTTTCAATCTAATGTTATGATTCATCACTAATTAAATCAAAAAACCAAAGTAAAAAGCTTGTTGATGGTTTTATTTGGAAACATTGACAAAGTCAATCTCTTGTGGGCTTCCTGAAGACATGCATGCACGTTGGAACATGTCGGCCCGAGGGCAACAAAGTCACAAACACTTTAAGATTGAACTTCGCACGACTAACTTTCTTACCAAAGATATTGACTGGTAGATGTTAAACCAATAGATTGATGACTATAAAGCATCTCAACTCAAGTAGTGTTTTTCATAGCAATGTATGGCTACTTCAAAGGTTGTAGTTGTTGCCTTCTTGGTCATGCTCTTCTTGGGCATGACTTTTGCTAGAACTTTGGCGGAGGGTTACAGTTCTAGGTATGGCTTTGGGGCTGGATATGGTGAGGGTGGTGGTAGTGGAGGTGGTGGGGGAGGTGGATATGGTTCCGGATATGGTTATGGAAAGGGTGAAGGAGGAGGTAGCTGGTTATGGTGGTTGTGGAGGAGAAGGAGGCTATGGAGCTGGTTATGGTTCCGTATTTGGTTGTGGAAAGGGTGGTGGAGAAGGAGGAGGAGGTGGTCCCACAACATAATTCCATAAGTAGGATACAAAATAAATTTCAACACAAGATTAAAAAACGTAACATCCGTATGAAAATAAGAAAAAACAACTAGCCACACTTGCAACTCATTTCCAACTAGTACACACTTTCGTGCCTTCAATCAACCAACCTTTTAGTATGAGTTGGACTAAAGCTCAAATTATATTAACAAAAGTTAACAAATTATTTACTACTACTACTAATTGGTATGAAATGTATGTAATTCAGAAATCATGGAAAAAGCAAAACTTAGTTTCATATTTTTACCAAAAATTCGCGGTCAACTTAGCATCCCCGCTTGTGTTAGCAGTTCTTCCACTCCGATGGAGTGTAGAGTTATCACGTCCTCTCCATTTATCGGAAATCCTTTCAAGCCATATCCTAAGAAGATGAAAGTTTCCTGAAGTGGGAAATATGTTTTAATTGACGGTAATCGTTTCAGTCAAGTAAAATGTGGATATTTGGGTTCGTTGGGGGTGAAATCAATTTGGAGTTTAATTGAAAGTCAAGTAGTCTTGGTCAGTGGCTGGATGTGATCGAGTCGTGGTTCAATCAAATGGTTTGCAAATTGATTCAAACTTAATGGGGCCAACTAATGTTGTCACAAAATATGTTGATGGGGTTTGAAGGAGGTGCAACCAAGCGATTAGTTGTTTTCGTGAGCGTTACGAAGCAATATAAAAGTACACTAGTGCAAATGCCTAATAAACAAATTTTAGAGGTGCACCCACGCAAAAACTCCATTTATCTATCATTCGCCAAATAAAACGTTATAAACTCCGGAAGACCAATTGGGAATATATTAAAGATATCACACAAGTAATTATAAATCAAAAGAGGAGTATAGTATACCCATAATACAAAAAGAGTAAAACACAAAACATCCTCTTATTAAAGTTGCGGTTTACAAAATCAAACCATTTGAGGAACTTAAGTTGAAGCAACTTATTGGACGACCAAACAATTACGTGAAGACAAGAAATCACAAACGAAAGCAAACCAAGACACTTATTTTCGCTCACTGATTGATATCATATCATGAATATATTTGTGTCTTATATCCTTTAATTTAGCCTAAGCAATCCTATGTAACGAAGTGTTATGTTTATGTTTCAGGAATAAATAGGTTTATGAAGAAGAGGCTCAAAAATGACTCAAATGCAAGGAAAAAGACTATGGTGCAAGACTTATGGACTGAGATTAAAGAGAGAAGGACCCGGATGCAAAACCACAAGGATTAATCAGTAAATCAAGAAGCTCCACACCTCAATGAGGAGTATTTTTGCAATAAAATCTGGGCCCAACCATCAATAACCCAATCGGGCACACCAAACACCAGACATCAAGCTAGAATCAAGCCAAGCAAATCCAGACCTGATCAAAAGAATATAGACCCTTGATTAGCGGTCCCAGACTGCCAATTAGCGGTCTGGATTGCTTCCACACGCACATGATTTGGTCGGGTGGTAGATTAGGTTGTATTTAGTCCATATTTGGTATGTCTTTAGTCTCATACCGAGGGATTGTCCCGGATTAGCTTTTCCATGCCTATAAATAGAACTCTTCACCTTCCTTTGTATTCACCCATTGCTTGGTGACATTCTCTCTACTTGGAGTAAAAACTCAAGGTGGAGAAGAATGTCACTTGTAATGTGAGTCATGTAAATAAAATAATTTTCCTTAGTTTCTTTCAATGTTGCTTCTTTCTTAGTTTAATTTACTTTCATACATCTTGCATGCTTCTTTAGTTTTATTGTCTTTTCAATTAGCTTCTTTAATATTTATGCTTGCTTAGTTTAATTTCCTTTTAGTAGTATGTTTCATTTTGTTAATGTAGGTTCTAGTGTAATGATTAGTGAGTGGTTTCATCCCCATTTGGGGGGTGGAGAAATATGTGATATGATTATGTGATGTATTAGGTGTGTGTTATCTTAATCCTTCGAGCCTTATACGATTTCCATCATCATCTAATGGGATTTCACTCTTATCTTTGATATGCTAATGCTCTTGAATGAAACTTAGCATATGCTTAGACTAGTGGACCTATTTTATGGGGAATGATTAGGTGAGGATAAGGATGGAATTAATATTGAAAATATGACTTGTAGTTGCATGTACTCTTGTTGCCTTTACCTTGGTTAATGCCTTGTATGTTTTAATGATAATGTAAAAAATATCTTATTTCATGTGGACGCATAGTAGGGTTTAGTCTTTATACATGAGTTCATTTACCTTCATTCCAATTATTGTCCTGTATGCTTTAATGATATTGTGTTATCTTATTTCATGTGGAGGCAAAGTTGGATTTAGTTTTATGTTTTCATGCACTACATATTGTGATGAGCATAATTGAACACACACACACACATAGCTTTATGTTCACATTCTTTCTCTACCCCTAGTGGGTTTAGTTTTATTGCGTATTTCCATTTCCTTTCTCATTGTAGTGTAATTTAGATCATAACTCCTTTGTCTCCTTTCTTTCCCAATCCCCTTCGAACAAACAAAAGTCGACACACCTCCCTGTGGATCGACCCATATTTTCCACCACTTCAACGCGGCCGTGCACTTGCGGTTAATTAAAACATATCAATAAAGTTTTTGGTGCCATTGCCGGGGAGGTGTTCTGTCCAGACTTTAGTTTGGGCGATTCGAGTGGTTTTAATTTTTCTTTTTTAGTTTTGATCTGTTTCAGGGATCTTGAGGATCAAGGGGAGGTGACTGAAGGAACGGGAGAGCGAAACACGCCACAGTGACCGCCAATTGATGGCCTGGTGAGCTTTACTTTCTCTCAATTTTGTTCTTGTTGTTTTTTATTTCATTGTAGTTATCTGGGAGCACCATCTTGCATCCCGTGACTTTTAGTTTGCTCCCGGATTAAAAATCAATCCCCTTTAATTAACTTGGCCACTAAAATCCAAAGCAAAAGATTAGGCATTCTTACTTGTTTAGGTCAGGCATCACATACTTGACTTAGGCATGTAGTTGTCTTTTATTTTAGCTTACTTTTAGTTGATGAGTGATGGCGTGAGGTACACATTTTCTACTCTCATTCTTGCATATTGTATGACCATGCATTAGTTAGTAGGAATTGCATCAGGACAAGAGTGAGTTGAGCGTTTAATTGGAGTGTTGATTGCTATATTTAAGATCAAAACGCTACTAAGGAGGGGTTGTCCCATAAAAGATAAGGTGGGGGGTTTCATCACCCTTTCCTTGGCCCCAAAAATCACTCTTAATAAAAGCCTTAATTCTAAAACAAGTAGACATTGGCCCTAAGGATTTCGGACGCACTAGGAGAGTAATCTAGTCGAGACCGTCATGACCTGATCGGCGTCGCCTGCCTTGTCGATAGTAGGAGGTACTAGATCTCCGGATCTGGTATCACTTACTGGGCATTGTGGTCTTTGTTGTAGGGAGGTGAGGCGTGTCGAAACTAGTGACCTCAAAGTTAGGCGTCGTCTTGCCTAAGGACCCATAACCTTAAATTGTTTGAGCCGTGATTGCTAGATTAGGTTTCTACCATCTCCCACTACCCACGCTAGTTTCAGGTATTCTTCCCTTCTCCTCTGAGTCATTTTCTTCTCACCTACTTCTACGTTCCAGTCTCCTCCCCTTTACACTCTCTGTTAGCGTTTTAGGGTCGAGTCAAGCACTTTTTGCGAGTTTAGCCTCGTGGTAGTGAGAGTGGTCGACTCGAGGTTTTTTTGTTGACATGGATGGTTACATGGGCGACCATCCATATCATTGTTGGGACCAGGACAATTCTCCCTGGTATTCCAAACCCATGCAACCTGGGGTGGCTCAGACTAACAGCCCGTATGGTTGGGACAATCTTAATTGTGTGGATGAGCAACCTTCAGATTGGGATAATATGAGAGAGACACGGATTGCTAGACCACCATCTAGTTATGTCGGATCATATGTTGATCAACAAACTGAGACATTACAACAAATTTTGGCCTCTTTCATGTGTGCGGTAGACGACATAAGTGCACATGTGGCTCTAGTAGCCGTGTCGTGCGACTGTTGTGGGTTAGGTGGTCATGTTATCGGGGATTGTCCTTATGTTCCCCCAGAGCCTGAGTATGAGCATACCTTTTCCCAAAATGCTCAATATGACCATTACGCATCCGCGTACAACCTGAGAGGGATGGATTCGTGGGGAGACAATTCTTATTCAAATTCTTACAAATCATTTTCACCCCAGTATCCTCCTCCAGAATACCCAGAATTCTACCAACACCCCACTTCAAATCATTGGACTCATTTTCAACCCATCAACACCCAACCCCAAAATTTCTCAAGCTCTGACTTGGACCTCATAGTTGACCGCATACCTGATTCCTTGAAACAAACTTTCCTTACATTCATGGAAACCACTCAACAGTCCATACAAAATATGGCACTGCAAGTGAGTCAAATGATGCAGCAATTACATGAATGTGAGGAGGGTAACTTTTCTTGTCAACATGAGGATTTATCTTCTGATATAGAACCACCACCACATCCACAACTGCAAAACACAATCTTTCAAAGTCAAACTCCTAGTCAGTCTGAGGGACTTGGGGTTTCAATTCACGATCACTTAGTGGAGGATTCGATTCAAATTCAGAATAACATGGACCAGCTTCATTATGAGTTGGCATAGGATTGTGCCATATATTTTTGTCCCGTGGCCCTTGAGCCACATGATCTTCATTTTGTGCCTCTTAAGAACTAACCTCTGGTGGAGCAAGAGCTCCCTAGTACCCTTAATTTCAAATGACCTGATCAGAGTTTGCCTCTCACTATTGTTCCTAATCATCTTGGAAATGATGGAACATTAAACAACTA
This sequence comes from Triglochin maritima, assembly GCA_963682175.1. Lineage (NCBI taxonomy): Eukaryota > Viridiplantae > Streptophyta > Magnoliopsida > Alismatales > Juncaginaceae > Triglochin > Triglochin maritima. Next base: position 39,150,185 of record OY821779.1, read on the forward strand.
CATTGCTAATGAGGGTATTAGGAGTTCCTTGGAGGATACCTTGGGTATGAGACCTACTTGGAGGATACCTTGGGTATGAGACCCACATTCTGTTCGCCTGGTGAGTCGGACATGCATAACAAGGTTCTTGACCTCGTTTTGACTCACCAGCCTGTTGGTTGGAGAGTTTGGATTGACGATCATAACTTCAATTCTGCAACAGGAGAACCTTTTCTTCCGTTGCATAGTGTGTTCCAAACTCCTGAGAGGTTCAAGCTCTTTGATCCTTTAAATGAGATGCCTTTGCGTCTAATTCATGAACCTCTCCTTTCATCTTGTGCTCTATGTGAGGGGGGCCAAACATGAGTATTCTGGCCCCGTGTGGTGTCATGTTCCCTTTCCAAGTGCATTGAGCCACTTTTGAGGTTCCCATTTGATGTCCTTTGATAAATGAAGATGAGAACTTATGTTTGTACATAGCTAGATAAAAAAAGTACAATAAAAGACTCCTTCAGTGAGCATTGATTGTTGTGAGCCCTAACCCTTGTGTATTTGGGCTCCATTTCTTTCACGTATTTGTATCCTTCATCTCACAGGTTTTGAGGAAATTCAGGTTTGTGTCCATCAACATGACCATGAACTTCCCTTTGTACTTCACGTTGGTGAGATCTTTTCTTTTTCATGCATAAATCCATGTAGTTTCATGCTCTCATTCATTGAGGACAATGCATGAAGTAGGTGTGGGGGGTGTTTTACGTGTGTACATAGTCGAGTGTTTTTCCTTTGATTTTATTTTCTTTTGTGTGCATTGTTAGGGTCATGTTAGTGTGTTGCATTTAATATCGATATATCTGCTTGCCATGATCCTTGGGTGACTTGTCTTCTTTTGCTTGCCTAGTGCTTTAGAATTTTCACATTTCTTTCAAAATCTTCATGTGTTTGCGAAAGAAAATGTTTTGTGGGTTTTGCGTGTGTTTAGCATGTGCAAAACCGTTGTGAGGCAAAGTAAAAAGAAAATTCCCAAAATTGTCTTGAACTTGATGCATTAGGATATCTAGTACAGTGGCTTTAGGACTTATCTAGTCGTTAGGATGCACCCCAGTTTTCCCTCGGGGGGCGAGTAATCATAGGGTTTCAGTACTCAAACATTTAAAGAAGTCCACACTGAGCCTAGTGAGTCAATAATTCGTGTATGTTAATATAAGGAAGTTTGTTGTAGTCAAGGACCCTTTAAATCTTCTTGTGAAACATTAAGTGTAGGGGTTTTGGTTCATGTGTAGATAAGAAATAAGTGAGTAGGTGTTCTCTCTTCTTGCACGACTCCTGTCACTCGGGAAATTAGGTCTGAGGGGACTTTGTGCCTGGTGCTTTTAAGTCATCTGACTTGGGATGCACCGATCGAACTCCCGTTACACAGGTGGTAGGGATTGCCATATGTGGAGATTTTGGGAAAGGTGTACGTGATAGTGTAAGTCCTCATAGGCAATGATGCACGAAACCTGACCCTGGGAAAATGAAACAGCAACTAGTAAGAAAAAGAAGAAAAAAAAAAGAAAAAAGAAGAAAAAAGAGGGTATGCAAATAAGAACCTTGATGGACTTTACACTTTGTATCACTTGAGGATGTTGAGGTTGTCCATGTCTTTCACTTAAGTCCTTATTTAACTTGCATGAATGTTTCATTAGGCTAGGTGTGTGGACTGAATACCTATATAGAGTCGGCCCGTAGGATTACCACGTCCAATTATCGATAAAAATAAGTCCATCGAGTCGAGTTTCTAGATTGAATAATGCATCTATGTTCGGATTTTGTGGGTATATCAGCTGAAAACCCTCAGGAGACAACAATCCTCCTTGGCGACAATGAGGTTTAACGGCTTGTTGCACGTGCTAAGTGCAACCGTGAATCCTACGAAATTGAGTTAGGATTTCCCTATTTTTCGTATGCTTTTTCCTTTCTTTCATTTTTCTCTTTCTTTGTTTTGCTCGGGACTAGCAAAAGTTAGGTGTGGGGGTATTTGATTGACATGATATCATGCATATATTGTGTCTTATATCCTTTAATTTAGCCTAAGCAATGCTATGCAATGAGTGTTATGTTTAAGGAATAAATAGGTTTAGGAAGAAGAGGCTAAAAAAGGACTCAAATGCAAGGAAAATGACTAAGTTGCAAGACTTATGGACTGAGATGAAAGAGAGAAGGACCCGGATGCAAAACCAAAAGGATTAATGAGTAAATCTAGAAGCCCACCCCTTAATGAGGAGTATTTTGGCAATTAAATCCGGACCCAACCATCAATAACCCAATCAGGCACACCAAACACCAAGACATCAAGCTAGAATTAAGCCAAGCAAATCCAGACATGATCAGAAGAATATAGACCGCTGATTCGCAGTCCCAGACCGCCAATCAATGGTCTGGATTGCTTGGAAGATTAGGTTGTATTTAGTCCATATTTGGTATGCTTTTAGTCCCATACCGGGGGGATTGTCCCGGATTAGCTTCTTCCATGCCTAGAAATAGAACTCTTCACCTTCCTTTGTATTCACACATTGCTTGGTGGCATTCTCTCTACTTGGAGTAAAAGCCTTGAAGCAAAAACTCAAGGTGGAGAAGAATGCCACTTGTAATGTGAGTCATGTAAATAAAATAATTTTCCTTAGTTTCTTTCAATGTTGCTTCTTTCTTAGTTTAATTTCCTTTCATACGTCTTGCATGCTTCTTTAGTTTTATTGTCTTTTCAATTAGCTTCTTTAATATTTATGCTTGCTTAGTTTAATTTCCTTTTAGTAGTATGTTTCATTTTGTTAATGTAGGTTCTAGTGTAATGATTAGTGAGTAGGTTCATCCCCATTTGGGGGGTGGAGAAATATGTGATATGATTATGTGATGTATTAGGTGTGTGTTATCTTAATCCTTCGAGCCTTATACGATTTCCATCACCATCTAATGAGATTTCACTCTTGTCTTTCATATGCTAATGCTCTTGAATGAAGCTTAGCATATGCTTAGACTAGTGTACCTATTTTATGGGGGAATGATTAGGTGAGGATAAGGATGGAATTAATATTGAAAATATGTCTTGTAGTTGCATGTACTCTTGTTGCCTTTACCTTGGTTAATGCCTTGTATGTTTTAATGATAATGTAAAAAATATCTTATTTCATGTGGACGCATAGTAGGGTTTAGTCTTTATACCTGAGTTCATTTAGCTTCATTCCAATTATTGTCCTGTATGTTTTAATGATATTGCGTTTTCTTATTGCATGTGGAGGCAAAGTTGGATTTAGTTTTATGTTTTCATGCACTACATGTTGTGATGAGCATAATTGAACACACACACATATCTTTATATTCACATTCTTTCTCTACCCCCTATGGGGTTTAGTTTTATTGCGTATTTCCATTTCCTTTCTCATTGTAGTGTAAATTAGATCATAACTCCTTTGCCTCCGTTCCTTCCCACTCGCCTTCGAACAAACTAAAGTCGACACACCTCCCTGTGGATCGACCCGTATTTGCCATCGCTTCAACGCGGCCATGCACTTACGGTTAATTAAAATGTATCAATCACTCATCTCCTGCTCCACCACCACCACCTCCTCCTCCTCCTACCCCAGAACTTCCACCCTTTCCATATCCATATCCTGAGCCTGACCCACCTCCGGAACCACCACCCTTTCCACCTCCTCCACCACCACCGCCGCCTCCACCTCCACCTCCACCACCACCCTTTCCATAGCCGTATCCAGAGCCATAACTAGCTCCGTAGCCACCTCCTTCTCCTTCTCCCTCTCCCTCTCCTTCTCCTTCTCCTTCTCCCTCTCCTCCCCCCCCCCCCACCACCTCCACCTCCTCCTTCTCCTCCACAACCTCCACCCCCACCCCCATCACCACCTCCACCTCCTCCTTCACCACCACCCTTTCTATAACCGTATCCAGAGCCATAACCAACTCCGTAGCCACCTCCTTCTCCTTCTCCTCCTCCGCCACCACCACCACATCCTCCTTTACCCATTCCATAACCATATCCGGAACCATGACCACTTCCGTATCCACCTCCCTCACTTCAACCACCTCCTCCCCTACCACCACCCTCACCATATCCAGCCCCAGAGCCATACCGAGAACCATAACCCTCTACCAAAGTTCTAGCAGCGGATGTCATGCCCAAGAAGAACACGACCAGGAATGCAACAACTACAACCCTTGAGGTAGCCATTGCTATCCAAACTATAACTAGATTTGATATGTGTAGACAACCAAAGGCCCTCCTTTTATAGCTTTCAATTTTCGTTATCAAGCTATTGCTTCAACATCATCTAGTCGTGTCATTGGAAGAATATTCAGTTGTGCAATGATCAATTAACTTGTGCCTATAATTTTTATTTTTATTTTCATTTATATATAACTCGAGCACGACCATGGAAACACACGAATGGACTCTTCTCTTGTTTACTTTAAAGACTTTATTGTTCTAATATAATATTTTAGACTAATTCCGGTCCCACATAAACCTCGTAATAATACAAAAGCTTAATTGCTCAACAAATTTTAGGAAGGAAGATGACTCTTACAATTTGTCTCATTTAGTTTAGTTTCAAACAAATTTTAGCTTGTCTTATTTATTTTGTGCATACATGTTCATATCTGGGTACAACATCATACATGTTCACTATCAATTTGTTATGTACGTGACAACTTACATGACTACTTGTGGATTTTATACATTACTGTATCATGTTAGAAAATATCATGGTTTATTGTATGGATTTTGTTGATAATTGATGCGTAGAAAGCTGTTTTGTTTCAATCTAATCTTATGCCTCACCACTAATTAAATCAAAAGGCCAAAGTAAAAAACATGTTGATGGTTTTATTTGGAAATTTTGAAAAAGTCAATCTCTTGTGGGCTTCATGAAGACATGCATGCACGTTGGAACATGTCGGCTTGAGGGCAACAAAGTCACGAACACTTTAAGATTGAACTTCGCACGACTAACTTTCTTACCAAAGATATTGACTCGAAGATGTTAAACCAATAGATTGATGACTATAAAGCATCTCAACTCAAGTAGTGTTTTTCATAGCAATGTATGGCTACTTCAAAGGTTGTAGTTGTTGCCTTCTTGTTCATGCTCTTCTTGGGCTTGACTTTTGCTAGAACTTTGGCGGAGGGTTACGGTTCTGGGTATGGCTTTGGGGTTGGATATGGTGAGGGTGGTGGTAGTGGAGGTGGTGGTGGAGGTGGATATGGTTCCGGATATGGTTATGGAAAGGGTGAAGGAGGAGGTGGCTAGTGGTGGTGGAGCTTGAGGAGGAGGAGGCTATGGAGCTGGTTATGGTTCCGTATTTGGTTGTGGAAAGGGTGGTGGAGAAGGAGGAGGAGGTGGTCCCACAACATAATTCCATAAGTAGGATACAAAATAAATTTCAACACAAGATTAAAAAACGTAACATCCTTATGAAAATAAAAAAAGAACTAGCCGCACTTGCAACTCATTTCCAACTAGTACACACTTTTGTGCCTTCAATCAACCAACCTTTTAGTATTAGTTGGACTAAAGCTCAAATTATATTAACAAAAGATAACAAATTATTTACTACTACTAATAATTGGTATGAAAAGTATGTAATTCAGAAATCGTGGAAAAAACCAAAACTTAGTTTCATATTTTTACCAAGAACTAAAAGGTTTAGTCCCTCGGGAAGTTTCATTTGAATGATAGAAAACCTTTTCATAGTACTTCCGGAATTGCAATAGTAATAGATCTTTTGGACAGATCAGAGGATGCATACTCAAAGCAAGAATCTACTAACAATAACAAAACAAAGAAAATCACACACAATAACTTTTCACATTCACAATTAAATAAAAGGCCATCAAATAAGATACTTGTTGACACAGAAAAAAAACTCTCATATGAAAAGAAATTTTCTAATGATCGTCGACCAATTATCTGCCCAATTTAGTGAAGATGTATGCAATTTGGAAGCCAATTGAAGCATAGACTAAGCAATAGCAACAAAATGAAAATTTAGGAATTGTTGAGGTGCAATTTGATGTGGCATTTTGGAGATTAATCTCTTGATCTAAGTTTATTAGATTAAACATGAAAATGGAGTCAACACTTGAAGAGATGTGGAATTTCACAAGATTCAAAGGTGAAAATGAAAAATTGTCATTAAATAGAAAATCAAATAAAATCTTTGATTTTCTGTAAAGAGAAAAAAGAAAAAAACAAGCCATGCTAAGTTGATTTTCTATAAAGAAAAAAAGGATATATACGGCTCCTTTCGCGTTTGATTCCTTTGACCCATCCGTATTCAAATACTATTTTGAACACGGTGTCGTGACGGGTTATGAGATCGAAATACTGTAGGATTTCGTATCCCTATGTATGTGTATATTTTAAAAAAATTAATACAAACATACATGATCGATTTCATATTTTCATTGATTTTATGTACCTGTATATGTTTATTATAATATCTTGCATTCCAACACATATTAAAAAAAGAGGATCATACCCAAAGATTCTCTAAAACCTTTTACAAGATCCGGAGTTCCGTTGCTCACCGATTCGCCTCCAGGTGTTCACCAAACTCTAAACAAGATTAGAGAGAAATGAGCTAGCCAATCAATCTCTAATTAAGCTTAGAATCTAGCTAATAACCCCTCTTTAATCTCCTGAGATTTCTATCTCAAAAACTTAAAACTATTAATAGATTTTCGTGGTGACTAAGGGAGGGATTAGTGAGAGAGAAAATTATGCATATATTAAACAAGTAGGATGAGGGGTTCTTTTATAGCCTCCTAAAACACCCATATCATGAACTATTCTCTAGTCATGATCTTTTGATTTTTCTCTTCTAAATTTTATCACAATTTGCCACATAAGCATCTTCAAAAACGTTTGATCAAATCTGGAATTAATCCAACCCATGATCTAATTATTCTCTTAATAATTTAGGCAGAAATCGTGTTGTTCAGTTGACCGAGATTTTTGACTCGGTCAACCGAACCATTCGGTTTTAACACACGTTCGGATGACCGTAAGCTAGATGGTCGACCGAATATTTATGAGAAAAATTCCCTATAGAAGTTCGGTCGATCCACGTCTCACTCCGGCCGACTGTCGACCCACCAAAATTTCTCCTGACGAATCTCTTCGGACGACCGCGTCACTTTCGGTCTACCGAAAATATCCCAAGACAGCTCCTGGATATTTTCCTTCGGTTGACCGTTTACGCCCGGTTGACCAATCCCAGTTGTCCAGGCACTCTAGACAATTTCGGTCAACAAATTGTGTTATCCGTTCCCCGTTCGGTTGACCGTTCCGAAGAAACCTTGGTCGACCGACCCCTAAACGGTTTACCGTGTTGACCCCGATTTTACCTATGTCAAATTTTGGATTTATATCCAACAAAATTTGATCTTTAGGGGTTTTAGCAAACTCATATCTTATGTAATATATAATCCTATGTAATATTAAATTATTACACCCCATAATATATACCTCATATGAATTTATCCATGATTCTTATTATGTCAATTTTCGTAACATATTGATTTTAGTGATTCACCACATGTGTCCATTTTCTCATGAAACCCGACACATCATATGAACTCAAAATCAAACTTCTTGTTTCCCAGTTTTGTGGTTTGACCAATAGGAGGATTAAGCTAAATTGGCAGAACTATTAAACACTTAATATCTCAAACTATAAGTGGTATCTAGAAACACATTATAGTTACCCAATTAGCATAGATGTGTTGTTCCACTCGAACTAAACACGATCCATTTAGTGATGTGAGTGCACCACTTGTGTCGGTCTCATACCTCATGATATTTAGAATATATACAAAGTAGAAATGTGTCACCTTTGTATCATATTCATTTCTTGATCTCTTTAAGTTAATTAGAACTATGTAACTTAACTCAAGCAACATTGTGTGCATTATAATTTTGCTTTATGAAGGGGCCCACTAATATCATCACTCAATTAAGAGGGCCAATGATAATCATTTGACTAGCTATCTTTTCCAGCACAAGTCACACTACTACAGAAAAAGGAATATACGTTGGATGTACGGGGGTATATACGTCGGATATAAGCATTTCCAGATCCGACATCTATGTGTACGTCGTCTATACATAGACGTCGGACATGTTTTATCCGACATCTATTTCTAAAGAATAGACGTCGGCTGTATGTATCAGCCGACGTCTATACCTAAAGAATAGACGTCGACCCTATATAACGGCCGGCGTCTATTCTTTAGGTATAGACGTCGGTGAAATATCAGACGACGTCTATTTTCTTTAGGAATAGACGTCGTCTGATACATACAACCGACGTCTATGCCTTTCTTCAGAGGAATAGACGTTGGATAATACAAACGTTCGACGTCTATTCCTAAACCTGGGCAAAAATAACATCCTGCACACTTGTATTTAGTCATCGTATTTGTAATTCGTGTACATACAACCTGCACCAAATTCGTTCACAAATACTTACAAGCATACATTCACAAACACAAATATACAAGCATACATGCACAAACACAAACATACAAGCATACACAATCATTCAACACACTTGGAATTAATTCATACATAAACAATTGGCATTCATTCTAAAATTGAGGTGATTATATTAAGGCATAAATTGTATGATTGTAAAACAAGTGAACTTGTTAACTAAATTACAAAAAAAGGCTAGTGACAGGAGAACCTCTTAGTTCATCAACATGTTTCTGATAAAATAGCGAGTCCATCGGTCGCGAATTTCATCGAGCTCCTGTTGCGAGAAGGGATCACTACTTTTAGGAAGACCTATCAAAATACAAGTAAATTTTTTAATATCTAAATATTGAAACTACAACTATACAAGTGAATAACGATCTATATTACCTTGGATAGGCATACATCTTGAGTTGCCAATTCGAGGATTTCCTCCATGTATCTCATCACGTAGTAACCACATTCCGTATTTCCAACCTGCTTCCGGTACTACAAACATAGAAATTCGCTAAATATATGTTCCTAACTTAATTGACAAAAATGGGAGAGAACGTACTCTCATTCCATGCCATGTTATTCCTGCTTTTGTGGTTGTTCTCCTGCCACCTAAAGCTTTGTAAACCTTAATTGCCCTGAGTAGCACAAGTTAAACCATCATTCGATAATACTAATAAAAATCAACGAATTGCAAATATGATGACTAAAACGAACTTAATAATTTAGAAGTTTCTTTATTGAGTCCCTTGGTTTATTCGACCCCAACGGATCAAACCAATATGCCGAATTAGTCATGGGGCATACAACGACAAGCATCCAATGAGCCATGTTATATATATAATTAAAAGCTTATTACAAGATAAAATTCCACTTTGAATTACAAAGTTTACCTCATGATAAGGGAGCAGATAATATCTTTTGTCTTCTTCTTTCATGAGAGTCCCAAGCTGACCTGATTTATCGTCATTCCCGTATATATATGTAGATGGACTAATAAATCCAAATACTTGATCGTCGGGAGAGACTGACCTTCTGGCGTCATAAAGATGTCTACAAGAGTAAAAATTATACTTTAGTACAGTTTCGATAAAATTATTCAATACATTTCATTTTATACCAAAGGAAACACTTACTTCACTTGCACGTCGATAATCATGATACACAATGAATCCGTCGCCAAGAACTGCATGATATCCTCTTTGGTGACGTATAAAGCCGCAGGAAACCCTTTATCCCCCTCGTCCAAATCCCAGTTACTTAAGGATTGTGATTCCCTACCTACCATACAATGATACAACATTTTGCACCTACTTGGAAGCAAATTAATGTTGATCAGAGATTGGTTGTTTGACCCTTTACTCCGGGGGCTTGACACCTTACAGATATATATACAACTGTTAAAAATACAATTGTTAAAAAATTTGAATTTTAAAGTCTTTCAAAATTAAACTATACCTCATGTTTGTCGTTTAGCTCTACTAAATAACTAGGTCACCTCACGAACCCACTGATAGCATCGCCGAGAGTAACAATCTCTTCTTTCGGAAATGGCACCAAAGCACCAGCATCTAAGCAACTCCCCACTGTAACCTTCACTTCTCCCTCTCCCACCTCTATGAAGTGGTGTCTGGAGATGTTATAAACTTTCTTGTGTCCCACCAATCTTCAATCAGGGTGTTCGACAAATAAAGCACATCTAGATCCATCCTCAAACTTTCCAAACGAGGGACCACCAACGAGGGCCAATTCTCGAGAATGAGCCACGAAATCATATTGTCGATCAGGGTGGAACACTGGATGCACTGGAGGAGTGGTCTCCGGGGAAGAATCGGTCCTACGACGGGTAGGAGAAGTAGGCAAATCACGATCCAATCTCTCCAAAACAAGTTGCAACGTATTCTTCAAATTTGCGATCTCTTGCGGGCATTTGGTACGACCTGTCAACGAAGTAGACCATTGAGTCGTTGCATAATATTGTCGCAGTCCAACTCTACTCCCTACCCCCCGCACACGTGATGCATTGCATACATTGCATCATATGTCTTTCATTTAGATTACTTTTATATCAATAAATGCTACTAAGGTATGTGTTTAGTCTTATTTACAGAATACAGGGACCTGAATGCAAATTACCCACATTCCGAGCATAAACGCGTGCAAAAGACTCATTTCTATCATAAAGACCAAGTTCAAGCTTATCGGGTTTCAAATGGAAATGTATCCAAGCATAAAAACATTCAAGACCTAATCACAAAAAGAACAAGGACTTGAGGACAAAAGTAGCTGGGGACTCAATTGCAAAAAGACAAGGACCTAATTGCAAATCACGAGTAGCTTTTATTATCTTGGAGAAAATCTAAAGAAAAATCAATGTGGATCTTCAAATATATAAAAGAATTAATCCGGAGCTCAAAAGAATGGAAAGAATCAATCCAGACGCGTAAAGGAGGATCAAATCATACCATAAACATTCAACCAAAATCTGGACCAAATCAGAGCATGATGTGCGGCGATTCCGCCGCATATCACACATACCATGCGGCGATTCCGCCGCCCCCTAGTCGATCCGTGTGCTCAAATTTTGTCCAGTCGTGTCTGGACACGTGTACTCTCCAATTCTATACTTAGGTCTCTTGTAACAACTATAAATAGACCCGAGAACGATGTTAGAAGGGTCCTTAGTCTTTGGTTGTAGTTTTTATTCTTAATCTTAGTTTTGTATTCTTCTTTTCATTAATAAAATTCTGTCTTTTATTTCTTACTTTTAGTTTTCTTTTGTAATGTCTCAAGGACCCCTTCTTCCTCCCTCCATGAGTTTCTAACTCTCTCCAAAGGGTGGGGGTGACGGATTTAGGGTGAAGAGAAGAGAATAAATGTTATTATTTTAATTTCGTGATTAGTATATTTTGATTACTTGAGTTTATGTTAAATCATTTATCATGTAATGCTTCATAACTAACATGATTTATTATAAGTTTCTGACTTCTCTAATCTAAACCCTAAATCTAAACCTTCACCCAACGGAATTCACTTCTTTGTTCTTGTTTTAGTTTTAATTGTTCTTGTTTCTTGCTTTAGATAATTAAAACTCAAAAATCTCAAAACCCAATTTATTCTTCTCTCCTTCTTTCCCTCAATCGAAATCACACTAATAACAAATCTTTCCCTCCTTGTGTTCGACCCGTATTTGCCACGTCTTCATTGACGCCGTGCACTTGCGGTATAAATTTAATTCTCATCAAGTTTTTGGCGCCGTTGCCGGGGAGGCGACGCAGATTTTGTTTTTTTTGTTGATTTCGATACTATTCTGTTTATCTTGTGTGCGATCTAAGTATTTGGATTTGTGTTTCAGGAGACAACAGAGCGCGCAGCGAAATATGAACGCAGTTTGAGCAACAAGGGCGGCGGAATCACCGCATATCAAGAGGAACCTGTGGCGGAATCGCCGCACATTTGAAGCATCTGGGCTTCAACTTTTTCTGGGGTCGTCTCCATCTCTGGGTGGACGCGTAGAGCATCTGGAAATTTCGAGAGCGGGCGGTGAACCCGACTAAGCATGCGTAGGTAACCTTTGTTGCCTTTTTCCTCGTAATTTCTAGTTTCGGAAAATTTCCTTTTGTAGAACTGCACGTGTTAAGCTTAAATTCCATAATTGGCAATAATTCAACTCTGACCTAAAAATTGGCAAAACTAGAAGAACTTAGTGCATGCATCATATAATGTTTTGTTTGCATTATTCTTGATAAATTCTTGCAAATTATTTTTATTATTGAAGAGTGCTGGAGGCAAGGTACGTATCGCGTTTTAACGATTGCATTTAAGCATATAATTTAGTTTGCATACAACCTTGCAATTGCCCCCATCTAAAGACCATTGTTTGACTATCTTTGCTAGATTTAAGTTAAACTATCTTAAGGGCAACTCCGTAGGAAAAGATACGGTGGGGATTTCATCACCCTTCCGTGGCCCACAAATCACAATCCTAAAGTGTCACCCAAGCCTTAAATTAAAATCAATTAGACATTGGCCCCTAAGGATTCAGACTCAATTAAGGAGAAGATTGGTTTGACTTGCTATGACTTGAAGCTGATCGAATTTAATTTGGTGCCTAGGAAGTGTTTTTGTGTTGACGCAAGTCTTCCAAGCGAAGTGGTTGTCTAATTGGCACCGACTCTGTCGGAAGCGCCCCCACTAGCTATACATTACCTGGCCAAATTGGTTTGATTAGTGAGGGAGGTGAATCAAGCGAATCAATTCGACTCAACCAGTTAGGAGTCGTCTAGATCTAAGCGACACTAGGTCTAGGATTGTTTGAACCGTGTTTTCTTAGGAATTTTCTGACCAACCCTCTTTCTATCTTTAGAGTTAGGTTTCCCTTCTCATCTGAGTCTTCTTTCTCTTCTCACCTCAATTCTCTAGATTAGGATTCCTTTCTCATCTTTCCCCATTCTATTGTTTGTTTCCCTTTTGAAAAAAAAATATAAAAAAAATAATTAATTCTTGAAATTAAATTTGGAATTTAAATTTGGAATTTGAACTCAAAAATTGATTCAACCCGGTGCACTCAGTTTTGGATTCGGGACTTGAGTAATCGACTCTCACGAGTTCATCTAGATTCCAGTCTAGAGCTTAGCCCCAATCCATCTGTTGCACCACCTCACCCGGATCTAATGGGTGAGAACGTAGTGGACCCACCTGTTGCACAACCTATAACTCTGAGGGATCGGTGCTACCCAACGATGGCTGCTCAGCCATCGTGCATCGTCATGCCCACCATACCGGGTCGCGACTTCGAACTTAAGGCACAATACATGAGTATGTTGCCTAAGTTCACCTCTAGGGAAGACCCATACCTCTTCCTTAGAGAATTTGAGGAAATCTGCTCTCTTATGCAATACCAGCATATTCCTGAGGAGGCATTGCGTCTGAAATTCGTGCCTCTAGCACTGAAGGATGACGCTAAGAAATGGCTATATAGTCTAGCCGAAAGATCTATTAGGAGTTGGGCTGAGTTTGTTCACGTATTCCTGAAAAAATATTTTACCAACCATAAGACTATGAGGATTAGGAATGAAATTGTTGCATTCGTTCAGTCTGAGAGCGAGCCGTTCTATTCCTATCTAGAAAGATTCAAAAGTGTTCTGACCCAATGCCCTCATCATGGAATTCCGAGATGGCAATTATGTCAAATTATTTATGAGGGATTGACACTCACATCTAGGGTTATGGTAGAATCCGTAAGCCAAGGGAACTTTATGTCGAAAAATGAAAATGATGCCTGGACTTTCCTTGAGGAATTAGCTGAAAACAGTATGCAATGGGACAATGCTAGAACACCGCTTAACCCGAGTATTGGATCTAGAATAGCAAGTCAACCCAAACCAGGTGTCTTAGCTGTAGATGCCAACATAGCGGCTGAAGCAAAACTAGCTACCCTTATGCGCAGAATGGAAAGTTTAGAGCTACAAACACAAAACCGAGTGAATCAAGCCTCGACTATCCCGTGCTCTAGATGTGGTCAGACTGGTCATGTAATGGAGGATTGTGTGGAATGGGACCAAGTTAATGCCATGTATAACCATGCTAGAAATGACCCATACGCATCAACCTATAACTCGGGTTGGTGTAATAATTCCAATTTCTCGTCAAACCAACAGGGTCAACCTCCTAGACAACAACCAAACCCGTATAACCAAAATAATACATCATCTGGGTTTAGTAACAATAGCGATCATGAGGTTAGGTTGACAAGCTTGGAAAATTTGATGAAAACCTTTATACAAACAACCAACCAGACCTTCCAAAGGCTAGAGAAATAAGTCAGCCAACTACCACAAATAGTAGGTGAAAGAGAAAAGGGTCGGTTTCCAAGTCAACCTGAGGTGAACCCTAGATCTAATAATTCATATCAATCCTATCAAGCACCTTCAGGAAATAACAACCCTAGACCGGTTCAAATGGTTAATGAAGAAGGACCGTTCCAACAAATAAATGTTGTAGTATCATTACGGTCCGGAAGACAGATTGATAATAATGTGGTAAATCCTAGAACGTCTAATCAATCTAGCCATCAAACTGCCACATATGACCTAACCATTGAACCCGACGTCCAATCTGAAACGCCCACCCCACCTACTCAATCTGAACCCGTAGCTCAACCTGAACCTGAGCGAGTCTACGTCCCTAAAGCCCCATTTCCCAATAGACTCAAAAAGAACTCAAGTGCACAAATAGAGAAAATCTTGGAAGTATTTAAGCAAGTTAAGGTGAACATTCCACTCTTAGACATGATTCAACAAATACCTGCTTATGCTAAATTCTTAAAAGATTTGTGCACTAAAAAGAGAAAAACAAACGTACCAAAGAAGGCATTCTTAACTGCAAACATAAGTTCTATTTTGTCCAACACATCTCCTATAAAATATAAGGATCCTGGATGTCCCACAATTTCATGTGCAATAGGAGATACTTTTATCAACAAAGCCCTTCTAGACCTTGGTGCTAGTGTTAACCTACTCCCATACTCTGTGTATGAGCAAATGAACCTTGGTCCACTAAAACCCTCTAAGACAACCCTTCAATTTGCTGATTGTTCTATTAAGAAACCAAGAGGTATAGTAGAGGATATTTTGATCAAGGTTGGTGACTTCATTTACCCAGTGGATTTTGTCGTACTAGATACCGCACCTGTTGTAAATCCTAACCGACAAATCCCTGTAATTCTAGGCAGACCCTTTTTAGCCACTTCGGAAGCATTGATAAACTGTCGTAATGGCCTCATGCAATTATCTTTTGGGAACTTAAAAGCTGAAATTAATATCTTTCATATTGATAGTGAGCCAGAAATAACATGCAATCAAAGTGATGTTGTGATGAAATCGCGTATCTATAATATTTCTGAATCATCACAAAATCAAAAAGGAAGTAAGAAAAAGGGGAGGAATTCATCTACACACCCACCGTCACTCGAGCAAATAAGAGAACCAATTTATGTAAGGGGTGTGGAACCTGTAACTCAGGACGCTCATTGCAACATGGGGAACAATTCAACTGGATACATGCACCAATATGGTGTCATTCAATCCAGTTCTGACTATGGTTGACTTTGAGCAAATTCCATCCGTCCACCGCAGTTCACCAAGGTAATAAGTGCATTTGCTTTATATTTGCATACATTGAGGACAATGCATGATTTAGGTGTGGGGGGGTGTTTATGTATATATTTATCTATAGATCTGTCTTTTATTTCTAAAAAAAAAGAAAAAAAATCAATGTTTCATGACATAGCTTAAGATTGAACTGTCAAAACCCGTGTACAAATTGCATTGAGTTTTTGTTCCTTATTATATAGTTCTGCTTGTAAAAATTATGACATAAATCTAAGTTCCAAAGAAATAACTCATTGCCCTTTAAGACATGTATGCACTTAAATTGGATGAATCAAATCTTTGAAGTGGTTGATAAAAAGCAGAGGTTGAGGAAAATATACCGGGAAGTGTGGACTTCTAATAGCAATTAAGCCTTGAGGAAAATAAAAATAAAAATAAAGGAATAAAGTGAAGAAAACACATTTTTCAAAATGATTACAAAAGCCCAAGCCTTTGAGTCACTGGTCCGTAGGGGTATCTTGAAACCCGGTAACTTGAGTCTACCAGCTCGGGATTATCGACCAAACTCGCTACACGAATGCAAAAAAGGGTAAAAGTGTCAAAAAGCAAATGTGTTGAATCACGGAAGAAAAAAAAATACTCAAGGCCCAAAGCTAAAAGAATGATCCATGCCATGGTTGATCCGAATGATACTTCACCACCAGAGGAGGCGTGCAAAATAATTTAAGTAATAACATGCGTAGAAGGGTTAATGGTGTGAATGTTGGAGGAACAAAGACCAAGTCATATTTTTAATGAGTTAGATTTATATAATGAGCATGCAAGAATTCTCGGTGAGATGTATAAGGTTGAGATAGGGATATTGAGAACTATTAATGAATTGTTGATTTAGGATTTTGTGGGTATATCCGCTGAAAACCCTCAGGAGACAACACTCCTCATCCTTGGCAACAAAGAGGTTTAACGGCTTGTTGCACATGCTAAGTGCAATCACGATTCCTACGAAAGTGAGTTAGGATTTTCCTGTTTTCATTTTTCGTATTTTCTGTTTTGCTAGGGACTAGAAAAATCTAGGTGTGGGGGTATTTGATGCATTGCATACATTGCATCATATGTCTTTCATTTAGATTACTTTTATATCAATAAATGCTACTAAGGTATGTGTTTAGTCTTATTTACAGAATACAGGGACCTGAATGCAAATTACCCACATTCCGAGCATAAACGCGTGCAAAAGACTCATTTCTATCATAAAGACCAAGTTCAAGCTTATCGGGTTTCAAATGGAAATGTATCCAAGCATAAAAACATTCAAGACCTAATCACAAAAAGAACAAGGACTTGAGGACAAAAGTAGCTGGGGACTCAATTGCAAAAAGACAAGGACCTAATTGCAAATCACGAGTAGCTTTTATTATCTTGGAGAAAATCTAAAGAAAAATCAATGTGGATCTTCAAATATATAAAAGAATTAATCCGGAGCTCAAAAGAATGGAAAGAATCAATCCAGACGCGTAAAGGAGGATCAAATCATACCATAAACATTCAACCAAAATCTGGACCAAATCAGAGCATGATGTGCGGCGATTCCGCCGCATATCACACATACCATGCGGCGATTCCGCCGCCCCCTAGTCGATCCGTGTGCTCAAATTTTGTCCAGTCGTGTCTGGACACGTGTACTCTCCAATTCTATACTTAGGTCTCTTGTAACAACTATAAATAGACCCGAGAACGATGTTAGAAGGGTCCTTAGTCTTTGGTTGTAGTTTTTATTCTTAATCTTAGTTTTGTATTCTTCTTTTCATTAATAAAATTCTGTCTTTTATTTCTTACTTTTAGTTTTCTTTTGTAATGTCTCAAGGACCCCTTCTTCCTCCCTCCATGAGTTTCTAACTCTCTCCAAAGGGTGGGGGTGACGGATTTAGGGTGAAGAGAAGAGAATAAATGTTATTATTTTAATTTCGTGATTAGTATATTTTGATTACTTGAGTTTATGTTAAATCATTTATCATGTAATGCTTCATAACTAACATGATTTATTATAAGTTTCTGACTTCTCTAATCTAAACCCTAAATCTAAACCTTCACCCAACGGAATTCACTTCTTTGTTCTTGTTTTAGTTTTAATTGTTCTTGTTTCTTGCTTTAGATAATTAAAACCCAAAAAATCTCAAAACCCAATTTATTCTTCTCTCCTTCTTTCCCTCAATCGAAATCACACTAATAACAAATCTCTCTCTCCTTGTGTTCGACCCGTATTTGCCACGTCTTCATTGACGTCGTGCACTTGCGGTATAAATTTAATTCTCATCAACACGACCGGGGTATTCGTCGTTCCCCAAGGTCTCGCGTAGAATATCATTCCGACCATCAGAAGCAAATTCTCCTTGAGATTCTCTCAACTTCAGAGACTCCTAAAGTTTAAAAAATATTTACCAACAATTGAAAATAAAATTACTGAATCTGAATTAATAACATATACAAGTGATGCAACTTACTATCTTCGAGCTGATCGCTTGCGTCTCGTCTGTGACGTAGTCCCCTCTGGAGTTTACTCTCGCTCTCTTCCAAGAATCAGAACGAGCAACGGGAGAAGGAAAAGATAAGTTACTTGCTTGCTCCTCACTCATACCGGAGTCAATTGCCTCTTGTTTCTTCAGAGCAATTTTTTCAGCTATCATTTGTGCTTCTAACATTTGGTACCCCACTCGAGACATACGATGTGTATACTTGTTAGAAGGTCTAATCTTTTGTTTTATGGTTCGGATGGCCTAAAACCAAGTTTATTAGATTGTCATTTAAAACAATAACTTAATAAGTTCATATTCTAAATTAAACTCAGTTACCTCAAACTCCGGGCTATCTCTGGATTTTCTGAATTGCTCCCATTGATTTGGAGTGATAAAGTTATAGACATCGCATGGATTTTTATCCTGGTAGTATCTGAATATGTACTTGTTCGTTAAATTTGTTTTGAAATCCCTCCAACGAACTGACATGTATGTCATCCACTTTTTCTTCAACTTGTCAGTGGATTGGAAGTCAAAAGATTCCTACAACACGTTAACTTTATATATCTCAAAAGTTTGACTAAAACTATAGAAATCTATAATGGAATCATTACCTGCACGTTATCCCATATTGTGTCCTTCAACTTCTCATCTACATCGGCCCAACGCGACAAACAAATGTCAACTTTGGCCCTCACTAAGCTACCCAGATAACTTTTCCAATTATCAGACAGCATGCCCATCGGCTCAAGACGGTAATCAAACTGGATTGGAACTCTACCGTCTCTATTTCTTCTCCCCACAAATTCTTTCATGAGACAAGGACCTCGTGAACTGTATGTCTTCGAGCCTCCAGACTCTGATGGAGTGGGTTTCTTTTTCGGAGCCATGATACTATAAAAGATAAACTCAAGGCATTAAAAAATAAAAAGTCAAGACATTAAATGGTTATTACAATGTGTTACAACAAAATTTGCACCTTTACTGTTTTTTTCCTTAATGGATTTTCAATCCATATACCTTCACGGTGGTCATCTCTAAACATACAAGTCTCAACATTTATTTCTTTGTTTACTGAGTTCAACTCAGGTGCTTGCCTAGAGAAAGGTGGTGTCTCTTCATACTCGATCAGACAATCATCTGATACAATTTTTTTCTTCCCTTCCAGAATTACTGCCAATTTCTGATCACATGGATCAGCCACATAGAAGACTTGTTTCTCTTGGGAAGCGAGAATAAAAGGTTCTCATTTATACCATTTTTTTGAAAAATCAATTAAAGTGAACCCATAGTCATCCACTCGAACTCCACTTTTATTATCAGCCCACTTGCATCTAAATACAGGTACTTTGAATTTAACAAAGTCTAGCTCCCATATGTCTACAATTACACCATAATAGGACATGTTGACGTATACATGATTCTTGTCTTTAGAACTAGACACATGCAAAGACTCTGCTATTAAGGTGACGCCACTATTTTGAACAACACTTTTGGCATTTTCACAGTCTGTGTAGAAAGAATATCCATTGATATCATAACCACTGTAACTTATAACAACAGAATGTGGACCGCAGGCCAACCATTGTATTGTCTCAGAAACATCACGCTTGTAAGCCACATTTTTTAACCAAGAGATGAAATTTTTATTGTGACTATTTATACTTGTTGATCACTCCACAAATGATTTCTTTCATTTAGAAACCTCATATGTTCATTTTGGTAAGGTTGAACTTCATTAGAATTGCACAACACATAAAAATATGTTGTCATTAAGTCCTCGCCATTGGATTTAACATTTTCATCCCACGTGTCCCTTTACCATCGACACGATTATCATAACGATTCTTAGGAAGTCAATCAGTTTTGGTGTTTGCTAGGTATCTAGTGCAAAACTCGATAACCTCCTCAGCTATGTATCCTTCAACAATACTAGCATATGGCCTTTGACGATTTTTACAATAACATTTCAACACTTTCATATAACGCTCGAAAGGATACATCCACCTTAAAAAATTGGTCCACACAATTTAACTTCTCTAACCAAATGAATAACTAGATGAGTCATAATGTCGAAAAAAGCAGGGGGAAAGAACATCTCCAACTGACATAATGTCACCACAATTTCCTTCTGCAACTTATCTAACTGCACGGGATCGACCACTTTACTACAAATCTTATTGAAAAAGGAACACAACTTTATTATTGCATGTCTAACATCTTTTGATAATATGGATCTCAGTGCTATAGGTAACAAGTGCTGCATTAAAGTGTGACAATCGTGAGACTTCATCCCCACAAGTTTCAAATCCTTCATAACAACAAGACTACTGATATTTGAAGAATAACCATGCGGAACCTTTACATCGTGCAAACACTGACAGAGAATTCTTTTCTCCTTCCTAGACAATGTATAACTAGCTGGAGGTAAGTAATTCCGGTCTCCTTTCTTCTCTGGTGCCAACATTGCTCGTATACCAAGATCAACAAGATCAAGTATGGCATTATATCCATCTTTGGTTTTACCAGGTATGTTCAACAGAGTTCCAACAATACTATCACAAATGTTTTTCTCTACGTGCATCATACCAATACAAGGTCTAACTTCTAAAGTTTTCCAGTCATAGAGATCAAAAATATGGCTCTTTTTTCCAACTACTTTTGTCGTTTGCTCGTTTGTACATTTTTCCAAATTCACATTGAACGTTCATTACACGTTCGTACACCTTTTCGATGCTGATTTCAACTGGCGGATTATGAAACTCATGTTTTCCGTTAAATGCCTTCTTCAACCTACGATAGGGGTGGGAGTTTGGTAAAATCTCCGATGATCAAGATAGATTGTCTTAGAACCATTAACTAGTTTCAAAGAGCATGTATTTTCTTCACAAATTGGACAAGCTTTATGACATTTGACTGAATATCCAGACATATTACCATAAGCAGGAAAGTCATTAATCATACAAAATATCATTTCCCGCATTATGAACGACTCCAGACGATAAGAATCAAAAACTGGCTCTTCGTCATCCCATAATCTCTTTAGGTCATCGATTAAAGGTCTTAAATACACATCGATGTCGTTTCCAAGTTGTTTCGGACTAGAAATCATTAAGGACAACATAATATATTTGTGTTTCATGCATAACCACGGGGGCAGATTGTAAATTACAAGCAGAACAAGCCAACAACTGTGAATGCTACTCAAACTACCGAAAGAATTCATTTCGTCCGTACAGAGTCCAAGTCATACATTCCTGGATTCTTCACCAAACACAGGAAAGTTGAAATCTATTTTTTCCATTAAGGTGAATCTGCAGGATGACGTAGCAACTGATCATTTGGTTTGTCACGATCAGCATGCCATGTCATGTTCTTGGAATCCTCTTTACCCACAAACAAACGTTTAAGCCTTGGTATTATCGGAAGATACCACAAAATCTTAGCAGGAGGTCCTTTGATTTTCATCTCATCATCCTCTTCATTGTGGTTTGGTCCACTACGTTTCATTTTGTATCGTGAAACATTACACCTGGGACAGGAATGTAAGTTTTCAAACACCCCCTATACAATATACAATTGTTCGGGCATGCATGTATCTTCCTATATTCCATTCCCATTGGACACAACACTTTCTTAGCATCATAAGTTATATCTGGCAACTCATTATCATCTGGAAGCATCTCTTTCAATAACTTCAACATTGATGTGAAACAGACATCGGACCAACCATTTCCTACTTTTAAATTAAACAACTTCAACACCGCTGACAATGTAGTGAATTTGGTACAACTCTTATACAACGTCTTCTCACTGACACTCAACAAACTACTAAGTAAATCGGGGTTGGACGAAAACTTTTCAGCCATATCTAGAACCATTTCCTCTAAGTGATCTTCCACACTAACGTTGTCTCCGTCATTCTTGGTACGACTAAATGATTCATTTTCGCCGTGCCATATCCACCGTCTGTAATTTGGGTCAAAACCTTTCTCCAACAAATGATCTTTCATTTTTCGAAAAGTCAGCACTGACATATTATGACACTTATTGCACGGACAATATGCCATGTCGTTGCCTTTCATTTTTTTGAATGTTTTTTGGCAACCTCTAAGAACATATTCACTCCGTTCTCATACTCATCAATCAATCTGTTTGAAAGAATCCACTCTCAATCCATTTCAATCTAAACACTAACAAAAATGATAGTCATTATTGGAGGAAATAAATAAAATTTCAATTTAAAAGAATGCGTTCGTAGATGAGAAGATTCAGAGACATTAAGATGAGGAGAATAGAATGACTCAGAGGAGAGGAGATGAAGTCTTTAATCTAGCGTGGGAATAAGGAAGCTTAGAAACCTAACTAAGCAATCAAGGCCAAAAAAAGCCTTAAGTCCACTATAGGTCCTTAGTACTAGACGACGCCTAACTTAAAGGTCCCACCGAGGACCACTAGTCTGTAGGAAATCAAGAACTCGGACGTCCCTAATATCTCAGGGAGACTAGATGGGCAACGACGTTCAGGCCGAAACGGTCTTAAACATCGAGGACCACTAATATGTAGGAAATCAAGAACCCGAAGGTTCCCAAAATCTCAGGGAGACTAGATGGGCAACGACGTTCAGGCCATAACAGTCTTAAACGGTTTCCTCTCCTTAATGAATCCGGAAATCATAGGGGCCAACGTCTAATTTATTTTATTAAGGCTCTTTTATTAAGTGGATTTTGGGCCAAGGAAAGGGTGATGAAATCTCCCATCTCATCTCTTATAGGTGATTGCCCCAAGTGTTTTTCATACCTTAATCTAACAAACAACACACCAAACAAACACTCACCTCACTCTTGTTCCAATGCAAGTCCTACTAACTAATGCGTGCTTTCTAATGAATGATGAGTGAAAGAAATTACGTACCTTACACCAGCAATCTACGACAGAAATCATAAAATAAATAATAAATATGATGAATGCAAATCCTATATGATGAATGACTTAGCAATATTGTCTAATCTTTTGCTTTAGGTTATTAAATGTCAAGTTGCTTAAGGGGGGCAATGAATTATTAGAAACTAAACATAAATAAACATTTAACTAAACAAAATAAATTGTTTTAAGCATCAATAAACATTTAACTAAGCTAAACATTAATGAACATAAATAAATGTATGAACTCACTAAACTAATTAAACATAAGTTTTTTACATGATTTAAGTTATAGTCCTTTTAATATAAAATTTAAGTTATTATTTTAAAATCATGTTATTAATAAAAATTAAGATTATATATATATTT
Source organism: Triglochin maritima (assembly GCA_963682175.1). Taxonomy (NCBI): domain Eukaryota; kingdom Viridiplantae; phylum Streptophyta; class Magnoliopsida; order Alismatales; family Juncaginaceae; genus Triglochin; species Triglochin maritima. The sequence goes on from OY821779.1 coordinate 39,173,603, forward strand.
GAAATTTTGGTAGAACCACCCCTAAAATTTTCTATGTAGCAATCTTCAAATCCTCGAATTAACAAGAAAATTTTATAACAGTACACGATATAAACTTGATCTCAATTCCACCCAATTCATCACAAACACACTACATCCAAACCCCTCAAACTTCGACACAACACATGTTTACATTTAGTCATATGTTTACAGTTTCCACATAACAAAATTGGCTTCTTGGTTAAAGAATAAATAGCTAAAGGCTAGTCCTTAATACATGTTATCTGTGGACTTAGTCTTCCTAAAAGAAGTTATTACTATATATATTATCTTCTATCAAAATAACAATCTTAGTCTTCTTAAATATATATAATAAGGTCGATTGAGGTGAGTTAGTTTATTAATCATTTCCTTGTGTACGTAATCTCATGAGCAAGCTACCAACAAACTCCATTAACAACGATTATTGACAAATACATAACTAAGTGGACACAAACATACAATTTATTGCTTATATATTTATATTTCTTCCAAACATATTAGAATGCATCATTTTTCAACACACAACAGAAAAATTACTAACAACAATTCAAACTAAGAGACAAAAAGAGTGGAATCACGAACCAGCAAACGCGCGTCCTCCTTCTTCTCGAACACGCGTCCTCCCTCGAATCTGCCAAATATAGATAGATCTAAACCACACTTGACTGGTAATGGATTAATCAGACAACACATAAACCACATACAACAACAAACCATGCATTTAATCACAAACTAAATGGTTTTCAACCAACTCAAGACAACAAACAAATCATAAATAACCAACACCAAATCTGACATGCAAAAAACTGAAGAACACGTTATCCACATTTCAACTCAACTGAAAAATCCAAAGATGGATCAAGAGCAAACATCAAAATGGCGGAACATTGCGCCTACCCGTCGGTTGGCGTTGGATCCAAATGAGAGGAGAAGTTTACCAAGACAGACAAGACACATAACTCCACCTAAAATCCAAAACTAAACCAACCAAAACTAAATGAAACCCTTACGGTGGTTAGGGATGTGGAGGAAGACGAAGGAAGACAGAGGAGAGGGTCGGAGAACGAGAGGAGAGGTTGGGACGTCATGGCGGTGCCAGAGAATGCTGCAGATCGGTCAAAGATCGATCGTGGAGGAGGGTTCGGTCGTGGAACAGCTAGGGTTTGGTTAGGTTTTTGTCTGGAATGAATGACACAAAATGCAACTGTTCGATTTCTTTAAGACCTATAGACGTCGGATGTTATATACGGCCGACGTCTATAGGTCGACGTCTATATGCATGGGGGTATAGACGTCGGTCGTCGATAACATCCGACGTCTATAGGTCGACGTCTATAGGGTATAGACATCAGATGAAATGTGTATTCCAACAACCGACGTCTATAGGGTATAGACGTCAGATGCATGGGTATTCGAACAGTCGACGTCTATAGTACCCCATAGACGTCGACCTTGGTAACGACCGACGTCTATGCTATCTTCGCTCAACTAGACGTCGGCTGGTATAACAGTCGACGTCTATTGGGAGACGAGTAAAGACTATTCTGCACTAGTGTCATGTTCAACCAACTATTGCCTTTATCACTATACTCATTGATATCTTTTGACAATAATCAAATCAAGCACTTCTTGAGTGAAAAGATATAAGTCTCATATCTTTGGATCCAAGACATAGTAAAATATTAATGGCACGAAACACAATTCCATAATGTTTTACTAATTAGGTCTTTTCAATATATAAAAGTAACTATTTTCCTCTTTTATATACTCGTGTCGTCAATTATTTGTAAAACTACAACAATCGATGACCAACACGACAATCTTATCTCGGTAATTAATGTTCCATGTTAATTACCATGATTGTGAATAATCTTTTGATTTATGTAGACCATTATCTTTTAGAGCTCTACGATTAAGGACCATACACCTCTTCCTTAACACTTCCAAAAGACGTATACAATAATCGAGAAACAAAATGTGTGTACATCCAATTCATAATAATTGACATATAAAAGTAAAACTTTTAGAACAAATTCCTTTCAATCTCCCACTTGTTATCAAAGTTTTCTTTCACATACATTCTCAATGTATAAAACAATAATAACTAGGGTAACCTTCTATAATCACTCATCAAGCCAATCCACATACATGGTTCCTCAGACGCATGGACTCGAAATATATTTCGCCTTTTGGCTTGGTATGAGGGTTTGTTGAATGGATCAACTGTGTTGTTGTTTGTGTCCACCCGTAATAAATTTAGTTTGCCTTTGTCGGCTCCACTTTCTAGAATGAAGACATATCATTATTATGACCTCCTATCATCGGAATCACTTATTAAACTCGCATCCGAATAGCGCTCGACTGTCATCTCCAATTGTCCTCCATAAACAAGAAACTTATCTTTCGTCCGGTTAAGGTACCTTAGAATATTCTTGACCGCAGTCCAATGCTCAAGACCTGCGTTGGATTGGTGACGACTTGTCACGCTTAGAGCATACGAGACATCGGATCTTGTGCAAGTCATGGCGTACATGATTGATCCTATTGCCCAAGCATAAGGAATATCTTTCATGCACTCCAAGTCTTTACGTGATTCAGAACGTTGAGACTTCTTGAGTTGCACACCCATACTCATTGCCACATTGCCCTTTTTGGAGTTGTTCATGCTGAACCTTTCCAAGACCTTGTCAATGTATGTACGTTGACTTAGGCCAATGAGTCTATGGGATCTATCTTTATATATCTTGATTCCCAAGATGTATTGAACCTCACCCATGTCTTTCATTGAAAATGCAGATTTCAATGAGCTTCTCGTTTGCTCAAGCAATGATATATGATTTCCCATGAGGAGTATGTCATCGACATATAAGATCAAGAAAACTATGTAGCTCCCACTAACCTTCTTGTATATACAAGGCTCTTCCTTACTTTGGACTAAATGAATCTTTTTGACTTCTTCGCCAAAATGTTTGTTCCAACTCCTTGATACTTGCTTCAATCCATAAATGGATCTTTGAAGCTTGCATACTTTCTCGCTATTCTTTGAATCTTCAAAACCTTGAGGTTGTATCATGTACACATCCTCCTCCAAGTTCCCATTAAGGAACTCCATTTTGACATCCATTTGCCATATCTCATAGTCATGAAATGCGGCAATAGCGAGCATAATCCGAATAGACTTGAACATTGCAACTGGTGAAAAAGTTTCATCATAGTCAATTCCTTGAACTTGAGTGAAACTTTTTGCTACAAGCCTCACTTTAAAGGTTGCCAAGTTCCCATCTATGTCCATCTTCCTCTTGAAAATCCATTTATTTTGAATGGCTTTCTTCCCTTGAGGAAGGTCAACCAAGTTCGACACTTGATTATCATACATGAATTCTATTTCGGATTTCATGGCTTTAAACCATAGTTTGGAGTCCTCTCTTTCTATTGCTTCTTGAAAGGTCAAGGGATCATCGGTATATAGTATCATGATCTCATGAAGTCCCAAATACATATCGGGTTTCTTCCTTTCCCTCATTATCCTTCTAAGTTCTTTTGGTTCTACGTGCACTTCTCAAACTTCTTCCACAATTTCTTGTGGAATTGGTTCGTGTTCGATTCTCGAACGTACACTAGGTGGGGGTGATTGAGTTTCTCTCACAATTGCTTGCGAGGGTCTCTCACTCACGCTCCCACTAACCAGAGGAATCTCAGTTGGGCCTTCATAATCTTGAATGACACCATTCATATCATGATCTTGTAGAATATGTTGAGTTTCCTCAAGCACAACTCTACTCCCACTACTTTTTATTCTTTCCAGAAATTCTTTTTCTAGGAATACGGCATCCCTCTCCACAATCACTCGATTGGAGGTTATATGCCAAAAGTAGTATCCTCTTGTCTTATGAGGATAACCTATAAAGAAGTACTTAACAACTTTTGGTTGAAGTTTGATCGACATCAATCTTTTGACGTAGGCCTCACAACCCTAAATCTTGAGAAAATTGAGCTTAAGTATTTTACCACTTCATAACTCATAAGGCGTTTTCTCTACGGATTTGGATGGAACATTATTTAGTGTGTAAGCCGCACTTCTAGTGCATAACTCCAAAGTAAAGCGGCAATTCAGCTTGACTCATCATTGATCGAACCATGTCGAGCAATGTCCTATTCCTCCTTTCGGATACCCCATTCCACTGAGGTGTACCGGGAGGGGTGAGTTGTGGCACAATACCACAGTCCTTTAGGAATGAGTCAAATTTGATACTTAAGTACTCACCTCCACGATCCATTCGTAGAGACTTGATTTTCTTGTTGAGTTGGTTCTCTACTTCATTCTTGAATTCTTTGAACTAGTCAAAGGATTCACTTTTGTTTCTCATTAGATAAATATAGCCACAACGACTATAGTCGGAATGAAGTACCTAAAACCATCTCTTGTACTCATTGGAGCACATACATCGGAATGTATCAAATCCAACAAATTATTCGCTCTCGGACCTTTCTTCTTGAAAGGCCTCTTGGTCATTTTGCCCATTAGGCAAGGTTTGCATGTCTCCAATGATTTAAAATCAAGTTGACCAAGAAGGTTAGCTTCTTGCAATTTCTTGATGCGTTTTTCATTTATGTCACCAAGACGATAGTCCCACAAGAGTGAATCATTCACGTGAGTAGTTTTAAGCCTTTTGTTATTGATGTTTAAGATTTGTCTATTATTCAATTCAAGCAAATAGAGATCATTCCTCACGAATGTATTTGCATAGAAAATATCATTCTTCGATATAGACAAGCAAGAATTTGAAATATTAAAATTATCTGTATTCCAGTGGGCAACATCAGGGTTACTTCACTGCGATCGGAAAGTTTGTATCCTGAACTAGTAATCGCCGATCTTCTTAAAGCACATGTTGGAATTTTGAAGAAGAAAAGTAAGGAGACACACAAGTCAAAGGTGAAGAAAGCGAAGTCATCGTCAAGTTTGTTACCTAACAATCTTTTGCATGCATGGTTTGCCAAGTAAATTAGAAAAGTGCCATGTATGCCGCCAACAGTCATTATTGAGAAATTTTAAGCCCCGTAAAAGGGTCGGAGGAAACTCGAAAGTCCTTAACGGAAAAAATGTCACTATTCCTGAATAAGATTAATGATTATGAGATAGTGACTCACTCTAGTAGAGATGTTTATCGTCTCACTTGAGTACGCATGTCTGAAAATATTACGATGGATGATTGCATCACAATTCCAACGCACGTGTTGGTATGTGCAATTAAACTGCGAATTGGAGCGCAAAAATTCAGGGTCAACTTAGCATCCCCGCTTGTGTTTAGCAGTTCTTCCACTCCAATGGAGTGTAGAGTTATCACGTCCTCTCCATTTATTGGAAAGTTTCCCCGTTATGGCTATATCGTAAGAAGATGAAAGTTTCCTGAAGTGGGAAATCTGTTTTATTTGACTGTAATTGTTTCAGTCAAGAAGAATGTGGATATTTGGGTTCGTTGGGGTGAAATCAATTTGGAGTTTAATTGAAAGTCAAGTAGGCTCGGTCGGTGACTGGATGTGATCGAGTCGGAGTTCAATCAAATGATTTGTAAATTGATTCAAACATAATGGGGCCAACTAATGGTGTCACAAAATATGTTAATGGAGTTTGAAGGAGGTGCAACCAAGCGATTAGTTGGATTCGTGAGCGTTACGAAGCAATATAAAAATACACGAGTGCAAATGCCTTATGTAAAAAAATTTACAGGTGCACCCAAGCAAAAACCCCATTTATCTATCATTCGCCAAATAAATGATTATAAAACTCAAAAAGACCAATTAGGAATCTATTAAAGATATCAAACAAGTAATTATAAATCAAAAGAGGAGTATAGTATACCTATAATACAAAAAAGGTAAAACACAAAACATCCTCTTATTAAAATTTAAGTTTACAAAATCAAACCATTTGAGGAACTTAAGTTGAAGCAACTTATTGGACGACCAAACAATCACGTGAAGACAAGAAATCACAAACGAAAGCAAACCTAGAAACTTATTTTCGGTCACCTCCTCCTCCTCTTCCCCCAGAACCTCCACCCTTTCCATATCCATATCCTGAGCCCGACACACCTCTGGAACCACCACGCTTTCCACCTCCACCACCCTTTCCATAACCGTATCCAGAGCCATAACCAGCTCCGTAACCACCTCCTTCTCCTTCCCTTTCTCCTTCTCCTCCACCACCTCCAACACCACCACCACCACCTCCACCTCCACCTCCACCTACACCTCCTCCTTACCACCACCCTTTCCATAACTGTATCCAGAGCCATAACTAGCTCCGTAGCCACCTCCTTCTCCTTATCCTCCTCCTCCACCACCTCCTCCTTCACCACCACCCTTTCCATAACCGTATCCAAAGCCATATCGAACTCTGCAGCCACCTCCTTCTCCTTCTTCTCCACCACCACCACTACCACCCCCGTCGCCACCACCACCTCCTCTTTTACCCTTTCCATAACCATATCCGGAACCATGACCAATTCCGTATCCACCTCCCTCACTTCCCCCACCTCGGCCACCACCTCCTACTCCTCCCCCACCGCCACCCTCACCATATCCAACCCCAGAGCCATACCGAAAACTGTAACCCTCTGCCAAAGTTCTAGCAGCAGATGTCGTGCCCCAGAAGAGCACAACCAGGAATGCAACAGCTACAACCCTTGAGGTAGCCATTGCTATCAAAACTATAACTAGATTTGATATGTGTAGACAACCCAAGTCCCTCCTTTTATAGCTTTCAATTTTCGTTATCAAGCTATTGCTTCAACATCATCTAGTCGTGTGATTGGAAGAATATTCAGTCGTGCAATGATCAATTCAATTGCGCCTATAATTTATATTTTCATTTACATATAACTCGAGTACGACCATGGAAACACGTGAATGGACTCTTCTCTTGTTTACTTTACAGACTTTATTGTTGTAATATAATATTATAGACTAATTCCGGTCCCACATAGCCTCATAATAATTCCAAAGCTTAATTACTCTACAACTTTCAAAGGAAGATGACTCTTACAATTTGTCTCATTTAGTTTGGTTTCAAACAAAATTTAGCTTGTCTTATTTATTTTGAGCATACATGTTCATATCTGGGTACAACATCATACATGTTCACTATCAATTTGTTATGTACGTGACAACTTACATGGCTACTTGTGGATTATGAGATCCTTTGAGCCGGCCATGTTCAAATACTATTTCGAACACGATGTCGTGACGGGTTTTGAGATAGAAATACCCATCAAGCCTCTAACTTCTAGTCCAGTGGGCAACATCATGGTTACTTCACTACAATCAGAAAGTTCATATCCTGAACTAGTAATCGCCGATCTTCCTGAAGCACATGTTGGAATTTTGAAAAAGAAAAGTAACGAGACACACAAGTCAAAGGTGAAGAAAGCTAAGTCATCGTCAAGTCTGTTACCTAACACTCTTGTGCATGCCTTGTTTGCCAAGTAAATTAGCAAAGTGCCATGTATGACTCCAAAAGTCGTTATTGAGAAATTTCAAGCCTCGTAAAAGGGTCGGAGGAATCCTGAAATCCCTTAACGACAAAAAATGCCACAATTCCTGAATAAGATTAATGATTATGAGATAGTGACACTCTCTAGTAGAGACGTTTATCGTCTCACTGGAGTACGCATGTCTGAAAATATTACGATGGATGTTTGCATCACAATTCCAACTCACGTGTTGGTATGTGCAATTAAACTGCGAATTGGAGTGCCAAATTGGGGGTCAACTTAGCATCCCCACTTGTGTTTAGCAGTCCTTCCACTCCAACAAAGTGTAGAGTTATCACGTCCTCTCCATTTATCGGAAATCCTTTCAAGTCATATCCTAAGAAGATGAAAGTTTCCTGAAGTGGGAAATCTTTTTTATTTGACGATAATCGTTTTAGTCTAATTGGCGACGAACTAGAAGTAATGGAACTAGAATATTGTGTGAGTGTATCAATGAGTAATCGAACTCAATTTGGGACATGCGAATAGATGAAGAAAATCCCATGTTCAGAAGAAAGAGGCATGTCATGACTTCAATTTGGGACAAGGTTGGTAGTGGTACATCGCGACCATCCGTATTTGACGTCTAAATTGTCTCACCCTAGACCCTAAATTGACTTCACCCTCAAATCTGGAGAAATCTTGGATGAAATGGCGATAGTAGCCTGACATGCCCATAAAACTCCTAATCTCCGTCATGTTAATAGGAGCTCTCCACTGTGTCACAACATCAACATTCGCCGGATCCACTGATATCCCGTACACTGACACAATGTGTCCCAGAAAAGCAACAGTGCCCAACCAGAACTCGCACTTCGAGTACTTTGCATATAACTGTTGATCTCTCTAAATGCCAAGGTTTATCCTCAAATGCTCTCTCTACTGATCTACATCTGGCGAGTAGACCAAAATGTCGTCCACGAAGACAATCACAGAATGGTCAAGGTACTGACTGAACGTCTTGTTCATCAGATCTATGAAAGGTGCAAGCGCGTTCATCAATCCAAACGACATTACCAGAAACTCATAGTGCTCGTACCTCAACCTGAATGTTGTCTTCTAGACATTTGCCTCCCTGATCCCCAACTGATGATAACTGGATTATAGGTCGATCATCGAGAACACCTTCCCTGAGTGCAACTGGTCAAAAAGTTCCTCGATCCTGGGTAAGGGATATCGATTCCTAATGGTAACCTCATTCAGCATCCTGTAATCAATACACATCTGCAAGGAGCCATCCTTCTTCTTCACGAAGAGTACCGGTGCTCCTCGAGAAGAGACACTAGGTTAGATAAACCTAATATCCATCAACTCCTACAACTGCTTCTTCATCTCAGCTAACTCAGCAGGTGCCATCCTGTACGACCCCTTTGACTGCGGTGTGGTCTTAGCTACCAGATCGATGTCGAACTCTTTCTCCCTGTACGGCGGCAGACCAGTGATATCATTCGAAATGACATATAAAAAATCTTGGACTATCTCCACATCTTGGGATCTGGAACTACTAGGGTGGCCACGAAAGCTCTGCAACCTTGCTGCATTAGCTTCTATGCCCTCACTACTGATACCACTACACGGCCTCCTTTGTCCTTCATTCCCCTGATCAACACATCAGGCATACCCTTTCTCGGGATCAGAATCCTCTTCTCCCGGTACAAGACCCGCACATCATACCATGACAACCAATCTATCCCTAGTATGACGTCGAAGTCTTCCATCGGCAGCAAGACCAGGTCAGCCGGAAACTCCTGGTCTCCCAAACAATCATGGCACCGGGGAGAAAGCTCCCCACAGTGTCCACCAGACCCAGGGGTGTGCTGACATCCAAAGTCACAGTCAACATCGCAGGGGTACAACCCAATACGCTCGCTAATTGCTCCGAAACAAACGATGTGTGGCCCCATAATCAAATAGTACTCTGGCTACCAAACCAGCAACATAAAACGTACCTTCCACCACAATGTTGACGTCCCTCGCCTCATCGGGTTGAATGGTGAGAACTCACCCGATCCACTGTCCCTGCTACGGTGGCACAAAAGGACGGCAACCTCCGCCGTTGCGTGCCGCTGGGGGTCCTGATCGTCTACTAGATTCGCCCGACCCACTTGGACAATCACACATAAAATGCCCCGGTTTGCCACAACCGTGACAACCTCCAGAATGGCCCCAGCACTCCCCAGAATGGACTCTACTACAAGTCCTGCACGTCTTAGGCTGACGTGTCACACCTCCTCCAATCTGGGGCCTCTTACCCAGATTCCCTGCTAGTGGAACTCTTGGACGTCCACTGACCTTCCCCTGTGGCCTCCTAGCCTCTGAGTAGTTCTCCTGAAACTCCTAATTGTGATTGTGTCGAACCTCATAGTATCGGCTAAAGTCTGTGGCATATTGTAGGTCACCCGAGTACGGAGGTGCTTCTGAAGCCCCCGTACAAACTTCTTTGTCTACTGCACTGGAGTCACATAGATCTCCGGACAGTAATGCTCTAGGGCGTTGGACCTCCGGGTGAACGCTGCAAGGGTCATCTATCCCTGCTCGAGGGTCATGAACTCCTCCATCTTCCCATATCTGACATGCTCCCGAAAATATTGCTCGTTGAACTCTCGTAAAAACTCCTCCCAACTGATGTCCCTCCTACCATCCAATATCACTGCAGATGTGGTTCTCCACCAGTTGGACGCGTCACTACTCAAACCATAGGCTTTCATGCCCACCTTCCGCTCAGAAGGGCACTCAATCACTTGAAAATCTCCTGGATCTTGAAGACACCATCCTCAGCAGCCTCAGAATCACCTATATCATCAAAGGTAGGCGAGTGTTGTCTCACAAAGCGGTCGAGCATCACTCCTACCGCTACAGGCTCCCTCGGCCTGACTGGCGATCCAGCATCGCGCCCAGTCACTCAACTGTGTCATAGAGCATCCATCGCTCCTCTGCCCAGTCCGAGCCCCCAGACTCATCATTGGTGCTACGATCCCATGGGGAGGTCTCACAGGTCTCGGAGATATCTATACACAAACGAGACAACAAGACATCAAAACCATGAATCCATGCTCTAATGCAAAATCTAAGACTATTACTTCTAAGGGTGGTTTATTTCAACAATGACACCGGAACCGACCGCTCTGATACGAAATTGTAACGTCCTCAAACAATGGAAAATTTAAACTTTTCAAAAGATAGTCAATAGAGTCAAACCATCACATGAGGACATTACAGAAAAATAAACACCAAGTGCACCAACATATATATCATATATATCTAAATGTTTCAAAAGTGTGATTACATTAAAAGACTATAAAGAAATATACATGTAATCATTACAACCTCCAAAAAAATAAAGCAGGATCACGTCCCGAATATGCTCCTCCACGGTCACCACCCTCTAACGCCGCTCCCGGCCTGAAAGGTACACATGCAACGATGCATGAGTTTCCAGAAGGAAACTGTTTCATCGTTTTATTAATTACCGCAAATGCACGACCACGATGAAGCAGTGGCAAGTACGGGTCGATCCACGGGGAGGTGAGTAGCCTCTGGTTTCTCAAAAATCAAGTGGCGAATAAATGGAGAAAATATGTGATTATGCTAAAGCTAAACTACACTAAACTAGTAAGTAAGAAATACGAAAGAAAGCAACGAAAGATTGGAAATCAAGAAGAGAAACCCCAAGGGGTGGAGTGTGTGCACATATGAAGTGAAATAAGTGATGAATGATGCATGTAGGCATGTATGCGTGTGTGTCGTGTGTGTGTTTTCATGAATAGGAAGTGTCTAAAGATGTGGCAAAACCTATCAATCCATTCACACAACGTATCAGCAATTACTACTTGATTATCATAAGATTAGTCTCAGCATGAGAAGTGTTTAAAGATATGGCAAGACTCATCAAAAAACCATGAACTCATGTGAAGAACAAAGGTAAGTATTGGAGGTGTCTAAATCTTATGGCAAAACCCATCAAAACAAAGTTTCTTCAATCAATCAATCAAGCAAGCAACCACAAATACAAACACTTAATTAACATGTAGCATATTCAATAGGAAATTTCAATAAGTAAACATGAGAAAAATAAGCATGGGAAGTGTCTAAATCTCATGGCAAAACTCATCAAAACAAAGTTTCTTCAATCAATCAAGCAAGCAACCACAAATACAAACACTTAACTAACATGTAGCATATTCAACAGGAAATTTCAGTCAGTAAACATGAGGAAACTAAGCATGGGAAGTGTCTAAATCTTATGGCAAAACCCATCAAAAATCTCCCAACATGTAGATGATTAAAATACCCCCGATGAACATATAAACATGCAAGTCTACACAATCAAAAATTCATCAAACATCAAAACTTCACAACATATATCTATGTCATCTCCACCCCCAAAGAGAGATGAAACTACTCACTAATCATTAAGAAAAGAAAACAAAACAAAATTAAACTAAGCATGCAAGAATTGAAAGAGACAATATGAAACTAACTAAGAAAATTATTTTATTAACATGACTTATATTACAAGTAGCATTCTTCTCCACTTGAGTTTTGCTTCAAGGATTTAATCCAAGTAGAGAGAATACCACCAAGCAATGGATAAATACAAATGAGGAGGAAGAGTTCTATTTATAGGCATGAAAAAAGGTAACCGGGGACAATCTCCCGGTATGGGACTAAACACATACTATAAATGGACATACAACAACATAATACACAACCCGACTCAACCATGAAACTTATGGACCAATTTGGACCACCAATTGGCGGTCCAGATAGCTTTGATTGAGTCTGGATTTCGGTGGTTTGTTTCTGGCTTGATTTCTTGATGTTTGATGAACCCGATTTGGTTGTTGATGTTTGGGCCCGGATCTAATTGCAAAAATACTCCTCATAATGGTGTGGAGTTTCTTGATTTCCTCATTGGTCCTTTTGGTTTTACATCTGAGTCCTTCTCTCTTGCACCTCAGTCCATAAGTCTTGCAACTTACTCTTTTTTCTTGCTTTTATGTCATTTTTAGTCTCTTCTTCTCAAACATGTTTATTCCTGAAACTTAAACATAAAACTCATTACGTAGCATTGCTTAGGCTAAAAATAAAGAATATAAGACACAAATATATACATGATATGATGTCAATCAGAAACCCCGTATGTCAAACCCATAACACATATATGAACATGATACAACAATCATAGCATGCAATTCTATACATAGTAGAAAAAGCACAAACACAAGGTAGGACTCCAAAGCTCTTTCACCCAACCACAGCAACACTCAACAATGCACACAACATCGTCGCCAAGCTGGGCTTCATGGCTCTTTCACCCAACCACAGTAACCACGACCCAAGACCAGGGCTCCAGGGCTTTTTCACCCAACCCCCTATCACGCCGTCCATGTCCGGGTGCCAGGGCACTTTCACCCAACCCGAATGCTCTACGGGGCTCCAGGGCTCTTTCACCAAACAGCGGTACCACAAAAGCTGGCTTCAGGGCTTTTTCACCCAGCCATAACAATACACAAATAGCTACAGTGTTCCAGGGCTCTTTCACCCAACTGTCGTAACACCCGTATACGTCGGACACATTTGTTGGAAAAACGTCGGCCAACAACCCACCTAACAATGACGACAACACAAAAGCACGTCACAAGTGCAAAATAGGGCGACAACGGTCGACCAAACCTAGAGTCTCGGTCTCTAGTGCAGAATAGGCTTTACTCGTCGCCCAATAGACGTCGACCGTTATAACCACCGACGTCTAGTGGGGAGAGGACATAATGGACGTCGGTCTTCATTGAGGCCGACGTCTATGTAGTACTATAGACGTCGAGTTTGCGAATACCAGGCTTAGCCGACGTCTATAGGGTATAGACGTTGACCTATAGACGTCGGTCGTTTGTGTGCCTTGTAAATCCGACGTCTATAGGGTATAGACGTCTCCCTAAAGACGTCGGACGTAATGTAAGACCGACATCTATACTCTATCCATATAGACGTCGAGGTATAGACGTCGGCATTATATAACAGCCGACGTCTATATGTCTTAAAGAAATCGGACAGACGCGCTTTCTTTCATTCATTTCAGACGAAACCCACCCAAACCCTAGCCGTCCCGCGACCGGACTCTCCTCCGCGACGGACCTCCAACCGATCTGCACCGTCTCTGTCTATATTAAGTTCGTTTTTGGTTGTTTTAAGTTTGTCTTCCTCCGTCTCTCCACATATTCTTTCTAAGTTAGCCTTCATCTCGTGTCGTTTACAGCCTTCACCGCACCACCTCCGTGACGTCTTCGGGAACCACAAAGTCCTCCTCCGGCATCACAACTTTTCCCTCCTCTGGTTCGTGCTTAATTTTAGATCCTTAATTTAGGATTAGTTTAGACCAAGAATCCAATGCCAACATGCATGTATGTTGGTTACTTGTTGAGATTTAATTGAAATAATATGTAATATTTCGTGGAAAAACAAACTTGAAAACCTACAGAAAGCCCTGGGTTTAAATTCACCTTAAGATTGAAAATGAACTTTTTTGCAACGAAACTGACACCGGTAGGTTAGTATATGTAGTGTGTTATGTGTTGATATTTGATAAACATATCCAACTAATGCAGCAATATTCTTCTCATGGCCGAACCTACGTTAAATATGTTAAAAGACCTACCCTAGTAACCCTACCCTTATACATGTATTCTCCATTCAATCATGCCTCAACATAATTTTTTAATTTGGGAGTTTGATAAGTTTATTGGTGAATGGAGTGTGATCATTGTGTGAATGTTTAATTCATTTGATTTGACTCATTCATTGGATTGATTTGGTTTGGATTGAGTTGGGTTGGTTGGATGATTTAACCAAACTTTGTTTTCATTGGATTGATTTGGTTTGGATTATGTTAAGAATTTGGTTTGGATTGAGTAGAGAAATACATGATGTGAATGTGAGTAGATAACTAGATATACATTTTTCTTGTTAATTTCAGGATTTGAAGAATTTTAAGTGGAGGTTCTGCCAAATTTTCAATAAAATTTTATTCCCAATTATTATTAATAACATGATAGTTTGTGTTTAAAATCTTTTTCTGTCAATTCAAGTAATTATTTTTAATACTTGCTTTTAATATTTTAAATGTTTATTGCCTTAATTTTTTGAATTTTTAATATTATGATAATAACTCATTGCCCCCTTTAAACAACTTGGCCTTTAATAACCCAAAGCAAAAGATTAGACAATATTTGCTAAGTCATTCATCATATAGGATTTGCATGCATTGTATTTTTCTATTATTTACGATTTCTGTCGTAGATTGCTGGCGTAAGGTACGTACTATCTTTCACTCATCATTCATTAGAAAGCACGCATTAGTTAGTAGGACTTGCATTGGAACAAGAGTGGGGTGAGTGTTTGTTTGGTGTGTTGTTTGTTAGATTAAGGTATGAAAAAACACTTAGGGGGCAATCACCTATAGGAGATGAGGTGGGGGATTTCATCACCCTTTCCTTGGCCCAGAAACCACTTAATAAAAGAGCCTTAATAAAATCAATTAGACTTTGGCCCCTAGGATTTTCGGACGCATTAAGGAGAGGAAATCGTTTAAGACCGTTATGGCTTGAATGTCGTTGCCCATCTAGTCTCCCTGAGATTTTAGGAACCTCCGGGTTCTTGATTTCCTATAGATTAGTGGTCCTCGATGTTTAAGACCGTTTCGGCCTGAACGTCGTTGCCCATCTAGTCTCCCTAAGATATTAGGGACTTCCGGGTTCTTGATTTCCTACAGACTAGTGGTCCTCCGTGGGACCTCGAAGTTAGGCGTCGTCTATTACTAAGGACCTATAGTGGACTTTAGGTTTGTTTTGGCCTTGATTGCTTAGTTAGATTTCTAACCTTCCTTATTCCACGCTAGATTAAGGACTTCATCTCTTCTCCACTGAGTATATCTTTCCCGAGGATCAAGTATTTGGATTTATCAGTCCATCTACATATATATACGGGAATGACGATAAATCGGGTCAACTTGGGACATTCTTTAAAGAAGAAGACAAAAGATATTATCTGCTCCCTTATCATGAGAGGTAAACTTTGTAATTCAAAGTGAAATTTTATTTTGTAATAAGCTTCTAATTATATATATAACACAGGGCTCATTGGATGCTTGTCGTTGTATGCCCCACGACTAATTCAGCATATTGGTTTTGATCTGTTGGGGTCGAATAAACCAAGGGACTCAATAAAAAAACTTCTAAATATGTAAGTTCGTTTAGTCGTGAATAAAGTAATTCGTGGATTTTTATTAGTATTATTGAATGATACTTTAACTTGTGCTACTCAGGGCAATTAAGGTTTACAGAGCTTTAGGTGGTAGGAGAACAACCACAAAAGCAGGAATAACATGGCATGGAATGAGAGTACGTTCGATCTCATTTTTGTTGAATACTTAGGAACATATATTTAGCGAATTTCTATGTTTGTAGTACCGGAAGCAGGTTGGAAATACCGAATGTGGTTACTACGTGATGAGATACATGGAGGAAATCCTCGATGTGACAACTCAAGACGTATGTCTAACCGAGGTAATGTAGATCGTTATTCAATTGTAGTTTCAATATTTAGTTATTAATATTCAACACACTTGTATTTTTTTGATAGGTCTTCCCAAAAAGTAGTGATCCCTTCTCGCAACAGGAGCTCGATGAAACTCGCGACCGATGGGCTCGCTATTTCATCAGAAACATGCTGACAAACTAAGAGGTTCTCCTGCCAATAATATTTTTTGTAATTTAGTTAACAAGTGCACTTGTATTACAAACCTACACTTTATGCCTTAATATAATCGCCTTAATTTTAGAATGAATTAATTACAAGTGTGTTGAATGTCAATTGTGAATGCTTTGTATGTTTGTGAATGTATGGTTGTATGTTTGTGTTTGTGCATGTATGCTTGTGTGTTTGTGCTTGTATGTATATGTGGATGAAATTGTGAGTATTTGTGAACAAATTTATTGGTGAACGAATTTGGTGTAGTTGTATGTACACGAATACGATGACTAAAAACAATTTCGTCGGATGCTATTTTTTTTGTCCAGGTTTAGGAATAGACGACGGATGTTGTTATTAGCCGACGTCTATTCCTCTGACGAAAGGCATAGATGTCGGTTTTATGTGGAATCTGACGTATATCCCTAAAGCATGGACGTTGCATGTTAGTTCACCGACGTCTATCCCTAAAGAATAGACGTCGGGTGTTGTATAGACCGGCGTCTATGCGTTAACGAATAAAAATCGGCTTCCACGTATGGCCGACGTCTATGTATAGACGACGCACTCATAGACGTCGGATCGGGGAGTGCTTATATCCGACGTTTATAGCCCCGTATATCCGACGTATATTCCCTTTTCTGTAGTAGTGGGTTGACCGGTTCTCTCCAAAACCAGGCAAGTGCCTCGACCGGCATACCATTGGTCGAACACTCTCAACCGACAAAACGACCAACGGTCGAATAGAAGTTATCGGCGGTCGACCATTTAGAAGGTCTATGCTACAACACCAACAACACAACAACAATCGGTCGAACCAAGGTCAGGGCCGATCGACCATTTAGAAGGTCACCTCCCAGGTCCAACTAACAAACGACCAATCATTTGAACTAAAGGTCTCAGGTGGTCGACCGCTAAAAGGGTCTACGCCACCACACTAACACATGAATGTCCCAACGGTCGAATGACAAAAGGGGCCCGATCGACCGAAAATAACAGGGACTTCCTACGTCCTCGCTAAGTCACACCGGTCGAACCACATCACACCGGTCGAATAGGGTTAAGTCAACTTAAGTCATTGGTCGGACAAAATCATTTGGCAGACGACTGTTAAGACAGTCTACGCCCACTCCAGACTAGTCCAGTAAACAACGGTCAAACAATCATATATGCGGTCGTTCGTTTAGTGGTCTAGGCCCCAATCGACCTAACTACAGGTACAATCGGTCGAACAAATCAAAACGGTGGTCGACCGTTTAGGAGGTCTAAGCTTGAATAGACTTACAAACAGTGTAATCGGTCGAACATTAAAGGGGGCACAATCGACCAAAAACACCCAAAGCTTGCCTACTATGCTTAACCGGTCGACCGCCCAAGGCATCGTTCGACCGGTGCAAGACAAAACTTCTACACAACACACGAGCAATGGTCGACCACTCCGATCGACCATTTTCAACAGGCACTTTGTTGCACGTTTACCTCCGACGAGCCTATCAGCCTACCGTCGACTAAAATCACTGCTCACACACATTGGGTGTCTTAAAGTGAAGGTTTGAAGAAACCTTTGAAGTACCACGACGATCACCTCCTCGGAAAAGCTCCTTCCCGTGCGAGCAACCAATGATCACAAACACTGACGACCTCCCTGAATCTTCTTCTTCGTTTTTTTTGTCGTTCACACCAGCGCTCAGAGAGGGAGACTGATTTGTGAGAGTGAGAGAGAGAAGAAAATGAAAGGGAGATGGTTTTTGTCTTCTAAACCTACTCACCTCACACCCAGCCACCTCACCCTACCTCAGCTAATCAGAAGCCTTCAACCTAACAAAATATCCCAAGGATTAGGATTAACAAAAAACCCAATTAGCCTAACTAATTAGGATTAGGTTCTAACAGTGGGGGGGTGGAGGTGAGAGAGGTGGATATGGAAGTGGTTATGGTTCCAAATATGGTTATGGGAAGGGTGAAGAAGGAGGCTATGGATAGGGCTGCAAACGGGGCGGGGCGGGTTTGGCTCCGCCCGCTACCCGCCCCACAAAAGTCAGGCGGGCAAACGGGGCGGGGCGGGTAAAAAACAATTGGGCCGCTACCCGCCCCGTTTAGTCCGGCAGGTTAACGGGTGGCGGGTTAACGGGTCACGGGTAGGAAAATTTTAATTTTAGAAGAAATGTTAGAAGTTTAATGAAATAACGAAAATTTTAATACATAAATATGTTTTTTTTAATAATTATATTTGTAACGGGTAAACAGGTTAACGGGTTGGTAACACATTAACCGCAACCCGCCCCGTTTAGTCCGGCGGGTTAACGGGTGGCGGGTTAACGGGTCGCGGGTAGGAAAATTTTCAAATGCAACCCGCCCTACACGGGGCGGGGCGGGGCGGGTTGGCGGGTCAAACCCGCCCCACGAACAGCCCTAGCTATGGAGCTGGTTATGGTTCCGGATATGCTTATGGAAAGGGTGGTGGTGAAGGAGGAGGAGATGGTGGCAGTGGAGGAGAAAGAGGTGGCTATGGACACTTCTGCAGAAATGGGATTGTACGTCGGTTGTGTTGACCTATTACGTTGGGTTGAGTACCTCCAGTGACCGACGTAATAAGTATGGGTATTTTACGTCGGTCTTAAAAACGTGGATTCTACGTTGGCAAAGGACCGACCTAGAAACAGGAGATTCTACGTTAGTTATTTGGTAGAGCCCGACGTAGAGGGTTCCACACTAACCATAAATATATATTTTTTTCTTTCAAATTCCTGTATTTACACAAAGATGTACAAAATAATGCGAACAACCCACAACATAATTCCATAACTGGGATACAAAATAAATTTTAATACAAGGTAAAAAAACCTAACATCCTTATGAAAATAAAAAAAAACCCAACTATCAACACTTGCAGTTCACATCCAACTGGTACACACTTTTGCGCCTTCAATCTACCAACCCTTTAGTATCATTTGGACTAAACCTGAAATTATATTAACAATAGATAACAAATTATTTACTACTAATAATAATTGGTATGAAAATGATGTAATTCAGAAATCATGGAAAAAGAAAAACTTAGTTCCATATTTTTACCAAGATCTAAAAGGTTTAGTCCCTCGTGATGTTTTATTTGAATGCTAGAAATCTTTTCGTAGTATTTCTGGAATTGCAATAGTAATAGATCTTTTGAAAAGATTAGTGGATGCTACTCAAAACAAGAATCTACTAACAATAATAGAACAAATAAAATCACACACAATAACTTTTCACATTCACAATTAAATAATGAGCCAGCAAATAAGATACTTCTGCAGAAACACAAAAAACTCTCGTATGAAAGGAAATTTTCTAATGATCGTCACCGATTGTCAGTCCAATTTAGTGAAGATGTATGCAATTCGGAAGTTGAAGTATAGACTAAGCAATAGCACTAAAATGAATAAAGATTATTGAGATGCAATTTGAAGTGGCATTTATGAGAATAATCTCTTGATCTAAGTTTATTAGATTAGAAATGAAAATAGAGAACACTTGAAGAGATGTGGAATTTCACAAGATTCAAAAGTGAAAATGAAATTTTGTCATTAAATAAAAGGTTTGATTTTCTAAAAAGAAAAAAAAACGCATGCACGTTCGTGAAACGTCATATGCATGCATATGATTCCCACGTTTCAATACGTCATGAATGGTTCCCTGGATTGAACACATGATTTTAACCATGACTTCATCCTTGATTCCCATGATCTCATACCCTTAGGATGTTGTTTTTTTCAATGTTACAAAAAACTCCATGCACAAAACAAACGCACATACAACTCCACACGTACATACTCGATCCACACACAAACTCCATACACAACTCTGTACACGACTTACACATACATATATGTGAGAGAAGAGAGGAGATACCACAGAAGTAGACGTTGGAGAAGAAGGGGTTGCGCGCACACACCAAATAGGAGAGAAGAGAGAAGGTGACCTGAGGGAAGAGGAGTTTGAGATAGGTTGGTGTAAGTGTTCCGAAGAGGAGAAGGTGAAACGCACATATACAAACTTGAACTCGACGGTTCTTGTGAAGAAGGCGACTCCAGAGAAATAATCATTTCAACTTCGGCGACCCCAACTTCGTCAAATTTCCGTGACAACTCCGGCAATTGCAACAATGCCGGCAATCATTCCATCTAAATAATAATAAATAAATAAAAATTTCATCGTACATGGGTGATTATCCCTCAGAGATCCGTACTTGCCCGTGTACTTAGCAATTGTTCTGACTTCCTCCTTTAAAGGAATCGTATCCGGACGGTATCACCTAATTTACCAAGCGATCACCTCCATAGGGGATTTGTGTCCGTTTGGTTTGGGAAATAGGTCATTCCAGCCTCCTCCTTTTAAGGAATCGTATCCGGATTGATCATTTATAAAATTGGTAAATTAAAGGTACACCGAAAGGATGCCCAAATTTGCCAAATACTGTGTCAAGACTCAAGAAATTAGAACAAGTCAAGATACAACGATTGCAATCTAATCCGCAATCTTAATCTTAACATAAAACGGTATTGCATGTCATGGAGTGGATCGAAACCAATTAGGATGAAAATATAAAAGTATCATAATGTAAACATATGCATGCTTTGGTCAATCTCTACGCCTAAGCGTTCAGAAAACGTGACCAAGGAAATTTCGATTATGTCACCAACTGCATTTGCTGTGATATGTTTATTTGGATAAATAAAAATACATGCGGATCTTATTATAGAAGACTTAAATGCCATCATAGCACTGAACTTCAAGGCGATAAACAATAGTTTTGATCATAACCGAATTCATCTAAACTCACAACACAGGCAATCACAATATGAACCTATTGTATTGAGATGGACAAGAATTAGTCAAATATATAATAAGTGGTAGCCAGGCGGGTTGAGACAAAATAAAAGTCGACATGGATCTTATATATGCTCTTTGTATAAGAACAAGCCAAAATATTGAATGAGTGCATACACACTTATGACCTTGAATTAAGATTAATAATGTGCGATTGCGCAGCAGACCTGGTGGCCGGTCATTTTGGATTCTTGGGAAATAATTGAGATGGAGTCAATCGTTCGGATCTTACGTATGGTCATAAGATGGGTCAGTTCACATACGTGCATGGAGCCATTGTTCTTGCGATGCAAGTGACCGGTTCCTTGTTGCATATTTGGTCTAAACAAGATCCAATTATAATGCAAGGTAGTCTCCATGTAAGACTTAATCTGAAGAAGAAAGATAACACCACGATAACAAATTTACAAATTAGTCCCACTAAATTGACAAAGTTACAAATCGACCCCTAAGTGTGGACAAATTGCAACAATACATAATTTTTACCATTTGATATGCAAATCGCCCCTAAACTAAAGTAGTCCCTCTAAATGGGCAAAATTAAAATTCACCTCTCAAGTTTGATAAATTGCAAATACAAACCCTTAAAGTTGTAAAACAATGTCAATCAACTTTAAAATATGAAAATAATGTTAAAATACAAACACTGACTATTCAATAGTAAGAGAGGACACACACCAAACTCGATCTTGGGTTCCGTCTCTCTCATTATTGGAGTGGTCGAATTAAAATAAGGAGTACCTCAGTCATAGGCGATGATGCACGTCAAACATGATCTTGGGTTCCCTCTATTTTACCGACGAGGGAGTCTTCATTTGACAAACTAAATGAACAAATACAAACTATACACACACACAAACAAACATTCTCCTAACAAGAGAATAAATTGTTTACAATGTCGCCTCAATACAAGACTAACTATAAAAATCCTCCTTGTGATCGATGAGGTTAAACTCACTAATATTATGTTGTCTTCACCATAAAACTAAAACATCAAAACACATATAAATCCTCCTTTTGATTAGGTTAAACTCACTAATATTAAGTTGTCTTCACCACAAAGTTGAAGTGTAATATATATATATATATATATATATATATATATATATATATATATATATATATATATATATATATATATATATAACTCCTCATTGTAAGGAGGTTAAACTCACTAAAACTAGAGTGTGTTCCTGATAAAGTTGAAACACCAAAACATAACTACAAATATTCTCTGAGTTATGAGATTAAACTAACCATTGGACGATATTCTAAATCAAATACAAACATATAACTCTTCATTGTGATGAAGTTAAACTCACTAATATTATGTTATCTTCGCCACAAAGTTGAAGCGTCAAAACATGTAGATAACTCATCCTTGTGATAAGGTTAAACAAAATAATATTAGGTTGTCTTCGTGATAAAGTTGAAGCACCAAAACATATCCACAAATATTCTCCTAGTTATGAAATTAAACTAACCATTGGATGATATTTTAATATAAGAATTGTCGTTGATTTTTTGCTATTCTGCCACTCGAAAGCCTTTGATTTGCTGAAATGTCATCCAGTTATGACTATTTCCCTAGGAGCAACCAAAATAAGTTTTTAACATCCCAAATGTCAATATGATTTATTTTTTGCCACTTGATGCATTGCATACATTGCATCATATGTCTTTCATTTAGATTACTTTTATATCAATAAATGCTACTAAGGTATGTGTTTAGTCGTATTTACAGAATACAGGGACTTGGATGCAAATTACCCACATTCCGAGCATAAACGTGTGCAAAAGATTCATTTCTATCATAAAGACCGAATTCAAGTTTATCGGGTTTCAATTGGAAATGCATCCAAGCATAAAAGCATTCAAGGAGCTAATTACAAAAAGGTCAAGGGCTTAATTGCAAAATGCCAAGGACCTGATTGCAAAAGAAAAGGATAAAGTTATTTTGTTGGAAAAGTCAAAAGAAAAGTCAAAAATAAATCCCCAACAATGGAAGGAATTAATCCGGAGTTCAAGACAATGGAAAGAATCATCCAGACGTGCAAATAAAGATCAAATCATACCATAAACGCACCATAAAAATCCGGACGCGATCTGACTATATTGTGCGGCGAATTAGCCGCACAATACATGTACCAGGCGGCGATTTCGCCGCCCCACCTTCTCTTCTCGCGTTCAAACTTCGTCCAGTGTTGTGTTGACGCGTGTACTCTCCTTTTATGTATTGGTATCCCCTGTATCGGCTATAAATAGCCCTGTAGGACGAATGTAACACATCTTTGAACCTTTGGTCTTGGATCATTAGTAATAAATTTCTGTTTTATTTTGTTTTGTCTCTCTTTTCTTTTAATGTCTCTAGGATCCCTTCTTCTTCCTCCCTCCATGAGTTGCTAACTCTTTCCGAAGGGTGGAGGTGACGGATTAAGGGTTAGAGAAGATGAATGAATGTTATTATTCTAAGTTCGTGATTAGTATTTTGATTACTTGAGTTTATGTTAAATCATTTATCTTGTAATGCTTCATAACTAAACATGATTTATTATAAGTTTCTAAGTTCTCTAATCTAAACCTTAAATCTAAACCTCCACCAAACGGAATTCTCTTCTTATTTCTTGTTTTAGTTCTAATTGTTCTTATTTCGTACTTTAGATAATTAAACCAAAAATCCCAAAAACCCAATTTATTTCTTCTTCCCTTCTTCCCCTAATCGAAAATAACAAAAATAACGAAATCTCTCCCTCCTTGTGTTCGACCCGTACTTGCCACGTCTTCATAGACGCCGTGCACTTGCGGTATAAAAATAATTCCTCATCAAGTTTTTGGCGCCGTTGCCGGGGAGGCGACGAAGATTTCGTTTGTTTTTGTATTTTCGATTTTTTTTCTGTTTATCGTGTGCGCGATCTAACTATTTGGATTTGCGTTTCAGGAGACGACAGAGCACGCGGTGAAATCTCACCGCATTCTGAACCAAGTGGGAGGCGGAATCGCCGCACCAACAAGGTAAAGTGCGGCGGAAACGCCGCACAGGGTTGGAATCTGGTCTTCAATTTTCTGGGGCATCGTCGACATCTCTCGGTGGTCGCATTGAGCTACTGGAATCTCCGAGAGCGGGCGGCGAACCCGACTGAGCATTGCGGAGGTAACTTTTCTTGCCTTTCTCGTAAAATCTGAATAGTTGAAAAGTTTCCTTTCGTAGAATTGCACGTGTTAGGGTTACAATTCCATAATTGGCAATAATTCAACTCTGACCTAAAATTGGCAAAATTAGAAAGACCTTAGTGCATGCATCATATAATGTTTTGCTTGCATTATTCTTGCTAAATTCTTGCAAATTAATACTTGTTGAAGATTGCTGGAGGCAAGGTACGTATCGAGGTTTTTATCGATTGCATTAGAGCATATAATTTAGTTGCATACAACCTTGCAATTGCCCCCATTAAAAGGACCATTGTTTGACTATCTTTGCTAGATTTAAGTTAAACTATCTTAAGGGCAACTCCGTAGGAAAAGATACGGTGGGGATTTCATCACCCTCCCGTAGCCCACAAACCACAATCCTGAAGTGTCGCCTAAGCCTAAAATTTAAAATCAATTAGACATTGGCCCCTAAGGACTCGGACTCAATTAAGGAGGAGATTGGTTTGACTTGCTATGACCTGAAGCTAATTGAATTCAAATTGGTGTCTAGAAAGTGTTTTTGTGTTGACGAAAGTCTTCCAAGCGACGTGGCTGTCTAATTGGCACCGACTCTGTCGGAAGCGCCCCCACTAGCTATACACTAACTGGCCAACTTGGTTTGATTGGTGAGGGAGGTGAATCGAGCAAATCAATTCGACTCAACCAGTTAGGAGTCGTCTAGATCTAAGTGACACTAGGTCTAGGATTGTTTTGACCGTGCTTGTTCAGGAAATTTCTGACCAACCCTAATTTTTTTTATCCTTTAGAGTTAAGTTTCCCTTCTCGTCTGAGTCTTCTTTCCCTTCTCATCCTTACCTTTCTATTGTTTGTTTCCTTTAAAAAAATAATAAAAAAATATTTAAAATTCAAAAAAAAAAAAGTAATTGATTCTTGAAATTGAATTTGAAATTTAAATTTCAAACTCAAGTTCAAAAATTGATTCAACCCGGTGCACTCAGATTTGGATTCGGGACTTGAGTAATCGACTCTCACGAGTTCATCTGGATTCCAGTCTAGAGCTTAACCCCAACCCATCTGTTGCACCACCTCACCCGGATCTAATGGGTGAGAACGTAGTGGACCCGCCTGTTGCACAACCTATAACTCTGAGGGATCGGTGCTACCCAACGATGGCTGCTCAGCCATCGTGCATCGTCATGCCCACCATACCGGGTCGCGACTTCGAACTTAAGGCACAATACATGAGTATGCTGCCTAAGTTCACCTCTAGGGAAGATCCATATCTCTTCCTTAGAGAATTTGAGGAAATCTGCTCTCTTATGCAATACCAGCATATCCCTGAAGAGGCAGTGCGTCTGAAATTCGTGCCTCTAGCACTGAAAGACGACGCTAAGAAATGGCTATATAGTCTAGCCGAAAGATCTATTAGAAGTTGGGCCGAATTTGTTCAAGTTTTCTTAAAAAAAATATTTCCCCAACCATAAGACTATGAAGATTAGGAATGAAATTGTTGCATTCGTTCAGTCTGAGAGCGACCCGTTCTATTCCTATCTTGAGAGATTTAAGAGTGTCTTGACCCAATGCCCTCATCACGGAATACCGAAGTGGCAATTATGCCAAATTATTTATGAGGGATTGACACCCACATCTAGAGTTATGCTAGAATCTGTGAGCCAAGGGAACTTCATGTCCAAAAATGAAAATGATGCCTGGACTTTTCTTGAGGATTTAGCTGAAAATAGTATGCAATGGGACAATGCTAGAACACCCATCAACCCGAGTATTGGATCTAGAATAGCGAGTCAACCCCGACCAGGTGTCTTAGCTGTAGACTCCAACATAGCGGCTGAGGCAAAACTAGCTACCCTAATGCGTAGAATGGAAAGTCTAGAGCTACAAAATCAATCCCGAATGAATCAACCCTTGTCTATCCCCTGCTCTAGATGTGGTCAGACTGGTCATTTAATGGAGGACTGTGTGGACCTGGAACATGTTAATGCCACATTTAACAATTCTAGAAATGATCCTTACGCATCAACCTATAACCCAGGTTGGCGTAATCATCCCAATTTTTCGTGGACCCAACAAGGACAACCTCCTAGACAACAACAAACCCCATATAACCAAAATAATACATCATCTGGGGGTAATAACAATGGAAATCATGAGGTTAGGTTGACAAAATTAGAAACTTTAATGACAACTTTTATACAAACAACCAACCAATCATTCCAAAGGCTAAAGACACAGGTCAGCCAATTAGCACAGATAATAGGTGAAAGAGAAAAGGGCCAATTACCAAGTCAACCTGAGGTGAACCCAAGAACTAATAATCAATATCAATCTTATCAACCACCTTCAGGAACTAACAACCCTAGACCGGTTCAAATGGTTAATGAGGAAGGACCGTTCCAACAAATCAATGCTGTAGTATCATTACGGTCCGGAAGACAAATTGACAATAATGTGGTAAACCCTAGAATGACTAATCAATCTAGCCATCAAGCACCCACATATGACTTGACCATTGAACCCGACGTCCAAATTGAAAAGCCCAATCCACCCACCCAACCTGAACCTGTGGCTCAACCTGAACCTGAGCGAGTCTATGTGCCTAAAGCCTCATTTCCCAATAGACTCAAAAAGAACTCTAGTGCACAAATAGAGAAAATCCTGGAAGTATTTAAGCAAGTTAAGGTCAATATTCCACTCTTAGATATGATTCAACAAATACCTGCTTATGCTAAATTCTTGAAAGATTTGTGCACTAAAAAGAGAAAAACAAATGTACCAAAGAAGGCATTCTTAACTGCAAACATATGCTCAATTCTTTCCAACACATCTCCTATAAAATATAAGGACCCGGGGTGTCCCACAATTTCATGTTCAATAGGAGATACATTTATCAATAAAGCCCTTCTAGACCTTGGTGCAAGCGTTAACTTGCTCCCATTTTCTGTCTACGAGCAACTCAACCTTGGTCCACTGAAACCCTCTAGGACAACCCTCCAATTCGCTGATTGTTCTGTTAAGAAACCGAGAGGTATAGTAGAGGACGTTTTGATTAAGGTTGGTGACTTCATTTATCCAGTGGATTTTGTCGTACTTGATACTGAACCTGTTGTAAATCCTAATCGACAAATCCCTGTAATTCTAGGTAGACCCTTTTTAGCCACTTCGGAAGCATTAATAAACTGTCGAAATGGGCTCATGCAATTATCTTTCGGGAACTTAAAAGCAGAATTTAATATCTTCCATATTGATAATGAGCCAGAAATAATATGCAACCCAAGTGATGTTGTGATGAGAGCACGTATTTATCAGAATTCTGAATCAAATAAATCATCACATAAGCAAAAAGGAAGTAAGAAAAAAGGGAGTGATTCATTTACTCAACCACCATCACTCGAGCAAATAAGCGAACCAATTCAAGTGAGAAGAGTGGAATCTTTTCCTCAAGTCAACATGGGGAACAATTCAACTGGATACATGCACCAACATGGTGTCATTCAATCCATTTCTGATTATGGTTGACTTTGAGCAAACTCAACCCCTCTACCCCAAGTCGACGCAGGTAATAAGTGCATTTATTTTATCTATGCATACATTGAGGACAATGCATGATTTAGGTGTGGGGGGGTGTTTATATATGTACATATCTATCTATTTGATTTTCTGTTCTGCTTTATTTAAAAAAAAAAAATCAATATTCTATGACATAGCTTAAGATTGAACTGCCAAAACCCGTGTACAAATTGCATTAAGTTTTTGTTCCTTATTATATAGTTCTGCTTGTAGAAATTATGACATAAATCTAAGTTCCGAAGAAATAACCCATGGCCCTTGTAAGACATGTATGCACTTAAATTGGATGAATCAAATCTTTGAAGTGGTTGATAAAAAGCAGAGGTTGAGGAAAATATACCGGGAAGTGTGGACTTCTAATAGCAATTAAGCCTTGAGGAAAATAAAAGTAAAATAAAATAAAAATAAAGTGAGGAAAACACATTTTGCAAAATGATTACAAAAGCCCAAGCCTTCGAGTCACTGGTCCGTAAGGGTATCTTGAAACCCGGTAACTTGAGTCTGCCAGCTCGGGATTATCGACCAAACTCGCTACATGAATGCAAAAAGGGTATAAGTGTTAAAAAGAAAAGCAAATGTGTTGAATCACGGAAAAAGGAAAAAAATAAATAAATACTTTAAGATACTCAAGGCTCAAAGCTAAAGGAATGATACATGCCATGGTTGATCCAAATGATACTTCACCACCAGAGGAGGCGTGCAAAATAATTTATGTGATAACATGTGTAGAGGGGTTAGTGGTGTGAATGTTGGAGGAATAAAGACCAAGTCAAACTTTTTATAAGTTAGAACTGTATAATGAGCATGCGAGAACTTTAAGTGAGATGTATAAGGTTAAGGCAGAAATATTAAGAGCTATTAATGGAATGTTGAATTAAGACTTTGTGGGTGTGTCAACTGAAAACCCTCACGAGACAAAACTCGTCCTCTAAGGCAACTTGGAGGTTTAAAGGTTTGTTGCACATGCTAAGTGCAACCGTGATTCCTACGAAAGTGAGTTAGGATTTCCCTGTTTTCATTTTCTTATATTCTGCTTTGCTAGGGACTAGCAAAATCTAGGTGTGGGGGTATTTGATGCATTGCATACATTGCATCATATGTCTTTCATTTAGATTACTTTTATATCAATAAATGCTACTAAGGTATGTGTTTAGTCGTATTTACAGAATACAGGGACTTGGATGCAAATTACCCACATTCCGAGCATAAACGTGTGCAAAAGATTCATTTCTATCATAAAGACCGAATTCAAGTTTATCGGGTTTCAATTGGAAATGCATCCAAGCATAAAAGCATTCAAGGAGCTAATTACAAAAAGGTCAAGGGCTTAATTGCAAAATGCCAAGGACCTGATTGCAAAAGAAAAGGATAAAGTTATTTTGTTGGAAAAGTCAAAAGAAAAGTCAAAAATAAATCCCCAACAATGGAAGGAATTAATCCGGAGTTCAAGACAATGGAAAGAATCATCCAGACGTGCAAATAAAGATCAAATCATACCATAAACGCACCATAAAAATCCGGACGCGGTCTGACTATATTGTGCGGCGAATTAGCCGCACAATACATGTACCAGGCGGCGATTTTGCCGCCCCACCTTCTCTTCTCGCGTTCAAACTTCGTCCAGTGTTGTGTTGACGCGTGTACTCTCCTTTTATGTATTGGTATCCCCTGTATCGGCTATAAATAGCCCTGTAGGACGAATGTAACACATCTTTGAACCTTTGGTCTTGGATCATTAGTAATAAATTTCTGTTTTATTTTGTTTTGTCTCTCTTTTCTTTTAATGTCTCTAGGATCCCTTCTTCTTCCTCCCTCCATGAGTTGCTAACTCTTTCCGAAGGGTGGAGGTGACGGATTAAGGGTTAGAGAAGATGAATGAATGTTATTATTCTAAGTTCGTGATTAGTATTTTGATTACTTGAGTTTATGTTAAATCATTTATCTTGTAATGCTTCATAACTAAACATGATTTATTATAAGTTTCTAAGTTCTCTAATCTAAACCTTAAATCTAAACCTCCACCAAACGGAATTCTCTTCTTATTTCTTGTTTTAGTTCTAATTGTTCTTATTTCGTACTTTAGATAATTAAACCAAAAATCCCAAAAACCCAATTTATTTCTTCTTCCCTTCTTCCCCTAATCGAAAATAACAAAAATAACGAAATCTCTCCCTCCTTGTGTTCGACCCGTACTTGCCACGTCTTCATAGACGCCGTGCACTTGCGGTATAAATTTTAATTCTCATCACCACTCTGTTAACCTTTTCCGTTAGTGGTGTTACTATTCCGTTAACGGCGTTAACAATATTATTTAATTATAAATTTTACAATTTCACCCTAAAAAACTTAATTAATTTTTCTCACTCTTTCTTCCCCCTCTCTCCTCTTGTCCTTTCTCTCTTCTTTGTAACTGCTCTCTCTCCACTCACTTCTTTCTCCTTTCTCTCTTTTCTCCCTCTCCTTTTTCTCCTATCTCTTCTCTATCCTTTCTTCCTCCTCTCTCCTCTTTTTGTCCTCTCTCTTTTGTCTCCCCTCTCTCCTCTCTCCCTCCTCTCTCTCCTTTGTATTATGCAAAGACAGAGAGGAGAGCCAAAGAGGATAAAGAGAGGAGAAAGAGACGAATGAGAGGAGAGAGAAGTGAGAGGAGAAAGAGATAGGAGAGGGGGGGAAAGATGATAAAAAATTATATATTAAGTTTTTGAGGGTGAAATTGTAAAATTTATAATTAAATATTATTTTTTAACGTCGTTAATGTAATAGTAACACCACTAACGGAAAAAGAAAAGGGAGTGACAAAAAAATCATAATGGCATTTGAGATGTTAACAACATATTTTGGTTGCTCCTAGGCAAATAGACGTAACTAGATGACATTTCAGTAAGTCAAAGGTTTTCGAGTGGCAAAATAGAAAAATACAAAAATATAACTCCTCTTGTGATGAAGTTAAGCTCATTAATAATAGGTTGCTTCACCATAAATTTGAAGCATCAATCCAAACTAAACACCTCATTGTTATGAGCCTAAATTAAGTAAAGTCCAGTCGTTTTCATCATAAAGGCAAAGTCGACACTTAACAAATTATATACTTAAATATTCTCCTAGTTATGAGACTAAACTAACTATTAGACGATGAATATTATAATTTTCCGTTACGATAACGAATGAAACAAAAAATACGTACGTCCACATAATATTCTCCCAAAGAAGGGAATAAATTATTTAAAATGTCTTCTAAATACGAGATTATACTATTTATATAACACCCTCCTAGTTATGACGCTAAATTAACCATTCGATTATATTCAAATATAAGAATCATCGTCGATGTAACAAAAACACATACACAATTCCGTCCTAGTTACGAGGCTAAACTAACAACTCGACGATATTATAACAAAAGAATCATCATCACTATAATAAGTGAAACCTAAGAAATACATATATAATTCTCTCCAAGTTATAAGGCTAAACTAACTAAAGCCCGATCATAAAGACGAAGCCGACACTAAACAAAACAAAATACACACAAAGACCCTCCTAGGTTACAAGACTAAACTAATCATTGGGTGGTACTATAACAAAAGCATTATCGTCAATATAATAATATAACAACATATATATAAATGACGTCCACATCATTAGCCTAAACTAACTGATTTTAGGCATAATAATGAAGATTGTCAAACCCAAATCACATCAAGCCAAACAAAATACATATAAATCTCCTTCTCACATATTTAGGAGACATTGTAAACAATTGATTCTCTTGTTTAGGAGAATTTTATGTGGAAGTATATATTTTTGTTTTATTTGTTGTGGTAACAATGAATTATAATATTAATCGTCAAACAGTTAGTTTGGTCTCATAACTTGGAGAATAATTATTTATATAACTGTTAGGTGTGGACTTTGCCTATTTGTTGAAGATTGTTAGGCTTTAGTTAGTTTAGCCTCATAACAAGGAGGTCTTTATGTTTGGATTGATGCTACAACTTTATGGTGAAGACAACCTAACATTAGTGAGTTTAGCCTCATCACAAGGAGAAGTTATATGTTTGTATTTCATTTATGAATGATAATTCTTATATTAGAATATCGTCCAATTGTTAGTTGAATCTTATAACTAGGAGAATATTTGAGGATATGTTTTGGTACTTCAACTTTATCGTGAAGACAACCTGATAATAGTGAGTTTAACCTCATTACAAGGGGGATTATATCCATGTTTTGACACTTCAACTTTATGGTGAAGATAACCTAATATTATTGAGTTTAACTTCATCACAAGGAGGAGTTATATATTTGTATTTGATTTATCAATGATAATTCTTATATTAGAATATCTTCCAATGGTTACTTTAAACTCATAACTAGGAGAATAGTTGTGGTTATGTTTTAGTGCTTTAACTTTATTGTGAAGACAACCTAGTATTAATTTAACCTCCTCACAATGAGGAGTTATATATTTATTTTTTTACGCTTCAACTTTCTGGTGTAGACAACTTAATATTACTGAGTTAACCTCATCACAAGGAGGATTTATATATGTTTTGATGCTTCAACTTTATGGTCAAGACAACATAATATTAGTGAGTTCAACATCATCATAATGAGTAAATATATAGTTAGTCTCGTATTTAGGAGACATTGTAAACAATTTATTCTCTTGTTTAGGAGAATGTTTGTGTGTATATCTATAGTTTGTATTTGTTCATTTGGTGTGTCAAATGAAGACTCCATCGTCGGTAAAATAGAGGGAACCCAAGATCATGCTTGTCGTGCATCCTCGTCTATGATTAAGGTAGTCCGTATTTTAATTTGACCACTCCAATAATAATAGGAGGAAACCCAAGATCGAGTTTGGCGTGCGTCCACTCTTACTATTAGAATAGCCAATATTTGTATTTTAACATTATTTTCATATTTTAAAGTTGATTGACATGTTTTACAACTTTAACGGTTTGTATTTGCAATGTATCCAACTTGAGAGGTGGATTTTAATTTTGCCTATTTAGAGGGACTACTTGTAGTTTAGGGGCGATTTGCATATAAAATGGTAAAACTTATGTATTGTTGCAATTTGTCCACACTTAGGGGTCGATTTGTAACTTTGTCAATTTAGTGGGACTAATTTGTAAATTTGTTATCTTGGTGTTATATTTCTTCTTCAGATTAAGTCATACATGGAGACTAGCTTGCATTATAATTGGATATTGTTTGGACCAAATATGCAGTTATGAGGCTAAACTAACAACTAGATGATATTATAACAAAAGAATCATCGTCACTATGACAAGTGAGACCAAAGAAATACATATTAATTCCCTCCTAGTTATGAAGCTTAACTAATCATACATCCTTCTACGAGGCAAACTAGTTAAAACTCGATAATCTTCATCCTAAAGACAAAGTCGACACTAAATAAAACAAAATACAAACAAAGACCCTCCTAGGTTACGAAGCTAAGCTAACCATTGGGCGATACTATAACAAAAGCATTATCATCATGAGCCTAAACTGACTTATATTAGGTGATCTTAATTCTAATAATGATGATTCTCAAACCCAAATCAAATCAAACAAAATACACATAAAACCCCTCCTAGGTTATCAGGCTAAATTTACATGACCTTTAGCAATCTTTAGTAGTGAAATTAACTAAAATCGTTAAATCCAATCACATACATACATATAATCCTCCATGTTATGAGGCTAATTAAACTGACTAAATCTCGGGGGTCATAATAAAGACAATCACCAAACCAAATCTAAGCAAACAAACTAAAGTTCTATATACGATGACCCCCTTCAAATAAATAAGGGAATAAATCGTCAAACCACGTATGGAATATAAGCCAAGTGATTGCCCTTGTTTATAGACTAAAGTTAACCATAGTTTGATAATTTCTCCATATCAGAGATAAACTTGTTGAATGATGGAATATATGCTTGAATCTCTTTGGACAAGAAGCTAAATTACCATAGCAAGATGATCCCTTATATATGAAAAGGAGCAAACCATCAAGCCCAAAAAACTCGAAACCAAATTGTCACAACATGGTTCCTTGAAATACAAGAAGGAATAAGTTGTCAAACTCCAACTCTGAATGAGACTCTATACAAATGTATTATCTCTAGCATGAGCTCCACTACCATGTACTTCAAGCTATTTGATATGATAATAGTTCGTTGTTATCTCTTGATATCTCATGAAATATGTATCATGGATCTCTCTTTTGAGCACCATATAAATGTGCCAAAGTTCGTGTATTCCTATATCCAATGAAATTGAATATTAAATTTATATCATTTTGTTGTCATTTGCAATTTATTTACTTAGCGATACAAGTGATGGCAAGCTTGTGATAATATCGAGGTATTATTTTATACGAAATTATAATGTGTGGAATTTCATCATGAATTCTTAACACAAAAAACCCACGTTAAACAATACTACACTCATACCAATGCATCATAGAAAAGTCCATAAACATCTTTATAATAGCCAACATGAACAATATTAAATGCTACAAGAAGACTTTACATACTTACTATAGTTATCAGACCTTCTTCTACATTTGCTAATGGCGAATATCTTGATTTTTTTTCCTCTAGTTTGCGTTAAGAAGTGAGGTTGACACTTTGTAGCATTTTTTTTTACTAGTGTTTTCATTAATTGCTGGTGCGCTTCCTTTGCCGCTTGAAGTATTTTGTATCTCAACTTTGGCATTTTTTGATAGATTATTGGAGGAAAAGCTCTATACGGCAGGTGTAGGTCTAGAAGAGTAGAAGGTGAGGTAGCTTTGGTTTTGTTCAGCACTTGCTTACACTCAAACAAGTGTATTTTGCTCCACAAAGTGTCATTTAAAACTAGCAGCTATGGCTTGATGCCTTGATCAGACAAATGAAGTAGCTAAAACAACTACAGAAAATATTAGATTGGTTGATATGCACAAATAACTATTTTCCCCATTATCATTCTCTTCAACTCTTAATAAATTTCAAACATTCACAAACTCATGATAATATGTGTTTACCATGATCTGGGAACATGAAGATATATGCATAAAGACAACCATGGATGATCTTCACTTATTTATTTATTTATTCCCATTCCCAATGACAATCATTTTAACCATCATCTTTAACTTTGACTTATTTTTTTCCTCAAGAAGATGATGTCTGAATGATGATGTTCACTATATGTTTGACATTGGGATTTGTTATTCAATGGCTAATTTAAAAAATCTAGTAAATGATGAACAATTGAAAGTCGATAATAATTACTCTATGCCTATACTACATCAGTTTTATCTTTTATCCACGGTAATTATCCGTGGTTGTACCTAATGATCCGTCATAGTGGACCAACGACCACGAAATATTACCTTCGCTAATGTGGTGGTCATTGTAGACATTCAACCACGGATATTGTGACGAATATATACCGACACTATTGTTTTTTGGCGGGAGAAATCGGAATGGAAATATGTGTTAGTGATGGATTTTTTCCGTCGCTGATACTATAATTGTAGTTACAGTGACATACATTTTCCATCTTTTTCAACTTGTGCGAAGACATTGTGTGAAACATGCTTATATAAAGATGAGGTTGGATCAAGTAAACACAAGAAAAAATTAGAATTGTGGGAGAAATAACTTAATGATCTTGGTCGGGAATTTTTAAATGTTACAGCTTTTTGCAAGGCATTGTGCAATTATTCTATTCAGTGGGGTATTCAAATACAGGTTTTTCAGGAATAATTTACAAGTGGTCACTGCTAAATGTGGAAAAGAAGCTTGTGATTGGAGAGTTCATGCTCCCAGAAACTCAAAACATGGGACCTTTGTAGTTAAAGCATTTAAGAAGAATCATTCTTGTGGTTGTAGGATCTCTCGCAACAACTAATCATCCCCAAGCTTCTAAGAATTGGGTTGCGAGTATTGTAGAGGAGACATTGAAGACTCGGTCGTTGTACAATGCTTCCGAAATACGTTCAGATATTTGTAATTACTACAACGTTAAAATTACCTATCATAATGGTTGGTTTGGAAAAGAGGTAGCAAGAAACTTTTATATAGTGAAGATAAAAACTCTTGACTCGCTTTGTTGGTATCGTGAGGCAGCTTTCAAGAACAATCAGGGTTCATATATTGATTTAGAGGTTGATTACAAGTCATCTCGATTTCAAAGAATTTTGTTGCTTTCCATGCTTGCGTATATATGGATTTCAGGGTTGGGTGTAGACCTTATTATTTCTGGATGAAACATTTTTGAAGTCTGAATACCAAGGAACATTACTTGCTGCTACTGGTTTGAATGGAGAGAATAGAATATTTCCATTGGCATATGTTATGGTGGATTTGGAAATTGACACCAATTGGATTGGTTTCTAAAAACCTAAAGCAAATAGTTGACCCAGAATTGAAAATAACATTTATTTCTGATCGACACAAATGTTTAAGTACTGTCATTCCATGGATTTTTCCTGATTGTTACCATGCTTATTGCTAGAGGCACGAAGAGAATTTTAAGGCATGAATCCTTCAAATTGTACAACCGAAAGAAAGAATATGTATAGATAAAAACACCTTACTGTAGGATCGTGAGGGTCTACAATTCTAATCACTTTTAAACTAATTACCTACTCGTTTAACAATCAAAGATATGTGCAGCGGAATTTAAAACTAAACAAGTAAGTAGGGAAGGAATAAGCAAACCACAAAGGACACGGGGGTTTTTACAGAGGTTTGGCCTCCCGCCTATGTCTTCTCTTGCAAGCTCCGCTCGCGTCTTCACTATCCACTCCCCGTTCCGAGACGGGAGAGAATGCCTTTTACAAAACAAGCTCGACGAACAACCTCGTGAGCTTGACGTTCTTCTCTCACAATCCGAGAGGAACACTTCGGGCTTTCACCGAACTCCTTGCTTGTTTACAAACGAATCTTGAGTGGAACAACACTCTCCAAACTTGAGAACACTTGAGTGAGATTGGATTTGTGACTAAAGTGTAGAAGGTTTGAGGCTTTGACTGTGTTGGGTTTCTCTCTAATGTATTGGACAAGTATGTGTGGGAGAGTTGTGTTAAAATGTGTTTTACAACTCTATTTATAAGCATTAGAGAGAATAAAGCCGTTGGGATTGAGTGGGTATGAGTTGGTGTAAGATGCACAAAACAGAAACTTGCAAGAGATAGAGAAAGAAGACAGAGAAACAGAAACTTGCAGGAGATATACACACAAACATCCCGTACCCACTTGCGGTACACCACCCACTCCTGAAGATAGAGAAAGAAGACAAAGTTGAAACCAAATGAGATAACTAATTAGTAAACATTACTAATTACATACTTATCTAATATAACGACTTTGGTCGTTTAAAAACAGAAACTTGCAGGAGATATACACACAAACATCCCATACCCACTTGCGGTACACCACCCACTCCTGAAGATAGAGAAAGAAGACAAAGTTGAAACCAAATGAGATAACTAATTAGCAAACATTACTAATTACTTATCTAATATAACGACTTTGGTCGTTTAAAAAACAATAATATATATTGATCATGATGTACTATATATTAACCATTTTATGATCAAGATATTTCATATATATGCATTTAAAGTTTTTTATTTGAAGTTGCTAATTAGAAGAAAAAATACGAGTTTATGTAAGTATGCATGTATATACCTATATTTATGTGAGTAAGTATGTAGTACGTACGTAGTTACGTTCATGTTACTACTCCATTAGATCTATGCAAAAGATACAATCGTTACTAATGAGATATCCCTTCTTACCCAACTGAAGTTCCTCACCTAGCTAATTCAGTCAGAACAAGAAATTCTACGGTTCAACCATATGTTCAACAAGGTAATAAATAACATCGCTCGGTCTACCCCGGGCGCTCTGCTCCCTCTCTCCGCCACGTCAGTTCACCCCATCCACCCAAAAAAACTCATTAACTACCCCACCCACCCTACATTATCTTTCCTTCACATCATTTCTTAATTAAACAATTTTAATTCTTACACAACATTTAACAAATTACATTTTATATAATTCTAATTCTAATTACATTATAATTTCAATTGACGAAATGATTAATATTAGTAATTAACATTAATAAGTAATAATAAACCATGAAAAAAATATTAATTAAAATTAGAAATGCACAGTACACGCGTGAATGCACAGTCTACGCGTGCAAAGAAAGTAGCCCGCGTGAATGCACAATGTCCGATTTTTCTTCTATATATACTTTATACAAAACACAACATAGACTTCACACAACTTCGCAATGTCTTCTCCATATCACAACCGTTCTCCCTGTCGTTCACAATCAAAGCCACGTCCACGCTATCGACAGGGATACCCCTCACGTCAATATTTCTCACAACCATTCCAACAACCAGACTTCTCTCATTATGCACCATCATTCCAACATCCAGACTTCTCCCAATACGCATCATCATTCCCACCACTAGAACAAAACCAACAATTCCCCCAATACACACCGACATTCCTACAAAATTAACCCCATTTTCAGATGTTTGGCCGCAACATATCCCAAGTAAGTAGTCCTAGTATGGTGGAAACTGAAAAAGATGACCACAACGACGATGACTCCCCACCACGCCAGACCGTCGCACCACCATCCCCACGTCCACAGCAACGCCGCAACAAGCAAGTCCAAGCCGTCAAAAGCAATCCAAAGTTGTGGACCACAACTGAGGATGAGCGACTCGTCTCGGCATATATGGAAATCAGTTGTGATCACAGCTGAGGATGAGCGACTCATCTCGGCATATATGGAAATCAGTTGTGATGTGGTGACGGGGACAAACTAGAATGTTACTTCCTTGTGGACCGAAGTAAAATGGGTTTACGACAACTCCATCGAAGAAACGGACCTCCCCGAGAGGAATGCGGAGTCCTTAAAAGGATGGTGGATGAGAATTATACCTCCTATCAACAAGTGGGTCGGGTGCTTCCATCAGGCGTACCAACGGAAAAGGAGCGGCCAGAACGACGACGATGTCGTCCGGCAAGCTCACCACATCTACAAGCGAACTAATAAGTCTAAATTTCTTTACTTTGATGCTTGGGTCATGTTGCGTAGGTACCCAAAATGGGAGTCGCTGATATCTGGAGCAAATGTCGTGAGTGTTGGTCTGGAGTCCCCGGAGTTTCACAATGAAAGTAGTCCCCATTCAGGAAGCCTTGGGAAAAGAAAGAGCATTGATGACTCTAGGACGCAATCACCATCGGAGGCAGAAGAAATGACGTCAGGACCGTCTGCACGCCCACCAGGTGTCAAGAAGACAAAAAACAAGGGTAAAAGTTCAATAGACCCCGAATGCAACACCGATGTTAGGAAACTTGCACAACAAATTGCATATAACGCTCAAGTGAGAGAAGATGGTTTTTCCAAGCAGGAGGAATTAGCGGAGCGAAATTTTCAAAGACATGTAAAAAAACTAAACTCGACATGCGTCACTCTCTCATAAAAGGGCAACCTGTCGGAGCAGGAACAAAACATAATGGTGAAACTCGTCGACTAGGCGGAAGAGAATGATTTCATGTAGTTTGTTAGTTTATATTAGTTCGTATTTCGTGTAGTTTATATTACGTGTAATTTGTTGGTTTGTATTTCGTGTATTTCGTATGATGTTGTAGTATTAATATATATTTTAATTTAAGCATTAAATATGGATTTACCTTTGATTTATGTAATTTAAATATTTTTCAAATTAATTACATCAAAAATTATCACCCCACATTAATAAAAAATACTCAATACATTATCAATTACTTCAAATAACAAATCCTCCACTAAAATTAAAAAAAACTTAGACCAATAAGGGGCACCACGTGCTCCCCACCCGATGGCGCCCCATGCGTCCAATCAGGACGCCCACCGCCCGAACAAACGCCCGGGTGGGCGCCAGGAGGCTGCCCGGCCCGTTAACGGGAGGGCGCCCGACTGGTTAAGGGTGCTCTTAGGCTTGATCAAAGCTCAGTTAGAACTCGAGTTTGGCTTCAAATAAACCAAGCTAAAACTCTTAGTTAGGCTCGTGATTGAACGCATCAGACTCAATCATTGGCCGCTCGTTTGCTAAAAGCTGAATAGTTATTTGTCTGACTATTATATGTAATATATTATATTTAACGTATATATACAATACTATGATATATGTTACTATGTATACTTTTTTTTGTTCAAGATTTATTTTTGTTAAGGATTTCTTGGTATTGCCTGTGACAAAACATTACTAGTAATATTTTTTTGTTAAAAAAACTTGGAAACTATTGTGATATGTACAATATAATACTCCATATAATGTTGCCTTCTTAGTACGAGGTAATTATCCAATTTCTAAAATTCATTCGCATAATAAAATTCAACTAATAAAATACGCAACTATCTTAAAGTAATAAATATTTGTTTGATACACTACATATTGTATTATGTACGTACTTCGGATAAGAACGTGAATGACCTAATATGGCCATATGGGACATGAGTGTGATACCATTTGTAACAATTATAGTCTATGTTGAGATTGATTCTCCTGTAAATTAAGAAAGTTTAAATTAAAAGTGCGATTAACTATATCGCCTGGTAATGTAGCAACGAATTACAAAAGATATATCTTTTGATTCATAAACGAATTGTTATTTAAGAAGGAATCCATAAACAACATTTGACCATATATACGAAATATATATAATATAATTAATAAAAATCTTTATTCAATCAGTTGAAAATACAGAAAGACATATATAGGACAATACACCCACAATTTGTGGGGAAAAGAAAATAGAAAACACGATTGACATATGCTTAGCATATTAACGAAATTTAACTGAAACAAACTTAGAAACAATCACATTAACAATACAAATCACAAAGGTACCACACAAACACTTATTTTCCACCACCGGATCCGTATCCATATCCTGAACCAGACCCACAACCATAACCCCTAGAATCGCCACCTCCGCCACCTCCACCTCCTCTGCCACCACCAGCAGAACCTCGAATGTATCCAGCTCCATAACCATACTCAGA
The DNA here is from genome assembly GCA_963682175.1 of Triglochin maritima. Classification (NCBI taxonomy): domain Eukaryota; kingdom Viridiplantae; phylum Streptophyta; class Magnoliopsida; order Alismatales; family Juncaginaceae; genus Triglochin; species Triglochin maritima. The sequence goes on from OY821779.1 coordinate 39,214,586, forward strand.
GCATGATCTGCTCCAAGAACCACCTCGTCCACCACCTCCACCTGAACCACTATTGAAAACCCCTTTAGTTTTCGTCGTTTGCACTTTGCACTCTGATCTATAAAATGTTGTAGTCCCCCCTGTGTTTTCAGTCGTTGGTAGTTTGCCCCATTTTGTTAATTTTGACCCAGAAAATAACTAAACTGACCCAACCCGAAAATTCAATTTTTTTGAAAAAACATTACAAAAAGTTTGATGTTAGAAATAAACAAGATAGTTTGTGGGGTTATTTTTAATATTTTTCTAAAAAATTCATGGTGATTTAGATCTTGAGTTAAGAACCGTTTGCTAATTTTTTGGACTCAAAACCAATGTAGGTGGACAAACTGCCAACAAATGAAATGACATGGAGCAAATTCCAACATTTTAAATGTCAATGGTACAAAGTGACAACGAGTGAAAAGATAAAGAGACAATCTGCGCAATTAACTTTACTATTTATCTATCATTCTCATAATAAATAATTATAAATCTAGAAAGGACCAATTAAGAATATATTAAAGCTATCACACAAGTAATTAGAAATCAAAAGAGGAGTATAGTATACCCATAATACAGAAAAAGGTAAAACATAAAAAACATCCACTTATAACGTTTGAGGTTTACAAAATCAAGGCATTCGAGTCACACAAAGTACAAGCAACTTATTGGACGACCAAACAATCACATCAAGACTAGAAATCATAAACGAAAGCAAACCAACACTTATTTTCTGTCACCCCCACTGCCATATCCATAACCTGAGTCGTACCCGCTGCCATAGCCGCCAGAGTCACCTCCTCCACCACCACCACCTCCTCCGCCTCCACCTGACGAACATCCACCGTATCCAGATCCATAACCATACCCAGAGCCTGATCTACTGTCGGAACCACCTCCTCCACCTCCAACACCACCTCCTCCACCACCTCAACCTGCACCACTACCGTACCCAGCACCATAACCAGATCTAGAACATTTTCCTGAACCACCACCTCCCTTTCCATATCCATATCCTGAACCTGAACCACCACCTTTTCCTCCTCCTCCACCACCACCACCGCCTCCACCACCACCTCATCCTGCACCATCACCCTTTCTGTATCCATAACCTGAACCAAATCCACTTCCGGAACCGTTACCTTTTCCTCCTCCACCACCACCACCACCTCCTCCAACACCACCACCCTTACCATATCCATACCCAGAACTGGAACCACTTCCGGAACCGTTACCTTTTCCTCCTCCACCACCACCACCACCCTTTCCATATCCATATCCTGAACCTGAACCACCTCCCGAACCACCACCCTTTCCTCCTCCTCCTCCACCATCACCGCCTCCACCACCACCTCCTCCTCCGGCACCACCACCCTTACCATATCCATAACCTTAACCTGAACCACTTCCGGAACCAGTACATTTTCCTCCTCCACCACCACCCCCACCTCCTCCTCCACCACCTCCGCCGCCTCCAGCACCATCACCCTTTCCATATCCGTATCCAGAACCACTTCCATAACCACCACCCTTTCCACCTCCTCCACCGCCGCCTCCTCCACCTCTTCCTTTGCCACTTCCATAGACACCTCCTTCTCCTCCACCACCTCCACCACCACCACCCTTTCCATAACCGTATCCAGAGCCATAACCAGCTCCGTACCCACCTCCTTCTCCTCTACCACCTCCACCACCACCACCACCACCTCCTTTACCCTTTCCATAACCATATCCGGAACCATAACCACTTCCGTATCCACCTCCCTCACTTCCACCACCACCTCCTCCTCCTCCACCGCCACCATCCTCACCATATCTAGCCCCAGAGCCATACCCATAACCGTAACCCTCTGCCAAAGTTCTAGCAGCAGAAGTCATACCCAAGAAGAGCATGACCAGGAATGCAACAGCTACAACCCTTGAGGTAGCCATTGTTATGAAAACTATAACTAGATTTGATGTGTGTAAACAACCAAAGGCCCTCCTTTTATAGCCTTCATTTTTTGTTATCAAGCTATTGCTTCAACATCTCCTGGCTTTGTTCATTGGAAGAATATCCAGTCGTGCAATTATTGATCAATTCAATTGTGCCTATAATTATTATTTTATTTTTATTTATATATAACTCGAGCACGACCATGGAAACACACCAATGGACTCTTCTTTACTTTATTGACTTGATTGTTGTAATATAATATTATAGACTAACTCCAGTCCCACATAAACGGATAAACCTCATAATGATACCAAAGTTTACTCTAGAAATTTCTAGAAGGAAGATGACTCTTAGAATTTGTCTCATTTAGTTTGGTTTCAAACAAAATTTAGCTTGTTTCATTTATTTTTGTGCAGACATGTACATATCTCGGTACAACATACATGTTCACGATCAATTTGTTATGTACGTGACAGCTTAAACGGCTACTTGTGGATTTTATACATTATTGTATCATGTTAGAAAATATCATGGTTTATTGTTTGGATTTGTTGATCACTGACGTAGAAAGTTATTTTATTTCAATCTATTGTCATGCTTCACCACTAATTAAATAAAAAACTAAAGTAAAAAACTTGTTGTTGGTTTTATTTCAAAATATTGACAAAGCTAATCTCTTGGGATTCCCACTTGACTCGTATGCATATATAGTTAGAAGCAATTGGTCATACTTTCTCAAACAGTAATTCAATAACCAATACATGACGGAAAGTTCTTAGTGGGCTTCACGAAGACATGCATGCACGTTGGAACACTTTAAGATTGATCTTCGCACGACTAACCTTTTTAGCAAAGATATTGGCAGGCAGATGTTGAACTACTGGATTGATAACTAAACCATGTAGGCCATATAAAGGATGGTCATTGATTATACAAGCATCACAACTCTAGTAATTTTCATATATAGCAATGAGTACTTCAATGGTTGTAGCAGTTGCCATCTTAGTCATGCTCTTCTTGGGCATGACTTCTGCTGCTAGAACTTTGGCGGAAGGTTATGGCTATGGGGCTGGATATGGTGAGACTAGTGGTACTGGGGAGGTGGTGGAGGTGAGAGAGGTGGATATGGAAATGGTTATGGAAAGGGTGAAGGGGGGAGGTGGAGGTGGTGGTGGCGGCGGTGGAGGAGAAGGAGGAGGCTATGGAGCTGGTTATGGCTCTAGGTATGGTTATGGAAAGGGTGGTGGTGAAGGAGGATGATGAGGTGGTGGCGGTGGTGGAGGAGAAGGAGGTTGCTAAGGACACTGCCGCGGAAATGAGTTTTTAGGTCGGAGTTTTTGACTTATTACGTCAGGTAAATTACATCTAGTGGCTAACGTAATAAGTATGGGTATTTTACGTCGGTAATACCTCAACATAAAAACATGCATTCTATGTCGAATTGTCGATAAAAGGACTGACGAGAAACAGGGGATTATATGTCGGTTATTAGAAAGAACCGGCTTAGAGGTTCCGTTGGAACCACACACAAAAAAATATTCGTTGCAAATTCCTGTATTTACACAAAGATGCACAAAATAATGCAAATAACCCACAACATAATTCCATAACTTCATTCCATAATAACATAATAACAAGAAGATTGTATACAGTATGAACATGTATCCATTAAGGGATACAAAATAAATTTCAATACAATATTGAAAAGCGTAGCATCCTTGTATAAATAAAAAACAACTAGCAACACTTGCAATTCCAACTAGTATACACTTTTGTGCCTTCAATCTAACAACCCTTCAGTATGAGTTGGACCAAACCTGAAATTATATTAACAAAAGATAACAAGTTACTTACTAATAATAACAATTGGTATGAAAAAAGATGTAATTTATAAATCATGGAAAGAACAAAACTTTCTTCCATATTTTTACCAAGATCAATCTAAAAGGTTTAGTCCCTTGGGAAGTTTCTTCTCAATGCTAGAAATCATTTTCAAAGTATTTCCAGAATCGCAATAGTAATAGATCTTTTGTAAAGATCAGAAGGATGCTACTCAAAGCAAGAATCTACTAAAAATAACAAAACAAATAAATTCACAGAAAATAACTTTTCACATTCTCAATTAAACAATGGGCCAGCAAATAAGATACTACACTTATATCAATGCATAATACTCAAGTCCATAAACCTCTTTATAATAGCCAACATGAACAATATCAAATGCTACAAGAAGAATTTACATACTTCCTATAGTTATAGTTATCATACCTTCTTCTACATTAGCTAATGGCGGATATCTTGGACATCTTGTTTTCTTCTAGTTTGCGTTAACAAGTGAGGTTGACACTTCGTAGCATATGTTTTAAGAATAGTGTTTTCATCAATTGCTGGTGCGCTTCCTTTGCAGCTTGAAGTATTTTGTATCTCAACTTTGGCCTTTTTTGATTGATTATTGGAGCAAAAGTCTTTCCGGCAGGTGTAGCTAGGTCTAGAAGGTGAGGTAGCTTTGTTTTGTTCAGCACTAGCTTACACTCAAACAAGTGTATTTATTCAGCACTAGTTCCACAAAGTGTCATTTAAAACTAGGAGCTATGGCTTGATGCCTTGATCAGACAACTAAAGTTGCTAAAACATCTACGGAAAATATTAATTTGTTTGAAAATATTACATTGGTTGATATGCACGAATAACCTTTTCTGACACATTTATTTTTTGGACTTTTAAACCTTATTATCATTCTTTTCCGCTCTTAATAGATTTCAAACACGAACAAACTCATGATGTTGTGTTTATTACGATGAAGGAAGATGATATATGAGTAAAGACACAACCTTGGAGAATCTTCACTTATTTATCTATTCCCAATGACAATCATTTGAACCATCATTTTTAACTTTGACTTATTTTTTCCTAGAGAAGACGACCGAATGACTTTGTTCTCCTCTGATGATGTTCACTATATGTTTAGCATCAAGATTTTTTATTCATTAGCTAGTCTGAAAATTCTAGTAAATGATGAACAAGTGAAAGTCGATAGTAATTACTCTACGGCTACAAGTACAAAGTCTCCATCTTTATCTACTTGTGTGAAGACATTGAGTGAAATTTGCTTATATAAAGATGGGGTTGGATCAAGTAAACACAAGAAAAAGTTGGAATTGTGGGAGAAATAGGTTAATGATCTTGATCATAAATTTGTAGATGTTAAAACTTTTTGCAAGGTATTATGCAATTATGTTATTCAGGAATAATTTACAAGTGGTCACTACTAAATGTGGAAACGAAGCTTGTGATTGGAGAGTTAATGCTCCCAGAAACTCGAAGCATGAGACCTTTATAATTAAAGCATTTAAGAAGAATCATTCTTGTGGTTGTTGGATCGCAACAACGAATCATCCCAGAGGTTCTAAGAATTGGCTTGTAAGTATTGTAGAAGAGACATTGAAGACTCGACCGTTGTACAAGGCTTCCGAAAGAAGTATAGATATTTGTAATTACTATAGCGTTGAAATTCCCTATCATAAGGCTTGGTTTGGAAAAGAGGTAGCGAGGAAACTTTTTATAGTGAAGATAAGAACTCTTTCGACTCACTTCATTGGTATCGTGAGGCAGCTTTCAAGAACAATCAAGGTTCTTATATTGATTTAGAGGTTGATTCCAAGTCTTCTCGATTTGAAAGAATTTGTGTTGCTTTCCATGCTTTCATTTATCGATTTCGGGTTAGGTGTAGACCTTTATTATTTCTGGATGACACTTTTTTGAAGTTCAAATACCAAGGGACATTACTTGGTGGTACTGGTTTGAATGGAGAGAATAGAATATTTTCAATGGCATATGTTGTGGTGGATTTGGAAATTGATGACAATTGGAGTTGGTTTCTAAAAAACCTAAAGCAAATAGTTGACCCAGAATTGAAAATAACATTTATTTCTGATCGATGTGAAGGTTTAAGTATTGTCGTTCCATGGTTTTTCGTGATTGTTACCATGCTTTTTGCTGGCGGCACGAGGAGAATTTTAAGGCATCAATCCTTCAAAATTGCACGACCGAAAGAAAGAATATGTATAGATAAAAACACCTTACATCTTATTGTCATTTGTTTGTACCAATAGTTTTTGTTCATTCACATTCTTTATTTTGTTTTTTCGTGTGTAGGATGTTAAGAACATTCAAAGGAATTGCGTACTCTACAATAGAAGCCAATTTTCAGGAGTATTATAACTTACTCTCACGGGTTTCATCCCTTGCCAAACATTTTGTTGATGAGTCTGGGTTACAACATTGGCCAACTTCTTATTTCAAGGAGAGTGTTATGGTCACATGTACTCTAATGTTTCTGAATCCTATAATTCATGGATACTTGATGATCAACACCTTACCATAACCGAGTTGACGACATCCGACTAAAAGTTATGGATGTGTTATGCAGAAGAAAGATCCGTCATCTAAATGGAAATCACACTTGTGTCTGTCTATTGAATAAACAATTGGAAGCCACAATTCGTGATGGAAAAGGCATGTGATGTATCATATATGTGCCTTATACAATTGTTGAAGTTCACTCGAGACCTTCTTGCATGGTAGACCTTGAACCATGAATTGTAGTCACGGTGATTGGAGAATCTTTCGATTTCCTTGCATGCATGCATAGCCATTCAATTTGTAGTTAAGGACATTTACAAATTTGGTATCCTTATTTCACTTCTGAGATTTATAGGAAGGTGTACGAAATGCCTATATATCTTATACCTACAACCAACCGTTCCACACCCGATCCTACTGACGTCAACAAAATCAAACCTCCAATTACCAAGTCAAGATTCGGTAGGCCAAACAAGAAATGAATTTCACTAAGTATTCGAGATAGAGATCCTATCCAATGTTCCCGTTGTCATATGTTGGGCCATCATAATAGAGGACATTCACAAAAGCAATTAAAGAATAGAATTTGTGTATTATTTCTTCTAATGTTAGACTTGATTATTATTGTGCTTCCGATTATTTTCTGTTAGGTAGTTATGTTGCATTTTGTTTGTTATTGTCATTGTACTTTGTCAACTATATGAGACTCATTTTATGTTTTATGCTAAGTTGCATGCATGTTACTAACAAATAATTAATCGGATCTCTGATACATACTAAGTAATTCAAGTTTATGAACTAAGTCATTCAAGACACACAAAAAAACTAACTGAGCATTAATTATAAACTGAGTGGTCGAAGACGACGAAGTGATCCCAACTACAAATTAAGTAATGAAAGACTAACTCAAACTAGTTTATAACCTAAGCGGTCAGATGTGAAAAACTAAGTGATGAAGTACAAAAAAACTAACCAGCATTAGATGAAATCAAGCTAAAACACCCAACTCCAACCTCAATTCCCCACCAAAACAACAACTTTCGAGCAAAAAATGGGAACTTTGGGTGAGGACCAAACAAAGCAGAATCAAACTTATACCCACGTATAAAAAACAAACTACCAACATTAGATGTAAGGAAGCTAAAAATTCCCAATTCCAACCCCAATTACCGAAAACTTTGGGTCCAAAACAAGCTTACAACAAACAAATTTTGGAGGTCAACAAACTGAAATCAAGCTTACAATAAACAAACAAACAAACAAACAAAACCCCCAAAGATTTGACGTTTCGTTGGAGTTGGGATAGACAAACGGGCAGTGGAGGGAGAAGAAAGAGGGTTGGCCGTTGGCTTTTGGTTTTGATATGTTGGCGAGGGTAAATTTGGAAAGAAAGCTTATTTTTTAATACCACTTAGTATTAGTAATTAAGGGTTGATACAATCTGTCTTAAAAATAAACTTGAAAAGTCAAATGCCTTGATCATTGAAGTGGAGGGGAGTTTATGACATTAAATTTATTCTCCTTCAATTTAATATAAAAATAATATTGAATTTTATTTATTTTAAAATAGATTTTCTTGGATACAAATTGAAACTAGCAAATTTGCAAAATTTCCCATGGATATTTGAAAATGACTTTCGTAAGTCTCTATCGCCTAAAAAAAATTGTGTACAAATTTATTTTTGGACATAATTCGTTTGAATGGCTTCCAGTGATCTTTTCTCATTCGTACAACTAGTGTCAATAGTCTAATTAGTAAGTTTGGTTAAGTAATTAGCACTTACATCAACGTTATTCGTTATACACTATTGAGAACATATCATTGCAAAACCGACGAAGCTTGGAATTGGCTCACAATAACACAGTGGCACACAAACACTTTTGAGAAGGTAGTTTCGAAAATGGTTTTTGTACCGTGTCATTTTATAAAAAATGAGCCGGAATAGTAAAATACAATGACGTGTTTTGAAATTTTGGTTGCACAAACTTAAAATTTTGAAAATTTGGTTAAGAGAAAGGGCAAAAATGAAAGCAAGTATGAAATTGAATGGTGTGCATGACATTTTATTGAATCGAAGGGTATTGGTGAAATCAGATATCCTACAAAGAAGATATTTATATGGCAAGTTCAATCCTTATCCATATACAATAAATGTTGGCTTTGAGTTTCACTCAATCTAATTTTGATGATTAACAAACTTTAATTTGACACAATTCAACTCAATGTCAATTTGGTTAACTTGGTCAAAATTGCATTGAGAACACATATACATTGCATATTGTCTCTTAATAGGTGACCAATAATTTAGTTGAACAATCCAAGACTTAAAAAATGTATTCAAGCTTTAAGAAAGACATGTATTTTTAGAATTTATTGAGTATATAAAATCATATGTACACTTGAAGCATAAAAATAGGAATCGAGTTTTAAAATCGGCTGACTGAACTTTAGAGACCAATCAATATCTCCCCTATAGCCTTATGCTCAAAATCTATCTTAGTACAGATTTTGATGTATATCTCATTGCAAGTCATCTGCTTCTTGTCAATTAGTTTCCGAATCCCATATTGTCCTTGAAATCTGATGATTGCTTTTGTTGGTTGACTGCATGTGGTCTTTGATAGTTAGACACATTTCACCTTCATTGGATCCACTTAAGTCGTTCTGTAACCCTAAAATTCAGCTTATATGGAATCAGACGTCCACTTAATTTTGGTCCAATAGTTGCAAACATTCACCGAAATTCTTGAAATAGTTTCCTATCAATTGTTTTCCCATTTAAAAGGTGGTTGATCGATTTTATTTTATTTTTATTTTTATGTACTCTATTCTCCCACTCCATTTTAAATCATAATCTCTTAATATTAGAATGACACTGTTAGAATTCAATTCCTAGTCTTGACTATTTCAAGATAAAAAAAATCCTAATTGAACTAACCTCAATTGGTGTTGATCGATGTTATTGTTGGAGGACGGGAGGAGGACGGGGAGCTACTGATCAACCCACTACAGGAGATTACCCGTCTCCTGGGCTACAGGGACCGCTGATTGGCTGTCCCCAACCGCCAATTGGCGGTCTAAAAGGCGCGCCTCGTGTGCTACCTTAGACCACCTTGATCACCATTCATTTTGCCTTCTTTTGATTCCACTAGATCCATTCTTGATCTATGTTACTGGGGGGCACGAAGGAAAGAAGGTGGCTCTCTACTCACAAAGCAAAAAACCGATTTTGCAATGCACACTCTTTTTTTTTTCTACTCACATACTCACTCTTTTCTCACACAATTTCGTGGCTCAACTTCTAATGCTTGATATATGTTGTTGTTGTGTTACAAATGGTGAATTCTAGTGTTTTATATAGGCACTTACATGACCCTACAACTTCCAAACATAAAGACTACATAAACATGATCATTGAAGATCATTACACCCTCTACTTAAATTGCATACATAATTAGGACGAAAATTACTCAAAAAATGAAAAGACTCTTGTCTCTTCCACTCCCTCAACCTTTTGTCTTCTCATGTGTTGACTCATCTCCTCCTTGATGTGTCATCAAGCACTGATGATGTGGCGGGTGACTAGGACGCCACATAGGATTAAGTCGCCACATAGGATTAAGTTCAATTCTCAATACTCCTCCTTGAACTTAATCCTCTTCCGTCCACCATCCCAAGTTGATTTCTCAACTTCACATACAAGCGGATTGGCAGAGCTTTTGTTTTGTGTGAGAAGACACACCATGTGCAACTCACTCGTCGTCTCGTAGATTTCACGAAGTGTCTTGAACTTCCTTGGTCTCATCTCGTCATGTTTGTCAGATGGAACCGTTTCATGATCAGTGGGGTTGGCTATCTCCTCTTCTTGTTCTTCATTTGGCACTTGTGGAATCTCCTCTTTGGACTCCCATGTTACCTCCTCGTTAACCTGTACATCACGACTAATGACAATTTTGTTGTTAGTTGGATCGAGAAGCCTATAAGCTTTCGATCGTTCATCATAGCCAACAAATACAAGCTTGATGCTCCTATCATCAAGTTTTATCCTTCTTTCTTTTGGTACATGTGCATATGCTGTGCTTCCAAACACCTTCATATGTGCTACGGTTGGCTTATAGCCACTCCACGCTTCTTGTGGAGTTACTCCCTCCAAACTTGCAGTTTTGCAACGATTCAACGTATACACTGCACAGGCCACAGCTTCGGCCCATAGCTCTTTTGACACGTTCTTGCTTTTCAACATACTTCGAACCATGTCCATGATGGTTCTATTCTTTCTTTCAGCTACACCATTTTGTTGTGGTGAGTATGGAGCCGTCAAATGGCGTTTTATGCCATTCTCCTCACAAAAGTTGTTGAACTCGGTTGATGTGAACTCGCCTCCTCAATCAGACCTTAATGTCTTGATGTTGTTGCCACTTTGTTTCTCCACATATGCCTTGAACTTCTTGAACATGCGAAAAGCCTCAGATTTCTCCTTCAAGAAGTACACCCACGTTTTCCGTGAAAAGTCATCAATAAACGTTAAGAAATAACGATTCTTACTAATCGAGTGTGGAGTGATCGGTCCACATATGTCAGTATGCACCAACTCTAGCACCTTCTTTGCTCTATGTTCAGCTTGCTTTGGAAAACTCTTCCTTGGTAATTTTCCAACCATGCAACCTTCACAAAATCCATCTTTGGATTCGGTCATCGGCAGACCATGCACCATTCCCTTTTGCGCCATTTCTTGGATCCCGCCGAAGTTCAAGTGTCCAAGTCGCATATGCCACAACCAATCTCCCTTAATGCATGCATTCAAACATCTAGCACGAGCACAGGTTAGATTCAATTTAAACATTCGATTTTTGGACATTTCTACCTTTGCAATCAGATGTCCATCTTGTCCTCGCACGGTCATGTGTCGATCCTTCATCAAGATCGTGAACCCTTTCTCCAGGAGTTGTCCCATGCTTAAAATGTTCGTCTTCATATCGGGCACAAAGAACACATTGGAGATAAGCTTTTGAGATCCATCCTTTACTTGGATCATGATGTGACCTTTCCCTTCCACGCGCACCTTTGATGCATCTCCAAACGAAACGTGCCCATGTACTCCTTCCTCCAAATGTGCGAACATGTGTCTATTTCCACACATGTGGTTGCTTGCTCCCGTATCGAGATACCAAACACCTTCTTGTTCGCCTTCCATTCCTTTGTCGGCAAGCAAGACTACATCCTCATCACAAGCATTCTCCTCCACGGCCACAAGGTTGGAGTTTTCTTCCACCTTTTTCTTCGACCAACACTCGCTTGCGTAGTGTCCATGCTTCCCACAATTGAAGCACTCAATCACCTTCTTCGATCCGCGATCACCACGGACACGGCTGGAGCTCTCCTCCACCTTCTTTTGCGACCAGCATTCTTTCGCAAAATGACCACGCTTCCCACACTTGAAGCATTCGACCTCCTTCTTTCTTGAATGGACTCCATAATCACGACCGCTTCCACGATCTACGTTGCGAGGTTTCTCCTCCTTAAGCGACATCTTCGCTTGCAACGCCTCCTCTAAGACATCTTGTCTTTTCTTCTTCTTTCTTTGCTCGTGTGCCTCCAACGAGCTAGCTAGATCATCAATAGTCATCTTCTCGAGGTCCTTTGATTCCTCGATTGCGCACACCACATTCTCGAAGTCCTCGGTGAGAGAACGCAACACCTTCTCCACCACTCTTCCTTCGGTCAGCGCCTCCCCATTTCTTTTTAATTTGTTTGCCACCATGCGAACTCTCGTCACGAAATCGGCAACACCTTCCGATTCCTTCATTTTTAACGCCTCGAACTCGCCTCGAAGCATTTGGAGGCGCACTTGCCTCACTCGATCAGCACCCTTGTAGCTCCTCTCAAGGGTATCCCACGCCTCCTTCGACGTCTTCGCTTCAGCGATCTTTTCAAAGCCACTCTCATTCACCGCTTGGAAGAGAAGGAAGAGAGCACTCTTATCTTTGGCTCTTCTCTCCTTTTGTGCTTTGATTTGTGCGACGGTTTCTTCTCCCGTCTCGGCCTCCTCCTCGAAGCTGTTCTCCACAAGATCCCAAGCATCATGCGCACCCAGCAGCGCACGCATTTGGATACTCCAATTGTCGTAGTTGCCTTTCGACAATCGAGGCAACGACGCATGACCAAACGAGGTCATTCCCGAGCTTCCCATCGGACGAGGCTCTGATACCAGATGTTGGAGGACGGGAGGAGGACGGGGAGCTACTGATCAACCCACCACAGGAGATTACCTGTCTCCTGGGCTACAGGGACCGCTGATTGGCGGTCCCCAACCGCCAATTGGCTGTCTAAAAGGCGCGCCTCGTGTGCTGCCTTAGACCACCCTGATCACCATTCATTTTGCCTTCTTTTGATTCTACTAGATCCATTCTTGATCTATGTTACTGGGGGCACGAAGGAAAGAAGGTGGCTCTCTACTCACAAAGCAAAAAATCGATTTTGCAATGCACACTCTTCTTCTTCTTTCTACTCACATACTCACTCTTTTCTCACACAATTTCGTGGCTCAACTTCTAATGCTTGATATATGTTGTTGTTGTGTTACAAATGGTGAATTCTAGTGCTTTATATAGGCACTTACATGACCCTACAACTTCCAAACATAAAGACTACATAAACATGATCATTGAAGATCATTACACCATCTACTTAAATTGCATACATAATTAGGACGAAAATTACTCAAAAAATGAAAAGACTCTTGTCTCTTCCACTCCCTCAACCTTTTGTCTTCTCATGTGTTGACTCATCTCCTCCTTGATGTGTCATCAAGCACTGATGATGTGGTGGGTGACTAGGACGCCACATAGGATTAAGTCGCCACATAGGATTAAGTTCAATTCTCAATAGTTATCACGTAGACTATCTCAAACTTTGGTTTTCTTTCTTCGACAACCATCTCGCCTACTCCATCAATATGTCATAACGACTAGTAAAGAATTAGAGCTTACAATAGGAACTTAAATAAGAGATACAACCACCAAGAGTCGCTCTAACGATTTCATATTTTATGTCCCTCTCTTTCAAAACCTTCATTGGTACTCTCATTTCCGCTCAACCATTTGTGATCTAAACTTTCATATTATTCAAGTGCTTCAATTTAGAGTATTTGAAACTTAATTCGGATTAAGATTCACGAGTTGTAATTAGCTTCGGATAATCTACCTCTTGGGTTGTGAGAAGGGACTCAAGCTAGGTGAGGTTGTATGCTACCTTGTTATTGTTTCAGAATGGAGATCAAAGGAGTGAAATGTTCGAGTGAGGTTCAATGACAATACTAGGTTGTGGTAGAGGAAACAAAATCTGTATAAATCGTCGATGTTGATTGTGGTTTGCATCTAATCTCTTCCTTGTTCTTGTTTTGATTCCACGATTTCAAAATTAGTTCAAGTAATATTATTAATATTATTAGTGTAATGGTGAAGCCCCTCGTCAATTTATAACTTAGAATATCATACGCATTAGCACGTGAAAATATACAAATATTGATAATTTACAACATAGTACTCATCAATATTGAAAGCCTACTTTAGTCCACTTGAAATTAGAAAAGCCCTCTAGCACAAGCAGTAAATGCTTGTATCCAAAATTAAAATTGTACACTTAAACATGGAAATTTTCTTGGCTCCATCTTTGTCCTTGATTTTACTAGTTGGCATCTAAGTTTGAGTGGAATGTATACGATGATTTTTTTGGTAAACATAGTATATGATGATTGTTTGCTATGTTATATTAGCATGACATTTTCGATGCTTTTAACTGTGCATGCGAGTGCACACCACACACACTTGTGGCCACATTATACTCACACATTCATGCACTAATTCAGCATTTCACTAGTGCCGAATAGTGCAAACTCGTCGTGAATAGAAGTCGACCTTATTAACCGATGACGTCTATACCTATAGACGTCGGCTGTTAATACGATCGACGTCTATTGTGTGAGAGGTCTGGGTATAGACGTCGGTTGTTTGTACAGCCGACGTCTATAGGTCTTTGTTCTTCAGTTTTTAATCTTTTAACAGCAACAAAAATCCCGACCTCTCCTCCTCGATCAAACCCCTTGCAACCGAACCGTGACGAAACCGCCAGCCAACGCTTCTCTGTGTTGTTCCTTTTCTTCATGTGCCTTCTTCCGACCTCCGCGACCATCGCAGTCACTGTAGCCGTCTTCCTCCACTTCCGCGACCCTCCACCTCCGCACCACCTCCGCCACCACAGCGACCTCTGGCACCGCAGCGTCCTCCTCTACCACAGTCGCGCCTTACAACCGACGATACTTCTTCAGTTAGGGTTTGCTTGTTGTTGTTCTGTGCTTGAAGAGTATAAATGTTAAATTGTTGTTGGATTTCAATATGTGGAGTGGTTTGGAGTTGATAGAAGTTGTGTTTGTTTGGATTGGAGTCGTTTTATTTGTTTGGAAGGTTTTGTTTGTTTGGAAGGGTTGTTTTGTTTGTTTGGAAGGTTTGGAAGGTTTTGTTTGTTTGGATACGACGAAATTAAAGCAGAATTGTTAAATAATTTTTTGATTAGCTAAGATGTGGTGGGGACTTCTCATGACAGCCTTCCTTCAGGGCTCTTCAATCAGCTTTTTTTCCCTGAGAATTCCGTTCTACCATGGTTTTGAAAGACATACAATTTTCAGTTTTATTTGCAGCTAAAATCTTTTTTGAAAGTTATGTGTACATTACTTCAATTGATTGGATTGGAGCTTGATTGGATTGGATTTATTGGCATTGATATTATTGTGGAACGAAGTGGAGTTTAATTAGTGTTATGTGTTGTTGGATTGGAGTTCTTTGAGTTAGATTCGTATTTTTTTGTTACATCGGAGTTTCAAGTTTTCGTGTTTTGAAGTGATTTTTTTTTTGCTTTTGAGGTGGAGTTTAAGTTTCTGTGTTTGAAGTGAATTTGAGCTTGCATTGGTCAATCAAGTTCACAACTGAGCAGTAAACTTAGGACTGCAGTATGGACACTTAAGTTCATACTGAAAATCGAATTCCGCCCGAGTGTGCATTCTTACTTTGGATGAAGGTACATGACCCTACCAAAACATGTTAGACACTTGGGATATGTGGGAAGGTATTGGTTTATATGTGCTACCCTTGTTATTACAATATCAAAAAAGTAGTAGTAAACTAGTAATAGTAGTAGTAGTCAAGTGCAAATTAATATATACCTCAAAGAATTTTCTTAAGTATATTAGTTTTAACTTTAATTATAACATGTTTCTCAAGTTTAATAGCACATTTTCGATTTATTTTATTTAGTTAAATGTTTATTTACTTAAATGTTTATTATGCTTTAAAGATTCTTTTATTTAGAAATGTTATAATGTTTAACTCATTGACCCCCTTAAGCAACTTGGCATTTAATAACCTAAAGCAAAATATTAGACAATATTTGCTAAGTCATTCATCATATAGGATTTCATTCATCATATTTATTATTTATTTTACGATTTCTGTCATAGATTACTAGTGTAAGGTACGTAATCTCTTTCACTCATCATTCATTAGAAAGCACGCATTAGTTAGTAGGACTTGCATTGGAACAAAAGTGAGGTGAGTGTTTGTTTGGTGTGTTGTTTGTTAGATTAACATATGAAAAACATTTAGGGGGCAGTCACTGATTGACATCATTTCATGCTAATATTTGTATCTTATATCCATTATCTTTCACCTAAACAAAGCTATGTCACGAGTTTTATGTTTAGTTTTCAGGAATAAATAGGTTTGAAGAGATGAAGCATAAAAGGACCCAAAAGCTGGGAAAAAGGACTGGATTGTGAGATCTGGGGACCAAGATGCAAGGGAGAAGGACCTGAACGCAAGACAGAAGGACCTAAGAGCAAAACAGAGAACTCCACACCATCATGGGGAGTATTTTGGCAATTCTATTCGGGTCGGAGCTCCAATAAACAAAGTAGATGCATCCAAGACCACCAAATACACAAAGCAAAGCCCAGAAGAAGATTCAACTGGATCCGGATCTTTTTGACCGCCAATTGGCGGTCCAAGACCGCTAATTGGCAGTCACTTTTGGCCCAAATCCACCAAGTTTTCTCCTGGACGTGTATTAATGTTTGTTTAGGCTAGTTGTGGTATTGGTTTAGTCCCACATCGGGGGATTGTCCCGGATTAGCTTTTTCCATGCCTATAAATAGAACTCTTCACCTCCTTTTGTAATCACTCCATATTTTAAGTGACTATTCTTCCTACTAGAAGTGAGGCCTTGAAGCACACACTAAAGTAGGAGGATGCTACTTTTAATGTGAGTCATTTTATCAATAAAGTTTTGTGTTTCTTTCATTGTTTGTTTATGCTTCTTTTATTGTTTGTGCATGTTTTAGTTTAATCGTCTTTTATTGTTTGTGCATGTTTTAGTTTAATCGTCCAGAAGAAATTTCGACGGATCCTGAGCAATATGGACCGCCAATTAGCGGTCCAAAATTGTCGGATCGTGTTGGAATTTGTTGTGGGCTTTGCTTTCTGGTATTGTTGGTCTTTGATGCGGTTACTCGACTTGTTGGAGCTCCGACCCGAATAGAATTGGTAAAATACTCCCCATGATGGTGTGGAGTATTCTGTTTTGCTCTTAGGTCCTTCTGTCTTACATTCAGGTCCTTCTCCCTTGCATCTTGGTCCCTAGATCTCACCATTCAGTCCTTTTTCCCAGCTTTTGGGTCCTTTCATGGCTCTTCTCTTCAAACCTCTTTATTCCTGAAAACTAAACATAAAACTCGTCACGTAGCATTGCTTAGGTGTAAGATAATGGATATAAGATACAAATATGAGCATGAAATGATGTCAATCAAATACCCCCACACCTAAGTTTTTGCTAGTCTCGAGCAAAACAAAGAAAGAGAAAAACAAACGAGAAACAAGAAATCCTAACTCACTTTCGTAGGAATCACGGTTGCACTTAGCACGTGCAACAAGCCGTTAAACCCCTTTGTTGCCAAGGAGGAGGAGTGTTGTCTCCTGAGGGTTTTCAGCGGATATACCCACAAAATCCGAACAAGATGCATTATTCAATCTAGACCTCGACTCGTTGGAAATATTTTGTCGATCAATGGACGCGGTAATGCTACGGGCCGACTCTATATAGGTGATCAGTCCACACCTCTACCCTAATGAACCATTCGTGCAAGTTAAATAAGGAATTATGTGAAAGACATGGACAACCTCAACATCCTCAAGTGCTACAAAGTGTAAAGTCCATTAAGGTTCTTATTTGCATTATCATATTTTTTTTCTTTTTGTTTCTTTTCACATTTTTTTTTCTTTTACTTTTTATTAGTTGGAGCTTCATTCTCCCAGGGTCAGGTTCCGTGCATCATTGCCCATGAGGACTTACACTATCACGTACACCTTTCCCCACATCTCCACATAGGGCAATCCCTACCACCCGTGTAACGGGAGTTCAGTCGGCGCATCCCAAGTCAGATGACTCGAAAGCACCAGGCACAAAGTCCCCTCAGACCTACTTTCCCGAGTGATAGGAGCCGTGCGAGAAGAGAGAACACCTACTCACTTATTTCTTATCTACACATGAACCAAAACCCCTACACTAATGTCTCACAAAAAGATTAAGAGGGTCCTTGACTACAACAAACTTCCTAAATTAACAAACACGAATTATTGACTCACTGGGTTCAGGGTGGACTTCTTTAAATGTTTGAGCACTGAAACCCTATGATTACTCACCCCCAAGGGAAAACTGGGGTGCATCCTAACGACTCGATAAATCCTAAAGCCACGTACTAGATATCCTAATGCATCAAGTTCAAGACAATTTTGGGAGCTTTCTTTTTACTTTGCCTCTCAACGGTTTTGCACATGCTAAACACACGCAAAACCCACAAAACATTTTCTTTCGAAAACACATGAAGATTTTGAAAGAAATGTGAAAATTTTGAAGCACTAGGCAAGCAAAAGAAGACAAGTCACCCAAGGATCATGGCAAGCAGATATATCGATATTAAATGCAGCACACTATCATGACCCTAACAATGCAAACAAAAGAAAACAAAATCAAAGGAAAAAGACTCGACTATGTACACACGTAAAACACCCCCCCACACCTACTTCATGCATTGTCCTCAATGAATGCAAGCAAGATACTACATGGATTGATGCATAAAAAGGAGAGATCTCACCAACATGAAGTACAAAGGGAAGTGCAAGGTCATGTTGATGGACATAACCCGAATTCCCTCAAAACCTGTGAGATGCTAAAGAAGGGATACAAATACGTGAAAGAAATGGAGCCCAAATACACAAGGGTTGGGGCTCACAACAATCAATGCTCACTGAAGGAGTCTTTTATTGTACTTCTTTTTTTCTTTTTCTTTTTTTTTCTTTTTTTTCTTTTTTTTTATATAACTATGTACAAACATAAGTTCCCATCTTCATTTGTCAAAAGACATCAAATGGGAACCTCAAGAGTGGGTCAATGCACTTGGAAAGGGAACATGACACCACGCGGGGCCAGAATACGCATGCGTGGGCCCCCTTCACAAAGAGCACCAGATGAAATGAGAGGTTCATGAATTGGACGCAAAGGCGTCTCATTCAAAGGATCAAACTGAAAGAGCTTGAACCTCTCGAGAGTTTGGGAAATAAGGGGCAACGGAAGAAAAATATCTCCCGTTGCGGAACTGAAGTTATGATCATCAATCCAAACTCTCCAACCAACAGGCTGGTGGGTCGGAACGAGGTCAAGCACCTCGTTATGCATGTCCAACTCACCAGGAGAATAGGAAGTGGGTCTCATACCCAAAGTATCCTCCAAGGAACTCCTAGTATCCTCATGAGCAATGTAGTTGTTTGATGTTCCATCATTTCCAAGATGATCAGGAACAATAGTGAGAGGCAAACTCTCATCAGGTTGTTTGAAGTTGAGGGTACTAGGGAGCTCTTGCTCCACCAGAGGTGAGTCCTTAGGAGGTACAACAATAAGATCATGTGGCTCAAGGGCCACGGGACAAAAAGGTAAGGCACAATCCTGTGCCGACTCATAATAGAACTGGTCCAAGTTATTCTCAATTTGAATCGAATCCTCCCCTAAGTGATCGTGAATTGAAACCCCAAGTCCCTCAGGTTGACTAGGAGTTTGACTTTGAAAGGTTGTGCTTTGAATTTGTGGATGTGGTGGTGGTTCGATATCAAAAGATGAATCCTCATGTTGACAAGAAAGGTGACCCTCCTCGCGTTCATGGAATTGTTGTGTCATTTGACTCACTTGCAATTCCATATTTTGCAAGGAATTCAAGTTGGACTTCAATAAAGTTTGAGTGGTTTCCATGAATGTTTGGAGGGTTTGTTTTAAGGAATCAAATTTGGGGTCAACAGTGAGGTCCAAGTCAGAGCTTGGGAAATTTTGGGGTTGGGTGTTGATGGGCTGAGAATGAGTCCAATGATTTGGAGTGGGGTGTTGGTAGAATTCTGGGTATTCGGGAGGAGGATACGGGGGTGAAAATGAGGTATAAGAATTTGGATAAGATTTGTCTCCCCATGAATCCATCACTCTCGGGTTGTACGCGGATGCGTAATGGTCATAATGAGCATTTTGGGAAAATGTGTGCTCATACTCAGGCTCAGGGGGAACATAAGGACATTCCCCGATAACATGACCACTCAACCCACCACAGTCGCACGGTATGGCTACTGGAGCCACTGGTGCACTCATGTCGTCTACCGCATGCATGAAAGAGGCCAAAGTTTGTTGCCCAGAGTATGATCCAACATAACTAGATGGAGATCTAGCCGTCGGTGCCTCTCTCATATCACCCCTATATGAAGATTGCTCAGTCACATAATGAAGATCATCCCAACCGTACGGGGTATTCGTCTGAGCCACCCCAGGTTGCATGGGTCCGGAATACCAGGGAGAATCATCCTGGTCCCAACAATGATATGAATGGTCGCCCATGTAACCATCCATCTCAACAAACAACTCTCGAGTCGACCACTCTCACCACCACGAGACTAAGCTCGCAAAAAGTGCTCGACTCGACCCTAAAACGCTACCAGAGAGTGTAAAGGGGAGGAGACTATAACGTAGAAGAAGGTGAGAAGAAGATGACTCAGAGGAGAAGGGAAGAATCCCTAAAGCTAGCGTGGGTAACGGGATCAGGAAGAAGCCTAACTAGCAAGCACGGCTCAAACAATGTAAGGCAATGGGTCCTTAAGCTAGACGACGCCTAACTTCGAGGTCACTAGCCTTGACACGCCTCACCTCCCTACAACGAGGACCACAATGCCCAGCAAGTGATACCAGATCCGGAGATCCAGTACCTCCTACTATCGACAAGGTAGGCAACGCCGATCAGGTCATGACGGTCTCGACTAGATTACTCTCCTAGTGCGTCCGAATTCCTTAGGGCCAATGTCTACTTGCTTTTAGTTAAGGCTTTATTACGAGTGATTTTTGGGGCCAAGGAAAGGGTGATGAAATCCCCCACCTTATCTTTTATGGGACAGCCCCTCCTTAGTAGCGTTTTGAGCTTAAATCTAGCAATCAATCACTCCAATCAAACGCTCAACTCACTCTTGTCCCGATGCACTTTACTAACTAATGCATGATCGAAACATGCATGAATGAGAGATCGGGGTGCACGTACCTCACGCCAGCAATCAACAACAAAATGTAAGGAAAAGAAAAGACAAATGCATGCAAGGTCTACAAATGATGCATGACCTAGATGGCAAGAAGTCTAGTCTTTTGCTTTGAGTTTTATGGTCCAAGTTGATTAAAGGGGATTGAAATTAAATCTGGGAGCAAAGTAGAAGTCACAGCATGCCAAATTGTGCTCCCAGATAACTAACCTGAACAATATAACAACTGGAACAAATTTGAGAACAATTGAGGCTCACCAGGCCGCCAATTGGCGGTCCCAGACCGCTGATTGGCGGTCTTTTTGTAGCTTTTGGTCCTCAAACTTCTCCAGTAGCCTCCCCTTGATCCTTAGGTTCCCTGAAAGTAAACAGCACTGGAAACAAAAAATTAAAAACCCCTCGAATCGCCCAAACCAACGTCTGGACAGAGCACCTCCCCGGCAACGGCGCCAAAAACTTGATTGATCGTTTTATATTTAACCGCAAGTGCAAGGCCGCGTTGAAGCGGTGGCAAATACGGGTCGTCCACTGGGAGGTGTGTCGACACTTGGTTTGTTCGAAGGCGAGAGGTAAAGAAAGGGAAGAAAGGTTGGTTACACTAAACTACACTAAGATGCAAATGGAAATGGAGATAAGCAATAAACTAAGCCCCAAAGGGGGTAGAGAAATAATGTGACATAAAGAAGTGTGTGTGTGTTCATTAAGCTCCTCACAACATGTAGTGCATGAAATCATAAAACTACATCCAACTTTGCCTCTACATGAATTAAGATTTCACTACATCATTAAAACATACAAGACATTAATTGGAATGAAGCTACATGAACTCAAGTATAAAGACTATACCCTACTATGCCTCTACATGAATTAAGATTTCACTACATCATTAAAACATACAAGACATTAGCTAAGGTAAAGGCAACAAGAGCACATACACTACAAATTGTGTTTCCAACATTAACTTCATCCATATCCTAACCTTATCATTCCCCATAAAATAGGTCCACTAATCAAAGCATAAGCTAAGCTTCATTCAAGAGCATTAGCCTATCAAAGATAAGAGTGGAGACCCATTAGATGGTTATGGAAATCATATAAAGCTCAAGGGATAAAAATAACACACACTTAATACACTACATGATTATATCACATATTTCTCCACCCCCCAAATGGGGATGGAACTACTCACTACTCATTACACTAACTATACTAGCAAAAGAAAGCATAATACTGAAATGAAAGTTAACTAAGAAGGCAAGAAGCATTAAAGAAACATAAAAGGAAAGGAAACACTAAACAAACATGCACAAATTAAAAGACAAGATTTAAAGAAACTAGAAGAATTATTTTATTAACAAAATGACTCACATTGAAGGTAGCATTCTTCTCCACCTTGAGTTTTTGCTTCAAGGCTCACTCCTTAGTAGAGAGAATGCCACCAAGCAATGGGTAATTACAATGGAAGGTGAAGAGTTCTATTTATAAGCATGGGAAAAGCTAATCGGGGACAATCCCCCGATGTGGGACTAAACCAATACCAAAAATAGCCTAAACGAACATTAATACAAGTCCAGAAGAAATTTCGACGGATCCTGAGCAATATGGACCGCCAATTAGCGGTCCAAAATTGTCGGATCGTGTTGGAATTTGTTGTGGGCTTTGCTTTCTGGTATTGTTGGTCTTTGATGCGGTTACTCGACTTGTTGGAGCTCCGACCCGAATAGAATTGGTAAAATACTCCCCATGATGGTGTGGAGTATTCTGTTTTGCTCTTAGGTCCTTCTGTCTTACATTCAGGTCCTTCTCCCTTGCATCTTGGTCCCTAGATCTCACCATTCAGTCCTTTTTCCCAGCTTTTGGGTCCTTTCATGGCTCTTCTCTTCAAACCTCTTTATTCCTGAAAACTAAACATAAAACTCGTCACGTAGCATTGCTTAGGTGTAAGATAATGGATATAAGATACAAATATGAGCATGAAATGATGTCAATCAGCCAGCTCACTCTGTTGCATTGTGAAGACATGCAATGAGTTTTCGTTGGGCCCTCGAACATTCTCAATGGGTTGTATTGGGGTTAGGGGTGTTCGTTGATTTTGTGGTGCTTTCTCCAAATGGCGGATGAGATTTAGATTTAAAGGTTCATCTATGGGTTCCTGTTGCTTACCAGAGTTGAACACATGAAACTCGGCACTCATGTTACCGAATGAGAGCTTCATGAGACCATTTCTACAATTAATCAAGGCATTGGAGGTTGCCAGAAATGGTCTACCCAAAATCAAAGGTATTTGAGAGTGGGTGTTCGCAACAGGATTGGTATCGAGGACAACAAAATCGACTGGAAATATAAAATCTCCAACTTTGATAAGCACGTCCTCAATAATCCCCATGGGAATACGAATGGATCTATCCGCTAATTGGAGGGTGATCTTAGTTGGTTTCAATTCTCCCAAGTTCAACTGTTGATAAACAGAGAATGGGAGGAGGTTGACCGCTGATCCTAAATCAAGCAAAACATTGCTCATTCTAGTGTCCCCTATCGTATACTGAATAGTAGGACACCCAGGGTCCTTGTATTTTGTGTAGGTGGGATTGGACAAAAGTGAGCTGATATTTGCAGCCAAGAATGCTTTCTTAGGAACATTGGTCTTCCTCTTGGTTGTGCAGAGATCCTTCAACACTTTGGCATATTGAGGTATTTGTTGGATGACATCCAACAAGGGGATGTTAACCTTTACTTGCTTAAACACCTCTAATTTCTTGTCCATGTTGTCACTCTGCTTTTTGTTTAACCTACTTGGATAGGGAGCTTTTGGCAGGTAGGTTTTCTGTTGTGCCTGAGAAGAAAGCTTTGGTGTATTACCCTCACCCTCAGCTTCTTCTTCACCACCATTCCCACTGAGGGGCTGCATAGATGGTGGTGGGTGTGGCAAGGAAATGTGATTGTCAACCTGTTTTCCATTCCTTAAGGTCACAATGGAATTGACATGGTGAACAGGTTCCTCCACATGGTTCACTTGCCTCCCCCGAGGTACCACATTCTCATTTTGCATTTGTTGTTGTTGGTACATGCGGGGGTTAGCCTCAGGCTGGCTAGGAAAAGACCCTCTCTCTCTCTCATGTACAGACTGAGCCAATTGGCCCACCTGAAGCTCTAGAGATTTGATGGTCTGCTGATTTGAAGTGAGAACTTGACTTGTGGACGACATAAAATTTTTCATAGAGTTCTCAAGTCCACGAGTCAAGTTCTCAAGTGAATTAAACCGGGTTTCGAAGTTGTTAGAATTTGGGAAACCTGGTTGGTTGGTGCTTGGAACTTGGGGTTGCTGATAAGATTGTGCATGCATGGGAGGTTGGTGTGATTGGTAAGGTGGTCTAGAGGAGTTGGAAGGACCACCCGGGGCATTAGTTTGGTTCCATGAAAAATTGGAGTGGTTCCTCCATCCAGGATTATAAGATGATGAGTATGGGTCATTCCTGGCTCTATCATAGACGGCGTTGACACGCTCCATCTCAGGAGGAATGGACTCATACTCGCTTTCTACATGACCTATCCTACCACATGAATGACAGGGAACTGGACCTGATGTGGACATGTGAGGTGCACTTTGTTGGTTTTGGAGCTCAATCGAATCCATACGGCGCATTAAGGCCGCCATGCGTGTCTCGGTGGTCGTAGTGGTATCGACAGCAAATGTGGCACCCGATCTAGTCGAGTTTGCATTCGCGATCCTCGCTCCTATACTAGATGATGCAGGTGGTTCCCTCACACTCTCCCATTGCATGGTTTTCTCAGCGAGGTCTTCTAGGAAGGCCCATGCCTCCCTTTCATCCTTTCCCAAGAACTCTCCTTGACACATGGACTCAAGGAGCGTTCTGGACGGGATGTGAAGACCCTCATACACAATCTGACAAAGACGCCACAACTCAATGCCATGGTGAGGGCACGAGGATAGTAGCTCTTTGAACCTCTCAAGATATGCATGAAATGATTCGGTCTCATGTTGATAGAACGAATTGATTTCGTTCCTCAATTTTTGAGTCCGATGATTAGGAAAGTACTTCTTGAGGAATGCAGATTGAAACTCATCCCAAGTCCTAAAGGAATTCGCCTGGTTGCTGTACAACCACTTCTTGGCGTCATCCTTTAGTGCAAAAGGAACGAGCCTAAGATGGATGGAGTCTGTGCTAAGTTGTTGCAGCTTGAACATAGCACAGACCTCCTCAAATTCCCTGAGAAAGATATAGGGTCACCTTTCCCAGTGAAATGAGGGAGCATGGAAATGAATTGAGGCTTAACCTCAAAATGGTTCCCATTAGCCTCTGGTAATACGATGCATGAGGGTAGAGCGGTACGGCTCGGGTAGCATCGATCACGAAGAGGTATGGGAACGACAACTGGAAGAACAGGTAGAGCAGGCGGGTCCAGCAACTGCTGCTCCTCACGGAAATTAGCAGCCCTTGGACCCGAACTACGTGTGACACGAGAGGAGGAAGGCGTCGAGAAATCGATGACCGAAGATGGATTGACAATGCTCCTCGTCAAACGACCACTCTCGTCTCGTGTCCACGAAAGCATGCACAAAGGTGCACACACACCAAAACTTTTTTTTTTCAAACAAAGAATGTACGTAGAAGAGAAGACTGGGGAACACAGGAGAGAAAGAATGACTCAGGAGAGAAGGGAAGAAGTCCTTAAGCTACGGCGGGTGGGTACAGGTAGAAGCACACAAGCAAACAAGGCTCAAACAATCCTAAGGTCGCTATAGGTCCTTACAGCTAGACGACGCCTAACTGCGAGGTCACACGGCCTCAACACGCCTCACCTCCCTACGACGAGGACCACAAAGCCCAGCAAGTGAGCCAAGATCTGGGGATCTCGTCTCTCCTACTATCGACAAGGTGGGCAACGCCGATCAGGTCATGACGGTCGGGACCGGATCACTCTCCTAATGCGTCCAAGATCCTTAGGGCCAATGTCTACTTGATTTAAAATTAGGCTCTTGATTAGTGTAGTTTTTGGGGCGAAGGAAAGGGTGATGAAATCCTCCACCTTATCTTTTATGGGACATCCCCTCCTTAGTAGCGTTTTGGAGTCCTAAATCTAGCAATCAACTCTCCAAACAACGCTCAACTCACACTTGTTGCAATGCACTTCCTACTAACTAATGCATGTTCATACGAAATGCATGAATGAGAGTAGAAGGTGCGTACCGCACGCCAGCTCTCAGCAACAGAAAATAAAGCTAAGATAAAAGACAATCTAAATGCCTAAGTCACATACATGATGCATGACCTAAACAAAAAGAATGTCTAATCTTTTGCTTTGCGTTTTAGGGTCCAAGTTGCTTAAGGGAGGTTTGATTATTGATCTGGGAACAAACTATAAGTCAAAACATGCCAAATTAAGTCCCAGACCACTATATCAGATAAAGTAAACAGACCAAAGAAATAAGAGAGCGAGCTGAGCTTACCAGACCGCCAATTGGCGGTCTCAGGCCGCTGATTGGCGGTCTACAGTGCCCAGCTTGCTTCAAAACTTCTCCAGGTGCTCCTCCGGACCACTCCAAGTCTCCTGAAACAAAGAAAAACTACAACACAAAAATTAAATCCACTCGAATCGTCCAAACAAGAGTCTGGACTGGCACCTCCCCGGCAACGGCGCCAAAAACTTGTTGGACGTTTTATATTAAACCGCAAGTGCACGGCCGCGATGAAGCGGTGGCAAGTACGGGTCATCCTCAGGGAGGTGAGTAGTCTCTTCCTTGTACGAAATCAAGTGGCAAAAATAGGGGGAGAAAGATGTTTATGCTACTCTACTCTATACTACACTAAGAAGTAGGAAATGCGAAAGGAAGAACCAAACAATGAAATAATAACTAAGCTAAGAACAAAGGAAGAATGCTGGAATACAGAAATGGGAAAACCCCTAAGGGGTGGAGTGAGTGCACACATGCAAAGAGGTGGGTGTAGAATACATTCTTTAAGCTCATGAAGGTGGTGTTTATCAAGCATAGGAAGTGTCTAAATGTTATGGCAAAACCTATCAATCTATTCACCAACTTAGTTGATTAACATTTACATATGCAAGGTGTTTATTTCAGAACCTAAACAAGCATGAGAGGTGTCTAATCATTTTGGCAAAACTCATCAAGTTGTAAATTCTATCCTAAACAAGCAAGTATACATTCATGTTTAATCAACACATTGAAACTAAAGCATTCATCCCATTCTCTAATGCATGTATGTACATCTACTCCACCCCCCAAAGGGGATGGAACTACTCACTAAACATTACACTAATTATAAAACTAAGCAAAGAAAGCATATTAAAACTAAGCTAGAAATAAAAGACGATTAAACTAAAACATGCACAAACAATAAAAGAAGCATAAACAAACAATGAAAGAAACACAAAACTTTATTGATAAAATGACTCACATTAAAAGTAGCATCCTCCTACTTTAGTGTGTGCTTCAAGGCCTCACTTCTAGTAGGAAGAATAGCCACTTAAAATATGGAGTGATTACAAAAGGAGGTGAAGAGTTCTATTTATAGGCATGGAAAAAGCTAATCCGGGACAATCCCCCGATGTGGGACTAAACCAATACCACAACTAGCCTAAACAAACATTACTACACGTCCAGGAGAAAACTTGGTGGATTTGGGCCAAAAGTGACCACCAATTAGCGGTCTTGGACCGCCAATTGGCGGTCAAAAAGATCCGGATCCAGTTGAATCTTCTTCTGGGCTTTGCTTTGTGTATTTGGTGGTCTTGGATGCATCTACTTTGTTTATTGGAGCTCCGACCCGAATAGAATTGCCAAAATACTCCCCATGATGGTGTGGAGTTCATTGTTTTGCTCTTAGGTCCTTCTGTCTTGCGTTCAGGTCCTTCTCCCTTGCATCTTGGTCCCCAGATCTCACAATCCAGTCCTTTTTCCCAGCTTTTGGGTCCTTTTATGCTTCATCTCTTCAAACCTATTTATTCCTGAAAACTAAACATAAAACTCGTGACATAGCATTGTTTAGGTGAAAGATAATGGATATAAGATACAAATATAAGCATGAAATGATGTCAATCAGTCACCTATAGGAGATGGGGCGGGGGATTTCATCACCCTTTCTTTGGCCCAAAAACCACTTAATAAAAGAGCATTAATTAAATCAATTAGACGTTGGCCCCTAGGATTTCCATTAAAGAGAGGAAACCATTTAAGACCGTTATGGCCTGAACGACGTTGCCCATCTAGTCTCTCTAAGATTTTAGGAACCTCTGGGTTCTCGATTTCCTACAGACTAGTGGTCTTCGATGTTTAAGACTGTTTCGACCTGAACGTCGTTGCCCATCTAGTCTCCCTGAGATTTTAAGGACCTCCGGACTCTTGATTTCCTACAGACTAGTGGTCCTCGGTGGGACCTCGAAGTTAGGTGTCGTCTAGTGTTAATGACCTATAGTGGACTTTAGGCTTGCTTTGGCATTGATTGCTTAGTTAGGTTTCTAACCTTACTTATTCTCATGCTAGATTAAGGACTTCATCTCTTCTCTCCTGAGTCATTCTTTTATCATCTTCATGTCTCCGGATCTTCTCATCTACGAACACCATCTTTTAAATTGAAATTTTATTTATTGTCTTCAATAATAACTATCATTTTTCTTAATGTTTAAATTGAAATGGATCGAGAGTGGATTCTTTCAAATCGATTGAGTGATGAGTTTGAGAACAAAGTGAATATGTTCTTAGAGGTTGCCAAAAATCATTCAAAGAATATGAATGATAGAGACTGACGTATTGTCCATGCAGTAAGTGTCATAATTGTTAGGATCTATGGCGCTCTAATCACTAGATAATTACGGAATTAAAAATACTTATTGAAGGATTAAGGGAAGAGACAATTGCAAACCACAAATTCGTCGACACTGGAGTTTAGAGAGGTTTGGCACCACACCCAGTCCTAGTCCTCCTCGCAAGCCTTGCTCGATCCCTGAGCCTCGCTTACGGTTCCACTAACTAATCTCCGTTCCGGGTCGAGATCAACGTCGTTTACAACCACCGAGCCTCGCGAACAACCTCGCCTCGCTCTTGTCTCCACTCACAACCCGAGAGGAAGCTTCCTCGAACCTTTACAACTCTTTGGTGATTCTTGAATATGGAGATGGAATCACAATCTAACTAACACTCTATATTTGAGCACACTTGGATATTGATATGGAATTGGATATGCAAGTGGTGATGTTTTGGCTTGAGTGTTGAGGATTGCGAGCTTGAAGATGAAGAGGATTTGGCTTTGAGTATGGGATAGATAGGGAGTGTTCAAGTGTCTAAAAACCAACAAATGGGGTCCTATTTATAAGTCTTCAAGCTCTACTAGCCGTTTCGGAGTTGGTGGGGAAATTGACCAATGAGAAGCAAAATGTGACTTAAACTCGGGCAGATTTTAGACCAAGTTCGGTCGACCGTTCATGCAATGGTAGTCTGAGAAATGAAGGTTTGATTGGTCTGAACTTAGCTTACGGTTGACCGAATAGGGTTCGGATCACCGTCACCAACTTCCAGTAGCTATTTTCATTTTAGCCCTAATTAAGTTCAGTTAACCGAATTCCATTTGATTCACCATTCCAATGTGGGCAGTAGGATTGATTGGGATGTGATCTACTCAAGTTCAATTGATCGTGTATACTTCGGTAGACCAAAGTTAGGGCTGATAGTTAAGGCTCAAATAGTTGTTGGCTATGGTTGACCGATGGGTATTCGGTCGTCCGAATTAGGACAAATCAATTGGGCTCTAGGGACTTGATTCGAATGTGACCGTTGGAGCGAAGTCCAAAACGAGTCCAGTGCTATTCGGTTGACTGAAGGTGGTTCGGTCTTCCGACAGGGCAAATTCAAAGAACAACCTAATGTTTACTGGTGGGAAGTATTTGCATAACCGATAGGTGTTCGGTGGACCAAACTAGAGGGGTTTCGGTGGACCGTGAAGGGTTTGGTTTACCGAATCTTGACGGGACAAAATCCTAGTGCTCAAGTTTACATTAAACCTTATGGACTCAATAAATACAAAATTACATGTCTTGATCCAAAGTTTTGATTACAAGTCTTGAGTCTTGATGTCTTGGTCCCAATGCTCCTTTCCTTCATTGTCTTGATCAACCTATTAAGATGATTGCACGTATATAAGTATGTATGCAATGCATGTAATCATGTTTGCTCACTTTGATTGATTAGGTTGATTGATTAATATTAGTTTGATTAATCATCAAAATTAATATAAATTAAGGCAAAAAGCCAACAATAATATGTCAGTGCTGACTTTTCGGAAAATAAAAGATGATTTGTTTGAGAAAGGTTTCGACCCAAGTTACCGACAGTGGATATGGCACAGCAAAAATGAAACGTTTAGTTGTTCCAAGAATGACGGGGACAATGTTAGTGCGGGAGATCACTTAGAGGAAATGGTTCAGGATATAACTGACAAGTTTTCGCCCAACCCCGATCTACTTGGTAGTTTGTTGAATGACAATGAGAAGCCGTTGTATAAGGGTTGCACCAAATTTACTAGATTGTCAGTAGTGTTGAAGTTGTACAATTTAAAAGCCAGAAATAGTTGGACCATTGTCAGTTTCACATTACCATTGAAGCTATTGAAAGAGATGCTTCCAGAGCATAATTAACTGTTAGATATAACTTATGATGCTAATAAAGTGTTGTGTCCTATGGGAATGGAATATAGGAAGATACATGCATGTCTGAACGATTGTATATTGTATAGGGGTGAGTTTGAAAACTTACATTCATGTCCCAAGTGTAATGTTTCACGATACAAAATGAAACACAGTGGACTGAACCAAAATGTAGATGATGATGAGTTGAAAATCAATGGACCTCCTGTTAAAGTTTTGTGGTATCTTCCGATAATACCAAGGCTTAAACATTTGTTTACGGGTAAGGAGGATTCTAAAAACATGACATGGCATGCTGATCGTGAGAAACCAAATGATCAGTTGCTACGTCATCTTGTAAATTCACCTCAATGGAAAAAAGTAGATTACGACTTTCCTTTGTTTGGTGAAGAATCCAGGAATGTACGTCTTGGACTTTGTACAAATGGAATGAATCCTTTCGCTAGTTTAAGTAGCATTCACAGTTTTGGCATGTTATGCTTGTAATTTACAATCTGCCCCCGTGGTTATGCATGAAACGGAAATATATTATGTTGTCTTTAATGATTTCTGGTCCGAAGCAACCTGGAAACGACATAGATGTGTATTTAAGACCCTTAATTGATGACCTAAAGAGATTGTGGGATGACGGAGAACCATTTTGGATGCTTATCGTAACAGTCATTTGTAATGCAAGCAATGATTTTTGCACGATTAATGGCTTTCCAGCTTATGGTAATCTTTCTGGATATTCTGTCAAAGGTCATAAAGCTTGTCCAATTTGCAAAGAGAATACATGCTCCTTGCAACTGGTTAATGGTTCTAAGACAGACTATCTTGGTCATCGGAGATTTTTGCTAAACTCTCATCATTATCGTAGGTTGAAAACATTTTAACGGAAAACAAGAGTTTGAAAATCCGCCAGTTGAAATCAGCACTGAAAAGGTGTATGAACATGTAATGAGCGTTGAATGTGAATTTGGAAAACCGTACAAACGAGAAAGTGACAAAAGTCCTTGGAAAAAAGATCCATATTTTTTGATCTCCCTTACTGGAAAACTTTAGAAGTTTGACATTGTCTTGATGTGATGCATGTAGAGAAAAATATTTGTGATAGTATTGTTGGTACTATGTTGAACATACATTGTAAGACAAAATATGGATATAATGCTAGACTTGATCTTGTTGACCTTGGTATACGAGCAATGCTGGCACCAGAGAAGAAATGAGACCAGAACTACTTACCTCCAGCTAGTTATACATTGTGTAGAAAGGAGAAAAGAATTCTCTGTCAGTGTTTGCACGATATAAGGGTTCTACAAGGTTATTCTTCAAATATCAGTAGTCTTGTTGTTATGAAGGATTTGACACTTGTGGGGATGAAGTTTTACGATTGTCACACTCTAATGCAGCAGTTGTTACCTATAGCACTGAGATCCATATTACCGAAAGATGTTAGACGTGCAATAATAAAGTTGTGTTCCTTTTTCAACAAGATTTGCAGTAAAGTGGTCGATCACGTGCAGTTAGATAAGTTGCAGAATAAAATTGTGGCGACATTATGTCAATTGGAGATGTTCTTTCCACCTGTTTTTTCGACAATATGATTCATCTAGTTATTCATTTGGTTAGAAAAGTTAAATTGTGTGGACCAGTTTTTTTAAGGTGGATGTATCCTTTCGAGCGTTATATGAAAGTGTTGAAAGGTTATTGTAAAAATCGTCAAAGACCAGATGCTAGTATTGTTGAAGGATACATAGCTGAAGAGGTAATCAAGTTTTACACGGGATACCTAGCAAACACCAAAAGTATTGGACTTCTGAAGAATTGTCACGATGAACGTTCTGATGGTAAAGGGACACGTAGGATAAAAATGGTAAATCCAAATGGTGAGTACTTAATGACAGCATATTTCTATGTGTTGTGCAATTCTAATGAAATTCAACCTTACCTAAATGAACACATAGAGCTTCTAAAGGAAAGAAATCATTTATGGAGTGATCAACAAGTAATTAATAGTCACAATAAGAATTTTATCTCTTGGTTCAAAAAGGTGGCTTGCAAGCGTGATGTTTCTAAGACAATACAGTGGTTGGCCTGCGGTCCGCATTCTGCTATTATAAGTTACAATGGCTATGATATCAATGATATTCATTCTACACAGTATGTGAAGATGCCAAAAGTCTTGTTAGAACAGTGGGGTCACTTTAATAGTAGAGACTTTGCATGTGTCTAGTTCTAAAGATAAGAATAATGTATATGCCGACATGTCCTATTACGGTGTAATTGAAGACATATGGGAGCTAGACTTTGTTAAAGTCAAAGTACCTGTATTTAGATGCAAGTGGGCTGATAATAAAAGTGGAGTTCGAGTGGATGACTTGGGGTTCATTTTAATTGATTTTTCAAAAGAAGGATATAAAAAGGAGAACCTTTTATTCTGGTTTCCCAAGCAAAACAAGTCTTCTATGTGGCTGATCCATGTGATAAAAAATGGTCAGTAATTCCGGAAGGGAAGAAAAAAATTGTATCAGATGATAGTCTGATCGAGTATGAAGAGACACCACCTTTCTCTAAGCAAACACCCAAGTTGAACTCACTAGATGACAAAATAAATGTTGAGACTTGTATGTTTAGAGATGACCACAGTGAAGGTATATGGATTGAAAATCCATTAAGAAAAAAGAAATCGTAAAGGTGCAAAATGTCTTGTAATACATTATAATTATAACCAATGGATGTCTTGATTTTAGTTTTTAATGTCTTCATTTTACCTTTTATAGTAGTATGACTCCAAAAAAGAAACTCACTCCATCAGAGGCTGAGGTCTCGAAGACTTACAGTACATGATGTCTTTGCCTCATGAACGAGTTCGTGGTGAGAAGACATAGAGACGGTAGAATTCCAATCAAGTTGATGACCGTCTTGAGCCGATATGCATGTTGTTTGATAACTGGAAAAGTAATCTAGGGAGCCTAGTAATGGCCAAAGTTGACATCTGTTTGTCGAGTTGGGCCGAAGTTGATGATAAGCTAAAAGACACAATCTGGGATGGCGTGCAGGTAATGAGTTCATTATAATATTCTTTAGTTTTAATCGAACTTTTGAGATCTAGAAATTTAAAATGTTAACGTGTTCTAGGCAAGTTTTGAGTTCCAATCCACTGACAAGTTGAAGAAAAAGTGGATGACAAACATGTCGGTCCGTTGGAGGGACTTCAAAACAAATTTAACCAACAAGTATATATTCGAAGACTACCAGGACAGAAATCCATGTGATGTCTATAACTTTATCACTCTGAATAAATGGGAGCAATTCAGAAAATTGAGAGATAACTCGGAGTTTGATGTAACTAACTTTAATTTAGAATATGAACTTATTAAGTTACTATTTTAAATGATAATCTAATAAAATTGGTTTTAGGTCATCCGAAAGAAAAACAAAAAGATTAGATCTTCTAACATCGCATGTCTCGAGCGGGGTACGCAAAGTTAGAAGCACAAATGTTGGCTGAAAAATTGCCTTGAAGAAACAAGAGGCAATTGACTCCGTTATGAGTGATGAGTAAGCAAGCAACTTGTCTCCTCCTTCCCCCATAGTTCATTGTAATTCTTGGAAGAGAGCAATGGTAAACTCTAAAGGGGAGTACGTCATTGACGAGTCGCAAGCGATCGACTCAAAGATGGTAAGTTGTATCACTTGTATTTGTTATTAATTCATATTCAGTAATTTATATTTTTCAACTGTTGGTAACATTTATCTTTAAACTTTAGGACTCTCTGAAGTTGAGAGAATCCCAAGTCAAATTTGCTTCTGATGGCCGGAATGACTGCGATAATATTATGGAAAGACTCAACGGTCTACTTCGTCGACTGGTCATACCAAATGCCAACAAGAGATCACAAATTTGAAAATTGCGTTGCAACATGTTTTGGGGAGATTGGATCATTATTAGCCTACTTCTCCTGCCCGTCGTAGGACCACTCCTCCGGTGCAACCCGTTTCTTCCCCAGTGGTCAACCCTGACCGACGTTCTGATTTCGCGGCTCATTCTCGAGAATTGTCCCTCGTCGGTTCTACTCGAAAGTTTGAGAATGGATCTAGATGTAGTCTATTTGTTGAAGAGCCTGATCGAAGATTTGTGGGACACGACAAAGTTTATAACATCTCCAGACACCACTTCTGAGAGGTAGAAGAGGGAGAAGTGAAGGTTGCGGTGGGGAGTTGCTTAGACTCTGGTGCTCTGGTGCCAATTCCGGAAGAAGAGGTTGTTACCCTCGGCGATGCTATCGGTGGGTTCGTGAGGTGGCCTAGTCATTTAGTGGAGCTAAATGACACACATGAGGTATACTTTAATTTTGAAAAGAAATAAAATTCAATTTTGTTAATAATTGTGTTTTTTACGTTTGTATACATATTTGTAAAGTTTCAAACCCCCAGAGCAAATAGTGAAACAACCAACCTCCGATCAACATTAATTTGCTACCAAGTAGGTGCAAAATATTGTATCAATATATAGTAGGTAGGGAATCACAATTTTTAACTACCTGGGATTTGGAGAGAAGGTTGAAGGGTTGCCTCCGACTTTATACGTCACCAAAGATGATGTTATGCAGTTCTTGGCGATGGATCAAGTGTGCATAATGATTATCGACGTGCAAGTGAAGTAAGTATTTTCTTCTGTATAAGATGAAATGTTTCAAATAATTTTATCCTAATTATAACATTAAATGTAATTTTCACTCTTGTAGACACCTTCATGACATCAGAAGTTCAGTCTTTCTCGACGATCGACTATTTGGATTTGTCAGTCCATCTACCTATATATTCGGAAATGAGGATAAATCGGGACAACTTGGGACTCTCATGAAAAATCAAGGTAAAAGATATTATCTGCTCCTTTATCATGAGAGGTAAATTTGTTAATTCAAAGTAAGTGGAATTTGATTTTGTAATAAACTTCTAATTATATACATAAACAAGGCTCATTGGATGCTTGTCATTGTATGCCCCGAGACTAATTCGGCATATTGGTTTGATCCGGGGTCGATTAAACCAAAGGACTTCATGAAGAAACTTGTTTTATCGTAAGTTCATTTTAATCATCATATTTGTGATCCGTGTATTTTTATTAGTATTATGGATTTCATGTTGAATAACTTGTGTCATTCAGGATTATGAAGGTTTACACTTGATTAGTTAGCAGCAGAACAACCTCAAAAGTGGGAGTAACATGGCATGGAATGGGAGTAAGTTTTTTTCCTATTTTTGTTAATTAAGTTAAGTAATAGAACATATATTTAGCGAATTTATGTGTTTGTAGTACCGCAAACACACTGAAAATACGAAATGTGATTACTACGTGATGAGATACATGGAGCAAATCCTTGAAATTGCATCTCAAAATGTATCCCTATCTAAGGTAATTATAGATCGTTATTCAGTTGTATAATTATAGTTTCATTATTTAGATATTAATATTTTTAACTTGTATTTGTATAGGTCTTCCAACAGAATAGTAATCCCTACTCGCAACAGGAGCTTGATGAAACTTGTGAACGATGGGCTTGCTGTTTTATCTGAAACATGTTAATGAATTAAGAGGTTGCATTTTTTGTAATTTATTTAACATGTTTTACTTGTATTACAAATATACAATTTTATGTCTTAATATAATCAAACATTTTTTGAATGAATGTCGAGTGTTTGTGTATGTATGCCTCTAATTTCTATATGATTGTGTTTGTGGATGAATGTGTTGTGGATGTATGAATGTATTCGTGGATGTCTTGATTTTCTTGTGCAGGTTGAATGTGTTTGCTATGCAGGATGAATGTGTTGTGCAAGAATTTATGATTGTAACATTTCGTTTTTTTAATATGGTATGGGAATGGACGTCGGTTGTCACTACGAGCTGACGTCTATACGCAGGGAAAAAAGAATAGACATCGGTTGGTAGGCACAACCGACGTCTATGCCTAGAGGAATGGACACCGGTTGTACTCCATACTCGACTTCTATTTTCAAGGTATAGACATCGATTGTTAAGCAGCCGACGTCAATGTATATACGACATATACATAGACGTCAGGTCAAGGAAGCCTTAAATCCGACATATATACACCCGTATATCTGACGTATATTCCCTCATCTTTACTAGTGTTTCTTAATTTCCACCACCAAGAGTCATCTTCATTTTTATTTTCAGTTCAATTTCTTGATTGGCCTACTAATTGTTTTGTGGGTCATGCTTAAGGTTGAGAGATGACTCGTATGCTTTGCAAAAACAAAAAAAATCTTAAACACTTGTGTTACTATATTTTGATTAAACCTATTGATTCTCACGTTGAATGGGATTTCACAACATGCATGATTTTGGTACAGAGCTACTCACATTTCTGTTGCTACTTGCTACGTAGCGTCTTACAAGCAAGGACTGTGCCGGAAATTTGGACGAGGGGGATCGGAAATCTGCATAAAACGCGTAGAATAAAAATGTTCAAACAAAATCGCTTTGAAATAAGGTAAATAACATACTGCAGTTACCCTTTTCGAGTACGCAGTTTTAAAAACGGGTAATTATATCATTTAATTGAGTCAAGCATATCATTTTTTCTTTATCAAAAGACTTTTGATGGGTAGTGAAGAGGCTTTGGCCTTCTGGTGATGTGCCGATTAGAAAAGGGCCTATGATTTGCGTATTTATATTTATAATTGGGAATTTTATACTTCTCATTTGGTATTTTATCCAATTATTTAGGTAAGGTAAATGTGAAATAAGTTTGAAAACCCAAAGTCCAAGAAATGAAGATCTAAAATTCAGGGTGGCCGAAACATCTAAGGAGTCGAGATCTAAAATCCAGGGGATATTGAAGATCTGAATTCAATTGGGTCAAAATCAGAATCACCTATATCAACTAGGTAATTTCTCAAAATTCATAGGGACATAGGGTCATCTCGGGTTACAAGTAGTTAAATCATAAAGGGAAGAAAATGGACGTAGTTACAAAGGGTTTGGACATCAATGTAATAATTTCGGATATATTAATAAGAGACTTGAATCTGACTGCAAATAAGAAGGAACTTGCTTAATAGATCTAGTTTTTTCTTGAAAAACTTCATCTTTCCAAGCCAATTAGGCTTGATGTCGTGGTCAAAATTATGTAGACTTACATTTGGTCTACTTAGCGGCGGTGCCACGTGAGGGTCAGGGGGCTTGGGCTCCTCTAGATTTTGGATTTTTTTTTCTTCTAAATTAATTCTAACTAGGATAGTTAAGAGTTTGGCCCAATAAGTTTGGATTTTACCTAGTTAAGTATACTTGTACTTGATTTTCCTTTAGACTTTTTGTAGGACGTCATACAAATTATGTCCTCTAACTTAAAATCCTGACGTCTGCCCTATGTCTACTTATTTGGTCCTATCCAAGCAAAAAGTGTCGCTGATGACAACATTTTTGCAGCTATCATCGACTATTCTGGCCTCTCCTGAGTCTATTTTTGCTTCTGATTTTCCTATTGGCATATGATATTTTCGCTCGTAAAATTTGGTTTGGACCATCGTATTAGATTCAGATTTAGGTTTTAGGGCTAGAATACTATTTGAACACAACTGATCCATATAATGTTTTCTTCCCTAGTTTCTAACTCTAGCACCTAATTGGGTGTTTTGAAGTTTTGTTTCTTTATTACTAGTAGTTTGGTCTTTGTTTCAGATAATTATTCCTTTCGTGTAGACTATCTTAGTTTTATATTAATCTGATCTCCTTCCATGCTAATTAATATATATACATATATATATATATATATATATATACATATATTTATAGATATACACATCTCTTTTTTATGATGTCTAGTGACTAGCTCCATCCGAGTGGCAGTGGAGCTAGATTGATGTAGGATGTGTATTTAATGATAATTGTGTTATTTACCATGTTTTGTGTGTATAACCCAGTGTTTAAGGAGTAGATTTGAAGAGAGGTTAGAGAGAAGGGTTGTAGAGAGTGGCACGCTGGCACAAGACGTAATGACTAAAAAAGTAATAACAACAAGCAAACAACTCATTTTTTTAATGAAACAAAAGAAATTGCAAAATACCAAAAAAACAAAAGCAAAAATCCCTTGAAAATGCCGCATATTTTGCCACCAACTTTCCTTGTTAAACTATTCATCAAAGGTGTTTTTATCACACCTGTCTTGATAGATTCTCTTTTCCCTCACAGAAAACGATAATTGATACTTGGTAAACTATTGTAAGATCGAAAGGTTAGAATTCAATTTCATGAAGTAACTAACTCCGTTAAGGTTTTGCTAAACATTGGATGTTATCTTCTTCTGTCGTGAGAGCACGATTTGCCAAATCAAAAACAGAGACGTGTGTACAGCTTACAAGATATGAATTTACTACCAAAGCAACTTTCAGCTTAAGTATTTTAATGACCAAATCGTTTCGGCCAATTAGGGGTTTCGGCTAATAGACTACAAGATAATACGAGCAATGAACCAGACCAGGCTTTAATGGTCTGGGGAAAGAAAATTATATAGTTGAGCTCAGTTTTACTTAGTCATTTCCAAACTTTGGTAATTTACTGATGGTATTTGAATTTTTTTGGATTAAACTTCATTATGTTCTTAATTGATGTTGGAATTTTGATAAAAATTAAAACACCCTCTCTATAATTCTAAAGATAGCTGTCAATGTTGTTGCCGTCTAGTTCTTAGTAAGGGTGTCAATAAATATAGTAAATGAAGATAAACAATAATTCAGACATCACAAAAAAACCTTCATTGCGTGATATAGTCTTTCTGCTGAGAAATCAATCAATTTGAATAACCCTTTACTAGAAGTGTAGAACATGTTTGCAAGTCCGTGAATTATTAGAAGTAATTAACTCCTTAGTTATTGCTAATCAACAGAGTAATACCATCAGAAAGAGTCCTTTGTGGGCTACATGACATGCATGCACGTTGCAAGATATCCGTGCACGTGAAAGCCACAAAGAAGCCTTGTAACATTGATCTTCGCACGTCTAATTGTTTTTGGCAAAATATACAGCAGGGAGATGTTGAAGCAATAGTTTGATAACAAAAAAATGAAGGCTATAAAAGGAGGACCTTTGGTTGTCTACACATATCAAATATAGTTATAGTTTTCATAGCAATGGCTACCTCAAGGGTTGTAGTTGTTGCATTCCTGGTCATGCTCTTCTTGGGTATGACTTCCGCTGCTAGAACTTTGGCGGAGGGTTACGGTTCTGGGTATGGCTCTGGGGCTGGATATGGTGAGGATGGTGGCGGTGGAGGAGGAGGAGGTGGTGGTGGTGGTGGTGGTGGTGGAAGTAAGGGAGGTGGATACGGAAGTGGTTATGGTTCCGGATATGGTTATGGAAAGGGTAAAGGAGGAGGTGGTGGTGGTGGAGGCGGCGGTGGTGGAGGTGGTGGAGGAGAAGGAGGTGGGTACGGAGCTGGTTATGGCTCTGGATACGGTTATGGAAAGGGTGGTGGTGAAGGAGGAGGTGGAGGTGGAGGAGGTGGTGGTGGAGGTGGTGGTGGAGAAGGAGAAGGAGGTGGCTACGGAGCTGGTTATGGCTCTGGATACGGTTATGGAAAGGGTGGTGGCGAAGGAGGAGGTGCAGGTGGAGGTGGAGGAGGAGGCGGTGGAGGAGGTGGAAAGGGTGGTGGTTATGGAAGTGGTTTTGGTTCTGGATACGGATATGGAAAAGGTGATGGTGCCGGAGGTGGTGGTGGTGGTGGAGGAGGAGGCGGTGGTGGTGGAGGGGGAAATGGTTCCGGAAGTGGTTCTGGTTCTGGGTATGGGTATGGTAAGGGTGGTGGTGCCGGAGGAGGTGGTGGCGGTGGTGGAGGAGGAGGAGGTGGTGGAGGAGAAGGTAACGGTTCCGGAAGTGGATCTGGTTCAGGTTATGGATACGGAAAGGGTGGTGGTGCAGGAGGAGGTGGTGGTGGTGGTGGAGGTGGTGGTGGTGGCGGAGGAGGAAAGGGTGGTGGTTCCGGAAGTGGTTCTGGTTCTGGGTATGGATATGGTAAGGGTGGTGGTGCTGGAGGAGGAGGAGGAGGTGGTGGTGGTGGTGGTGGAGGCGGTGGAGGAAAAGGTAACGGTTCCGGAAGTGGATCTGGTTCAGGTTATGGATACGGAAAGGGTGATGGTGCCGGAGGAGGTGGTGGTGGTGGAGGCGGTGGTGGTGGTGGAGGAGGAGGAAAGGGTGGTGGTTCCGGAGGTGGTTCAGGTTCAGGATATGGATATGGAAAAGGTGGTGGTGCTGGAGGAGGAGGTGGTGGCGGAGGAGGTGGTGGTGGTGGTTCTGGGAAAGGATCTGGCTCTGGGTATGGTTATGGATCTGGACATGGTGGAGGTTCTTCAGGTGGAGGTGGAGGAGGTGGCGGAGGTGGTGGTGGCGGAAGCGGCGACTCTGGCGGTTATGGCAGTGGGTACGGCTCAGGCTATGGGTATGGCGGTGGGGGTGACAGAAAATAAGTGTCATGGTTTGCTTTCGTTTCTGATTTCTAGTCTTGATGTGATTGTTTGGTCGTCTAATAAGTTGCTTCAAACTTTGTGTGTCGCAAATGCTTTGATTTTGTAAACCGCAAATGTAATAAGCGGATGTTTATGTTTTACCTTTTTCTGTATTATGAGTATACTATACTCCTCTTTTGATTTCTAATTAATTTATAATTACTTGTATGATATCTTTAATATATTTGTAATTGTTCTTTCCTAGTTTTGTAATGATTTATTTGGCCAATGATAGATAAATAGTAAAGTTAATTGCAATTTACCTTCTTATCCTTTCACCCATTAGCACTTTGCACCACTTACCTTTAAGACATTGCAGTTTGCTCGCATGTCCTTTCATTTGTTGACAGTTTGTCCATCTATGTTAGTATTGAGTTCAAAAAAATGATCAAACCGCTCTTAACTCAAAATCCAAATTACCATGATTTTTTTATAGAAAAACATCAAAATGACCCCACAAACTATTTTGTTTATTTTTAACATTAATATTTTTTTAATGTTTTTATAAAATATTTTGTGGTAATTTTGGATTTTCATGTTGGGACAAGTTTAGTAATTTTTTGAGTCAAAATTAACACAAAGGGGTAAACTGCCAACGAATGAAAAGATGGGAGGGGGCACAATAAAGTTTTAAATGTCAAGATGGAAAGTGCCAACGAGGAATAAAAAAGGGGGCAAACTGCAATTAACCCTAAATACTAGCATTTAATGTTTGTTGGAGTTGATAATGTTTTAATAATTTTATATTAATCATGTCTTTGGAGAGTGTGGTATTTGATGTTTAGGGCATTGAGGAATAGTTCACTTTCAGACTCACAAGTGATTATCCCGAAACATTTTTAGAAAAGTAGGATGAGTTAGGGGATGGGTATAGTGTCATTATTTGTTGGTATCTACAGTGAGCATAGTACGTCAATGTAAAGTGTTTTACTCCTCCCAAAATTTGAAAACTCTAATATGATTATGCATTCACCAACTATGTAAACTTTCTGCGTGCTTTTTTTGTATAAGTTTTTTAATTTCACCCCTTTACGTACAGGGGCAGTGCCAAGATCTCAAGTCAATGAGACACAATTTACATGACATCGAGGAGAAAATTTAAGGCGGTCGAAAATCCAGTTTTGTATGATGTATACTTAATTAGGTAAAATCCAAAATTTAGAAAGGAGTTGACACAATCCAATTGTTTTATATTTAATTATATAAAATTGAAAATCCAGGAAAATGTGAAGGGCAAAGTCCAAGTTGGTACACATTTTAAAGGTGAAATCCAAAATCCAAGA
Source organism: Triglochin maritima (assembly GCA_963682175.1). Lineage (NCBI taxonomy): Eukaryota > Viridiplantae > Streptophyta > Magnoliopsida > Alismatales > Juncaginaceae > Triglochin > Triglochin maritima. The sequence continues at coordinate 39,257,036 of OY821779.1, forward strand.
GGGCTGGACCCTCAGGTCCACAGCTAGCACCGCCATTGTCTAAAGTCTCCTTCGACAACCTCCACGACCTTCTTATCCATGAATTTCACCCCAGAAGCATCAAGTTCTAGATTTGGTCATATCTCCGCAAATGTTGCAACCAAAACTCCAAGTACCTACAACAATAATTGCAATAATAATCGTGGAAGAGGGTGTGGACGCAACTATTTCAATACTCTGCCATCACAAACTTCCAATCTACCACCCTTGGGGAACAAGCCCAAACCTCAATGACAAGTATGCCTAAAATATGGTCATACTTAGGGGTGTAAATGAGGTGGGGTGGGGTGGGGTGGGTTTTTGCCGCACTACTACCTGCCTCACCTAAGTTAAGCGGGAAGGGGTGGGGCAAAAAAAACCCGCTACTTGCCCTACCTAAGGGTGGAATAGGCAGCGCAGGGCCAGTTAGGTGGTGCATTTTCAACAAAATAACCAAATGTAAAGTTAAAACTTGTCGTTAACAACATCATCAATCATCATCAACAACATATTAGGTAGCTAGGATTTAGAACAAATGCAACAACACAATAGATCAAGAGAAAACACATGAAAATCAAAACTAATTTGGAGCGCAAATTAGCCGATTAAGGTTCTAGTATTCAGGTATCGGGTTATGCGGGGTGGGTTGCGAGAAAACCACAACCTGCCCCGCTTATTATGTAGATTTTACGGGGTTGCAGGTTGGCAGGTAAGCCTTTTTTGCCCGCAACCCACATTAGACGGGGTGGGGCGGCATGTCAAATCCGCCCCATTTACACCCTTAGGTCATATTGCCCTTAAATGCCATCATAGATACCAGAACTACACTACTCCAACTAAAGTATTTCTATAAGCTTTTATTGGAGAACAAACTTCCTCTCCTATATATCATTCTAGACTAGGCCATCCCGCTTTTAAAATACTACAACATATAATTGACAAGCATAGCTTCCCTGTCAACAACTTTGCTGCATTTACCTTTTGTGATTCTTGTGCTGTCGGAAAATCTCACAGGTTACCATTTAGTTCCTCTACAAATAAAATCTCTGAACCTCTGCAACTTATTCCCTCATATGTTTGGGACCAACCCCAGTAACTTCGTATAATGGTTTTCGCTTTATGTAAGTTTTTCTGGATGATTTTAGTTGTTTCACATGGATTTATCCAATGGTTCAAATATCTGATGTTTTCTCTATTTCCCAAATATTTAAAACTCTTAATTGTTGAAAATCAATTTAATCAAAAAATTAAATCTTATCAAAGTGATTAGGGTGGAGAATATAAAAATATGTCTAAATTTTTAGAATCTAATGGAATAGTTCATAGAATTTCTTGTCCTCGTACTCACCAACAAAACATATCAATAGAAAAGAAATATAGACATATAGTTGATACTAGAGTGACCCTTGTAGCCCATTGTTCTGGTCCTCCACGATATTGTTTTGAGGATTTTGTTGTATCTTTGATTAATCGTCTGCCTACACCCATTTTGAAAAATAAATCTCCTTATGAGGTTATGTTCAAAAAAATGCCCGACTACTCTTTTTTGCAAATATTTAGATGTAGTTGTTATCCTTGTCTGAGATCATATAATACAAATAAACTTCAACCTAGGTTTATGCAATGTGTTTTTGTAGGATACAATTCTTCTCACGGGGGTAGACCTGGGTGTGCCGGGCCAGACCTTACCTCGGCCAAACAGATCGAGTCGGCCCGTCTAAATATTTTTAAAATACCTCCAAAAACTTTAAAAAATAACTACAATACCTCCAAAAATTACAAAAATACCTAAAAAATAAGAATACCGAGCATGATCACTGCCTAACGGGTTGACGGGCCCGACCTGGGCCGGCCTGGCTCGGTACCCAGGTTTGATAGGGGATGTTTTCATTTTGGCCTCTTATAAAAAATTTATATCCAAACGTGTTACTTTAATGAGGTTATTTTTCCTTGGGCTGCAATGCAACTTCCTCGACTAACTTCATTTTCTCTAGGGTGTAACTAGGGCAGGTATTACCTGTTTAACCCACCCCATTTAATAAACGGGTACAGGTACGGTTTTTGTACCCTCTTTAAAAAATTATACTCTTCATTGACAACGTGTTTGGTTCATAATATGGGCATGTGGATTTTTGGTTTACTTTTCACTTCAAGTTGGTAATTGTGATTTCATAACTATTGTCTCGAATTTGTTAATTAGTAGCAAATAATTTTAGATATTCAATTAAATTCGTTTTTATGTTATCACACACAATTCTTGTATGTATACATGATGGGGTTGGAATATAATTTGACTTCAAGTGAAATCGTTTCCATCCAAACACTTTCATACCTGGAATAGATTCTGAGTGAGAATCAGATTCTTTGAAATCAATCTAGAATCAGATTTTAGTGAAAATTGATTCTCTAGAATCGATATCCAAACGGACCTTTAGATATTTTCACAGATTTTCAAACATTTGTATTTTGTCACAACCCTTAAACATCCACTCGCACTATCCACTATGAGGGAAATCTAACCAACATGTTGAAGGGAATGTGTTCTAAAAGTTTTACTTTTAAATGTCAATTATTATGAATTGAATGAAAAAAAAATCATTTTGTTCCTTGTTTATGTTATTCATCTTTTAGAAGTGTTAAGGAAGAGACTATTGGTCCTTAACCGTAGAGCTCTAAAAGATATTGGTTTACATAAAACAAAAGATATTCGCAATCATGGTAATTAACATGGAACATTAATTACCGAGTTAAGATTGTCGTGTTGGTCATAGATCATGGTAGCTCTACAAGTGAGTGACAACACGGGTACACAAAAGAGGAAAATAGTACTTTTGTATACCGAATTGACCTAACAAGTAAAATATTATAGAAATGTGTTTCTGTGTCATTAATATTTTACTGTGACCTTGGTCCTTTGATATGAGACTTATATCCGATCGCTTAAGGAGTTCTTAATTAGACTAGTGTCTTGAGCTATCGATGAGTGTAGTGTAAAGGCATTAGTTGGTTAAGTATAACTTTCGTTGGAGAAGATAGTTAGTCAAAAGATTATCATTGCCCCTCTTAATTGAGTGATGATATTAGTGGGCCCCTTGATAAAGCAAAGTTGTAATGTGCACATGTGATTTGAGTTAAGTCACATATTTATAACTAGCTTAAAGAGATCAAGAAATGAATACTAATACAAAGATGACACAATACTACTTTGTGTGTATTCTTAATATCATGAGGCAAGGGACGGACACAAGTGGTGCACTCCATCACTAAATGGATCGGGTTTTGGTTCGAGTGCAATTAAGACATCTAACTAATTGGGAGCTATAATGTGTAGCTAGATACCGCTTATAGCTTGTGATATTAAGCTCTTAATATCACTGCCAACTTAGTTTAGATCCTCTCATAGGTCACACCGCAAAACTGGGAAACAAGAAATGGGGATTTTGAGTTCATAAGATGTGTCGGGTTTCATGTAGAAAATATGACACATGGGGTGAACAAGCAAAATCAAAATTATGTTGTGATTAATAACATAATTAGAATCTAAATTAAATTCATATGTGATGTAAATATTATGGGGTGTAATGATTGATCATTACATAGGATAATATGTTACATAAGTTGTGAATTTACTACTAATCCCGAAATGTCAAATTTTGTAGGGGTTAAACCGAAATTTGACAAGTCTGCAAAACAGTGCTCAAACGGTCGACCGGATAGCAGTAAACGGTCGACCGATCGGGCACGGTCGACCGGACGTGTCTCGACCGATAACAGGAAATTTTCATCTGTTCGAACGGTCGACGGAATGTGATCGGTCGGTCGACCGAACATTGCGATGGAATAGTTCTTGTTACGAACGGTCGACCGAGTTATAGAACGGTCGACCGAAACTAGGTTCGAGCGGTCGACCGAACCTTGAAACGGTCGACCGGTCCAGACGGTTTTGTGCAGAATTAATTTAAGAATTAATTAGATCATGCATGGAATTGGTCCATAATTGATTTAATTCGTGGCTAATATTATTTATTATTAAATAATGGATGGTTAGATGGAATTTTGCATGAGATCATGGGCAAGGGGTTGCACATGAATAGGTAATTTGGAGAGAGCTTATAAATACAAGCTTATTTCATTACCCAATTAATTCATTCATTATTTCTTGTGCAAAAATTCTCTCTCCATAATTCTCCACGAAAATCCCTTAATTCTTAAGTTTAGTTTTAGTTCTTAAGAGATCATCTTCTCAAGAGAATTAAAGAGGGGTTAGTAATTGGATTCTAAACCCTATCGGAGATTGAGAGACTAGCTTCCCTCTCTCCGATCTTGTTTAGAGTTTGGTGAATACTCGGAGGCATCCGGCGCAGCGAGGAGCATCCCCAACGTCTCCGAATCTTCAAGAAGTTTTAGAGAACTTCTAGGTATGAATTTCGGAGCCCATATTTGTTTTAATAAAGTTTTGAAATTAGATATTGAAACAAATTGATGCATGCATGAAATAAATTATAGAAAATTTAAAATTGATCCTTATTATACATAAAAATTTCGAAAATATATATGTATAATTAAACATGAAATCCTACACATGTTACACTGAGGCATCCAAATCATGTGAATGGCGTCATGCTATAGCATCTTAATACATTTCTCTTATCAGTAATGGTACTTGGTCTTTAATTCCTCCATCATCCTCCTAAAATATTTTTGGTTGCAAATGGGTATCATTAAGCAGCCAGCATTGACTATAATGAAACTTTCAGTCCCGTAATCAAGTTGACCATCGTTCGTGTTGTTCTTGCTTTGGCAAACAATTGGGATTCTTTGACAGTTGGAGATAAACAACACTTTCTTACATGACATCCTTGTTGAAGAAGTATACATGGATCAACCGTCGGGATTTCGTGATACCAACATGCCCAACCATGTTTCCAAACTTCATAAAACTATATATGGTCTCAAGCAAGCCCTACAAGCTTGGTTTCATGAGGTTGCAACAAAATTGCTTGAACTCGGCTTTTCTCTAGCCACATCGTATACTTCTCTCTTCATTATGATCGAAGAAGAAGTCACATTTCTTCTACTTGTCTACGTCGATGATATAATCATCACCGGGAAACAACCACAACTCATGGTATTGAATTTGATACGCAGATTGTAGAGAAAGAAGAAAGTATTGAATATGTTTTTGTTATGTTATATCCTTACATGATAAATACAATTTTTATATAGTACCGGATCCTTCTTTCACGGAGGATAGGGACCGACCTATGGCTCATGGCGTCACTCCAACGATATATGAATGCTTGACCTACATAGCCGTTGGCTGGAGATTTGTGTGTTATTTCTTTCCTTGTGAAGTTGTTGCTATAGATGATGATTTGGCGAGGATGGAGCTGAGCTAACGGTCATGTCCAGGTTAGGTAAGTTTCTCAACACGCCCCCTCAAGCTGGGTCTGAAATAAGTTGATGGTTCCCAAGTTGTGAAGAATGCTTGAAAAAGTTTGGAGATCAAGGGCTTTTGTGAAGATGTCTGCGAGTTGATCCTTGATGGAGACGTATGGAACTTCTATTTACTTTGACTGTATTTTTTTCTCTTATGAAATGATAGTCAATCTCTATATGTTTGGTCCTTTCATGAAAAAACTGGATTTGAAGCGATGTGTCGTGTTGCATTGTTATCACAAAACATATTCATTGGTTCCTGGGTGTTGATGTTCGTGTCTTTTAGAAACTAGTTGAGCCAGATTAATTCGCTGGTGGTGGAAGCCATTGCACGATATTCTGCTTATGCACTAAATCGGGCGACGACATTTTGTTTTTTGCTTCTCCAAGTTACTAGGTTGCCTCCCACAAAGGTGCAAAAGCCAGAGGTGGATCTCCGATCGTGACTTCCTGCCCAATTATGGAATCAGAGTTATTATTTTTCATCCAAAGTCATCGTCCTGGTGTTACTAGGAGTAACCACAAGTTACTAGGAGTAACCAATTATGGAATTAGAGTTATTGTTTTTCATCCAAAGTCCTCGTCCTGGAGTTTATTTAAGATAGCATAGGATTTTGTTTATGATGTCTACATGATGAGTATGTGGAGAGTGCATGAATTGACTAACTATACTTACAGCATAGGTGATGTCAGGACGAGTGACAGTGAGATAGATTAATTTTGCTACGAGTATTTGAAATTGACGGACGTCACTTAGGGGTGTACCGTCAGTGGGTCCTACTTTTTTGTTGGTTTTGATAGTGTGTTAACGGGTTTAGCACCTATTTTACCTGTTTCTTTGAGGAGGTCTAAAATATATTTCCTTTGGGAGAGAAAAATACCATTTTTTGAATACGCAATTTCTATTCCGAGAAAATATTTCAAATATCCTGTCTTTTATGTCAAATTTGGATTTCAAGGTGTACCGTCAGTGGGTCCTACTTTTTTGTTGGTTTTGATAGTGTGTTAACGGGTTTAGCACCTATTTTACCTATTTCTTTGAGGAGGTCTAAAATATATTTCCTTTGGAAGAGAAAAATACCATTTTTTGAATACGTAATTTCTATTCCGAGAAAATATTTCAAATATCCTGTCTTTTATGTCAAATTTGGATTTCAAGTAATTCTTAACTATACTTATTTCTTGATCACTATCTCCTGTTATTATGATGTCTCTACATATATAAGTACTATGGTTGTAATATTATGACTATGTTTAGTGAACATGGATGCATCAGCAGAACTTTTCAAAAACCCGTAAAGGAGGAGAGAGTGACTAAGTTTGGCATACCATGCTCGTGGTGACTGCTTCAGTCCATATATAGACTTATGAAGCTTGCATACCTGGTGAGGAACCATTGTGTAGCCAAGAGGAGGAGTCATGAAGACTTCTTCTTCAAGATTTTCCTGTAAGAAGGCATTTTTGACATCCATTTGGAAGAGATTCCACCCTTTGTTTACAACTACAAATAAGAGAACACGAATAGTGTTCATTTTGACTATAGGTGCGAAGGTTTCTATGTAGTCAAGACCATATGTTTGTGTATACAATAGGTTTTATGCCCTTCAGCTACAAGGCGGGCCTTATATCTCTCAATTTTTCCATTACTATGATATTTGATTTTATAGATCCATTTACATCCAATAGGTTTTATGCCGCGTTGTAATGGAACTAAGGACCACGTTTTGTTGGTTTCTAGAGCTCTTAGTTCTTCTTTCATGTCATTGCCCCAATTTGAATTTCCTATAGCTTCATGGTATGAGGTGGGTTCCTTATTTTTGTCTATTTGAGTTAGGAAGGTTTGAAATTTATGAGATAGTTGGTTATAGGACAAGTAGTCCTGAATAAGATAGGTGACCTGTGACACAAAATAATCGTTAAGTCTAGCAGAAGGATGAGTTGGACGAGGGGACCTCCTTAGTGGAGGTTCATCTTCATTCCCCCCTTCATCGCCAGTAGGAGGATCTTGAGGCGTGTCTTCGACTTGCTGAGGAGGATCTTGCAGAGTGACTTCGACTTGCGGGATGTGTGGATGATTCGGAGTTGTTTTGAGCAAGTCTATGGTGGGAAGCGGGACCGCAGCGGAAGTCTCGTAGTCTTCGTCAGTTTTAAAGAATGATTCATTCTCAAAAAAAGAAACATCTCTTGAAACATATATTTTACAATTTTTGGGGTCATAACATTTGTGCCCTTTTTTCTAAGAGAATATCCCAAAAAAATACATTTGACATAAATATAATCCAGCTTGTTCTCCTTTTTCCTGTGAACAAAGCAAATGCATCCAAAGATTTTAAGGTGGTCAATGGTTATTTTCTTATTATGTAAAATTTCTAGGGGTTGTTTATTACCAATTGTGGGACTAGGAAGACGATTAATAATATAAGTTGCAGTGAGAATAGCATCAGACCCAAAAAAATTGGGAACATTATTTTGAAAAAGTAGGGAGCAAGTAACATTTAAAAGATGTCGATTTTTCTGTTCAGAAATCCCATTTTGTTGAGGAGTATTAATACACGTGGTTTGATGAAAAATTCTTTTTTGTTTTAACAAATTTTGAAACATATTACACATGTATTCCAAGCCATTGTCAGATCTAAAAACACGAATCTTAGCATTATACATGTTCTCAACAAAGGCAAGAAATTCACAAAAGACAGTGTAAGCATCCGATTTTGTTTTTAACAAGTAAATCCAAGATTCAGGAAAAATCATCGATAAAGCTAATTAAATAACGAAAACCATTATGAGAATCTACGGGAGCATGTCCTCAAACATCAGAATGAACTAATTCAAAGGGAATTTGAGTTTTAGTAGTGGAATTAGAAAAAGGTAATCGAGTTTGTTTTGATAAATGCCAAATATTGTATAATAGTTCGGAATTAATAAAAGGAAATAGGCATTTTAAAACACTATAAGATGGGTGTCCCATCCTTTTGTGCAAAAGTTCGTGATTGGTTGAGGACCCAACATGCAAGGCTTTATTTGGGGGTTCAAGGACATATAACCCATTTAAGAGAATGCCCCTACCAATCATCCTCCCTATGGTACGGTCCTGAAAAATGACAGCATGAGGAGTAAAAATAACATTACAATTAAGTATTCTAGTAATCTTGGCGACAAATAGCAAGTTTGTATCAAAATTAGGAACGTACAAAATTTTATCATGAACATTATTAATTAATTCTGCATCTCCTATGCCTTTAATTTCAACTTGATTACCATGTGCTACAGTAACAATTTTATTTAATCATTTGAGATTTATTTTTTATATTACTTAGCGTAGTAGGGTCCCCAATCATATGATCAGTAGCCCCAGAATCTATAATCCAATGTTTCATATTAGATTTAACTCCTGAAAGGGCATGAATATGAAAATCAAGTTTATTTTCCATACCTAATAGATTACCTGTTCTGGGGCTGTTCTTTTGCAAATACTCATTGAGGTTGCCCACCAGGGCACTTATTTGTTGTGGATTCGGATGTCCACCACCAGCCAGCCTGTCTCGCGAGCCAAGCCCATTTAAGCTCTGTCCATACGCATTCGGGTTGGGAGAAAAACCGATTGAGCGATCTGGAGTATAAAACCTGATATTGTTTCCATTTTCATCACTTGTGTTAGGGTTAGGGTTTTGGTTGTCTGAGTGGCTACCACCGCCTCTGGGTTGGCTGGCGCTGCCACCGGCGATCCCGTCCACCATATTTGCTCTCGCATTCCTTTCTCCGTTCTTGGGTGGCCTGAGATGAGGGAAAAGAAACCAACATGAATTTTTATTGTATCCTTGTTTCTTACAGTTTTCGCAGGGTTTGTTTTTTGTTGCCGAATTGCCTTTTTGTGTTGTTGTTGCCCTGAGCTTGGTTGTCGGAGTTTGTACTAATGTTGTTGATAGTCATGGTTTTCTTCGTATTTTCTCGCGCTGAATGTGGATAGTGATGGTCGTGAGGCTCGGTAGCTCTGGTGCCATGAGGATCTGAGATTGTATGGCTTCATAGCTGGGGTCCAATCCCACCAAAAACTGATAGATTTGGTTCTGTTCTTGTCAGATTTGGATGGTTTTGGCGTATGTGGTTGGGGGTTCATAGATCCTCAACTCATCCCATCGTCTTCTGAGAGTACCAAGGTACTTAGTGATGGAAGCGACGTTCTGGCGTGTCTGAGAGATTTCTTGTTTGATTTTGAATACATGCGCAAAAAATTTCGTCTTCCCATAGTGGTCATAAACGGAGTCTCATAGTTCCTTTGCGCTTTCTTTGTATATAAAGATCTCACCGATGTTGGATTGCATGGACGCAATGAGCCATGACATGACTTGATGGTCCATCGTTTGCCATTCTTCTTGCTTGGTTTCCGTCCCTGCTCCTTTAGGTTCTGCGGTCTTCCCCGTGATGTGGCTAACCCTCCCTCGGCCGCTGAGGGAAAGGGTCACCCTCTTGCCCAAGAGAGATAGTTGGTCCCATTCAGGAGAGTCGAGACAAGGTGTTGGGATGTAGCCGCCTCTGGGTGGCTGATTCCAGTGTCGTCCCACATGTTTTAGTGTTTTTTTGGGTCTGGATATTGGTTGTAGTCAGCCTTCAACCCCTTGTATGAGGTGACGCCGATGATGACCTCCGGGAGGTTCTGAGGTTGGGATGTTTTGTGGATCAATGCTTCGATACCATATTGAATTTGATACGCGGATTGTAAAGAAAGAAGAAAGTATTGAATATGTTTTTGTTATGCTATATCCTTACATGATAAATACAATTTGTATATATATGAATGCTTGAGCTACTACATAGTTGTTGTCTAGAGATTTGTGTGTTATTTTTTCCCTCGTGAAGTTGTTGTTGTAGATGATGGTTTGGCAAGGACGGAGCTGAGCCAATGGTCATGTCCAACTTAGGTAAGTTTCTCAACACAATTATCAAGTGATTTTAGTCCTTAATTCACGATTCTCATAAAATACCTTGGTGCACTTTATCAATTTTTTTGGGCATTGAAGTTCAACATACTATTGATGGACTCTTTCTTCGTCAACAAAAATATATTTCGGGGGTGTTTAGTTGGGATGCTTGGAATGGAATGGATTTCATTCAATTCTGGTATTTGATTTGCTTATTTTAAGCCCATGAATAGGAATGAATTAGAATTCATTGCACACTCATACCCCTTCAATCAGAAACCTACCCACCCACCTCGGATTAAAAATCCATTCCACATTTCCACCCCCATGAAACCCTTCCACAGCATCAAACAAACCCTTCCATCCCCATCCCCAAACTCATCCCATCTCCTCCTCCCATCCCCAAACCCACCCCCTCACTTCATCCCCAGCTGATTCCCACCCACTCTCTTCATCACACGTCGTCCCCACCCTCGTCCCCATCCCCATCCCCAAACTCATCCCCAACTCTACCGCCCTCCCTTTCCTCCGTGACGACCCGGCTGGGATCCACCGTGGCGACCCATCCCTCCCTCGCTGGGAGTCCTCGCCACCATCTCCCCTACAGAAACTTCATCTCCCAAGTTTGCATATGCCGATTTCCTTATTTTTGTTCATTTCGATTTTGCATCACCTTATTTTGTCTCGACCCGGTGACATTTGGCTTTCTTTTAATTCATAACCTTTAGGAGAGAAAAATAATTTCTTTTATCTTGCGATGCTATGTACCTTCTATATTTGTACAATCAAATTTTTTATCTTGCGATGCTATGTAACTTTTATCTTGGCTTATATAGTGAATTGCATGATCAAAATTTGCAACTTGCAAGGATAAGGTTCACGGTCTTAACATTATTTTTAATAGAAAACTACCATTATCAAGAAAAATTGTTGTAAAAGTTGTTATGTTCAAGTCTTCAATTCAGACTGACATGCGCAGATTAAATCCTCATGACTTGGAGATTGAAACCTGTTTAGGTGGATTGTCTCTTAAAAGAACATTTCTTCCTTTTCATTCCGTTATCTCCTACAAATTGGGGTTGGGGGGGAAAAGCATAAAGAAAAAAAATCACTAATTTCCAACTTAGAAATTCCCAATTTATGCATAATCCGTAGATCTATTTTTGTCTTCTATTTTGTCCATAATCCATAGTTGCAGTCCTTTTGTTATGTTGTGATGATATTGTATATGATCATGTACGGAAATGGCTTCATCACAATTGACCTTAATAGGAAGGAAGAGGAAGAAACAACTACAATTGCTCGTTATGATTATTACACTCATAAATCTAGTGACTATTATGTACATGATGTTGTGTAGGTTAAGTGTGACTATGCATAAGATTGAACATCCACATTACAACAAGAGAGAAAAGAAGCGTCGTAGATTAAATAATTTAAATAGGTTGATTACCGAAAGTGATATAATTTGTAAGAGTGAACTTCGTATAGATCGGAAAACCTTTACCGTTCTATGTGAGATGGTTAGGGACATTGGAGGGTTGAGTGGAAGTACAAATATGTCCTTACAAGAAATTGTTGCCATATTTTTATATACACTAGCACATCATTTTAAAAATAGGACAATATCAAGTTATTTCATCCGAAGTGGAGAAACCGTTAGTAGAAACTTCCATCGTTGTCTACTTGCAATTCTTAAATTGCATAATCACTTGCTGAAAAAGCCTACACCTATTCTTGAAGATTGTGAAGATGACAGATGGAAATGTTTTAAGGTACTGTTTATTTTGAAAATATTTTCTATGAAACCCAACCATTATACTTTACATGTAAAACTGAATTTCCTATTTTGGGATATTGGAATTGTGTAGGAGCCTTAGATGGTACATATGTTAGTGTTCAAGTACGTAATGAAGATCGACCAAGATACCAGACAAGGAATGGTTCTATTGCTATGAATGTATTAGGCGCATGCAACCATAATATGGGTTCTATTGTTTCCAAGACTTTTGAAGATATTGATGGTCAAGAGAAGGAGTTGGTCGACCTTGAAAATGATGAAACTAGTGGTGATCATGAGATGGAGGAAATGGAGTCAGTGAACCAATCAACTCAACATTTTCCAAGTGAACCAAGTACCAAAAAGGCAAAGAGGGAGAAGACACCGAAGGCAAAAGGGAAGAAGATGGTTGTGGACTTAACTTCTTCTGTGTGTAATATGTCTTCTAACTTGTCTAATTTTATGAGCGAAATGAACACTCATCTTTCAACCATTGCAAGTGCTATGTCTACCACTCAGCAACATGAACAACTTCTCATGGCTCGTGAACAAGCTATTATAGCTCGTGAACAGGAACTGGAGAACCAGAAAAAGAATTTGATAAATGAGCTGCTTAGCATTGATGGGCTAACTAGATTTGAAGCAATATTGGCTGCAAAAAAATAGCCTCAGACTCGAGTAATCTTTCTCTCTTTTATGAGAGTCCAGACGAAGAGTGGAAGAAAGAATTTCTTATCAACATGATTCATCCTAACTTGCCACCTCGTGGTAGTAGTGATGCTTGATATATTATATATGTGTTTGTTATTTTTGTCGTAATTCTAGACATGTGTAATGTACTAGAGACATATTTGGTAAACTCTTGGATGTTTTTTTTTGTTATTCGGACATATATGATCGTGTACCAACAATATGAATGTTTAATATACTATATGGTGGTTATATTATGGAAGTTGTATATGTTTGTGCAATTTTTAAGTGTGAATAGATTTGAGCAAATATTAATGGTAATTTTTCTATTTAATATAAAAATTAATACATATTACATGTTGAATATTAATGGTAATTATGTATTCATAGGATGTTAATATTTCGACTATTGAATACATATTATATGTTGAAATAATAAAGAAAAAAGAAAATATATGACTCCATTCCTGGGTTAAACCAAACAACATGAATCAAAGTCAGAATCCATTCATGATATAAACCAAACACTGAAAATCAAGAATGAGAATGATATTCATTCCATCCTAGTATGAGATTCTCATTCCATTTCATTCCAAGGTAGTCAACCAAACACCCCCTTAGGATATTCTTCAAAGATCCAATATGTAGACAACGAAACCCCTTGCCACCATAGCATGTTCCTTTACCAAGCTCTCTAAATTCATCGTTGATCCAATAAAAGATTTCACTCTCTACCAAAGTATTGTCGGGGCTCTATAGTATGTCACCATAACACAAACTGAGAATGTCTTCTCCGTAAGTAAGTATGACAATTTATGCAAGCACCAACCGAACAACATTGGACCGTTGTTGAAAGAATTCTCTGTTACCTTAAAGACATTATTCGATATGGCATTCACTTCCATCATTTTTCTTTCCTTCACCTTCAAGCCTACTCCAACACCGATTAGGCAAGTTGCCCTGATGATCGTCGTCAAAGGAAATCAAAACTTGTAGTAAGAAATACTACATAACTCGAGTAGAGCAAAAATTATGCAGTGGAATGAAAAGATCTGAAACACAACCACAAGCACGTAAAAACACATGAGTAAACCACGAGACACACAATTTACGTGGAAAATCCAATCCTGGTGTAGTAAGGGGAAAAACCATGAGGCAAACCGACAAACAATCCACTAACCAAATCAACTGGATACACGAAATTATTCTTGGGTTTTGCCCAAAACCAAAGGTATTACAATTCCTAGAAATGAACTAGGATTATATACAAATTCCCTTTAGGGTGCAGAAACCCTAGATTTTTCACTCCCAAACAATCACCACCACTTGTGGAGATCGATGACTTAGATTGCAAATGGGAACATCGGAATTAGAATGACACGTGAAAATGAACTCAAACGGGACCAGAACCACTACTTTCTTATTTCTCTTTCTTCTCTATGACTGACCACACTTGGTTTTCACGAAAACTGTTCAAAAATTGTAAGTTCAAAGCCACAAGCGCACGACTGCGTTGAAACGGTGACAAGTATTGGTCGTGTCCACGAGAAGCGAGTGTGGGTCATCGTCTACCATACTCGAGTGGGGGAGCAAAATGAAAATTTGGTGTATCAAAACTAACTAACTAATGCGACACAAATTGAGTAAAGAAACCTAGCTAATATGACTAGTCCCGTAGGATGTGGAAAATGCATGCAAAAGTGTAGATGTGTGGTACATGTGTGTATACAATTAAGCACTAATGACATGCATTCCATGGAAATCTTATATTGACCACAATCTTAAGGGTGTCTTTACATGGATTAAGATTTAACACAATCATTAAAACATACAAAACGCTACACATGATAAGGTCCAAGATAACCACAAGTTACATGTCAATATTATCTCTTTATTCACTCAAATCTTATCATCACATCAGCATTTCCCAATAAGTGGACCCACTAAGCAAAACATGTGCTAAGCATCTATTACGACCGTTAACACATTAAAGGCAAGAGAGAGAACATTCCTTCTATTTGAAACTCATACGGGTATCAAGCTGCTCATCAAAATGTCTATGGAAATCATTTGGAACTCCAAGATTCATATTAAAACACACATAAATCTAACAACATCCACACTTCACATCATCCTCCACCCCACAATGGGGATGAATTACTTACTAATCATCTCATTAACAAAGAAAACAACAAAGTAAAAACAACACGGGTTCAAGTAAAGAGAACTAAATCTAATCAACACAAGAATGTAAATAACGAAACCAAAATTTAATTAATGAAAGATGCTTACAAGATTATGGTCTTTTCATCTCATCTACTACTCTACTAACCAAGAATTAAGCATACCCTACGGAGGAGAAAGATGAAGAAAAAGAGAGATGGAAGGGTTACAAGAGTATTTATAGAAGATTAGAAGGTTTGGATCAATCTGGACGCAATCAAACAATTGCAAATCAAGTATGGATGCTCCGAAGTGTTCCTACCAGAATACCTGACCCGCTCCAAAAATTCAGGTGGTTGCCTCCTAACTGGATCCGCCATTGGCGGATTTGGATCTGCTATTGGCGGGTGTTTTGGGTATGATCTACCCTAAATTTCAACATAAGGTTAAGTTAATCACTTGAGCACGTAGGGTGCACCCTTATCCGTTGGGTCGAGCCTGTTTGGTCTGAATTGTATAATTTCTCCACAAACTCGTGAGATTATGGACTTTTTGTAACCAAGATATTTTCTTTATAATCAGGTTCCTCTGAGTTTGCAATCTGGTCACTGGTCATTACAAACATGTCCAAAAAACTTCCAAATCAGTCATTTTTCTTGCATCTGTTCATTTTGCTTCATTTTTTTCTTCTTTATTACCTAAACCCGGAAATACATGAAACAACTCGAGTAGCACAAATATGGGGTAAAATAAAAAAAATATATAACATGAATGCATTATATGATATTCTATTGATTGAAAACAACTTAAACCCTTGCAATGCACACACAAAACAAACTTTGGTTTTTTTTATTTTCCATGGGAAAATTATAGACATTTTTCTAGGTTCCTTGATATCACAATATAAGGACAAAGTTGGGTTTACTTTATTCCAGCTCGTCGTTCAACATACCACTAGATATCATCCACTGGTGCAGAAAAGGGAATATACGTCAGATATTCGGGGTATATACGTCGGCTATACGGCTCCCCTGACCTAACGTCTATCTATGTGTCGTATATACCTAGACGTTGGTCACTTAAAACCTGACGTCTATTCTCTAAGTATAGACGTCGGTTGTTATGTATACCCGATGTCTATACTTAGCGAATAGACGTCGGCTGTTATGTACACCCGACGTCTATTCTATAAGTATAGACGTCAGCTACATCTTAACTGACGTCTATGCTCTAGGTATAGACATCGGTTTTAAATGATAACCAACGTCTATTTTTTTTACTAGGTACAACCGACGTTTATACCCTTACCAGATTAAAAAAATACAAAACGTAGCAATCATAGATTCCTGCAAAACAAACACATTCAACCTGCACAAGAAATTCATCCACAAACACAAATACATACACACATTCATCCACAAATACATACAAGCATACATATACAAACAATCTTTCAACCACAAACACTTGGCATTCACAAAGATGTTTGAATTAAAGAGATGACAATGTATGTTGGTAATACAAGTAAACATGTTAAATAAATTTGCGTGTTTATTTACAAAGAAAGTGTTATTGATATAAGAACCTCTTAGTTCATTAACAAGTTTCTGATAAAATAGCGAGTCCATCGGTCGTGATTATCATCAAGCTTCTGTTGCGAGTAGGGATCACTATTCTTTTGGAAGACCTATATAGATACAAGTAAAAAATATTAATATCTAAATAATGAAACAATATTTATACAACTGAATAGCGATATATATTATCTCGGATAGGGATACGTTTTGAGATGCAATTTCTAGGATTTCCTCCATGTATCTCATCATGTAATACCCACATTCCGTATTTCCAGTAACTTCACTAAATATATATTCCATTATTTTATTTAATTAACAAAAATGGGAGAAAGAACTTACTCTCATTCCATGTCATGTTGCTCTCGGTCTCCTGCCACCTAACACTTTGTAAACCCTCATTGTCCTGAGTAGCACAAGTTATTCAACATGAATTCAATAATAGTAATAAAAATACAAGGATTACAAATACGATGATTAAAACAAACTTACGTTAAAACAAGCTTCTTCATGGATTCTCTTGGTTTAATTGACCCCAAAGGATCAAACCAATATGCCGAATTAGTCTCGGGGCATAGAACGGCAAGCATCCATTGAGCTCTATTTGTATATATAATTAGAAGCTTATTACAAAATAAAATTTCACTTACTTTGAATTAACAAATTTACCTCTCATAATAAGGGAGGAGATAATTTTTTTGCCTTGTTCGTTCATCTACGAACACCTTCTTTTAAAATTTCAATTTAGAAGAAAGTGTTCGTAGATAAGAAAATCCGAAGACATGAAGATGAGAAAAGAATGACTCGGGAAAGAGAAGATGAAGTCCTTAATCTAGCGTGGGAACAAGGAAGGTTAGAAACTTAACCAAGCAATGAAGGCCAAAGCAAGCCTAAAGTCCATTATAGGTCCTTAGCATTAGACGACGCATAACTTCGAGGTCCCACCGATGACCACTAGTATGTAGGAAATCAAGAACCCGGAGGTTCTTAAAATCTCAGGGAGACTAGATGGGCAACGAGGTTCAGGCCAAAACGGTCTTAAACAGCGAGGACCACTAGTCTGTAGGAAATCAAAAACCCGGAGGTTCCTAAAATCTCAGGGAGACTGGATGGGCAACGACGTTCAGGCCATAACGGTCTTAAACGGTTTCCTCTCCTTAATGCGTCCGGAATCCTAAGGGCCAATGCCTAAATTGATTTTATTAACGCTCTTTTATTATGTGGTTTTTGGGCAAGGGAAAGGGTGATGAAATCCCTCACCTCATCTCCTATAGGTGATTGCCCCTAGGTATTTTTCATACCTTAATCTAACAAACAACACACCTAACAAACACTCACCTCACTCTTGTTCCAATGCAAGTCCTACTAACTAATGTGTGCTTTCTAATGAATGATGAGTGAAAAAGATTACGTACCTTACGCCAGCAATCTAGGACAGAAATCGTAAAATAATAAATAAATACGATGAATGAAAAGTCATATATGATGAATGACTTAGCAAATATTGTCTAATCTTTTGTTATAGGTTATTAAATGCCAAGTTGCTTAAAGGGGTCGATGAGTTATTAGAAACTAAACATTTAACTAAACAAAATAAGCCCAGCAAGTGAGACAAGATCCGGAGATATAGTCTCTCCTACTATCGACAAAGTGGGCAACGCCGATCAGGTCATGACGGTTGTGACCGGATCACTCTCCTAATGCGCCCCAGTCCTAGTGGCCAACGTCTACTTGATTTTAGATTAAGGCTTCACTTAAGTGTGGTTTGTGGGACTAAGGGAGGGGTGATCAAATCCCCCACCTTATCTTTAAGACTATAGGTGGTGCCCCTTAAAAAATGTTTTGAAATCTTAGTTTAGCAAGCAACTCACCAAACAAGCACTCACCTCACTCTTGTCCCGATCCACCTTACTAACTAATGCATGCTTTAACCATGCATGAATGAGAGAATGGGTGCACGTACCTCACGTCAGCAATCGACAACAAGAATGTAAAGAAAGAAAAGACAAATGCGTGAAAGGTCTACAAATGATGCATGACCTAGATTGCAAGAAGTCTAATCTTTTGTTTTGAGTTTTATGGTCCAAGTTGCCTTGAAAGGGGGAATTGATTCATCTGGGAGCCAACTACATATCACAACATGCAAAATTGAGTTCCCAGATAACTAAAATGACCACATAAACAACCAGAACAAAATTGGAGCAAACGAAGCTCACCAGGCCGCCAGTTGGTTGTCTCAGACCACTGATTGGCGGTCACTTTTGTGTTTTTCGTCCTCCAATTTCTCCACTTTCCTCCCCTTGATCCTGAGGATCCCTGAAACAAACCAAACAAAAAATTAAACCCACTCGAATCGTCCAAACCGAAGTCTGGACAGAGCACCTCCCCGGCAACAACGCCAAAAACATGATTGAACATTTTAATTAACCGTAAGTGTACGGCCGCGTTGAAGCGGTGACAAATACGGGTCGATCCACAGGGAGGTGTGTCGACTTTGGTTAGTTCGAAGGCGAGTGGGAAATAAAAGGGAGAAAATATGATTACACTACACTAAACTAAGAATGACAAACAATAAAACTAAACCCCATGGAGTGGAGGTGTGTAGGTATGTGTGAGTGGGTCTTCTTTTCAATTAGGAACAAGTGTAGTTTGTGTGACATTCAAGTAGAAGCTAGTGTAGAATCTAAGTGTAAGATACACAACACTACATGGCAAACTATGAACACGCATATCTCACATAAAATTGAGGTTGATTTTAGATTCTCAAGCATGCAATAAGTACCTAGTGTGGTCATTAAAGCATCAATCAATCCTACATACAACCTAAATCATTCATGTAAATATGCACCAAACATGGATCCATACATAACAAACTATTCCCATCAAATCATAACAAGCAACAAGATAAACTCTAAAACTAGCATGAGATAAGTACCTAGTGTGGACATTATCCCATCTAATACAAGTTTAAGCATGCTACAACTATAGATCTATATTAAGCATATGAAATGACACAAATAAAAGGACTCATCACTATCACATATTCTACATTACCTCCACCCCATATTGGGATGAAACTACTCACTAATCATTAAGAAAGGAAAACAAAACGAAATTAAACTTAACATGCAAGAATTGAAAGAGACAATATAAAAAACTCACTAAGAAAATTATTTTATTTACATGACTCACATTACATGTAGCATTCTTCTCCACCTTGAGTTTTTGCTCCAAGGTTTACTCCAAGTAGAGAGAATGACACTAAGCAATGGAGTAGAATACAAGGGAGGAGGAGGAGTTCTATTTATAGTCATAGAAAAAGGCAATCGGGGACAATCCCCCAATATGAGACTAATACACTACTAAAAATAGACGTAAAATACTCTAATACATGACCTGACTAAATCACATCGGATCCGGACCAAAACAGGCCGCCAATTAGCAGTCTATAAGGTTTGAATCGGGTCAGGTGTTGGGGTGTGGTTGTCTGGCTCGATTTCTTCATGTTTGATGCACCCTAATCGGTTGTGTAGTTTGCGACCCAAATCCAATTGTCAAAATACTCCTCATGATGCTGTGGATTTCTTTATTTTCTCATTGGTCCTTTGGTTTTGCATTTGGGTCCCTCTCTCTTGCATCTTAGTCCATAAGTCTTGCAACTTAGTCCATTTTCTTGCTTTTAAGTCCTTTTATAGTCTCTCCTTCTCAAACCTAATTATTCCTGAAACTTAAACGTAAAACTCGTTACGTAGCATTGCTTAGTCTAAGAATAAAGGATATAAGACACAAATATATGCATGATTTCATGTCAATCAGTAATATTACTTGCTAAACATTTTTAGGTAATATTACTTTCATTCCATTTGTCTCTCTAATAAAATAAGAGAAATTTATATTCTTATCTTTTTCTCAATTTGTCCCGCATTCAAGCACACGATTAAGGATTTCACATTTTCAGAAAACTCAAAAAAATATCCTTTAGATAAGCAGTTAATTAAGACGTTAATTTGGATTTATCTCCTTGAAAATATCCTTGTAAATCATCACTCATCACTTACTTACTTATTGCATATATAACTACATATATACTCATTTAAATTATCCAACCAACCCAATCCAAACCAATCCAATCCAATGAATGAGTGAAATCAAATGATATCTCATTAATAAAGGTCACATCCATCATCATAACATATATCAATAACATATAACAAAATGAATGAAACCTTCACAACCTATCAAGAAGTAGAGCAAAATTCACACTATCGCAACCAAACCAAACCAATCTCCATTCACACTCCATTATCGTCAACCAAAAATATCCAAAAATCACAATCTCCAAAACCAAACTAAACAAATCCAAATCTAAACACCACAATCTAAACATATTAAATATGGGGACCTAATCAAACAAGATACAATCTGCGACATCGCGGTGGTTAAGCTCGAACCAGAGGAGACTGCGGTGGTGAAGGTGAAGGGAATGTGTTCTAAAAGTTTTACTTTTATATGTCAATTATTATGAATTGGATGTGCAAACATTTTATTCTTTGATTAATGTATTCGTCTTTTAGAAGTGTTAAGGAAGAGGTTCTTGGTCCTTAACTGTAAAACTCTAAAAAATAATGGTTTACACAAATCAAAAGTTATTCACAATCATGGTAATTGACATGGAACATTAATTACCGAGATAAGATTGTCGTTTTGGTCATCGATTATTGTAGCTCTACAAATATTTGACGACATCAGTATATAAAAGAGGAAAATGGTTACTTTTATATATTGAATAGACCTAGCAAGTGAAGCATTATGGAATTGTGTTATGTGTCATTAATATTTTCACTGTGTCTTGAATCCTAAGATATGAGACTTATGTCTTTTCACATAGGAAGTGTTTGATTTGATTATTGTCAAAAGTTGTCATTGAGTATAGTGATAAAGTCAATAGTTGGTTAAGTATGACTTATGCTGGAAAAGATAGTTCGTCAAAGGATTATCATTGTCCCTCTTTACTTGAGTAACGATATTAGTGGGTCCCTTGATAAAGTGAAATTATAATGTGCACAATGTGACTTGTGTTAAGTTACATATTTATAATAATCTTAAGAGATCAAGAAATGAATATATAATACAAATGTGACACATTTCTACTTTGTATAATATTCTTAATATCATGAGGTTAAAGGATAGACACAAGTGATACTTTACATATCACTAAGTGTATCGTGTTTAGTTCGAGTGAGAAAAATATCTTTGTTATTTGGGTAACTATAATGTATAGCTAGATACCGCTTATAATTTATGATATAAAATATTTTATATCATTGCCAACATAACTTAGATCCTCTTATAGATCACACCACAAAACTGGAAAACAAGAAATATGATTTTATATTTTATATGATGTTTTAGGTTTCATGTGTTATGAAATAATATACATGTGGTAAAATAATAAAATCAATATATCGTCATAACGGCATGGTTAGAATATCAAATAAATTTGTAAGAGATGTGTCAATATTATGTGGTATAATGTTTGACATTATATATGATAATATATTACATGATATAATGTGATCCACAACATTATAATATATGAATTTGCTAAAATTCCAAAGCCCAAATTTTGTGAAAAAATAGTGAAAAATGATCCAATCGTTTAACCACGTTTGCTCATATATTAATAAGAGAATTGTTACTGCTTAATTGTTGGACTTAATCCACCTTGGTCAAATGTAGTTATGAGATGATGTTGTGGCCAAATAAACAAGAGATCATGTGCAAAGTGGTTTGCATATGATGTGGTTTAGTGGAGATTTAAACAAGAGATCATGTGTAAGTGGTTTGCACATGATGTGGTTTAGTGGAGAGATTAATAAGGGATCATTTGTAAGTGATTTGCACATGATGTGGGTTAGAGAAAATCCTATAAATATGTCCCTCCTCCCTTCCTTGTTAATACTAATGCAAAAAATTCTCCCTCCCTAACCACCACATTAATCCATCCAAAAATTCTCTTAATTATTCAAGTTTTTGGAGATTAAATTCTCAGGAGCTTTAGAGGGGTTATTAGCTAGATTATAACCTTGATTTAGAGATTGAATTGGCTAGCTCTTTTCTCTCTAATATTGTTTAGAGTTTGGTGAACACTTGGAGGCGAAACGGTTGACGATTCAACGGGCAACGCAACTCTGGATCTTCATAAAGGTTTTAGAGAACCTTTGGGTATGATCATCTTCTATTTATTTTAATATATATGTAGATTACATGATATTAGAATAAATATAAAATAATGCACATGAAATCGTCGAAAATATGGAAATCGATCTTGTATGCATGTATTTTTTTAAATATATATACATATGGGCACGAAATCCTACAGAAGAAGGTCGCGGTTGTCGACGTCCTGGAGGAGGTCGGAGATCGCGACTGTAGGGACAATGGTCGCGGAGGTGGAGGGTCACGGAGGCTGTGGTGTTTGGCAAAGTGGAGGAAGACGACCGGGGTCGCAGAGGCTGCGTTGGTCGGAGATTTGTCGGAGTTGTCGAAGTGGAGGAAGACGGATAGGGTTTGCTCTAGTTTTGGTCTTGATAAAAGATAAAAAGTGAAGGGATAAAAGATAAAAACTTATTGGTTTGAAAGAATCCACTCTCGATCCATTTCAATCTAAACATTAAGAAAAATGATAGTTATTATTGAACGAAATAAATAAAATTTCAATTTAAAAGAATGTGTTCGTAGATGAGAAGATCTGGAGACATTAAGATGAGAAAAGAATGACTTTGGAGAGAGGAGATGAAGTCCTTAATCTAGCGTGGGAATAAGGAGGTTAGAAACCTAACTAAGCAATCAAGGCCAAAGCAAGCCTAAAGTCCACTATAGGTCCTTAGCACTAGACGACGCCTAACTTTGAGGTCCCACCGAGGACCACTAGTCTGTAGAAAATCAAGAACCCGGAGGTCCTTAAAATCTCAAGGAGACTAGATGTGAAGGATTTCATGTTTAATTGCACATATATATTTTCGGAATTTTTATGCAAAATAAGGATCAATTACAATTTTTCTATGATTTGTTTCATGCATGCATCGGTTTGTTTCAATAACTAGTTTTAAAACTTTATTAAAACAAACATGGGGCTCCGAAATTCATACCTAGAAGTTCTCTAAAACTTCTTGATGATCCGGAGACGTTGAGGATGCTTGCCGTTGCGCCGGATGCCCCCGAGTATTCACCAAACTCTAAACAAGATCGGAGAGAGAAGAGCTAGCCTCTCAATCTCCAATAGGGTTTAGAATCCAATTACTAACCCCTCTTTAGTTCCCTTGAGAAGAAGATCTCTGAAACTAAAACTAAACTTAAGAATTAAGATGAAATTTGTGGAGAATTATAGAGAGAGAAGTTTGCACAAGAAGATAATGAATTAATTGATAAGGTAATGAGAAAAACTTGTATTTATAAGTTCTCTCAAAATTACCTATTCATGTGCAACCTCTTGCCTATGATTTCATGCAAACTTCCATCTAACCATCCATTATTTGCTAACAAATAATCTTAGCCACGAATTAAATCAGTTATGGACCAATTCCATGCATGATCTAATTAATTCTTAAATTAATTCTGCATTAACCGTCTGGACCGGTCGACCGTTTGGAGGTTTGGTCGACCGCTCGAACCAAGTTTCGGTCGACCGTTCAATAACTCGGTCGACAGTTTGTAACAAAAATATTCCATCGCAATGTTCGGTCGACCGACAGATTACATTCGGTCGACCGTTCGAACATATGAAAATTCCCTGTTATCGGTCGAGACGTGTCCGGTCGACCGTGCACCGATCGGTCGACCGTTTGTGCACAGTATTGCAGACTTGTCAAATTTCGGTTTAACCCCTACAAAATTTGACATTTCGGGATTAGTAGTAAATTCAGAACTTATGTAACATATTATCCTATGTAATGATAAATCAATTCACCCCATAATATTTACATCACATATGAATTTAATTTAGATTCTAATTATGTTATTAATCACAACATAATTTTGATTTTGCTTGTTCACCATGTGTGTCATATTTTCTACATGAAACCGACACACCTTATGAACTCAAAATCCCAATTTCTTGTTTCCCAGTTTTGTGGTGTGACCTATGGGAGGATCTAAACTAAGTTGGCAATGATATTAAGAGCTTAATATCACAAGCTAAAAGTGGTATCTAGCTACACATTATAGCTCCCAATTAGTTAGATGTCTTAATTCCACTCGAACCAAAACCCGATCCATTTAGTGATAGAGTGCACCACTTGTGTCCGTCCCTTGCCTCATGATATTAAGAATACACACAAAGTAGTATATTGTCATCTTTGTATTAGTATTCATTTCTTGATCTCTTTAAGCTAGTTATAAATATGTGACTTAACTCAAATCACATTGTGCACATTATAACTTTGCTTTATCAAGGGGGCCACTAATATTATCACTCAATTAAGAGGGGCAATGATAATCTTTTGACTAACTATCTTCTCCAACAAAAGTCATACTTAACCAACCAATGTCTTTACACTACACTTATCGATAGCTCAAGACACTAGCCTAATCAAGCATTTCTTAAGTGATCTGATATAAGTCTCATATCAAAGAACCAAGGACACAGTAAAACATTAATGACACAGAAAACACAATTCTATAATGTTTTACTTATTAGGTCTATTCAGTATACAAAAGTAATATATTCCTCTTTTATGTACCCGTGTTGTCACTCACTTGTAGAGCTACAATGATCTATGACCAACAGGACAATCTTAACTCGGTAATAGATGTCCCATGTTTATTACCATGATTGCGAATATCTTTTGTTTTATGTAAACCAATATCTTTTAGAGCTCTACGGTTAAGGACCAAGAGCCTCTTCCTCAACACTTCTAAAAGACGAATAACATAAACAAGGAACAAAACGATTTCTCATTCAATTCATAATAATTGACATTTAAAAGTAAAACTTTCAGAACACATTCCCTTCAATCTCCCGCTTGTTATTAAAGTTTTCTCTCACATACATTCTCAATGTATAAAACAATAATAACTAGGGTAAACCCCATTACATATCAATCATCAAGCCAATCTACATGGTTCCTCAATCCCATGGACTCGAAATGCATTTCGCCCTTGGCTTGGGATAAGGTTTTGTGAATGGATCAGGTGTGTTGCTGTTGGTGTCCACCCATAAAAGATTTATTTTGCCTTCGTCGATGAGGTCACGTGTCACGAAGTACTTACGATCCATGTACTTCACTTTGTGGTGTGATCTAGGATCCTTGATTTGCGAGATAGATGCACTATTATCGCAAAATAGCTCAATGGATCCCTCGCTCGAGGGAACCACTCCAAGCTCTTCAAGGAACTTCTTAATCCACACTCCTTCCTTGCTCGCTTCAGCGACGGCCATTACTTCGGAAGCAGTGGTTGAATCGGCCGTAGTGCTTTGCTTCCAACTACGCCAACTCACAGCTCCACGATTCAGAAGAAAGACATATCCTGATTGCGACCGTCTATCGTCTGGATCACTCATGAAACTCGCATCCGAGTAACCCTCGGCTATCAATTCCCTTTGTCCTCCATAAACAAGAATCTTGTCCTTAGTCCGGTTAAGGTACTTCAGGATATTCTTGACCGCAGTCCAATGCTCAGGACCTGCGTTGGATTGGTGACGACTTGTCACGCTTAGAGCATACGAGACATCGGGTCTTGTGCAAGTCATCACGTACATGATCGACCCAATTGCCGAAGCATAAGGGACATCCTTCATGTACTCTATCTAAGTCCTTACGTGATTGAGCACGTTGAGACTTCTTGAGTTGCACACCCATACTCATTGGCACACTGCCCTTTTTGGAGTTGTTCATCTTGAACCTTTCCAAGACCTTGTCAATGTATGTACGTTGACTTAGGCCAATGAGTCTACGGGATCTATCTCGGTATATCTTGATTCCCAAGATGTATTGAGCCTCACCCATATCTTTCATTGAAAATGCAGATTTCAATGAACTTCTCGTTTGCTCAAGCAAAGGAATATGATTGCCCATGAGCAATATGTCATCGACATATAAGATTAGGAATACTACATGGCTCCCACTAACCTTCTTGTATATACAAGGTTCTTCCTTACTTTGAATGAAGTGAAACTTCTTCACTTCCTCGTCAAAGCGTTTGTTCCAACTCCTTGATGCTTGCTTCAATCCATAAATGAATCTTTGAAGCTTGCATACCTTCTCGCTATTCTTTGGATCTTCAAAACCTTGAGATCGTACCATGTACACATCCTCCTCCAAGTTCCCATTAAGGAACGCCGTTTTGACATCCATTTGCCATATTTCATAATCATGAAATGCGGCAATAGCGAGCATAATCCGAATAGACTTGAACATGGCAACCGGTGAAAAAGTTTCATCATAGTCAATTCCTTGAATTTGAGTGAAACCCTTCGCTACAAGCCTTGCTTTGTAGGTTGTTAAGTTCCCATCCATGTCCATCTTCCTCTTGAAAACCCATTTATTTTGAATGACCTTTTTCCCTTGAGGAAGGTCAACCAAGTCCCATACTTGATTATCATACATTGATTCAATTTCGGATTCCATGGCTTTAAGCCATAGTTTGGAGTCTTCCCTTTCCATTGCTTCTTGGAAGGTCAAGGGATCATTGGTATCTAGTACCATGATTTCGTGAAGTCCCAGATACAAGTCGGGTTTCTTCCTTTCCCTTGTTGACCTTCTTAGTTCTTTTGGTTCTTCTCGTGCCTCTCGAACTTCTTCCACAATTTCTTGAGGAGTGGCTTCACGTTCAACTCTTGAACGTACACTTGGTGGAGATGATTGAGATTCTCTCACAATCTCTTGTGATGGTCTCTCGCTCACACTCCCACTAACCAAAGGAATCTCGGTTGGGCCTTCATGATCTTGAATGTTATCATTCATGTCATGATCTTGTAGAGTATCTTGAGTTTCCTCAAGCACAACCCTACTCCCACTACTTTTTATTCTTTCTAGAAATTCCTTTTCCAGAAATGTGGCATCCCTCTCTACAATCACTCGATTGGAGGTGATATGCCAAAAGTAGTATCCTCTTGTCTCACAAGGATAACCAATAAAGAAGCACTTATCCGCTTTTGGTTGAAGTTTGGTCGACATCAATTTCTTGACGTAAGCCTCACAACCCCAAATCTTGAGAAAATTGAGCTTAGGTGTTTTACCACTCCAAAGCTCATAAGGAGTTTTCTCCACGGATTTTGGAGTTGTTCATCTTGAACCTTTCCAAGACCTTGTCAATGTATGCACGTTGACTTAGGCCAATGAGTCTACGGGATCTATCTCGGTATATCTTGATTCCCAAGATGTATTGAGCCTCACCCATATCTTTCATTGAAAATGCAGATTTCAATGAACTTCTCGTTTGCTCAAGCAAAGGAATATGATTGCCCATGAGCAATATGTCATCGACATATAAGATTAGGAATACTACATGGCTCCCACTAACCTTCTTGTATATACAAGGTTCTTCCTTGCTTTGAATGAAGTGAAGCTTCTTCACCTCCTCGTCAAAGCGTTTGTTCCAACTCCTTGATGCTTGCTTCAATCCATAAATGGATCATTGAAGCTTGCATACATTCTCGTTATTCTTTGGATTTTCAAAACCTTGAGGTCATACCATGTACACATCCTCTTCCAAGTTCCCATTCAGGAATACCATTTTGACATTCATTTGCCATATTTCATAATCATGAAATGCAGCAATAGCGAGCATAATCCGAATAGACTTGAACATGGCAACCGGTGAAAAAGTTTCATCATAGTCAATTCCTTGAACTTAAGTGAAACCCTTCGCTACAAGCCTTGCTTTGTAGGTTGTCAAGTTCCCATCCATGTCCATCTTCCTCTTGAAAACCCATTTATTATGAATGACCTTTTTCCTTTGAGGAAGGTCAACCAAGCTCCATACTTGGTTATCATACATGGATTCTATTTCGGATTCCATGGCCTTAAGCCATAGTTTGGAGTCTTCCCTTTCCATTGCTTCTTGGAAGGTCAAGGGATCATTGGCATCTAGTACCATGATTTCATGAAGTCTCAGATACAAGTCGGGTTTCTTCCATTCCCTCGTTGACCTTCTTAGTTCTTTTGGTTCTTCTCGTGTCTCTTGAACTTCTTCCACAATTTCTTTAGGAGTTGATTCACGTTCAACTCTTGAACGTGCACTAGGTGGGGATGTTTGAGATTCTCTCACAATTTCTTGCGAGGGTCTCTCACTCACGCTCCCACTAACCAAACGAACCTCGGTTGGGCCTTCATGATCTTGAATGTCATCATTCATGTCATGATCTTGTAGAGTATCTTGAGTTTCCTCAAGCACAAACCTACTCCCACTACTTTTTACTCTTTCCGGAAATTTCTTTTCCAGAAATGTGGTATCCCTCTCTACAATCACACGATTGGAGGTGATATGCCAAAAGTAGTATCCTCTTGTCTCACGAGGATAACCAATAAAAAAGCACTTATCCGCTTTTGGTTGAAGTTTGGTCGACATCAATTTCTTGACGTAAGCCTCACAACCCCAAATCTTGAGAAAATTGAGCTTAGGTGTTTTACCACTCCATAGCTCATAAGGCGTTTTCTCCACGGATTTGGATAGAACATTATTTAGTGTGTAAGCCGCAGTTTGTAGTGCATAACTCCAAAAGTAAAGAGGTAATTCCGCATGACTCATCATTGACCGAACCATGTCGAGCAATGTCCTATTCCTCCTTTCAGATGCCCCATGTACCGGGAGGAGTGAGTTGAGGTACAATACCAAACTCATTTAGGTATGAGTCAAATTCGGCACTTAAGTACTCACCTCCACGATCCGTTCGTAGAGACTTGATTTTCTTGTCGAGTTGGTTCTCTACTTCATTCTTGAATTCTTTGAACTTGTCAAAAGACTCACTTTTGTTTCTCATTAGATTAACATAGTCATTAGATTAACATAATCATCCGTGAACGTAATGAAGTACCTGAAACCATCTCGTGCACTAGTACTCATTGGACCACATGCATCAGAATGTATCAAATCCAACAAGCCACTCGCCATTGGACCTTTCTTCTTGAAAGGATTTTTGGTCATTTTTCCCATTAAACATGGTTGGCACGTCTCCAATGATTTAAAATCAAGTACACCAAGAAGATTAGCTTCTTGCAATTTCTTGATGCGCTTTTCATTTATGTGACCAAGACGATAGTGCCACAAGAGAGTATCATTCTCGTGAGTGGTCTTAAGTCTTTTGTTATTGATATTAAAGATTTGTTTATTATTCAATTCAAGCAAATAGAGACCATTCCTTATGAACGCATTCTTCGATATAGACAAGCAAGAATTTGAAATATTTATATTATAATCATCCATATCTAAACATGATACAGAAATAATGTTCTTGCTAATCGAAGGCACATAATAAACATTCTTTAGACATAAATTTAAACCACTACATAATTGAAGCACCACAGAAACTTGTGCAACCGCAGAAACGTTCGCACCATTTCCGACCTTCAATTCTACCTCGTTCCTTACGAGTTCCTTCCTATCCATGAGTAGCTGCACATTAGAAACTATGTGAGCACAAGATCCGGTATCAATTACCCAATCTTGGACAGAGGTGGCTAAATTTATTTCAATAACAAATATACCTTTGGCCTTTTTGGGGCGCCGTCGTTCAATCACTCCGTTGTCAAGGTCTTCCTTGTACATGGGGCAATTTGGCCGGATGTGTCCCTTTTCACCGCAGTGAAAGCACTTCGTATTGGGAGTTTGAGATTTCAAAGATTTCCCCCTTGAGGCACTCGCACGAGCACCTCCTACTCCCTTGCTCTTGATTGAACCACTTTTGGTAGATTTGCCCTTTCCTTTACCAATCTTTTGGCTCCTCCCATGGACGGCAAGGACATGCTTGTCCCTACCCTTGCCCATGTCAACTTCAGCAGTTTTGAGAGCGTTGTGCAGCTCCTCAAGACTCACCCCTTTTTCACGCACGTGATAGTGCATCACAAAGTCCTTAAAGGACGGGGCTAGAGAGCCAAGAATCATATCTTCAACAATGTCCTCGGGCATTGGTGAAGAGAGCTTTGCCAACTTCTCAAGGTACCCTTGCATCATGAGAAAATGCGTGGATACCGATGTAGCCTCCGCCATGTGGCACCTTGTGAGTGCGATGGTGGTCTTATAGCGCTCCTTTCGGGTACTATCCATGAACATCTTAGACAGAGCCTCCATGGTCTTCTTCGGTTTTGAATCCAAGTATTTCGCTTGAAGTGAGTCACCCATGGATGCTAGCATGAGACCGTGAACTTGGTTCTCTTGGTCTTCCCACTTGGCTTTAGCCTCTTTCTCTTCATCGGTTAATTTCTCATTCCATTTTGGGACTCGACCTTCCAAAATGTGAGACAATTTCTCAAACATTAACACGATGTTGAGTTTGAGTTGCCAACTAATGAAGTTTGAGCCATCATTTGCTAAAGGGTGTTTTTCTATCATGGATCGTACGATAGGTTGGATGTTCGACATTTTTCTACAAAATAAATCATACAGGATTTTAATGCCAATTTTATGTTTTAAAACACATACATATATATCGAATATAAATGTAAATACTGCAAATAAAATTTTGCCCATAATTGCAGCAATCCAAGATCCTATCAATTGCAATATAGACTAGCTAAGGGCTATCGAATACATCACAATATCAAGGTAAGAAAAACTCTTTCTAATCACAACCTTTTTGAATTTTAGCAATATTAGCATCTTCAAACTCTTGTGATTCTTGTCGTTTTAATTATGAGGGAATATGACCTATCCTCGTAAGAAAAACTTTTTCCCAAAACCGAGCGAGGGCTCTAGGTAATGTTAAGAAAACTTATTTTCATTTGATACGAAATACGTTTATCCATTGTATTCACAACTAAACACACTTGGGGTTCACTAGGGTGAAACGCACCTCATATGTCTAATCGTGGCACAACAACAGACAACCATTATATCTCCCACTATTCCCAAAGATGGATGGAGCTATCTCCCGCTAAGGGCGAGCAGAGTATCCCCCGATCGATGGCGGCTAGTGGATGAAATAAGAAGGAAAATTACTCTTAATTTTGTTGGACAATTTCATATATTAACACGTGATTCGGAATTTTAGGTTATCATGCACATTATCATTCATACACATCCTAACATTCAACACATTCATCACATGCATAGCAAGATTATAAAACAGAAATTAAACCATTCACACAATCCACATCGTGTGAGTTTATATGTTCCCTTCGATTCTTGATCCTCGATCCCTGATCCTTGATCCTCGATCGATGTGCTACAGTGGCGACTTCTTCTTGCACCGGAGATGTAGATTTTACAGAAAATAAACATGCTCCTCACATTCGGTAAAAACCGACTAGTGCAAGTCCTATGTAAAACCTCTCAAATGCAATGCAATTATCTAAAGATCGAAAGAGAGAATTTTGGCTTTTACATATAAATAAGCCCCTGTATAATAATAATCACATACATTCATAGTTGCTGATTTGGAACATATAAACTCACAATTCCTGCAAAGACAACTCGAGCATCTATGCACGCAATATTGCTATAAACTATACAACCTAGTTTATCAAGCATCTAGAATCCCAAACAATTCTTTGAAAAACATTCTGAAATCCATTAAAAACGTTTTTCATCCATTCATAAGTTCAAAAACAATTTTGAACCGCTGTCCATCAAATTTCCTATGGAAAGATGAATCGCAGTTTTTCGGTTTTGTTGATTCTCTTACAAAACAATCGTTTATACTTAAAACGAAATTATTGCAAGTTAGACTTATGTCTAAATAATAATTCTAATAATTACATGGCATGTTTTAAACCACTTAAAACATTCAAAACGAATTATTACAAAGAATTATTCCAACAAACATTTAAAGACCGAAAAAACTGGAAAATCGAATTGTTCGAACCCTAAATGGTAAACTAAATTTGTTTATAGTTTCAAATCATTAGAAAATTGAACCCAAAGCTCTGATACAACTGAAGGATTTCATGTTTAATTGCACATATATATTTTCGAAATTTTTATGCACAATAAGGATCAATTACAATTTTTCTATGATTTGTTTCATGCATGCATCGGTTTGTTTCAATAACTAGTTTTAAAACTTTATTAAAACAAACATGGGGATCCGAAATTCATACCTAGAAGTTCTCTAAAACTTCTTGATGATCCGGAGACGTTGAGGATGTTTGTCGCTGTGCCGGATGCCCCCGAGTATTCACCAAACTCTAAACAAGATCGAAGAGAGAAGAGCTAGCCTCTCAATCTCCAATAGGGTTTAGAATCCAATTACTAACCCCTCTTTAGTTCCCTTGAGAAGAAGATCTCTGAAACTAAAACTAAACTTAAGAATTAAGGTGAAATTCGTGGAGAATTATGGAGAGAAAAGTTTGCACAAGAAAATAATGAATTAATTGATAAGGTAATGAGAAAAACTTGTATTTATAAGTTCTCTCCAAATTACCTATTCATGTGCAACCTCTTGCCCATGATTTCATGCGAACTTTCATCTAACCATCCATTATTTGCTAACAAGTAATCTTAGCCACGAATTAAATCAGTTATGGACCATCTTATGAACTCAAAATCCACATTTCCCGTTTCCCAGTTTTGTGGTGTGACCTATGGGAGGATCTAAACTAAGTTGTCAGTGATATTAAGAACTTAATATCACAAGCTATAAGCGGTATCTAGCTACACATTATAGCTCCCAATTAGTTAGATGTCTTAATTCCACTTGAATCAAAACTCGATCCATTTAGTGATGGAGTGCACCACTTGTGTCCGTCCCTTTCCTCATGATATTAAAAATACAAACAAAGTAGTATTGTGTCATCTTTGTATTAGTATTCATTTCTTGATCTCTTTAAGCTAGTTATAAATATGTGACTTAACTCAAATCACATTGTGTACATTATAACTTTGCTTTATCAAGGGGCCCACTAATATCATCACTCAATTAAGAGGGGCAATGATAATCTTTTGACTAACTATCTTCTCCAACAAAAGTCATACTTAACCAACCAATGTCTTTATACTACACTTATCGATAGCTCAAGACACTAGCCTAATCAAGCATTCCTTAAATGATCTGATATAAGTCTCATATCAAAGAACCAATGACACAGTAAAACATTAATGACACAGAAAACACAATTCTATAATGTTTTACTTATTAGGTCTATTCAGTATACAAAAGTAATATATTCCTCTTTTGTGTACCCGTGTTGTCACTCACTTGTAGAGCTACAATGATCTATGACCAACACGACAATCTTAACTCGGTAATAGATGTCCCATGTTTATTACCATGATTGCGAATATCTTTTGTTTTATGTAAACCAATATCTTTTAGAGCTCTACGGTTAAGGACCAAGAGCATCTTCCTTAACACTTCTAAAAGACGAATAACATAAACAAGGAACAAAACGATTTCTCATTCAATTCATAATAATTGACATTTAAAAGTAAAACTTTCAGAACACATTCTCTTCAAGATGGGCAACGACGTTCAGGTCGAAACGGTCTTAAACATCGAGGACCACTAGTCTGTAGGAAATCAAGAACTCGAAGGTTCCTAAAATCTCAGGGAGACTAGATAGGCAACGACGTTCAGGCCATAACGGTCTTAAACAGTTTCCTCTCCTTAATACATCCGGAAATCCTAGGGGTCAACGTCTAATTGATTTTATTAAGGCTCTTTTATTAAGTGGATTTTGGGCCAATGAAATGGTGATGAAATTCCCCACCTCATCTCTTATAGGTGACTGCCCCCTAAGTGTTTTTCATACCTTAATCTAACAAACAACACACCAAACAAACATTCACCTTACTCTTGTTCCAATGCAAGTCCTACTAACTAATGTGTGCTTTCTAATGAATGATGAGTGAAAGAGATTACGTACCTTACGCCATCACTCTATGACATAAATCGTAAAATAAATAATAAATACGATGAATGGAAATCCTATATGACGAATGACTTTGCAATATTGTCTAATCTAGGGCTGTGCATCCGGTCCGGACCGAACCAGATTTTTATCCGGGGTCCGGACCGAAGACCAGACCGGACCGGATGTCCGCGGACCGAAGACCGGACCGGACCGGACCGGACCGAATCGGTTCGGTCCGGTCCGGTTAAAAAAAAATTGGACCGGTCCGGACCGGACCGGAAATTTTAAAATTTACCGGACCGAAACCCGGACCGGACCGGATTTTTTCGAAGTTTTCCGGACCGAACCCGGACCGACCGGTCCGGTCCGGTCCGGTTGACCGGGTCAACCCGGGTTTTGCTCTCCCCTAGTCTAATCTTTTGCTTTAGGTTATTAAATGGCAAGTTGCTTAAGGGGGCAATGAGTTAAATATTATAACATTTCTAAATAAAAGAATCTCCAAAGCATAAATAAACATTTAAAATTTAGAAACTAAACATAAAACAAACATTAACTAAATAAAATCAATCGAAAAGGTGCTATTAAACTTGAGAAAAATGTTATAATAATAAAAAAGATGACTTCAGGTTATATGCAGATATTTGTGGAATGAGAACAAAATTAACTTTAAACCAACCAAAAAAATGTCTATTAAAAAGGTTGTGGAATTAGATATTGAGATTGACAATTACATGAATATTAGACATTAATTCTCACAGGACAAATCCTTGTTCACATTTTAGCAACAAAATTACGCACCTAATAACATTGGGAAACAACAGTAGATATTCCCTAAAAGACACGGAAACTGCGAAAATGGACTAACAAGTATCTCGAAAATCCAACTTCTTTCAGAAACAACGATAACACACTTGACAAATCCAACGAAAAATCTTTGTCATTTAAAAAGGGAACCACTATTCGTCGCCGGAAAACTACTTAAATCGTCCCAAAAATGACATTTTTGCCCTTAACAAATCAATTAATACCTATTTCGTCTTGTGTCTTTAAATAAGGTGTTAGACTCAGTTTTACTCGCATTCCTAGTACCAACACCACGAAAATGTCTGGCGAAGCACCTGGATCCGGCAAGGTAACGGGAGTGGATTTTTTTTCCCGACTCGGGTGTCTGGCTAACACGCCTCCACCAATGTGTAGGCGGCTTAGCCAGACGCCCGTTTTTTTTATTTTAAATTTTTTTAATTTTCTGTTAAATATTTACAACAATCGAGGAAGCTTGTAAATGGGCGAAACAAGTTGCAATAGGAGCCGTATTTTTTTTGGTGATATCATCATACAAACCAAAAGCAGATAACCGGATGGATTGTTACCTGAGATGTGATCGCAGACATGAAATGAGTTCTCGTGATACGAGTATTGCACTGCGAAAGAATACAAAAAGAAAAGGTTGCGGTTATCGGTTTTTAGTAAAAGTGGTGGAGCGACGGGATCGTGATGGATGTGTCATTGTTTCTAGTTGCACCTATGGGCAGTACAACCACACACTTGCAGTTTATTCAGAGGATCACCGACAGGTCAGCGGACTTAGTGCTGGGGCAAAGCAAAATGCTCGTGATATGACAGAGGCACAAGCAAGACCACGTAACATTTTCTTGGCGGTAAAGGAGAAATTCCCGGACGATAATCTCAATCAAAGACACATTTATAACTTCAGAGAGTACATGAGGAGGACGAAATCTGAAGACAGGAATCTCACGCAACAGTTTCTCAGGGAGGCAGTGCAGCATAACTATTTGCATTGGATTGTGGCAGATGAAGAAACTAATGTCCTCACTCACGCGTTTTTTGCACATCCGACTTCAGTTCAGTTATTGCGTACATACCCATTCGTAATCTGCATGGATTCGACGTATAAGACGAATAAGTACAAGATGCCTTTGTTTGAGATGGTTGGGGTTACTCCAACAAACATGAATTTCCTCGTCGGATATGTGATTTCGCAGGATGAGACCGAGTCTAGTTACCAGTGGGTGTTGGAGAGGTTGCGAGATCTGTTATTGGATATTGTTAGCCCGACTGCAATAATAACGAACCGGGAGATAAGTCTGATGCGACCAGTGGCAGAGGTTTTTCCTGAGTCTGCTCATTTACTATGCACCTGGCATATCAACAAAGACGTGTACAACTATGCATACCACGTTTTCGGCAAGGACAAGCAGTCTGCAGAGATTTTCAGGCGTGGAAAGTGGAGGAAAGTCATGCTTTCTGATTCACAGACGGATTATGATAGAGCAGTCCGTAATCTGAAAGATTCTTTCAAGACCTGGCCAGTGCTCACGGAGTATGTGGAAGACACGTGGTTGGTGCATAAAGAAAAGTTTGTGTTGAATTGGACGAATAAAGTTCTTCATTTTGGCAACACTACGAACTGCAGGGTGGAAAGTGCACATTCGGCACTGAAAGAGTGGATCACTACACCGACTGCCGCTCTCGACAGTCTTTTCGACCGCGTGAACTTGGCTATTAAAATGCAGCTGACGAATATTCAGAACTTTCTTGAAGATTCGAGACGTCGAATTGTGACAAACTACATAGGTCCTTTGTTTCAGCATATAAATGGTCGAGTTTCGCATCACTGCTTGTCGTTATTGAATCAGGAGTTGAAGAGAATGCAGGACTTAAGTGATGAAGTTGAATATTAT
This sequence comes from Triglochin maritima, assembly GCA_963682175.1. Lineage (NCBI taxonomy): Eukaryota > Viridiplantae > Streptophyta > Magnoliopsida > Alismatales > Juncaginaceae > Triglochin > Triglochin maritima. The sequence continues at coordinate 39,294,329 of OY821779.1, forward strand.
TGCGGGTGTGCTTTTCTGACATCACATTGGATTCCTTGTGCATGTACCATGTACGGGTGTTTTGCGTCAGGTGATGGAATTTATTTAGAGAAGATTCATCCATTCTGGAAAACACTTGTCATTGGAGAAGGAGTCAAGATGTCAGAGTTTATGGATCAGTCAGCACAAGACGTCGAGCATTTTCGGAAGCTCGTTTATGAGATTTCGGAGAGCGACCCTGCAGTAATTCGTAGTGCCTCTCGTATTTTATATGAACAGTTACACCCCGATCAGTCGAACTATGGAGAACCCGTAGAAAATACTAAGGTACGAGGTCGACCTAGGGGAAAGTCGACACGTCGGGACCCGAGTGCCTTCGAGTATGCTGAGCGAGGTCTTGGTCGGTCTGGCAGTAGTGGGAGCAGGGGTCGTGGTCGGGTTTGCGGCTAGGGTTCGGTTGGGGTTTTTGTCTGGAATAAATGATAAAAAACGTAATTGTTCCATTTTATAAGACTTATAGACGTCGGACATATCTTACAACCGACGTCTATACCCCGACGTCTATATGCATGGGGGTATAGACGTTGGCTCTAAGATATGTCTGACGTTTATAGGTTATAAACATCGAGATCTAGACGTCAGTTTAAATGGGTATTCCAACAACTGACGTCTATATGACCCCATAGACGTCGGTTGTTTCTTTGGCCGACGTCTATTCGCTCTTCGCCCCAATAGACGTCGGCCGTTAGAATGACCGGCATCTATTGGGCGACGAGTAAAGACTATACTGCACTAGTGCACCCGACATCTATAGGTTTGAAGGATAACCGTCGGGGTATAGACGTCAGTTTCAATGTATGTTCCTACAACCGACGTCTAGATGACTCAATAGACGTCGGTCGTATTAACAGCCGGCGTCTATACCTATAGACATCGGCGATTAACACGGCTGACGTCTATTGGACGACGAGTGATGCATTGCATACATTGCATCATATGTCTTTCATTTAGATTACTTTTATATCAATAAATGCTACTAAGGTATGTGTTTAGTCGTATTTACAGAATACAGGGACCCGAATGCAAATTACCCACATTCCGAGCATAAACGCGTGCAAAAGATTCATTTCTATCATAAAGACCGAGTTCAAGTTTATCGGGTTCCAAATGGAAATGCATCCAAGCATAAAAACATTCAAGGAGCTAATTACAAAAAAGGTCAAGGGCTTAATTGCAAAATGCCAAGGACCTGATTGCAAAGTAAAAGGACCAAGTTATTGTGTGGAGAAAGTTAAAAGAAAAATCAAATATAAATCTCCAACAATGGAAGGAATTAATCCGGAGCTCAAGACAATGGAAAGAATCAATCCAGACGCGTAAAGGAGGATCAAATCATACCATAAACATTCAACCAAAATCTGGACCAAATCAGAGAAGATTATGCGGCGAAATCGCCGCATATTACATGCCTTGTGCGGCGGAAACGCCGCCCCCTTGGCGATCCGTGTGCTCCAATTTTGTCCAGTCATGTCTGGACACGTGTACTCTCCCATTCTATACTTAGGTCTCTTGTAACAACTATAAATAGCCCCGAGAACGATGTTAGAAGGGTCCTTGGCCTTAGACCTAGTTTTTAGTTGTTGTTTTTATTTGTCTTTATTTTAGTAATAAAATTATGTCTTTTAATTCTTGTTTTTCTTTTCTACTTCCTCTAGGACCCCTTCTTCTTCCTCCCTCCATGAGTTTCTAACTCTTTCCAAAGGGTGGAGGTGACGGAATTAGGGTTAGAGAATGATGAATGCATGTTATTATTTTAAGTTCATGATTAGTGTATTTTGATTACTTGAGTTTATGTTAAGTCATTTATCTTGTAATGCTTCATAACTAACATGATTTACAATAAGTTTCAGTAATTCTCTACTCTAAACCTAAATCTAATCCTCCACCCAACGGAATTCACTTCTTTGTTCTTGCTTTAGTTTTAATTGTTTTTGTTTCTTGCTTTAAATAACTAAAACCCAAAAATCTCAAAACCCATTTATTTCTTCTCTCTCTCTTCCTCTTAATCGAAAATAACATCAACTACGAAATCTCTCCCTCCTTGTGTTCGACCCGTACTTGCCACGTCTTCATAGACGCCGTGCACTTGCGGTATAAATTTAATTCTCATCAAGTTTTTGGCACCGTTGCCGGGGAGGCGACGCAGATTTTGTTTATTTTTGTGTTTTCGATTTTATTCTGTTTATCTTGTGCGCGATCTAAGTATTTGGATTTGTGTTTCAGGAGACAACAGAGTGCGCGGCGAAATCCGAGCACATTTGGAGCTAAACGAGCGGCGAAATCGCCGCACCTATTGAGCAATTTGCGGCGAATCCGCCGCACACCTGAAGCTTATGGGCTTCAACTTCTTCGGGGACGCAACTCATCTCTGGGTGGACGCGTAGAGCTACTAAAATTTCGAGAGCGGGCGGCGAACCCGACTGAGCATTGCATAGGTAACCTTTGTTGCCTCTTTTCCTCGTAATTTCTATTTTCAAAAAAATTTCCTTTTATTAGAATTGCACGTGTTAGGGCAAAAATTCCATAATTGGCAATAATTCAACTCTGACCTAAAATTGGCAAGATTAGAAAGACCTTAGTGCATGCATCATATAATGTTTTGTTTGCATTACTCTTGCTAAATTATTGCAAATTATTTTTGTTGAAGAGTGCTGGAGGCAAGGTACGTATCGCAGTTTTTATCGATTGCATTAAGCATATAATTTAGTTGCATACAACCTTGCAATTGCCCCCATTAAAAAGACCATTGTTTGACTATCTTTGCTAGATCTAAGTTAAACTACTTTAAGGGCAACTCCGTAGGAAAAGATACGGTGGGGATTTCATCACCCTCCCGTGGCCCACAAACCACAATCCTAAAGTGTCACCTAAGCCTAAATTTAAAATCAATTAGACATTGGCCCCTAAGGACTCAGACTCAATTAAGGAGGAGATTGATTTGACTTGCTATGACCTGAAGCTAATTGAATTCAATTTGGTGTCTAGAAAGTGTTTTTGTGTCGACGAAAGTCTTCCAAGCGACGTGGTTGTCTAATTGGCACCGACTCTGTCGGAAGCGCCCCCACTAGCTATACACTAACTGGCCAACTTGGTTTGATTGGTGAGGGAGGTGAATCAAGCAAATCAATTCGACTCAACCAGTTAGGAGTCGTCTAGATCTAAGCGACACTAGGTCTAGGATTGTTTGAACCGTGCTTTCTTAGGAAACCTCTGACCGACCCTCTTTTCTATCTTTAGAGTTAAGTTTCCCTTCTCTTCTGAGTCATCTTCTTCTCACCTACTTATACGTTCTAGTCTCCTCCCCTTTACATTCTCTATTAGCATTTTAGGGTCGAGTCGAGAACTTGTGCTTGCTTAGCCTCATGAGGGTAAGAGTACTTGACTCAAGAGTGTTGTGATGGATGGTTACATGAGCAACCATTCATATCATTGTTGGGACCAGGACAATGCTTCCTGGTATTCTAAAACCATGCAACATGGGGTGGCTCAGACCAACACCCCATATGGGTGGGACAATCCTAATTGTATGACTGAGCAATCTTCATATTGGGGTAACATGAGAGAGGAACCGACTGCTAGACCACAATCTAGTTATATCGGATCATATGCTGGTCAACAAACTGAGAATTTACAACAAGCTTTTGCCTCTTTTATGAGTAGGACAGACAACATGAGTGCACCGGTGGCTCCAGTAGCCGTACCATGCGACTGTTGTGGGTTGAGTGGTCATGTTATCGGGGAATGCCCTTATGTTCCCCCAGAGCCTGAGTATGAGCATACTTTTTCCCAAAACGCTCAAAATGACTATTACGCATCCGCGTACAACCCGAGAGTGATGGATTCGTGGAGAAACAATTCCTATCCAAATTCTTATACTTCATTTTCACCTCAGTATCCTCCTCCCGAATACCCAGAATTCTACCCACTCCCCACGTCAAATCATTATTCTCAGCCCAACAACACCCAATCCCATAATTTCACAAGCTCAAACTTGGACCTCATAGCTGATCACGTACCTAATTCCTTGGAACAAACTTTCCTTACGTACATGGAATCCACTCAACGATCCGTACAAAATATAACATCGCATTTGAGTCAAATGATACAACAATTAGGTGAACGTAAGGAGAGTAACTTTTCGTGTCAACATAAGGATCCACCTTTTGATATCGAACCACCACCACATCCACAAATTCAAAGCACAATCTGTCAAAGCCAAACTCCTAGTCAGTCTGAAGGACTTGGGGTTTCAATTCACGATCACTTAGTGGAGGATTCGATACACATTGACCAATTTCATCATGAGTCGGCCCAGGATTGTGCCTTATCTTCGTGTCCCGTGGCCCTTGAGCCACATGATCTTCATGTTGTGCCTCTTAAGGACTCACTTCCGGTGGAGCAAGAGCTCCCTAGCACCCTCAATTTCAAACAACCTGATGAGAGTTTGCCTCTCACTATCGTTCCTGATCATCTTGGAAATGATGGAACATCAAACGACTACAGTGCTCATGAGGGTATTAGGAGTTCCTTGGAGGATACCTTGGGTATGAGACCCATTTTATGTTTACCCGGTGAGTCGGACTTGCCTAACGAGGCTCCTGACCTCGTTCCGACGCACCAGCCAGTTGGTTGGAGAGTTTGGATTGACGATCATAACTTCAGTACCGCAACTGAAGAAACTCTTCTTCCGTTGCTCCCTATTTCCCAAACTCTCGAGAGGTTCAAGTTCTTTCAGTTTGATCCTTTGTGTGAGACGCTTTTGCGTCCAATTCATGAACCTCTCATTTCTTCTTGTGCTCTTTGTGAAGGGGGCCCACGCATGAATATTCTGACCCCGCGTGGTGTCATGTTCCCTTTTCAGGTGCACTGACCCACTCTTGAGGTTTCCATTTGATGTCTCTTGACAAATGAAGATGGGAACTTATGTTTGTACATAGTTATATATGTATAACAATAAGTATAAAAAAAAAAAAAAATCTGTTGTATTTATCCCTTCTTTAGCATCTCACAGGTTTTTGAGGGAATGCGGGTTTTTGACCATCAACAGAGCCATGAACTTTCCTTTGTACTTCACGTTGGTGAGATCTTTCCTTTTTCATGCATAAATCCATGTACTATCTTGCTCGCATACATTGAGGACAATGCATGATTTAGGTGTGGGGGGGTGTCTATCTATATATATTTCTGTTTAAAAAAAAAAAAAATCATCAATGTTTCATGACATAGCTTAAGATTGAACTGCTAAAACCCGTGTACAAATTGTATTGAGTTTTTGTTCCTTATTATATAGTTCTGCTTGTAGAATTTGTGACATAAATCTAAGTTCCAAAGAAATAACTCATTGCCCTTTAAGACATGTATGCACTTAAATTGGATGAATCAAATCTTTGAAGTGGTTGATAAAAAGCAGAGGTTGAGGAAAATATACCGGGAAGTGTGGACTTCTAATAGCAATTAAGCCTTGAGGAAAATAAAAGTAAATAAATAAATAAATAAATAAAAATAAAAAAATAAAGTGAGGAAAACACATTTTGCAAAATGATTACAAAAGCCCAAGCCTTCGAGTCACTGGTCCGTAGGGGTATCTTGAAACCTGGTAACTTGAGTCTTCCAGCTCGGGATTATCGACCAAACTCGCTACACGAATGCAAAAAGGGTATAAGTGTCAAAAAGGAAAAGCAAATGTGTTGAATCACGGAAAAGAAAAAAAATACTTTAAGATACTCAAGGCCCAAAGCTAAAAGAATGATCCATGCCATGGTTGATCCAAATGATACTTCACCACCAGAGGAGGCGTGCAAAATAATTTAAGTGATAACATGTTTAGAAGGGTTAGTGGTGTGAATGTTGGAGGAACAAAGACCAAGTCATATTTTTAATGAGTTAGAATTGTATAATGAGCATGCAAGAATTCTCAGTAAGATGTATAAGGTTGAGGTAGGGATATTGAGAACTATTAATGAAATGTTGATTTAGGATTTTGTGGGTATATCCGCTGAAAACCCTCAGGAGACAACACTCCTCCCCCTTAGCAACAAGGAGGTTTAACGGCTTGTTGCACATGCTAAGTGCAACCGTGATTCCTACGAAAGTGAGTTAGGATTTCCCTGTTTTCATTTTCTTATATTTTGCTTTGCTAGGGACTAGCAAAATCTAGGTGTGGGGGTATTTGATGCATTGCATACATTGCATCATATGTCTTTCATTTAGATTACTTTTATATCAATAAATGCTACTAAGGTATGTGTTTAGTCGTATTTACAGAATACAGGGACCCGAATGCAAATTACCCACATTCCGAGCATAAACGCGTGCAAAAGATTCATTTCTATCATAAAGACCGAGTTCAAGTTTATCGGGTTCCAAATGGAAATGCATCCAAGCATAAAAACATTCAAGGAGCTAATTACAAAAAAGGTCAAGGGCTTAATTGCAAAATGCCAAGGACCTGATTGCAAAGTAAAAGGACCAAGTTATTGTGTGGAGAAAGTTAAAAGAAAAATCAAATATAAATCTCCAACAATGGAAGGAATTAATCCGGAGCTCAAGACAATGGAAAGAATCAATCCAGACGCGTAAAGGAGGATCAAATCATACCATAAACATTCAACCAAAATCTGGACCAAATCAGAGAAGATTATGCGGCGAAATCGCCGCATATTACATGCCTTGTGCGGCGGAAACGCCGCCCCCTTGGCGATCCGTGTGCTCCAATTTTGTCCAGTCATGTCTGGACACGTGTACTCTCCCATTCTATACTTAGGTCTCTTGTAACAACTATAAATAGCCCCGAGAACGATGTTAGAAGGGTCCTTGGCCTTAGACCTAGTTTTTAGTTGTTGTTTTTATTTGTCTTTATTTTAGTAATAAAATTATGTCTTTTAATTCTTGTTTTTCTTTTCTACTTCCTCTAGGACCCCTTCTTCTTCCTCCCTCCATGAGTTTCTAACTCTTTCCAAAGGGTGGAGGTGACGGAATTAGGGTTAGAGAATGATGAATGCATGTTATTATTTTAAGTTCATGATTAGTGTATTTTGATTACTTGAGTTTATGTTAAGTCATTTATCTTGTAATGCTTCATAACTAACATGATTTACAATAAGTTTCAGTAATTCTCTACTCTAAACCTAAATCTAATCCTCCACCCAACGGAATTCACTTCTTTGTTCTTGCTTTAGTTTTAATTGTTTTTGTTTCTTGCTTTAAATAACTAAAACCCAAAAATCTCAAAACCCATTTATTTCTTCTCTCTCTCTTCCTCTTAATCGAAAATAACATCAACTACGAAATCTCTCCCTCCTTGTGTTCGACCCGTACTTGCCACGTCTTCATAGACGCCGTGCACTTGCGGTATAAATTTAAATCTTCATCAACGAGTATTCATTATTCTGCACTAGTGATCTTCTTGTAAGAGATAATTTCATATCGTGGAAATCCAAAAAACAACCAACCGTAGCATGATCAAATATATTGGCCGAATATCATGAACTTGCACATGCCATGAGTGGTGTTATTTGGATTCAACAACTCATAAACTAAATGTCTGATCCACCAAGGCACCCATATTGTGGTGAAACAACCTATGAGCCACATACTTAATTGCCAACCCAATATTCCACAATTGTATGAAACATGTTGAACTCGACTTCCATTTTGTTCGTGAGAGAGTTGTTCAAGGTCAACGTGATGTTTGCTTCATCTCCACGTTTTGCATTACTCCGGGACAAGCTCCACGTTTCGTCTCCGCCTTGAGGGGAGTATGTTGGAGATAATGCTCTTAATTTGTTTTAATTTGCAGCACAACCCTTATTAGGATGACAATAATGGTCTAGTATTACCGTTGTAAATTAGTGATTGTAATTGTGATCGAGAGCAATCAGAGGTGCCAGTTGTAAATTAGTGATTGTAATTTGAACCTTTGTTATTACTATATAAATATCAATTACCCTACTCTTTATTGTTAAGAGAGTGAGGTTTGAAACGCATACAAATTATGTAAGAATTAGTTCTTACTAATAGCTCCTATGAGAGCTTTAGTCCTACCTTAGGATGTGAGTAGAATGTGAGTAGATCAATCCAAAGTCCAAAGTATTTGTTATAAATCCGAAAAATCACTATTGGTTTACCCAAAACTGTCTGTATATACAGGGAAAGTAATTGTTGAAATTTCATAGAATATTTTTGAATAAAATTATGTTCCGATTAACAATTGTTTTGAGAAACATTTTTCCCGTACATTCAAGAAACACTAATCCTAAACAACTCTTGGCATTCCAAAAAAGCCACGTTTGTTTCGGTTTTTTGTTATGCATTTTCGTACATGTAGTTTTGTATTCATACAGTTTATCGTTCTAACCATCATAGTAGTAGTTGTACTACCCAGCTATAAAAACAAAAATCAAAGTTAGTTTAGGAATTGGAAGTGATTTTTTGTTATTAATTTTGTTTACTGTTAATGTTCAGTAGTTGTTTTCTTGCAAAATGTGTAAGTCGAAAATAATTTTAGAATCATAATAATATTTTGGGTTCTTATCCTTTAGTTCTTTGATATTTCTGTGTGTAAAAACATTTGTTTAGTTTAATGGTTACTAAATCTAAAATAAATTTAGTTTGCAATTTAAGTAGATCCATACAAGTTTAATCTGCAATTGTTGCATTAGTTAACTTTCCAATTTATATTTTTTGTTTGGATTCTTAGGCAAACATTTCTAAATTTAATGTGTAATTTGTTCTTGAATGATTTCAGGTATCTTGGAAGAAGGTTGTATCGTGACAGATATTTCCAGGTCAAAGCAAGGTGTTTGTAGATTGTGGTATCCCTTTAATGAAAACAGCTACAGAAATTGCATTTAGCAAACACATTGATTTCTAGAGCGAGGAAATACCTACGATTGATTAGAGGCAAAATAGCAGAACAATTTTTGGAATTTAAGAAATCCATTGTTGAGCTTTTTCTCTAGCAAAAGAACTTTGTCCGAATAAAATTGGATTTCATACAATGATCAAAATTACTACATGATGGATATTGTCGGTACAAATTAAGTATATAATTTGAGGTCTTTTACTTAATGTCTTCTTAAAAAAATCATAGTTAATTATTAACCTTTTTTTTAACGTTACCAGGACAACAACTTACTGAACTCTACGTGCCTAATTGTATTTGTAATATAGATTTTGAACTGATATTTTATTTTACTTTAAATTTGAAGAAAAAGAAAGGAAAACTAAGAAACTCGCATATTTTTACCCAAAATATGTTTAAAAGTAACATTTTACTTTATGTTGAGAGAGTTTTTTCAACTATGAATATCATAACAAATATATTGTACAATCAGATGCTAAATGATTGGATCAACAATGTTCTAATTACATACGTCGGAAAATATATTTTTGATAACATCGACACAATGAAGTAATAGCGAAAAGATTTCAGATTACGAAAACTCGTCGAGTAAAATTGTAACAGGAAAAAATAGTGAAAAATATATTTTGTTTTGAAAAATGCTTTATTTCAAATATTATACCTTTTAAAAAAGAATGCATTTTTATTTTGTTCACCATAATTTCTTTCCTGGATCCGGCCGAAACAGATGAGATTTGAACTATGGTCATTGGAATTTTTGAAAAGGTAAAGAACTTAGATAGTTGGAGCTGTAGGAATGGAAAAGCAGGGGGAAAAAATGAACCATGAAAATCTGAATCTTAACTCTTCAGAACCTTATTTATACATATGGCCTAATGGGCCTGTGAGTGGACCACAGCCATGTTGGCTGTGAGTGCATGTGTCTTTGAGATTATGCGAGAGAATTTGCAACTTGAACCTTGTAAGATATGTAAATTGTTGTTCAATTACCAATAACTCCATATACTAACCATAGCAAATGTACGGCAAATATAAAGTGACATGATAAAGTAAGGCATTCTTTGATTTGTCAAATTATAAGGTATTAATAAGAAAATTATTATTGTAGATTAAATGAGATAAAAATTTAGTTATGTGGTTTTTGTTTGATTATGGTAATATTAACACAAAAAACCCTAAAAGGATGGCATTAGTACTTAAGGGTGCATATTATGGATAGTTTTATTTGGGTTTCGGTTACCCACTCAACTTGACGTATACATATCTATCCGTTTCTAAGTTGAAATCCAAGTATACAAACATGCAAGACAAATGTTTCACAATTGTATACCAAATAATTACTTCGCAAAAAAAATGTTGTTTCATCATTTTTTGGAGTTAAATTCAACCTTGCTTGCATATCATAAGTCAAATTCATATATATTTTACGAAGGATAAAAAGACTAATGAGAAAATGTAATTAAAATAAAAAAAATTCTATATACGTAAGAAAGTACAGAAGATAGTTGCTTTGACTTTAAAAAATAACCATGCAATCTTGACCATTGCTTTTTCATCCAATGGCTCTTCTCCAACACCCAAACATCCTTTTTTTTCTTATACATATCGCATCGTAACCGTGTGACATTATTAAAGGTTACCGTCTGAGATTACGAAGAGTGTAGTTTGAAAAATTGTACTTATTCCTGTACCACATAGTACTTTTCCCACAATACGAGGGTAACATTGCAAAGTTCCAAACCAAACATCAGCCATCCAAAACCGTAACCCTAATTTCCTCTTCCCCCTCTCCTATAAATATCCGTCACCACAGTCCCAACCTCTCACTACCGTCTTTTCTTCCTCTTTTTTTCTTTGATTTTGTGTTTAGGTTTGATGTTTTGAAGGGGGCGTGTGAGGAATCGAAAATTAATGGGTAATTTGCATCTGAAGCCTTTGAGCTGTGTTGCCAACAACCTTGGAGATCTGATGCCCTCTGTTTTTTTTAAACAAATTTAAGTTTTTTTAATTATGCCAAAAAAACGAATTTTGGTTTTTGGGAGTTGTTGAGATGATGATTGAATTTGTTTCCCTATTGGTTTGAGAGCCGGAATGATGGCTACTTGTATTAGCTCTATCTGATCATCAATCTCCCTAGTTTTATAGATTTTCTTAAATTTTATATTTTGTTGATTTTGTTAATCGTCTTATCATGTCTCTTTGTTAACTTTTCGAGGTAAGTTTTGCGTTTTGGGGTTTTCGTGTTTACCTACTTTTTTGTGGGAATCTAATTATATGGTTGGTATAAGTTCGTGTGGAATGAATGATTTTCGGTTTGTTTTTGTTTTGCAAATGATATAAAAAAAATTTAGTATGTTTTTATTGTTTTCGAAAAAAAATTGGTTTCAAGTTTTATCTGAGAATCCGGACAAATTCTAATTTTGCAAGTTCGATTTTTACAGGACTTTTTAATAAAAAAAACTGGTTTTTCACAATTTCACTACATGTCGCCTATGCTCTATATAATTCCGTGATTTTGTTTTTTATAACCAGATATATTAGTATATCTAAAATCGAGGAAAAAATCCGTAATTTTGTTCAGTGGTAACTGCTTGTTAACCTAAAAGTTAATTGCCAATGCTAATCTCGTGTGGGCATATAACTATTTAATATCGTTACTTTTTTGTTCATTTTTTATGTGTTTAGAAAATGTTTTAAAAATTATTTAAAATCGTTTTTATAAATATATTTTTATGAAAATGTGTTTTTTATTTGTTTATATTTTCTAGAATTTTTTGTATTTTGTCTACTATTGATCCTGAAATGATGTATAGGGGGGAGAATATAGGGCGCTTAAGTTATTTATTGGTGTGGTTAAGAAAAAATTTAGGGAGTTGTTTTAAGTTAACGTGACAGAAAAAAAAACTGACGTGGCTGAGAGAGAAAATCGGACGCCCGGGAAGGGTATCGGTCATCCGAATATAGTAATTATTAACTTATTAATTAATTAATTTAGTAATTATCTAAATTTTTAATCAATTATCTTTTTAATAAAAAAATAATAAAAAATTGCGGGCGTCTGTGGAAAACGCCCAGCGTAGGAGAGAGGCGTCTGGCTAAGCCGCCCAGCGTAGGAGAGAGGCGTCTTAGCCAGACGCCCGTCCCATGGGTGGGGCGTCTGTGTAAAACGCCGCCCCCTAGGGGGAGGCGTCTTACCCAGACGCCCCTCTCCTACGTTAGGCGGCTCCGCCAGACGCCCGCAATTTTTTATTATTTTTTTATTAAAAAGATGTTGGATATTTTACCAGATTCGAGTACACCGGGGCGTCTGTTTGCTCATTACTGACCTCCAAAACATTATTTTTTATGAATATAAGAGGAAGATGAAGAGAGATGTGTGATAGGAGGGTAAAATGTCGCGTTATAGCAGTAGAAATGAAAGAAGGACAAAATGGTAATTTGTTGGGACGATTTAAGTAGTTTTAGGCGACGAATAGCAATTGTATATAGAAACAAATTAAGATAGATAGACTTCATTTCTTTTAACTAAACTATTACAACACCAAATGTATATAGAAACAAATAAGAAAGTGGTGAGTGGTGACACATAACCACCCAACTTGAGCGAGCGCCTGAGATTATATTCTCTTTTCATATATTGTTCAAGAACAAGCGAAACGGATCTTAGAAAATGGAAACCACACGAAATTGATGTGTTCACAACCAAAGGCAAATACGAATTTTTGATCGATTGGTGGGATTTGATATTTACTTATGACCGACATTTGGAAGATTAAGTGTCCTCCAAAGATAAAAAGTATGGAACTGGGCTACTGTAGGAACAAAGGATTCTCATAAATGACATTATGATAGGGATAAACATCGATCCCATCTGCACTATGTGTGAATTGGAGCTAGAATTCGTTTTTTTAATTGTGATTTTACATGCATGTCACTAAAACTTGATTCAGACCGTGCGTGCCGGCACGAGTTCCAGCTCTGATGTCACTTTTGGGCCTCAGCTGCGGGTTTAGACCGTTTATTGTGCCTAATATATCCTTCTAAAGCATTATCTAGGTTGGCTAAGAAACAAGTAAATTATTTAGGTTGGGAAGATAGTAGATGTAACGTTCCTAATTTGCACTCGGGACACAACAATAATCACAACACTAAAAAAACGAAAAAGAGACATTAACTGAAATAACCAACACGAGGCTTCAATTAAAATATATAATAAGATCAAAGTCAAAGTACAATGTGGATGACGAGGACACGAGGCTTCAACGAAAAAGAGAGGGCGGTTCCCGCGACCGCCCGATCGTTGGGTCGGGCGGCTCCCGCGGACGCCCCACCCAAGGAACCGACGTCTGCGGGAGACGTCTCCCACGTAGGGTAGGCGTCTCCGGCAGACGCCTACCACGTTGGGTAGGCGTCTCCCGCAGACGCCCGAGTTTTTTTTTAATTTTTGTTAAAATTGATTATAAATTGTGATAAAATTTAAATAAATTGAATATTATGTTAATAATGAGTTAAATTAGTTTAGTAATCGTTTATTGATTATAAATTGTGATAATTAATAAATAAATCGCTAAATAAATTGATTATTATGTTAGTAATTAGTTGTGTACGATTTTAATAAAGGATTATTGATTAATTGTGATAATTGCTAAATAAATCGATTATTAAGTTAATAAATAGTTTAATTATTTTAGTAAATCCATTAATAAATTTGTATTTTTAAAATTGAATTAATAGTCATCGGGTTATCGTGGAGGAAAAGGGAAATCAATTCCTTTACGCGCGGTACGTAGTATAGCAGACGAGTCAGGTCCTCGTTATCCACGTACACGTGGTATTTCTGCTTCAGTTAGGAGAGAGAGAGATTTGTTACGTCGTCGTCAGACACCTGGAGAGTCTTTCGACGACGAGGATGATTCAGATGAGGTGAGGAGTCACGACGACAGTGACGATGGGGGTCGATACGACTTGGGGCCACAGGAGGAGGCGGTACGTCAGTCCGATCGAGGACGGGGGCGACACGGTGGTCCTTCAGCTGAGTGGGTCATTAGGAAGGATCGAGGTGGCCAGTTTGTGACCGGTGATTCGAGTTCGTGCACTGCAGACGCCCGAGCTCAGAAGAAGAAGAGGGGTGATGACGAGTCTTGGATCGTCACGGATATTATTCCCGGTGTTCCTGTAGATGGCAGCGTCATTCCGAGTTTCGGAGGCCACGTCGCCAGACGCATCTGGGATGGCGAGGAGCGGAAGGTTTTGAAGTGCCATAATCGGTATAGAGCCTGTACGACATTGCAGGCATGGCGTTCAATGATGACTGAGGATATGACGGCGACGTGGTTGACAGTGGATTGGGTCACTTGTCGTACAACATGTTTTCCTGCATCGACATGCCGTTGATTTCGGCATTCATGGAGCGGTGGCAGCCTGACACCAACACTTTCCACTTGCCGTTCGGAGAGATGACGATCATGTTGCATGACGTCTTTCAGATTCTGCACATTCCTGTTGAGGGTCCCATGGTCAGTGCGCAGACGCCAACATCTGAGCTGAAGTTATATGTATCTGAGTTGCTGGGTGTCAGCCTGGAGGGTCTTGGACGGGATAGCTCATTTTGGAGTGGCAGTGGTGTTAGTATGGACGCTGTGGACGAGTGTTGCAGACGGGGGCGACCACCACGGACTGAGGATACGCAGATGACTGCTTATCTCTTCTTACTGCTAGGCTGCGTATTGTTTGTCGACAAGAGCGGTTCCAGACTGAGACCACGCGACTTATTGGAGGCGAGGGACCCAGATACCATTGGTCAGTACTCATGGCGGTCGGCGACATTGACATTTTCTTAGGGTTCTCCATAGTTCGACCGATCGGGGTGTAACTGTTCGTATAAAATACGAGAGGCACAACGAATTACTGCAGGGTCGCTCCCCGAGATCTCATCCACTAGCTTCCGAAAATGCTCGACGTCTTGTGCTGACTGATCAACAAACTCTGACATCTGGACTCCTTCTCCGATAACAAGTGTTTTCCAGAATGGATGAATCTGCTCTAAATAAATTCCATCACCTGACGCCAAACACTCGTACATGGTACAGGCACAAGGAATCACATGTGTTGTCAGGAAAGCACATCCACAACGATATTCAATTTCATCACTTAAGTCCTGCATTCTCTTCAACTCCTGAGTCATTGTTGAAATTTTTTATTTATACCGCAAGTGCACGGCCGCGTTGAAGCGGTGACAAGTACGGGTCGAACACAATGAGGGAAAGATTCTTATATTTTTGTGATTTTCTTTGATTAAAGAAAGCAAAAGAGAAATAGTGTTGGTTTGAGATTTTTGGATTTATTTTTTTATCTTTCTAAAGCAAGAACAACAAGAAGAAATAACTATGGATGAGAGTCCAGTGGGTGGGAGTTATGAATCTTCGAGTTAGATTAGAGATTATGAAAATTATTATAAATCAAATGAGATATTAAGCATCATATGATAATTGATTTAACAAAAACTCATATGATTAAAACACTAACAAGAAATTAAAATAAAAACGATCTCTCTTCTCTAACCCTAAATCCGTCACCCCCACCCTTTGGAGGGTTTTAGAAACCCATGGGGAGAAGATGAGGAGAAGGGGTCATGGAGATCATCAAGAGACTATGAAAACAAAAGGAAAGAAATATTATACTAAACTACGATCTACGAAAACAAATACAATTATTCTAAACATACAACAAATTATTCTAAGAGAAGAATAAAGAACAACTAAATTATTTTACTCTACTGAAATTAAGAACATGAAATATTAACCTAAAACTAAGCTTTACAAAAGAAAAAGACAATGGAGAAATAAATGGGCAGAATTTAATTGCATAGAATGTAATACAAAAAAGTTCCCCTCACAACACAATTTCGTGGCTATTTATAGCCAATACAAGAAACCCTAGGTATCAATAAGGAAGTACACGTGCCATTACACAACGGGAAGAAATTTAGAGCCACGGATTGCAACCCAGGCGGCGTTTCCGCCGCACATTGACCGTTAGATGCGGCGGAATCGCCGCATTGATGGTCCAGATTAATTGTGGATTTTGCGGGTGTGTTTTTGGTATGTGCTAGATGGTCTCCACACGTCTAAATCAATTATTGCATATCTTTGGAGATCCGAATTTGATTTCTTCTTGAATACTCCTCCAAAATAACTTTTTAGTCCTTCTAATTTGCGATCAGGTCCCTGGCTCCTTTATGTGATCAATTGGATTTCAACTTGAGCTTGAATCTCTAGCTAATTGGTCTTTGTGATCTATTTGAGTCCACTACATGCGTTTTAGCTCGAATATTGGTAAATTGCATTGTAACTCCTGAAATCTGCACAATTGCTCAAAACAATACCTTAGTAGCATTTATTTATATAAAAATAATCTAAATGAAAGACATATGATGCAATGTATGCAATGCATCAAATACCCCTACACCTAGATTTTGCTAGTCTCGAGCAAAACAAAACATGAAAACTAAAAGTATGGAAGAAGGGAAATCCTAACTCACTTTCGTAGGAATCACGGTTGCACTTAGCATGTGCAACAAGCCTTTAAACCCCTAAGTTTCCTTAGAGGACGAGTTTTGTCTCGTGAGGGTTTTCAGTTGACACACCCACAATGTCTTAATAACTCTCAATATCTCCACCTCAACCTTATACACCTCACTTAGAATTCTTGCATGCTCATTATATAAATCTAACTCATCAAAATTCTGACTTGGTCTTTGTTCCTCCAACTTTCACGCCTCCTCTGGTGGTGAAGTATCATTTGGATCAACCATGGAATGGATCATTCTTCTAGCTTTGGCCCTTGAGTATCTTAAAGTAATAATTCCCCCCCCCCCCCCCCCCCCGTGATTCAACATATTTGCTTATTTGACACTTTTACCCTTTTGCATTCGTGTAGCGAGTTTGGTCGATAATCCCAAGCTGGCAGACTCAAGTTACCGGGTTTCAAGATACCCCTACGGACCAGTGACTCAAAGGCTTGGGCTTTTGTAATCATTTTGCAAGATATGCTTTCCTCACTTTTATTCCCTTTTTTTGCATTTTTTTCCTCAAGGCTTAATTGCTATCAGAAGTCCACACTTCCCGGTATATTTTCCTCAACCTCTGCTTTTTATCAACCACTTCAAAGATTTGATTCATCCAATTTAAGTGCATACATGTCTTAAAGGGTAATGAGTTATTTCTTTGGAACTTAGATTTATGTCATAATTTCTACAAGCAGAACAATATAATAAGGAACAAAGACTCAATGCAAGTTGTACTCGGGTTTTGGTAGTTCAATCTTAAGCTATGTCATGAAACTTTTTTTTTTGATAAATAAAAATAAAACAGATAGGTAGATAACTAGTCACCCCCTACACCTATTCCATGCATTGTCCCCAATGTATGCAAAATTAAATAATATAGGACATGCAAGAAAAATAAAGTTACCGCCTTCGGGATGACGACTCTCCACGGTCAGAGAGTGCTTTGTTCAGTTTGCTATTGAGGCGCTTCATCCCGCCCCACATTCGGGACCTATGCTCGTCAGAGTTTTCTGGGGTTGACTGAGCCCAGAATGTTGCGGAGTCTTCAGACGACTCACTTGATTGCACAACATCCTCCATTTCTGGAGGTGTCCACAGGTCCGCTATAGTGCCACGGTAGGAGGATGTCTCTCGTTCCACCGTACAAGGGAGCATGTCGGCTTCGTATACCCAGAAAGACTCATAGGCCATGAAGTGCTTGCAGATAGTGGTGACAAGGCATGGCAGAGGTTGGGAGTTGTGTTGGTGGCCTTCTCCAATGGTGGTCAGAAGCCGTCGGCACATACAGTAAGTGCGATCACAGGTCATCAGGGAGTGAACGATGCCCATCTCAACGGTGCGAAAAGAAGTGTTGTGGGTATTACTCGTGACGTTTTGGGCATGCCCACCTACATGCTGTAAAGACATTCCGGTACATGGATGTGCCCTTGATACCCCGATCACGACTCAGCACACAATCTGGTCCCATGAGTGACCGATAGAAACAGAGTTCCTCGGATGACAAAGTGGAGGCCCCTTGTGGTATGTCAGTCAAGTTGGAGATGATGTTGAGGTCAATGGCCCAGACTTTGTTTCTCCAATTCAGTAAAATGTACCCACTGTTTAGGTCTATGTTAGTGATACTGCTATAGAACTCCTCCACTAAGTTGGGACAGTACACATCATTGTTATTATGGACCAAGTAGCTCCAACTCCGTGCTATGATTTCGTCGTAAAAGTGGGTGCTGTTTTGATCACTAACAAGCAACGGGTGGAAGTTCTTCTCGGGAAACACCATGGTGATAGAATACTGCTAAAGTGCTATACGTTAGATTTAGAAAAATAAGTCATGTACTTCCACCGTTTTCCAAAATAAGTCATGTACCAAATTTATTTTTATTTTTTTTTGAATTTTTTTTTCGTTTTTTTTAGAAATAAACTAAAACTTAATCAGAATGAGGAATTGCGTGTAAAAACACGACTTCCTCTGCAACATTGGAGGGACGATTTAAGTAAGGCTTCAATCGATGCCCATTAACTTTAAAGCTTTCACCGTTCTCCATATTACTGATCTCGACCACTCCGTGAGAGAAAACGGTTTTGATCATGAAAGGGCCGGTCCAACGACTCTTGAGTTTGCCGGAAAAGAGATGAAGGCGATAGTTATAGAGAAGGACCAACTGTCCAGGAGAAAAAGATTTCCTAACGATGGATTTATCATGAAAAACCTTGGTCTTTTCCTTATAAATTTTAGCATTTTCATACGCCTCATTTCTTATTTCCTCAAGCTCAACTAAATCCAATTTTCGAGCATTACCGGCTGCCTCTAAATCCATATTCAGTTGCTTAATAGCTGATGCATTGCATACATTGCATCATATGTCTTTAATTTAGATTACTTTTATATCAATAAATGCTACTAAGGTATGTGTTTAGTCTTATTTACAGAATACAGGGACCTGAATGCAAATTACCCACATCCCGAGCATAAACGCATACAAAAGACTCGTTTCTATCATAAAGACCAAGTTCAAGTTTATCGGGTTTCAAATGGAAATGTATCCAAGCATAAAAGCATTCAAGACCTAATTACGAAAAGAACAAAGACTTAAGCACAAAAGTAGCCAGAGACTTAATTGCAAAAAGTCAAGGACCTAATTGCAAATCACGAGTAGCTTTTATTATTATGGAGAAAATATAAAGAAAAATCAATGTGGATCTCCAAATATATGAAGAAATTAATTCGGATCTCCAAAGATATGCAAGAATCAATCCAGACGCGCAAATGACATTGAAATCATACCATAAACACACAGGAAAAATCCGGGTCGATTTTGAACCAAAAAGGTGGCGATTCCGCCGCACCTCAAGAGCAAATTGCGGCGAATCCGCCGCACCAAATAAGATTCATGCTCTAAATATTTTACCGGTTGCGTGTTGACGCGTGTACTTTCTTATTTCATGCTTAGGTTCCTTGTATCGGCTATAAATAGCCCCGAGAACGATGTTGTGAGGGGTTCTTCCTTTTGTTCCATAATTTAGCAATAAAATTCTGTTTCTTTTATTTTGTGTTTTTAGTTTTCTTTTGTAATGCCTCTAGGACCCCTTCTTCCTCCCTCTATGAGTTTCTAACTCTTTCCAAAGGGTGGGGGTGACGGATTTAGGGTGATGAGAAGAGAATAAAGTTATTATTTTAATTTCGTATTAGTATGTTTTGATTACTTGAGTTTATGTTAAATCATTTATCATGTAATGCTTTATAACTAATGTGATTTATTATAAGTTTCAGAATTCTCTCATCTAAACCTTAAATATAAACCTCCACCCAACGGAATTCACAATCTTTGTTCTTGTTTTAGTTTTAATCGTTCATGTTTCTTGCTTTAGATAATTAAAACCCAAAAATTTCAAAATCAACCTTATTATTGTTCTTTCTTCTCTAATCGAAAATCCAAAAATAACAATATCTCTCCCTCCTTGTGTTCGACCCGTACTTGCCACCGCTTCATCGCGGCCGTGCACTTGCGGTATAAATTTAATTCTCACCAAGTTTTTGGCGCCGTTGCCGGGGAGGCGACGCAGATTTTGTTTTTTGTTGATTTCGATTCTATTCTGTTTATCTTGTGCGCGATCTAACTATTTGGATTTGTGTTTCAGGAGACAACAGAGCGCGCGGCGAAATCTGAGCGCAGTCTGAGCAACAAGGGCGGCGGAATCGCCGCACATCAAGAGGAACCTGCGGCGGAATCGCCGCACAAGTGAAGCATCTGGGCTTCAAATTTTTCTGGGGTTAGCACCATCTCTGGGTGGACGCGTGGAGCTACTGAAATTTCGAGAGCGGGCGGCGAACCCGACTGAGCATTGCGTAGGTAACCTTTGTTGCCTTTTTCCTCGTAATTTCTAGTTTCAGAAAATTTCCTTTTATTAAAATTGCACGTGTTAAACTTAAATTCCATAATTGGCAATAATACAGCTCTGACCTAAAAATTGGCAAAACTAGAAGAACTTAGTGCATGCATCATATAATGTTTTGTTTGCATTATTCTTGCTAAATTCTTGCAAATTATTTTTATTGTTGAAGAGTGCTGGAGGCAAGGTACGTATCGCGTTTTAACGATTGCATTTAAGCATATAATTTAGTTTGCATACAACCTTGCAATTGCCCCCCACTAAAGACCATTGTTTGACTATCTTTGCTAGATCTAAGTTAAACTATCTTAAGGGCAACTCCATAGGCAAAGATACGGTGGGGATTTCATCACCCTTCCGTGGCCCACAAACAACAATCCCAAAGTGTCACCCAAGCCTTAAATTAAAATCAATTAAACATTGACCCCTAAGGACTCGGACTCATTTAAGGAGAAGAATTGGTTTGACTTGCTATGACCTGAAGCCGATTGAATTTAATTTGGTGTCTAGAAAGTGTTTTTGTGTTGACGTAAGTCTTCCAAGCGAAGTGGTTGTCTAATTGGCACCGACTCTGTCGGAAGCGCCCCCACTAGCTATACACGGCCTGGCCAAGTTGGTTTGATTAGTGAGGGAGGTGAATCAAGCGAATCAATTCGACTCAACCAGTTAGGAGTCGTCTAGATCTAAGCGACACTAGGTCTAGGATTGTTTGAACCGTGCTTTCTTAGGAATTTTCTGACCAACCCTCTTTCTATCTTTAGAGTTAGGTTTCCCTTCTCATCTGAGTCTTCTTTCTCTTCTCACCTAAATTCTCTAGATTAGGATTCCTTTCTCATCTTGCCCCATTTTATTGTTTGTTTCCCTTTTGAAAAAAAAAACATAAAAAAAACGAAAAAAAAAATTGTAATTAATTCTTGAAATTAAATTTGGAATTTAAATTTCGAATTTGAATTCAAAAATTGATTCAGCCCGGTGCACTCAGATTTGGATTCGGGACTTGAGTAATCGACTCTCACGAGTTCATCTAGATTCCAGTCTCGAACTTAGCCCCAATCCACCTGTGGCACCACCTCACTCGGATCCAATGGGTGAGAACGTAGTGGACCCGCCTGTTGCACAACCTATAACTCTGAGGGATCGATGCTATCCAGCGATGGCTGCTCAGCCATCGTGCATCGTTATGCCCACCATCTCGGGTCGCGACTACGAACTTAAGGCACAATACATGAGTATGTTGCCTAAGTTCACCTCTAGGGAAGACCCATATCTCTTCCTTAGAGAATTTGAGGAAATCTGCTCTCTTATGCAATACCAGCATATCCCTGAAGAGGCAGTGCGTCTGAAATTTGTGCCTCTTGCACTAAAGGACGACGCTAAGAAATGGCTATATAGTCTAGCCGAAAGATCCATTAGAAGTTGGGCTGAGTTTGTTCAAGTATTCCTAAAAAAATATTTCCCCAACCATAAGACTATGAGGATTAGGAATGAAATTGTTGCATTCGTTCAGTCTGAGAGCGAGCCGTTCTATTCCTATCTAGAAAGATTCAAAAGTGTTCTAACCCAATGCCCTCATCATGGAATTCCGAGATGGCAATTATGTCAAATTATTTATGAGGGATTGACACCCACATCTAGGGTTATGGTAGAATCCGTAAGCCAAGGGAACTTTATGTCGAAAAATGAAAATGATGCCTGGAGTTTCCTTGAGGATTTAGCTGAAAACAGTATGCAATGGGACAATGCTAGAACACCGCTTAACCCGAGTATTGGATCTAGAATAGCAAGTCAACCCAGACCAGGTGTCTTAGCTGTAGATGCCAACATAGCGGCTGAAGCAAAACTAGCTACCCTTATGCGCAGAATGGAAAGTTTAGAGCTACAAACCCAAAACGGAGTGAATCAAGCCTCGTCTATCCCTTGCTCTAGATGTGGTCAGACTGGTCATGTAATGGAGGATTGTGCGGAATGGGACCAAGTTAATGCCATGTATAACCATGCTAGAAATGACCCATACGCATCAACCTATAACTCGGGTTGGCGTAATAATTCCAATTTCTCATCAAACCAACAGGGTCAACCTCCTAGACAACAACCAAACCCGTATAACCAAAATAATACATCATCTGGGTTTAATAACAATAACGATCATGAGGTTAGGTTGACAAGCTTGGAAAATTTGATGAAAACTTTTATACAAACAACCAACCAGACCTTCCAAAGGCTAGAGACACAAGTCAGCCAACTAGCACAAATAGTAGGTGAAAGAGAAAAGGGTCGGTTTCCAAGCCAACCTGAGGTGAACCCTAGATCTAATAATTCATATCAATCCTATCAAGCACCTTCAGGAAATAACAACCCTAGACCGGTTCAAATGGTTAATGAGGAAGGACCGTTCCAACAAATAAATGTTGTAGTATCATTACAGTCCGGAAGACAGATTGATAATAATGTGGTAAATCCTAGAACGTCTACTCAATCTAGCCATCAAACTGCCACATATGACCTAACCATTGAACCCGACGTCCAATCTGAAACACCCACCCCACCTACTCAATCTGAACCCGTAACTCAATCTGAACCTGAGCGAGTATATGTCCCTAAAGCCCCATTTCCCAATAGACTCAAAAAGAACTCAAGTGCACAAATAGAGAAAATCTTGGAAGTATTTAAGCAAGTTAAGGTGAACATTCCACTCTTAGACATGATTCAACAAATACCTGCTTATGCTAAATTCTTAAAAGATTTGTGCACTAAAAAGAGAAAAACAAACGTACCAAAGAAGACATTCTTAACTGCAAACATAAGTTCTATTTTGTCCAACACATCTCCTATAAAATATAAGGATCCTGGATGTCCCACAATTTCATGTTCAATAGGAGATACTTTTATCAACAGAGCCCTTCTAGACCTTGGTGTTAGTGTTAACCTACTCCCGTACTCTGTCTATGAGCAAATGAACCTTGGTCCACTAAAACCCTCTAAGACAACCCTTCAATTTGCTGATTGCTCTATTAAGAAACCAAGGGGTATAGTAGAGGATGTTTTGATCAAGGTTGGTGACTTCATTTACCCAGTGGATTTTGTCGTACTAGATACCGCACCTGTTGTAAATCCTAATCGACAAATCCCTGTAATTCTAGGCAGACCCTTTTTAGCCACTTCGGAAGCATTGATAAACTGTCGAAATGGGCTCATGCAATTATCTTTTGGGAACTTAAAAGCTGAATTTAATATCTTTCATATTGATAGTGAGCCAGAAATAACATGCAATCAAAGTGATGTTGTGATGAAATCGCGTATCTATAATATTTCTGAATCATCACAAAATCAAAAAGGAAGTAAGAAAAAGGGGAGGAATTCATCTACACACCCATCGTCACTCGAGCAAATAAGAAAACCAATTTATGTGAGGGGTGTGGAACCTGTAACTCAGGATGCTCATTGCAACATGGGGAACAATTCAATTGGATACATGCACCAATATGATGTCATTCAATCCAGTTCTGACTATGGTTGACTTTGAGCAAATTCCATCCGTCCACCGCAGTTCATCAAGGTAATAAGTGCATTTGCTTGATATTTGCATACATTGAGGACAATGCAGGATTTAGGTGTGGGGGGATGTTTATGTATATATTTATCTATAGATCTGTCTTTTATTTCTAAAAAAAAAATCAATGTTTCATGACATAGCTTAAGATTGAACTGCCAAAACCCGTGTACAAATTGCATTGCGTTTTTGTTCCTTATTATATAGTTCTGCTTGTAGAAATTATGACATAAATCTAAGTTCCAAAGAAATAACTCATTGCCCTTTAAGACATGTATGCACTTAAATTGGATGAATCAAATCTTTGTAGTGGTTGATAAAAAGCAGAGGTTGAGGAAAATATACCGGGAAGTGTGGACTTCTAATAGCAATTAAGCCTTGAGGAAAATAAAAATAAAAATAAAGGAATAAAGTGAAGAAAACACATTTTGCAAAATGATTACAAAAGCCCAAGCCTTTGAGTCACTGGTCCGTAGGGGTATCTTGAAACCCGGTAACTTGAGTCTACCAGCTCTGGATTATCGACCAAACTCGCTACACGAATGCAAAAGGGTAAAAGTGTCAAAAAGCAAATGTGTTGAATCACGGAAGAAAAGAAAAGAAAAATAATACTCAAGGCCCAAAGCTAAAAGAATGATCCATGCCATGGTTGATCCGAATGATACTTCACCACCAGAGGAGGCGTGCAAAATAATTCAAGTGATAAACATGTGTAGAAGGGTTAGTGGTGTGAATGTTGGAGGAACAAAGACCAATTCATATTTTTAATGAGTTAGATCTACATAATGAGCATACAAGAATTCGAAGTGAGATGTATAAGGTTGAGGTAAAGATATTAAGAGCTATTAATGGAATGTTGAATTAAGACTTTGTGGGTGTGTCAACTGAAAACCCTCACGAGACAAAACTCGTCCTCTAAGGAAACTTGGAGGTTTAACGGCTTGTTGCACATGCTAAGTGCAACCGCGATTCCTACGAAAGTGAGTTAGGATTTCCCTGTTTTCATCTCTCTTATATTCTGTTTTGCTAGGGACTAGCAAAATCTAGGTGTAGGGGTATTTGATGCATTGCATATATTGCATCATATGTCTTTAATTTAGATTACTTTTATATCAATAAATGCTACTAAGGTATGTGTTTAGTCTTATTTACAGAATACAGGGACCTGAATGCAAATTACCCACATCCCGAGCATAAACGCATACAAAAGACTCGTTTCTATCATAAAGACCAAGTTCAAGTTTATCGGGTTTCAAATGGAAATATATCCAAGCATAAAAGCATTCAAGACCTAATTACGAAAAGAACAAAGACTTAAGCACAAAAGTAGCCAGAGACTTAATTGCAAAAAGTCAAGGACCTAATTACAAATCACGAGTAGCTTTTATTATTATGGAGAAAATATAAAGAAAAATCAATGTGGATCTCCAAATATATGAAGAAATTAATTCGGATCTCCAAAGATATGCAAGAATCAATCCAGACGCGCAAATGACATTGAAATCATACCATAAACACACAGGAAAAATCCGGGTCGATTTTGAGCCAAATTGCGGCGAATCCGCCGCACCTCAAGAGCAAATTGCGGCGAATCCGCCGCACCAAATTAGATTTATGCTCTAAAAATTTTACCGGTTGCGTGTTGACGCGTGTACTTTCTTATTTCATGCTTAGGTCCCTTGTATCGGCTATAAATAGCCCCGAGAACGATGTTGTGAGGGGTTCTTCCTTTTGTTCCATAATTTAGCAATAAAATTCTGTTTCTTTTATTTTGTGTTTTTAGTTTTCTTTTGTAATGCCTCTAGGACCCCTTCTTCCTCCCTCTATGAGTTTCTAACTCTTTCCAAAGGGTGGGGGTGACGGATTTAGGGTGATGAGAAGAGAATAAAGTTATTATTTTAATTTCGTATTAGTATGTTTTGATTACTTGAGTTTATGTTAAATCATTTATCATGTAATGCTTTATAACTAATGTGATTTATTATAAGTTTCAGAATTCTCTAATATAAACCTTAAATCTAAACCTCCACCCAACGGAATTCACAATCTTTGTTCTTGTTTTAGTTTTAATCGTTCATGTTTCTTGCTTTAGATAATTAAAACCCAAAAATTTCAAAATCAACCTTATTATTGTTCTTTCTTCTCTAATCGAAAATCCAAAAATAACAATATCTCTCCCTCCTTGTGTTCGACCCGTACTTGCCACCGCTTCATCGCGGCCGTGCACTTGCGGTATAAATTTAATTCTCACCAATAGCCCAAAGGGCTCTATGCTCCAATTCGACCGGTAAGTGGCACGTTTTTCCATAGACTAACCGGTAAGGGGATATTCCTAAATGGGTCTTGAAAGCGGTCCGATAGGCCTACAATGCATCATTAATTCTTACAGACCAATCCTTACGTGAGGCATTAACCGTTTTTTCCAGAATTTGCTTGATTTGTCTATTGGAAACCTCAACTTGTCCACTTGTTTGAGGGTGATACGGGGTAGCTAACTTATGAGTTATCGAATATTTTCTCATCAAAGCTTCAAATGATCGATTACAAAAATGAGTACCCCGGTCACTGATAATGGTACGTGGAGTACCGAATCGGGAGAAAATATTCTCCTTCAGAAATTTGACAACAACTTTGTTGTCATTGGATTTTGTGGGGATAGCCTCAACCCACTTGGACACATAGTCCACAACTAGCAAGATATACTCCTTCCCAAAAGACATTGGAAACGGGGCCCATAAAATCGATGCCCCAAACATCGAAGATATCAACTATGAGAATAGGATGCAGAGGCATCATGTCTCTACGAGAGAGTTTTCCTAGCATTTGACATCTAGATCAAGAATTACAAAATGCAAATGCATCCTTAAATAGGGTGGGCCAATAAAATCCACACTGTAAAACTTTGGCCGTGGTTTTTCTTAGCTCCAAAATGTCCTCCACATGCTTGGTCATGACAAAAAGATAGAACACTTGCAAATTCCTCCTCAGGAACACATCTCCTAATGATTTGATCCGAACAATATTTGAAAAGATATGGGTCATCCCAATAAAAATTCTTCACTAGGGACCTAAATTTGGCTTGATCGTTCTTAGACCATTCAGTCGGGGTCACACCAGTTACTAAGAAGTTGACTATATCGGCGAACCATGGTTCGCCAGACACAACCATAATTTGTTCATCCGGAAAGTTCTCATTCACTGGTGTGTTATTCACTGGGCTAAGAGGAATTCTAGACAAGTGATCGGCGACTACATTTTCACAACCCTTTTTATCACGGATTTCGACATCAAATTCTTGCTGTAGTAGGATCCAGCGCAATAAACGCGGCTTGGCATCCTTTTTGTTCACTAAATGTCTTATGGCCGCATGATCCGTGTAAATAATCACATGTGTGCCTATCAAATATTGTCGAAAATTTTCCAAGGCAAAAATGACTGCTAGAAATTCTTTCTCAGTTACCGTGTAGTTCAATTGGGCATCATTCAATGTTTTACTAGCATAATATATCACGTGAGGTTTCTTTTCAATTTTCTGACCCAACACCGCTCCTATGGCGTAATCCGATGCATCACACATTATCTCAAAGGGCTGGGTCCAATCGGGTGAATGAATAATGGGTGCCGACGTTAATTCCCTCGTAAGGTGGTTAAAGGACTCCAAACATTTATCAGAAAATTCAAACTTAGAGTCATTCACTAATAATTCAGTCAATGGTCTAGCCACCTTACTAAAGTCCTTGATAAACCTTCGATAGAATCCGGCATGCCCTAAAAATGAACGAATCTCTTTGACATTTGTTGGTGGAGGGAGATGCTTAATCAAATCCACCTTGGCTTTATCCACTTGAATGCCATCCTTAGACACAATGTGACCAAGCACTATTCCATTCTTAACCATGAAATGACATTTTTCCCAATTTAAGGTCAAGTTCTTCTCCTTACACCTTACTAGTACTAATTCCAAATGGTTCAAACAATTGGCAAAAGTGGGACCAAAGATAGAAAAAATCATCCATGAAAATTTCCATGAAATTATCCACCATTCAGAGAAGATGCTAACCATACATCTTTGAAATGTGACAGGAGCATTGCACAAGCCAAAGGGCATGCGGCGGAAAGCAAACGTGTCGAATGGGCACGTGAAGGTAGTTTTCTCCTGATCCTCAGGAGCGATAGGAATTTGGTTATAGCCGGAATATCCATCTAGAAAACAATAATACTCATATCCGGCCAACCGTTCTAACATTTGATCTATGAAAGGAAGAGGGAAGTGGTCCTTACGGGTTGCAGAATTCAGTTTCCTATAGTCAATGCAAATCCTCCAACCGGTTTGGATACGGGTCAAGACTAACTCATTAAGCTCATTCTCAACTACAGTAACTCCATATTTCTTAGGGACAACCTGAACAAGACTAACCCAAGCACTATCGGATAAAGGGTATATAATTCCATTGTCCAACCACTTAAGTATTTCCTTTTTTACCACATCAGTTAGGACCAGGTTAAGCCGCCTTTGCGGATCCCTACGGGGTTGAGTATTATCTTCCAAATGGATCCTATGTTGGACTATAGATGGGCTAATCCCCTTGATATCGGTCATGGTCCATCCAATAGCTTCTTTATTCCTACTGAGGACTCTCAACAATTCCTTCTCTTGATTGGGGGTCAAATCCGATGCTATGATAACTGGGATGGTGGATGAGGGTCCTAAAATGCATACTTCAGTGTAGTAGGGAGAGGCTTCAACTCTAGTGATGGTGGTTCTTGTAGTGAGGGTTTGGATTGAGGTCTTGGTTCGGCTAAAAGTCCACCTAAGGCTGACCAATTGGGTGAAGATCGATTCGAACCTATATGATTGATTTGGTCACAAATTGTGGCCTCACCACTCAGGTTCTTTTGAAAATCAACTTCATCCAATTGGGTGAAATTTAAGTAATCCGAAATCAACTCATCTTCACTACAATCCTGAATGTAATTCAATTCACTCGATTCATCGGAGAAAATTCCAGGTTGCTTCCCTAAGTTAAAAATATTTAGCTCAGCTGTCAAATTCCCAAATGACAATTTCATCAATCCATTCCTACAATTGATTAGGGCATTGGAAGTGGCTAAAAAGGTCTTCCTAAGATCACAGGAATTTGATTGCTAGGGTTAGCAACAAGCTCCGTGTCTAAAACAACAAAGTCCACAGGAAATATGAATTCACCCACTTTGATCAGAACATCATCAACCACACCTCTAGGAAGCTTAACAGATCTATCAGCCAATTGGAGTGTGGTCCTAGTCTGTTTAAGGTCTCCTATATCCAATTCTTTATATACAGAGTAGGGAAGCAGATTAACACTAACACCCAAATCCAGCAAGGCCCTATTGATTAAGGTGTTACCAATTACACATGAAATAGTTGGACAACCAGGGTCTTTATATTTGATTTGTGTGGGTTGGGTTAACACAGAGCTTATATTTGCAGTTAAGAATGCTCTTTTTGGTACTTGTGTTTTCCTTTTCTTGGTGCATAAGTCTTTTAAGAATCTTGCATAAGGTAGAATTTGTTGAATAGCTTCTAATAAAGGGATGTTTACATTTACTTGCTTAAAGACTTCCAACATTTTCTCCATTTGATTTGTATGATTCTTATTAAGTCTATTAGGGAATGGTGCTTTAGGAATGAATACTCTTTCAGGTTCAGTGGGTTCAATTTCAATTGGTTCCTCAGATTGAATTGGTGGCTCATTGGATGGCTCAGGTGTGACAGAATTATTAGGCTCATTAGCCAAGGGGTGAGTGACATTGTTATTAACAGATTTTCCAGATCTTAATGTAAGTATAGCATTAATGTGTTGATTTTGCTCTTCTTCTTGAACCATATGAACTGGTCTGTTGTTATTGTTCACATTAGGAGGTGGTGCATTATGTGGTACATTAGGTGGAGGCCTAATGTGTTGAGGATTGAATGATTGAGGATTAAATGGTTGAGGTGGTTGATATGGCATATGTTGATGTGGTTGATATGCCATATGTTGATTATGTGGATTGTTAATTCTTGGGTTCACCTCGGGTTGGCTTGGGAATCTGCCTCTTTCTCTTTCACCTACAACTTGTGCTAATTGACTTACTTGAGTCTCTAGCTTTTGAAAAGATTGAGTAGTTGTTTGAACAAATGTTTTCATTAAGTTTTCCAAATCAGTTAATTGGCCATCACTATTATTGTTGTTGTTGTTTGGGTACATTTGTTGTCTAGATGGTTGGCCTTGCTGAGGAATGGGTGCAGGATTTGAATTCCCTTGGCTCCATGAAAAATTGGGATGGTTGCGCCACCCTAGATTATAGGTTGATGAATAAGGGTCATTCCTAGGACGATTAAATGCAGCATTAACTTGTTCCATGTCCAAAGAAATGTGTGCACACTCCTCCAAAACATGACCAGTTTGACCACACCTAGAGCAAGAAACAGAAGAGATTTGATTTACTAGGGGTCGGGTTTGAAGCTCTAGAGTTTCCATCCTACGCATAAGGGTGGCTAATTTCGCTTCAGCTATAGAAGCATCTACAACTAAGACACCTGATCTGGATTGATTTGCTATTCTAGATCCAATACTTGGGTTGGTCGGTGCCCTAGCAGTGTCCCATTGCATACTATTATCAGCCAAGTCTTCAAAAAAAGTCCAAGCATCATTCTCATTTTTGGACATAAAGCTTCCTTGGCTTACAGATTCTAGCATAACTCTAGATGTAGGTGTCAATCCCTCATAGATAATTTGGCACAATTGTCATCTTGGAATTCCATGATGAGGGCATTGGGTCAGAAGGTGCTTAAATCTTTCCAAATAGGAATAGAATGGCTCGCTCTCAGATTGAACGAATGCACAAATTTCATTCCTAATCCTAATAGTCTTATGGTTGGGGAAATATTTCTTTACAAACACTTGAACAAACTCAGCCCAACTCCTAATGGATCTTTCGGCTAGACTATATAGCCATTTTTTAGCGTCGTCCTTCAGTGCTAGAGGCACGAATTTAAGACGCACTGCCTCCTCAGGGATATGCTGGTATTGCATAAGGGAGCAGATTTCCTCAAATTCTCTAAGGAAGAGATATGGATCTTCCTTAGAGGTGAACTTGGGCAACATACTCAGGTATTGTGCCTTGAGTTCGAAGTCGCGACCCGGTATGGTGGGCATAACGATGCACGATGGCTGAGCAGCCATCGTTGGGTAGCACCGATCCCTCAGAGTCATAGGTGGTGCAACAGGTGGGTCCACTACATTCTCACCCATTGGATCCGGGTGAGGTGGTGCAACAGGTGGATTGGGGTTAAGCTCTAGACTGGAATCTAGATGAACACGTGAGAGTCGATTGCTCAAGTCCCGAACCCAAATCTGAGTGCACCGGTTTGAATTAATTTTTGAATTCAAATTCCAAATTTAAATTCCAAATTCAAATTCAAGAATCAATTACTATTTGATTTTATATATATATTTTTTTTGAAAAAAAAGAAAAAGAAAAAAAGGAAACAAACAATAGAAGGGGGAAAGATGAGAAAGGAATCCTAATCTAGAGAATTGAGGTGAGAAGAGAAAGAAGACTCAGATGAGAAGGGAAACTTAACTCTAAAAGATAGATGACAGGGTTGGTCAGAAGTTTCCTAAACAAGCATGGTTCAAACAATCCTAGACCTAGTGTAGCTTAAGTCTAGACGACTCCTAACTGGTTGCGTCGAATTGATTCGCTTGATTCACCTCCCTCACTGATCAAATCAACTTGGTCAGGCCGTGTATAGCTAGTGGGGGCGCTTCCGACAGAGTCGGTGCCAATTAGACAACCACTTCGCTTGGAAGACTTACGTCAACACAAAAATACTTTCTAGACACCAAATTAAATTCGATCAGCTTCAAGTCATAGCAAGTCAAACCAATCTTCTCCTTAATTGAGTCTGAATCCTTAGGGGTCAATGTCTAATTGATTTTAATTAAGGCTTGGGTGACACTTTGGGATTGTTATTTGTGGGTCACGGAAGGGTGATGAAATCCCCACCGTATATTTTCCTACGGAGTTGCCCTTAAGATAGTTTAACTTAAATCTAACAGAGATAGTCAAACATTGGTCTTTAGTGGGGGACAATTGCAAGGTTCTATGCAAACTAAATTATATGCTTAAATACAATCAATAAAAACCGCGCACGTACCTTGCCTCCAGCACTCTTCAACAATGAATTGATTTGCAAAATTTAGCATACATAATGCGAGAAAATCTTTAAATGATGCATGCACTAAGGCCTTTCTAATTTTGCAAAATTTTAGGTCACAAGTTGAATTGGTGCCAATTATGGAAGTTTTCCCTACACATGCAATTCTACCAAAAAGGAAATTTTCTGAAAATGGAAATTACGAGGAAAAGGCAACAAATGTTACCTACGTACGCTCAGTCGGGTTCGCCGCCCGCTCTCGACAATTTCCAGTGCTCTACGCGTCCACCCAGAGATGCGTCGCGTTCCGGAGAATTTCAGACTCAGATATTCAACCCGTGCGGCGTTTCCGCCGCAAACTATACTTGTGATGCGGCGATTTCGCCGCCTGTTCAGATCGGATGGTCTCCGGATTTTTGTGTCCTCTCTATTACTTCCTGAAAAGCACAGAGAAAACGTTAGATCGCGAAAAACCAAAATCCAAACAAAACAAAAAAAAACGAAATCACAAAAAAAACTTAAAGTTCTCGTCGCCTCCCCGGCAACGGTGCCAAAAACTTGTTGAAATTTTTTATTTATACCGCAAGTGCACGGTCGCGTTGAAGCGGTGGCAAGTACGGGTCGAACACAATGAGGGAGAGATTCTTATATTTTTGTGATTTTCTTTGATTAAGGAAAGCAAAAGAGAAATAGTGTTGGTTTGAGATTTTTGGATTTATTTTTTTATCTTTAAAGCAAGAACAACAAGAAGAAATAACTATGGATGAGAGTCCAGTGGGTGGGAGTTATGAATCTTCGAGTTAGATTAGAGATTACGAAAATTATTATAAATCAAGTGAGATATTAAGCATCATATGATAATTGATTTAACAAAAACTCATATGATTAAAACACTAACAAGAAATTAAAATAAAAACGATCTCTCTTCTCTAACCCTAAATCCGTCACCCCCACCCTTTGGAGGGTTTTAGAAACCCATGGGGAGAAGATGAGGAGAAGGGGTCATGGAGATCATCGAGAGACTATGAAAACAAAAAGAAAGAAATATTATACTAAACTACGATCTACGAAAACAAATACAATTATTCTAAACATACAACAAATTATTCTAAGAGAAGAATAAAGAACAACTAAATTATTTTACTCTACTGAAATTAAGAACATGAAATATTAATCTAAAACTAAGCTTTACAAAAGAAAAAGACAATGGAGAAATAAATGGGCAGAATTTTATTGCATAGAATGTAATACAAAAAAGTTCCCCTCACAACACAATTTTGTGGCTATTTATAGCCAATACAAGAAACCCTAGGTATCAATAAGGAAGTACACGTGCCATTACACAACGGGGAGAAATTTAGAGCCACGGATTGCAACCCAGGCGGCGTTTCCGCCGCACATTGACCGTTAGATGCGGCGGAATCGCCGCATGGATGGTGTAGATTAATTTGGGATTTTGCGGGTGTGTTTTTGGTATGTGCTAGATGGCCTCCACATGTCTAAATCAATTATTGCATATCTTTGGAGATCCGAATTTGATTTCTTCTTGAATACTCCTCCAAAATAACTTTTTAGTCCTTCTAATTTGCGATCAGGTCCCTGGCTCCTTTATGTGATCAATTGGATTTCAACTTGAGCTTGAATCTTTAGCTAATTGGTCTTTGTGATCTATTTGAGTCCACTACATGTGTTTTAGCTCGAATATTGGTAAATTGCATTGTAACTCCTGAATTCTGCACAATTGCTCAAAACAATACCTTAGTAACATTTATTTATATAAAAATAATCTAAATGAAAGACATATGATGCAATGTATGCAATGCATCAGTCATTAACGACAAGCAGTGATGCGAAACTCGGTCATTTATATGTTGAAACAGAGGACCTATGTATTGTGCCAAATTTCGACGTCTCGAATCTTCAAGAAAGTTCCGAATATTCGTCAGCTGCATTTCAATAGACGAGGTCACGCGGTCGAAAAGAGTGTCGAGAGCGGCAGTCGATGTAGTGATCCACTCTTTCAGAGCCGAATGTGCACTTTCCACCCTGCAGTAGTGTTGCCGAAATGAAAAACTTGATTCGTCCAATTCAACACGAATTTTTCCTTATGCACCAACCACGTGTCTTCCACATACTTCGTCAGCACTGGCCAGGAACTGTAAGAATCCTTCAGATTACGGACTGCTCTATCATAATCCGTCTGTGAATCAGAAACCATGACTCTCCTCCACCTTCCACGCCTAAAACTCTCTGCAAGCTGCTTCTCCTTGCCGAATACGTGGTATGCGTAGTTGTACACGTCTTTGTTGATATGCCGGGTGCATAGTAAATGAGCTGACTCAGGAAAAACCTCTGTCACTGGTCGCATCAGACACATCTCCTGGTCCGTAATTATTGCTGTTGGGCTAACAATATCCAATAACAGATCTCGCAACCTCTCCAACACCCACCGGTAACTAGACTCGGTCTCATCCTGCAAAATCGCATATCCGACGAGGAAATTCATATTTGTTGGAGTAACCCCAACCATCTCAAACAAAGGCATCTTGTACTTGTTCGTCTTATACGTCGAATCCATACAGATTACGAATGAGTATGTACGCAACAACTGAACTGAAGTCGGATGTGCCAAAAATGCGTGAGTCAAGACATTAGTTTCTTCATCCGCCACAATCCAATGCAAATACTTATGCTGCACTGCCTCCCTGAGAAACTGCTGCGCGGGATTCCTGTCTTCAGATTTCGTCCTCCTCATGTACTCTCTGAAGTTGTAAATGTGTCTTTGATTCGGATTATCGTCCGGAAATTTCTTCTTTACCGCCAACAAAATGTTACGGGGTCTTACTTGTGCCTCCGTCATATCCCGAACAATTTGCTTTGCCCCAGCACTAAGTCCGCTGATCTGTTGGTGACCCTCTGAATAAACTGTCAATGGGTGGTTGTGCTGCCCATAGATGCTACTAGAAACAATAACCCATCCATCACGATCTCGTCGCTCCACCACTTTTACCAAAAACCGACAACCGCAACCTTTTCTTTTCGTATTCTTTCACAGTGCAATACTCGTATCACGAGAACGCATCTCACGTCTGCGATCACATCTGAGGTAACAATCCATCCGGTTATCTGCTTTTGGTTTGTATGATGATATAACCAAAAAAATCTGGCTCCTATTGCAACTTGTTTCGCCCATTTACAACATTCCTCGATTGTTGTAAATATTTCATTACTGTCAAAAAGCTCACTGTAATCTACTCCATCACCACCGAAATCTTGTAACGGAACCTGAAAAAATTGAATTTAACAGAAAATTAAAAAAAACAAAAAAACGGACGTCTGGCTAAACCGCCTCCACCAAGGTGGAGGCATCTGCCTAACACTTCTCCACATAGGTGGAGGCGGTTTAGACGGACGCCTCCACCTTTGTGCAGGCGTCTCCTATGGACGCCTCCACAAAGGTGGAGGCGTCCGTCTAAACCGCCTCCACCTATGTGGAGGCGTGTTAGGCAGACGCCTCCACCTTGGTGGAGGCGGTTTAGCCAGACGCCCGAGTCGGAAAAAAAATTCCGCCCCCGTTACCTCACCGGATTCAGGTGCTTCGTCAGACATTTTCGTGGTGTTGGTACTAGGAATGTGATTAAAACTGAGTCAAACACCTTGTTTAAAGACACAGGACGAAATCGGTATTAATTGATTTGTTAAGGGCAAAAATGTCATTTTTGGGGCGATTTAAGTAGTTTTTCGGCGACGAATAGTAGTTCCCTAAGGATAAATTACGCATTCCCACAACTATGAATCCAATTTTCTTAACCCCGTGAACTTTGAAACGTGAATTCAAAGTGTTACAAAAGTATATATTATCCCTAATTCAAAGATTATCCCAATTCACTTACGTAAAAAATCTTTGGAATAATTCCCTAAAATCAACTATGGTAGTGGGCCCATAGTTCCAAAGGAACTGTATTTAACTTGAATAAAAAATTAAGTAGAGTTGTCTGGAGCGAGCTTGGGTCAATATTTTAAAAACAACTCCGATTTTTGCCCGACCCAAATATTAAAATATAAATAGGCTTGAACTTAAAACAAGTTAATTCGCACAGCACAATGCTCATAGAGTCATCCCTGCTTTATTGAGAGTGAAATTATATGTTATATTAGGGTAAATTGCATATAACCCTAATTATAAGCTCAAATCACTTAAAACTCACATGAACTTCCAAAGTTAACACTTAAAACTTCCTGAATTTTGGATCTGTAACACTTACCCCTTGAACTTTTAATCGTCAAATTTCACATTTTGAGCGTTATTTTTTTAATATTTTTTCATGTTGTTTGCCTAGAATACTAATAATTTAACTTAATTGTAAAGTTTAGTTTAAATTGGAGGTCATATATGATTAAAATTCGAGTATGATTGTCACCAGATTTTGCTCAATATGAATCGGTTTCGACACTTAATCCGATCCAAATTTTACCATAAAGCTACGTTTACGAGTGTTCTATGCAAACAATTCAAAAAATAAAAAAAATTAACGATTAAGATGTGAAATCTAGTATTTTAAAGAAGTTCAGGGGTAAAGTATTATAAATTCAAAGTTCATGGAGTTAAGTGTTGATTTTGAAACTTTACGAGGATTAAG
This sequence comes from Triglochin maritima, assembly GCA_963682175.1. Taxonomy (NCBI): domain Eukaryota; kingdom Viridiplantae; phylum Streptophyta; class Magnoliopsida; order Alismatales; family Juncaginaceae; genus Triglochin; species Triglochin maritima. Next base: position 39,331,061 of record OY821779.1, read on the forward strand.
TGATTTATCCTTTATATTAACAAAAGAACTTAATCACATGAAAATTTGATAAACAACACAACATAAACAAAAATAAGTATAGGTAATAACATCAAGATATAAATACAACCTAATGCCTAACCTCAATTGTTGTTGTTTTTCCCCTATGATAATTCTGAATTCTCCCATACACACCTCACTTTTGTGAAATGTGCTGAAATTCCAAACCGGAAGTGACTCAATATCGGGTAATCTAGTTATATTTTTTGTGTCTAATTGATAGTTTGCCTTAACATATAAAATTGCATTAAAACAAATAAGGAAATTTCGTTGCATCTACAAATTTTAATTTTTTTTCATAATAATGGCACCACTCCAAATTAATTAGTACGTTGCATATTCATAACCTCCCTCTTAATGTTATCAAGAGGAAGCCAATAACAAATCATCTTAAACAAATATTTCCTTAAAATCTATCCAGAGTTGACATTAACCTCGCTGAATCCAAGAATCCGATTCCCTGAACCCCATAAATTCCCAACCAAAGTAAAAATAAAAATAAAATTAAAAAAACGCCAAGCGAGAAAAGTCCTCCAGGTTCCAAGTCCAACGGCTAGTTTCCTTTCCCGGACTGGAAAGCAAATTCCCAAACTATTCGCCCCATTTCGAAATTATCCCAAACAAAACGGCTGTCTGACTCTGTTTTGGAAATCTCTTTTCTTTCCCACAAAAGATTGTGAAACAGATCTTTGGTCTTGTAACGGTTCCTTTCTTTACCCCACTATCAGTTTGTTGCGAACAAGCCGGAGTTCAGGTTCGATCCCAGTATTCCACCTTTTCGAATTTGGAAGTTTTTGTGGGTCTCCTCAGTTGGGTGGTTTTGTTTTGGTTTTGGGTTTTGAAATTTGAAGTTGTGATTTTTATCGGGTTTGAGGTTTTTTTTATTACAGAAATTGTTAGTTTTGGTGGTTTTATGAATTGGGTTTTGGTTGTTTATAGGTTTGCAGATTGTTACGAGGGGGTTTTGTTTCTGGGTTTTACGTTAATATGCGGATGGTTTTTCACCAAGATTTTATTTTTTCGGATTTGGGTTTAGTTTTTGGTTTATTTAGTGTTTTACTTTTTTAAAATATTTTAAGTAGACTACATAAAGTCTTTTGATAACATTTTATTATTATAATTGTGGGCTTATTTATAGGTTCTTATTGTTCAGTCTTCAGTGGTTTTTGCTCTTTCTGAATCGTTTATTTTAGGTTTTTTGATTTTCAAGTTGTAATTTAGGTCAAGTTATTTTGGTTCAAGTTGTAGTTTACGTTGGGTTTTTATAGGCGTTTACATGGTGTGAATTTATTTTGGGCTTCTAGTTTTGGTGAAAACCCGAATTAGGTTCCTTTATTTTGAGTTTCAAATAATTTTCTGCTAACTTTTCTTCGAGGGGTTTTGTTATTGGTTTTTTAGTTGTCCATTTGTTAGTAGTTAGCCCTTTTTATGTTTCCAGTAACATCACGTGTATTGATCAAATTTATATTTTTATTTTGGTGGATTTACCCATGTGATGCTTTTCTTTAGTTCATTGGTTCAGTTTTATTTAATTTTTTTGCACTTGCCGAATCAGGCAATTTTTGTTTGTTGTTTATTTTTCAAAGTCATTGTTCTTCGTTCATGATTTTTTTTTCTTTTAGAGGTTTGACAATTGATTTTTCTGGGTTTTACATGATATACATGGAGACCTGATACTTGAAACAGTTGTCCTTTGATTGCTCCTTTTATTACATCTCGGTATTTTCTAACCTTTAATTATTTTTATCTGTTTATCTTAAAACTCTTGTTCTTTTGTGACCTTTTATGTATCATTTAAGGGCTGGTGTAACTTGATCATGTTTATTTTTTGGTCTTTGCTTCTACTTTTTCATGATTTTGCTGCAGTTTTATTTTGCTTCTGTTTTTCTTGTAGCATTCTTCTTCATATTGTGTTTTAGGATGTCATTTTGCTTATTTCCCTTAATTTGGTATTCAGTCATTTAGCTTTAGTTGTCTCCTTATTGAGGATATCTTCTGTTAGGGCCAAATTTTAGACGAATATGTTTTTATGTCATCACATCATGTGTCTCATTATTTGCAGATACAATTTTTAGCACCAAACCCACAGAAAATTACAGTCCCTTGGCACTGGGAAATCAAGTTGAGGATCGAAAATGAGGAGATTCTTCTCATTCAGATCACTTGTTTCTCCTTCAACTGATGACACAAACAACAACAATCCACCAGAATCTGATGCCAAAAATGCCCACTGGGAGAAGCCCAAGCAAAATGTTGTGGAAGATGCATTGGTACAGAGTTCAGAAGCCTCGTCAAGCAGCTCAGCCGAATCGTGTGTCAGGAGGACCTCTTCGTGTTCCACAAATGCAGCGCGTAGTGTTTCAAGATCACTGTCTTGTTCCGGCAATTGCTCGAATGATACTGCCCAATATGGAATTCAGTAAGGAACTTACTTGACTGAAAATAATTTCCTCAAAATGATGTTGCTTCTTTGCCCCACTGTCTTGTGTCTCTCTCTGTGTGTGTGTATATATATGCTTGTTCATTTGTCTGTCCTCCCATTGATTTTTTAATTTATTTATCGTATCAGCCGAAAGCCTTCCAAAATATCTCTTAGGTTGAGTTTGGAAGTGAGTTTACAACACTTTTGCTATTCTAAATATGTTTCTAAAAACTTCACTATTTGGTGTATGAAACTTAAAGGTCAATCAGAAACCTCTTTTTATGCTCGGGGATAATGTTAATGTTGTGTTCTATGATATGTCATTTTGAGTATAATTAGAACATCGTATGTCCATGTTTTGTAGGATCTTAATTATGAATAAGCCCTTATGTGTATCTATAGAACTTGTTAGGTAGACTGTGGTTCTAGTTGTCATGTGTAAACTAATGAGTTACCTGATTCAGTTATTAATTCCAAGTTCATGCTATGGTGCATAACCTTTTACACTAGATTAATTTCTTTTGATACATTATGTAATCAGTTTATATGCTAAGTGAGATGTTTATTGTTGCCCATTTTTCAGGTCTCATTCTTCTACTCCTAAAAAGATGCACAAATCACGAACTGACAATCCCATGACAATTCAAACCCCACCTGAATACGATCAATTCAGCTCTCGAAGGTCAAACAATTACAGCGGTTCGTCACGCAAATCACCCTCAAGCTCTCCAATTCCACCGCGAAGTAGAAGTTCTCAACTTACAAAGGCTTCAAGGGCGAATAGTTTCACCAATCTTCGCATCGACAGCCAAGAAATAGAAATGAGGGACAAGTATAGGAAATTGTTTTCTGTTTTCGACGAGAACAGTTACAATGAGGAGCATAACTTGGTGTCTTCAAGAAGACCCCCACGGGCGCGTTCCTTAACGGCTTCGCCGAACCACAACAAAGAGAACTTGAGGTCATGCTCATTTCGAGAAAATTGGAACATCAACGAATCGAGATTTGCGTCTCCAAGACATCAAAGGGTGCATTCTGAGGCGGCTTCTCTCGTAAGATGCGAACTAAATTCTCGGGAATACGACTCTGAGGCGACAACTACAACCCATGACATATTCGAGGATTATGCGTACCAGCAGCCCAGCTTGAGTTCAGATGATTTCAACCGAAAGAGTCGCAAAGTCTCATCAAAATCTAGTTCAAGTCATACTGAAGATGACACAGACAGAGAATTGGCTTCCAAGTTGGAGGAGGTTGAGGAGAAATACCAGTCAATTGCGCGGATTGATGTTGAGCCGGAGAAGCTTAGAAACAAAAATCTACGCGTTTCACAATTGATACGGACGATTAAGGAGATAAATGAGGATAGAAAGAGCTTAGCAATGGAGTTTGTGGTGCAGATTCGCTGTCAGATTGAGGAGAGATCTTTTGCGAAAGACGCTTTAGTTCGAGCAAAGTTGGACTTGGACATGAGGATGAGAAGGCTGGAGAAAGAAAAGGATGAGCTCCAATTTAATTTGGAGAGTGAACTTGACAAGAGATCCGTGGATTGGTCATTGAAGCTCGAGAGGTTCCAAATTGAGGAGCAGAGATTGCGCGAACGGGTGAGAGAATTGGCAGAGCAAAACGTGCACCTTCAGAGGGAGGTTTCGTCGTATAAGTCGATGGACGAGCAGTCACGATGCTCGTATGAAAATCTAGAGAGTCAGTTCAATGATTTGGAGGCTAAGCTGGAGGAAGTAAGTATGGAAAATGAGAGCCTTCGAGGGTCTTCGTTAGAATGGGAAATGCGGTTTAAATCGTCTGAGTCCGACCGAGATAGCATCGCGAGAAGCTACAAAGAGAAGGAGAGCGAGAACAAGGACTTCAGGAAGGCCATTGTGAGGTTGCAAAGGACTTGCAATGAACAAGAGAACACTATTGCTGGTTTGAGAAAGGAATTAAGTGGATCGTTTGAAAACAACCCGTCCGAGAGAGGTTTGGAAATCACCCGACTAACGGGTGTCGAAATGGCATTGAGAAAAGAGGTGGAGTCATGTAAGCACGAAGTGGAATCTCTTAAAAGTGAAAATATTTGTCTCCTCGACCGCTTGAAAAATAGTAAGGACGGTTGCAGTCCTTCAATTTTTAGGTTGCATCAAGAGTTGGTGGCTCAAGTGGAAATTCTGCGGAAAAAGGGACTGTTGTTGCTTAATGACAATATCGAGCTGTCGCATGATTTGTTTGGGCTTGTAGAGAACAAACAGTTTGAATACGGGAGGGAAGTTCACTGTGAGGATGAGAAATATAATTTGCTCGCCGAGCATAAGCTGAAATTTCACAGTTTAGAGGAGGGAATCAAAAATTTGAAAATAAACTTGCAGTCGGTATCGATGCTGTTGGATGAGAAATCGCGTCTAGAAAGTCTGACTTATGAAACTCAATCAGAATATGACCAGTCAGAAGATTTGGGGAAGAAAACGTCGACTGTTAGTACCACATTCGATGTTTTTTTTCTCATTCGTCTTGTTTCTTATATTAAACAAGGAGGAATTGAATAGTATAACTGTTTTATCTGGAAACTTAAAATTTTTCAAGTCTTTTTGTCCTAGAGAAAATACATTAGCCGTCTTGCATTTGAAATTCTACCCAAGTATTCAACTTTATATAAGATTTGTGTTTGAAACTCTGAGAAGATTTATTTTTTATGTTTCATCTTCTGGTTTGAAATGTAATGTGCTTTCTTCATTCAATAATATACCATACATTTCATTGGGAGGAAATGAATATTATTGGTTCCTTGTTTCCTAGAGAATGCATTGCTTAGATATTTTTTTCAAGTATTCTACGTTGTGGAAGATTTCAGTTAGTAACTAACTCACTCTTAGGACATTCTATTGATGTTTAATCTTCTGATTTGAGATGTAATGTTGCTTTGTTTATGTAACAATTAGGATGATATGGGGCATGAATTGAAAGAAGAACGTCTGCTAGCTCGAGTTTTGAAAGAGAAATTGTACTACAAAGAGCAAGAACTTGAGAAACTACAAGGAGAATTAGCATCTTCAGTAAGAAGTGCCGAAGTCTCGAGGACCGAAATCCAAGCTCTGAAAGACGAAATTTCCAACTTGTCCAGCGGCCTCAAGGACAGAGATCTGCAGGTGAATGTAGGACTCAACAAATTATGATTCGAATATTATGTTTTGGCTTTAATACTCATTGAATGTAAGAAAATGCAGATGTTGGAGAAAGACGAGGCTTTCGACCGACTTAAGAGACACTTTGAGGAATGCAAGAGAAAATTGAGTTCAAATCAGTCGGTGCTGTCGAAGATTTATGAAGAGAGGGACTGCTTGTGGGATGAGTTCACTCAATCGAAAGAGACTAACATGCTGCTAAACGACGAGGTAAAATCTCTGAAAAATAAGATCGACGGTCTTGAAGAAGAAAATCTGTTAAAGGAAGGGCAGATAACCATTCTGAGAGATAGTATCAGCAAGAAGAGTACCGACGCGTTGTGCAGTCCCAAGTTAATGAAATTATACGCTCTCGATTGAGCGAAAAAAGGAGGATAAATGCTTGCTATATACTGTCATTTCTCATTGTGATGATGAGAATTATACCTTTTTTTGGGGTGAAATTTATGTGCTTTGATGGCTTTTTGTTGAGATTGCATCAACAAAACTTAGTAGTTGCATTATTTTGTTTTTAGTTTGTCATTTGGTTTGACACTTCTGTTTAGGACTATAAATATAGCAGTTCGATTGACAAAGTTTGATTTGTTATTTGAATCTTCTCCAATACATTCTTTTGTTGAGACTATTCTAGAAATGATGATCCCTTCCATATATGTAAAGTTGTCTACACTACATGGTATGAAAACCAAAAACTAAACTGATTTTGATAAGAAAGAATAGGCTCAAATAGTGGCAAAATAATTTCTCTTTTCTGTGATAATTTATCAAATGAGCAGCTGATTAAGTTTGCTGCAAAGATTAAAGTTCTGGAGAAACTATTAGTTTAGCATCAAGGCTGAGACTAACATTAAAACAAATCAATTTCAGTTAGAAGAATCCAGAGCTTAACTTTTAAACAACTTAACACTGCTATTATACTAATAAACTACCGTAATCATTGCAGAAAAAAAAGAGAAATGGTAATTTCTGTGAATCATCAGACTCAAAACTTATTGGAAACATGTATTTAAAAAGGTTACCACATGGATCGGTTCTGAGTCCAACCTCAACCCAACCCGACCTGGTCGGTTCGAACCCGGACCGACCAAGACACATAACCGAACCAGGTATTCGGATCGGTTTCGGGTTAACCCGTCACAAGTAAAAATAAAGAGAAAAGGAAAAATGCAATGAATCATCGCAACATTGTTTCCCACATTCACATTTAAAATCTAAATTTAAGGATCAAAGTCTACCCTTTGATAGAAAATTGAACTCAACAACCAAAAACATAATAATGTACATCACAATAGCCCGAGTTTGAAAAAATCCGATCCAACCTGACCCAATTTATTTAGTTTGGGTCAGTTTTTGGTTTGAACACAACCTCTGTGCACCCCTAAGTATTACCAAACCCTCTTAAACTCGAAAAACATTTATGGATCATGTCTGAACGACAATAAGTGTTATATCCTAATCTTAATTAAGGGTTTAATCTCGTGTTAGGTGGTGGATTAGAGGAGGATTAGATGGACGGCTGAGATGGTTTGGGGAGGAGAGTATATAAGCTTTGGATTTCTCTCTCACTTTTTCGACTCTCTCTCTCCCGCTCAAACTCTCTTGTCTCCCTCTCTTCCAGCCCTTAGTGCGCGGAGGTGTTGTGGTCATCGTCGAGGAGAAGAGGCCCAGTGAAGTGTGCGAGGGATCGTGATTGTCGGTGGCTCGGTTGGAGTTCGCTGGAGTTTGGAGAAATCGTGGTAAACGCTCACCGTGGTTCTTCAAGGGCTTCTTCAAGCCTTAAAGGTATGTTAAGCTTTGTTTTCCTCGCTCACCTAAGCTTTAGTGAGTGTTGGAGTGGTCGACGGTAGGCCGAAAGGCTCGTTAGAGGTTGTCCATCAGATTTTTGTACTGTAACGACCGACCGGTGCTTGGTTCAGTCGAACGGTTGTAGTGTATTTAGGCGGTATCTCTCGCACCAGTCGAACGATACCCTTGGGTGGTCGATCGGTTGTGCTTTTTGAGCAAGAAGGTGGAGACTATGGGTGATTTCGGTCAAACGAGTCCCCTTTGTCGTTCGACCGGAAACACTGTCGTAGGTTGGTTGAGGGCGTTGACTAACCAAACGGTCAACCGCTTGTTTAACTCGTCCGACCGACGACTTAAGTTAACTTATAGTTTGTTCGACCGTTGTGGTTTCGGTCAATCGGTGTAGTTTGGATTAATCTTGAGATTTACTGGTAGTTCTCGGTCGACCGGTTGGTCTTGTGTGTTCGACCGTTTGTGCACTTTGTGCGAGAAGTTGATTTTACTGGTTGTTTTCGGTCGAACGGGTCCCATTTGCCGCTCGACCAGTTGGTTGTTGTTTCGGTTGGAACAGATGTGGTGGCGGGTTTCGGTCGACCGGTTGTGGTCTGCGGTCGACCGTTTCTGCCCAGTTTTGTATCTGTTGCTTATGTGGAGTGTGGTTGTGACCGGTCTGTTAGGCAACGGTTTCACCGGCCTTTGGGGAAAGTGTGAGGGACTTTCTGGCCCGATAGTGATTGGGGGTTGTGACTCTATGGAGTGTTTTGGACTCTAGAGTGGCCGTCCTTGTGAGGCGGTGTGTTGTGGCCGAGACTCTGACCGTCAGTGCTTGTTGTGCACGTGTGTTGTGGCCGAGACTCTGACCGACGGTGCATTGTGTGCACGAGTGGGTTGCATCAGCTGTGGTTGGGAGAGAGGTCCCGGGAACCTAGTTGACGGGCAGTTGCGTATTGCACTTTGATTGCATGATATGCTTTTGTTACTTGTTGTATTTAGAAGTTTGGCATACAACGTTTACTTGTGGAAAATGAGGCATAGTTTAATGTTTGTATTTCAGTCCGTGATCGGCGGTAGGGGTGGTGATTGCGAAGGAGATCTCTAGGGATCAGATCCTGTTTTCTTCATTTTCAGAGGTTGTTGTGATTACAGCTGTGTATTTATCTTATAGTCTTTTGATGTAATCACTTTTTGTAAACTCCAATCATTTTATATGATGATGCACCTAGTGTTGTTCTTCGTAACGTCCCTGTGTTCGTTTGATTCATTTGATTTCCATTATAAAAAGTTTAAAATTTCTGCTGTTTTGAGAACATTATAATAAGTTAATAACACTACTATTATAATTTAATGCAATCATGGCTGAAAACTAAAAAAATTATAATATCTGTTAACTGTTGAGATCTTGTCGGGAAAACATTTTGCAGAAAAAAGAAAGAAAACCATTTAAACTTAAACAGTGTATTACTGAAATGGAACAGAGATGTCCACGTACATACCATAATAACCACATGAGTACTAATAACTTTTGAAAACAAACATGACTACTACTTTAATAAGACGATAGCTAAGAAAAATGAAACACGACTAATGTAGCCAACTAAAAACCACAAAATGTAGGTGGTCAATGATTGATCCAAACCGACCTATGATTTAGTGGCTATTGGCTAACAAACTAATCTAGTGAACAACTAATTTATATTAAAAAAAGTAACAGACAAAAAGGTCCACAACATATTGACTTAAGCTGATGGAACAAGTCTTAACGATTTGAAATTACTTAAGGCCTCCATTTGGGTAATTAAATGTTTTCAAACTTTGATTTCAAAATACATTTCAAGCATCCAATTCATATTTTGTCTGCAATAACGTGTTAGAACAAAAAATGTAGTTTTTTTGTGAAATCATAGGTTTCATAAGAAATAAGGAAAGAAAAAAGGATCAGAACATATTTGAGACTTTTTCTGAAAAAAGTATTTTCAGCAAAGGGTGCATATTTATAATTCACATGTGATTCAAACGTCCTTAATAGGTTTGAAAACCTTATTGTCTAAATATTACAAATTCTCTTCATAACCATTCATCAAGAGGACCCTTAATAATCTACATTACAAAGAAAGATTGATTGGAAGTCTATTTTACAATCTTTCATGATCATTGGAATTAATATCTAGTCTAGATATATATATGAGATGCTCGAATTGGAGTGAGAGAGAAACTTCATGTTGCTTTTGAGGAAGCTTCAAATTGTTGGCTTTATGCCAACCGAAACACTTGGAACCAAACTAACCGTGTGCTTGAAAAGTTTTAAAACAAGAAATTGAATTTTTTTGGACAAGAATCTAATCAGCGTTTGGACCCAATGATTGGGTGGTTGTTGATTGTGATCTTAACGTGTGTTTTCTTCATTTTGAATGGGAATCCCAAATCAAGTAGACAACTACAAGAGTCCAAACTTTGTGAAGTGAATCTTCTCACACCCATGTGGTTAGGATGTTAGACATTATTTGTCCTACATCCTTAGACCCAAATTACAAATGCTTCAAGGTGTATAGTGCTTCAGAATATACTCTTTATTTTCATACTAGTCGCGATTAAATCAACACACATTCCGTATTATAAAAAAAAATACACTAAACAAATTGACATTTAGGACTCCTAAGAGTCTAGAATTAGGATATGTACCGTTCATTATTACTTACAGATATGGATAACCACATCAATAGTCTTAATAAGATGGTAGCAATAATTTCTTTTACACTTCTTTTCAAAATCTTCGGTTTTCAAAATTAAGCAGTCTTCTTTCCATTACTGCAAGAAAACATATGAAGCACACATGACATGATACAACCACAAATAAGTGCAGAAAACAACTTAAAACTATTACAGAATGCATTCGTTTGGTATGTGACTAAAATCATAAATAGAGTGCATAAGTTGTTTTGGTTAACTGTCCCGGTCGGGTACGAGTACGGGTACGGGTACAAAAAATCATATTCGTTAAAATTCCTATATGTGTACACGGTCAATAAATGGGTCGAGTACGAGTATACACATTACCCGTACTCGTTAATATATAATATATATTTTTAGATTTTAAAAATCTAATACTCAACCATTGAATAATTTTTGCAACTTGTCCCACTTAGACCTGGGTATTGGGTCGTGCTAGCACGGCACAACTAGCAACCTGGGCCACCGATGGGTTGTTGGCCCGACCCGACTCCCAAGTCAATTATGTACTTTTATAGGTTTCTTTTTTATTTTTGCGTCTAAGTTTGGCTTTGTCGCATGCTTTGGAAATATCATTATCAACCTAAACAAATTACAACAAGGATATAATACTTGCTCGTATATTATTTAAAAAAATGTAATTGAATTTTCATATCTTATTAGAATGCATCTAAATATAACATTAATAACCAAGATTATGTCTCAACAAGCTGTTTTTAGAAGTTTGTTATTGTTTTTACAAGCTTTGTCTTCTCACTTATCACGGATTTCTCATTCTCGTTTGTCTTTTTCGACAGCACCACGTAATTCTTGTATGATTGCATTGTAATTATGAATTTTTTTAAGGTGATACTAATAATAACTACAACAAAAGTCAGCAAGAGTATTTTTTGTTGTTGCACCATATGGGGAGAAAAAACAAACAGATAAGCATGCTTGGACTTTCAAAAAAGAAAGTAAGTCACATTTTTGCTGATAAGCCACTTAGAAAAGCATTTACCGAACGAAAACCTAACTTGTTGAAACTATCAACCAAATCAATTCAAAATATTACTTTCAAATGTTACATTTTTGTTAAATCAAACCCATAATTCCTTATCATTTAGCAACCACATCTTTTACAAATATCTAAAGTTACAATCTCTTAGAACTAAATCCAAAATACCAAATCCTTAATTGCTAAAATAACAATGGAAATACTAAAACCGTATAACCAAATCAATCCAATATAATTAAATTTGTGACGAATCAAACCCGAAAAAATTTCATTCCTTAGTATCTGAGTTACCTCCAATTATCTTAAAAGTTAAAATACAATGTATCTGCCCTAAATTTCATTACATTAAACATTCATACGCGAAATAAGGTAACTAAACCTAAACTTAGGGCAAGTCAAACACAACGAAATAATCAATCCATTCCAACAACATATGATAAACCAAATCCAGAAATATATAATACAAAGACAATCTCCTTTCACCGAACCATAAATCTGAAAGATGATAAAACCTCAATTCCTAGAAATAAATCTAAAATCACAAGAACCTGAAAGTCAACTCACCACAACAGCATCAGGCTGTCCATTATGCAACATTATTAACTTTCTCATGCAATGCTCTTGGAATTTAGCCACATAGGCTTCGCAGCATTAAGAGACTATGACAGTCTGTTTTTGCACAGGAAACTGTCAGAAAATAGATTTTGTGGTCAACGGGAAACCAATGGAAAACGGAAATCAGTGGAATTCAGTTTCCCTTTGACCAATTCTTGTTATTTGTGCATTTTGTGGAATCTGTTAGAACTCAAATTATATTGTTTGTGCACATTGTCAGAATTCAACAGAAAATAAAAATAAGTTATCTTTCATGTTAATCAAAATACAATCTAATTTTTTGAAGCTTGCATGTTTTACAAACAACAATGTTTAACAAAAAAATGTTAACCTGCATAAAACAGTCAATCAAACCACATTGAATTGGCCAAACCATCACGCATTTGATCTGCTATTTCTTTCTTTTGTTGATGAGATAATTCAGCTTGAGTTGTGTCTTCTTCCCATTCTTCTTCTGCTACTTGAGATGTTTGAGTATCATCTTCGATATCATTCAACTCATCATCAAAATCTTCAAGTAAATCTCTGGTATCTTCTTTGCGAGTGAAATTATGCAACAGAAATACATGCTAAAACAATTTTCACTTGAGTTTCAAAAGAAAAAGGCATACACCCCTTAATACGGAGAATCAGTGTTTGATAACCCCACAAATACGTTCTATGACCATTCTCAGTTGAGAGTGACGGTAGTTAAAATTCTCGATGACGTTGGACGGTAAACGGTCACCATCATATTCACTTAGATGATATATTGCACCACGATATGGACAAATGAATTGCGGTCTATTTGGGTAGCCATCATCGACTAAGTAATATTTACCTGTACATAAAATTTAAGTCACGTTTTAGTAGAATATGTGAAATTAATACAATATGAATACAAACTTTTACCATATGACACTTTCAGACCGGTCTCTTGTCAATGAATCTTGTAGTATACGAGCATCAACCGCAGAACCTTCCCAACCAGCAAGGATATATGTAAATTCCATGTTAAAGTTACACGCCGCCATAACATTTTGTGATAAATCTCCTTTCCTATTTCTATATCTCGCGGTTTGTCCTCTATATATTGTATCTTTTACATGTGTTCCATCAATTGCACCAATGCAATCCTTGAAAAAAATTGGTCATGTTAATTGTTTCGTGCCTACATGAGCGAAATTAATAAGTAAGCATTACGTTAAAATGTGGGAATACTTTTGGATCATTCTTGATTCTGTCAGAAGTACCAGATGAGCGATCAACTATCAAAATATCATGAAGTCGCACAATTGCATTAAAGCAATTAGTTGAAGAGTGTGTTTTTTATACCAATCTGAAACTGCGACACCAAACCAAACCACAAACATTCAAATGAAATCATATCCTCATCCATTCCAAACCAAACCAAGCCACAAACATGATTCTCCACAAATTGCAACATTTATTAAACAAAATTGCAACACCAAACCAAACCAAACAGAAATCACGATTCATCCATTCCAAACCAACCCAAACCACAAACATCCAAATGAAATCATATCCTCATCCATTCCAAATCAAAGCAAACCAAACCACAAACATGATTCTCCACAAATTGCAACATTTATTAAACAAAATTTCATCTCCCAAGAACTCATGAAAGAAGGCTTACCCTCTTGGTGGTGACGATGGGTTGTGGAGGGACTACGTACGTGGTCATCGGCTGAGTTCTCGGAAGAGAGTTCGGAGAGGCTCAGGAGAGGGGTAGGAGCAGAGGGTGAGGGAGATGACGGGGAGGGAGAGCGGGAGGAGAGGAGGAAGGGGAGATGGTGGTGGTGGAGAGGAACGATAGGGGAGATGGGGGATGGAAGAGTTTTTTATTGTTTTCCGTTGGTTTCTTTGGGGGAGAGGTGAGAAACCAAATGATTTTTTTGTACCAGTGCTTTTATACTATGGAAACCAAATGAATCCATTTTCATTTTCTGTAAATGACACAAACACAAGGAAATCAATTGGTCAAACAGAATCTATTTTCCTTTCCTTTGGTTTCTGGGTGTACAACCCCCCCCCCCCCCCCCCCCCCCAAGCCAGTGTGAGTTATAGTTATCTTATTTACCAAACAAACTTTTAAAAACCCAAGTATGTTTTTCTATTTAGTTTTCCTCCTCATAAGCTTAGTGCAAAAAAAAATAGTGCTTTTGATGACTTTTGTTATAGTTATTAATATCACATTAAATTTTTCAGAATTATAGGACGATCATACTAGAATTATGAGTGGTGTCCAAAAAAGACATAACGAGAATGACAAATCTGTAACAAACGAGAAGATGAAGCTTATATAACTAATGAAAAACTTATAAAAAAGTTTGTTGAGACATAAGCTTAGTTACAAGCTGAGTGAACTTTTAGTGTATAAGCTTAGGGCAAAAATCACCACCAAACGAACCCTAAGAGTCGTTGCCTAGTGGATTGAAGCCTAGTAAGTCCTTGCAAGAGGAAAAAGTTAGGTTGACGTATGTTGTTGCACGCATTGATTTGATTTCGTAGAAACATTTCGTCGAACAGTTCGTAGACGTAACATGTCAACACCAAAAGAAACCAAACTTTAGTCATCACCTGTAAGTTCCCATTATTTTCCACTAAAACCCCAACATAAATAAGTCTAAAAATCACAACTTGACCTCAAACCAATAACCAATAAACTTCTCCAATTTTCCACCATTAAAAGAAGAAGAAAAACCCCTTGATGGCTAGTTTGGAGGTGTCGGCTTGGGTTGTCATTGATGGCCAATATACTTCTCTAGAATTGGACGGACCAGATGCGGTAGAGGGATGAAAATTGTGCTTTTACGGGGCAATATATCTTGTTAGATTAGATTTGTTGAATTTTTTTACCAAAAAAACATTATCTTTAATTAGAGTTTGTCATCCTAAATTATGTTTCAATTTCACTTTGCACCTGTAAACTTTAAAACGTGAGACAATTATATCTCTTAAACTTTCATTTTGTAACACTTTGCCTACTGAACTTTATAAAAAATCATTATTTGTTTACCTAATCGTCATTATTTTTGAAACAATTTGCATTGCATACCTAAAACATCACAATACAAACTTTACGTTAAAGTTCAGATCGCAAGTTAGATTTATTCAAATTTGGGTCAGAATTGGTACCAATCCGACTCCAACTTGAACCAAATCTAAATTTCGATTTGATCCAAGCTTTAATATGGAGTTATGATTATGAGTGTGTTAGACATATAACGCAAAAAAACTAAAAATAATGACGAATGAGTGGATAATTAGTGAATTTTTAAAATTCAACGGGACAAAATATTATAAAACAAAAATTCGTAGTGTAGTTGTCACGTTTTAAAGTTCAAGAGTACAAAATAAAGTTGGAGCATACTTCAAAGGTTTATCAATTGGTAGTACAAATGAGTAGACCCTAAAATTAAGAACCATTATTGTTAATCATGTCTAAGAATTTGTAGTAACCATATGTAATGAGAAATTCCTTTATTCTACATTCTTATTGAAGATCTTTGAAAACAACCGCAATGGAAATTAATCATAACCTTATCTATAAATCTTTAATTGATTGATACAATTCTCTGCATGATTTGTAACATATATTTATAGAAATAGATCTATTCAAGAGACTTGTGAGACTTTCTTACATGATACGTACGAAGGGCGTTACACTTCGGTTTTTCACTTTGCATGTTATATTATGTACATAAGAATCAAACTTCACCTAACAAATATCTTTCATATTATATTAATTACCTCATTGATAAGCAGGCTTAACCACGTATAGTACGGAAGTTTATAATCTCCATAGTCTTTTTTTCCAACATAGATGGGTGGATGCCGTTGGGCATGTGAGTTCTACAAATCAAGAAGAGATCAAGTTGAAGAAATCCATGTTCTATGTCACAACTCTAACCTTGGATCTTGTGTAAGGCCAGTACGAAGTCCAAGAAAGTGCCAAAACCCTACTCAAATGATTAAAAGATAGAATGGAATCCATTGATCGCATGACTCACCCATGATTGTGTTTCTTAGAGCTTTGTGTTGCTTTGACTTATGCACTGCAACATCTTTTCTTTTGTCTTTGGAAAAAAATAAAATACAGTTATGGTTATGACTCGTTTCTCTGTGCTACTTATTATAACACCCACCCCCCCCCCCCCCCCCCCCCCCCTCTATATATATAAGACTATAGCGGATTATATTAGGCAAATATAACTCGCTCAAATAAATAAGTTGCACATATATAATTAAAAATCAAACAAGATGACAATAACTTCAATAAATGTCACATATCCAAGAAATAAAATGGTTCAAAGGTAAATAAAAAATATTATTGATGTGGAAATATCTCCTAAATATAGATGAAAAACAACAAACTACAAAGAGGGAAAAAACACAGCACAACATATAGGTCTAACATTGAAGATGAAACAACTTATCATCTATTTTTTTACAAGTAGTTTTCGCACGTCAATTTTGGAAAATCGGAGGGAAGCTAGACTTAAATATTGAAATAGGAATAAATATAGAATTTCGCATACTCGTTGCAAACCAACTCGGTTTGGCAAAAGAGGAGTGAAATAATCTAATAAATTGTTTTTGCTGGTTAATATGTAATATTGAAAGGAATAATAGGATCTTTCGGTAAACCTCCGATACATTTTTGCATATAATGAATGAATGTTTCGATCTTCTTTTGCTATGGACAGGTTCGGGGGGGGGGGGGGGGGGGGGGGGGGGGGGGGCAATGAGCTGTCCCAAACCTGTATAAAATGGGGAAGGCATGACTACTTCTCTCTGGTACCCCAATCGCAATGCTTGAAAAACGAGCTACAACGTTGATATGTCACGTCAGATATTTAGAAACTAACGTCAAACAAGCTTATCACGTCAGTTTTTCTTAAACCGACGTGACATATGCACGTATCACGTTGGTTTAACACAAAACCGACATCACTCCAACCGTTCGAGGCTTTCAGGGTATATAACTGTAACACTGCAGACAATCTACTAAAATCGGTGCAACCCGGATATAAATGTTTTCATTGTCAGACAACAGACTACTAAGTACTTGGGGTTTATCATCAAACTTATCGGCAACATCTCGAATCATATCCTCTAACTGATCTTCATCATTAACATCTTGATTTGAAAGACTATCACTTTCTTTTTTCGTATGTATTTGATTCTCACCATGCCATATCCAACGTGTGTATCCTTCATCAAAACATTTCTCAAACAGATGATCATTGATCTCTCTTACATCTCTTAAGAACATGTTAAGACACTTCCTATATGGACATAAGATATTTCCTTTGTTTCTAATATGCACATTCTTTTGTGCAAAACTCTAGAAATTTATCAACTTCGTACTCATACCCATCACTCAATCGACTTGCAAAAATCCAATTTTGATTCATTGTTATCTACACAACAACACAAACAATCGTAATAAAAAATGAACCCAATATACATGAATTTTTTGAAGTTTCGGCAGAACCTCCCATTAAATTTCATAGTAATAAAAAATTTCATGTGGAAAAAAACACAAACATATACAACTATATATATCAAAAACTTCAATACAACTATTCACTTAAGTAGTTATTTTAACACAACTATATATTGATCACTTAAGTAGTCATTTGAATAAGTAGGTAAGGATGGATGGATAGATCATAACCATGCACTTAAATAGGGAAATTGAAGTGGGAAGTAATAGTTGAACGATTGATTTCAACAAGTAACAAACTTGTTCTAATACATTAGAATACACAATAAAATCTTAAGTTCACCGTGGAATAAAGACAAAAAACACAACATTTTCATCTCTAAGACCAAAAACAACCAATTCCAATTCGATTATCGTTTAAACCATTTCAGAAGTTCAATTCTTCGCATCCTTAAGGTTTCCCAGTCACACCCAAACATATAACGAAACGAGAACCGAACCTGATAGCGGAGCTCCTCGGACCACGGTGCGGAAAATGCTCTCCAAAAGCCCTTCTTGATGTCACTCACACTAGCACTCACACCTATAACATAAACCACATTCAAAGAGCGTAGTCAAATCACAACATAAACCACAAATCAACACAACATACACCTACAACATAAACCACAACATCTACACCTACAACATGTATTGCTTTTTTTTCCTCAACCACAATCATCTCGTGGTCTAGGACCTTGATATTTTTATTAGGTGATTAATTAATTCGATAATATTAAAGGCATTGGTTTGTAATCAAAACCCACCTCAAATTTGATAAAGAAAAACATAACCTAACTACAAATTTATGTCCAACATACAAATAGATAAGCTTGAAAGCAACTACTCAACTCAAATTGTGATCACCTCGCCATAGAAAACATAAAAACCATAGGAAATCATGGTTGTAAAAACCAAAAAGATTCAATTTTTATGACATTATCAGCAATACGATGGCATTAGAATACAAACAAACCTCCCAATTAAAATCGAAACACAAAGCCAAGCTAAAAAAGAAGCATTTTTTATGACATTAAGAGCAATACTTGTGGGCATGAAGGAGCACAGCGGGACCGAGATAAAGCACGAGATTCCACCAATAGGAGGGAGGGGGTCGGGATGGGTTCGGGACGGGGAGGAGGGAGGGGGTCGGGCAATGAGGATGGAGGAGAGGAGATTAACCCTTGCCGGTGGCGGTGAGGAGGCGGTTAGGGCTCGGATCAGCGTGGGGCGAAGGAAACAAGAAGATGTGTGTGGGAGAGAGTGAAAGAGTGAGTGAGAGATATCTAGTAATATATTAAAAAATTACAAAACACGTCGGTTTTACTAAAAACCGATGTGATAAACGCCACATATCATGTCGTCACCTACATCACGTCAGTGTTTCTTACCCTACGTGACATATATGTTAGAAAACACATCGGTTTTGTTAAACCAACGTGATATGTACATATGTCACGTCGGTTTAAGAAAAACTAACGTGATAAGTGTAGGATTTTGTGTCCCTGTGTATGTGTAAATTCTAAAAAAATTATACAAGCATACAAGATCGATGTTCATATTTTCAGCAATTTCATGTACATTATTTTATGTTTATTCTAATATCATGCAAATCTACATATATTACAATAAACAATGAAGAAATGATCATACCCAAAGTTTCTCTAAAACATTTATGAAGATCCAGAGTTGCGTCGCTCGTCGAATCGTCCACCGATCCGCCTCTAAGTGTTCACCAAACTCTAAACAATATTAGAGAGAAATGAGCTAGTCAATTCAATTTCTAAACTAAGCTTAGAATCTAGCTAATATCCCCTTTAAAGCTCCACGAGATTTAATCCCAAAAAGCTCTAACTAATTAAGAGAAATTCGGATGGATTAGTGGAGAGATTAGGGAGAAAGAGAATTTTGCATTAACCTCAAACAAATAGGGAAAGGAAACCTATTTATAGGCTCTCCAAACACCCACATCATGGGCTACCCATTAACCCATGATCTCTTGTTTTCATTCCCTTAAGCCAATCACAAATTGACACATAATCATCTTTAAACATGTTTGACCACAATTGCAATAAATTTGACCCATGATCAACATTATTCTCTTTTAATAATTCATGCAAAACCATGCCAAACGATCGACCAAAATTAACTCACCGGTCGATCAATTGACAATAAATCGTGGTTTTAGTTGGACCGTGAAACCCGTCGGTCGACCCATCACACGATCCTAAAGGTACTGTGATATTCCGGTCAAACAAAACACACAAACGGTCGACCAATTCTACACGAGAAACGACTACTGGTCATTTTCGGTCGGACTGAGCCTTAAGTCGATCGACCGATTGCCACCAAGAAAAATTCACGATTTCCTGGAATATTTCGGTCGACCGACACATCCATCCGGTCTAACACACGTAACAACTACTGTGGAATTTCAGTCTCTAAAAATGTTCGAACGTTTTATCCAATTTTTTCCTTTATCAAATTTTGGATTTATTTCCAGCAAAATTTGATCTTTGGGGTGTTTAGCAAATTCACATATCATGTAATATATTATCCTATGTAATGTCATACTATTACACCTCATAATACATACATCTCATATGAATTTATTCATGATTCTAATTATGTTATTTTCACAACATATTGATTTTATTGATTCACCACATGTATCTTATTTCACACGAAACCTAATACATCATATGAACATAAAATCAAACTTCTTGTTTTCCAGTTTTGTGGTGTGACATATAAGAGGATCTAAGCTAGATTGACAATGATATTAAACACTTAATTCCATAAATTATAAGTGGTATCTAGCTACACATTATAGTTACCAAATTAGCAAAGATGTCTTGTTCACTCGAACCAAACACGATCTATTTAGTGATGTAAGAACATCACTTGTGTCTATCCCTTGCCTCATGATATTAAGAATATATACAAAGTAGAAGTGTCACCTTTGTACTATATATTCATTTCTTGATCTCTTAAGCTAATTATAAATATGTAACTTAACTCAAGTCACATTGTTCACATTATGATTTTACTTTATCAAGGGGCCTACTAATATCATCACTCAAGCTAAGATGGGCAATAATCTTTTGACTAACTATCTTTTCCAGCATAATTCATTTTCAACCAATCATTGCCTTTATCAATATACTCCTTGATAGTTTTTGACAACAATCAAATTAAACATATTTATGTGAAAAGATATACGTCTCATATCTTAGGATTCAAGACACAGTGAAACGTTAATGACACGTAACACAATTCTATAATGTTTCACTTGTCAGGTCTATTCAATATATAAAAGTAATCATCTCCCTCTTTTTATATACGTGTGTCGTCAAATATTTGTAGAGCTACAATAATCGATGACCAACATGACAATCTAATCTCGTTAATTAATGTTCCATGTCAATGACCATCATTGTGAATAACTTTTGATTTATATAAACCATTATCTTTTAGAACTCTACAGTTAAGGACCAAGAGCATCTTTCTTAACTCCTCTAAAAGATGAATACAATAATCAAGGAACAAAATATTTGCACATTCAATTCACAATAATTGACATATAAAAGTAAAAAATTTAGAACACATTCCTTTCAATAAGCTTATTTGATGTCGGTTTCTAAATATCCAACGTGACATATCGACGTTGTAGCGTGTTTTCCCAGCAGTGGAGGAGGAAGAGGCAGTGAGAGCGGAGCGTCTCAGGATCTTTGAGGAAACCGGAATCATCCCTCACGACCCTACTGTAGGATTTCGTGTCCCCATGTATGTATATATTTTTTAAAAATTAATACAAACATACAAGATCGATTTCATATTTTCATTGATTTTACGTACATGTATTTGTTTATTCTAATATTATGCATTCCTACACATATTAAAAGAAACAAAGGATAGAGAATCATACCCAAAGGTTCTCTAAAACCTTTCAGAAGATCCGGAGTTCTGTTGCTCGTCGAATCTCCTGCCGATTCGCCTTTAAGTGTTCACCAAACTCTAAACAAGATTAGAAAGAAAAGGAGCTAGTCAATCAATCTCTAATTAAGCTTAGAATCTAGCTAATAACTCATCTTTAAGCTCCTGAGATTTCTATCTCCAAAACTTAAAACTATTAAGAGATTTTATTGGTGATTAAGGGAGAGATTAATTAGAGAAAGAATTTTGCATTTTTTATAAATAAGTAGGATGAGGGGTCCTTTTATAGACTCCCAAAAAATCATTATCAAGAACTATTCTTTAATCATGATCTCTTGTTTATTCTCTCCCAAAATTAATCTCAACTTGCCACATAAGCATCCTAAAAAATGTTTGATTAAATCTATAATTAATCCAACCCATGATCTAATTATTCTCTTAATAATTCAAGCAAAAATCGTGATGTTCGGTTGACCGAGAATTCTTCTCGGTTAACCGAACCATTCGGTTTTAACACATGTTCGGTGAACCGTGAGCTAGATGGTCGACCGAATATGCATGAAAAAATTCGCTAGAAAGATTCAGACGATTCCTCTCCGCGTCTTGCTTCGGTCGACCGTTGACCCACCAAAATTTCTCCTGGCGAATATTCATAGGACGACCGTGTCACCTTCGGTCTACCGAAAATATCCAAAGATATCTCCTGGATATTTTATCTCGGTTGACCGTTCACTCTCGGTTGACCGAACCCAATTGTCCAGGCACTCCAGACAATTTCGGTCAACCAATTGTGTTTACTTGTTCTCCGTTCGGTTGACCGTTCCAAAGATACCTCGGTCGACTGAACCCTAAACGGTTTACCGTGTTTGATCTCGATTTTGCCTTTGTCAAATTTTGGATTTATTTCCAACAAAATTTGAACTTTTGGGGTTTAGCAAATTCATATCTTATGTAATATATTATCCTATGTAATATTAAATTATTACACTCCATAATTTATACACTTCATATGAATTTATTATGATTTTAATTATGTCAATTCTCATGACATATTGATTTTATTCATTCACCACATGTGTCCCTTTTTCACATGAAACCCGACACATCATATGAACTCAAAATCAGGCTTCTTGTTTCCCAGTTTTGCGGTGTGACCTATAGGAAAATCTAAGTCAAACTGACAGCGATATTAAACACTTAATATCTCAAACTATAAGCGGTATCTAGCTACACATTATAGTTACTCAATTAGCATAAATGTATTTGTTCCACCCGAACCAAAACACGATCCATTTAGTGATGTAAGTGCATCACTTGTGTCTGTCCCTTGCCTCATGATATTAAGAATATATACAAAGTAGAAATGTGTTATCTTTGTATTATATTCATTTCTTGATCTATCTAAGCTAATTACAACTATGTAACTTAACTCAAGTTACATTGTGCACATTATAATTTTGCTTTATCAAGGGGCCCACTAATATCATCACTCAATTAAGAGGGGCAATGATAATCGTTTGACTAGCTATCTTTTCCAGCACAAGTCATGTTTAACCAACCATTGTCTTTATCACTACACTCATTGATAGCTTTTGACAATAATCAAATTAAGCACTTCTTGAGTGAAAAGATATGTCTCATATCTTAGGATTCAAGACACAGTAAACCATTAATGACACGAAACACAATTCCATAATGTTTTACTTGTTAGGTTTGTTCAATATATAAAAGTAATCTTTTCCTCTTTCATATACTTGTGTCGTCAATTATTTGTAGAGCTACAATAATCGATGACCAACACGACAATCTTATCTCGATAATTAATGTTCAATGTTAATTACCATGATTGTGAACAACTTTTGATTTATGTAAACTATTATCTTTTAGAGCTCTAGGGTTAAGGACCAAACGTTTCTTCCTTAACACTTCTAAAAGGCGAATAGCATAATCAATGAACAAAATGTTTGCACATCCAATTCATAACAATTGACATATAAAAGTAAAACTTTTAAAACGCATTCCTTTCACCTACCTCTTTCTCGACCGCAGATACCTAATAGCAATGTATCATCAAGGGTTGTTTCAAATCGGGTAATAGATATTCGGTTGTTTTTGTAATTGCCTCCTACCATAAGGGTGTATACGACCACATTTTGGAGTTGTATTTTCTTAATATGGTATGTTGAACTAGAGAGGTTGTGGTTGACAACCTCTCATTATCTTTACTTTCAATGCTAATGAACCATTATCAAAAAACAAAATATAGGTCTAACAAAGAATTATTTTATTATCTTACTTTTAATTATCCTATTACTCTCAATCGAAGTGAAACTTAAGATTAAATAAGTACAAAGGGAAAACCTCTCTATTCCAAGCTCTTGACGCATCTCTACAACCCTAATCTTGCCAACAACAATTAACAGCAACTTTTCATTATTCTTGCCGTAAAATGCCAATCAACTCTAAAAATAAAACATGTTATATCTGCATTTAACATGTACTTAATTGTTATATTTCCAGTGAAAATTTTCAGATGTGTACACTGGAAAGTTAACTCCCCAGCTAAGCTATAAAACCAATCCAGCTCTGCAGTCCTATCTTTAATTTAAAAAGTAGCCATAAAATAATATTGATCAGAAATCATGCATCTAATCACATGACTCTTTTTAACATGAAACAGTAAAACAATAAGAACTGAGCATAGTCAGAGATATGCGCATAGTCAAATTGAAATCACATGATGAGCCACCTTTAAGTGCTAATTAATTTCTGGAAAATAGAAGGGTTAAATTGCATTATCAGATTTATGATTTGGTAAATTATTGTATTATCCTTCTCTTTAGTATATTTCAAACTAAAATTTTGACCTTGAAGTGTTGACAAAAATATGGGTAAAAATATAGAGGTGGTGTTAAAATAAGATTTGACCTCATTTTAACTATGGTAAGACAATTTTCAATTTTTGACTACCGATTGAGCAATTTTAACTAATTTCAATATAATTTTTTACTATAGCATCGGTCTCATGTTTCTATCACTTAAAGGTACTAAAATAGATGAAATTCTTACAAAATGTTATAACTTGAACTTTTAGTCCTTAGTATATTTCAAGTGTAAAATTATATAGTTGTTTAACCCAAGCATGAAAACTAATAGTAGTAGTAACAAAAACTATGCTGAGTAAAGGACTATCAATTTCAATATATAAAGATATATGTATGTCTCCTTAAATTGGTCAATGCATGGCATTTCGTGGTTGTGGCAGAAATAATATATCGGTGTACTGACTAGTTAAGTTTCATACTCGAGGGTGTAGGAAAAAAATCAACAAGTAGTAAGGTCAGTATATATATATATATATATCTAAATTCTTCCAAAGCTTCTAGTAAACTCATACGCTAACCTCATACCATTAGCCACTAATTGACATATGTCACATGACAAACTAACTTTTCCACCTTACATTGGTATATGCCATCTGAAACAACACCTTTGTTTAACAAGACATGCAACCAAACAAAATCCAACAACAAGAATTCAGTTTTTTTGGCTATGTGAGAATCTCTTCCTCATCAAGCAAAGCAAGCTTGCAATATATATAAAGGTAAGACACCACATTGCCCCCATTTATATCTCTTTCCACCCAACACCAATACACCATGAGACCCACTTCAATTCTCTCCACAATATTTCTCTTGTGCATCTTGATGTTTTCAACAACCTCATTATCTTCAACTTCTCATGAAGGAAGGTATTGGGTTGAAGGAGTGCAACCAAGAAGGTTCTTGCTATTACTACAAAATTCTAGTTCACATTTTGTGAATGTGACAAGTTTGGAGGCCAAAGGAAATGGAGCGATGGCCGTGGAAGAGAGAACTAGCTTAAGGAAAGCACCCCCGAGTCGATCGAATCCGACACAAAACAAGTAGGAATATGTTATCTTTGAAGGAAGAGGAAAAAATGTCTCTTCTCATAATTTTGTAGTGAAGTTTCTCTCTCTCTCTGTGGTTTAGTGTGTTAATTGCCCTCTCTCTCTCTCTCTCTCTCTCTCTCTCTCTCTCTCTTCTTGTTCTAATTCTAGAGTTGGTTGTATGTAAAGTTGAAGAAATCAAGAAAATGTTAAGTGGTAAGATACATCTAAGATGTGATCATGTGTTGAAGTGTTCAAAGTCGTGATGCCAAATATTGTTTATATGTATATTGTGCCCAAAGAATATTTGTTGGCATTTGTTAATGGATGTGAATTATGCTTCAGCTTTTAGGTCTTCTGTATGAATTATCAAAAATTACTCACAACTTTAGGTACTTTTCTTACAGCTATTATTTCACTTTATTAAGTGATAAGAAGTCATATTAAATCGGTTATACTAATGTAACTACGTTAGATAAAATTCAATTTTATAATGTGTAATTTAATTTCATGTGATCTAATTGATGATTCAAACATAACCAAACGAAGGTTAGGCCACTAATTCTCGGGGTTATACAATATTACAAATTGATATGAAGAATTTGTCTACATATAATGATTTGGATAATATCTTAAATATATGATCAATCCCAAGTTTAGTAGGATTGTAACTGGTCCGGATAATATGTAGTCTATCTGACCCGACCGATTCGAATTTGTTTCGTAGGTTAAAACTGTTAAATGTCAAAATTTTCATAAATATGGTAACCATATGAAAGTAAGATAATATCTTATATCTTTCAAATCTGACTTCTTTCAAGATTTTTCACAAGTTTACAAACGAAGAATATAATATCTTTCCTTCAAAAAAAGAATATAATATCTTATTTGTACTCATATCTAATTTTTAACTGCATTAGGTTATCCCATGTATTGGCGTATATATATAAAACACAAAAAGTAATTGTATTCATATTTAATATCCTCATATAAATATGATACAAATATGTGAATGCCGATATAGATTCGATATTCACTCCGTTATAAGCCAAGTTTAGCAACCCAAACTTCGATGTAATAATAATTGTAAAGATGTACCTACAACCTATACCACTTCTAGCTTCTTACGGCTAAAAACTATTATACACACTAATGAAATTTTAAAAGTGCTTCAATTTAGCATGTTATATATAAGGAAAACGATTAGCGGACGCTAGCGTTCGGGACGCGCGCTTATGTGGTCAGCACAGTCAGCAGACGCGTTTGAGTTGGCAGTCTCCACAGAAAAAGTTTATTTTTTATTTTATTCCTCGTTTCGTACAAATGTCTACATCCCTCCATCCCTCATTAATTCGTCTCAAATCACTCATTTTCCATGAACATTTTGGCTCTCCTACACAGCACAGGAGACTTGTTATAAATCTCAACATGCGTCTTCCTTTTTCTTCCCTTCTCTTCTGTGGTCCTACCTCTGTGCTTTGATGGAAATCGTTCATGTGTCTTTCCAAGTTGAGCAGCCGACAAACGTTCCTAAGGAGGGGATGTTTTTCCCCTCTTTCGAAGAAGCCCAAACATTTTACGTTGCTTATGCCGATTCTTGTGGTTTTTGTGTTAAGAAAAGACATCACACCCGTTTGTTTGCTACCTCTGGGTCAGGTGTTAATGTGCTGGAACGAGATGCAATGGTGTCAAAGCTTCCGAGGATTTTGGCGTGATGTTCTACTGTTAAAAGTTCAATCAGAAAGTTCTATGCTTTTGCGTATAATTCCACATATACAACAAACAAGACCAAAGTCATCCTTAAGAATGTAGGAATGATCACATTCTTCTTCATTTTCTTCATGTACAGCAGTTGTATGTCTGTTCGGAATAAGAAGTCAGTCTGTTCGGAATATGTTGTGTGTCTGTTCGGAATAAGAAGTCTGTCTGTTCGGATTAAGTGGTGTGTATGTTCGGAATACTTTCTGTTCCATTTCTGCACAAATTTTCAACATAATCTGGACAAACATTTTACATAAACTGGACAAGCTTTTTACATAAACAAGACAAGTTTTCTACATAAACAAGACAATCTTTCTACATAAATAATACCAACTTTCTGTTCCGTTTCTGGACACACTTTCTATGCTTTTGCGTGTAATTCCACATATACAACAAACAAGACCAAAGTCATCCTTAAAAATGTAGGAATGATCACATTCTTCTTCATTTTCTTCATGTATAACAGTTGTATGTCAGTTCGGAATAAGAAGTCTATCTGTTCGGAATATGTTGTGTGTCTGTTCGGATTAAGTTGTGCGTCTGTTCGGAATAAGAAGTCTGTCTGTTCGGAATATGTTGTGTGTCTGTTCGGAATAAGAAGTCTGTCTGTTCGGAATAAGAAGTCTTTCTGTTCGGAATAAGAAGTCTGTCTGTTTGGATTAAGTTGTACGTCTGTTCGGAATAAGAAGTCTGTCTGTTCGGAATATGTTGTGTGTCTGTTCGGATTAAGTTGTGCGTCTGTTCGGAATAAGAAGTCTGTCTGTTCGGAATATGTTGTTTGTCTGTTCGGAATATGTTGTTTGTCTGTTCGGAATATGTTGTGTGTCTGTTCGGAATAAGAAGTCTGTCTGTTCGGAATAAGAAGTCTTTTTGTTCGGAATAAGAAGTATGTCTGTTCGGAATAAGTAGTCTGTCTGTTCGGAATATGTTGTGTGTCTGTTCGGATTAAGTTATGTGTCTGTTCGGATTAAGTTGTGTGTCTGTTCGGAATATGTTGTGTGTCTGTTCGGATTAAGTTGTGTGTCTGTTCGGAATAAGAAGTCTGTCTGTTCGGATTAAGTTGTGCGTCTGTTCGGAATAAGAAGACTGTCTGTTCGGAATATGTTGTGTGTCTGTTTGGATTAAGTTGATCCAACCTAAAAGTTAAAAACAATATTTTATTATGATAAGTCTGGACTCTGCACGAATAAAGGGTCTGCACGTTGTCCTAGGGTCTGCACGCTGTCCTAGGGTCTGCACTATCTGTGTATTGGGAAAAGAATCGTTCAACCTAAAGAACCGGCATTTTTAAGAAGACCAAAGCACGTGAAGAGAAATTTTGCTGATTGGACGCTGACTCAACACGTCCACGTAAGGCGCGTTCGTGACGCCCGCGTCCGTGTATAAGGACTCTATATATAAACGCAACATATATACTCCTCAAGTTAGTTTGTACCCTTTACCCAAAATTTTCCCAATGGAGCAAACCTCGGCCATTAAAAGGGTGTGAACTCCGTTCTTATATCAAATCAATTCTGATGTGATATTGAACATCGACTCACCCACCATGATTGTTCCTCCTCCCAACATTCACCCAATTGTCACTACTAGGGATACGGTAACACATGTTTTAGTGGTGACTCCAGTTGATGGTGGCGACCTTGCTACTAAAAGTATACCGAAGTCAGCCTGGGAATTGGAGGACCTAGACCGCTTAGCTTAGCACGTTAGGAAACACTAGTGGAAACTTGATAAACATTGCTACTCTATTAAGACCATATCATCTACTTTTCGTAAGACACAAGCCGAACTTTGTTTGCTACAGTCTTAACGGCAGCCGATTATTTGTTTATACCATGATTTGGTTTGGGCTCAAGTTCATAGCTCAAACCTTTTTTATCTATCATATTACCTCATTTCGGGGGAAAAATATTTCTACCTCCCCTCGAACCCATACCTCTGACTCCACTGTGCACAACATCGTATGACTTTTTTTAACCTTTAAAAGAGGTGGAATGGTGATGGCTCGTCGGCTTGGTTCAAATTACAGAAGAGAAGTGAAAGAATAAGGAGGCAGAGAGATTTACTGTAGATGCTAAATATCCAATCAACAAAATAGCTAATTTGTCATAATTTCCACCCCTCCTAAATTTTAAAGATAAAATACTGTCAAACAGAAATTGAATCCCAACATTCCCATTCCCATGTTTCAGATTTGAAACAAGATGGAATAGAGCAAATAAAATAAATTAAAATTAAAAATGACTCGTACAGGACAAATGATCTACTGCAGTAAAATTAGTAGTCGCTAATTACTGTCATAACAAAGTACCGCAAATAAGCATTAGTACAGAACTTGCTTTGAGAAATTTCCAACAGAGAGAAAAGTTTACACACAGCATATATCTTCAGAGAAGTTTCTCTCCTTCAGACTGTACCCCAGAAAACAATTTGGTGACGTTCCAATTCACTACAGCATTAACTAACTCATCCATAATAAGGAGTTAACAAACAGAAAGGGAGCCTGTCAATGTACAAGTTATACTTGGTTTTAGCCAGACACTTTTGGCCAGAGCCGAATTCTCATTGCCGAGGTACCGTCGTGACTGGCGGCTGCCCAAAGAATCCGACTCCTTGAGATGGGTAAAAAGTTGTTGGAACTGCTGGCTGCTGATGTTGTGGCTGTGACGGAGATTGTAACTGTTGTTGCTGAGGCGACAACCCTGGATTCGGAGTATTTGACCTTGGCATGCTCATTAGTAGATGGTTTGGTGGGGGCGGGGGTGGCATTGGGCCACCTGGTGTGAAGCCAAAAGGCAAGACAACTGGCATTCCTCCACTGGTTTGCATATACTGGGTTGACATTGGTGGTTGGAGCGACGGGGGCAGTGATAGAGAAAATGGTGGTTGTGGAGGATTCGATTGGGCTGCTGTCTGTAGCCCTATTACCGGAGTTTGGGACGGAAAGGGAACACTCAAAGGCAATTGCTGTGAAGGTTGACCTCTGTAACCATTACCAATATCAGAATTTTGCATTGGGTTCTCCAGTCTAGGCCTTTTCTCCATTGGAGGAATAGGCAGGCCACTCACCAAGTTTCCGGTGTCCATTCCGGTGTCCAGCCCAGAACTCTTGGATGCAGCCTGCTGGGCAAAAGTCGAAAACACAGAGGAAAGAACCTCTGCCGAGGATGTCATGGCTGCAAGTCTAGCAGCTACTTCAGCTGCGGCTTTCTTGTTTTGTTCCTCAGCGGTAAAGGAATTAGCAAAAGTAGTTGCTGATTGGAGTGATGTTGTGTTGTTCGAGACATGGTTCACTAGATTAGAATCTGAACTAGGTCTGCCAATGGCTGCTGAAAGTTTCCATCTCAGGCTGCTTGTGCGCTCATTGTCAGCTCGGGCGACCTTTAAAGAAAAAATTCATTGATTGAAAACTGAAGCAGCAGAGCACAAAGTTACAATAGATCATCATTGATAAAACCAGAATGTAAACCACTGAAATTTTGTTACTCGAAATTTGATAAATTATCTTAATGAAGCAGTCTTAATTTATTGAATGGCCATGATTAACTATGGGATCCATAAGAAAGGAAGAACGAGTGTATAACTACAAAACTATATCAATATATTTGAAATGCATCGTCATGATATATTTTATAACCATGATATGAGATATCCCGGGACCGTAGTTTAGAGATGCACCACATCAATCATCTTTAATAGGAAATGGAACAGTAATGACCTACTATACCAATAATAATATAATGCAATATGCTATCTGAATCGAAGTTTTTCACCAAATGCAACATCTCAAGAATCCAGACTGCTTTTTCCACCCAAATTTAGGCCTACAACCAATTCACCTTGCTTCAAAACATGCTTTTGCTTCTCCGCAAAAATTAACAAACTACAAATTAACTACAAAAATTAACTGTTTCAGTTCAGTACCATCATTTTTGCAGCAATTGTCTAAACCTACTTAGCGACAACAGTTATGACATTAACTGGTCTCGTTTCAATCTCTGCAAAGAGACTCTAATGGTGTTTATTTTTTATCGGTCTTATAGTGGTTCAAAACTCCACTTTGTAAACCTAGTTCTTCAAGAAAATCCCTGTCATCTGACAAGTTTACTATCATAAAGGAAGCCGTTACTTAGAAGATAGCCATGCACCATCAGCAGAACTGAGAAGATATGTATGGTGGATACGGCAAGAGGATGAAAAGGATATCTATTGAATAATCCACAAAAATAATGGAATAGTGGGGTAATGCACTTACCAAATATGTTTAATCGAAAATCAAAGTGATATGCTTCAGTACCACAAGAATACAAGATCATTAGCTCTTAGCAAGAGGCCAAGAGTAGTACCAATGTTCGAAAATTTTAAAAACGCTAAATAGAGGTGTTGATCTACTTACATGCAATTGAGCACGGATGTGCTCCAACTTTGATTCCTGAAAACATTTAATTATTGTTAGTAAGATGATCTATCAAAGGGCAATAATCGCTTGCATAGCTAGTGATAGTGGAAATGGACAAAAGTTAAGATGTAGGGTTCAAGGTGCACATACTTGCTCTTGAAGTGCATCTTTTAAATGAGAAACCAAGGCTTCTCTCGTTGCTTCAAGCTTTTCTAGTTCTTGGATACATTGGTTAAGAGACATTTCCTGCTCTTGAAGTTCATTCACCAAGGGTGATCCTTGTGTATTGCCTGTTGATAATGTCAGAGTCCACTATAAACAATCAGACAAACAGCTGCAATGTAACTAAGTAAAATGAAAAATAAGAAATAGTGAAAAAATATAGAATAAAAATTTTGACTTCATAAAGTTAAAATCAAAAAGAGGAAGGGAAAAACGGCATAGACAACATGAAAATATAAATAGCAATATATCCTGTCTATTTGTATTAGTTAAATGCAAGTCAATCCAGCCCTGTAGGAGGGGGAAAAGGTATAGACAACTAGACTACTAAATAAGACTTCACATTTTATTTAAATGTAATCAAATATATATATATATATATATATATAATTTGTATTATAAATGCAGGTCATAATCCAGCTCTGTAGATGATTAATATTAACAGTATAAGGTGTGTTTACATGTAGTAGTTTCACTTACAAGTTACTTCAACTTGGATGACTGTCTTTGAAAATTGACAAACTTCTTCAAGTAATTTTGAATATCATTCCTATACGAAAAGTGTCAGAAGAAACACTTGTCTCGAGAGGTGAAATTGGATATTTTACATGACTTAGCACATTTTAATTATTCAGTATGAGTGCAAATTTTAAATGGTAACCTCCATATACAATCATAACTATCATGTGTTTGACTGTCTGAATGATGATTTTAAGAACGGTAATATCATTTCAATGTATTCCACTAACAAAAAATTTACCATAAAAATAATGTTATCATCAAAAAACCATGGAAAAGTGGGCATTAGTGGTGGATAGAGAAGTTTCAAAAGTTTTTTTTCTTTTTCTATTGGCAAATTAAGTATATAGAGTAAAAGGAAGATGTACAAAAACAACAGGCAGCAAGACCACCAACCCGCAACATAGCCACCTAAGGCAAGGAAGAACCAGCCATACAAAAGTTTTAGTTCTAGGTTTATAAGTTAATGGGTATAATTGGATCCTAAACAAACACACAATAATTGGCAAGTAGCAAGGGTAGTTTTGGCATCAAAATTGGTTCGAGAACCTTCATGCCAATTCTCTCAAAGTTTTCCTAAATTTGTTGCGCAAGCTAGACACACTTGACTTTCTCTCCCTTTCTTTTCTTTTCTCATGTTAAGTCGTCAACCAAACACACCATAAGGAGAAAATGAGGCATAGTTGAGGGGATTAAGTGTTACTCTTCAGAAGAGTTCTGAGGAGGGTAAATGAAATAAAGGTATAGCTCAGGGAGTAAACTGTAATTTACCTATTTGAAATGTTAGTTTAAATTAAACCATGGTAGAAGAGAAAGAAAACTAGTAGATTCTTAATTCGATAGCATAAGGTTATATTTATATTTCAAGACTTAACTAAATCCTTAGATGGATACTAAGTACTAATTGTTAGGCGATGGGACATGCACATTATGTGAGTTCATGTGCAAAAGGACACGTGTTATTACAAAATGAAAAAAAAAAAATCAGATAGTTTTCATTCAACAGTACAAGAAGATCTAAATTATTTTGAAAGCTTTTGAAAATGTAGAAATGTATAAAAACTATCATACATGATACATGTGTATTCAATTTAATATGCCGAGAAAACAAGTTGTTGGTTTCATTAATACACTCACAGCATTAACTATTTATACTTTCATACGAAGTACAAAATGAAGATTAAAAGTGCTCAAGTAATATACCAGTCGCCTTCTCTTTGAGGTCCATCCCTTATCACCTTCTTGAATTAAGCTCAAATTCAATTTCTCTACGAATTTTAGTGATGTAATGAAAGGGGATGGTACTGCATACTTAGACCATCCTTAACCCCACCCATCCCCCTCCCCTCCCAACTCAGTTTCTTTCTCTACCATGTCAGCAAAAAACACAATGCAACCCACAACCCAAACTCAACCCATTTTTCACTCATTAACCTCAACCCCACTTTCAACACTCTCTCTCATCAACATCATTTCTTTTTACCTCATTTTCTATTTCATCACAAAAATACACAAACTATTAAATAAACTATTTTTACAATGACTTGATCTAATTAAACCAACGTTCAGGCACCGCCTAGGCGAGCCTAGGCGGCCGGCGGCGTCCGGTCGCCTGGGCGATCGCCTAGGCGGTTGTGCGACCGCCCAGGGCTGGGCGGTAATTTTTTTTTTTTTAAATTCAATTAATTTTCATAAAATAGATAAAAAAATCAGGAAAAATCGGGAAAAATAGAAAAAAATACACAAATATTTTCTAAAACTACCATACATGTTTAGGCTTCGAAAAGACACCTAGTTCCTCGACCAAGGCCTCACTAGGCACCCCCTCTACCCACCTAAACACTTAGGTATACAATTTATTGCTCAGTAGTACGATTACAAAGTAACTCAGAGTGCAACTGCTCGAAGACACTCCAATTCCGCTCACAACCTGATGCCGAACATGTCAATCCCAACACCCTCACGGCCAACCTCTGTAATGCAGTCTCTCCATGTCTGTAATGCAGTCTCTCCCATGTCTTCAGAAATAACCTTTGCAAACTCAGAAATGCGGTGGCAAATCTCGTGACAGCAGGGCGTAGCAGGTTCCCTTCAATGGCAATTCGCATCCTCTTCAACAACATGGCAGAGCTGTTGAAATGTTTGATGATCTTCCGAGCTAAAGCAATAGTCTTCAAAAACAACTTGCCAATATCCTCCAAGATGAGATCGATGCAATGCGCTGCACAGGGAGTCCAAAACAATCTCCTTCTTTTTTGTTGCAACATCCTACCGGCAAGTACGTACGCGGCGGCGTTGTCGGTGACCACCTGAACAACGTGTTCTTCGCCAATCTCGCCAACTACCTTGTCCATCAGCTTGTACAGGTAGTCTGCGGTGTGAGAGTGACCGGAAGCATCTACAGACCTCATGAACATGGTACCTGTCGGACAATTTACTAGAAAATTGATTATACTCCTACCGGACCTATCAGTCCACCCATCTGTCATCAACGTGCACCCGTATGTTGCCCTATCTTGTCTGTACGATTCTAGTATACCTCTAGTGTAGTCAATTTCTTGTTTAAGGCACGAGTCACTAACTTCATGATACGTCATGGGTTTAAGTCCGGGTCCGTAAGTACTAGTAGCGGATATTGCTTCCTTCCACTCAGGCGTCCTTACAGTGTTGAATGATATACCACATCTATAGAAAAACCTAGCCCATTTTTGATTAATTGTTTTCCTATCTTCTTTTCTAAAGGTTCTTTCGATGGTTGTTTGTTGGGGGCCGGAAACCACGTCCTTCCCACGTCCGCAAAATGGTGCCCACAAACGTTGTTTTTGTCTCTTTCGACCAGGAACGGGGCGAGAACGGGAGGTTGGGGTCGGAGCAGAACCGGAACCCGACCCGGTTTCTAGATCAAATTCTATGTTTTCTCGGTCTACATAATCATCAAGACATACATTTTCGTTTTGTAATGTCCTACTTGTTTTTGACGGTTGAAGAATGAAGAAACGGATCGGAGATTTCACTTTCCAACTTCAAAACTAAGCACCAGACCGGAGACTTAATCGCAAAACTTGATGATTAGGAAGGTTGATGATGAGAATAGGATTATGAAGAAGAAGAGAATGAGAGATGTGTGAAAAATGAAGAGGTTTGGAGGGGTTTATATAGGATTTGGGGCTAGTGGCAAAGTTGTAATTTTTGAAAAAAAAAATAATAAAAAAATTAAAAGGAGAGAGCCGTTGGAGAGCCTCCATAGGCGATCGCCTAGGCGAAATGATCGCCTAGGCGATCGCCTATTTCGCCCAGCTCTGCTGGGCGAAAGGCGGTGGTCGCCCAGGCGACCACCGCCACCGGCGACCGCCTAGGCGACCGCCTAACGCCTAGGCGGTCGCCTACGTAAACGTTGAATTAAACTACGATAATTACGAATAACATGCAAAAGTTAGATTTAATTAAAATTCGACAAGTACATATTACGATAATTCAAAATTAAAATATTAGAATACATATTACGAACAAATTTAACTTGCATTCATCACAAAGCGTTGTCATATATTTTCGATCAAATCGGCTCACAATGCCATATGCTTTTGGGCGTCCCGAACTCGACCTTTGTTACGCAGATATATGTTAATATCCACGATATTATCGGTGGAATAATGAAGACCCGACTCGTTTGAATTTTCGGCGATTTTTTGAGGTCGCTCGTAGATAAATTCGTTTATATCCACCAGCTGTTCGTAAGAGTCGTGTTCGTCCTCCACGATCATGTTATGCAAGATTATGCATGTTGTTATAGTTTTACCGAGAATGTCTAGACTCCATGCTAGCGATGGTCTTTTCACAATAGCGAATCTTGCTTGAAGCACTCTAAACGCGCGTTCCACATTTTTCCTTGCTGCTTCCTGAAATTGGACGAACAATCTATATTTGGGTGTTTGAGGGAGAATGATTGATTGCATAAATGCTGCACATTTGGGATAAATGTCATCTATAAGCAGGTGGTGCGCGACCCTCCATAATGTGATCGAAAACTGGAGAACGTTGGAGGACATTGATATCGTTACACGATCCTGGGATCTCGAAAAATGAATGTCAAATCCATAGGACGTAAGATGCAACAACTTCCATAACAAGTGTTGGTTTTCCGCTTTGACCCTAATATTGCTCGTTGCAAGCAGTTAGACAATTCTTTCATTCATAATGCATACAATCGATGTTGTTCATCATGCCTGAAAACCCTCGTAACTCACCAACTTGGAGCAATCTTGCTAGGTCCGCTGGAGTAGGCGTTCATAGATATTAAACACCGAAATTGCTAATGACACCTTAACATAATTTTTGGAGGAACTTTCTTGTTGTTGTTTCGTTGAGACATAAGTACTCGTCCACCTCGTCTGCCGCTACGCCATATGCTAACATCTGAAGTATATTTTTGGATACCTGATATGCTAAGTCGACCCACAACATCTGCTCGTTGCTGGAAGAAAACATCGGTAGCCTTGAGCGTGTTTGCAATTCAAAGGAAGACATTCTTCCGCATTTGAAACATTCTTCTGAAAATACGATCACTATACACCGGATTGTCATTAAAGTAATCTGCAATTAG
The DNA here is from genome assembly GCA_963682175.1 of Triglochin maritima. Classification (NCBI taxonomy): domain Eukaryota; kingdom Viridiplantae; phylum Streptophyta; class Magnoliopsida; order Alismatales; family Juncaginaceae; genus Triglochin; species Triglochin maritima. The sequence goes on from OY821779.1 coordinate 39,367,660, forward strand.
ACGATTATAACCAACTGTCCTATCTTTGTCCGGGTTAAAAGTTTGTCTCCTCCTACGTGGAGGTTGCGTATTGAGGTAAGATGAGAGGTACTCGACAACTACGTCGGTTGCTTGGTCTATTGTCTCATCTAGGGCATCAGATGATGAAGAGAACTTGGAGTTAGAAGAATTGTCACTGGCCATACTTGAGACTTAGGGTTTGAGGACTTGTGGTTTAAGGTTCGTTTTACAATAACCTCTTATTTGTAACATTAATTCCTATCTGAGGCAGGGTTAAATTCATACAATCCATCTTTGTCGGTCGAATCTAGACCGTTGAAGGTTGTAAAACGAATCTTAATTGTTCACGTCTCATGCGTTGTCGGACGAATCTTAATTGTTTACGTTTCATGCATTGTCAGAAACATCTTAACTGTTCACGTTTCATGCGTTGTCGGAATTATCTTATGTGTTCACATTTGTCGGATCAATCCATACCGTTTATCTTCGTCGGTCGAATCTAAACCATTGAAAGTTGAAAAATGAATCGTTTCATGCCTATCTCTGGATAATGTTATATAAACTAACACTTCGGACTTCATTTCCTACAACTCGACTTAAGTCACCACCGCAACTTACACCAAAATGTCTTACCCTAACCACAACTATGACTTACATCGTGGACGAGGCACCCCTCGGCCACTATTTCCCAGTGGTTATGGACATGTTCCACATCCGAACCCCTACCAGTGCGACCCTTACAACAATCCAAGTTCTTCACAAAATTCATCACCACAATATTTCCCACCACAACAATCTTTACCACCACCGCAATATTTCCCATCATAGCAATTTTTACCACCACAACAATATTTACCACCACAGCAAAATCACAACACATTACCCTCTTATGAAATATATACCAACCTACTTAGTGGACAAGTCACTCCGAACTTCCCAAATAATACTTCCGATGATGAGAATCAAAACGACGACCACCTCTCCGCCCAACCAACACGACGCACGATGTCTCGATCACCAACACGATCACCACAATTACACAAGGTGAAGGCTTGGTTCACGTTAGATGATGAAGTATTGATCTCGGCTTACATGCAGGTTAGTATGGAGGGGTGTGTTTGATGTGATGGGAGGTATGGTGGTAGTGTAGGAGAGGGATGGGCAGGGTGTATGAGTTGGGTTATTTAAGGAGAACAAAACCCTCACCTTACTTCTTTTCTTCTCAACTCCACATCACCCTCTCCTCTCCTTTGATTTCTGGCGACCAACCTACTGGAACTCCGACAAGCAACGACGGTGACGTGCGAGGAAGACGGCGGAGTCGTGACTTGAGATGTGAGGTGCAGGAAGCTTGACACGAGAGATCACAATAATAATCTATTGCTCGAGTAGAGCATTGAGAGCAAAGAGCACTAAGAGAGAGAAAAAAGTAAATGTTCTTGACAAAAGTTACAGGATAAGGATGACAGTTACAGATCCAAAGGCCTAAATTTATAATAATCTAAGAATAATATTTAACGGTCATATTTTCAGTTTAAGTGTTTAACAATTACAGAACAAGCAAGAAACTGTAAAACTCGCACAATGAGATCATATCTTCTATTGTTGCTCGGCTTACCAGAGGTGCTTGCCTGCTTTGTATACGTCGCACATCAACATTCATTCAAACTATAAATGTAAGTACACAGGATGGTTCTAATTGCAATGTTGATTTCAACTTTTTTTGTGGCCTGCCCAGACCTACTTCAAGAAAATCAATTGTCCTTTGATATACTTTCTCTTCGTCAAACAACTTCTTCAACGTAAAAAATCAAAAGGTCTTTTTATCATTATTAATTATATAATACATGATATGGTTGAAGCACATATTATTGGCCTTTTTTCCAGAATGCTATATTAATGGTAGTTGGTTTTATTGGGTATACTTTTTTATATTGAAGAGGATATTTGTACACTTGATAGAACACTCAGATCTCCACATCCAGGCATCTTTGGTTTCAGCTGGGGTATATTTTACTCATAACCTACATTATTAGTTCAAGGTAAAAGATAAGAACAACGTACGAATTTCAGACAGAATTACATAATGCATGAATTATGCTTCATGGAGAGCATAATTCAATGAATTATGGTAAAAGTTACTTAGAGATGATGTCACCAAAAGAAGAGGTATTACAAATTGGTGATAAAAAAGAGCTACTACTGATCTTATGACTTGCTCTTAATGAATATGATTCAAGATATGATGTCTATCCAACATGTGATGCATTGATTAGACAATTACTTTAAGTATCATTTAACAAGTCACATGTGATGAGACCCCTAACTTCTTCTTTATGTACTCAGGGCTCCAGGCTCCTTAACTCACGTCAAAGAGTCAGACACGACAGAGAAATATCGTATCATGTTATCATGGAGCTAGCAAACAACACATTGGTTAGGAAAAATGCTAGCATTGTCGTATTACAGATTTGTTGATGGTGTGCTTGGAAATGTTCATAACTATTCTACCATGCAAGTTCTTAGTTTGGAGTGGTACTCCATAGACAACTAGAAGTACGGCATTGTCGGGAAGCATGTTGATTGATACTATATCCTAAGTAATTAATGTGTATTTTACTATAACATCCAACATATGTTTCATGACTTCAAATCTCACATTAGACGTGAATGATGTGAATATCAACGATTCCGGATGTATGTCAATGCTCTGGTGACTTTTTCTACAAGTTTGTGTTGAGATTCCCATTTTTTTATCAGGATACTGTGGATGTTATACCTTCACCAAATTAACATAAAGGTCGTAGAAAGAACCGAAGTTGAACTATCATTTTGTGAATATTTACACCTTACCAATTTATCATAAAGATCATGGAATGAATGAAGTCTATATAGATGAAAATTCTCAAATTGCTCATAACATTTCTAGAAGAATTATTTATGAGTGTGAACTACTTCTCTGGAAAAAAGAACAAAGAAGGTATTTATATAGTACTGATTGCTGACCTTGAATAGAGGCATCATCTACATCTTTTTCCATCTTGTCCAGAAGAAGAGAACTACTACTGCACTTTTTCAGCAAGGTATCTTCTTTTGAAAGTTCATCATGTAGAAATTGGTAAGCAGAAATTATTTTTTCAGGCAAACACCCAATAGCCAATTTCTGGACAGAAAGCATACACAGTAAGCATATTAATAACTCCACCAAATCCATAGAAGGGATTTGATGCATACAAGGAGGGTTAAGTAAAGGAGAATGCAATAGAAGAAATACACACAATTCGTAAGGAGTTGCTATCCTTCTTCAACGTTTTGATGAACTGTGAAGTCTGTGAACTCTTAACAATATTATCCAATGGAACGGTGAACTCTTTACCCAGCACTTCCTCTTTAAGAGTTCGGCCACGAGATCCAAAAACTTTTCTCTCATCCCAAATAGTTACCTGAAAGATGGCAGAATATATTGAAACACTTTCAAAAGAACTGAACAAACACCAGATGTAGAAGCTTACAACTGGAACGGTGGTAACAATTTTAGACAAATTTTCATATAAACATGTTCAAACAGAATTAAGTTACAAAGAGTAACTAAATGGTGACAATATCTTGACCATCGCATATCAATGAAACGTTAATCTTCAGCTGCAGCGATTTCATAAGCATCCATAAGCATTTCGTACCTGAAGAGGCTAGGTCTAAGTGACAAATAGGGATACTGACGAAAGAACTTAAGCACTTAAGGCATATTATGCATGAGCATAATGCGTTGGAAACATACCTATCTTTTTTTACCATAAATTCACTGAAGCTAATATCAACAGAGCAAATTAACATGAGAAAATTTTCCCAATCGTGGAAACAGCTTTATAATCCGAAAGAATTCGCAGCAGAGATGATCTTTGTTGCATCGATGGAGAAAGAAACAATCATATTGAAGTAAGAGCACAGAAGAATGGGGGGAAGGTGCAAAGTTCAAACAAAATGTTCATGGATGAAACTTTGTAATCTTCCAAAACGTCTTAACAATCTTTTACAAATGTCATATTCAATTTTTATGGCCTGGAAAGTACACTGAGTAATAAAATCAGCAAAAGTAAAGTCATGCAAATGGTCTCCAACAGATGTCAGGGACTCAAAAACAATAACAGAAGACCGCTAGCCAAATTGTCCAGACCTTGGATGGTTTTATTTATTTGTGCAGTCAGAAATCTGATTCATCTCTCTGCTGAAAAGACATTAATAATTCCTGTGAATCAAAACGAAACTCTATGTTTAACACGTAGACTAGAATTCTAACAAGTTCCTTAACCGAGAAGGAAAAACCCCATAATTGCATGAACATTTACTCTTGTTGCCTTGTTGGCAATGAGTTTGAACATCACATGCAAAGAGAAAAGTACGACGTTTCAGTGGCCATATAAAGAGAAATAACACTTAATTATATCAAAAGGAAAGTGTAAGCAAAGCCCACCAATCTCATCACTACACCCTTCCCTTCATCATCACCACTATCCAAGATAGTTTTGAGAGCTCTAGGCAGGATCTTCCAAAACTCATTGACAAATTCGCTCCCCTTTCTCCTACTATTTTGTAAGATGTCATTTGCCAAATACATTAAGGAGACCTGCTTTTCCTTTTGAGAGCTCTTGAACGATTTTCCCCATGTCTCCACAACTTGCCTGGCTTTCTTCCGATGAGAAACGCACCAACGTGACAACGCTGGACCAGAGTCAAGGATGAAGGAGCCATAAATTGAATTTGCGCAAATTAAAGCCAATAAAAGTCAGAAAGAAGAGGGAAAGGTGAAACATGTAAATGAATTATATTGATGGGGCATAGTTTGTTTGCCAAATAACACAATAGATTTATGATATTGTCAGAGGAACATAGCTAAAAGCTCTCAGACTTCTTACAATTTTCGTTTTTCATAATGAGATAATCACATGAAGCATAAAGACAATAACATGATCAAATAAACTCTGTGAAATAAAAATAAGGCCAGAAAGATCCCTTCACCATTACTGGAACGACATTTCCAGCCTACCTATTTACTCATATAGATCACCAGAAGACCATTAGTCCATTACCAAAAGTCTATTTGAAAGTTTGCATTGCCTACACGGTTTCACCTATAAGCAAACTTCACTAAATAAAGATAAACAAACATCAAAAGCAATCAACTGCCTCAAGTACTCTGATTAGCCAAATCCTCTTTTCCAAGTTGCATCATCAACAAACAAAAAAACCTTTCACAGAATCGGGGTTTCTCTAAATCATGGAAAGGTACAGTACATTTTTAATGAAATAGTGTAATGGTGATTTAGACAAACAAACCAATTTAACCAAAAACAAAGGATACTTTCAATGCTTTGCTGTGAGCTGTTGAGCTTCGACAACTTCTCAGTAAGCACCTGAACATTGAATGTGCTGCTCATTTTGATCCAGAAATGTCCTTAGTCAGACAAACACCTCCTGCTAATGCATTGAAAGAAACAATATTAATTTGTTTATATATTAAACTCTCAAGGAGCAAAAGGATAAACATAAAAGGCTATGCTCGACAAGGAAGTCCATAATGCAGCACCTAACTATTTTCGTATGTACCTAACCACCTATTAATCTGAATAACAAATGATACGGAAGACCATGTTTTTCATAACATATCTCAATCGAACGTCAACTTGTTCATATCAATGCCTCAGTGCATTCTATTATCCATTTAGAAGTGTAAAAGTGACATTGATCCCAGCTTAAAGAAGTATCCTGAGCAAGCTTGGTTAATTATTTTTTTGTTATTTTCGACCTTGTTTCAAAGTTTTAATATGTTTTCATTATCTTGTTGTGGAGGGTGCCCACTGAATAGCAGCCAAAATATCAAAATAAAAGTTGAAGCAAATTACCTAGCCATAACCCTCTCGTTTTAGAAAACTTGCAACAATACCAAAATAAATAACCTCTCCTGATCTTCATATACTATGGCAATCATATCAGCATTTAGAGTGTAACAGTGCAGCCATGAGCAACTTAAGCAACCATGCTATTCAATCACATAAAGCATTCATGCTATTGAAGCCTCGCTGAGATGAAACATTGGCAATTTCATCCTTAAGCGTGGACCAGTATTGAATTCTCATCAGCATCTTCACGCTCTTATGCATATTATCTCAACAGGGGTAAACACACAAAAGGCTGAAAGTCTAGTTTTTTGCAAAAAAATATCAACATTTATCTGACAAATAAATTTCATGCTTAGGGCCTTAGGCATAATTTCATCGGCATCTCCAAATTCTTAAGTATGTCATCAGTGATCTCAATATGGGTAAAAACACACAAGGCAGAATACATTTTATACAAAAATATCAACCTTTACAGGCCGAATAAAAATTTAGATCTATAAATTACCAATCTTGTATCCCCCCCTTTTCAACTTGAAACATTCATACGGTTCCATACCTCAATATCAGCTTTGCACAGTGGATATATAACAAGTCATATACATTCAGTGAGTCTGTGACCTTTTTACCCATATTATCCCTCATCTCTTTTCATCTTTAGCTATGCCAATATAAGACATTAAGACTAGTCTTATACAACTAAAATATAAGAGCTTAACAGTGACAACTTTTTCAACCTGAGCAATAATGTACTCAAGCAAAGTCAAAAGCTTTTTGGTGTGTTCTAGATGTGGATGGAATAATTTCCAACACTTATTCAAGAACATAACTAATTGGTATAGGGTTGAGTCATGGACAACACTACAGGATAGTGCACGTTCTGAAAAATTAAAATTAAATGTTCAATTGTGATTGTCATTGAGACGCCTATTTGGTGTGTCTGAGAAGATAAAATATGCACATTCTACCCTTAAACTAACAATGTTTCTTCTTTTTACACTACAATACTAATTTAAGGAGGCCATGAAATAGAACAAGAAGAGTGACATAGTCAAATGAAACCTAATTTACAGGATGCAATAAATAAATTGCAGCTAAAAGTAATAACACATTAACAGTCACAACTTAGTGGCATAAGGTAACAAATTCAGTACGTTAATGACATCACATTTTAAGTACTGGTTTCACAATCTATTCCACCTATTCAATTAATATTGCTTCTTTATATTTTGTTTTTGATATAGTTAGGAATAATTCAACAGAACCTACAAAGCTGCCAACCATGTATTTTTTGGATCTTATAGTGTGTACATCGGCTACAAATAAATACAAATGTGAGAATCACTAGACTATAGAGGTAAGCAAATCCAATAAATTATGTGTGACGTTAAAATTGTTGACACAAAGTGGGGTTTTTTTTATCGCTGTCACAAAGTTGTTCATCCTCTAACAGAAAACCCCGGACGACAAGAACACCATACTCCCATAAAGTATGTTTACCGATATCTGTTTCTCTACATTCAATTATAAGAACAAATGCTATAAACTTTGTCTTCTACATAATCTAATTTTCATTTTTTCCTCAGAATGAGTGAAGCTCATACTGCTAATTTTATCTTCAATAGCCTAACAAGATAAAAGCTCACCAAAAATCAACCCCCCTCCTCACCATAACCCAAGACATGAATGTAATAATTTGCTTCACCTCTACCCTATTTAACAATTGAACAAAAGCATTGATCAGTCCCACTCCCAAACTAATAGTGATTCCCTGGTTGAGCGTGTGGGATTTTTGTTACAGGCCCCAGGTTTGAGCTCCAACCTTCTTAGAGATGGGCAATTGTGGGATTTATATATCTCATTAGATTAGTTACGTATCATTCCTTAGAGTACCACAAATTGGTATTAAATTTTCCAATTACCAAAACAAAAACTTCCACTTTTTTATCAATTTCAAAATCAAAGATTAAGTATTTTTTGGCTTTGGGTTACAACAGACTAAATCAACGAGGTTCATATAAGCTAGCTGCGATCCTTATTTATTGTGAGTTAGCATAAAGTTGTCTAGGCATCAGATCACGGGTCAATCGGAAACAACCTCTCTGTCACAGGTTTTACAGGGTATGGTTGCGTACATCCGACCCGCCCTTACCCTCCTTAATGTGGGAGCATCTTTGCAATTTACGTAATGTTGATATTGATGTTCAAAACGAAAGCTTTTGATTCTATTTCAGTACCAAAACAACACAAATTTTCATTCCAAAAAGAAAACTTGCAGAGTCTGACAACATTCCAACTTCCAAGTCATAATCAGCTACAAAAACAAAATTACACAACAAAAAACACAATTGATTCGAAAGAAGTCAAATTTCTAGTAAAAGAACGAACTTTAGCAACAAACTAACCAGAAAACGGTTGGAGAGCCCATTTCCACCGATTTTCCTCCCGATCGGGGTGAGTCCTAACGGGAATTCAGGAGGTGGAGTTGGTGGAGGGTTTAGGGCGAAGGGATTGGGGATTGGAAAACCCTAATTTTGGGTGAGATAGGGTTTGGGAACAGTGGGGAAGTGGACGGAGACGGACTTGTGTGGAAGTTGGACGTCGTGGGATTTGGGGCGTCTGGTTTTTAGTATTTTGGGGTCGGTTTCTTGTAGCAGAAATTCATGTATTTTGGGGTTGGTTTTGTTTTCATTTCAGAATCAAAATCACCACTGTTGTCCAAAAATCACTACACAACAACATAAACATAAACTCCTAAAAAGACTTAATAACCCCAACTCGACCCATTCGATCAACAAATTCGATCTCTTTACAACTTAAATCCACATTTTTTCGTGTTGGGTTTACGTTTGAAGAAGGTCGTCAACTTTTGGCTCGAGTTCGAAACTTTCGTGTCGAAAAAAAATGAAGATTCTTAACAAAAAATAAAAAAATTCTTCTGATTTGATTCGACAAACGAGTATGTTCGAACTCGATAAAATTAAGTTTGACTCAAGTTTTTTATTGGTCAATATTATTTTTTATGTATTTAGTAACAATATAAATTAATACACGTGACTCAAACTTTAACTCCACTCAACTTGTTTACACCACAACAAAATCACCACAACAATTTTGTCATCAATTTTTCGGTAAATACACCTTAGACACCTCCGTTTAGGGGTGACAATGGGTATCCCAAACAGATAAAACTAAATCGAATCCGATGATACCAAATCGGGATAAAACGGATATAAGTCAGATATGGTAATCTAATTTCAGAATCAAACCGGTTGTCCCATTATTAAAATAATAATAAAAATCAACCCTAAAAATTGTAAAAAAAAGAAAAGAAATATATATACATGTAAAACTGATAATTTTACAGGTATGGTACCGGACATGATTCTAACGGATCCGGGTCTGAGTACTTGTTTTCGGGTACCAAGTTGTGTACCAAGTAGAATTCAAATCCGGTTTAGATCTTGCTGTTACCCGAACCCGAAGCATGGGACCTAAAACTGTGGTAGTAAAAAATCATTTTTGTCCAAAGCCCAAAAACCCACCAGAAGTGAAGATAAAACAGACGTAGTAGGAGAGAGAGATGGAAGAAGACAAGAGGGGTATCCTTCTCCTCCATGTCTCCGACACGCCGGAGGTATCCATGGACGAAGCCCTCCGGATGCTTTGGAGCACCAGAAGGACTGGTCTCTCTCCCCTCCAAACCTCCACTCTCCAAACCCTCCTCCACCTCTCCTCACCCCAACACTTCCACTCTGTAAGTTTTTTTTCCTTAAAAAATTGATCTTTCTTTGGGTTTGATGGAAAGACCAGATCTTTGGTTGCTTGGATTGTTTTCTTTGTGTTTCTTATTTCTTTTTGCAAAAAAAAAATCAACTGTGAAATCCATTGTTTTTTATTTATTTGATCCTTGGATTTTGGTTTTTCGCTTGCATTTTGAAAAACCTGTGTGAAAAACCTGAATTTTTGACCTCCTTGGATAGTTTCGAATACCAATTATATGATAGTTGAATGGAATTTTGTGCAATTAATCTAGTACAGAAGTATCGGCTTATTGGTAAAATACCTAATTAGACTCCAACTCCATCAAAATTAACGAATTCTCAATTATTTTTGGATTCCTGACACCACCCCTGCTTGGTGACTGATAGATAGATGATAGGTTGGTGTGATTTTCTTGAAGATTTGTCATATGAATAAGGAAGCTCGAGAGAACCATAGAGTTATTTATTTGATGTAACATTTTTTAAATTTGATTATAATATATAAGTGAGAAACTTTGTTCATTGGTCTGCTGTTGCTAGATTTTACTTTTACCTAAATTTTCAGTACATACAAAAAGATAGTTTAGATTCGGGAAAGAAGAAAGAACAAAAATGTCGGAGCTGGTAATTTCGCAATGATGTTAACTTATTTCATAATCTTTGACATCTCTTGACAACCTTCGGTCAATGAATTCAAACTTTCGATAATAGGTTTTGGCATGCCTTCGGTCAATCATCAGAAGGTCCGTAAATGAAGATCTCGATGAGGATGGCATCAAAAAACTTCTCCCCTTCAACCTCCCCAAAGAATTTAAAAGCACTTTATCGTCATTATTGCGGAAACATCAAACTCAATGGAAGGAGGAAGCGTCATCGGACGAGGTATTTTTCATATTGCCTTGCTTCCATATTTCTTGAAATTTTTAATAATTTCACCTACAATTCATCTCTATATAGTATATAGTTACCACACTTGTCTTTGAGAAAGTGAATTCTGCAATGTGACCAACAAAATAGCAATTCATTAGCTCTCCAGAACATTATGCAAAAACCCAAGGTTTTCAGAACCGAACTGGACGTCGAACCGGCAACGCCAAAGGTTCAGAGGTTCGACCGGGGTCGGACCAGAATCGAACCGGTTGAACTGGTGACGTCAGCATGACGTCATAAATATATATTATAAATATAATAGTCATATTTAATTATTTATTAAGCAAAAAAATATTCAAAAAACAAAAAATAGGGTTTTTTTCCTGAATCGGCGGTTCAACCACCGGTTCAACCCAGTTCTAGGCAAAAACGGTTTTAGGAGGTGAACCGGACCGGACAGGCCTCCGGTTCACGGTTCAACCGGTTCAACCGGCTGGTCCGGTCCGGTTTTCAGAACAGTGCAAAAACCATAGTAGGGTCATTATTACCATTAAACTTATTAACTTTCTTCAAATCATTGTGTTGTAGAACATACTCGTTTGTGATTCTAGAAGAAGAAACTCAAGTCCAAACCACGCCGACGAAAGAATGTTTATTACTTTGAACGACAAACTTAAGCTTGATTCTTTTTATTCGTTAGCTAATTGTTTAACCTTTTATTCTTTGGCGTCAGTAGTTTTATTCTGCTATTTTTTTACCTTAGCGTTTGTGCCCACAAACGAGGGCATCAAATCATGCTCAAGCAACGGTTCGGCTGCATCAAGCGGTATCAGCTTCCGAGTCGCCACTGCTTACAGGGCCTCGGCGAGATGATTCGACAGTTGAGCACGATTCCGGAAGCAATGGCTGTCATGAACCTGTACCTGTTAGTTACTCTAAATAAAAAAAGAAGCTGTATTTGGCTATGTGCTCCATTCTTAGGCTTCTTGAAATCTTTAGAATACAAATGTAAAGTATCTTATCTGCAATTCTAACTTTACTTGTTGACCAGTCTGCTCCTTCACTCTTCAAATCAATGACGTGAACCATTGAGAGTAGAAGTTCAATTCCTTCTAATCAGCTTGCTGTCATTACGCTAAAGGTGTGCTCCTTATTATCAAAGTTCATGCTACATTGTGCTCAATGATGAGGAAATTGTTGCTAATTCTATCATGAATTATTTTCAATTCTAGGTAAAATGCTAGCACTGTGTTTTGCAAATATTTTGGTTTAGAGTTGCATCTTCTGAGCGGGTCAGCTGATCTTTACTTGAAACCTATTACGTTAATCTTGCACAACACTATTGATCCAAAAAAAAATTGCATTACACTAGATTATGTTACGTGCTTATTAATCACATAAGGACAACCACTGGTTTCAAATTGTGTCCGCGTGTATGAATATAAGATGTAGGTGGAATGGATGGACGTCTACTGAAGTACCCTAGATCCTTATTCGATCAGAGAAAATAACAAAAAATACAAGAAATTCTCTCTCTCTAATGCAGCTCGAAGATAATGCAAAACAGCCCCCAGGCAAAACAGAGATCAAGTTCCATGCTTCAAAAGATACGATGGAAGCCATGCTGAGATCAATGACATACATGGAGGAGCAGTTCTCGAAATCTGTAAGCGTCTGATGCATAGCCTTCGATTGAAATATGGTCATGTTTTCATTTAATCTAAGCAATTTCACCCACCTATGTTCCATTTGTAATAAATTTGGATCCACTTACGTTGTTAATGATTTCTCATTTAGTTGTTTTTGTTTCTCTACAAGAAAAGTCTACTAGTCTAGTTACCTTCAAGTATAATAAACAAAGATCATTAAGGTTTTGGTTGGATGCAATAGTTGAACTTTGGCTTGGAATACGTAAGTTGGATGGATTGTCATTAAAGATATAAGATTGACATGTAATCATGTGGTTGTCTTTGTCCTTAACTTGAGTAATGTTTTGTATGTTTTAATGATGGTGTTAACTCTTAAGCCATGTAGAGACACTTAGAATTCTGGTCATTATAGATTTTCATGTTATGCATGTCATTAGTGCTTAATTGTACACGTACGTATCACTCATCTATAGTTTTGCATGCATTTTTTACCTCCTACGGGACTAGTCATAATACGTTTATTTTGTCGATTTGTGCCACATTAGTTGGTTAGTTTCGATACACCAAATCTTCATTTTACCACGACCCACGATCGCTCCTTGTGGACACGACCCATACTTGCTACTGTGTCAACGTAGTCGTGCACTTGCGGTTTTGAACTTACAATTTCATAACAGATTTCTTAGGAATTGTCAATAGTCTGTAGTACTTCTATGTTAGGGTTGAAACAAAGACGTGTAATTGATGTAATTGCGGATGGAGATAAACTTTATGGTGTTTTCTTACACATACCAGGCATTTGTAGAAATTCCTGAAGTATTATTATTGTTTTTCAAACTCCCAATTCCCCCAAAATAATTCAAACAAAAGCTTTGCAGTTCTACTAAAAACTTTAATTATACCAAGCACTAGGAAGTAAACTAGAACTTCTGAGAACTAGAGTTGGGACTTATCCTTTCTGCAACCAGTGACATCCTAATTGTATTTTTCTTGCCTTATGCATACATCAAGGAAAACCAATATTATATCTTGCCCTTATTTGACTATCATTGTTATTGTAGGTTGCTCCATCTTCGGGATCGGAAGAGAAGCAAACTGAGTAACGAAGTTCGTACGTTTTCTTCCTAGTATCTTGGACGTGTATTTATCCTCACTCTAGTTTCCAGTCACAAAAGGCTTTGAAATCTATTGCAGCCATGTCATCTCGTTTGTTAAGAAGTCTGAAATATTGAGGAGATGATCTTAGAATTCAAGAAGGTCGAAACATGGTTCTTTGGATGTACTTAAATGGCGAATATTTAACGGGAGATATCTTGGTTTGCAGGAAGAACTCCTGTATGGTATTTTAACTTGTGTCGATCGCTCAAAATCCATTTTCTGTGATGTAAATCATAGTCTTCAAACATTCTAATAGTCCACGAAGCAAATGATAAATATGTTCTTCAATGATAGTGTTCAGTTTTGAAGCATAAGTGATCATCATTTTGATTTTACTCTGAGCAATTGTGTTATTTGGTAAGAAAGTAGGAAGTATACATCATCCTTTGATGGTTTTTTCATCTAAGTTCCCTGTTTATCATTTTAAACAAGTGGCTGTCGAGTGTCGAGCCATCAATCCATCACAAAGGTCGAGGTTGATAAGAAGAATAAAGTAGGGGAAGTTAAAACTAACTAAGAATGATCTACTGGTATAGGTTTTAAAAAAATAAAACTTGATTAGTAATTCAAACTTGATTAGTAACTTGAAAAGTACCTCATGACCAATGTAAAATGTAATTATTACTTTTTAAAGAGAGTTGAAGGAAAACTATGCGTTAATGTGATAATATTCTTGCTCACTTGACGTTTGCTCATGGAAGACATGTATGCAGGTAGCAATGGGTATGTTAATTTTTTTATTAATTTATTGAATGCAAATAGCATTGGGGATCTCAAAGTTTGAATTCTATTTCCATAACTCTCCTTAAATCCTAAGGTCATCACTGGGGATGTAAACGAGCCGAGCCCACGGTGTTTGAATTTGGCTCGTTTAATAAACGAACTGAGCTCGAGCTTGACTCGTTTAATAAACGAGTCAGATATCATATTTGGGCTTGACTCGTTCATTAAACGAGCCGAGCTCGAGCTGGGCTCGTTTGCTCGTTTAAAACTTTCAACAAGTTTTTCAGCCAATTTAAGCTTGTTTAAGGTTTGATTAACTTTTTGTAAAATATAATAATTACATTTTATAAATATCGTTAGCATATAAATGAATTTTTTTATAAATTATATGTTCTACTTTTAGGTAATTGAGATATAGAAAATAATATGTTTATTTGTGACATATATGTAATATGTGTATAAACTTAAACGAGTCAAACGAGCTCTTATCGAGCTAACCGAGCTGAGCTATGGCTTGACTCGTTTCTTAAACAAGCAGATTTTGGTGTTTGAGTTTGACTCGTTTAATAAATGAACCGAGCTCGAGTCGAGTTTTATCGAGCCGAGCTCACGAGCTCAAGCAGAATTTGAAAGCCCTAGTCATCACTAACCATAACCTCGGACGACCTGGTCATGAGCGTTCACTCTCTTCGACATTAGTTTTCTCTCTTCCAACTCACTTTCTTCTCTTCCTACATTATTCACATCTTAACCACAACTCACAACAACTTATCTCTCTCCTCCAAATCATTTCGGGGTTCATATTGGAAAAAATTTAAAAAAAATCAAAACAATTATAAAACGTATTTTCAAAAAAAAGGAAAAAAATTAAAAATAGAATTTTTTAAACTTTCTTTTTGCCAAAATAGACCTCCATTAGAAGTATTTCTCAAACTAGATCCGCTGCCACCACATGGTGACACGTGGCGGCGGCGGGTTTTGTTTTTTGGTGCATAGAGAACTCGGCACGGGTGTTCCGAGTTCTTCTTGGGAGAACTCGGCACGGGTGATGCCGAGTTATACCAAGGAAAACTCGGCATCACCAGTGTCGAGTTCTCTCTGGAAGAATATTGCCCAACACTTCATATTCCACTCGACGTGAGTTGTCAGGAGAATAGTGATTCAAATAGAACTCGGCATTGGGGATGCCGAGTTCTATTTGGACATGTTCTCCTGACACTCAGATCGTGTATGAAATGGTTGGACGGTCAGGTCTACAATAGAACTCGGCATCTATAATGCTGAGTTTAATAGGCATAAGTCAGAGTTTAATAGGCAAAAGTAGGCAAATTTGGGGTCCTAAAAAATACATTAAATTAATTCAAGTCTTACAATTAATCAACTCTTAAAAAGGATTTAAGTCGTACATCCAAGTCATAACAAAATACATTACATTAATTCAAGTCTTACAATTAATCAACTCTTACATTCATTCGTCTCACTAAATAGTTACATAGAAAATATTCAAACTATTTTGCTATATAGGTTCCTTGCATCGCTTTCGGTTATGCTCTATACCGCCGCATCTCCCACACCTTACCCTTCTTCCAGAGTGTTCGTCCATCTCGTTTCGGATTCACGTTGATTTAGACCGACCGGGAGGTCTTTTGGTTTGGGGAGGCTTCATTGTGATGTTGTCTCGATCTGGCCAATACCTCACATCAGGAATTGGGATAAATATCGGTTTGTACGCCTCCCTGTTCATTTGAACCTCATAATACGGGGACACCAAATGTGAAGTGTTGACATTTGTATGTCTGCCACTGCAAACTGCTAGTACATGTGAACATGGGACGTGCATTGTAATTATGTATCCACAAGTGCAAGTAATAACTCCTTCAAATTTCACGAGGTATTTTTTCTGGTCATTGACTTCAACATGGTACATCAGCTGGTGGTAGAGAGTTACTGTATGTGTTCTGGCCAGATTGATGTTTGCCGCTACCACGGTGTAGATTATCGGTACATATGTTTCATTCCACGACTCGGCGACGTCCATTCTTTTAACAAAGAATTTGTTCAAGCGGAGAAAGGTCATCAAAATCATGGTTGTAATTGGCATACCGTGTGCCCCTCGTAAGACATTGTTGAAGCTTTCTGACATGTTTGTTGTCATACATCCAAAACGTCGACCCCCGTCGTGACAACAAATCCATCTTTTCAAAGGACCTTGATGCTGAATTCACTCGTATATCGGTTTATGTTCCTCTGCAATAGTCTTCATTAACTCTTCAAATTTCATAAATGAATGAGTTTTACCCGCTTCGTAAAACTTGATTTGTCTCAATCTTTCCTTGCAATTTCAATGTTTAGCAAGATTTGCTTTCATGTGTCGAAGACAGTATCGATGTACATGCCCCTCCGAAGGTGGAAATGTGGCTCGCACACAAGCATTTATTCCCGAAAATCTGTCGGTGATAATACACAAATCGGCCCACCTTGTAACTCTACTTGCCAGCAAATGAAGGAACCACGTCCACGACTCTGTATTCTCGCTCTTTATAACAGCAAATGCTAAAGGAAAAATTCCGTTGTTTGCATCCGTGCCCACAGCAATTAGCAATAAACCTCTATATTTGCTATAGAGGTGTGTTCCATCCACACTAACAACGGGTCTACAATAATGAAACCCATTAATTGAAGGCCCGAACGTCCAAAACACACGCTTAAACATCTCCTCGTCTGAATTTACCTGTACAGACTCTATTTCGACAACAGATCCTTCATTGTTCTGACGGAGAACTGTGACAAACCTTCGTAAATCTTTAAAACTGTCTTCTTCGGCACCATATATTCGGTTCAACGTTTTTTGCCTAGCATGTCATGCTTTAGCGTAACCGATTTCAAGTGAGTATTTGGTTTTCACCCTTTCCATTATTTCAGCATGAGTAATTGTGAACTTAGTTTTAACAGATAGCATGATCAAGTCGCATATAAAATTAGCACTGCATTGTTTGTTGTCGTTTAGCAATATCGGATTGGAACAAGTGTGCTCGGCGTCATATGTTTTAACTTGAAAATATCTACAGCTTGTTGGAACAGACGCATGTAGACGTCATATGCAGTTATCTTCATCACGACGAATACAATGAACAGTATATCGTTTCGTTGAAGAAACCAGAACTGAATACTGAACAAACTTTTTAATGTGCCACGATTGCAGAGCATGAACCAAATCATATTTCGTTGGGAAAATTCGTTTATCCCAGAAAGAACGATCATCTTCCGTATGTCAATCACTCCACTCCAAATTGTTTGCAGCATCGAAGAATGAGTGTTCAATTACCGAATTCTCTATCCAGTTGTCGTCCTCGAAGATATTAGGAGTTCATTAAGAGTCGAAACCATGTCGTTGTTAGCAACTGCATCATCAACAACGTCGTCGTCTTCACGGTTTATGGATTGGCTCATCGCATATATGACATCCTGCGTCTCCGGAACGACTTCATTAGCAGAAACACCTTCAGGTTCATCTTCTACAGCGAAGGGTGTGTTGTAATCCCCTAATTCGTTAGTGTCATCGTCTTGAACACTATGCATCTCTTCCAAGCCTTCTGGTCGACTAAAATTAATTAAGTCAACAGCTGACAAACCAAGCACAAGGTAGGGATATGAGGTAGATGGTGCAGCCCTTCCAACAAACTCATCATGACTGTAATGCGTTGGTTCAAATTGCGACAGACCAGGATAAGGATTTGTACTGCTAGAATGAATGTCACACGCATTTTCTGGCGATTCGTTGCCTGCTTGGAAGTTATGCGATTGGAAAAATGGAATTTGTTGGTATGCTGGAACTTCGGTTATAGGATTTAGACTTATATTCAAATCTATTCCACAGTCCAAACCGGTCGACCTTACTGTACCATACTCCGGCGAATGAGTGTTCGTTGTCAGTGTAGGGTCGGACACTTTAGGTTCAGCTTCCACATACATTCCAACCACAGACATCCGTTTAAACAAACGCATCAATCCATAAACCGACGACACACAAACAACTACGTTAAAACACAATTCAACCACGAGTGGAATATGAAGTTTAATATTTTAACATACAACCAAAAGTACCATATAAAAACCAAATAAGTTTAACACAACTAAATATCTATCCTAAGTGATCTCTCAATCTCTTCTTCCTTTTAGGACATGTTTGAGCACGTCCTCTCCCCCTGCCGCGTCACCCTCCTCGTGCTGCATTCTCAGTATCCTGAGTCAGACCGCCAGCGTCTTCTTGAGAGTGTGAATCTTCTTCTTCAACGACGCGATCCTGACTCAAATGTAATGTGGGTTCTTCAGCACCAAAACACATAAGCCAAGCCTTCATTTTTTCCTTCAATTTTCCAACCATCGAAGAGCCTGTTTTGTGATCTTTGATCACCTCGTGAATTTGATGGAGTTCTTCGTGAAACTCATAAACTCCGTGCACCTACAGATAATTAAAAGTTAATGAAACACTAAACACAATTTTAAAACGTGGTAATTGTTTAAATAATGTTTAAATCTTACCATCTCTCGCTTTCTACCAGCTCGAGGTCTGTATAAGGTATTAGTCGGAGCCAAGGTGTGATGAACTATCCAACGTACGGTGATGCTCCAGTACCATTCCATATATAGTCGTGTGCTCTCTTCAGGAGTGACACCTAGGAGTGGTCACTCAAACTGTAGATGATCTCTTCTGTACGACCAATGCTGAATGAATTGGTGATTTTCCGCCAACCAATTAACATTCAACCTCCCCTGAGCCGATTTCACTACATGTCTCTCCATCGGCTGTGGAATGTGCTGCTGTAGACCGAACTGTCTCATCACTCGGTCTGGACAATTCATAACCACCTCACCAAAATTTATAAGCCAAGTACGGCTCGTCCAGATCTCTGAACCTTCCGTACATAGTGGTGGTAACTGATTAAGATCCAAATTTGCATAAGGGTCCCAGATCACTTGATTGAATTCCTACACGTCCATCTCATTCCGATAAAAATCAAGTGTCGTCGTCTTCGCACTACCCTTGAATGTTCTTGGTCGTCTCCAGCGGGCACCTAATGGTGCCCCCTCATCCTCCGGGTATACTAATGGTCTACTCTTCAAAGGTCTCCCAATGTGTAGATGTTCCCAGCACCACAACTGCAGGAACGTAAGAGAACCACACAAATGTTTCATCGGAATCGGTGAGGCTTCGTCTAACATGTGATATAAGTGGGCCAGAACCGCACTACCCCAACTGTACCCCGATGCGACTGCCAAATCTCCGAGCAAAGATATGTACTTCAAGTGAACCATCATGTCACTCTTATCTGCCAAAATACTACATCTCAGCTGGAACAGAATAAAGGCTCCGGTGTGTCGTGTAACTGTCTCCTCGTCAGCATCACAAGGCAACTGCTGGAACTGAGCTTGCAACCAACCCATAGTTACGGAACCCTTACGACCCAAGTCATCGGGGACATGACACAATAAATCCATGCAAACCTCTGACCAAACGTACTCCTGAGACTCACACACCGGCAAACCATCTATGCGCAAGCCAGTAATCATCGAGATGTCACGCAATGTGCACGTGATCTCACCATGTCGCAGGTGAAATGAATGAGTCTTCGATCTCCAACGCTCGACCATCGCCCCAACCAGGTATGATTCAACTGAACTCGGCTCAACCGAGTGACTATGTCAAACCCTACATATCTAGCAGAAACAACATCCTCTCATCAGTGATCTGTCATTCGTTGAGCTTCGATCCATGCTCAACGCATTTTAAACCATCCGGGTCTGAAAACGTAAAATATCAGAATATTGAAACTCACGTGCAAATATTTAACTTGAAAACGTAAAATGCTTACAAAATCTTTGAACAAGTCAGACTTGTGGTTGGCCTGCAAAATCAACATTGATCTATCTACCAGACCCTGTGAAGCGTAGCTACCTCTAACTAAACCAGTACTTGAACCACCAAACTTCGTCTGTACATAACACGTTAAAAAGTGAGATGGTTGTTCTTCATTACTAACTACTTAAAAAGTTTAGAATACTCTAATGTTTTAGAAATTACCTCAATCGAGTGTAGTAGCAAACAAGTGTAAACGTCGAACAATATCTCCAATAAAATCAACTACAATAAACTACATTACGAATCATGTCAGAGATTTTTTTTAAATTTTGACAAAACCTTCCCTATATTTTTCAAATTGGTAAATTTAAACGTGCACGGTAGAACAAACTAACAATACTACAAACTTCAATTCTCACATACACTCAAACTCACATACATTTAAACTCAAATAAATCACTTTTAAGTTTACATTCATTCAAATTAACATACATTCAAACCTAAATAAGAACAAAAAATCTAATTTTAATCACAATAATCATACTTAAATTCAACTATTTTTAAGATGACTACCGTAGATCTATAATCAACAAAACTAAATTCAATAATCAACTAACAAAAAAGAAATAAAACATTTTGCCTAAAAACTAAAAATCGAATTCGAGTTTGCACCAAAACGGGTTCCTAAACCAACAAAAACACTACAATCATACATAAAATAACAATGTATATCATCCTAATACATAAAAATGCAAGAAAACGGTGGAAAACGAAAAAAATCGAAACTCTAACCTTAAAAATGTGAGACCACGGCGGATGGGGAGAGGGGCGTCGGGCTGCTTTTATAGCCCGACGGAACTCGGCGTTACGAACGTCGAGTTCTTCCTTTAGAAATTGACATCTAGGATGTCGAGTTCTATTCAAGAAACTGTTCTCCTGGAACGTCAACCGTCTCATGCACGATCTGAGTGCCAGGAGAAGTTTCTTAAATAGAACTCGGCACTAGGAGTGCCGAGTTCTATTTGAATCACCTCTCGAGTGAAAATTTTTAAATGTTGGCCAATAAAAAACCAAGTAGAACTCGACATCACCCGTGCCGAGTTCTTCTTGGGAGAACTCGGCACTGGTGATGCCGAGTTCTATATGCACAAAAAAACAAAACCCGCTGCCGCGACGTGTCACCACACGGTGGCAGTGGGTCTAGTTTGAGAAATACTTCTAATGGAGGTCTATTTTGGCAAAAAGTTTTAAAAAAAATTCTATTTTGAAAAAAAATTCCAAAAAAAACTCAAACAAAAAATTCAAAACAGAAACAAAACCAAAACTAAAAAAATTATCAAAAAACAATAAAATATTCAACGACCGGGTCGACGACCCGGACGTTTCAACGCCCAGGTCGACAACCCAAACGTCGATGACCGAGCGCCGTTGGTGTTGCTATGAGAACCCAACCATCACCTTCTTCTCCTCCACTTCTATATAAAGATGTTCTCACAATACATTTTCTCCACCACGATCAAGTTAGCATGAAGATACTTTCTTCTCATCTATTTTTCCATAATCTATTTTTCTTTCTTGTCAACTTTTACATGATTACCACAAAACTATTTTATAATTAACCTCATTTTATCTTGTGACTAATGAATAACGTCAAGAGAGAGAAAAAACACCTAATTCCAATTTACATGATTACGTTTTGCAAATTTATTTTTGCAAAAAGATAATAACATAAAACAAAATAAGATATTGACATGCAAGAAAAAAATCCAAAAAAGTATCTACCGTCACCTCTTACAAGGGTGTTTTATGGGCAATAAGAAAACTAAACAAAGCAAAAATTCATGAAAGTAGACAAATTAGGCTGTTTTTCAATCTAAGCTGCAAGATTTGCATAGTCAGAGATGCCCACCAAGCTGGGAACCAAACCAATCCGACTCGAACCCGTGATTCTCAGACATTTCTAAACATTACTTAATATCGTCCACAGAATGCTTAACCTTCACAAAACGAACATTTTCCAATGGAGGCACTCTGGTTAGTGATATAATGAAAAAACAAGTGCCGTATAGAAGTACGACAAAATAAAAACAAACGGCTCTGAGGCGAGCAACACAGTATGCTTGATTGAAGTATTAGTAAAAACCTTCAGATAAATCCAACATTGAGTGCAGTAATTTCTAATAGCAGACTCAATACACACGACTCAAATAATCCAAAAACTACAGAGCTTGATAAGTCACAGATGACAAAAAAATCGTTAAAAATTCCGAACAAGAAAAATCAAACAAGACTTTTAGACTACTAAAGTTCAATCATAGGATCACAAGGCCAAATCAAACAAGCTTTAGCTCTCTTAGAGTCTTCGTCCACAGCAAGTACTTCACAATGTTCAAGTTTCACTACTTCACAGTGACAGTATAAATTACACCACGATTAAATCCTCCCCCCACCAATCCTCCTCGCTAGTTGAAGATCTTGTACCACTGCAAGATTTAGTGTGACACGTGTTAGCAGAAATGGTAAATCAGGATTACACATTCGATAAAGAAGCTTGTTGTATGATTGTCATATGCTACTGGTAGAAAGTGTGTAAAAGTTGGAAGAACATAAACAAAGAAGTGTCGCCCGTGAATTTCATGGTATGAAGTAAGGAACTTCTCTTCTTGTCTAGTGGGGGGAGTCCGAAAGAGCCAGAATTTTGATTGAATAACAAAAATGAATGGAAGGTCACTTCAGATAAATCGCTGAACTTGCAATAATTGCAAGAGAACCACATTTTACATTTTTACTACTTATAATTACTAAAGGCAAGACGAAAGACATGAGCCATAAAAACAGGCATGACCATGATAGGGAGCAAGAAAAATGAAATGACATGCAGGTCTGAGAAATATAAACATAATATATTCATTATCATATATAAGTAACCGTGGAAAATAAGCTAATGACTAGCCAAAAACATATAGAAACATAGTTCAGCAAGCTAGGCACAATCCAATGAATTAGAAGACTTACTCAGAGTGACACGTTTTGCATGAAAAGAACACAAGTAGGCATCTGAAAAGAGGTGGACAATGTACTCTTCAGCTGCCTAGATGTACACAAATATAATGTAAAGCATTAATAAATTATAAGGCAGAACTTACTTCAGATGATTGGGATTTAGATTATGCAAGCAAAGAACTACAAGTTCTAGATACCTCCTGGAGTGCTACTATAGCATCGGGAGTCCAACGAGTAATATCTCGAGAGTAGTATCCAGTGATCTCCTTTACCTAGCATTACACCAAAACCATGTCCAACATATAGCAGAAATAAACTCTCTAGCCAAAAAACTACTTCGGTCCTCTGTTTACGTCAATTATTAGGTGCAATAAAAACAAATATCTGCTCTATCAATATGCAAAAACCTCAAGCATTCTGAGTTTACATGAAAGATTACTGGACTCACACATCTTAACGAAATTATTATGGGAATGGGATTATCACCTCTTTATACTCGGGCAATTTGATATAAGTAGTGGACCCAAATATCTCATAAGATTGGTCTATTTGTTTTCACCGCCAACACAGAACTACAATTTGCAACTCATATTGCTTCATAAAAGATCAAGTTTTTCTTTTTTATCCTAAGGAATAGGTATACAATTTCACAACTTTTAATTGAAAAGTACCTCATGAAATACAAGCTATGAATATGAAGTGTTACTGGTGTATAAGCTTCTCCTTCAGAGTGCTCTATTAGAATTTGACCCTTGTTTGACTCTAATTTTCAACACAATTTGACCCTTACACTCAGTGTTCTCTTTCCATGATTCAAATTTCAAAAGTTAGGCCTCTCTATCAATGATGCTTTCACAAACTCATAAAAATAACACATTGTCTATCCATGCAAACCATCAAATAGTATTGCAATATAATCTCCTCCATGGAACTCCATGGGAAAAAATAACCCGGTCTAAAATCCAATTATAAACATCCATTTAGTCTTGCATAAAACCATAAGCAATTTTAAAATTTCATATTAAAAAACTTAAACTAAGACACCGCTAATTAACTAGAAACGTGAACCTTGTCAATGACTTTTCTATAGTAACCTTAACAAGAATTAAAAAGATCCATTAATGAAGCAAACTCAATAGCACAACAAAAGAAAGCAAACACTCACATTCCTTATAAAAGGAGCCCTGGGAATAAGCAGAGTGACAGTCTTTTGATATTTTCTGATCTCACGGAGGGCCACTGTTCCTGGCCTGAACTTATGTGGCTTCCGTTCTTTCGAGGGGTTCTCCTTTTCTCCTAGAACCAAATAATCACTAACCTGCTCATGATCACAGAAAAACTAAAACACCAACAATATAAAACCCCACCAGGCTCTGCAGACGATCGACTTTTCCTTTTCTTTTTTCTTGCAGCCACTCCCTGCCCCATTTCACCCACAAGAAAAGGAAATTAAAGTCAAGGCTATTAGTTTCAAAAACCATAATGGTACTACAAGTGTGGAAATATGTATGCAGAGCAATAACTATGAACTTCATTGTCTCACACCACAAGAATCCAAACATAGTGTACAAGATGTACACTTGTTATGAAAAAGAGAAAAATATAAATAAGTTTAAACTGAATTAATTCCAATATCATTACAAACACAAGTCAAACATATATGGAGGAGGTTACTACAAACAACATTTTATAAACTTTCTTTTTAAACAATATAAAATTATCACTACAGTGACCCTGAAAAGAGTTGCCGAGATTATATTCTGTGTATAAAGGTGGAGTCGTGGATAATAACAGTCGAAGTGAGACTTTACAAATCTATTATCTAAATACTACACTATGATGCCATTTGAAAATTAGTTGGCAAACACTTTTTTATCATTTAGTGGTACATTTATTTTGATAAAAATAGGGAGAGAAGAAGGAATATACTAGAGTTAGACCGTTGGGAGAGAAAAGATAAGGAGTTCTATTTCTTTTTACTTTTCCCAAAGAGATGCAAGTTAAAGTAAAAGCAAAGAAAATTGCAGCACTCCAACAAAATGTCCAGGGTGGTTGAATCTTTTTATTCCATTCAGGGGCTATTTGAGAGGAATGAAAAAAATGTGCAATACACAGTTCCAACTATATTACTCGTATAAAAAACCAGAACAAATATACAAGAATCGAACCATGACCTGGGCAAAGCACTCATCCTCACTGCACTCGCCTCACTGCCTACAAGACTATTTTTTTCTACAAAACCCAGTAATACAACTATACAAGGAACATACTTTTTCACGGACACGTAAATCAATAAAAAACCCAGAAATTTAACCTTCTTTCCGTACCATTTTGTTTCTCCAAACCCCACTAATCCAAACAACCTATTATCTCAACCAATTTAACCTTCTGTCACACCATTTTGTTTCTCCAAATCTCACTACTCCATTGAACTAACTTTTTCACACACTTAAAAGTATCAAAATCCCAGAAATCAACCTTCTATCCGCACTATTTTCTATTTTTTACTCCGAACCCCTTTATCCAAACAACCAATCATCAGACCAAGGCAACACTCAAATATCTTAAAAAATCCAACCCTGACCCGGGCAAAGCACACGTCCTCACTACATCACTATCTTTTTGTCTAAAACCCAATAATCCAATGCAGAAACTTTTTCACACTTAAAAACGTCAAAACCACGTCCACAGAAAACCGACCTTTCCACACCATTGTCTATTTTTCTTACTCCAAACCACTAATCCATTGAACTAATTTTTCACTAACTTACAAGCATAAAAAATCCCAAAATCTCGACCTTTCCGCCCCTGTCCAAACAACCAATCATCTCACCAACACTGATACATCTACAAAACCCTCAAAAAAATCAAACAAAAAAAACCAACATTCTTTCCACACCATTGTCTATTGTTCTTACCCCAAACCCACTAATCAATTGAACTAATTTTTTCACGCACTTAAATAAAAACATAAAAAAATCCCAAAATCTCGACCTTTTTCTGCCCCAATCCAAACAACCAATCATCTCACAAACACTGAAACATCTACAAAACCTGCAAAAAAAACAAAAAAACGACTCTCTATCTGCGTCATTTTCTACTTTTCTTACTCTGAAACCCACTAATCCATTGAACTATTTTCTCCAAAAATATTAAAAACATCAAATAAAAATATCAAAAAATCCCAAAATCTCGACCTTCTTTCGGCACCATTTTTTTATTTTTCTTACTTCGAAACCCACCAATCCATTGAACTAATTTTTTGACACACTAAGAAACATCAAAAAATTCCTAAATCTCGACCTTCTTTCCGCCCCAATCCAAACAACAAATCATCTCACCAACACTTAAACATCCACAACCCTTCAAAAAGCAAACAAACAAACAAAAAAACCGAACCTCGACCCGCGGCGAAGCGCGCGTCCTCACGGCACTCGTCTCCCCTGAAACAAACGCACACAAACCTCAACCCCAAATCCCAAATCCGAAACCGAAACCGGAACCCTAACCTATTCCGGCCGCCGGCGAATCGGCGTTCTCCTGCGCCGGGGTCGGACCTGGATAGAATGCAACTTCACGGATTAGGGTTAGGGTTTGGGGAGGGGAGTGAGGTGGGGAACGTACCGGAGGCGAGGGCGGCGGAGAGGGTCTTCCGGGGACGGGGACGGGACCGCACGGCGAAGTGCTTCGTTCGAGCCATTTCTAGAGAGAGAGTAGAGAGAGAGTGGGGGAAAGAGAGAAGTTGGAGGATGTTTTGAATGTTTTGGAAGGGCGCGATTTTTGGATGTCTAATTTTAAGCATTTTCGAGACTCCTCGCTTTTGGGTCCATCGTGTTTGTCATCAGCACTCTCTCTCTTCAAAATCAACTTTCTCTCTCTTCCACATCACCTTTCTCTTTCCTCAACCCTCATTCTTCTCTTTCCTACACTATTCACCTCTTAACCACAACCCAACATAACCCACAACAACCTATCTCTCTCCTCCACATCATTTCGGGGTCTATCTTGGTAAAATTTTAAAAAAAATTAAAAAAATTTCTAAAAAATCTAAACAATTATAAAACGTATTTTCAAAAAAAAATATTAAAAAACTAAAACAAAAAATTCTAAAAATCAAAACAAAAAAAATAAAAAACAAAAAACAAAATTTAATATTATTTTATTCGACGACCCGGGAATTCCGGGTCGTCGACCCGGGCGTTTCAACGCCCGGGGCAGTGACCTGGGCATCTTCGCCCTTTGTGTTTCCCCCGTTAAAAAAAATTCCCAACGACCTGGTCACGACCCGGTCGTAACCCAGGATTTTATCCCGATAAGGGATGGCCTTATTGTTTCGTGTATGAGTTTGATGTTAAATTGTGATAAGAATATAAGAAATTTGGTATTAAAGTTTTGAAACGAACGCGACACAATATTTTTTGTGTTCATATGACACGACATGATAAGTACATCAGTTCTTACTTCTTTATCAACTCCAAATGATCTACAAGAAGAACTTCAAATATCTCCAAGATTTCCTAACAATGTTCAAAACCTTGTATGAGAAACTTACAACAATCTCAAATCTTATTCGAGATCATAACAAAGTCTTTTAGATGCTTAATGGCATCGAGGCGAATTACAATCGATTCACCATTGTTTATCTGAAACCCCATCTTCCTTCTTACATCGAAGTTGTGCCTATGTTGTAAAGCTAGCTATGAGATGCATGCAAATACATAACGCTGATGGAAGCATGTAGATGACCTTCTTTGGTCAAAAGAATTCCAACAAGAACAAAACCAATCAAAGGAGAAGAATGATGAAGGCTTTAACTCCAAAGGGCTTTCGGTTTGCTCCTGGAACTAGATCCATCTTTGCTCACCTCTATTACAACCTTAGGAGAAGGGAACTCACAACCTGATCATCCCTTGGGACTCCATGAGCCACTAACATGCATCTCCCAGAGAAGGTAGTTCGACGACATGAGTTTCACAGAAACAAAGTTTTCAACGTTGAGGTCATTGGGGTAAGGATAGATCTCCTTGCCAATGGAGCAGTCATAGTGGAACTAAACGTAGACCACTACACTAATAGGCTCTGATACTATGCGAAAAACTTTAACCAACGCAAGATATGAGACAAGAGGTCTCAGCTCCTTGAGGTAAGGTAAGGGAAGGTGAAGGAGAAGATTAGGGTTAGGGTTTGTTAGAGAGAAGCAGCGGAAGAGAGAAGAAAGAATAGGGTTTTCTTATTTAGGTTTTCAATGAGTTACAATATACATACCCACATAATCGGGTAAATCCCCATCAGGATCCATTTACATGCTGACACGAATCTAGTTTAAAACACGAGCCTTATCGGGTCACACAAGCCTCATCGGGTCACGAGTGAATCAGATGGATCAACCTCAGACTATGGACCTAATAGCGAGCCTTCAATTAGCACGGGTTCACCTGCACCAATATTTGCTTGATGGGCCAAATTTCTCCACATCAGCATTTTGTGGGTTGAGTTAATCAGGATGCTCATGTTTCATCACGATCCTTGGGTCCAATGTTAGGATCTATGACCCTCTAATCGCTACAATAAATGTGGAATTAAAATGCTAAGCGAATGATTAAGGAAAGAGACAATACAAACCACAAAATGGTCGACACCGGAGTTTAGAGAGGTTCGGCACCCACACTCGGGTCCTAGTCCTCCTCGCAAGCCTCGCTCGATCCCCCGAGCCTCGCTTACGGTTCCACTAACTGATCTCCGTTTCGGGCCGAGATCAACGTCGTTTACAACACCGAGCCTCACGAACAATCCTCGCCTCGCTCGTGTCTCCTCTCACAACCCGAGAGGGAGCTTCCTCGAAGCTTTTACAACTCTTTGATTCTTTGATATGGAAGTTGAATCACACTCTAACTAACACTCTACACTTGAGCACACTTGGATATGATATTGAGTTGGATATGCAAGTGGTGAAGTTTAGGCTTGAGTGTTGAAGAATAAGCTTTGAAGGTTTGTGAATTGAGAGCACAAAGATAGTTGATGAATACAAGGTGTTGTCTCTTTTGTGTCTCTAGAGTGGTGTTTATATAGGTTTCAAAGCTTATAGATCCGTTGGAGAGTTGGTGGTGAATGGACCAATGAGAAAGCAAGATGTGACTTAAGCTCGACCAGAAATCGAGACAGATTCGGTCGACCGTTATCCACACGGTAATCCGAAACATTGGTCTGAACTAAGAACTCGGTTGACCGACTAAGTATCGGATCACCGTTCACCAACCTCCAGTAGCTTTTATCTATTTAGCCCTAATTAAATTCAGTTCACCGAAGTCCATTCAGTTCACCATTCCAAGGTGGACAGTAGAATTGATTGGGCTCTGATCTACTCAAGTTCGGTTGACCGTGTATACTTCGGTAGACCGAAGTAACGCGGGTATTCCGCTGACAATACGTGGGAAATTGTTTAACGGTCAAGTGTCATGTTTAAATAGTCGTTGGGCTCCTAAAGCCAATATGGATTCGGTAGACCGAAGTGTGTGCAGTCGTCCGAAGTGGGTCAAGTTAATTGGGCTCTAGGGTCTTGATTTGAATGTGACTGTTGGAGCAAAGTCCAAAACCGATCCAGGGTTATTCGTTCGACCGAATGTATTTCGGTCTTCCGTAGGGGCAATTCCAGAGAACACGTAAGTTTCACTGTTGGGAAGTATTCGGCTATCCGATAGGTGTTCGGTGGACCGAATTAGGTAGGATTCGGTTGACCGAAATAGGTTCGGTTTACCGAGGAATGACGGGACAGAATCCTGATGCTCAAGTTTACATAAAACTTTATGGGCTCAATAAATATAAAGTTGCATGTCTTGGTCCAAAACTTTGATTACAAGTCTTGAGTCTTGATGTCTTTGTCCAAATGCTCGTCTCCTTGATTGTCTTGATCAACCTATTAAGATGATTGCAAGTATACAAACATATATGCAATGCATGTAATCGTGTTTGCTCACTTTGATTGATTAAGTTGATTGATTAAGATTAGTTTAATTAATCATCAAAATTAATATAGATTAAGGTCAAAAAGCCAAAAAACCAACATTCAATCCTTATGAGTCATCTTTGGGTCACTTGGGGGTTGCTGGTTAATACATTGATGTCTAGACACGAACACGACACGATACTTTTTGTGTTTATGTGACACGATACTATAAGCACATTATTTCTTGTGGTGGTGCCATTTTTGGATATCTTTTTAAACATTATTTTTTAATTACGATCTTGGGAGGATTTGTGCACCAGTAGACAGACTAAATGAAATGATTTTTACTTTAGGAAAATGGTTCTTGTAGTTTCATAATATAGTAGTTGTTGTAGTTTCTATTTTTCCAACATAAATTTGTTTGCATTGAGATCCCAAACAACTATATCATGAGAAAATCTAATTGCCATTAATAGCTATAAATTGCCCCACCGGGCATAATCAATCTTTGTAATTTTATTTAGTGCTCAAATTTACCCCACATTAATAGTTGTAAATTATATATATATATATATATATATATATATATATATATTGTTTTTCTAGTGCTTCTATTTGTTTCACAACCTTTTTCCATGCACAGTTTTTTTGGCTTCTTTCCATCTTTGTAATCTCACCAAATTGGTTTGGATGCAAGGGCGGACCCACGCCCAAGGCAGGTGGGGTAGTTGCCCCAACCAGATTTTCGAAGAGAAAAAAACCCAATTTTTTTTTGCAATCCCATTCTCAGCCCTGATGCCCAGCCGACTCCGACTCCTCCTCAACTCCCACCTCCTAGCCTTCGGCCTTCCCCCACTCTGTGCGGATCGTGCGATCTATCGATGACCACCACATCTTCTCCGGCGACGAGCCAAAACTCAGGTTATTTGGGGTTTCTTCTCAGACGTGGTTGGGAGTTTTCTTGTGATTTGTTGTGATTTTTATGTCTGATTTGGAATTTTTATGATTCGTTTGTCATGGTATTTTGGATTTAAATGAGATTTTTATTGCGTTTTGTTTTGGCACACCTCTCCAACTCCAAGCATGCTGGTAAGCACTTTTAAGTTGGTTTATTAAATCGATCTTGGTGGTAGATTTGTCATTTGTGCACATGATTGTTTTATTACTTTGCTCTTAATTTTATATACATGTACAAGTATAGTAACTTGATTATGTTATTAACTTGTTGTCTTAGTTGCAAATGTCTATTTTTTCTTTGGATTTCGAATATCGTCGTCTGCTCTTCCTTTTAGTTGGTCAACCAATAAAGATGTGCTTCAATATAATTATTTTGTTATTAACTATTTAGAGATCAAATGATATTTGATTGGATCTAAAACCTTTGATCTTGATTATTAGCTTGCATTTTCAATATATATCATGAGTACTGCAAGTTGATGTTCATTGTAGTATGTTCTTGGAATTGTGGGGGGGGGGGGGGGGGGTGGGTTCCACACATAATGAACTCTGGCAGTCCCGTTAGAATGTTTATTTTTATTAATCTATCTATATATACTATCACATAAAAGCAACATTTTAAGCTGTTGTTTTTCCTGTTAACTCAACTTTCAGCTTGAAGATGTATTAATTCTGATTTCTTGCATTGAAATGTCCCTTGTTGGTCCAACCATGTGATGTCAATTTTGTAATGACTTGTTGTTGGATTTCGTGCCCTATAGTATGTATATATTTTCGAATATTTATAAACATATAGGATCGAAACATTCATATTTTCTTCAATTTTCATATAGACATGCATTTGTTTATCCTAATTGTTTAACATGCATTAGAACAAACAATTGCAAAGAGAATCATACCTAGAGGTTCTCTAAAACCTCTTAAAGATCCGAAGTCGCGTTGCCGCTCGAATCGCCCGATGGATTGCCTCCGAGTATTCACCAAACTCTAAACAAGATTGGAGAAAGAATAGCTAGCATCTCAATCTCCAATAGGGTTTAGAATCCAATTACTAACCCCTCTTTAGTTCCCTTGAGAAGAAGATCTCTGAAGACTAAAACTAATCTTAAGAATTAAGGAAATTTCGTGGAAAATTATGGAGAGAGATTTTTTCATGAGATAATAATGAATTAATTAATGAGGTAATGAGATAAACTTGTATTTATAAGTTCTCTCCATATTACAAATTCATGTGCAACCTCTTGCCCATGATTTCATGCAAACTTCCATCTAACCATTCATTATTTACTAACAAATAATCTCAGCCACGAATTAAATCAATTATGGACCAATTCCATGCATGATCTAATTAATTCTTAAATTAATTCTGCAGATAACCGTCTGGACCGGTTGACCGTTTGGAGGTTCGGTCGACCACTCGAACCAAGTTTCGGTCGACCGTTGGACACTCGGTCGACCGTTCACAACAATAAAATATTTCATCGCAATGTTCGGTCGACCGTTTCGAACAGATGAAAATTCACTGTTATCGGTCGAGACGTGTCCAGTCGACCGTGCACGGATCGGTCGACCGTTTACTGCTAACCGGTCGACCGTTTTGCACAGTACTGCAGATTTGTCAAATTTCGGTTTAACCCCTACAAAATTTGACATTTCGGGATTAGTAGTAAATTCACAACTTATGTAACACATTATCCTATGTAATGATAATTCATTACACCCCATAATATTTACATCACATATGAATTTAATTTAGATTCTAATTATATTATTAATCACAACATAATTTTGATTTTGCTTGTTCACCCCATGTGTCATTTTTCTACATGAAACCCGACACATCTTATGAACTCAAAATCTCATTTCTCGTTTCCCAGTTTTGTGGTGTGACCTATGGGAGGATCTAAACTAAGTTGGCAGTGATATTAAGAGC
Source organism: Triglochin maritima (assembly GCA_963682175.1). Lineage (NCBI taxonomy): Eukaryota > Viridiplantae > Streptophyta > Magnoliopsida > Alismatales > Juncaginaceae > Triglochin > Triglochin maritima. Next base: position 39,400,414 of record OY821779.1, read on the forward strand.
TTAATATCACAAGCTATAAGCGGTATCTAGCTACATATTATAGCTCCCAATTAGTTAGATGTCTTAATTCCACTCGAATCAAAACCCGATCCATTTAGTGATGGAGTGCATCACTTGTGTCCGTCCCTTGCCTCATGATATTAAGAATACACACAAAGTAGTATTGTGTCATCTTTGTATTAGTATTCATTTCTTGATCTCTTTAAGCTAGTTACAAATATGTGACTTAACTCAAATCACATTGTGCACATTATAACTTTGCTTTATCAAGGGGGCCACTAATATCATCACTCAATTAAGAGGGACAATGATAATCTTTTGACTAACTAGCTTCTCCAACAAAAGTCATACTTAACCAACTAATGCATTTACACAACACTCATCGATAGCTCAAGACACTAGTCTAATTAAGTAATCTTAAGTGATTGGATATAAGTCTCATATCGAAGGACCAAAGACACAGTAAAATATTAATGACACAGAAACACATTTCTATAATATTTTACTTGTTAGGTCTATTAAGTATACAAAAGTAATATTTTCTTCTTTTGTGTACCCGTGTTGTCACTCACTTGCAGAGCTAAAATGATCTATGACCAACACGACAATCTTAACTCGGTAATTAATGTCTCATGTTAATTACCATGACTGCGAATATCTTTTGTTCTATGTAAAGCAATAACTTTTAGAGCTCTACGGTTAAGGATCAAGAACATCTTCCTTAACACTTCTAAAAGTCGAATAACATAAACAAGAAACAAAATGATTTCTCATTCAATTCATAACAATTGACATTTAAAAGTAAAACTTTTAGAACACATTCCCTTCAATCTCCAACTTGTTATTAAAGTTTTCTTTCACATACATACTCAATATATAAAACAATAATAACTAGGGTAACCTTCTCTGGTGCCGACATTGCTCGTATACCAATATCAACAAGATCAAGTCTTGCATTATATCCATCTTTGGTTTTACCAGGTATGTTCAACAGAGTGTCAACAAGACTATCACAAACGTTTTTCTCTACGTGCATCACATTAATACAATGTCTAACTTCTAAAGTTTTCCAGTAAGGAAGATCAAAAAATATGGATCTTTTTTTCCAACTACTTTTGTCGTTTGCACGTTTGTACACCTTTTCGACGCTGATTTCAACTGGCGGATTCTGAAACTCTTGTTTTCCGTTAAATACCTTCTTCAACCTACGATAAGGATGGAAGTTCGGCAAAAATCTTCGATGACCAAGATAGACAATCTTAAACCCATTAAGTAGTTGCAAAGAGCATATATTTTCTTCACAAATTGGACAAGCTTTATGACATTTGACTGAATATCCAAACAGATTACCATAAGTTAGAAAGTCATTAATCGTGCAAAATATCATTGCCCGCATTACGAACGACTCTTGACGATAAGAATCAAAACCTGACTCTCCGTCATCCCACAATCTCTTTAGGTCATCAATTAAATGTTTTAAATACACATCGATGTCGTTTTTAGGTTGTTTCAGACCAGAAATCATTAAGGACAATATGATATATTTGTGTTTCATGCATAACCACAGGGGCAGATTGTATATTATAAGCAGAACAGGCCAAGACCTGTGAATGCTACTCAAACTACCAAACAGATTCATTCCGTCAGTACAGAGTCCAAGTCGTACATTCCTGGATTCTTCACAAAACACAGGAAAGTCGAAATCTATTTTTTTCCACTGAGGTGAATCAGCAGGGTGACGTAGCAACTGATCATTTGGTTTCTCACGATCAACATGCCATGTCATGTTCTTGGAATCTTCCTTACCCGCAAACAAACGTTTAAGCCTTGGTATTATCGGAAGATACCACAAAATCTTAGCAGGAGGTCCTTTGATTTTCATCTCATTAGCCCCTTCATTGTGGTTTGGTCCACTACGTTTCATTTTGTATCTTGAAATATTACACCTGGGACAGGAATGTAAGTTTTCAAACTCACCCCTATACAATATACAATCGTTCGGGCATGTGTGTATCTTCCTATATTCCAATCTCATAGGACACAACACTTTCTTAGCATCATAAGTTCTATCTGACAACTCATTATCATCTGGAAGCATCTCTTTCAATAACTTCAACATTGATGTGAAACTCACATCGGACCAACCATTTCCAGCTTTTAAATTGTACAACTTCAACACCACTGGCAATCAAGTGAATTTTGTACAATTCTTATACAACGACTTCTGATTGTCACTCAACAAATTACCAAGTAAATCAAGGTTGGACGAAAACTTTTCAGCCATATCCTGAACCATTTCCTCTAAGTGATCTTCCACACTAACGTCTTCTCCATCATTCTTGGAACAACTAAATGATTCATTTTCGCTATGCCATATCCACCGTCTATAATTTGGGTCGAAACCTTTCTCAAACAAATGATCTTTCATTTTCCGAAAAGTCTGCACTGACATATTATGACACTTATTGCATGGACAATACGCCATGTCGTTGTCTTTCATTTTCTTGGAATGTTTTTTGGCAACCTCTAAGAACATATTCACTCCGTTCTCATACTCATCACTCAATCTGTTTGAAGCAATCCACTCTCTATCCATTTCAATCTAAACATTAACAAAAATGATAGTTATTATTGGAGAAAATAAATAAAATTTCAATTTAAAAGAATGTGTTCGTAGATGAGAAGATTCAGAGACATTAAGATGAGAAAAGAATGACTCAGAGGAGAGGAGATGAAGTCCTTAATCTAGCGTGGGAATAAGGAAGGTTAGAAACCTAACTAAGCAGTCAAGGCCAAAACAATCCTAAAGTCCACTATAGGTCCTTAGTAATAGACGACGCCTAACTTCGAGGTCCCACTAGTCTGTAGGAAATCAAGAACCCGGAGGTCCCTAATATCTCTGGGAGACTAGATGGGCAACGACGTTCAGGCCGAAACGGTCTTAAACATCAAGGACCACTAATCTGTAGGAAATCAAGAACCCGGAGGTTCCTAAAATATCAGGGAGACTAGACGGGCAACGACATTCAGGCCATAACGGTCTTAAACGGTTTCCTCTCCTTAATGCGTCCGAAAATCATACGGGCCAACGTCTAATTGATTTTATTAATGCTCTTTTATTAAGTGGTTTTTGGGCAAAGGAAAGGGTGATGAAATCCCCCACCTCATCTCCTATAGGTGACTGCCCCCTAAGTGTTTTTCATAGCTTAATCTAACAAACAACACACCAAACAAACACTCACCTCACTCTTGTTCCAATGCAATTCCTACTAACTAATGTGTGTTTTCTAATGAATGATGAGTGAAAGATATTACGTACCTTACGCCAGCAATCTACGACAGAAATCGAAAATAAATAATAAATACGATGAATGCAAATCCTATATGATTAATGACTTAGCAAACATTGTCTAATCTTTTGCTTTGGGTTATTAAAGGTCAAGTTGCTTAAGGGGGTTGATGAGTTAAACATTAAAACTTTTCTAAATAAAAGAATATCTTAAGCATAAATAAACATTTAACTAAATAAACATTTAAAATTTAGAATTGAATGTTTATTAGTGTCGCATTTGAATCCAAGTTACAAGTAATTGTTTCAAAATTACTTTAGATAATTCACATTAAAAAATGTAAATGCATGTGAGAAACAAAAAAACTCAGATTCAAGTGCATGTTCTAAGGTAGATTAATGAACTTAAGATTCAGAATTAATAAAGACAAGTGACATACTAATCAATATATGAACTTCATCTTATGACTACATATCATTTATACACAAAAGTATGTGAGCGTTTTACAAATACTTCACCTATGTTTTACCAAGCTTGTCGCGCCTAAAAAGTTTTCACATCTTGATTGTTCTTTGCTTGATCCTTTAAACGAAAGAAGAAAATTTCTCTAATCTCCATAGCAAATAATGCAATTTATGGTTCTTCAAACCTTAATAGAACTGCCAACACACTTAAACCAAATGAACTCTAACTTCTTAATTTCTTTCGCATATGAAATGAACTTTGACATTTTAAGATTGTAGACTCTTCAATTTCCTAATAATAGAAAGGTAGTTGTGATGATAACTGATGAGAATTAAATTTATACCGCAAGTGCACGGCGTCAATGAAAACGTGGCAAGTACGGGTCGAACACAAGGAGGGAGAGATTTGTTATTTTTGTGATTTTCGATTAGGGGAAAGAAGGAGAGAAGAATAAGTTTGGTTTTTTATTTTCTAAAGCATGAAACATGAACAAATAAAACTAAAATAAGAACAAAGATGGTGAATTCCGTTGGGTGGAGGTTTAGATATCGGGTTTAGATTAAAGAATTCAGAAACTTATAATAAATCATATTAGTTATAAAGCATTACATGATAAATGATTTAACACAAACTCAAATAATCAAAATATACTAATCACGAAATTAAAATAATAACTTTATTCTCTTCTCATAACCCTAAATCCGTCACCCCCACCCTTTGGAAAGAGTTAGAAACTCATGGATGGGAGAAAGGAGAAGGGGTCCTAGAGGAATTACAAAAGAAAACTAAAAACAAGAAATAAAAACAACAAAACTAAATTATGGGATAAAAACTAAGGACATAAGCTAAGGACCATCACAACATCGTTTCAGGGCTATTTATAGCCGATACAAGGGACTTATGTATAAAATAGGAAAGTACACGCGTCAACACGCAACCGGTAAAAAATTAGAGCATGTATCTAATTTGGTGTGGCGGATTCGCCGCATTTTGTACATAAGGTGCGGCGGATTCGCCACCTTTTTAGCTCCGATTTAATCCGGATTTTTCCTGTGTGTTTATGGTATGATTTCAATATCCTTTGCGCATCTGGATTGATTCTTTCCTTTCTTTTGAGCTCCGACTTTATTTCTTTATATATTTGGACATCCACATTGATTTTTCTTTAGATTTTCTCCATAATAATAAAAGCTACTCGTAATTTGCAATTAGGTCCTTGGCCTTTTGCAATTAAGTCATTGTCTACTTTTGTGCTTAAGTCCTTGTCCTTTTTGTAATTAGGTCTTGAATGCTTTTATGCTTGGATGCATTTCCATTTGAAACCCGATAATCTTGAACTTGGTCTTTATGCCAAGAATGAGTCTATTGCACGTCTTTATGCTCGGGATATGGGTAATTTGCATTCAGGTCACTGTATTCTGTAAATAAGACTAAACACATACCTTAGTAGCATTTATTGATATAAAATTAATCTAAATGAAAGACATATGATGCAATGTATGCAATGCATCAAATACCCCCACACCTAGATTTTGCTAGTCCCTAGCAAAACAGAATATAAGAAAAATGAAAACAGGGAAATCCTAACTCACTTTCGTATGAATCACGGTTGCACTTAGCATGTGCAACAAGCCGTTAAACCCCCAAGTTTCCTTAGATGACGAGTTTTGTCTCGTGAGGGTTTTCAGTTGACACACCCACAAAGTCTTAATTCAACATTCCATAAATAACTCTCAATATCTCCACCTCAACCTTATACATCTCACTGAGAATTCTTGCATGATCATTATACAAATCTAACTTATAAAAAGTCTGACTTGGTCTTTGTTCCTCCAACATTCACACCACTAACCCTTCTACACATGTTATTACTTCAAATTATTTTGCACGCCTCCTCTGGTGGTGAAGTATCATTCAGATCAACCATGGCATGGAACATTCTTTTAGCTTTGGGCCTTGAGTATCTTGAAGTTTCTTTTTCCGTGATTCAACACATTTGCGTTTTGACACTTTTACCCTTTTTGCATTCGTGTAGCGAGTTTGGTCGATAATCCCGAGCTGGTAGACTCAAGTTACCGGGTTTCAAGATACCCCTACAGACCAGTGACTCAAAGGCTTGGGTTTTTGTAATCATTTTGCAAAATGTGCTTTCCTCACTTTTATTTCCACTTTTATTTTCCTCAAGGCTTAATTGCTATTAGAAGTCCACACTTCCCGGTATATTTTTCTCAACCTCTGCTTTTTATCAACCACTTCAAAGATTTGAATCATCCAATTTAAGTGCATACATGTCTTAAAGGGTAATGGGTTATTTCTTTGGAACTTAAATTTATGTCATAGTTTCTACAAGCAGAACTATATAATAAGGAACAAAAACTCAATGCAATTTGTACTTGGGTTTTGGCAGTTCAATCTTAAGTTATGTCCTGGAACATTGATTTTTTTATTTTTATTTTTATTTTTTACTAAAAGAACAGAAAAATAAAACAGATAGATAGACACCCCCCCACACCTAAATAATGCATTGTCCTCAATGTATGCAAATATAAAGCAAATGCACTTATTACCTGAGTCAACTTGCGGTAGAGGGGTTGAATTTGCTCAGAGTCAACCATAGTCAGAACTAGATTGAATGACACCATGTTGGTGCATGTATCCAGTTGAATTGCGCCACATGTTGCACTGAGAATCCTGAGGCACAGATTGCACACCCCTCACATGTATTGATTCTCTTATTTGTTCGAGTGATGGTGGGTGTGTCGCAGAATTACTCCTCCTTTTCTCACTTCCTTTTTTATTTTGTGATGATTTATTTGATTCAGAAATCTTATAAATACGCGATCTCATCACAACATCACTTTGATTGCATACTATTTCTGGCTCATTATCAACATGAAAGATATTAAATTCAGATTTTAAGTTTCCAAAAGATAGTTGCATGAGCCCATTTCGGCAATTTATCAAAGCTTCAGAAGTAGCTAAAAAGGGTCTGCCTAGTATTACAGGGATTTGTCTCTTCGGATCGAAAACATGTTCAGTGTCTAGAATGACAAAATCCACTGGGTAAATGAAGTCACCAACCTTAATCAAAACATCCTCTACTATACCTCTTGGTTTCTTAATAGAGCAGTCAGCAAATTGAAGAGTTGTCTTAGATGGTTTTAGTGGACCAAGGTTGAGTTGCTCGTAGACAGAGAACGGGAGTAGGTTAACACTAGCACCAAGGTCTAGAATGGCTTTGTTGATAAAAGTATCTCCTATTGCACATGAAATTGTGGGACACCCAGGGTCCTTATATTTTATAGGAGATAAGTTGGACAAAATAGAGCTTATGTTTGCAGTTAAGAAAACCTTCTTTGGTACGTTGGTTTTTCTCTTTTTAGTGCACAAATCTTTTAAGAATTTAGCATAAGCAGGTATTTGTTGAATCATATCTAAAAGTGGAATATTCACCTTAACTTGCTTAAATACTTCCAAGATTTTCTCCATTTGTGCACTTGAGTTCTTTTTGAGTCTATTGGGGAACGGAGCTTTAGGAACATAGACTCGCTCAGGTTGAGCTATGGGTTCAGGTTGAGTAGGTGGGTTCGGCGTTTCAGATTGGACGTCAGGTTCAATGGTTAAGTCATATGTGGTTGCTTGATGGCTAGATTGATTAGACGTTCTAGGATTTACCACATTGTTATCAACTTGTCTTCCGGACCGTAATGATACTACTGCATTTATTTGTTGGAACGGTCCTTCCTCATTAACCATTTGAACCGATCTAGGGTTGTTATTTCCTGAAGGTGGTTGATAGGGCTGATATTGATTATTAGATCTTGGGTTCACCTCAAGTTGACTTGGAAACCGACACTTTTCTCTTTCACCTACTATTTGTGCTAGTTGGCTGACTTATGTCTCTAGCCTTTGGAAGAACTGGTTGGTTGTTTGTATAAAGGTTTTCATCAAATTTTCCAAGCTTGTCAACCTAACCTCATGATCTCCATTGTTACTAAACCCAGATGATGTATTATTTTGGTTATACGGGTTTGGTTGTTGTCTAGGAGGTTGACCTTGTTGGTTTGATGAGAAATTGGAATTATTACGCCAACCCGAGTTATAGGTTGATGCGTATGGGTCATTTCTAGCATGGTTAAACGTGGCATTAACTTGTTCCCAGTACGCACAATCCTCCATTAAATGACCAGTCTGACCACATCGAGAGCAAGGGATAGACGAGGCTTGATTCATTCGGGTTTGTAGCTCTAGACTTTCCATTCTGCGCATAAGGGTAGCTAGTTTTGCTTCAGCCGCTATGTTGGCATCTACAGCTAAGACACCTGGTTTGGGTTGACTTGCTATTCTAGATCCAATACTCGGGTTAAGCGGTGTTCTAGCATTGTCCCATTGCATACTGTTTTCAGCTAAATTCTCAAGAAAAATCCAGGCATCATTTTCATTTTTTGACATAAAGTTCCCTTGGCTTACGGATTCTACCATAACCCTAGATGTGGGTGTCAATCCCTCATAAATAATTTGGCACAATTGCCATCTTGGAATTCCGTGATGAGGGCATTGGGTCGGCACACTTTTAAATCTTTCAAGATAGGAATAGAACGGCTCGCTCTCAGATTGAACGAATGCAACAATTTCATTCCTAATCCTCATAGTCTTATGGTTGGGGAAATATTTCTTTAAAAACACTTGAACAAACTCGGGCCAACTCCTAATGGATCTTTCAGCTAGACTATATAGCCATTTCTTAGCGTCGTCCTTCAGTGCTAGAGGCACGAATTTCAGACGCACTGCCTCCTCAGGGATATGCTGGTATTGCATAAGAGAGTAGATTTCCTCAAATTCTCTAAGGAAGAGATATGGGTCTTCCCTAGAGGTGAACTTAGGCAACATACTCATGTATTGTGCCTTAAGTTAGAAATCGCGACCCCGGATGGTGGGCATAACGATGCACGATGGCTGAGCAGCCATCGCTGAGTAGCATCGCTCCCTCAGAGTTATAGGTTGTGCAACAGGTGGGTTCACTACATTCTAGATGAACTCGTGAGAGTCGGTTACTCAAGTCCCGAATCCAAATCTGAGTGCACCGGGTTGAATCAATTTTTGAATTCAAATTCCAAATTTAAATTCCAAATTTAATTTCAAGAATTAATTACAAATTTTTTTCGTTTTTTTTTTATATTTTTTTTATATTTTTTTTCAAAGGGAAACAAACAATAGAATGGGGAAAGATGAGAAAGGAATCCTAATCTAGAGAATTGAGGTGAGAAGAGAAAGAAGACTCAGATGAGAAGGGAAACTTAACTCTAAAGATAGAAAAGATGGTCGGTCAGAAATTTCTTAAGAAAGCACGGTGCAAACAATCCTAGACCTAGTGTCGCTTAAATCTAGACGACTTCTAACTGGTTGAGTCGAATTGATTTGCTTGATTCACCTCACTCACTAATCAAACCAAATTGGTCAGGCAGTGTATAGCTAGTGGGGGCGCTTCCGACAGAGTCGGTGCCAATTAGACAACCACTTCGCTTGGAAGACTTACGTCAACACAAAAACACTTTCTAGACACCAACTTAAATTCGATCGGCTTCAGGTCATAGCAAATCAAACCAATTCTTCTCCTTAATTGAGTCCGAGTCCTTAGGGGTCAATGTCTAATTGATTTTAATTTAAGGCTTGGGTGACACTTTAGGATTGTGATTTGTGGGCTACGGAAGGGTGGTGAAATCCCCACCGTATCTTTGCCTACGGAGTTGCCCTTAAGATAGTTTACTTAGATCTAGCAAAGATAGTCAAACAATGGTCTTTAGTGGGGGCAATTGCAATGTTTTATGCAAACTAAATTATATGCTTAAATGCAATCGATAAAACTCGTGTACGTACCTTGACTCCAGCACTCTTCAACAAAAATTAATTTGCAAAAATTTAGCAAGAATAATGCAAACAAAACATTATATGATGCATGCACTAAGTTCTTCTAGTTTTGCCAATATTTAGGTCAGAGTTGAATTATTGCCAATTATGGAATTTAAGCTTAACACATGCAGTTCTACAAAATGAAATTTTCCGAAACTAGAAAGTATGAGGAAAAAGGCAAAAAAAGGTTACCTACTCAATGCTCAGTCGGGTTCACCGCCCGCTCTCGAACTTTCCAGATTCTCTACGCGTCCACCCAGAGATGGAGACGACCCAAGAAAAATTTGAAGCCCAGAAGCCTCTGTTGTGCGGCGATTCCGCCGCAAGTTCTTCTTGATATGCGGCGATTCCACCGCCTTTGTTGCTCAGACTGCGTTCAGATTTCGCCGCGCGCTCTGTTGTCTCCTGAAACACAAATCCAAATACTTAGATCGCGCACAAGATAACCAGAATAGAATCGAAATCAACAAAAAACAAAATCTGCGTCGCCTCCCCGGCAACGGCGCCAAAAACTTGATGAGAATTAAATTTATACCGCAAGTGCACTGCGTCAATTAAGACGTGGCAAGTACGGGTCGAACACAAGGAGGGAGAGATTTGTTATTTTTGTGATTTTCGATTAGGGGAAAGAAGGAGAGAAGAATAAGTTTGGTTTTTTATTTTCTAAAGCATGAAACATGAACAAATAAAACTAAAATAAGAACAAAGATGGTGAATTCCGTTGGGTGGAGGTTTAGATATCGGGTTTAGATTAAAGAATTCAGAAACTTATAATAAATCATATTAGTTATAAAGCATTACATGATAAATGATTTAACACAAACTCAAATAATCAAAATATACTAATCACGAAATTAAAATAATAACTTTATTCTCTTCTCATAACCCTAAATCCGTCACCCCCACCCTTTGGAAAGAGTTAGAAACTCATGGATGGGAGGAAGGAGAAGGGGTCCTAGAGGAATTACAAAAGAAAACTAAAAACAAGAAATAAAAACAACAAAACTAAATTATGGGATAAAAACTAAGGACATAAGCTAAGGACCATCACAACATCGTTTCAGGGCTATTTATAGCCGATACAAGGGACTTATGTATAAAATAGGAAAGTACACGCGTCAACACGCAACCGGTAAAAAATTAGAGCATGTATCTAATTTGGTGTGGCGGATTCGCCGCATTTTGTACATAAGGTGCGGCGGATTCGCCACCTTTTTAGCTCCGATTTAATCCGGATTTTTCCTGTGTGTTTATGGTATGATTTCAATATTCTTTGCGCATCTGGATTGATTCTTTCCTTTCTTTTGAGCTCCGACTTTATTTCTTTATATATTTGGAGATCCACATTGATTTTTCTTTAGATTTTCCCCATAATAATAAAAGCTACTCGTAATTTGCAATTAGGTCCTTGGCCTTTTGCAATTAAGTCATTGTCTACTTTTGTGCTTAAGTCCTTGTCCTTTTTGTAATTAGGTCTTGAATGTTTTTATGCTTGGATGCATTTCCATTTGAAACCCGATAATCTTGAACTTGGTCTTTATGCCAGGAATGAGTCTCTTGCACGCAATTATGCTCGGGATATGTGTAATTTGCATTCAGGTCCCTGTATTCTGTAAATAAGACTAAACACATACCTTAGTAGCATTTATTGATATAAAATTAATCTAAATGAAAGACATATGATGCAATGTATGCAATGCATCAATAACTTAACGTGGCATAAGGAACCGACTTATATTTCAACGTCCATTTGAATCCATTTCAACAACAACATTTTAATCCATTTCAACAACAACATCTGAATCCATTTAAAATTTCTACCATAAATTTATATCATGCATTTATCATCCTAAACAAAATACGAATACGCATACCAAATCAAATAGAAAACCAAAATGTTAAGTTTAACTCCAAATCACGAAAATACGAATATATTCAAGATTAAAACCAAAAAATCAAAATGTTGCATTCACCAACAATAAATGAGAGGAGAAGTTTACTAACATCAAAAAGAATCGTTACTACAATAAAAATCCGAAAATAAACCAACAAAAACGAACTTAAAACTTACATTGCTTAGGATGTGGAGGAAGACAGAGGAAGAAGGAGAAGAGGGCCGGAGAAGGGGAGGAGAGGTTGGGAGGTCGATGCGGTGCCGGAGACGGTGCAGATCGGTCGCGGAGGAGAGTTCAATCGACGAAGGCAAAATAAATCTGTTATGGGTGGACACCAACAGCAACACAGCTGATCCATTCACAAAACCCTTATCCCAAGCCAAGGGCGAAATGCATTTCGAGTCCATGGGATTGAGGAACCATGTAGATTGGCTTGATGATTGATATGTAATGGGGTTTACCCTAGTTATTATTGTTTTATGCATTGAGTATGTATGAGAAAGAAAACTTTAATAACAAGTGGGAGATTGAAGGGAATGTGTTCTAAAAGTTTTACTTTTAAATGCCAATTATTATGAATTGAATGAGAAATCATTTTGTTCCTTGTTTATGTTATTCGTCTTTTAGAAATGTTAAGGAAGAGGCTCTTGGTCCTTAACCGTAGAGCTCTAAAAGATATTGGTTTGCATAAAACAAAAGATATTCGCAATCATGGTAATTAACATGGAACATTAATTACCGAGTTAAGATTGTCGTGTTGGTCATAGATCATTGTAGCTCTACAAGTGAGTGACAACACGGGTATGCAAAAGAGGAAAATATTACTTTTGTATACTGAATAGACCTAATAAGTAAAATATTATAGAAATGTGTTTCTGTGTCATTAATATTTTACTGTGTCTTTGGTCCTTTGATATGAGACTTATATCTAATCACTTAAGGAATACTTAATTAAATCAGTGTCTTGAACTATCGATCAGTGTAGTGTAAAGGCATTGGTTGGTTAAGTACGACTTTTGTTGGAGAAGATAGTTAGTCAAAAGATTATCATTGCCCCTCTTAATTGAGTGATGATATTAGTGGGCCCCTTGATAAAGCAAAGTTATAATGTGCACAATGTGATTTGAGTTAAGTCACATATTTGTAACTAGCTTAAAGAGATCAAGAAATGAATACTAATACAAATATGACACAACACTACTTTGTGTGTATTCTTAATATCATGAGGCAAGGGACGGACACAAGTGGTGCACTCCATCACTAAATGGATCGGGTTTTGGTTCGAGTGGAATTAAGACATCTAACTAATTGGGAGCTATAATGTGTAGCTAGATACCGCTTATAGCTTGTGATATTAAGCTCTTAATATCACTGCCAACTTAGTTTAGATCCTCCCATAGGTCACACCGCAAAAACCGTGAAACAAGAAGCTTGATTTTTGGTTCATATGATGTGTCGGGTTTCTCATAGAAAATATGACTCATGTGGTGGACAAGTAAAATCAATTATGTAATATATAACATAATTAGAATCATGATAAATTCATATGAGATGCATATATTATGGGGTGCAATAATTTATTGTTGCATAGGATAATACATTACATAAGTTGTGAATTTGCTAAAACCCCCTTAAGTTCAAATTTTGTTGGAAATAAATCCAAAATTTGAAATAGGCAAAATCGGGTAGAAGTTCGGTAATCCGTTGAGGTTCGGTCGACCGAAGGATCTATGGATCGGTCAACCGAACGTGGAACGGATAATCGTAATTGATTGACCGAACTTGACCAAAGTGCCTGGAGCTTTGGTACGGTGTACCGAACCAGAAACGGTCGACCGAACAATGTCAAGTTCCGATATTTTCGGTTAACCGAATAGCACTCGGTCTTGGACGAGAATAGGTCCAATCGGTTAAGGAGAATTTTTCTCCTTAAGATTCGGTCATCCGTCACGTACTCGGTTAAACGATCGTGACAAATTCGGTTAACCGAGTGGGACTCGGTAAACCGAACAGCGGTCGATTTTCTGCCTTTGATTATTAAGAGATTAATTTGATCGATGGTTGGATTATCTCCAAATTTGGTCAAACGTTTTGTGGGTGCATATAATGCATTATAGAATTAATTTATGAGAGAATTTGTCATAAAACCGTGGCTTAAGAATAGCCATGATTAAGAGTAAGATTGGAACCTATAAATAGGTCCTTATTCTCCCTAGTTGTGACACACAATTCAATAATTATTTTCTCTCTTAATTCACCACAAAAACCCACGAAAATTCTCTTAGTTTTCTAAGTCTTTGGAAGGAGAAATCTCAGAGGCTAAGGAAGGGGTTTGTAGCTAGATTCTAAGCTTGTTTGGAGATCGATTGGCTAGCTCCTTTCTCTCCAACCTTGTTTAGGGTTTCGGTGAACACTCGGAGGCATCCGGCGCGGCGAGAAGCATCCCCAACGTCTCCGAATCTTCAAGAAGTTTTTGAGAACTTCTAGGTATGAATTTCGGAGTCCTTGTTTGTTTTAATAGAGTTTTGAAACTAGATGTTAAAACAAACCAATGCATGCATGAAATAAATCAAAGAAAATTGTAATTGATCCTTATTATACATAAAAATTTCGAAAATATATATGTATAATTAAACATGAAATCCTACAGTGGTATCAGAGCATAGGGTTCAATTTTCTCATGATTTATGGCTGTAAACAAATCTAGTTTACCATCTAAGATTTAAACAATTCGTTTTACCGGTTTTTCGGTCTTTAAATGTTTGTTGAAATAATTCTTTATAATAATTCGTTTTAAATGTTTTGAATGTTTAAAACATGGCATATAATTTTTAGAATTATGATTTAGACATAAGTCTAACTTGCAATAATTTCGTTTTAAGTATAAACGATTATTTTGTAAGAGAATCAACAAAACCGAAAAACTGCGATTCATCTTTCCATTGGAAATTGGATGGACAGCAGTTCATAATTAATTTGTGAACTATGGATATATGAAAAATGTTTTTAATGGATTTCAAAATATTTTTCAAAGAATTGTTGAGAATTCTAGATGATTGATAAATTAGATTCTGTAGTTTATAGCAATTGCGTGCATGGATGCTTGAGTTGCTTTGCAGGATTGTGAGTTTATATGTTCCAAATCAGACACTACAAATGTATGTTATTATTATTATACAGGGGCTTATGTATGTAAAAGCCAAAATTCTCTCTATTTCCGTCTTTTAGATAGTTGCATTTGCATATGAGAGGTTTTTACATAGGACTTGCACTAGTCGGTTTTATCGAATGTGAGGAAATGTTTATTTTCTGTAAAATCTACATCTCCGGTGCAAGAGGAAGTCGCCGCTGTAGCGCATCGATCGAGGATCGAAGATCAAGGATCGAGGATCGAGGATCGAAGGGAACATATAAACTCACACGATGTGGATTGTGTGAATGTTTAATTTCTGTTTTAATTTCTGCTATGCATGTGATGAATGTGGTGAATGTTAGGATGTGTATGAATATTAATATACATGATAACCTAAAATTCTAAATCACATGTTAAATTGTCCAACAAAAATTAAGAATAAATTTCCTTCTTATTTCATCCACTAGCAGCCATTGATCGAGGGATATTCTGCTCGGCCTTAGCGAGAGATAGCTCCCTCTATCTTTGGGAATAGTGGGAGATATAAAGGTTGTCTGTTGTTGTGCCACAATTGAATATATGAGGTGTGTTTCACCCTAGTGAACCCCAAGTATGTTTAGTTGTGAATACAATAGATAAACGTATCTCGTATCAAATGAAAATAAGTTTTCTTAACATTACCTAGAGCCCTCGCTCGGTTTTGGGAAAAAGTTTTTCTTACGAGGATAGGTCATATTCCCTCATAATTAAAACAACAAGAGTCACAAGAGTTTGAAGATGCTAAAATTCAAAAAGGTTGTGATTAGAAAATGTTTTCTTACCTTGATATTGTAATGTATTCGATAGCCCTTAGCTAGTCTATATTACAATTAATAGGATCTTGGATTGTTGCATTTATGGGCAAGATTTTAATTTGCAACATTTACATTTATATATTCGATATATGTATGCATGTGTATTAAAACATAAAATTGGCATTAAAACCTGTATGATTTATTTTGTAGAAAAATGTCGAACATCCAACCTATCGTACGATCCATGATAGAAAAACACCCTTTAGCAAATGATGGCTCAAACTTCATTAGTTGGCAACTCAAACTCAACATCGTGTTAAAGTTTGAGAAACTATCTCACATTTTGGAAGGTCCAATCCCAAAGTGGAATGAGAGATTAACCGATGAAGAGAAAGAGGCTAAGGCCAAGTGGGAAGACCAAGAGAACCAGGTTCACGGTCTTATGCTAGCATCCATGGGTGACTCGCTCCAAGCGAAATACTTGGATTCAAAACCCAAGAAGACCATGGAGGCTTTATCTAAGATGTTCATGGATAGTGCCCGAAAGGAGCGCTATAAGACCACCATCGCACTCACAAGGTGCCATATGGCGGAGGGAACATCGGTATCTATGCATTTTCTCACGATGCAAGGATACCTTGAGAAGTTGGCAAAGCTCTCTTCACCAATGCCCGAGGACATTGCTGAAGATATGATTCTAGGCTCTCTAGCCCCGTCCTTTAAGGACTTTGTGATGCACTACCACGTGCGTGAAAAAGGGGTGAGTCTTGAGGAGCTGCACAACGCTCTCAAAACTGCTGAAGTTGACAATGGCAAGGGTAGGGACAAGCAAGTCCTTTCCGTCCATGGGAGGGGCCATAAGATTGGTAAAGGAAAGGGCAAATCTACCAAAAGTGGTTCAATCAAGAGCAAGGGAGTAGGAGGTGCTCGTGCGAGTGCCTCGAGGGGGAAATCTCAGAAATCTCTAACTCCCAATACAGAGTGCTTTCACTGTGGTGAAAAAGGACACATCCGGCCAAATTGCCCCAAGTACAAGGAAGACCTTGACAACGGAGTGATTGAACGTCGGCGCCCCAAAAAGGCCAAAGGTATATTTGTTATTGAAATAAATTTAGCCACCTCTGTCCAGGATTGGGTAATTGATACCGGATCTTGTGCTCACATAGTTTCTAATGTGCAGCTACTCATGGATAGGAAGGAACTCGTACGAAACGAGGTAGAATTGAAGGTCGGAAATGGTGCGAACGTGTCTGCGGTTGCACAAGGTTCTGTGGTGCTTCAATTATGTAGTGGTTTAAATTTGTGTCTAAAGAATGTTTATTATGTACCTTCGATTAGCAAGAATATTATTTCTGTATCATGTCTGGATATGGATAATTTTAATATAGATATTTCAAATTCTTGTTTGTCTATATCGAAGAAATGGTGTGTTCTATGCAAATGCGTTCATAAGGAATGGTCTCTATTTGCTTGAATTGGATAATAAACAAATCTTTAATATCAATAACAAAAGACTTAAGACCACTCACGAGAATGATACTCTCTTGTGGCACTATCGTCTTGGTCACATAAATGAAAAGCGCATCAAGAAATTGCAAGAAGCTAACCTTCTTGGTCTACTTGATTTTAAATCATTGGAGACGTGCCAACCATGTCTAATGGGAAAAATGACCAAAAAGCCTTTCAAGAAGAAAGGCCCAAGGGCGAGTGGCTTGTTGGATTTGATACATTCCGATGTATGTGGTCCAATGAGTACTAGTGCACGAGATGGTTTCAGGTACTTCATTACGTTCACGGATGATTATAGTCGTTATGACTATGTTTATCTAATGAGAAACAAAAGTGAATCTTTTGACAAGTTCAAAGAATTCAAGAATGAAGTAGAGAACCAACTCGACAAGAAAATCAAGTCTCTACGAACGGATCGTGGAGGTGAGTACTTAAGTGCCGAATTTGACTCATACCTAAAGGAGTTTGGTATTGTACCTCAACTCACCCCTCCCGGTACACCTCAGTGGAATGGGGTATCCGAAAGGAGGAATAGGACATTGCTCGACATGGTTCGGTCAATGATGAGTCATGCGGAATTACCTCTCTACTTTTGGAGTTATGCACTACAAACTGCGGCTTACACACTAAATAATGTTCCATCCAAATCCGTGGAGAAAACTCCTTATGAGCTATGGAGTGGTAAAGCACCTAAGCTCAGTTTTCTCAAGATTTGGGGTTGTGAGGCTTACGTCAAGAGATTGATGTCGACCAAACTTCAACCAAAAGCGGATAAGTGCTTCTTTATTGGTTATCCTCGTGAGACAAGAGGATACTACTTTTGGCATATCACCTCCAATCGAGTGATTGTAGAGAGGGATGCCACATTTCTGGAAAAGGAATTTCTAGAAAGAGTAAAAAGTAGTGGGAGTAGGGTTGTGCTTGAGGAAACTCAAGATACTCTACAAGATCATGAAATGAATGATGACATTCAAGATCATGAAGGCCCAACCGAGATTCCTTTGGTTAGTGGGAGCGTGAGTGAGAGACTCTCGCAAGAAATTGTGAGAGAATCTCAATCATCCCCACCAAGTGTACGTTCAAGAGTTGAACGTGAACCCACTCCTCAAGAAATTGTGGAAGAAGTTCGAGAGACACGAGAAGAACCAAAAGAACTTAGAAGGTCAACAAGGGAAAGGAAGAAACCCGATTTATATCTGGGACTTCATGAAATCATGGTACTAGATACCAATGATCCCTTAACCTTCCAAGAAGCAATGGAAAGGGAAGACTCCAAACTATGGCTTAAGGCCATGGAATCCGAAATAGAATCCATGTATGATAATCAAGTATGGGACTTGGTTGACCTTCCTCAAGGGAAAAGGCCATTCATAATAAATGGGTTTTTAAGAGGAAGATGGACATGGATGGGAACTTGACAACCTACAAAGCGAGGCTTGTAGCGAAGGGTTTCACTCAAGTTCAAGGAATTGACTATGATGAAACTTTTTCACCGGTTGCCATGTTCAAGTCTATTCGGATCATGCTCGCTATTGCCGTATTTCACGATTATGAAATATGGCAAATGGATGTCAAAACGGCGTTCCTGAATGGGAACTTGGAGGAGGATGTGTACATGGTACAACCTCAAGGTTTTGAAGATCCAAAGAATAGCGAGAAGGTATGCAAGCTTCAAAGATCCATCTATGGATTGAAGCAAGCATCAAGGAGTTGGAACAAACGCTTTGACGAGGAAGTGAAGAAGCTTCACTTCATTCAAAGTAAGGAAGAACCTTGTGTATACAAGAAGGTTAGTGGGAGCCATGTAGTATTCCTAATCCTATATGTCGATGACATATTGCTTATGGGCAATCATATTCCTTTGCTTGAGCAAACGAGAAGTTCATTGAAATCTGCATTTTCGATGAAAGACATGGGTGAGGCTCAATACATCTTGGGAATCAAGATATATCGAGATAGATCTCGCAGACTCATTGGCCTCAGTCAACGTGCATACATTGACAAGGTCTTGGAAAGGTTCAAGATGAACAACTCCAAAAAGGGCAGTGTGCCAATGAGTATGGGTGTGCAACTCAAGAAGTCTCAACGTGCGCAATCACGTAAGGACTTAGAGTACATGAAAGATGTCCCTTATGCTTCAGCAATTGGGTCGATCATGTACGCGATGACTTGCACAAGACCCGATGTCTCGTATGCTCTAAGTGTGACAAGTCGTCACCAATCCAACGCAGGTCCTGAGCATTGGACTGCGGTCAAGAATATCCTGAAGTACCTTAACCGGACTAAGGATAAGATTCTTGTTTATGGAGGACAAAGGGAATTGATAGCTGAAGGTTACTCGGATGCGAGTTTCATGAGTGATCCAGACGATAGAAGGTCGCAGTCAGGATACGTCTTCCTTCTGAATGGTGGAGCTGTGAGTTGGCGTAGTTGGAAGCAAAGCACTACTGCCGACTCAACCACTGCTTCAGAAGTGATGGCTGTCGCTGAAGCGAGCAAGGAAGGAGTGTGGATTAAGAAGTTCCTTGAAGAGCTTGGAGTAGTTCCCTCGAGCGAGGGACCAATAGAGCTATTTTGCGACAATAGTGCATCTATCTCGCAAATCAAGGATCCCAAATCACACCACAAAGTGAAGTACATGGATCGTAAGTACTTCGTGACGCGTGACCTCATCGACTAAGGCAAAATAAATCTGTTATGGGTGGACACCAACAGCAACACAGCTGATCCATTCACAAAACCCTTATCCCAAGCCAAGGGCGAAATGCATTTCGAGTCCATGGGATTGAGGAACCATGTAGATTGGCTTGATGATTGATATGTAATGGGGTTTACCCTAGTTATTATTGTTTTATGCATTGAGTATGTATGAGAAAGAAAACTTTAATAACAAGTGGGAGATTGAAGGGAATGTGTTCTAAAAGTTTTACTTTTAAATGCCAATTATTATGAATTGAATGAGAAATCATTTTGTTCCTTGTTTATGTTATTCGTCTTTTAGAAATGTTAAGGAAGAGGCTCTTGGTCCTTAACCGTAGAGCTCTAAAAGATATTGGTTTGCATAAAACAAAAGATATTCGCAATCATGGTAATTAACATGGAACATTAATTACCGAGTTAAGATTGTCGTGTTGGTCATAGATCATTGTAGCTCTACAAGTGAGTGACAACACGGGTATGCAAAAGAGGAAAATATTACTTTTGTATACTGAATAGACCTAATAAGTAAAATATTATAGAAATGTGTTTCTGTGTCATTAATATTTTACTGTGTCTTTGGTCCTTTGATATGAGACTTATATCTAATCACTTAAGGAATACTTAATTAAATCAGTGTCTTGAACTATCGATCAGTGTAGTGTAAAGGCATTGGTTGGTTAAGTACGACTTTTGTTGGAGAAGATAGTTAGTCAAAAGATTATCATTGCCCCTCTTAATTGAGTGATGATATTAGTGGGCCCCTTGATAAAGCAAAGTTATAATGTGCACAATGTGATTTGAGTTAAGTCACATATTTGTAACTAGCTTAAAGAGATCAAGAAATGAATACTAATACAAATATGACACAACACTACTTTGTGTGTATTCTTAATATCATGAGGCAAGGGACGGACACAAGTGGTGCACTCCATCACTAAATGGATCGGGTTTTGGTTCGAGTGGAATTAAGACATCTAACTAATTGGGAGCTATAATGTGTAGCTAGATACCGCTTATAGCTTGTGATATTAAGCTCTTAATATCACAAGCTATAAGCGGTATCTAGCTGCTCTTAATATCACTGCCAACTTAGTTTAGATCCTCCCATAGGTCACACCGCAAAAACCGTGAAACAAGAAGCTTGATTTTTGGTTCATATGATGTGTCGGGTTTCTCATAGAAAATATGACTCATGTGGTGGACAAGTAAAATCAATTATGTAATATATAACATAATTAGAATCATGATAAATTCATATGAGATGCATATATTATGGGGTGCAATAATTTATTGTTGCATAGGATAATACATTGCATAAGTTGTGAATTTGCTAAAACCCCCTTAAGTTCAAATTTTGTTGGAAATAAATCCAAAATTTGAAATAGGCAAAATCGGGTAGAAGTTCGGTAATCCGTTGAGGTTCGGTCGACCGAAGGATCTATGGATCGGTCAACCGAACGTGGAACGGATAATCGTAATTGATTGACCGAACTTGACCAAAGTGCCTGGAGCTTTGGTACGGTGTACCGAACCAGAAACGGTCGACCGAACAATGTCAAGTTCCGATATTTTCGGTTAACCGAATAGCACTCGGTCTTGGACGAGAATAGGTCCAATCGGTTAAGGAGAATTTTTCTCCTTAAGATTCGGTCATCCGTCACGTACTCGGTTAAACGATCGTGACAAATTCGGTTAACCGAGTGGGACTCGGTAAACCGAACAGCGGTCGATTTTCTGCCTTTGATTATTAAGAGATTAATTTGATCGATGGTTGGATTATCTCCAAATTTGGTCAAACGTTTTGTGGGTGCATATAATGCATTATAGAATTAATTTATGAGAGAATTTGTCATAAAACCGTGGCTTAAGAATAGCCATGATTAAGAGTAAGATTGGAACCTATAAATAGGTCCTTATTCTCCCTAGTTGTGACACACAATTCAATAATTATTTTCTCTCTTAATTCACCACAAAAACCCACGAAAATTCTCTTAGTTTTCTAAGTCTTTGGAAGGAGAAATCTCAGAGGCTAAGGAAGGGGTTTGTAGCTAGATTCTAAGCTTGTTTGGAGATCGATTGGCTAGCTCCTTTCTCTCCAACCTTGTTTAGGGTTTCGGTGAACACTCGGAGGCATCCGGCGCGGCGAGAAGCATCCCCAACGTCTCCGAATCTTCAAGAAGTTTTTGAGAACTTCTAGGTATGAATTTCGGAGTCCTTGTTTGTTTTAATAGAGTTTTGAAACTAGATGTTAAAACAAACCAATGCATACATGAAATAAATCAAAGAAAATTGTAATTGATCCTTATTATACATAAAAATTTCGAAAATATATATGTATAATTAAACATGAAATCCTACAGAATGTTATAGATGTCCGACGTCTATACCCCGACGTCTATATGCAGGAACTATAGACGTCGGACATCTATAACATCTGACGTCTTTGGGTCGACGTTTATACCATATAGACGTCGGATGCACAGGGTATTCTAACAATTGACGTCTATGGGTCGACGTCTATACCCTATAGACGTCGGATAAACTCGGTATTCCAATAGCCGACGTCTATAGTATCATATAGACATCGGCCATAGTAACGACCGACGTCTATTCTGTCCTCTCCCTACTAGACGTCGATTGTTATAACGTCTGACATCTATTAGGCGACGAGTAAAGCCTATTCTGTACTAGTGCTTTGAGCCTTACATGATTTCCGTAACCATTTAATGAGATTTCACTCTTATCTTTGTGTGCTAATGCTCTTGAATGAAGCTTAGCACATGCTCAGATTAGTGGACCTATTTTATGGGGAATGAAGATTAGGATAATGATGAAGTGGAAGAATGAAACAAGACATGTGCATGCATGTGCTCATGTTGTCTTTATTCTAATTAATGTCTTGTATGTTTTAATGATTGTGATAAATCTTATTTCATGTGGAGACATAGTTGGATTTGAGTCATGATGCATGTGAACATATTAGCTTCATTTCAATTATTGTCTTGTATGTTATATTGATAAGGTTTTATCTTATTTCATGTCGAGGCAAAGTTGGAATTGAGTTTTATGGATTTCATGTATGATATGTTTTGTTGAGCACAAATAAACACACACACTACACACATTTTCATTTCGCACTCTTTCTCTACCTCTTGAGGGGTTTAGTTTTATTGATCATTTTTTCTGATTTCCCAAGCATTGTAGTTTAATTTCGATCACAACTCTCTCTTCTTCTCCCCCACACGAGTATCGTGAATCTGACTCACATGCACTCCTTGTGGACCGACCCGTATTTGCCACCGCTTCAACGCGGTCGTACACTTATGATCGTGCAATCATGGGATACAACCGTATTTGGGGTATTGACACAGATACAATGTAAGACCTATACTGTATCACCAATTGGTTGCACTTAACTCACTCAAGAACTTGTTATTACCACATTGAGTCAACTTCATGGGATCACTCAGATTGGTGGGGTTGTCGTTCTAGATGAGTCATGAAATGGGTCTCATTCCCATCCACACTTGGATTTCAGAACTTGAGCTAGATCAAGTCCTTTGGTGAAAGGATCAACTATATTATTTTTGGTACTAACAAAATCAATTGCTATCACCATTTCTGAGACTAACTTCCTTATAGACTTCAGTCTGACTTGGATGTGTCTCCTTTGTTTGTTATTGTACTTTGAGCTTCTTAGCTTTGTAATAGTAGTCATACTATCACAATGCACAAATATTGCAGGAACTGGTTTGTTGGTCATTGGCAATTCAGAAAGGAGTCCTTTCAACCACTCAGCTTCCATTCCACTTGTATCCAAAGCAAAAAGTTCAACCTCAAACGTAGATCGAGACAATATGGTTTGTTTTGTAGACCTATAGGAGACTGCACCTCCACCCAGAGTAAAAACATACCCTGTAACACCGTTATTCTCAGAGTTTTTGGCTATCCAACTTGCATCATTGTACCCTTTGAGTACGGCTGAAAATTTCCCTCAATGCAGCCCAAGGGTAGAAGTACTCTTCAAGTACTTTAGTACTCTATCCAAAGCCTCCCAATGAGTACGATCAAGACAACTTGTGTATCTACTAAGTTTGCTCACCGAGAATGAAATATCTTGTCGTATGCAATTTGCAAGATAAATCAAGCTACCTATAATTTGAGAATATCTCAATAGTGAAACTGGAACACCACTCTTGTTCTTGTACAAAGGTTTTGAAGGATCATATGGGTTTTTACAGATCTACAATTTGTATAACCAAATCTCTCAAGAATCTTCTCAACATAGTGAGATTGAGATATGGAAATATCCTCAACTGATATAATCAGTTTGATACCCAATATCACATTTGCAACACCTATATCTTTCATTTCAAACTTATTACACAAGAATGACTTGTTTCATGTATTATTTCAAGATTTGATCCAAACAATAATATGTCATCGACATATAAACACAATGCAATGCATGCATTACCTTGAACTTTGCAATAGACACGATTCTCAGAATCAATAACCTGGAATCCAAATGATAATATAATTTTGTCAAATTTCTCATGTTAAGCTTTTGGGGCTTGTTTAAATCCATAAAGAAACTTAACAAGTTTACAAACTTTGTTCTCGCTTCCAAAAGCTACAAATCCTTTAGGCTGATCCATATAATTTTTTTTTCAAGATTAACATGAAGAAAAACAGTTTTACATCCATTTGATGGATCATAAAATCATATATGGATGTCAATGCTAAAAGCACTCGGATAATAGTCATACGAGACATTAGAGAATAGGTATCGAAATAGTTTATTCTCTCCTTTTGTTTAAACCCCTGGGCAACTAATCTTGCTTTATACTTATCGATGAAACCATTTGATTTTAATTTCTTTTTAAATATCCATTTATAATCGATTGTTGAACAACCTAGATGAAGATTTATCAACTCCCATGTCTCATTTGAGACAATATAGTCCATTTCGATCTTAACTGCATCTTTCCAATGTTTTGCTTCGAATGAAGCCATAACATCCTTGAAAGTTGTTGGATCGCCCTCGATGTGGTATGTGATGTAATGTCTTCCCAATCCTTGGCAATTCTAGATCGTTTACTTCTTCTAGGTTCAATTTCAATTTGAGTTTGAGAAAACTCACATACGGTAATAGACCAATCCACCCCCACGTTTGTCATCCTTTCCACATGCTCGTGGATGGAACTAGATATTGACGAATCACTCAAAAATAAAATTTCTTGAGGAACTCCAGATTTCATGGGAAATACATCCTCAAAAAATGTGGTATCACAAATTCAACAATCGTGTAAACATCTATGCCAGATATCTCGGACTTGATTACCAAGAATCTGTACACATAGCTATTAATCACGTATTCAATCAATATTGCATAAACGGTTTGGGGCCAAGTCTTTTCCTCTTATGTTCAGGGATTAACACTTTTGGAAGATAACCCCAAACTCTAAGATATTTAAGACTTGGTTTTCGACCATGCCAAAGTTCTAAAGGACTATCCTCCTTTATGTTTTTGAGGAACTTTATTCAGAATATGGCAAGTCGTATTCAAAGTTTCTCCCCACATATATTTAGGTAATCTCGAACTCTCCAACAATGCATTAATCATATCATATAATGTTCTATTCTTTCGTTCAGTAATCCCATTAGATTGTGTAGAATATGACGTTGTTACCTTGTGAACTATGCTAGAATCATGACAAACTTGTTCGAACATGTTAGACGTATATTCATCACCTCTATCGGATCTCAACCTCTTAAGTTTCTTTTCAGTTTGTCTCTGCTTCGTTCTTAAAAATAAGGAACTTAGATAACGTTCCATCCTTACTTTTCAAAAGATAAACATAACAATATTTCGACTATCATCAATGAATGTGATAAAATATTTTTTTTCTTATCCTTAGTTAACATGTCATTAAATTCACAAGTATCAGTGTGTACAAATTCTAAAATACTTGTATCTTTAGTCACAGAATGAAAAGGTTTCTTTGGTTATTTAGCTTGTACACACACTTGATTTTTTTTATTCGCAATGACATACTTAGGAATCATGTCTAAATTCATAATTATTTTTAAGCATTGATAATTCACATGTTCTAAACGTTTATGTCAAACATCATAAGATTCAATGGAATAAACAACAGTAGAAGACACATGTTCAACAGAAATGACATTACGATTATAAAAAGCAGATTCAACATGAATTAAAAAAGCACCACAAGACAAGTACATCTTGCCAATAAAAGTACCAGAAAAAGTAATCACAACTTTGTTACATTTAAATGTCACTTCATAACCCTCAACTACCAAACACAGACTACTAATAATATTACGAACAACAAGCACATGATGCGTTATGTGCAGCGAAAGAACTCGTCCTGAAGGTAACTTCAAGTCGATACGTCCAACACCAAGCACCCTTGCAACATTCCCATCGGCCATCACCACAGATTTACCATCAACAACTGGTAAGAGACGCGTGGACTGGATTAGTTGAGCTCGGTTGTCATGTATTTTCTTGCTCCTCTTAGTAGTCATGTAGTAAGAGTTCAGAGCTTCTTGCCCTCCGCATTGTACTCTTACATTGTCACCTTGTTATAATTTATTATTATTATTGAGGCATCGACTTGACGATTTTTAGTTAATGTTCCTTTTTCGTTAGGTTTTAATTTGTATTGAAGAATGTGTCCCGAATGCGGATTAAGAGTGTTACATTGTGACCAGTACTTAAATTTGTTTCTCTTCATGTATGCAAGTTTTAACTTTGTCAGAGTCTTTTGAATTGATGTTCATCAGCCATGGCCTTATATCTTGATTCTCTTGATGACCTTTCTCTAATTTCTGTCGTTTGCTTAGCTTTGCCAATGCTCTTATATATCACAGTCTTTCATACATCTACACATTTGACCTCAAATTATAATCCACAATCCACACAACCCTGGTACTGGAAGGCATTTGTCATTCACTTGTCGAAAGGGATTCTTTTGTCTTCTATTTTGTTCGAGCTTTAAAAATAGCCCATGTTTTCACTAGATACGTAGAGTTTCTCCATTGGCAATTGTCACTTTTGCATATTAAATTGATATTTAGTACTTACGTCTTTATTAAATTCATATTCTATGGGGTGCGATGTTGTTTGGCTGTAAAGTTAGGTAAAATTAGATCACAATTGTTTGATCTAATAACCTTTCAAAAAATAAACAATAAAATAAATATTTGTAACATCAACTAACTTAAACAATTTCCATACGAAAACTACCTATTGGACGCAAGTTCGAATCCCAACAACGTAGTTAATTATGTCCGTCTACCCCAAGTAGAGGTACCGAAAAATTCTGGATCATGAAAAAAAACTAACTTAAACAATTCAATGACTCACTTGAAGTGGTTTTTAAGAGGTTCTTTGAGGGTTATGAGAGCAAATTCTTACAATGATGGCTCATCAATCATGATGCATTTAGTAGTTGCTGTCTATTGATTTTGGAAGCTTTTCTTCTTCTTAAAAGAACATGATAAAACTAAGAAAAATTTCTACAAAACATAGTCCCATGTTCATCTTTGATTCTAGTTCCACTTTATTCCCTCAAAAAGGCAAAAACTTCAATATAAAATCACAATGGGAATTACTTTGGTAGTTTAGCAAGTATCAAAGCTGCTTCAAATCTCAAGATGCTGTTTTATAACTTGGACATTATACCCTACCATTCCAAAAAAAATGTAACCACAAGCATTATAAGTTATCATACATGTGGTCCAAATTTTAAAAGATGGAAAGATAGCAGACAAGAGGGGGTGGTACAAAACACTTGAAGCAAAATTATTTTAAAAAAAACTGAAAGAACTAATATTAATTTGTAGTCATGGGTCACCATTCACCAATGCCTTCATCTTTAGAAACAAAGTAACCACAAAAGGCAAGTGTCCCACTCCTTCAGTTCCTTGCTCTTATTGTGCGCTGAAAGTTGTTAGTTCTAAGAATTTGAATATTGTGGGCTCTGTAACTTAAAATAGTGGTGTTCAAAGTTGAATTTTTAACGTTTGATGTGGAGTGAGCTTTATGTTGACAATAGAAAAATCATCTAATTTATATTTTGTTTACTTGAGTTTGTAATTTAATGTATTTAAAACCGACCTACCTCTCTAGAGAAAATGTTGTTGTACTTCCAAACTTGACACCCACTTTTTAAAATTGTGTAGCGGTCTAAAATTAGTAGTTGTTGGTTGAAAAAGATAATTCTTTTCTTCAAGTGTTTTTGTCTTTCAAATTTAGATCAAGCCAATCTATATATTTGAAGATTTTTTTTGATATTTCCTTATTTTTCTTCAAATTGCTACACTCTGAGCTCCAAATCAATGTTTACCAAAAAAACTCTATCCTACATTAATTAATTTGAAATGTTCCAATGAGAAGTCAATTAATTTGAAAAAAAATCTTATATAAATTTCTTATTTAACATATAAATTTTGAACATAAATTACTGATACTAAAATTACCATCAGATTGCAATTATGAAGTCAAAACTGAACTACAAAACTCCTTGTACATATCAATTTGTTTGATGCCAACCACTCACATCATTTAATTTTCCTTAAATAAAGTCAGGACATGTTTATCTCTTTCTACATGGGTGAGTCACTTTCAGCTAATAGAAATTTAGAACCAAATATTGTCTGCATCGTAGATTCGTGATGTTATTTTAATGCCTCAGATCTGTGGGTTGTCTGTTGGTTCTATGTCCATAGTGATAAGGTTACATCCAGTCTGTCTTATGTGTCATTTATTAGTCTTACCTAACTAAGATATTGTAGTCTTTAATGATTATAAGTAAGAAGATAATTTAGCCACAGACATTTAACGCAGACCAAAATTGTTTCATTTTGGTCTTGATTTCGCAATTCGGTTGAGCCTATTCTAAGAGATTCGAACCTAATTATCCGTTTGGTTCCAAGCGTTGAAGCTGTTGCTGTTTTTAAATTTTTTGTCACGACGCAAAAAACCATAATAATATCTTGTTTGGGTGAGACTAGATAAATGTGGTATAGGGCTTGGAGAATTGAGCTGGTGGAGACTTTCATGAAATGGAATCTTAGGAATTATTTATGAAATACACACCTCATGTCCTCATTTTGGTCCAAGATGGGGTTCTTGTGGGCATCAAACTATATTTTTAAACTCAATTCATGTTTTGCTTCTTCATCTGACGATGTGAAGAATCAACTTAAGATGGTCACATAACCATAAACTTTACCACAAATCTCTCTCTAGAATGACTGATTTTGTAAAAACCAGGCCGAACGAACAAGTTATCTCACTAAAATGGTCAACCTTCTAAAACTATAAAATCATGCCAACCATGAGTGGAATTGTTAGTTCTACTGAATAAATTTAAGGTCGATTTGCGTTGGGCTTAATCTTCTAATGAACCAAACAAATGTGATATAACAATAACGCTAACAACAGTTAACGCTAACCAAATGCACAAAGCTGATCAGTCATCATAATTTCTTTAATAAGATTAGGCAACGAGTTTTTGATTAAAAGGTGCTTGAGATTAGGCAAAGAGTAGTTTAGTAGGAGAAGGAAGATGTTTTCAATAATGTTGATTATTAAACAAGGTGAGAGATAAAAGTGAAGTCAACTAAGAATGCAATTCCAATTAATTTCCCAAGTGCAAGCAAAGCAAGGTCCTAATCCTTCATTTTTCAATCCAATAATTGCTTTCTGACCAATTTTATAATGCCAACATACACATCAAGGACCAAGTCAAAATTAAAAATTGGGGTTATCTCATGTCATGCATGTTCTTCACCAAATGACCAAAATGCCCCTCAAGTTATGACCAGAACGCCCTTGGGTTTTTACTTTGATCAACTAATGATAAGAATAGAAGAGACAATGACAACGTCGGCTATAACCCTATATGCATATTTTGCTGATAAAGCTTGATCAATGTAGTCATGTAGAGTAAATTAAGGTTTTTGGAGAATAAAACTAAATGATGCAAATGCAAAAAAAATATCAAAATCATAGTATCAACATTATGTCTTAAGGATGCACTTGTGGAATTGGGGTAAATATTAACTGGTTAATTATAATTATTCTGTGGTTGAGATGTACCTTCTGATATTTAACAACACATACACATATAAACCTTAAAAAAATGCAAAACAAAGAATCTCACAGCTTCTCTAAGAAGATTTGCTGTGTGAGATCTGGACGGTGCAGTGTTCTAGCAAGCATGTTGGTAGGCGTAACCAATCCACAATATTATAAACCAACTCTGGTCTAATCAGGAATTAGTTTAACAGCATCACACACTTAATGCGTTAAACAATAGATTGAAGTACATGGGCATGACAGCAATTATCAAATATACACTGCAAATGCTTATGCACAATCAAACTGAACTAGAAAAGTTGGTATGGCTAATCAGGATTTGATTAATCGATCTTGTCGCGCACCGAACCTGTAGCTTATCCAAACGTCAAAAGACATGCCACCTACCGCGATATAACTTTTCAAACACAATACAAAAGTAAAGATTGGTACTAGTACTTTCTTGTAGTAGCGATCTATTTTGTAACTATGAAACAATCAAATAGGTTTGTATGCACATGAACAAGTAAAACAGTAGGGCAGTAAAAAACTAGAACACATCTCAACATGAGCCAGTGTAATTGGATATTTACCGGATAATTGATGGAGTTGTTCGTTGCTACTTTTGCAAGGCAAAAGGCACACCAATAGGCTGTGGGTGTGCTCATTTTTTTCCTAAAACCCGTTCATCTCGAGTAGATACGTTCTTCTCTTCAGTAATGTTTTCACCATGGTCTTGAAGGGCCCATCAAATGCCGAGGAAAGAAATGTCTCGGCTTCTTTTTGGGTATAGTTGTTGCCACCCCTGTCTGCTTGGATGGATGGCTTAATTGCCACCAATGTGGCTCCTTGCATGCCACCACCCTCAGGGAGATCCAAGTAAGGGATATATCTTAGTTTCATATTGCACGCCGGAACTTGGGTCCTCCTTGAAGATGCTGAGGCGGCCAATGGCTTTTCTCTGAATTCACGTAGCTGATCCTTTCCCATCACCAACGTACCTTGCCTGTCTGCATCGGTCAAGATTAGATTCGTCAGAGACGGGTGATCTTTGATTATCGGGTGTAACAAGTAATGCCGTGTTGAAGCAGCGATTAGTGAGCTGATTGTCCAAACTACACGAAGCTTCAGCCCCCCATTTGTATAGAAAGACTCGGGTATGCTCCCGTTATCCTCTAGTGAAGCCGATTCTTGGTCGGAAGAAGCTGGCTTCTTATCAACTTGGGTACCACCCAAAATAATGCAATTCTGGAGAGTGCTGCCGAATTCCGCCCTCCATTTCAAGAGGACCCCATCTTCGGTACTGACATCACCGGCTGGGAGCTCAATCCGTAGGTTGCGAATGTGGGTGAAGTTCTTAAGCACTTGAGAAGGTGAGTGGTGGGAAAGCTGCGGTAGTAGGGGCCTGTTCTCGTTGTTCGTGTTGCGGAGATGGTTGAATGGCTTGAGGATGTTGAAGAGGAAGACCTTGAAGAAGTGAGAAAACAGATTTCGAGGTTTTGGGGACGGCGAATTAAGGGCTTCATCAGGGTCACCGTCTATGGTAACAACCCGATCAATCCTAACGAAAACATCATGGACCAACGGGACAAGAGAATTGAACCGCTTAGAGACAGCCGCACACCGACCAAGGGACCGAACATCAGTCAACTTGTTGAGGATCAGGAGAACAATCGAATCGGGGATCCTATCAAACTGATCAGGATAAAAGATCGGACTGGCAGCGTGGATTCTAGCTCTCGACTGCATCTTTGGGTGAACACAAAATGCAGAAAGAAAGACTAATCTATGGATAAATACCCAGACAAGTATGGCAGAACAGAACAAAAAATGTTCTTTCCTGACTCGGAATCGGAGACAAGCTGAAGAAACACTGAAATTGATTCCGAAGCTCAGAATTGAGGCAAAGCTCTGCGTTTACTCAACCAAAATAACCAAAGCCTTTGTAAAGCCGCAAAACTTGCCGCACCAATAGCCTGCAGAATGCAGATCCAAATCAAATTCAGCTAAATTGGACCAAAAAACTCAATTGGCTCAAATAACGAACACAAATTTTCCCATCCAAAGTCGTAATTCTTAAAATCACCCAACATATTCACTCATAACCAAATCATTCTAAGAAAGCCTAAAAAATTGTATAATCCAAAAATATAACCACATCCACATGCAAAATGCAACTTCAATTCCAACGACATCAGAACCCCACTAAAGCAACAAAAAAAAATTCAACAGAATTTCCCCACAAACTGTAAGATCCATAACAACTCCACACTCACAAGATTCCAAACAACTAAAAAATCTATCTTTAGAACACCAAAACACACCTAATTCATCTCCACACAAATTCTCCTAAAACCCACCTCCAAATCACCGAACCGACACGGAAAGTCCCAATCTTGGGGCGAAAAGGCGTCCCGGATTCGGTCTCCACCACCCAAACTCGGCGGAGAAGGGCCCAAGGTGGGATTTTGACGACGAGGAGGGGATAGGGAGGGGGTTTGGGGAAATGGGTCGTCGAGATGGGGAAGGGAAAGGGTGGATTTTGGGTGGATTTGGGAAGTGGAGAGTGGGGTGGGGTTAAATAGTTGGGAACAGCTTTGATGAAAGGTCCGTACGATGATGATTGATGGTGAAGATGAAGGTGATGATAACACTCCTTCTATTCTATTTCTAGCTCACACAACCCAAAATATCTCATTTTCACCTAAATATATAATTAATTAATTTAATTAATTAATAGTAGGAACTGCGAAGTGGTTGAAAAATTATAGCTCGATTTCATAATTTCCTTGAATTTTAGAGTGAAAATTTGAAAATTCATTCACACTGCAATTTTATAAGCATTTGCATGTCACAAACTTAGTTCCCAGATTATTATTTCTTTGGATGAATCAATTACCAATTATTTTATGTTTGAAGGCACTCTCGCTTCCAAGCTACTTCTGTAAACTAATCACACTATGTTACTTTGAAACATTGTGAGGACAAACAAAGATGTAATATAAGATCAGTCGGTTGTATAAGCTTAAGAATGATCCGACAAGTTCACAACAACTTGTGTTTTGTAAAGTAAGAATTGTAGTTATGTTCCAACTCTATTGTCTGATTGTGTACTAAGGAACATAATACATGCCACTTTAATTTTTATTTTTTGGTGTTTTTGGGTTTGTAACGTCTCCCGTCCCTCATCCCATGTCGAGCTTGAATATAGTTTGTCATATATAAGTCCATTGTTCCATAAGATCCTTACTGAATTTCACCACAAAAGCTTAAACATGTTAAATGTTGTAGTAGTAGACTCGTATCATTATATTCCACACTAAAAATTTCTTATTAACTGATGTAAAACTAAACTTTAAGATGTTACAACTATAAAAATGTCGAAATAAATAATGGGTGATTTCGTAAAATCGTGTTGGAGTTAATTTTAAGTAGATACTTTATGGTGATTTTTTTATTTTAATTTTGAAAATGTTGGTATAAACAAAAAAAATCAAACAATGAAACAAGAAGAGGATTCATCTTTTCAATTAGGAATTTTCTCTATTTGTGCAACTCTAATTTGAGACATTTAAGAACATATTATCGTACATAACAGAACTTAAAGAATTTTTTATTGAGCCCACAACTTATCATCTAATAAAGTATGATTTAAACTTGAGGTAAGGAGACTTACGCCCTCACCATATGGTCCACGATCCGACTATAATAATCTAATGAACATAAATACCCCCACTATTCCCTAACCTGTCTATAAGGTTGTCTACAAATGATCTCTCTCTTATTACCCATTTGTAATTGTTTGGAATTGCTACATGGTTTTTAGCATTTTAAATTATACTTAATTAGTACTTGTCTATATGATGATGATTAGATATGTGACCCTGTGTTTAACTTAATTAATATTGGAATTTGAAATTAACTATAAAATATAGAGCTTTTGCATTTATGCCCACAACATATGCCTTAAAATAGTTATACGCACTCCACCTTTTAGAATTGGCAGAAGACATCATATTATTTCCTTTCCTAAGAAACTGAAGATCTGTTATTCTTCGACACTAAACTCATCTCTCTTTCTTGTGAAGAACTGAACCCACCATTTTTTATGATATCTTGTTATAGTAAGTCAACAATCATTGGACTCATCACCAAACTAATTAACTTGGCTTGAACTTATTAGAATACATACTACTATATCAGACGATTAGTTTGGCTCTTTCTAATTTCTTTGTTTGAAATATTAAATGTGAGTTCAACCCGCCATTGATTATAAGGATTGCTGCTGAATGAATCTAATCCAACAATCGATTTAGTTTGAGACACAGTTTTTGGCTTCAGGTGCCTCAAAAGTAAAAGTGAAATCCCAGTCACTTCTTTGAACTTTTCGCAAACTAGCGTTTTAGGTGTAGTTTTAGTTTACCTACAATTCTAACGTCTACTGAAAACATGTCTTTAGGTTTTTTTATTCTCATGTAATATTAGTCCAACTCCAACCATCAAACTCATTTGAACGTATTCACTTGTAGTAATTGTACAAATTAACCAAACGACAGACCTCAAAATCTCCCGGGACGCAGCCGAGTTGGTTAGTTACGTGGGTTCACACACTTTAGGTCACAAAGATCGAATCCCAGCAAGACACTTTATTTAATGCTAATGCGTTCCGGTGAAAACGATGTTGGACCACCTCCAGTTTGGAACCGCAACCCGTCTATTCCAATTGAGGATGGGTGCAAAGAAATTCTGGGTCACAAGAAAAAGAAAAGACGGACCTCAAAAAGCTGGTGTCCTAAAATGGGCTTTGAGTCAGTTCTACTAGTGTTTACTATAAGTTCATTTATTTATGGTTTCCTGTAGTTAGGATGTGGGATTGGACACCATAACCTCGATACTTGCCCACAAATAGGAAGACGACAAACAAAGCACATGTTTAGTGGCACGTTTTATCTGGTTATCCATTTTAAGGAAATTGAAAAAAGGCAAAAAAAAGTCGAAATTTCAAATATCATCTCAAATGTACATAGGGTGAAATGTCTGATGTTTTATTTTTACAAGAGTGCGATTTTGAAGTTAGAAGGCGTATAAAGATCATCTTAGATTTGGAAAGTGTAAACAAACGGAACGCTAGTTAGTCGACATATTTCATAATCTAACTAAAGATGAAATGGGATGGATTCCAAAAGGTAAGTGAGAAAATGCAAAATGAAGAAAAGGAAAGAATATGATTTCTAATTCAATACCCATTGGTGAATTTCAAACTATTAAAATCACAAATCACACTTAGACAAAATAATTCGTATATCGATTACTGAATATAATTAGTTTGTAAGAAAATTTTAAAGAAGTGAAAATCCTACTTCTAAAATGAGTTCAAGATAATAAGATGCAAAATATATAAAATATAATAAACCTGAACCTTTAACCTAACTAATATATTTAAGACTAATCACAACCTTATGCTGACATTGAAAAACCTAAGTAAAAATTTATAATATCATGCAATTATTATATTTATTAGAG
This sequence comes from Triglochin maritima, assembly GCA_963682175.1. NCBI lineage: Eukaryota > Viridiplantae > Streptophyta > Magnoliopsida > Alismatales > Juncaginaceae > Triglochin > Triglochin maritima. The sequence goes on from OY821779.1 coordinate 39,435,747, forward strand.
TGTAATTTGTACCTTTTTGTTTATAAGTAGCGTAAGCCGTAAGTTGTAGCATTGAAATGACATCAACATGTTGTGGTGGGTTATTAGGTGGTGAATTTCCAAAGAGGCCAACAGTTTCTGGTAAAAAAACATAGAGCTTTTCACTAACTGTCCAACTCTAACCAGTTGAAAGTTGATTAGTGTTGTAATATCTTTCGGGAACTACTAAACGTCGCCCCAAAACTACTTAAATCGCCCCTTGAAATTACCAAATTGCCCTTAAGAAACTTAAAAAACAAATTTTTTAGGGGGAGGCGTCTGCCGGAGACGCCTCCCCATAGGAGGGAGGCGTCTGCCGGAGACGCCTCCCCATAGGGGGGAGGCGGCTGACACAGACGCCCGACCCTTGGGTCGGGCGTCTGTGGCGGACGTCGCCCCCCTATGGGGAGGCGTCTCCGGCAGACGCCTCCCTCCTATGGGGAGGCGTCTCCGGCAGACGCCTCCCCCTAAAAAAAAATTTTTTTTGGGGTTTTTTTTAATATTAATAGAAAATAGGGTTTACATTATCAAATTTAATATGTTTGTACATTATATAGTGTGAATTGATTATCAAAAAAATTAAAAGGTAGAATACTCATCATAAAAAAATAACAGTACGACAGAGAAACAAACACAAATACGAAAACAAACGTACGACAGATAAACAAATACAAGTACGAATAGTAAGTGTACGACAGAAACGAGAATACAATAATAAGAGTAAGATACTAATACTCTAACTACTTATCAACCTAATCATGGTCGGGGATGCCCAACTGAGAATGTCACGCCTGTATCAAGTGACCATCATCTACACAAGCAGCTCTGCTGTACTCGTCTGACATCTCGTCCTTCTTCGCCAGGATCGGCTACACAGCCCAAATCATCTTACCCATCCACTGTACATAACAACCCCATTAGTATACACTAAACATCACCCAAAAATTACTTAAATCGCCCCTGAAAATTACCATTTTAACCAAATTAAAAAAAAAAATAGGGGGAGGCGTCTAAGGCAGACGCCCCTCCATAGGGAGGAGGCGTCTGTCGTAGACGCCTCCCCATAGGGGGGAGGCGTCTCCGACAGACGCCTCCCCCCTATGGAGGGGCGTCTGCCTTAGACGCCCAGGTAAGTGGTTTTTTTTTTTTGAAAAAATATACATCGGGGGAACCGCTGGTTGCTTTTCTGGTCTCCGAGACATTCGAGATATTGTGCATGAGGTATAGGAAGAGAAAACGGTGGTAAAAAAGTGAAATTGTGACTTATATAAGCCTAAATAAGGTCAAGGGCAAAAAGGTAATTTGTTAGGGCGATTTAAGTAATTTTGGGGCGATGAATAGCAATTCAGTATCTTTCTGAATCTTCTGACCCGAAAGTGAAAAAGTAGAGTCCATTGAAATAGGAACATAATGGGGGGGGGGGGGGGAAGAAAATTAATGAGCTTGTTAATTAGGATTTCAAGTTTATTGGTTTTGACTTTCGAGTCATGCATGTAATACTTTCCACATTCCATGAATTATGTTTACATTTAAATGCTTTCATGGGGGAAAAATCCTCGTGTTTTGAAGATAAATAAAGTTTAGCTAGAAGACTATAATATGAGTTATTAACTTGTAACATGACTTTTTTTCTTCTAATACGACTAATTAACTTGTAATATGAAAGATTTTCCTGAAAAAGAGAAATGCCATCTTATACATATTAATACTCAAGGCATATATTTTTTGCTTTAAAAGTTTAAAGCAACAAAAAAATCTCAACTACGATCCGGACTATAATTACTTTTTTTAGGTAATGAACAACTTAAAAAGGCAATGCGCCCTATGTTTATTTTGTAATAATCTTACAATCCTAGCACATATACTGTGTTGGTTATACCTCCGGATAAAAATCAAAAGATCTTTTAATGTGATATTATAAGAAACTTTGATAAAAATAAATGAAACTAACCTATCGATAGAGAAAATTCAACTTTACTTCACGACATGATATAATATTACGACAATATACATCATATTACTAACTACCAATTTATAGTACTTTTGATATTTACATTTCACAGAGTCACTAAAATGTTAAAAACAAGATAAAATAAAAAGGCATTAACATTACCTAATAAACAATTATCAGATACATACTACTGACCACCAATTTATAGTACTTATGACATCTACGTTTCACATGACTCCTGAAATTTTAAAAACAAGATAAGATAAAAAGTAATCCAACATTACCTAATAAACAATAATCAGATATAGTGGTTTCGTATTACCTTGCGTGATTCCATACATACAATGCTACCTCACTTTTTTCCAGGAGAAATGTTCTCTTGATGGTACAGCTTGATGGGTCTATGCAATTGTTGGGGAACAATCTGGAAGACAACTTTACTAAAGAATCCATTAAGCTCAAAGCAGAGAGTAAAGGTAACATATTGTATCCAAGATTTGTCTCACTTTTGTTGGGCAACTTCTGAAGTGGTTCATGTGCTGTTAATTCTGCACATAATCAAACAAAAACTTGGTTCCAACCATTCTTGTTTATTCACACCTTCTCTTTTGCTTTTTTCATGCTCGTAGTTTGTGTGTACCCTCACATGAGTTGTGTCGAATCCAGACATAATCATGGATCCAACCCCATTACCATATTCACGTTCCCAAATATTTTAATTATTCAAACTTCACCACCTGGTTCGATAGTTGAACATGAGCCTACATGTTAGGGTTTAGCAGTTGCATATCAAACTTACTTGGATGGTTATTGCCATAGAGCCTATGTGTACAGTGCTTACGAGTTATAAGTCATACTTCAACATTACCTAATGACTATTATCGTGAACTCGGTACATCTAATCGGGATTTATACTTCTATCCTATCCTACTAAATAGTGTCATAAACCAGAGCCATATATATGAATATATATTTAACTACTCAATCATATTATACTCTCTTTCCCTTGCATCATCCAATAAAGTCATCACAAACCGTAACTAATTTGACTGCCCTTTGGATCGAGTGACCAAAGAATAATCTAAGTTGGTTACGCGTTACCTAAGTTATTGACAAACAAACATGAGTGAATTCTTAATACGCTAGGGATTAGAATTTGCTTTGGAAAATAAAAAAACAATGAAGATGGTAATTGAAAATACATTTAATATGAGGTTGGGGTTGGAATAGGATATCATCAGACGTAAAAATAGACACGCAAGACATGGTAACACGTAAACATTTACAAACAAGAAGACACATGAGAACTCCAATCATCTAACCAAACACTAAACAAGTTCACGTGTGGAGGGACCTCAACCTTGACTCCAAATTTATGATTATCGATGTGTTTAAGTCATAAATAAAGATCTAAATTTGAAATTTAAATTATATTAATCAACAAAGATAAAATAATGTCAACATGTTTTTGAGTAGTGATCTCTCCCCATCATATGTTCCGTTTGACGGTCATTAGAGCACTCTATTTTGACATTCACACGCTATACGTGGTTAAATCTACAACGTTGATAAAGTTCGTACTATTGAAACAAGAAAAATTGCAAGCCATGAAACATGTTGTCATTATGTTGCTAATAAAAATAACCAAACAGAAAATCACCCTAAATTTTCTCCCCATCATTCAAACATACTTAAAACCATGGCTACCTTAGTTGAGTGATCCGTTAATAAAATATCCGTGACTTGAGAAAGTCAAGATCAAAGATTCAATCCTAACAATCTCATTTGCATGTTTTTGATATTTTAGAATTAGGATTTTAATGAGACAGCAGGTATTAGAGTAGATGAAATAAAATAAAAATATAAAATTCAAGCATACTTAAAAATTGAACTTTAACATATATTTTCCCTCTCACAAACCCACACAGAAAACCAATGCAACATGCACATGAAAAAACACAAATCCAAATGTGCAAAACGACAAAGAAATTATCTGAAATCTAAACAAGTGTGTCAAGAAACAATACCTTCCCATGACTTGGAAGAAACGGAATAGCTCTCAGGGATCAAACTGGGACCCCTGAAGGGACTGCACGGTTGGCAATATTCTGGGGAGGTTCACCTGGAACATGAAAATCATGGATGCAGTTGGAATAATCCAACGACATGATAACATAACCAAAGCGTGTTAACTTAATCATAATCTATAGGCATGATCTAGAGAACAACTAAGATTGCATATTGTAACCTTAACCAACTGGGGCTAGAAATATGGAAAGTCAAACCTTAACCAACCTATTTTCAAACCCTTCATTCAATTACCGAAGCAATGTCGTTTTAAATAATTGAGATAAGCTGAATTGGTGATCTTGGCATAGCATTCTCAAATATAATGAGGCATCAACATCAACTCGAAACCTCAAAAGAGGCTCCCGCATTCTCAAATATAATCAGAATACAGTATAAAAATAATAATTTGAAAGAAGTATTACGAGAAATATCTTCACCAATCACCACATCAAATCTTGAAGTTTGGTTGGAACATCAGAGACCATTTTGGAAATTGCGAGTCGAATTGGACACTAAACTAAAACATTTTTACAAAAGACAGAGTGACCCTGTTTTTTGGCATTCCTCCCTCTGTTAAATGGAATATGGAAATCAAGTTATAACTACCAATAGTAATCCACCTTATGTTTAGCAATAAATTAGACAAAAATTTTGCAAATTGAAAACCTTGTTCCCATACCACAACCTAAGATCCAACACAATACAAGTGGACAAAAATGTTATAGTTTACAGATTAGACAGGGTATTCAGGATGAAATGTTCATATAAGCATAATTTTAGAATAAATCCACGAAAGAAATATATTTTTTATTTTCAAAACTATTCTTCTATACTTAAAACATTTTTGCCTTCTAATCATTTCCTCCCATTCCTCTCGTTCCAAAATGATTCTTTTATCCCTAACAACTGGCTTAAGACGTAAAAAGATTAACTATCCCAAAAGGAATGCAAAGGAAGACATACCTATGATAAACACGAAAGATCCAGTTATCCAAAAAGGCACCACCTGACACTGCATAATTGTCTGCTAATCGTCAATCAGCACCTAACCAAAACAACTAATCACAGACAAAAAGTGAAAGGAAAATTATATAGCAGCACATCCCAGCAGCCAAGAACACCCTCTTGGCACGATAATGGAGTAAGACTGCAATTCCAACATTAAATGTGGAAGAAGTATGAGCACAATATAATTTCAACTGAAGCGGAATAGAAATTATACAATCACAGAATCACATCACTGCTAACACTACTATTTTTCTATTTGACAGGCATGCAAAAAGAACAATCAGCTAGAAGTTGAGCAATAGAAACGAGTATTTGTTGCAAATTTATATGCTCTAACATGCACTCAACACACATTTACAGAACACAGTATATATATACAGATGATATTGCAAAAATGGCCATTCCATCGTTAGCATTCAGTTACAGACTGAATTCAGATCAAACAAAGAAGTGGCTTAAACACAATTATTCACAAGCTTCAACACAATACCCAGACAACTTTTGCTTCTATTGAAATGTGTTTTTGGATTTCAAATCTTCACCAACATCAAGTCTCTGAAGTTGTCCTGGTTGCCTTCAATGTTTTTGCTTCTCAGATGTAGGTTTGTTTGGGATAATGCAACCCACTTTTTTGTATTTCACCTTGAACTTGCACTGCCAATCATGTAGAACCTCAAGTTCTGCTTTACTGAGGCCTTCGGTATCTGCTGTAAGATCGTCCTCATCAAACGACATGAGAGCCAAGGCTCGACCAGCTTCCCTCCCAGCAAATAGAGAATTAGGTGCACCTGGTCCATATAACGTCCTATAACAAAAGATGTACATCCCAATGTCAAGCTAGAAGATACATTTTTTAGTATTTTTTATTGGTAAGAAGAAAACATTTTTAATATGCTGTCACAAGAAAATGCACATTGTGAACTGAAATCTCATAATTTCATCTTAGCATGAGTTTGTTTAAGATTATATTTGGTCTTGCTCAGGAGTATAATTATCAGGAGGGGTTTTTATCAACTTTCCACTATAGCTTTATTGATTGTGCTGTATTTGCGAGTAAATTTAAGCTTAGATTATAGAAAATGCTTGGTGTGTTTGGGTTTGGAACTTTGACTCCCAACTGCTATTTTAATCCATCCATGTAACAAAGCAACATTGTCATCTGGGTGTTGTTGGGTGCACAAGTGATTAAAGAGATACTTCTAACATTCCGCACTGCATGCTTCTTGTCTTGCCTTGATATCTCGCTCATAGAGACACATAGAGTTAAAGTAACAACCATAAAAGAATTCAACAAGTTAACAACGCTTAACATGTTTTTTTTTATGGAATGAATTACTATAAACACATTGTTATAACTTCAGCCATATCAGTTTCCAACTACATAACTCACTCAAAAGACAAGATGGTCTGAACATTTGACCATGAATTGATCTTCAAATATTCATACAAAAGAACATTTTGGGGAAGATTGAAACAAAGGCAACTAAATTATAAATGCATGCATAAAATTTGAAATATATACTATAATCAATTTTCTTGATATTCATATTGTAAGCGGATTGTGTACATTTTGAATACTTTAACAGTTGAAAACACCTCCGATTTGTACATGGAATAGGTTAGGCACCTAAGCAGTGAACCTTTATATTACCAAAACCCAAAGATGCATTATCCACGTTTAATATGTTGTATGTCTACGTTAGAAATTGCCACCCATATCATGCACATCACCAGATGCTTGTACAGTACAAGTCTTCTAAATGTTTGCACCGTTATGCTAAATGTCATCTCACATATAGCAAAAGCATACTAATACATCGTATACATACGATTGTACAAACTACAAATACATTATGTTTGACACAACCTTTATCACGGTACGCCAGTATTAGGAAGCCCAAGCCCCAATAATCCAACCCATTTATTACCCTTTGGATATGTTAGTATAGTTTCAAATCATACTTCATAGTTGGCAATTTCTACCTTATGTTTTAAGGCACGTCATCCTATACTTTTCACTCATATCTCTTCTAAGAATGGTTTAAAAAGTTTTTTGACAACTTAGCATCTAGTGGATCACTAGCCAAGTATAGTTTAAAAACACACTAGCAAATCCTACCTTGCAGAAAGAGGTGCAAATCCTCAAGTGATTGATTGACCTTGCAACAAACAGATACCAAATCAGTGAACCCTCCATACAAATAGGTCCATACCTGACTATTAGACCATATTTAGGCGTCATCTGGTGAAGAAGGTACGAGCCAAATCTGGTATAAAATTAAAATGTACAGAAATCTAGTCGGTCTACCACCTCAACAAAGCCTAAACACTTAAATGAGGAACAATGAATCCAACTTTATCCTAGAGTGTCAGACATTTTTGGCAATGTGAGATTGTCGATGATAGTAGATCCCACGACGATCCACACTACCAACACCAGGGACGGTGCTAGGTAGTGAGGAAGGGATCAGGCGACACCCTTGGATTTTTGATCCATTTCGATTTTGACTATTGAATTTTGATATTCGCATGTTTTGCGTAGAGCATTAGGTATTTTGACCCCCTTGGTTTTTTAACCCCTTCAGATTTCGACCCCTTGAATATTTTAAAATATCAATTATAAGATATGCATACGAGATTTTGTGAAATTAGTCTAATACAAGGATATCAATTAGGCATTTATGACCTTATGGGTAGTAAACACAATCAAGCTCTAATCATACCAAACAAATAAAGTTCTAATTATTTTTGGATAGTTCGACCTTACAAATTCCGACACCCTGACATGAATTCCCGGCACCGTCCTGACTCACAGCTCGCAAAACCCCACTGAACCCAACCACCACCCAAACCACACTTCCACTCACCAAAGTTCCACAATTCATCCATAAAAACCAAACCTTTACCGTGTCTCTATCGTGTTTGACCTTTGAATCCGCATCCAACCCGTTTAGTAACTACGTTACAACCTTAAACCCATTCATTGATCCTGTAATTTCCGTACCTTGTAATCGTGTTTCGTGTAAAATCCTAATCTCCCCGTACCTGGACGGCGAGACATCGAACACCTCCCCTTGGATGGCAATCAGAAGCGGCTTCCCGGCCTCCGACCCATCGAACCTCCTCAAGTCCCCCAAAGTCATGTCCCCGATGCCGTCCCCCTCCGGGCTCCTCTTCCGGGAGGAGAGGAGGAGGAGGACAGCGGTGACGAGGACGGCGGCGGCGGTGAAGAGGAGGGATACGGGGAGGGAGGAGAGGAAGGCGGAGATCGATGGCATGATTAGGGTTAGGGTTTGGGGGAGACGAGACCAGACTGGGTTGAAGCGTTGGAAGTTTCGTTCGGAGAAAAAGGGTTTTGAATTTCTTTTTTCTCTTCTTTGCAGCTCTAAAGTGTGGTTTGACGGAACGACGGCTAGGGGTGAGCTTCCGTCTGGAATCGGACCGGATCTAATCGAAGACCGAAATTTTCGAAAACTTGGAACGAAGACTGGACCGAATAAATTTGGTTCGGTCCGATTCGGTCCAAAACTCTAATTTAACTATTAAAATTTCGAATTTAGAGTGGATCTTCCCAAAGGATTTGACATTTTATAGGACTTAGAAATGCGTGGAAAAATAGGATTATATTGTCAAAACCGTGATTTTTATTGAATTTTATTTTTAGCTTACCGTAATTAGTTTGAGAGTAAATCTTTTGTTGTTGTTTTGTATATGAAATTAAAAAAAATTTATATTGGTTTGTTTTAAAACATGGTTTTGATCTTTTCGTCAATAAATATCTTGTATGATAAATATAGTTATTAAGTTATTTGTTGTGCTTATACGAAAATTCTAGCTTTACAACACTTTAATTTATTAGTTTCCTCAATGTGAACATATGGATTCTTTACCTGGTTCCCCTGGAATCAAGAATACTAAGGAAAACAAATGGGAAATCATCAAATCCCATCAGCAAATTGAACTTTCAAAATACTTTCTGATGATTCAAAATGCATAAGCCTTAGTTGTACTTGTAACTAAATTTGTACATGACACACACGGCACAAAATGATAATATATCATTAAACATGTGTTTTTTGTGATTGTTTGGATTAGTTATAATAATATATGAATAAATAACATGACACCATCACACATATATGGAAAACACATGATTTACATGAAATTAACCCATTAGCTTTTTTTGTGGTCTAATCAATTGTTTTACTTGAAAAGTTGTTTAAGACATATTATGGTACGAAACCCTAAGAGCATCTCTCACCGGGGCGTGCCCCCAACCCCCCGTGACCTGGGTTGTCCAGTTCGTCTCCCCCTCAAGGGGAGGATGACAATATTATTTCATTTTGTTTTGATTTTTTTTATTTTTTTGTAAAATGGATCCCGAAATGATGTGGAAGAGAGATATGTTGTGGTTAAGATGTGAATTGTGTAGGAAAAAGAAAAAAGTAAGTTGGGGAAGAGAAAACTGATGTGGAAAAGAAAAAAAATTGATTTGAAAGTGAGAAAGCTCGTGATCAGGTCGTCCGGGTCATGATTAATGATGAAGTAATATTTCATAATATCTGTTTAAAGTTATACCAATAAAGTGTGTATCTTTCGAAATATGGTATATCGTAAAATATGATTATTTGACATGAAAATAAGCTAGACAACCCGACATGATCAATTTAACATGTGTTTGTTTTCCACTTTTTTTGGCAACACCATAATTCTATCGTGTTACAGAAAAATTAGTATTTTTTAAGATATATGTCGGTAAATCAAATGATAAAATTTAAGATATACATACTTGACCAGGTTGACCTGCTGAAGCAATGCTCTGATCTAATTTGTGTCGTGTCGGGAAATTATTATTTTGGATAAAAAAATGAAAAAGAAAATTGAAGCACGTCCTATTGGTTTAGCGGATTCTACGGCTACTTCTCCTAGTCTCTCCTCTCTTTTTTTACACAATTAGAGACGTTGAGCAGTAAATACTCATAAGAAAAAACCAAAAAATGAAAAGAGAAAAAACCCAAAACTTGGAATTGACATTCCAGAATGGATCCTTCGAACTCTTCTTCTCTTGATCCTGGTATGCGCACTTGTGTTCTTGGTTTTGTTTTGTTTTTGATGTTTTTGGGAGTATTTGATTTTGGAGCTTAAAGTTATTTAATTCCTTATCTTGATCCATGAGATTAGTTCATCTTGGTTTCTTAGAGTTTTGCTTTGTGAAAAAGGATTTTTTTCCAATTTTTTTTTGGTTTGAGATGTGCAAACATGTTTGGTCTTGTCCTTTTATGTCATTTTGACCTAAATTGATGGGTTTTTTTGTGTTTTGTTGGTCAATTTTTTGGTTCGGAAAATTGTTGATTATGTATCTATTTGTCCCTCTTATGTCTTTGATTTAATTCAGCACTTGGTTGCAATCTTGATCTGCAATTTTCAATCCTCAAATAGACAATAATGATGATGTCAACATCATTTCTAGACAATAATGATGTTCAAGATTGCAACCAAGTGCTGAAAATCATTTCTAGACAATAATGATGTTCAAGAAATTTCCATGGATTTGAGATTTGATTCCCATTTTCTTGATTCACAGATTGATTGCAACCAACAACAGACAAATTAATGCTGTGATACATACAATTCATGAAAATGGGGACAAAGGGTCTGATTTGGGGTTTACTACTGATTACCTACAATTCAGCATGCAACCATCCATTGGTGGTAGCAATCGGAACATTGATGTTGATTTTATACAAAAACTATCCGTTGGTGTTTGGTTTTTTGGTTTCTTCGTCCCCCGTTATCGCCTTCGCGTTTCTCTTCCTCGGCATTATATTGAATTCTAGCCGACCGAATGAGAGTAAGGGTGTCGATGACCGGAGTTTCTCGATCGATACCATTTCAGATGGTGGATGTAAGGTTGGTGTAATTGGCAAGGCGGGTTTGGACGGTAATTCAGTTGGAAAGATGGAGGAAGTGATGCCAATTGTGGGTGAACTTCACCCGCTTTTGGACATTGATGCCCATAATTTGGAGAGTCCCAATTCCGATACGGACACGTCCCTCGGGTCTTCAAAGGAGGACGTTGAGGATAGCGAGGCGGAGAAAGACGAGGGAGTGCGAAAGGACGATGCTTCGGAAGTGGTTGTGAAGTGGACTGCAGATGACGAGAAGAATTTGAGAGATGTGGGTACGTCAGAATTAGAGAGGAACCAAAGGTTGGAGCATCTGATCGCGAAGCGGAAGGCAAGGATATTCCAGAGAGCCGAAACCGAGAAGAATTTCAATTTCCTGAGGGCCGAGAACGAGAGGAATTTGATCAATTTGAATTTCCTTAGAGCCGATGCCGAGAAGAATTTGAATTTGATCGATTTGGATAGTAGCAATGACCCACCATCAGTCGTGGAGGAGCTGTCGCGTCTGTTAGTCGTGATTCCGCGGAGAAACCCTTTCGACGAACCGGACGATTCACCCGACGACTTGCTTATTCAAGTCCCTGGTTCCGCTCCCTCGGTTCTTCTACCGAGACATACAAACCCGTTCGACCTCCCGTTTGATCATAATGTAAATGCGGGTGGAGAAGTCCCAGTAGACGAACAAAACCAACATCATCTTTTCCGACCTTATTTTGTACCCGAGAGGATCGATTCGGAGACTAGCAGATTGTTTCAGAGTCAATTCAGTGACTCTAAAGTGAGTTCAGCATTGGAGTCGGAGTCTGTTTGCTCTTCCGTTTCAACTTCTCGCGAAGATGAGACTAATAACAGTGAGTTTATTAGCACATCAGAAACAAACAATATCGGAGTTATTCGCATCCGATCTCATTTGAAGAGCCTAAGCGAAACCAATGTAAGTTCGCCCCGGACATACATGATCAAGAAAGAACTCGTCGAGGAAAGATACGACGACTCTAGCTCGTCCGCGTATAGTGAGGAGAGCCAGGAGGAGGAGGAGGACAGCAGTAGTAGCTCCTGCAGTTCACTTATCTCAGCTCTCGCTCGCACTGAAATAGCGAGAAAACCCGATGAGGTTGAGGTTCTTGGGGAAGGACAAGTCGTGGAGCCCGTTTACGATTCCAGCCCATCGGCTCTTGAGAATTCGATATCCGATCTCGCCTCGATTGAACATACATTGCTTTATTTGGACAAGGGAAGTGTGAAGTCCACCTCTTCTGACATGAAAGCAGCAGAGTTTACTGAATTAACCGAAAGTGTGGTTGTCGAAGCTAGCGATATGCCCGACAAAAGTGTCATGGATGGCGAAGAAACGTCTAAATCCAATGCCAATGGAAATAAAGTCAGGCCAGGTTTGGTTTTACCTCTGAACATGTTGGTGATAGGCAATGATCATACTCCTCGAGAGGATTTGATTCCTCCCCCTTCTCCACCATCTAATTTCGGTGTCGTGGAAAATCGGGTCAGCATATTGCCGTCGATTCCTGAGGAGATGTTGGATGAGTTAAAATACGAGGAGATCGATAATTCAGAGCTCACTCAACAGACTGAAATGCAATGCAGCACAAATGAAATTTACCCGATCGCATTGTCTGTTGAGACACAAACCTCCAATGTAAGACACAAATAGTTACCACATTTTCTAAGTGTGTTTGCTGATATTTAAAACTCGATTCAATTATATTCAGGAAATGACTAGAACCGTGGAAAACGCATCGAATGAGCTCGGTGACAAATCATTGGCTAACAATCCAAGCTCGAAGGCTACTGAATTGATCAAGACTTTGATCAAGAAGAATTCGAGGAAATTTGGCATAAGGACGAGTACTAGTTCAAGCTCAAGTTCTAGCGATTCTGACTAAAATCTGGTTTGTTTTGTAATTTTAGATATTTTTAGGTGGTTTTGAGTTTTGTTTCTGGTTATGATATTAGTTATCATTGGAGATGTAATGATTTTCTAGAAACAATATTGGTGATGTGTTTTTGTCTATTTAATATCTGGATATACTTTATCAAGTTAAACAATAATAATCTCTGTTGGTGTTTTCACTCTCTATGTTGGTATATTTCAGCTGTCATATTAGTCGATTTTATATTGTCCAATTACGGATTAATTGGAGCTTTCTTTTTTGTAAAAAAACTATTTTTTAGTTCATATATAGACATAATTAATCTACACATATAACCTTCCCCACACTAATTTGCTCCGAGCAAAGTTGCATGTTATAGTTGACCATCTGAGGTTCTTACATCTCAGCTAAAAGCTTGTTTCTGTTGTATTACTACACCATTCATTCAGTAGAGTAGTACTGACGCCTGAAGTGCTGATCCGTCGCTTTAAGAAATAAGCTATGCAAGACTTTCCTGTGCGAAGTTTTGGGTTCCTTCAGAAATTAAAAACAAAACTAAAATCAAATTCCATCACCATCAGTTGCCATCCCTCCGAATCGACTCTGTTTGGAATCTATAGTGAAAGATCTTCATCTGTTGAGTTCAAAAGTCAACATTCCGCATTGTGGATCACAAATTCACAATCAATGGTTAGAATCCACCACAGGCATTCCCAAATTCTCTTCATTGTAACACTTCACCCACCCAAGCTCCACCAGCTCCCTCGCTTCCTTCTCCCTACCGCCCTTTGCCAACTTATCCACCACCGCCTGCATCGCCTCAGCCCTAATCCTAAACCCCATCCTCATACTCTCCTTACACAACTCCCACGCCCTCTCAACCTCCCCACAGTGACAAAGCGCCGGTACCATCGCCTCGAAAGCACTCCAATTCGGCTTCCACCCCTTCCTCCGCATTTCCTCAAACACCTTCTTCGCCTTCCCCACCTCCCCAACCTCGCACCATCCGACCACCAACGCCGTATAACTAAACCCATCCGGCTCGAACCCAGCCTTCCCAATCTCCTTAAACACCCCGACCGCATCCTCCACCCTCCCCATCCTAACCAACCCCCTCATCCGCGCATTGAAACTCAACAAACTCTTCTCACTCATTCTCTCCCACACCCTCTCCGCATCCTCAAATTTCAAGTTGGCATAAAACCCATTAAGCAAAATATTATGAGTAATAGGAGTCGGAACAAAACCGTACTTCTTCATCATCACACAAAAACACTCCAAACCACCATCCAAATTCCCCGCTTTAAACAACGAATCGATAACCACATTAAAACAAGCCACCGACGGGACGGCGTCAGGCGGATGCCGGACCAACGCGTCGAAAGACAACGCGGACTCCCCGCAAGCGGAGAGCGCGCGGAGGAGAGCAAGGAGTGTGGAAGGGGAATGGCGGCAGCCGAGGAGGGGGAGGAGGGAGAAGGTTTGAAGGGCGTGGGAGGGGAGGGAGGCTTTGCCGTAGAGGAGGAGGAGGCCGGAGTAGAAGGAGGGGAGGGGAGGGGAAGGGGAGTGGACGAGGGAGGTGAGGAAGGTGGCGGTTGTGGAGCTCGGGAGGCGGCGGAAGGCGGCGGAGAGGACTGGGTGGGACGTGCGGACTAGGGAGGGGACGTGGGTTGTTAGGGTGGTTAGGAGTGGGAGGATGGCGGAGGGTGTGCGGCTTTTGTAGAGATCGCGGATTAGGGACGGGATAGCCGGTCGCCGGGACATCGCCGGCCGGCGAGTAGGTAGAGAAGTGTAATTCGTGATTTGTTAGTCTTGATTTGTTTTCATCCATTGGTCAATAAAATGACCTACTACAGTCGGCTGGTTACGTGAAAACTAATCGATTGACGTAAGTTTGAATATTAACAACGTGCTTAATTACATTTCGGTAAAAATAGTACGAGTGGATGTTGGGAAATTCTGGGTTATAAAAAAAATCTATAGTTAAGATTGTCAACATTGGTTCGAGTTCCAAATTCGTCTTGAAAAATGTTCAACTTTGGTTTAATTTTAAAATGAAAGATTTTAATGAAAAACAAAAAATTATTCCGACTTAGGTTCGATAACGAGTCACTTGAACTCCAAAAATTAAGACCAACTCAAAAGTTCGACTCGAATTTTTATTGTTTCATTTATAATTATTTTTTTAATATTTGGTAATAACATAAGTTAATATTTATGACTCAAAATTCGACTCGAAAAACGTTCAGCTCTGCTTTAACTTGAAAATGAAGAATTTTGATAAAAACAAAAATTCTTCTAATTTGGTTCGGTAACGAGCCGCTTAGAGCTCGAAAAACTTAAGGCACAACTCGAAAACTCAACTCAAATTTTTTATTGCTTCATTTATAATTATTTTTTGTATATAATAACACAAGTTAATATTTAGGGTTCGAAGTTTTACTCGACTTGACTCGTTTACACCGTTATTATACCTGTGGTAAAGAAAACATAAGTTAACATTGTAACAATAATAAAGGATTTTTTTTCAAAATAATCAATTTTTTTTTTTGTAAAAATATGTACTTCAGAAATTTATTTGGCAAAATATGCACATTAAAAACGACACCTGAGATGCCGTTTTTATTAAGTAAAACCGGCATCTCCAATGCCATTTTTTAGCCAAGTAAAAAACGGCATTGCTAATTTGGTTAAAAACGGCATCAGTAATTTGGTTAAAAACGGCATCACTAGTGTCGTTTTTATCCTATAAAAAACGGCATCCGAGATGCCGTTTTTAAGCTAGGGTTTAAGTCCTGGCCAGCCACTTAAACTTCATTCTTTCACTTCCAAAATTCTCCAACTCCCCATTAGTCTCTCTCTCCGACGACCAACAGTGTCGAGGTTAGGTTTTTTTTTTGTTTTTTTTGATTTTGACATGAAATACAATGCATGTATAGTTAATGTATTTATTTTTATGTTCATGTATGTGTGAAAGGTAGATTTTCTACACTCGAAGTAATGAGCTCCGGTACCGGATTGGTTATGGTTTTTTTCGATGGAATTCTTACATTCGTAGATGAGGTACCAGAATATGAAGGTGGTAACAGACGAATGCTTAATGTTAACACACATATGCGATATGATGATCTCTGTGAATCAGTTTGTCAAGTTTGTGGTTTCCAAGAAGGAGAGTTTGATCTAAAGTTAACATGCAAATGGCCACCGTATGAAAAGTATACATATGCTCAAGTTTTTGATGATCAGAGCACGGCTACAATGCTATCTCTATTTAACTACATGAATACAGTTGTATTGTTGAGAAACAACCCAAGCCCTATACTACTGTCCACCACAGTCGGTTGAATGAGGATTATCAACAAATGACACAAACATATAGCCAATATGAAGCAGGTCCTTCGGCAGTTCCTCAGTCATATTTTGGATCGTATGAGCGCACACCAATGAATATTGGTAATTATGAAGCAGACGTAGTTCAATCACATTCTCAAGGAAGACAGGTTGAAGATGCAGATAGTGATGAGACAGATGATGATGAGGCAGATGGTCAGATGGATGGTGATGAGATAAACATTGTTGATGTAGATTCAACCCCACTTCCGGAGCTGCAGAACATGTTTCATCATATGGCAGACGCTGTGAATCGAGAACCTGATAGCTACGTACATGAAGCCATCGTTAGTAATGAATTGCCACTATTACCCGTACTACCAGATTTGAGGCATTTGCCAGACATAGAGCCTGACGAGAACTGGATTGAAGATTCAGTGATTGGAAATGTTGATGAGCGTATTGCTGTGTACACTGAATACGATAACTTGGAAGATGGACGAAGTTATTGGTTGCATAAGATTTTCTCAACAAAAAAAGATTTGCTGCATCAATTGAAGGAATTGTCGCAAGTTAGGTCACAACAAGAAAACATGTAAAAAGGCAATTTAGTATGTTAATTTTGTGTTATTTATTTTAGCATTAATTTCCCTTGTACCCCATGTACGGAAAACAATATTAAATGTTAATCATCGCTACAATATGTTATCATAATACTAGTTTGTTGTGAATCTCAGGTTAAAAATTAATTTTGTGTTGTGAATCTCAGGTCGAAAACTAAAAAAACGAAAGCAAATGTCCTGGAATTCTGTCTGCTTTAAAAACGGCACTACTAGTGCCGTTTTTTCTTGAACAAAAACGGCACTAGTAGTGCCGTTTTAATAAACAAAAAACGGCACTGGTGGTGCCGTTTTTGTTCCAGTAAAAATGGCACTACGAGTGTCGTTTTTCAGCAGACAGAAAACAGGAAAAATCTGTTTTCTCATTCCATTCTCTTGGATTTTAAATCCAAGTCTTGTACACCTAAAGGGAAAAATCAACACGAAGAAATATGAAATTTCAAACAACTAAACCGTCAAATAAACTTGTTCATAATACATGACATATTGTTTAACAAATGAAATTGTTCTTAACCAAAATGTAGTTTAACGAAAATGTAGCTTAACCAAAATGTAATGACAACTAAGGTGGAGAAAAAACTTTAGTAGGAATTTTATTTCGTCTACCTCGTCGAGGGGCCTTCGAAGGGCGACGACGGTACACTTGAGTTATCACACCAGCATCGTCTTCAACAACCCCACCTCTTTCGACTTCAACACCTTGCAATCCTGAACCCTCGCCTACGTGAAATGAAGAAGGGCCGTGATAGACGGACGCGGGCGTCACGGACGCGCCTTACGTGGATTTGTACAGCTCAGATATTTTCTTTGAGTCAGCGTCCAGTCAGCGAAATTTCTCTTTGCGCGTTTTGGTCTTTTTAAAAACGCCGGTTCTGTAAGTTGAACGATTCATTTCCCAATACACAGATAAGACAGTGTGCAAACCCTAGGACATCGTGCAGTCTTATTATTCATGCAGAGTCCACACTTATCATAATAAAATATTTGTTTTTAAGTTTTACGTTGGATCAAATTAATTTATCTACCTTACTTTATGTGTGTGTGCAGTTTACATTATGTGTTTGTCCTGTTTACGTTATGTGTCTGTCCGGAATAAGTGTATTTGCAGTCCGGAATAAGTGTATTTGTTGTCTGGTTTAAGAATAAAGTGTGTCCAGAAACGGAACATAAAGTTTGTCCGGAATAAGTGTATTTGCTGTCCAGAATAAGTGTATTTGCTGTCCGGAATAAGTGTATTTGTTGTCCGGTTTAAGAATAAAGTGTGTCCATAA
Source organism: Triglochin maritima (assembly GCA_963682175.1). Lineage (NCBI taxonomy): Eukaryota > Viridiplantae > Streptophyta > Magnoliopsida > Alismatales > Juncaginaceae > Triglochin > Triglochin maritima. Next base: position 39,453,810 of record OY821779.1, read on the forward strand.
ACGGAACATAAAGTTTGTCCGGAATAAGTGTATTTGCTGTCCGTAATAAGTGTATTTGAAGTCCGGAATAAGTGTATTTGTTGTCCGATTTAAGAATAAAGTGTGTCCAGAAACGGAACATAAAGTTTGTCCGCAATAAGTGTATTTGTTGTCCGGAATAAGTGTATTTGCAGTCCGGAATTAGTGTATTTGTTGTCCGGAATAAGTGTATTTGTTGTCCGGTTTAAGAATAAAGTGTGTCCAGAAACGGAACATAAAGTTTGTCCGGAATAAGTGTATTTGCTGTCCGGAATAAGTGTATTTGCTGTCCGGAATAAGTGTAGTTCATGTCCGGTTTAGGAAGAAAGTTTGTCTTGTTTATGTAGAAAGTTTGTCATGTTTTGTCCTGTTTATGTAGAAAGTTTGTCCTGTTTTGTCATGTTTATGTAGAAAGTTTGTCATGTTTTGTCATGTTTATGTAGAAAGTTTGTCCTGTTTACGTAGAAAGTTTGTCCTGTTTTGTCCTGTTTATGTAGAAAGTTTGTCCTGTTTATGTAGAAAGGTTGTCCTGTTTTGTGATGTTTATGTAGAAAGTTTGTCCTGTTTATGTAGAAAGTTTGTCTTGTTTATGTAGAATGTTTGTCCAGTTTATGTAGAAAGTTTGTACTGTTTATGTACAAAGTTTGTCCTGTTTATGTTGAAAGTTTGTCATGTTTATGTAGAATGTTTGTCCAGTTTATGTAGAAAGTTTGTCATGTTTATGTAGATACAATGAGAGCACAATGAGATATTGATGGTACATATTATTGATGATAACTATTACACAATAAGATACAATGACAGCACAAAGACAAACAAACAATACAAGCACAAACACAAACACACAAAAATTACAAAAATAATATATCTTCTCCCAGTAAATCACACACAAACAAACAATACAAACACACACAAATTACAAAGATAATATATATTTTCCTAGTAAATCGGAAAGAAGATGTAAGACTTAAACATGATCGTCTCATTCGCGCTGCTTACGTTGTGAAGAACCTTGGGAGTCGACATCAGACGCTTCTTCGACGTAATATCTTACTCGAAATGGTGATTTATTACGGAGAGATGTACGACATAAACCGAACAGACGTAAGTCTTCACCACGGAGCGTTGTACCTCTCTCCGGAATAAATCACCATTTCGAGCAAGATATTATTTCGAAGAAGTGTCTGATGCCGACTCTCAGGGTTCTTCACAACGTAAGCAGCGTGAATGGGACTATCGATGACACTCTTTCTTTCTTCTTCCTTCTTTTTCTGTCATGGGCACTCCAACAATGCAGCAAAGATGTTGTGGTGCGAAGTCTTCACCACCAGATCGTCACATTCATGATGCTAACGCTGACAAGAACATCGGGAAGTATTCGCACTGTCTCATTCACGCTGCTTACGTTGTGAAGAATCCTGGGAGTCGGCATCAGACGCTTCTTCGACATAATATCTTGCTAGAAATGATGATTTATTCTGGAGAGAAAGAATGAAGAAGAAAGAAAGAGTGTCATCATATTTGTATTTGGGTGGAGAGAGAGAACGTGCTGAGTTGAAACGCATTTAATGTGATTTGAGTGGACATCAGGAAGAAAAAACAAAAAAACATTCATGCTTTGGCCACTAAGGGCTGACATGGATGTCCACGTAGAGCGCGTCCGTGACGCGCTGCGTTCATAAAACATTTTCCAATGAAGAACCCTCACCTTGAAAGAACATAGTACCGCGCGATTCTTGAGTCAGAATCCCTCCATCGTTGGCAGACACTCCGGTGAAAATGAAATTGTCCTCCTCGTCAAGTGACACACCTATTTCTGGGAGATTTTCTTCAGAATCTGTACGATGTGGTTGATGGTAAACATCTTCATCTTCTGACAGTTTCAATGACGGATCTACACTCTTAAAGCACGTCATCATTTCCTTAATCTTTTTCTTTAATTTCGCCGTTAATGACTGAGTGGGCCTATGTGAAGCATGCATCCCTTCAAGATGATGAATATCTTCATGTAAACTGTGTAACCCATGAAGCTGCCATAAAAACACATTTACGATTACAAAATGCAAATTAAAACCTTAATCAATATTATAATTTTCTGATCATTTCTTACCAAGTATCGATCTCTAGCAGCTGGAGGCCTATAATTCGGTAATTCAGCATCGTCAACTCTTCGGGTCAACCATCGAATCGTAATCTGCCAGTACCACTCCATGTAAATTCGTCTACAAGCAGCAAAATCTTCTGAGAGTGATGGTGCCTCGAACTGCACAAAATCTCGTCAACGTGACCAGGCTTGAATGTATAACTGTTGCTCTTGCAACCAGTTTACTCTTGGTTTCCCCTGAGCCTTCTTCATCTTGCACATCTCCATTATTTCTGGAATATGTTGCCGCAATCCAAACTGACGCATCACCCTGTCTGGCACGTGCATTGCGGCAACTCCGAAACAAACAATCCATGTTCTGCTCATCCAAACCTCATGTCCTTGGCGGCAATCAACAGGTAACGCCATCAGATCTACTTCTTCGTATGTGTTCCAACAAACTTGACTTTCATCTTGAACGTCAAACTCATTTCTGTAAAATTCAATCTGAGCCGTCTTGACATTGTTCGCCCACGACCTAGGAGTCCGCCATCGTGAACCTAAAGGACACAATGGAAGTTGCACACCGGGAATTCTAGATGGTCGTCCGACATGAAGATGTTCCCAACACCATATACGTAACAATGTAAGGAAATCAGCTAATTGTTTCCCTTTTTTCAGACATGCCTGATCCAAATATTGATACAAAACAGTTAAGGATGTAGCTCCCCAACTGTAGTTTCCACATTCAAATATGTTTTCCAGCAACAATAAATATCTCAGGTGGACTTTGTTTCCACTCTTATCACCCACTATCCCGGATCCTAACTGAAACAAAATGTACGCTCTCGTGTGCTGCATAACCTGCTCATCTGTTGCATCTTGCTCAACAACCTGAAAATTTTGCTGCAACCACTGCAATGACACGTATCCACCTTTCACTGCAGTTGTCGCTTCTTCTTCTTCAGCACCCAACATATTCATGCAAACCTGAGTCCAATCGTGATCTAATGTTGCACACACTGCCAAACCGTCAACACGAAGACCACTAAGCATAGCTACGTCTTGTAACGTGATGGTCATCTCCCCGTGTCTAAAATGGAAGGTGTGTGTCTCAGGCCTCCACCTCTCCACAACAGTACGAATCAGATTCCAATCCAGTTGCAGTCGTTGCAATCGAGACACAGTGCCAAATCCCGCAATCTCTAACAAATCTCACATCCTTTCATCTTGCACATTCCACGTGTTGAACTGAGTGGCGTGCTCGACGCATTTAATATCCGTCAAAGGCTCCTGGAAATTAAATTTAATTATTTTACGTCAAATAAAAACCAATACCGATACACAAAAATTTAAATTTAAATTTCATAACACTTACATTTTCCAGAATCGAAGATGATCTATGATCTTTCTGTAGTACTAACACTGAAGGGTCAACAGGATCGTGACAATCATGTGAAGTCGACATTTGGGAAACTGTAAAACATAATTAACAAAAAATAATATTACATACTATTCAGTTCAAATAATACAATCTAAACAGATTCAATACATTATCCACAATAAATCTAATTTCAACAACTACAACATTGATTATTCAATTTAATTTGTTTAACACAAATCTAAACAATGTAAATTTATTATATTTGGACTTTTGAGATTAATTGATCTATTAATCAAATCATAAAATCCGCACAAGATTATTAATCATAACAATATAACATCATCTACACAAGATTAATTAAACAAAGTATGGTAAACTCATCAACCAAATATCAATCAATCGAATCCATTTTAAATCAAACAATCCACACACATCCTAACCAAACCAATCGAATGTACATAAATACAAACTAATAAGGCAAAATCTTAACAAAAAATGATGTAAAAATACCTGAAATCGCAGGAGAGAGGGAGAGGAAGAAACACCAAAAAATTTGGGAAGATTGGAGAAAAGGGGGCCTTAGTGCCGTTTTTAACCCTAGGCTAAAAACGGCATCTCGGATGCCGTTTTTATATAGGGTAAAAACGACACCCGTAGTGCCGTTTTCTAAGCAAGTAAAAAATGGCACTACTGGTACCGTTTTTCACCTCGTGTAACAAACGGCACTAGTAGTGCCGTTTTTGTTACTTGGTTAAAAATCGGCATTCGAGATACCGTTTTTCAATGTGCATATTTTGCCAAATAAGTTTCTGAAGTGCATATTTTTACAATTTTTTTATTTTTATTTTTTATTTTGAAATTTTTTCCAATAATAAATCTGTATAATTGAAAACATTTGTGGACTAATCTGTAATGAAGGTGGATGAAGGGAAGAATTTGAAAAGAAAGTACAGTTTGATGCTATTAACGTTGGGGATCTCTCTTGTTAGCCAAGACATTGTCATCAAATCATAGATAAAGGTTTAGAGCACCCTTAACGGGAGGGGTGCACCCGGATATGGTTGTAAACGAGCCGGTTTCAAGCGAGCGAAGCTGGCTCGTGGCTCGCTCGTTTAATTTCGGATCGGCTCGTGACTCGGTTCGAGCGGAAAAATTGCGCTTGCGCTCGACTCGTTTCAAGCTCACGAGCCACTCGGCTCAACTCGTACGCTCGTGAGTCTGTTTGGCTCGTTGACTCGTTTCATTAATTTCTAGCTCACATGAGCCATCATAATATCATGACTTTCCACTGATCCTGTTATGTCCCTAAACCGGATTAGGATTGGATTAGGGTTAAGTGAGGTTTGACTTGGAGGAGAGAGGGAGGTATGGTGAGTGGTGAGGTGAAGTGATGGAGGTAAGGTGGGGTGTAAGGGAAGTATGGTGGGGAGTGCTTGGGGTGTAGGGTTTTTAGGTTTTTAAACCAACCAACACCATCTCCTTTCCTTTCCTTTCCTTTCCTTCATCCTCACCAAGCACCCATCTTCTTCCTCAGTGGCTCGAGCTCAGGCGGAGGAGGTTGCATTGGCGTGAGGCTTGCGGAGGTTGACGCGCGAGGAGGATCACCGGAGGCAACGGAGGCGCGAGCGAGGCTCCGGCGGGTTCGTTGCGTTTTCGAGGTATGCCACTCATTAGTGTGATTTTGTTGCTCACCCTAGTGGGAGGGTGTTGTTGGTCGGTCGGGGGAGGTTGAGGACCTCTCCGGCGACGTTCTTCGTAAAATCCTCGGCTGGCGCGAGGTTGAAGACGACCAACGGTCGACCGGGTCCTTCGGGCGGTCGACCGTTTTAGCACTGTTTGCGCGATTTTAACCTTCACCGGTCGAACGATGCCTTGTGGCGGTCGACCGGTAGTGCATATTGCTGGTGAATTGGGATTTTCTGCATGTTTTCGGTCGACCGGTTCCTTGGGTCGTTCGACCGGAACTTAAGTTATTTGGATTATTATGCATGCTTGTTCGACCGTTGCTTGTGTTCGGTCGACCGTTATATGACGTAGAAATGTAGGTTGACCCTAACTGTTATCGGTCGACCGAGACCCCTGAGTCGGTCGACCGATGGATTAAAATGTTGTAAATGATGTACTGTTAGTTTTCGGTCGACCGGGACCCTTGAGTCGGTCGACTGATAGAACTGAATTTAGCGTTGACCAGACTCCGGATTTTGACCTCGTTCGGTCGACCGGTTTTAGACTTTTGTTCGACCGTTTGGGAATTAGTGTTGCGCAGTGAGTTCTACCGATTCAGACTTTCGGTCGACCGAATTCCTCGTGAAAACGGTCGACCGGTTAGACTATTTCGGTCGACCGAATCTGCTCAGAACTGAATTCCTGGGTCCCGTTGTGAATGCAAACTCTGTCCACGGAAACCCGTGTCCTCGCCTTGTACGTGAGCCGGGAGGTGACGGTGGGTGCGCTTGCGTGCCTGCCCAGGGACCGCCGGGTGGAAGGGTGTGGGTATTCGGGATGCGTCTCCTCCAGGTATGGAGTGAGACTTATGAGATGTGATTGATTAGACTCATTGTAGCGTAGCAGGCCTGAGGGATCGCGGATCCCAATGTATGATGATGTTGTGCGGGCACGCAACTGGCGTTTGGTGAGGTGACTACCGGCCTTCGGGCTACGGAGGTCGCTGCCCTGCTTTTATAGCGGCGCAGTTGGTGTTCGCGGCTCGTGGAGCCCGTTGACCCTGGCAGACTTCGGTCTGGACCCGTCCGATGCTGTGCCGGACGTATTGTTGGACCACCGATGCTGTGCCGGTGATGCCGCCGAGGTTGTGCCGGCGATGATGATTGTTGGACCACCGATGCTGTGCCGGTGATGCCGCCGAGGCTGTGCCGGCGATGATGATTGTTGGGCCGAGGCTGTGCCGGCTATGTTGTTCTCCTCGGCTGGGCACCTACCTAGATGATGTTGTTATACCTTCCGGGCGACGGCCCCGTTGGTCCCTGTGGCCCCGACCACTGAGATTTACAGATCTGTTTCTATCGGCGCGTAGACGTGACAGAGGCTCCCTGCCGAACCCTTGAGTAGTGTAGCCGCGTGTGGGGGGTGCGATGTCGCGGGCTGCTAGACTGCATGTGCCTGCAGTAGGTCTCTTCGGGAGACCCGATGATTGATTGTCGGACTGATGTCCTGTTTTACCCTTCGGGGGAACTGTTTTCCATTCTGTCGATGCCATGACATGCTACTAGTATGATAGGTTCATTGTGTAATGCATGCATATAGGTGAGTTGGCATACGGGGTTTCCTTCTGGAAACTCAGGCATTGTTGTTGCATCTTTTTCAGGACCGCAGTAGGTCTGGGTGGGTGGTGACCGAGGACGGAGCGCTTTGGAGTCGGATCCTCTTCGGCAGTTGCTTGACCGTACGACTACATGTATTCTATTTCATTGTATCAGTATTGTAGTTGTACTTCTTTTGGAAAACTCCTTGTATTTTGGGTGCACCTGGATTTATATATTTATATATTAGTGACGTTCCCGCTTGAGTTGTCTGTTACGTTGGTTATTTTGAAATTTTAAATCTTCTGCTGTTTCGGGACGTTACAGATCCGGTTGTTGAAAATCACAACATTATGACTTTAGTAAGTGCCTTGCAAACATAGCAACAACATTGATGTAATACTATAACAAATCATCTCTAATATCTCACCAACTCAAATTTCCCCGGTAGAAAAAAAAAATCTAAATAACAATGTAAATGGTAAATGAGTATTTGGATAATTGGATTTTGTAAATGGTAATGGGTAAATGGATATATGTATATTTGGAGTGTACATGTCGTGTATGTATATGGATATATGCTCGTATGCGTATTTACGAGCAACCGAGTCGAGCGAGTGAGCGAGCAGGGTTTCGCTCAGCTCATTTATTTTCCCAAGTGGATTTTTTTGGCTCGTGCTCGACTCATTAACAATCGAGTCAAGCTGTTGAGCGAACAAAATCGAGCGAGTCACGAGCGAGTTAGTGAGCAGAAGCTTACAGCCCCCCCCCCCCCCCCCCCCCCCAAATTGGCCCGATTTTATTTTTTAGTTATTTTTGTTTAGGGTTAAAAATGTTTATAAATTCATTTTAGATTTGTTTTAAATTGTTTTTTCAAAAATAAAACACCGAAAATGTGTTTTGATTTTGTAGAAATTTTTGTGAATTTTTTAATATATTTTACCTATGATTGATCTTCAAATGACGTGAATGAGAGATAATGTAGGGTGAGTATGGTACCTTGGGCGTGATTAAAAAGTTTTTTTTGGGTGGATTGGGTGAGCTGACGTGACAAAGAGAGAAGCTGACGAGACAAAAAGAATGAGCATGGCGGTGGGAGTAGCCTGCATTGTTATTTATGGTCCTAGAGGTTCAAACATTTAAGTCGAACATGTCTAAAAAATTCCCACAAACCTTACATAATAGAGGAATTGAAATCACAACTCTAGATTACGAAAAGAAGAGAACATGCTGTACCAAATAACATAAACCCAAAAACTTGCACCACTTGTTTTATCTTTTAGACTCAAAGGGAACATGTATAAAGTGTATTCTACATAACTATTCATGAATAGCAATTCATTAGCAAGTTCCAAATGTAGCCATTTACGCATTTTGTATTGAGAGTTTGAAACCAATGCCACCGATCATAAATCATCTCAAGTCTTTGGGTTCCCCAAGGAAGTCTTTGAGATAAAATGATTTTGTAAATGTCGTGGAGAAGATAACATGCTGAAAGTTATATTATTTTATCCAAAAAAAAATCAATTCTCTTATCTAACAGAATAAATTATTTACAACTAAATATTAAATAAAAACTAAAACTACTTAAAACCACAGAAGAGTGGGGTGGTCAAGTTCATAGGGTGTACACTCACTTTTATAGGTCGATCCAGTAAAAAAAATAAAAACAAAATAAATAAAATAATAGAAAATATATTTAAAAAACAGAATAAAAATGGTTTTAAGAAAACAAAACAAAAAACCAAAACTAATTAAACCAAAAATAAAATAAAAAATGATTTAATTAGTTTTGGTTTTTCTGTTTTGATTTTTTATATTATTTGTAATCTGTTTCTTTTTTTTCAAAGTATGTTTTTTAATTTTTTTTAATTTTTTTTCTTCCAGTATGGACCTTCAAATGACGTGGAGAAAAGAGCACGTTGAAAAGATAGACATTTTTATCCAATAAAAATCAATTCTCTTATGCAACATAATAAATTATTTACAACTAAATTTTAAACAAAAACCAAAACCACTTAAAACAAAAAAATGAGTGGGGTTGTTAAGTCTGTGGGGGTGTACACTTATTTTTGATCAGCAAAAAATTAAAAACAAAATAAAAAAACTTAAAAATAAAAACAAGGAAATATATTTTTAAAAAAGGAGATTTAAAAATAGATTAAAAGTGATTTAAAAAAAACAAAAAACCAAACCTAATTAAATCATTTTTTATTTTAGTTTTGGTTTAATTACTTTTGGTTTTTTGTTTTGTTTTTTTAATCATTTTTAATATGTTTTTTAATTGTTCTCTTTTTGAAAATATGTTTTGTAATTATTTTTATTTTTATTTTAAATTAATTTTGTGTTAAAAGTTTTCCTAGATCGACCTCCAAAAATGAGTGTAATGAGGATACACCCGACGAACATGACAACCCCACCCTTTTTTGTTTTAAGTTGTTGTAATTTTTATTTAATATTTAGTTGTAAATAATTTATTATGTTGACAAGAGAATTTGTTTTTCATTGGATAAAATAACATAATTTTTCAACACGTTTTCTTCTCCACGTCATTTTTACGTCGATCGTGGGAAAAAATTATTTTTTTAAAAAATAAAAACAATTGGAAAATATATTATGAAAAAGAGAGATTACAAATAATTTTTAAAAAATAAAAATAAAAAATAATTTTTTTTCAAGGCTCCGATGTGGCAGGCCCGAGCCGTGCTCACCACTCGTGTCTGGCAGGCTCGGGCCTGCCAAGCTCGAGTGCACTATATGTCGAAATCCTATTTTTTCCAAAAAAATTAATTTCATAATTTTTTTTATTAATTAAAAAAATCGGCAGTCATTTCCATATATCTAGAACCATAGTAATGATTTAATTAAGGAGAAATATCTCTATGAAGTACATCTTCATGGGATTTCAACCATAATAGCATGCATGCTTTTGAATTAGCGTGACTTTCCGTTTTTTTCCCCTAACTTTCGACAGAGACACCCAGGATATTAGTCTCGGGTAGAGAGGGGAATTTCTCTTGTGACAGAACCTAATTATAAAGGATTGTGTTTGTACTAACTGATTCTTTGGTCATTCTCACCACATGAGAGAAGATGACTTATGAAATTAAATTGAACAAGAATAAAAGGTTTATAAAAAAATCAACAAATTTGAATCATGTAGCCATCACATAAGACCAAACTTGGGATTCGGGCCAGCACGACAAGCCAGGCAGTTCGTGCCGGGCCGAGCCGAGCACAACCCGTTTTGAAGAATATTAACAAAAAGACCACGAGCCCAGGCCGTCGTGGCACGAAAAGGTTGGTCGGTCCGACGAGCTAGTGCCGGTAAGTCCACGTTTAGAACCAAAAAACAGTGAAGAAAAAATAACACAAGTACATTTTCTACAAGGACTTCAATTTTTTAAAAGACATTTATTTGTAAAATTTTAGTGTATCAGATTTGACTGATATATCAGTTACGTATTTACGTTCCACACCCAAAAATGAAAATGGAAAAATAAAAATAAAACACTAATTTATTTCGTGCTGAAATTACGAGCAAAGAATGAACTTCACTAACAAACATGTACGCGTATGTAATGTTTCAATACTAAACATATTATTTTATAAAATCGAGGGCATTATTTGACCCCTCTTAAAAATTTTAGGAAAAACCAGATTTCGACATCTAGTCTGCTCGAGCCTGGCCGGCCCCATTGGTGAGAACGGCTCGGGCCTGCTACACCCGAGCGGTGAGCACGGGTCGGGACGGGCAGCCCGAGCCGTGATTTTTTTATTTTATTTTTTCTTTTTATTTTGATTTTTTTTTTAAATTATTTGTAATATGTTTTTTTTAAATTTTTTTCTTCAAATTATGTTTTCTAATTTTTTTTATTTTTTTCAATATGAACCTCCAAATGACGTAGAGAAGAGCCTGTGTTGAAAAGTTAGATTATTTTATCTAATAAATAATCAAATTCTCTTATCCAACATAATAAATTATTTACAACTAAATATTAAACAAAAAGTAAAACTACTTAAAACAAAAAAGGGTGTGTTCGTCGAGTCTTTGGGGGTGTACACTCATTTTTGGAGGTTGATTCACGAAAAAATTAAAAACAAAATTAATTTTTTTTAAAATAAAAACAATTAGAAAACATATTTTAAAAAAGAGAAGGTTTAAAAAACATTTTAAAATGATTTAAAGAAACAAAAAAAAACTAAAAGTAATTAAACCGAAACTAAAATAAAAAATGATTTAATTAGTTTTGGTTTTTGTTTTGTTTTTTTTAAATATTTTTAATACGTTTTTAAAGGATTTTTTTTCAAAATAATCATTTTTTTTGTAAAAATATGCACTTCAGAAACTTATTTGCAAAATATGCACATTAAAAAACGACACCTAAATACCATTTTTATTAAGTTAAAACGACACATTCAGTGCCGTTTTTCACTTGGTTAAAACATCACTAATGATGTCGTTTTTACCCTATATAAAAACGACATCTGAGAAGTCGTTTTTAACCTAAGGTTAAAAACGACACCAAGAACCCCTTTTCTCCAATCTTCCCAAACAGTTTTGTGTTTTTTCCTCTCTCTTTCTCCTGCGATTTCAGGTATTTTTAGATCATTTTTTGTTAAGATTTTTCCTTATTAGTTTGTATTTATGTACATTTGATTGGTTTGGTTAGGATGTGTGCGGATTGTTTGATTTGAATTGGATTCGATTGATTGATATTTGGTTGATGAGTTTACCCTACTTTGTTTAATTAATCTTGTGTGGATGATGTTATATTGTTATGATTATTAATCTTGTACGGATTTGATGATTTAATTAACGGATCAATTAATCTCAGAAGTTCAAAATTAAAAAAATTTACATTGTTTGGAGAGTTTCGCATTGTGTGGATTTGTGTTAAACCAATTAAATTGAATGATCAATGTTGTAGTTGTTGAAATTAGATTGATTGTGGATAATGTATTGAATTTGTTTGGATTGTATTATTTGAACTGAATAATATTTTTTTTTTTTTGTTAATTATGTTTTACAGTTTCGAAAATGTCGACTTCACATGATTGTCACGGTCATGTTGACCCTTCAGTGTTAGTACTACAGAAAGATCATAGATCATCTTCAATTCTTGAAAATGTAAGTGTTATGATTTTTAAATTTTAAATTTTGTGTATCGGTATTGGGTTTTTTTTGACTTAAAATAATTAAATTTATTTTTCAAGAGCCTTTGACGGATATTAAATGCGTCGAGCACGTCATTCAGTTCAACACGTGGAATGTGCAAGATGAAAGGACGTGAGATTTGTTAGAGATTGCGGGATTTGACACTGTGTCTCGATTGCAACGACTACAACTGGATTGGAATCTGATTCGTGCTGTTGTGGAGAGGTGGAGGGCTGAGACACACACCTTCCATTTTAGACACGGGGAGATGACAATCACGTTACAAGACGTAGCTATGCTTAGTGGTCTTCGTGTTGACGGTTTGGCAGTGTGTGCAACATTAGATCACGATTAGACTCAGGTTTGCATGAATATGTTGGGTGTTGAAGAAGCAAGAACTGCAGTGAAAGGTGGATACGTGTCATTGCAGTGGTTGCAGCAAAATTTTCAGGTTGTTGAGCAAGATGCAACAGATGAGCAGGTTATGCAGCACACGAGAGCGTACATTTTGTTTCAGTTAGGATCCGGGATAGTGGGCGATAAGAGTGGAAACAAAGTCCACCTGAGATATTTATTGTTGCTGGAAAACATATTTGAATGTGGAAACTACAGTTGGGGAGCTGCATCCTTAGCTGTTTTGTATCAATATTTGGATCAGGCATGTCTGAAAAAAGGGAAACAATTAGCTGGTTTCCTTACATTGTTACGTATATGGTATTGGGAACATCTTCATGTCGGACGACCATCTAGAATTCCCGGTGTGCAACTTCCATTGTGTCCTTTAGGTTCACGTTGGCGGACTTCTAGGTCGTGGGCGAACAATGTGAAGACGGCTCAGATTAAATTTTACAGAAATGAGTTTGACGTTCAAGACGAAAGTCAAGTTTGTTGGAACCCATATGAAGAAGTAGATCTGATGGCGTTACCTGCTGATTGCTGCCAAGGACATGAGGTTTGGATGAGCAAAACATGGATTGTTTGTTTCGGAGTTGCCGCAATGCATGTTCCAGACAGGGTGATGCGTCAGTTTGGATTGCGGCAACATATTCCAGAAATAATGGAGATTTGCAAGATGAAGAAGGCTCACGGGAAGCCCAGAGTAAACTGGTTGCAAGAGCAACACTTATACATTCAAGCATGGTCACATCGGCAAGATTTTGTGCAGTTCGAGGAACCATCACTCTCGTAAGATTTTGTTGCTTGTAGACGAATTTACATGGAGTGGTATTGGTAGATTACGATTCGATGGTTGACTCAAAGAGTTAACGATGCTAAATTACAGAATTATAGGCCTCCAGCTGCTAGAGATCGATACTTGGTAAGAAATGATCAGAAAATTATAATTTTGATTAAGGTTTAAATTTGCATTTTCTAATCGTAAATGTGTTTTCATGGCAGCTTCATGGGTTACACAGCCTACATGAAGATATTCATCATCTTGAAGGGATGCATTCTTCACACGGGCCCACTCAGTCATTAACAGCGAAATTAAAGAAAAAGATCAAGGAAATGATGACGTGCTTTAAGAGTGTAGATCCGTCATTGAAACTGTCAGAAGATGTTTGCTATCAACCACATCGTACATATTCTGAAGAAAATCTCCCAGAAATAGGTGTGTCACTTGACGAGGAGGACAATTTCATTTTCACCGGAGTGTCTGTCAATGATGGAGGGATTCTGACTCAAGAATCGCGCGGTACTACGTTCTTTTAAGGCGAGGGTTCTTCATTTCACGTAGGCGAGGGTTCAGGATTTCAAGGTGCTGAAGTCGAAAGAGGTGGGGTTGTTGAAGACGATGCTGGTGTGATAACCCAAGTTTACCGTCGTCGCCCTTCGAAGGCCCTTCGACGAGGTGGACGAAATAAAATTCCTACTAAAGTTTTTTCTCCACCTTAGTTGTCATTACATTTTGGTTAAGCTACATTTTTGTTAAGAACAATTTCATTTGTTAAACAATATGTCATGTGTTATGAATAATTTTATTTGACGGTTTAGTTGTTTGAAATTTCATGAATGTTTGAAATGAATTTTTTCCCCTTAGGTGTACAAGACTTGGATTTAAAATCCAAGAGAATATAATGAGAAAACATACTTTTGCAATGTTCTGTCTGCTGAAAAACGGCACTAGTAGTGCCGTTTTTACTTGAACAAAAATGACACTACAAGTTCCGTTTTCATTTTATAAAAACAGCACTAGTAGTGTAACGTACCCGAAAACAGCGGAAAATTTAAACAATAATAAAGACCGTCAACGGTCAACACGGGGCACGTCACGGGAAAACAAACCAACATATATATATATAATATATAAGATACAGACCCACGTGGAAGTCAAAGTATACATAAGAGTCAACTGTGATTACAACAACAATGAATATACATGTAATCACTACCTCAACAAAAGAAGGATAAAAGAGGACACAGGATCTGATCCCGGGGGCACCGTCCTCAGTCACCACCTCAAACTCTAACCCTGCTCGCTACCTGAAATGCAAACAAACAAACATGCCTGAGTTCCCTGCAGGAACCCCGTATACCAAACCTCCTAAAATATAAAAAGGAATTAAAGACAATGCAATACTATGCACATGATCATCCACCTCGGGCCCACAATAATGCCCTCACCGCCTCCGCGGCACTGAACCACTCCTGCCACTAGGGTCAAGTCAGTCCACCGCTGTCTCACAAGGGTCAGTCGACACCACTGCTCCCCAAAAAGTGCAGGAAGGAACTCCCGGTACACGCCGCACTCCAGGAGCGAGTCAGCCCGCCGAATACACAACTCGGGTCAGACGACAGCCGCTGCTCCCCCAAGAGCTGCCAAACGCGCACCCTGCCGGAACATCCTCGGCCTACCGCTAAACCCTCGCAAACTGCCCAAGGTTTACGGCACACATCCCTCACACCCCGCTCGGTAAGAGAGGAAAAAGTAGTACAATAATACGCCTTCGTCGAAGGTGAAATCCGTAGCTCTCAAAGCCGGTAATCAACCGTCGCCTCGGAGCCGGTAGTCGACCTATACTCAACGGATCGCGTGTGGATAAATCCACCAACCTGCGGCAGATCAGTCGACCGCTAAAAGCACACCGGTCGACCGGTCCCCCACACAGTACACAGTACTGTACAAACAAGTCTACCGGTCGAACCACGCCAACCGAATTACCGACCAATCGGTCGAACAAAAGTCATCTAGTGGTCGACCGTTTGAATGGTCTACGCTATACAAATTTATATAATATATATATCCGATCGGTCGAACCAAGGGGTCGTTCAACCGATAACATGACTTCTCAGTATCTTGCCCAAGTGACATTCGGTCGACCGGAACTGCTATACAGTTCGACCGAAACATCACAGGCACTCTACTGCTTAATTAAAATGCTCAGTCGGTCGACCGAAAGTTAAAGAGCGGTCGACCGTTTTGATGGTCAAAGCTCCCAACCGACTTAGCATCGAATGGATCGGTCGAACAAGGTTAAGGGCGTTCGACCGTTTAATAAGTCAAAACCCCCAACCGACCCATTCTCATTGTTATTCGGTCGACCGGCTAAGTGGTCCCGTTCGACCGATAACAGCATATCCTTTTTTTCCCGCACAAATCTGGCATAACGGTCGACCGTCCAAGGACATCGTTCGACCGTTCGCGGGTAAACATCAATATAATAATAGGATCGGTCAACTGCCCACAGGCACCGGTCGACCGATCGTCGTCTTCAACCTCTGAATTGGTTGAAATCCGACGGGGAATTCGACACCAACGTCGATCCCCAACACTCACAAGGCTTATGTGAGTTATAATGAAGATTTGGTATACCTTGAAGGAGTTTGTAGACGCCTCCCAAGCTTGCACCACTTCACTCCACTTCTTCTTCTCTTTCTTCACTTCTTCTCTCCTTCTTCTTCTTCCCCTTCAAAGAAAACGCCTCTCACACTCTCTGAATAGGGTTTAGGCGACGAAAAACATCAACCCTATCTCCTCTTCGACTTCTCCTTAAATAGGCAAACCCACCTCACTAACCTCCAATCACCACTCACCTACAACCTTTCCAATCATAACCCACCATCTCTCTCTCCTCTCACACTCCCACACCTCCTGCTTCACTGCTCAATGATTAGATTAGGTTAATTAGGTTTAGGTTTAGTTAATTAAGGTGTTTTAGATTAGGTTATTACGTCCGCGAAATTCGAAACAACAGACTTACCGAAACAACTCTGGATACTGCTTCCTGACATCCTCCTCGATCTCCCAGGTAGCCTCTCTGACAGTGTGATGCTGCCACCTGACCTTTACCATCGGAATCGCTCTCCTCCTGAGCTGATGTACCATCTGATCCACAATCTCAACTGGTCTCTCATCTAATGACAAATCCTGCCGGATCTCTGGTACTGCTATCTCTATCACATGAGCTGGATCGGCCACGTACTTCCTCAGCATAGAAACATGGAAGACGTTGTGAAGTCCTGCGAACTGTGGCGGTAGTGCAATCCTATATGCCACCTCACCGACCCGATCCAATATCTCAAAAGATCCGACATACCTCGGACTCAGCTTCCCCTTCTTCCCGAATCTCATCACCCCTCTAGAAGGCGAGATCTTCAGGAAGACATGGTCTCCTACATCAAAAGTCAGCTCACGCCTCCGCGTATCAGCATAACTCTTCTGCCTGCTCTGTGCTGTAGCTAGTCGTCTCCGAATCACGTCAACCTTCTCTGAATACAACTGTATAATGTCAGGTCCAACTAGCTGTCTCTCGCCCACATCACTCCAGCATACCGGCGATCTACACGGTCTCCCGTATAATGCCTCATATGGTGCCATCCCAATACTCGAGTGGTAGCTGTTGTTGTAGGCGAACTCGATCAACGGCAAATGCTCATCCCAATGCCCGGCCCAATCAAGTGTACACGCTCTCAGCATGTCCTCCAATGTCTGTATCGTCCGCTCTGACTGACCATCAGTCTGTGGGTGGAAAGCTGTGCTAAAGTTCAGACGTGTCCCCAGTGCTCTATGTAGACTCTCCCAAAATCTCGAAGTGAATCTGGGATCTCTGTCCGAAATGATACTGACTGGTACGCCATGAAGTCTGACAATCTCATCAATATATAACTTAGCTAGACCTTCCAGAGCAAGAGTGGTCTTAATAGCTAAGAAATGCGCCGACTTGGTCAGTCGATCGACTATAACCCAAATCGCATCGTGGAATCTCCGTGTCTTCGGTAGCCCCGTAACAAAATCCATCGTCACGTGCTCCCACTTCCACTCGGGCAACTCAATCCTCTGCATCTGCCCTGCTGGTCTCTGGTGCTCGATCTTCACCTGCTGACAGACCAAACACCTCGACACGAAGTCTGCAACGTCCTTCTTCATACCTCGCCACCAGAAGTTCCGCTGCAGATCTTTGTACATCTTGGTGCTCCCTGGATGAATGGAATATCTCGATCTGTGTGCCTCCTCCATGATGTCATGTCTCAGGTCCTCTGTCTTCGGCACCCAGATACGGTCTCTGAATCTCAGACCTCCATCCACTCCAACTCTGAAGTCTGACCCATCTCTGGCAGCTAACTGTAACAAACTGCTCAACTCCTCATCCGTAGTCTGAGCATGAATCACTGCTGATACTGTCTGAGGCTCTACTCTCAACCCTGCAATCACTGCGCCCTCAGAGCTATCTGCAAATGGTCTCCACTCCGCTAAAGACTCCAGCAGTCGCCACTCCTGAATGCATAGGCCTGCTACTGATACCTCCACCTTCCGGCTCAAAGCGTCTGCAACTGTGTTCGCCTTCCCCGGATGGTAAGAGATAGTAAAGTCGTAGTCCTTAATGAACCCAAGCCATCTGCGCTGCCTCATGTTCAGCTCCTTCTGCGAGAACAGGTACTTCAGACTCTGATGATCTGTAAACACCTCAAACTGCTCGCCATAAAGGTAGTGTCTCCAGGTCTTCAGTGCGTGAACCACTGCTGCTAACTCCAAATCATGTGTCGGGTAATTCCTCTCATGGACCTTCAGCTGTCTGGATGCGTACGCGATCACCCTCCCGTGCTGCATAAGTACACATACCAAGCCAATACCCGAAGCGTCGCTATAGATCACATATCCGCCCGTGCCACTCGGCAAAGACAAAACTGGTGCTGTGGTCAACGATCTCTTCAGCTCCTGAAAGCTCTCCTCGCACTTCTGCGACCATATAAAGGTGACTCCCTTCTGCGTCAGAGCCGTCAGTGGTGCTGCCAATCTCGAGAAGTCTTTGATGAAGCGACGGTAATAACCCGCCAGTCCAACAAAGCTCCTAATCTCTGTCACGCTCGTAGGGGTCCTCCACTGTGTCACTGCCTCTACCTTCGCCGGATCCACTGATATCCCCTCTGCCGATACAATGTGTCCGAGAAATGCCACTCTGTCCAACCAAAACTCGCACTTTGAGAACTTAGCATATAACTGCTGAGCCCTCAAGATGCTGAGTACAATCCTCAGATGCTCTCTGTGCTGCTCCACATCTGGTGAATAGATCAAAATGTCATCCACGAAGACAATCACAAATATATCAATATACTGCCTGAATGTCCGGTGCATCAGATCCATGAACGCTGCCGGAGCATTCGTCAATCCAAATGGCATCACCAAGAACTCATAGTGTCCATATCTCGTCCTGAAGGCTGTCTTCTGGATGTCCTCATCTCGGATCCTCAACTGGTGATATCCTGAACGCAGGTCAATCTTCGAGAAAACCTTCGCTGACTGCAGCTGGTCAAAGAGGTCCTCGATCCTAGGTAAGGGATACCTATTCTTCACCGTCACCTGGTTCAGCATCCTGTAGTCTATGCACATCCTCAAGGATCCGTCCTTCTTCTTCACAAACAAAACTGGTGCACCCCAAGGCAAGACGCTCGGTCTGATAAATCCAGAGTCCATCAACTCCTGCAACTGCTTCTTCAACTCTGTCAACTCAGCAGGTGCCATACGGTATGGAGCCTTCGACTGTGGTGTAGTGTCAGCTACCAACTCAATGCCGAACTCCAACTCCCGGTGTGGTGGTAAACCTGGAATCTCCGCTGGAAAAACATCAGCGAACTCCTGCACCACCTCAATGTCCTCTAGCCTCTGAGACTCTGCCTCCGCAACTACAAGTGTCGCCAGAAATGATGCACATCCCTGCTGTAACAGTCTCTGAGCTCTCACAGGAGATACAATAATGCGCCCCCCTCTGCTTCTGATCCCTCTAATCAGAATATTAGGCAGACCCTTCCTCGGAATCAAAATCTTCTTCTCACGGCACAAGACTCGTACATCATATTGGGACAGTCAATCCATCCCAAGTATGACATCAAAGTCCTCCATCGGTAGCAAGACCAGGTCTGCCGGAAACTCCTGATCTCCCGAAACAACCGAGGCACCGGGGACAAATCTCCCCATAGTGCCCACCAGACCCAGGGGTGTGCTGACCTCCAAAGTGGCAGTCAACATCGCAAGGGTACAGCCCAACACTCCCGCAAATCGCTCTGAGATAAACGAGTGTGTCGCGCCACAATCAAAGAGCACCCTAACTACTGAACCTGCGACAAGAAGCGTACCTTCCACGACAGCACCTCCATCACGAGCCTCCTCTGCCTGGATGGTGTAAACTCTGCCAGTGCACTGTCCCTGCTGTGGCCTAACAGGTGGTCTACCTCCGCCTCCACCTCTGCCTGGTGCTGGTAAACCCAATGGTCTGCTCGGTCCAGCTCCTCGGCTCGGACAACTCCTAATAAAGTGGCCCAGCTGGCCACACCCATGACATGCTCCGGGGGTGAAACACGGTCCGGAGTGAAACCTCCCACAAGTACCACAAGGCTCAGGTCGTGGTACTGCAGCTCTTGCTCTCTCGAATCGGGGCCTCTTGCCCGGATTCCCTCCAGTCTGACCTCCTGGCCTCCCAAAGAACCTACCCGATGGCCTCCTCTCATCCTGGTAGTTCTCTCTGTAGTCACGATCAAGAACTGTAGCACTCTTCACTGCATCGGCTAACGTGCTCGGCATATGTGTCAGCACCTTCATCCTCAACTGCTTCCGAAGCCCTCGGACGAACTTCCCAGCTCTCTGCTCCTGTGTAATGTACATCTCGGGACAGTAACGCTCTAGTGCGTTGAACTTCCCGATGTAGCCTGCCAGGGTCATGTCTCCCTGCTGAAGACTCAGAAACTCCTCCCTCTTCTCATCCTGGACATGCTGCGGAAAATACTGCTCGTTGAACTCGCCAACGAACACCTCCCAGGCTATATCATCTCTGTCCGCAAACACCACCGCTGATGTGGACCTCCACCAGTTGGACGCAGCACCGCCCAAAACATAAGTAGCCAGGCCCACTCTCGCCTCTGGAGGACAACCAATAGCACTGAAGATCTTCTGCATCGTGAAGATCCACTCCTCCGCAGCCTCTGCGTCATACTGCCCCAGAAAGGTAGGCGGATGCTGGCGCATAAACCGGTCATGCATAACGCCAGTCCCCGTCTGCCCAGTCTGTGCTGTCTGCTGCTGTAGCATCTCTGTCAGACGTCCGACCGTATCGAACAACGTCCGACGCTCATCCTCCCAAGCCTCATCCCTCGCAGTCTCACTCTCACCACGAGTATGCGCAACGGCCTTCCCTCGTCTAGGAGGCATCTGCCAAGGAAAACAAGACAATATCAATATAATCTGTGCATGCATGATCCTCTAAACCTAACTCCTAACTCAAAGGTGGTTTCTTTGGACAAGTACGCCGAGAGCAACGCTCTGATACCAAATTGTAACGTACCCGAAAACAGCGGAAAATTTAAACAATAATAAAGACGTCAACGGTCAACACGGGGCACGTCACGGGAAAACAAACCAACATATATATATATATATATATATATAATATATAAGATACAGACCCACGTAGAAGTCAAAGTATACATAAGAGTCAACTGTGATTACAACAACAATGAATATACATGTAATCACTACCTCAACAAAAGAAGGATAAAAGAGGACACAGGATCTGATCCCGGGGGCACCGTCCTCAGTCACCACCTCAAACTCTAACCCTGCTCGCTACCTGAAATGCAAACAAACAAACATGCCTGAGTTCCCTGCAGGAACCCCGTATACCAAACCTCCTAAAATATAAAAAGGAATTAAAGACAATGCAATACTATGCACATGATCATCCACCTCGGGCCCACAATAATGCCCTCACCGCCTCCGCGGCACTGAACCACTCCTGCCACTAGGGTCAAGTCAGTCCACCGCTGTCTCACAAGGGTCAGTCGACACCACTGCTCCCCAAAAAGTGCAGGAAGGAACCCCCGGTACACGCCGCACTCCAGGAGCGAGTCAGCCCGCCGAATACACAACTCGGGTCAGACGACAGCCGCTGCTCCCCCAAGAGCTGCCAAACGCGCACCCTGCCGGAACATCCTCGGCCTACCGCTAAACCCTCGCAAACTGCCCAAGGTTTACGGCACACATCCCTCACACCCCGCTCGGTAAGAGAGGAAAAAGTAGTACAATAATACGCCTTCGTCGAAGGTGAAATCCGTAGCTCTCAAAGCCGGTAATCAACCGTCGCCTCGGAGCCGGTAGTCGACCTATACTCAACGGATCGCGTGTGGATAAATCCACCAACCTGCGGCAGATCGGTCGACCGCTAAAAGCACACCGGTCGACCGGTCCCCCACACAGTACACAGTACTGTACAAACAAGTCTACCGGTCGAACCACGCCAACCGAATTACCGACCAATCGGTCGAACAAAAGTCATCTAGCGGTCGACCGTTTGAATGGTCTACGCTATACAAATTTATATAATATATATATCCGATCGGTCGAACCAAGGGGTCGTTCAACCGATAACAGGACTTCTCAGTATCTTGCCCAAGTGACATTCGGTCGACCGGAACTGCTATACAGTTCGACCGAAACATCACAGGCACTCTACTGCTTAATTAAAATGCTCAGTCGGTCGACCGAAAGTTAAAGAGCGGTCGACCGTTTTGATGGTCAAAGCTCCCAACCGACTTAACATCGAATGGATCGGTCGAACAAGGTTAAGGGCGTTCGACCGTTTAATAAGTCAAAACCCCCAACCGACCCATTCTCATTGTTATTCGGTCGACCGGCTAAGTGGCCCCGTTCGACCGATAACAGCATATCCCCTTTTTCCCGCACAAATCTGGCATAACGGTCGACCGTCCAAGGACATCGTTCGACCGTTCGCGGGTAAACATCAATATAATAATAGGATCGGTCGACTGCCCACAGGCACCGGTTGACCGATCGTCGTCTTCAACCTCTGAATTGGTTGAAATCCGACGGGGAATTCGACACCAACGTCGATCCCCAACACTCACAAGGCTTATGTGAGTTATAATGAAGATTTGGCATACCTTGAAGGAGTTTGTAGACGCCTCCCAAGCTTGCACCACTTCACTCCACTTCTTCTTCTCTTTCTTCACTTCTTCTCTCCTTCTTCTTCTTCTCCTTCAAAGAAAACGCCTCTCACACTCTCTGAATAGGGTTTAGGCGACGAAAAACATCAACCCTATCTCCTCTTCGACTTCTCCTTAAATAGGCAAACCCACCTCACTAACCTCCAATCACCACTCACCTACAACCTTTCCAATCATAACCCACCATCTCTCTCTCCTCTCATACTCCCACACCTCCTGCTTCACTGCTCAATGATTAGATTAGGTTAATTAGGTTTAGGTTTAGTTAATTAAGGTGTTTTAGATTAGGTTATTACAAGTAGTGTCGTTTTTGTTCAAGTAAAAACGACACTGCTAGAGTCGTTTTTAAAGCAGACAGAATTCCAGAGCATTCGTTTTCGTTTTTTTAGTTTTCGACACAAAAATAATGTCTTAACCTGAGATTCACAACACAAGTATGATCATAACATATTGTAGCGGGGATTAACATTAATATTGTTTCCCCTACATGGGGTACAAGGGAAATTGAGGCTAAAATAAAGAACACAAAATGAACATACTAAATTGTCTCTTTACATGTTTTCCTGTTGTGACCTAACTTGTGACAACGCCCACATCGTATTACTCGTCCACTTTGTTCGTCCACGTTGTTTCTTATTCTTTTAGTTTTTGGTCGCCCACTTCGTCTTACCATAGAAGGTGCTACTAAAGCTATATGTCATTCTTCCATCCAAAACCTTTCGTCTAGTATTGGAAAGAAAATAAGTGCATATGCTTTCCTGTATGCTTGAGTTGTTAGGTATTCTGAGACGATTCGCGAAGTATGAATGTTCGCGTGGCAGTTGCTGCATACGGGCAACACATGTGAGCAAGGAATGTGGTGTGCATCTATGTACCCGCTAGAGCGTGTTGGACCTGACTCCGTCAAAGTAACCTGAAAGCTACGAGACTGGTTGCTTTCGACACTAAAGAGGTTATGACTATGTCTAGTGACACAAAGCTGTGTAGCCATCTGCCGTTGGTTTGTGATTTCATCGTTGATCTTTTTAGGATATGCCAATATCATATTCTCCCCTTCATCTCTTCTACTGACAAAATATTTCTTCAGCCGCAGATAAGTCATCATGATGAGAGGACAAAGTGGTAAGCCACGTACACGTTTTAACACATTGTTGAAGCTTTCTGACAAGTTTGTGGTCATTATACCGAACTGGCGTCCAAAATCATGACTTAATGCCCAATACAAAACATCTTCTTGTTCTTTAATCTATTTGAAACCATGAGGGTAATTAATCTCGATATCCTTCATATGCTCTTCAAATGTTTTTCTATCAGGAGTGACACCAGCATGACAAAATTTATGTTGCAATTCGACATTCCTACACCGAGGATTTCCTGACATATTTGCACTCATATGTCTCAGACAGAACCTATGAACATGACCTCGCTCTGGGGGGGAAAATTCTTCACAATATTTGTAAGACCCGGGAACCGGTCACTAATAATACACAATCTATCTCGTGTGCATACTCTACTGGCCAAAATACTTAAGAACCACTGCCATGAGCTGCCCGATTCTTTTTCAACAACAGCAAATGCCAAAGGAAACAAACCAGAGTTTGCGTCCGTACCCATAACAATTAAAAGAGTCCCCTCAAACTTGCCAAACAAATGAGTCCCATAAATGTTCAACACAGGTCTACAGTACTGAAAACCTTCAATTGAGGGTGTGAATGACCAAAAAACTCTTTGAAACTGCTCAATGTTGTGACTTATCCTCTGTGTATGAATCTCGACCACGGTGTTAGTATTGGTGGTGCAAATATTAGATGATGGGAATTAAATTTATACCGCAAGTGCACGGCCGCGTTGAAGCGGTGGCAAGTACGGGTCGAACACAAGGAGGGAAAGATTTGTTATTAGTGTGATTTCGATTGGGGGAAAGAAGGAGAGAAGAATAAATTGGGTTTTGAGATTTTTGGGTTTTAATTATCTAAAGCAAGAAACAAGAACAATTAAAACTAAAACAAGAACAAAGAAGTGAATTCCGTTGGGTGGAGGTTTAGATTTAGGGTTTAGATTAGAGAATTCAGAAACTTATAATAAATCATGTTAGTTATGAAGCATTACATGATAAATGATTTAACATAAACTCAAGTAATCAAAATATACTAATCACGAACTTAAAATAATAACATTTATTCTCTTCTCTTCTCTTCACCCTAGATCCGTCACCTCCACCCTTTGGAAAGAGTTAGAAACTCATGGAGGGAGGAAGAAGGGGTCCTAGAGGCATGACAAAAGAAAAGTAAAAACAAGAAATAAAAGACAGAATTTTATTACTAAAATAAAGACAAATAAAAATAACAACTAAAAACTAGGTCTAAGGCCAAGGACCCTTCTAACATCGTTCTCGGGGCTATTTATAGTTGTTACAAGAGACCGAAGTATAGAATTGGAGAGTACACGTGTCCAGACACGACTGGACGAAATTGGAGCACACGGATCGCTAGGGGGGGGGGGGGAAATCGCCGCAGATGGAAGGTAATTTGCGGCGGAAACGCCGCATATATTGCTCGGATTAAATCTGTATTTTAGTTGAATGTTTATGGTATGATTTGATCCTCCTTTGCGCGTCTGGATTGATTCTTTCCATTCTTTTGAGCTCCGGATTAATTCCTTTATGTATTTGGAGATCTACATTGATTTTTATTTAGATTTTCTCCATAATAAATCGTGAATTGCAATTAGGTCCTTGTCTTTTTGCAATTAAGTCCCCGACTACTTTTGTGCTTAAGTCCTTATTGTTTTTGTAATTAGATCTTGAATGCTTTTATGCTTGGATACATTTCCATTCGTAACCCGATAATCTTGAGCTTGATCTTTATGATAGAAATGAGTCTTTTGCACGCGTTTATGCTCGGGATGTGGGTAATTTGCATTCAGGTCCCTGTATTTCGTAAATAAGACTAAACACATACCTTAGTAGCATTTATTGATATAAAAGTAATCTAAATGAAAGACATATGATGCAATGTATGCAATGCATCAAATACCCCTACACCTAGATTTTGCTAGTCTCGAGCAAAACAAAACATGAAAACTAAAAGTACGGAAGCAGGCAAATCCTAACTCACTTTCGTAGGAATCACGGTTGCACTTAGCATGTGCAACAAGCCTTTAAACCTCCAAATTTCTTTAGAGGACGAGTTTTGTCTCGTGAGGGTTTTCAGTTGACACACCCACAAAGTCTTAATTCAACATTCCATTAATAGCTCTTAATATCTCCACCTCAACCTTATACATCTCACTGCGAATTCTTGTATGCTCATTATGTGAATCTAACTTATGAAAATTCTGACTTGGTCTTTGCTCCTCCAACATTCACACCACTAACCCTTCTACACATGTTATCACTTAAATTATTTTGCACGCCTCCTCTGGTGGTGAAGTATCATTTGGATCAACCATGGCATGAATCATTCTTTTAGCTTTGTGCCTTGAGTATTTTTTTCTTCTTCCGTGATTCAACACATTTGCTTTTTGACACTTTTACCATTTTTGCATTCGTGTAGCGAGTTTGGTCGATAATCCCGAGCTGGTAGACTCAAGTTACCAGGTTTCAAGATACCCCTACGGACCAGTGACTCAAAGGCTTGGGCTTTTGTAATCATTTTGCAGAATGTGTTTTCCTCACTTTATTCCTTTATTTTTCATTTCATTTTCCTCAAGGCTTAATTGCTATTAGAAGTCCACACTTCCCGGTATATTTTCCTCAACCTCTGCTTTTTATCAACCACTTCAAAGATTTGATTCATCCAATTTAAGTGCATACATATCTTAAAGGGCAATGGGTTATTTCTTTGGAACTTAGATTTATGTCATAATTTCTACAAGCAGAGCTATATAATAAGGAACAAAAACTCAATGCAATTTGTACACGGGTTTTGGCAGTTCAATCTTAAGCTATGTCATGAAACATTGATTTTTTTTGATTTTTTTATAGAAATAAAAGACAGATCTATAGATAAATATATACATAAACACCCCCACACCTAAATCATGCATTGTCCTCAATGTATGCAAATATAAAGTAAATGCACTTATTACCTGAGTGAATTGCGGTGGAAGGATGGAATTTGCTCAAAGTCAACCATAGTCAGAACTGGATTGAATGACACAATATTGGTGCATGTATCCAGTTGAGTTGTTCCCCATGTTGCAATGAGAGTCCTGAGTCACAGGTTCCACACCCCTCACATAAATTGATTCTCTTATTTGCTCGAGTGATGGTGGGTGTGTAGATGAATTCCTCCCCTTTTTCTTACTTCCTTTTTGATTTTGTGATGATTCAGAAATCTTATAGATACGCGATTTCATCACAACATCACTTTGATTGCATATTATTTCTGGCTCACTATCAATATGAAAGATATTAAATTCAGCTTTTAAGTTCCCAAAAGATAATTGCATGAGCCCATTTCGACAGTTTATCAATGCTTCAGAAGTGGCTAAAAATGGTCTGCCTAGTATTACAAGGATTTGCCTCTTAGGATCGACAACAGGTTCAGTGTCTAGAACGACAAAATCCACTGGGTAAATGAAGTCACCCACCTTGATCAAAACGTCCTCGACTACACCTCTTGGTTTCTTAATAGAGCAGTTAGCAAATTGAAGAGTTGTCTTAGAGGGTTTTAGTGGACCAAGGTTGAGTTGCTCGTAGACAGAGAATGGGAGTAGGTTAACACTAGCACCAAGGTCTAGAAGGGCTTTGTTGATAAAAGTATCTCCTATTGCACAAGAAATTGTGAGACATCCAGGATCCTTATATTTTATAGGAGACGAGTTTGACAGGATAGAGCTTATGTTTGCAGTTAAGAATGCCTTCTTTGGTACGTTCGTTTTTCGCTTTTTAGTGCACAGATCTTTTAAGAATTTAGCATAAACAGGTATTTGTTGAATCATGTCTTAGAGTGGAATGTTCACCTTAACTTGCTTAAATACTTCCAAGATTTTCTCTATTTGTGCACTTGAGTTCTTTTTGAGTCTATTGGGGAATGGAGCTTTAGGGACATAGACTCGCTCAGGTTCAGGTTGAGCTAGGGGTTCAGGTTGAGTAGGTGGGTTGGGTGTTTCAGCTTGGACGTCGGGTTCAATGGTTAGGTCATATGTGGTAGCTTGATGGCTAGATTGATTAGACGTTCTAAGATTTACCACATTATTATCAATCTGTCTTCCGGACCGTAATGATACTACTGCATTTATTTGTTGGAATTGTCCTTCCTCATTAACCATTTGAACCGGTCTAGGGTTGTTATTTCCTGAAGGTGCTTGATATGATTGATATGAATTATTAGATCTAAGGTTCACCTCAGGTTGACTTGGAAACCGACCATTTTCTCTTTCACCTACTATTTGTGCTAGTTGGCTGACTTGCGTCTCTAGCCTTTGAAAGGTCTGGTTGGTTGTTTGTATAAAGGTTTTCATCAAATTTTCTGAGCTTGTCAACCTAACCTCATGATCGCCATTGTTACTAAACCCAGATGATGTATTATTTTGGTTATACGGGTTTGGTTGTTGTCTAGGAGGTTGACCTTGTTGGCTTGATGAGAAATTGGAATTATTACGCCAACCCGAGTTATAGGTTGATGCGTACGGGTCATTTCTAGCATTGTTATACATGACATTAACTTGTTCCCAGTCCGCACAATCCTCCATTACATGACCAGTCTGACCACATCTAGAGCAAGGGATAGACAAGGCTTGATTCACTCGGGTTTGGGTTTGCAGCTCTAAACTTTCCATTCTGCGCATAAGGGTAGCTAGTTTTTCTTCAGCCGATATGTTGTCATCTACAGCTAAGACACCTGGTTTGGGTTGACTTGCTATTCTAGATCCAATACTCGGGTTAAGCGGTGTTCTAGCATTGTCCCATTGCATACTGTTTTCAGCTAAATCCTCAAGAAAAGTTCATGCATCATTTTCATTTTTCGACATAAAGTTCCCTTGACTTACAGATTCTACCATAACCCTAGATGTGGGTGTCAATCCCTTATAAATAATTTGGCATAATTGTCATCTTGGAATTCCATGATGAGGGCATTGGGTCAGAACACTTTTAATCTTTCTAGATAGGAATAGAACGGCTCGCTCTCAGACTGAACGAATGCAACAATTTCATTCCTAATCCTCATAGTCTTATGGTTGGGGAAATATTTTTTCAGGAATACTTGAACAAACTCAGCCCAACTCCTAATAGATCTTTCGGCTAGACTATATAGTCATTTTTTAGCGTCGTCCTTCAGTGCTAGAGGCACGAATTTCAGACGCACTGCCTCCTCAGGGATATGCTGGTATTTCATAAGAGAGCAGATTTCCTCAAATTCTCTAAGGAAGAGATATGGGTCTTCCCTAGAGGTGAACTTAGGCAACATACTCATGTATTGTGCCTTAAGTTCGAAGTCGCGACCCGGTATGGTGGGCATAACGATGCACGATGGCTGAGAAGTCATTGCTGGATAGCATCGATCCCTCAGAGTTATAGGTTGTGCATCAGGCGGGTCCACTACGTTCTCACTCATTGGATCCGGGTGAGGTGGTGCAGCAGATGGATTGGGGCTAAGTTCCAGACTGGAATCTAGATGAACTCGTGAGAGTCGATTACTCAAGTCCCGAATCCAAATATGAGTGCACCGGGTTGAATCAATTTTTGAATTCAAATTCGAAATTTAAATTCTAAATTAAATTTCAAGAATTAATTACAATTGTTTTTTTATATTTTCGTTTTTTTTAATATTTATTTTATGTTTTTTTTCAAAAGGGAAACAAACAATAGAATGGGGAAAAATGAGAAAGGAATCCTAATCTAGAGAATTTAGGTGAGAAGAGAAAGAAGACTCAGATGAGAAGGGAAACCTAACTCTAAAGATAAAAAGAGGGTTGATCAGAAAATTACTAAGAAAACACGGTTCAAACAATCCTAGACCTAGTGTCGCTTAGATCTAGACGACTCCTAACTGGTTGAGTCGAATTGATTCGCTTGATTCACCTCCCTCACTAATCAAACCAACTTGGCCAGGTAATGTATAGCTAATGGGGGCGCTTTCGACAGAGTCGGTGCCAATTAGACAACCACTTCGCTTGGAAGACTTGCGTCAACACAAAAACACTTCATAGACACCAAATTAAATTCGATCAGCTTCAAGTCATAGCAAGTCAAACCAATCTTGTCCTTAATTGAGTCTGAGTCCTTAGGGGTCAATGTTTAATTGATTTTAATTTAAGGCTTGAGTGACACTTTAGGATTGTGATTTGTGGGCCACGGAAGGGTGATGAAATCCCCACCGTATTTTTGCCTACGGAGTTGCCCTTAAGATAGTTTAACTTAGATCTAGCAAAGATAGTCAAACAATGGTCTTTAGAGGGGGGCAATTGCAATCGATGAAAACCACGATACGTACCTTGACTCCAACACTCTTCAACAGAAATTGATTTGCAAGAATTTAGCAAGAATAATGCATACAAAACACTAGATGATGCATGCACTAAGGCCTTTCTAATTTTGTCAATTTTAGGTCAGAGTTGAGTTATTGTCAATTATGGATTTTTTGCCCTAACACGTGCAATTCTAATAAAAGGAAATTTTCTGAAAATAGAAATTACGAGGAAAAGAGGCAACAAAGGTTACCTATGCAATGCTCAGTCGGGTTCGCCGTCCGCTCTCGAAATTTCAGTAGCTTCACGCGTCCACCCAGAGATGAGTCGCGTCCCAGAAAAATTTGAAGCCCAGAAGCTCCAAGTGTGCGGCGGATTCGCCGCACGTTGTTCTTTAGGTGCGGCGATTTCACCGCTCGTTTAGCTCCAAATGTGCCCGGATTTCTCCGCGCACTCTGTTATTTCCTGAAACACAAATCCAAATACTTAGATCACGCACAAGATAAACAGAATAGAATCAAAATCAACAAAAAAAAACAAAATTTGCGTCGCCTCCCCGGCAACGACACCAAAAACTTGATGGGAATTAAATTTATACCGCAAGTGCACGGCCGTGTTGAAGCGGTGACAAGTACGGGTCGAACACAAGGAGGGAGAGATTTGTTATTAGTGTGATTTCGATTCGGGAAAAAAAGGAGAGAAAAATAAATTGGGTTTTGAGATTTTTGAGTTTTAATTATCTAAAGCAAGAAACAAGAACAATTAAAACTAAAACAAGAACAAAGAAGTGAATTCCGTTGGGTAGAGCTCTCGAAAGTGACCACTAAATTTGAGTAGTTTAATGAAGAAATTAATTCGCGTAGAGCTGTATTTAGATGTGCCTTGACGTGAAGGCACATCCTTCTATTTGTCAAATTAATCACACAAATGAGAACCATATGTTACATTTTAAAACACATAAGCTCATATCCAAAGCTATACATACTTGACTTAAAATTGGCAATAATTGAAAATTTTCAACTTAACTGTTTCATTTTTGCTGAATAATACTTTAATGATAACATAAGGGAATCCACATCCCTTCTTAAAAGATAATTCCCCCCCTCATTTTCTATTATATTTCATAAAATTTCTTAGATATATGTTGTATACATAAATTTGCTACTTATGTGAACTTAATTTCATTCCTCACTGATTAGATTGTCCAATTTCAACTGTTTCTTCCTCCAATTTGCCTTGTTATGTTTCAATTACTTTAGAAGAATGCCGTAAAGTTTTACGTTGGAATTGCTATGTGGCAACTCGACACTTAAATAAATATGTTTTGAAAAGCTTAAATCAATATACGAGTTTGTATTGAAAAAAAAAAACATACTACCACTTGAAAAAAATATGGGCGTATCATTTTGTAAACACTCATAATTAGGACTGTCAACTTTGACTCGGCTCGATAATTCGACTCGAAAAGCGAGCCGTTCGAATTCGAAAAAATTGAGGTTCGACTCGCTCGTTCAAAAATTTTATTATTCTATTTATAATTTTTTTTGTATTTAATAATAACATAAGATAACATTTATAGTTCGAAATTTCGCTCGGCTCGACTCGACTAGTTTACACTCCTAATCTTACAAAAAATAACATAAAAGATATATCTATATAAGTTCGATTGCTAAATACATTTTATTAGTTAAGATAATCATAATACGTTCAAGAACATTCAATATATCTATAAAAGTTTTGTTGGTAAATACATTTTATTTGATAACCTTACGTTAGCTAAGACCTGAAGTCATTTCTCGTGGAAACGGTTCGCATATTAAAATATAACGAAAGTAGGTACAAAACCATTAATAAAGCCAAAAGGAAAAACATTATCGTTCATATCTTCAGATAAAATTGACATTCATCCATACAAGCCCTCCACTACTTCCCAATGGCATCCACATAATGCAATAATTCCTTCTCACATCCTCCCATCTCATTGACCACCACCACAACAATGCTACCGGAGGCCAAAGTGCACCCCAACACCGGCTCGGCGAGTACCACGCCGGAGAACTCCGGCGAGGTGCCGCCGAAGCTAGCCCCTAACTACGTCATCCAAGTCCCCAAGGACCGGATCTACCGCGTCCCGCCACCCGAGAACGAGCACAAGTACAAGCTCTACACTAAAAAGGCCAAGCACCACCGTCGGTCGTGCTGCCGGTGTTGCTTGGCGTGGGCTTTTGGATTGGCGTTCGCATTGGGGATCGTTGTGGCGGTCGCTTTCGTGGTTTTTTACCTTGCTTTTGATCCTAAGAGGCCGAGTTACTCTGTCGCGGGTGTGGACGTCAAGGGATTCAATTTGAGCGGTAAGGGTCACAGACATGTACATATCTATAAGCAAATGACTTTGTGGTAGGAGTGACAATACCGGTTAACGTGTCGTGTTAATTTGGTCAGACATTTCTATAATGTTTTACTTAAATTGTTTACATAAATCCAAATGAAAGACAAATCCAAGCAATTTAACAATGTGTTTAAATGTATTTACTTGTGACTAGGTCTAAAAGCATTACAACCATAAACCAAAATACTTGTTATTCTTTTCTGTTTTTGTTTAGAAATTGCCGATCAAAAGAGGAATACACAATATTTGTCGTTTATTTATAATTTTTTAATGTACCTTTTTAGTGTATCGTGAGAATTTTTGTTTGCTTGTTTCCCCTGTTAAAATTATGTTTGTAGAGAATGTAATTGAACAATTATAGTTATTTAAGGGATCTAACTTATGGTTCTTTATGGAATAATTCACGAAGAGATTTTCAAATTGCTCATTTAAGTTTTGTAGATTGTCGTCTAAACAAATAACGATTTATCATGTGGTGTTGAGTGATTGATTTGATAATGTCGTGAGAAGAATTATGACTTATCGCATTTATCTCACTTCAACGCTTAGGCTAATTACCAAGATCATCAGACAATTTATATGCAAATGGAATGAGGATGAAGGTATATATATATATATATATATATATATTAGGTAATTTGCTTGTGATTTCTTATATCATGACCTAATTAAAGGCCCTCATATTTTTCCGAGTAATGGAAAATGAGTGAACTTAATGATAAGGAGATCAGAACTCTTAATTTTCATGTTGCAAAAGTCATTTCTGATAATTAAACATTACGATTACACGTTCAAGGATAATCTCACAATTGCAAGTTTGTTTGGTGTAGAGATCAACGATGATGTTTTCTCCCCAGAATTTGACATAACCATTGCAGTGCAAAACCGTAACAAAAAAATCGATCTTGAGTACATCAAACCGAACTCCGTTGAGCTCTTCTACTACGACGTCAGCCTCGGCGATGGTGTCTGGCCCACCTTCACCCACAAAGGGCCCACTCCAAGGTGGATATGGGCCTCGATTAGCACGTTAGGGGTTCGACTCTCCCAGGAATCGCGAACCAAGCTTGCGGGACAACTAAGAAGCAAAGCGGTCCCACTAATTATTGAAGTTAGGGTTCCCGTGAGGGCGAAGATCGGATCAGTGACGACGTGGGCTTCCATAATTAAGACACGGTGCAAAGCAAAGGTGGACAAGTTGAAGCCCAACGCAAGTATACTATCAAGTGATTGTAGTGTGGACATCAACTATTTCTGACGGGCAAAGGGGAAATTTTTCCAATTCTTAGTTGCTTGGATATTTGAGGAGTTGAAATGGGGATGTTTTCGTTTTGGAAGTTAAGATGGAATGTTATGTATGTTTCAATGCAATTAGGATGATATACACACATTATTATGGGTTGTTTGTGTACGTATTAGTAAGATGCATGTGGTCTTGTTTGCAACACTCTTCTCTCAGAATAAATCTCATGTATTACTGTAATATAAATACTAATTACTTTGCTTCTTTTTTGTGATTATCAGGGGTGACAATGGGTATCCGGAACCGATCAAATTGAACCGAATCCGGTGGTATCGAACCAGGGTAAAATGGATATGGGTCAGATATGGTTACCAAATTTCAGAACCAATCCGGTTCGGTTCGATTCTGGTTCTAGCTACTGTATCCGGAACCTGGGTATTATTATAAAAAACCATAAATTCGCTAACCCACCCCTGATTCCCAAATCCCTAAGACCCACCCCCGACCTCGATTCCCAAATCTTTCTCCTGTCCCAATCTTGCTGCCATCCCAACCCCTCTCCTCTCCTGCCGTCTCCAACCTAGCCAACCACCTTAATCTCATGTCGCCTCAAGCCCGCCGCCAACCCCCTTCCTGGCTACCCGCGATCCCTAAATCCCTTCCCATATTATCGACCATTCTCCTGACCTCAGCCTCCAACCCCAACCCACACCGACACCAGTCGTCTCCACGCCCTTTCGATCTAAAGGGAATGTGTTCTAAACTTTTACTTTTATATGTCAATTATTGTGAATTGAATGTGCAAACATTTTGTTCATTGATTAAAGTATTTGTCTTTTAGAAGTGTTAAAGAAAAGACTCTTAGTTCTTAAATGTAGAGCTCTAAAAGAAAATGGTTTACATATATCAAAAATATTCACAATCACGGTAATTGACATGGAACATTAATTACCGAGATAATATTGTCGTGTTGGTTAAAGAGTATTGTAGCTCTACAAATATTTAACTACACAAGTATATAAAAGAGGAAAATTGTTACTTTTATATATTGAATAGACCTAACAAATGAAATATTATGAAATTGTGTTTAGTGTCATTAATGTTGGGGTTATGGGACCCCAGCAAATTCCTTGGTGGTTATGGGACCACCCGTATAGATGAGGGGTTGTTGCCAAGCAATCTCTTACTATGGCTCGTGGGCCTAAAGGCCTAGGTGTTTAACAGCCCGACTCGTTGGCACAAACGTGCAGCCCCTCATGTCCACCCGACGCTTAGTTTGGGGCTCTGCACTGCCTGGGAATGGACTATATTGGAAGTGGCCCCCTCACTAACAGCAATTGCTTTTAGTGGAGTGGTAAAGTCGCTGGAGATAAGTCCTTCAATTAATGTTTCATTGTGTTGCATCCTAAGATATGAGACTTATATCTTCTCACGTAAGAAGTGCTTAATTTGATTAGTGGCAAAGACTATCATTGAGCATAGTGATAAAGGCAATAGTTGGTTGAACATGATTTATTCTGGAAATGATAGTTAGTCAAAAGATTATCATTGTCCCTCTTAACTTGAGTGATGATATTAGTGCGCCTTTTGATAAAATAAAATTATAATGTGCACAATGTGACTTGTATTAAGTTACATTTTTATAATTATCTTAAAAGATCGATAAATGAATATATAATACAAATGTGATGCATTTCAACTTTGTATAATATTCTTAGTATCATGAGACAATGGATAGACATAAGTGATGTTCTTACATCACTAAAATGGATCGTGTTTTGTTCAAGTGAGCAAGACATCTTCGTTGATTGAGTAAGTATAATGTGTAGCTAGATACCGCTTATAGTTTGAGATATTGAGTGTTCAATATCACTGCCAATTTTGCTTAGAATCTCCTATAAGTCACACCCAAAACGGGGAAACAAGATGCTTGATTTTGAGTTCATTTGATGTCTCGGGTTTCATGAGAAAAAAGACACATGTGGTGAATCATAAAATCAATATGTCGCGAAAATTGACATAATAAGAATCATGGATAAATTCAGACGAGGTGTATATATTATGAGTTTAATAATTTAATATTATATAGTATAATATATTACATGAGATATGAGTTTTCTAAAAACTCCTAAAGATCAAATTTTATTGGATATAAATCTAAAATTTGACAAAATCAAAATCAGGGTCAAAACGATAGACCGTTTTGAGGTCGGTCGACCGGGTTCTTCGGAACGGTCGACCAGACAAAAATCAGATGACGCACGGTTCGACTGAAATTATCACGAAGTATCTTGGTAATAGAAACGGTCGACCTAGCGAGAGACGCGGTCGACCGAAATTATCAGGACGCGTCTTGAAGGTGGAACAGTCGACCAGAGTCAAATATTTGTTCGACCGAAAATATCGGGGAATTTTCTTGATGAATAGTCGGTCAACCGTTTGGCTCACGGTCCACCGAGAAAGTCAGAAACACAATCGTTCGATTGACCGATTGGAAATTGCGGTCGACCGTTTGACACGATTCTGCCCTTGAATTGTTTAAGAGATTAATGTTGATCATGGGCTGGATTTATTCCGATTATGGTCAAACATTTTTAAAGATGATTATGTGTCGATTTGTGATTGGTTTTAGGAGAGAAAAATAAGAGATCATGGGTTAGTAGGTAGCCCATGATGTGGGTGTTGCGAGAATCTATAAATAGCTCTGATCTCCCTACTTGTTTCAAGTTAATGCAAAAATATTCTCTCTCCCTAATCTCCACACTAATTCATCCGAATTTCTCTTAATTATTTGAACTTTTGGAGATTAAACTCACAGGGAGTTTTAGAGAGGTTATTAACTTGATTTAGAAATTGAATTGGCTAGCTTGTTTCTCTATAATCTTGTTTAGAATTTTGGTGAACACTTGAAGGTGAATTGACAAGCGATTCGACGAGCAACGCATATCCGGATCTTCATAAAAGTTTAAGAGAACATTTTGGGTATGATCATCTTCTATTTATTTTAATATAAATGTAGATTATATGATATTAGAATAAATATGAAACAATGTAAATGAAATCGTTGAAAATATGGTAATCGATCATACATGCATGTATAAAAATTTGAATATACATACATACATAGGGACACAAAATCTTACACGATCTTCTCCACACCCCTATGGTCCTCACCTCTCCTGCAAGGCTTCAAAGTTGCAATTCGTCCTATCCTTGGTAAAGTCTCGGTGCAATAGTAGTGTTGGTGCTTCAAGTGGTTTAGGAGAATGGAGGATTGCAACATGACTAATCACAGTCCTTGACGAAGATTAATTTGTATTTGGACATGTTCTCTTACTTTTAATTGTTCCTAAAACTCTTTAAACATGTATTTGGTTGTATTTTGAATTGGAGATATATGAAGTAGCTAAAGTTGTTGTTTCATTATAAATTTGAGATGAATGAAGTAGTTAAAGTTGTTAGAAATGAAAAAATAATTTGTACAGGTAAACTGAGGTAAATTGAAAATTTACAGGTTTTGTACCAGATCCAGTTCTAGGTACCCGTGATCCCACCGGATCTGGTACAATCATGGGTACCCAAGTTCCCAACCCGGATCAGGTACAGTTCTGAGTACCCAAATAGAATATGTATCTGATTTCAATTTTCCGAGTATCCAACGAAACCGATAACATCCGTAGTGGTTATATGAATTATAAGTGGATTTTTCTTCTTCTTGCATGCTTTGGAAAAGTACTATTTAAGGCTTGCTATTGTTATTCATATTTCTCCCATCATTTCACTTTGTTAACTTTTCATTTAAATTATTATTTAATTGTAGTTTGTGGCAATTTTTCTCCTAAGTCATTAAATATTAAGTGATAATAATTTAATTGTAAATTTGCAAATCTACCTTAACTAATCTAACAACGTTCTTTTATCACTTCTCTCTCTTTTCGTTTACTTTTTTCACTCTCTCAGTCTCTCTCCTCTCATTTTTTCCATCACTTTAATTTCTTCAATATTTTAAGTATTTATTTTTTAAATTCCTTATAGCATCTATTATTTTAAATTTTCAGTAGTTTTCAGAGAATATTTAAAAAATCAAAAATCAAAAATATAAATTCTTAAAATGAAAAATACGTAATATTGCAAGAACTAAAAGTGATCGAAATTATCCAATCTTGGTTCTTTAGTCTTCTAATTTTGAGGGGTCGAGTGGTGGACTTGTCTGAGTGGGGCAGGTATTCCTTCAAATATGAGAATATGAAGGTTCCTTTTTGCAAATACGAGACGCATACAGAGCATTTATGCAAAAAAATCCCTTACATTACTACTGTAAAGTTTGCAGTGATCTGGAAACATAATTGGAGTAGGTTTGGTAAGTGTCATTAAACATAAGTACAGCAAAACAAGACAAATTCCAGAAATATGAAGCAGACATCACATCACATGTCAGTGAACCAAAAACCAACAAAAAACACAGATCACAAAAAGAACACTGATACAGTTACTGCTATGTATGTAGGGTGACAACATCGTCCATAAACAAACAAATCTCATTATTTTGGGAATCAAGTTTCAGTGGTGAAGACAACTTGCATATTTTAGGAAAGATACATGGAAGGTTAGATGCATGCATGCATGCATGCTGTTTGTGCCAAAAGAATTGGGATCCAATGTGCTAATAATGCAGCAGAAGAAAAGCAAATTTTGTCAGTAAATTTTTTATTTTATCAATGTTGTTTATATTGCATTTGAGCTCCAGATCCGTAATTTTTTAATATAATAAAAAAAAATTAAAAAATTCGAAATTTAGGAAATTTTTTTTTCCGATGTTGTTTATATTGCACGGATCGCGGTTCCCACCCGCGATCTGTCTCTCCCGCCAAATTTTTTTTTTTTTTTGAAAATTTCACGGATCGCGGTTCTGAACCGCGATCCGTGAATTTTTTTTAATTTCTTTATTTCTGTTTTTCTTTTTTATTATAATTATTTTTAATCTTTTTTAAAATCTTTTTTTTTTCAAAATATGTTTTCTAATTTATATTATTTTTTAAAAATTTAAAAATTTGTTTTTAATTTTTTCAAAAATCGACCTCCAAATCACGTCGATAACCCGACGTATTGAATTGTTAGGGTATTTTATACAATAAAAAACAAAATTTATTTGTCAGAATAATAAATTATTTGCAACTAAATATTAAACAAACACTAAAACTAATTAAAACAAAAAATTGGTAACGTTGTCGAAAATTCGTAGGGTGTACACACATTACAAACAGTTTTGGAGGTCGATATAGCAAAAAATTAAAAACACAATTAAATTTTTTTTTAAAATAATAACAATTACAAAACATATTTTGGAAAGAAATATAATAAAAAAACTTAGTTAAAATGATTTAAAAAAAATTCAAAACATAAAACACTACGACTAAAATCCGTGATTTTATTTATTTTCTTTTATTGTTTTTGATTTTTTCGGTTTTCTGTTTTAGTTTTTTTTTTCTTCTGTTTTTCTTTTTTATTTTAATTATTTATAATCTTTTTTAAAATCTTTTTTTTTCAAAATATGTTTTCTAATTGATATTATTTATTAAAAAAAATTTAATTTTGTTTTTAATTTTTTCAAGAAACGACCTCCAAATCACGTCGATAACTCGGCGTGTATTGAATTGTTAGGGTAATTTATACAATATAAAAACAAAATTTCTTAGTTAGAATAATAAATTACTTACAACTGAATATTAAACAAACCATAAAACTAATTAAAACAAAAAATTCGTAGGGTGTACACACATTACAAACATTTTGGAGGTCGATACAGCAAAAAAATAAAAACACAATTCAAAATTTTTAAAAATTAATAACAATTACAAAACATATTTTGAAATATATATATATATATATATATAAAACATAGTTAAAATGATTTGTAAAAAAACAAAACATAAAATCAAAAACAATAAAAGAAATTAAAAAAGTCACGGATTTTGATTTTTTTTAAATCGTTTTAACTATGTTTTTTATTATATTTATTTTCAAAATATGTTTTGTAATTGTTATTATTTTTTAAAATTTTTTAATTGTGTTTTTAATTTTTTGCTGTATCGATCTCCAAAAATATTTACAATGTGTGTACACCCTACTAATTTTTGATAACGTTTCGAATTTTTTGTTTTAATTAGTTTTAGTGTTTGTTTAATATTCAGTTGTAAATAATTTATTAATATGGCTAAAAAAATTATTTATTTATTGTATAAAATACCCTAACATTTCAATACGTCGGGTTATCGACGTGATTTAGAGGTTGATTATTGGAAAAATTAAAAATAATTTTAACAAATTTAGAAAAATAATATAAATTAGAAAACTTATTTTGAAAAAAAAAGATTTAAAAAAAGATTACAAATAATTACAATAAAAAAACAAAAAAGAAAAAACAAAAACAAAAACAAAAAATCAAAAAAAAAAATTTTTTTTGGCAGGAACACGGATCGCGGGTGTGACCGTGATCCGTACTCCACGGATCGTGGGTGGGAACCGTACTCCGTGCCCCACGGATCGCGAGTCACACCTGCGATCCACATAGTTTTGGAAAAAAAAAATTTTTTTCCTAAATTTCGAATTTTTAAATTTTTTTTTATTATATTAAAAAATTACGGCTCCAGATTGTGCATAACTCCATCAATCTCTACCAAAATGGGGAGAAAAGAACTTTATTATATATGCCTAAGTTTTTAATGAAAATGACACTATCGATTCCTCGTGTTGATGGTTCGAAGAGCCATTTAATATCAATGCCATCGAGCTTAAAGTTGAGTTTCGGATTCGACTCGTTTAGTTTGGAGTTCAGCTTTTATCAAGTAAAACTCAGACAAATCCCGAAGAATCTGAGTTAAAATTTACACTCCTAATATAAAAAAGGATACGCCCGTCAAAGTGAAAATAACGAGTAAGAAAATCATAACATGTTTTAAGTAAAAAATAAGATTTAGAGACTAGAAAATGAGACACGATTCAAAGAGATTATCAGAGATTTTATTAAATCACCTGTTAATGAAGACTAAATCAATTAAGTTTGGTTCTAAAACAACTAACTGAGAATTTAACCAACAAAGAATTGGACAAAGAACTCACAAAATGCAACAAAAAATATGGCCGTACACAAATCAGAGAATGAAGAATAATGACAATTAGCACTGCACATCTGTTGAAATCCTCAGAAGGTCAGTATCTATGGCGGACAATGTCATGTTGCCAAAGACGATAAATCTTCAAATATTGTTCGGATTTCAGGCCTTTCCGATGCCGACCGGATGCATCTCAGTGCCACTAGCAACATGTCTTCCA
Organism: Triglochin maritima; assembly: GCA_963682175.1. Taxonomy (NCBI): domain Eukaryota; kingdom Viridiplantae; phylum Streptophyta; class Magnoliopsida; order Alismatales; family Juncaginaceae; genus Triglochin; species Triglochin maritima. The sequence continues at coordinate 39,494,542 of OY821779.1, forward strand.
TTAATTTTGGTGGTCCCTCTGCACTTTCGACTCCAGGAATAACCCTGTCAAAGCATTCGAAAGAGCGTCGCTCGTTTGCTAACAATCTGACCCAGTCTGTTAAATCAACCACACCAGGGTTACTGGAAGCGATCTCTCCAGCATTTTTCCCGGTTAAAAGCTCGAGTAAAATTACACCAAACGCATAGACATCACTTTTTAACGACGGGCATGGCTTGCTTGTGCTAGCGAATTCTGGTGGGCGGTATCCAAGGGCGCCTGCGTTAAGAACTTGCTCTGCCATGCCTGCAGGAGTCATTATTCTGTGGAGGCTGTAATCAGTAAGAAGAGCATGCATATTAGGAAGTTGCAGGACAACATTTGAAGATTTCAGGTTGCCATGAGGTATGGCTCTCTCAGTGTGTAGAAAATTGAGACATCGGGCAATGTCGATAGCAATGCTTAGTCGCTGATTCAGAGACAATGGGTTGAGCTTCCGCATCTCGAATTCTGGAAAAATGAAATTGAAAGATGAAAGCTGATAACTTTTTTTAAGACACCAAATTTACAGAGAATTTAGAACAATAATTACTAGCCAGAATCTTTTAAAAAGCAATAAACCATAATCACTTGTGCAGGAAAGGATCGTAAACGATATGTTAGTGCCTCTTTTTCTTGTCGTGTTCTATCCAATTTCATGCATAAGACTTAATTTCAACGGAACACAGGTGGAGACTGCACCACCGTAGATATTCATGTCTTGGGCGAGATCGGTCTTGTTTATGTTTGATTTAATACACCGACTCATGGGGCACATGACAGGAAACGGGAAATTCAACTTGTGAAGGTTGTGAAACTGATCAAATCCACAATATTAACATATAAAGGAGCACATCGTGTTTATATTGGTATTAGTTAAGTTCTTGAAAATCTTAGCCATATTTAACAGATTTTAAACAGCTACCTCCTGAAATTTTCATGTATAAGTAACAATATGTCAGTATATAACAAAGCAACCATGAGAAAAAAGGAAAGGGAACTGAAGAAAAATTACCACATAAATGGCCAGTCAAAGAAACTGAATTGAAGTAGTCTGATATGATCAACCTCTCGTGCTCTTTCGGACCCCAATAGAAACCTTTTAAAGAAACCAAATTAGGATGCCTAATGTTCCCTAGCTTCTTCGCTTCTCTAGCAAAGTCTTTCCTACCTTTTGCGAGGCCTTCTCTCAACCATTTCACAATGACTACATGCTCACTATCTAGCGTAGCCTTATAAGATGTCCCATGGCAGCTTCTACCGAGAATCTCGGCAGGGGCACGTGAAAGCTCTTCAGCAGTAAACACAAAAGAATTGTCGAATAGATGGAGATCACCGGCCAACTTGTCTGGCGAACAAACTTTTAGAACACCGTGTTGATCCGACAAGCGTGGTTCGCTAGAAGTAGGAGAAGATGAAAAGACTGATATAGGAGATTTCCCATTATTTCCAGGTGGGGAGCTTCTACTTGCATGGCTCAAAGGTTCACTTTGGGCAGCCAGCTTTGTAGTGTCATATTGCGTGGATACCAGGCTTCCCATTGAAATGTCTCCACACTCGCTTGCCACAGACTGAACAGCCGGAGAATATACATTATTTGCAGGAAAACCTGTGGTGACAGCGGGTTGGTTGACATTCTTTGGAGATATCTGCTTTTCTGGGTCTTTCCTTTTTATGTGTCTGCCTGTAGACTTGCAATAAATCAATATGGATACAAGAATCACAACAGCAGCAGCACCTGCAAGAGCTGCAATCATTACGTTTCTGACTAAAGGCTTCATGTGACGAGAATTGTTTCCATCATTATTCGAGTTGGCTGTACTGGAGGATCCTGGAGGAAAAACCAGCAAGGTGTTTCCCGGGTGAAACGAGGAATCAGGGAACTTAACCAAGTTATCCGGGATGGCACCAGATAGATCATTACGAGATACATTAAATTCAATTAGGCTATCCGGAAGATTCTTGGGAATGCTTCCGGTGAGTACATTACCGGACAAGTCCAGAAGTTCTAAATTACGTACCATGCCGATTTCTCGAGGGATCTGGCCTGAAATTTTGTTTTCTTTGATGTTGAGAAACTTCAGCTGATTCAATGTTCCAATCCCCTGTGGCAGGGATCCACTTAACATGTTGCCTGAGAGATCGAGAGACGATAGGCTGGAGTTTGGGGTAAACAATGGAGAACCTGAAGGCGCAGAAATAGCTTTTTGGCCGTCGAGTATTGGAATTGACCCAGTGAAGGCATTATGAGAAAGATTCAGTTCGGTCAATCTAAAAGACGTAAAAAGGTTTGGAGGGAGGGATCCATGGAGCTGGTTCCCGCTGAAGTCTATGACTTGTAGTTCGGGATATGTGCCCAAAACAAATGGTAGTTCTCCGTTTAGCGAGTTGTTTGACACCTTCAAAGAAGCAAGTCTTAGAAAAGGTGAAGTCTCATTTGGCAAATTTCCAGTCAACATGTTGGAGTCTAGATGAATGATTTCGACAAAATTTCCCCAGTTTCGGAGAGTTGAAAGATTACCATGGAATAAGTTGTTGCTTAAGTCTACAATTGAGCAACTACCAACCAGTGCAGGTAGAGAACTCGAAAATTTATTGGAAGAAAGATTTAGAGACTTGAGAATTGTTGAAGTGATTCTTCCAACTGGACCTGTTTATCAACGCAAGTAAAGTGTCATCTTTAACTAACAAAGTAAAAATTAAAGTGTAATTATAAGCACGCAAGTAAAGTGTCATCTTTAACTAACAAAATTATAAGCACAAAGTAAAGTGTCATCTTTAACTTTTATAGAAGTTATACAGAAGCAAAGAGGGGAAAAAATCCAAAATACTTCAAGAAATTACGATAATCATAATAATGATGACTAGAGTAATGTAATTTTTTTTTACAAAGTAACCCTCCAGAGCAAAATGCAGATCACATGGCACCATTATGTTTAAGCAACAGGTAAGATACTTTCTCTATTGATTATCTATAATTTTAGAGTTCTACATTACAAACATAAAATCATGTATATCAAATAACCATGATCCTATTCTTTACAAAGTTAACTAAAATTATAAGCACGAAATTAACCCAACAAATTTATCCAAGGAATAACACAATAGGAAATCGTCGACTGAGGACTTAAGGTAACCAATGTAAATTCAAGCACTGTTAAGCTAGAAATAAGTTTCTTTCTACCATCTAAATAAGCAGGGTATAAGAAAATAATCTGAGAGAATTAGCAGCCTTTGGAAAACAAGCATCAAATACCTTCAAGTTGGTTGTTGCTAAGATCAAGCTCAGTCAAAACTGTCGATGCTTCCTTGAGGAGAGCTTCCGGCAAAGACCCTGAAAATGCATTGTTTGCCAGTCGTACAATGCGAAGAGAAACAACAAATTGGAAGTTTGGAACAAGACCACTGAGCTGATTATGACTAGCATCAAACACCTCCAGATTATCAAACAACGGAATCACATCGTCATCAAATAGCTTTCCTGACAGCGCATTGTGACTAACATTCAAATACTGAAGCAAATTGACAATGCTCGAATTTTCAGGAAAGGAACCAAGCGGCCCTGAAAACTTATTATCGCTAAAATCAACATGGACCGCATTTTTCAGTTGGCCAATAAAACTTAGGCTACCGGATAAACTATTGTGACGCAGATCCAAATACTTCAGCTGCTTTGAAGTAACGATATTAGAAGGTACAGCGCCATCAAAATCGTTCAAAGACAAATTGAGATAAGACAGGCCACCAATTTTCGTCAGCTCATTGGGTATCTTCCCGGAGAACGAATTATGCGAGAGATCCAAAAACTCAATAGACTTCATGGATCCCATCTCAGGCGGCAGAATTCCCGTTAGCCGATTGTTTGAAACGGAAAAATTCCGGAGCATTTGCAAACCAGACAGTGCAGAGAAATCGAGTTCCCCTACTAAAGCCATATCGTTCAACACAATTGATACAACCCAATCTCTATCACATCGCACACCATACCAATTGGAAGGACAACCATTCGATATCGGGGCATTATTATGATCCCAGGAATGTACAAGCCGACCGGTCGGGTCTTCCTTAATGCCTTTCTTGATCACCAAAAGAGCATCCAGATCTGAACCACCACACACAAATCCCACACAAAGTGCGAAAACTAGTACTGAAAACCGCATCCTCCCTCAACAATAACAAACAAAATGCAAAATTTTCCTGGATCAAACTACCAAAATGTGATAAGCCACTGGAAATGGTAAAAAAAGAACGGAAACCTTGAAGCACAAAAATCAGACAACACAGAGAATTCAGCTCTACATTTTCAAACATGAGAAGACAAACACCAACATAACCAATTTTGTAAAGTAAAGTGAAATGACATTACAATAGTGAACAACCAGACCAAACAAAAACCTCTAAAACCCACAAAACACCAAAATAACCAAAATTCCGAAAGAATAAAAAACCAACTACAAATTCCACAGACCACTACAAACCAACACCACCACCAATCAAAAACTCACAAAAAGCAAACCAAAACCCAACTTAACATCCCCAACAGCAACTTGAAACTCGACCCAAAAACCCAAATCTTGACCCCCAACACCAGAACACAAGCGTGGAGAGCTCAGAACCAAAAAAGCTTCGGAACCCAGAAAAAAAAAGGGATTTTTAGAGGACCCAAAACGGGGGAAAGGCAGAAGGTGGCTGACAATTCTGGTTTGGAGTAGACCCACTACAGAAAAGAAGGTAAAAAAAGTTTTTTTTCTTTTTTCTTTTTTGGCTTTGGTTTGTGCGTGTGGAATGATGGGGTGGTGGAAGAGTCGTTTACTTTTAAGGGATTGTGGGTTTGTGGGTTTGGAAGAGACAAGAGGGAGTAGAAGATGGCAGATTGGCAGCTGTTGTTTCAGTAAGAGAGAGAGAGTGTGTGTGTGTGAGTTGTAAGTTTGTAATTTATTAATGGTAATGTGTCTGGCAATAACTGGAAATTATTCATTTTGGGACCCTCGAGAGTCGAGGATAACCTTTTTAATTTATTTTTTAACCAGGCTGATAATATTAATTAAAAAATCATTGCTATTTAACACAGTAAAGACCCAAAAAACTACAAACCTGTCGAGTTTTACGGTCTTACCTTATTATGGGCTTGAATACAACAATAGAGGATATTGTAGTCCCCAATTACGATGAAGGTTCTTAAAAATCAGGTAAGATACAACCCAAAGTTTTTTGTTTTTTTTTGTTTGGATTGAAGTGTTATCCGTGAAATGACTTGTACCCGTTATTCATCTTAATTGAAATAAAAATATCAAACTATAGGGAGAGAAAATAATGCTTTAATTAATGTAAACATTACAAAATAAAAATTATGAAACTTCTAATTTGTAATGAAAATAGGTTTCACGAAAAATTACAATAAATATCTCTAGCCACAATACTTTAATGTCTCTCTATGATTGGCTAATTACGTAAACATAATAAAAGAAGTTACGCTTAAGGTATAAAAGTTGAGTAAATGAAAAGTAACTAGTGAAAAAAGAATTACTCTGTAGTTAATTGCTTTTACGTTGTGAAAGTTGGTTTTTGGTGTGAAAAATGCACAGTTCTTAAAGAAAACTTGAAAGTACTCCAAGACAACACTTAAATAATAATATGAAAGAAGGTTGGGGATGGTAATTATGCGTTGAATAATCTTGTGATTGTTTGGATTGGTAATTTGCGTTGGCCAACGCTTCATCCAAACACACCATGTAAGTGGGAGAAGTCAATTGGTATTCCATCCAGAGGACCAGAGGTCTCGTATTTTTTTATTTAGCTTAGGAATGTGACTGTAGATTTCGTTGTTGCTTCGTTTTAATACGCGCATCATTATTTTAAATAAAGATAGAGATTGGGTTATGTACCACAACCCCATCCAAAGCTACAAGTGCAGTCTTAAACTTGAGTTTTTAAACCAAATACATATCCTTGTTCACATATGATAGAAGTTGTTAGAACCTAAGTCCTTTGGAGGACCTTAGGGTAATTAGGCAATTAATTGAGGATCAAATGCAATTTACCCAAGCCTTTTCGTGTTGTGTGCGCGTGCGTGCGCGCGTGTGAGTTGGATGGTTAAACAAGGAGTGGTGGTAGTAAGGAGAAAGAAGTTTGGTTGGAAAAGAAAGGGTTGAAAAGAAGTGTTGGTGAAAATAAAAGAGATCCGAGAGTTGAGTGAAGTTCGAAATCAGAAGAAGAAGAAGAAGAAAAAGAGAAGTTGGGAGGAGATTCAAGCCTCTTCGAGTGGAAGTTGCCGGAGGAACGAGAAGGAAATCCGAGTTCATCGGAAGTACGAAGAAATTGAAGTTGTGATCGCTGTCGACCGTGAAAAAGGTATGCCAAGTTCAATTAGAAGTTCACACAAGGTGTGTGAGTGGTCAGTGTCGTCGTCGGAGATCGGAGACATCGTCGGTGTCAAGGTGCAGCAAGGTTGTCGCATTGGGACGGTCGACCAGTGTTGGCATCGGTCAACCGGTCTTAGTTTAAATGTGTGATTTTTACCCACATCGGTCGAACGATGTCTTTTGGCGGTCGACTGATTATGCTTGATTTCACAAAAAGAAGATGACTCTGTTAGATTCGGTCGAACGAGACCGTTTGTCGTTCGACCGATTGGATTAAAAGTAAGTCGGTCAAAGCCTAAACTATCTAAACGGTCGACCACCTCTTGATTTGGTTCGACCGATGACTTAAGTAAACTTAAATTATGTTCGACCGGTTGCGATTTTGTTCGACCGGTGGTGACTTAGAGAAGAACGTAGCAAATCCTTGTTTTCGGTCGACCGGGTCCCCTTGGTCGTTCGACTGATGGAATGATTTATTTAATAATATGGTGACGTAGACCTTCCAAACGGTCGACCGTCCGAATACTTTTGTTTGACCATTTATGATGTATGGTTGGTTCGACCGATGGATTGTGGTTTGAACCAATTACCGGTATTACCGACCAACCGGTCGACCGCATGACCTTTTTCTATTGATCGTCGGTGCACATGATTGTATTGTATGTTTATGAACGCGTTGACGCGTGAATTTCTTTTATGGCATATGTTTCCATGATATGACATATGCATTGAGACCTAGGTAGTAGACCTGTGAGACCATATTTCCCTTTGCATGATCTATATGTATTGGCTCTACAGAGCAAGATGATTGTTAGCATGTGTGGCAACGGAGATGACCATCTAGCCTGTGTGGTGACGGAGATGACCGACCGATGTTGTTCCGGCAGATATGCTCGACCGATGTTGTTCCAGCAAGTATGATCGTCCAGCTGTGGCACGACTGACGAGTATGACCGACTAGAGTGACAGCTCTGGTGGATTGTGGCATTGCGACAACAGGATCATATCTGATGATGACACGGAAGTGCGTGCAACCTTCATCGAACCCTTATGCTAGTCTAGTTGTAAGTGAGGGTGTGTCGCATACTCTCCGTATGACCGCATGTGCTTGCGGTGAGTATCTTCGGATGCCCAAATGATATGAGATTTATGACCATATGATCCATGTGTGGGAAGATGACTATTATGTTTTATATGTTGTCATGATACTAGTATGATAGGTCATGTATAGTGTATTGCATGTGCATGTAGGTGAACTTGGTATACGGGATTTCCTTATGTAAACTCATGCATTGTTATTTATGTTTTTCAGGATCCCCTTCAGGAGCTGGTAGGGTGGTGATTGAGGACGAGTATATCAGGAGTCGGGTCCTAGACTCTATTTTGAGGTGGTTACGAGTACTTGTATCTATGACTGTTGTATTTTGATGTAGTCATATTTTTGACAACTATTGTATATGGTGCACATTATGTGATGTATATATTTTGAGTATCGTTCACACATGTTTGATATCTTTTGATTATCTTTTAAAATTTTAAATTTCCGTTATTTTCGGAGACGTTACAAAAACTACATCATACAGTATGAGCACAAGATGTACTTAATTTGTAATTTAGCCCATTCACCGCAAAGTTAAACATTAATGTCTGGTTTAATTGCATATGATTGATTTGCATGGAAGACTAAACTCTAGTTTTGGAAGACTAAACTAAATTCTAGTTTACTTGCCTTCGGTTTTAGTGATTGATATACTCTATATTTTATGCTCCATCGAAGAAATAAAACTAATGTGTTTCTAACGGAATTTGCGATGCAGATAGATTTTTGATTTAAGTCATAATGTGTTTCTAACGGAATTAGCAATGGGTAATCACTTTATTTTTTATCTAATCATGGTTTAATGGTTGAATCTTAGAAAAACAGGAGAGAACTTACTTTTATTACATGATACTAATCTCATTCTATATTCTTGTAAGTTCGACGAATGTTTGTGGACCGAAAGGTGGTTATCCCAAAACTATGGTTTATAGAAACTAATTACCCAAACAAATCTTAAAATCTCCTGTTGGTCTCAAAATTGTTGAGCTCAATTAAGTCGGAAAAGAAAACATCTACTAGTGTTTAAGGTTCATATGTTTCATGTTCAATAAAAGTTTGTTTTTAGGTATTGTTTGGATACCTCACGTTTAGTGTCTACGGTGGTTGTGGAAATTGCATTTTCTCCCTCGGACGCTTAGACCACCGTTAACAGCGCTCGGACAGTTCCCGGGTGTCGGTTTTCTCTCTCAGCTACGTCAGCTTCTCTCTTCACCATGTCAGCTCAAATCAACCTTCCTAAATTTTTCTTAACTACACCCAGAAACAACTCAAGCGCCTTACATTTTCTCCCATCCACGTCATTTGGGGATCAATTCTAGGTAAAACATAAAAAATATAAACAAATAAAAACATTTTTTCATTTTTTTTGAAAAAAAACAATTTTAAATACTTTTTAAAACATTTTTTAAACAAAAAAAATAAAAAACAAAACAAAAAATCCTTTTGTATTATATATTCAAAAATATATAATACAAAAGTGACACATTTCTACTTCGTATAATGTTCTTAATATCACGAGGCAATGAATAGACACAAGTGATATTTTACATATCACTAAGTGGATCTTGTTTAGTTTGAGTGAGCAAAACATCTTTGTTATTTGGGTAACTATAATGTGTAGCTAGATACCGCTTATAGTTTATGATATTAAATGTTTAATATCACTGTCAACATTACTTAAATCCTCTTATTAGTCACACCACAAAACTGGAAAACAAAAGATGTGATTTTATATTTTATATGATGTATTAAGTTTCACGTGTTATAAAATAATATACATGTGATAAAATAATAAAATCAATATGTCGTAATAACAACATTGTTAGAATATCAAATAAATTTGTATGAGATGTGTATATATTATGTAGTATAATGTTTGACATTATTTATGATAATATATTACATGATATAGTGTGATCCGCAACATGATAACATATAAATTTACTGAAATCCTAAAGCTCAAATTTTGTTGGATATTAATCCAAAATTTGGTAAAGACAAAAACAGTGAAAAATAGTCCAACCGTTTGCTCACGTTTTTGCATATATTAATAAGAGATTTTTTGCTAGATTTAATCCACCATGGTAAAATGTAGTTATGTGATGGTGATGTGGCAAATTAAACAAAAGATCATGTGCAAATTGGTTTGCACATGATGTGGTTTAGTGGAGAGATTAGCAAGAGATCATGTGTAAGTGGTTTGCATATTATGTGGGTTAGAGGAAACCCTATAAATAGGTCATGCCTTCCTTCCTTGTTAAGGTTAATGCAAAATTCTTCTCCTCCATATTTTCTCAATCATTCCATCCGAAATTCTCTTAGTTTTAATTGTGTGCTAGAGATTAAGTTCTTTGGAGCATAGAAAATGTTATTAGCTAGATTTTAACCTTGAATTAGAGATTGATTAACTAACTTCGTTCTCTCTAACCTTGTTTATTGGTGAACACTTGGAGGTGATTCCGAGGCAATCTGACGTGCAACCCAACTTCCGATTGGTAAAAGAGATTTGATAATCTCCAATATGATCAAATTTATGTATTTCAATATTAATTAGTATTTTATATATATTGAAATATAATTAGGCAGTTTCATACATAAAATTGTTGAAAAATACAAAAACAATCTTGCTTGCATGTATGAATTTCAAAACAATACACATAAGTATTGGACGAAATCCTACACTTATTTGAATGAAAAATCACCACAAGAACAACATCAACTCCATTTGATAGAAAATCACCATCACCACCAACATCAACACCAATTCTCAATTTTCATGTCTTAGTTGTGAGGATCTTAAGGGGCCCTCTAGTGATCGTAATTAAACAAGATGCGAAATTAAAAACTAATTACGAACTAACAACTAATCATGCCAGGGTTATTCTAAGAGATAGAGAACTTGCAAACCAACGTTGAAGTCGACGCCCGATTTAACGAGGTTCGGCACCCTCCCCGGGTCCTAGTCCTCACTCACAAGCCCCGCTCGTCCCTCGAGCCTCGCTTGTGGTTCCCACTATCCGATCTCCGTTACCGGGCCGAGATCAACGTCTTTACAAACCCGAGCCTCGCGAACAACCTCGCCTCGCCCGTGTCTCCTCTCACAACCCGAGAGGGAGCTTCCTTGAAGCTATTACAACTCTTGTGATTTGGATGAAAGAATGGAATCACAACTCTTGCTAATGACACTCTAACTTTGAGCACACTTGGATTATGATATGGATCTAGGAATACAAGTGGTGAAGTTTTGGCTTGAGTGTATAGGATTTGAGCTTTGAAGGTTTGGGAAAGATAGCACAAGGATACTTGATGTTTGGAGAGTGTGGTGCCTTTGTTGTGCTTCTAATGAGGTCCTTATATAGGCTTCAAAGCTCTTAGAGTCGTTGGGGAGTGGGTGAGAAAGTTGACCCATGAAATGTGATGATGTGACAAAAGTTCGGGCAGAATTTGCACGCTCCTCGGTAGACCGTTAACCCAACAGATTACCGACGATGGTCATTTCGGTTTACCGAATCTTATTCGGTTAACCGCTCACTCAACTCCAGTAGCTCTCTAACTAGCAACCCTAATATAATTCGGTTTACCGAAACCTATTCAGTGAACCGTTCCAAACTGGACAGTAAGATTGGTAGGATTCTGTTTATGCTAAGTTCGGTTGACCGTGTATACTTCGGTAGTCCGAAGTTCGCGCGGGTTTTGCGCTGACAAAGCGTGGGAGATTGGTTTACCAATAACGGTCAAGTTAAATAGCCGTTGGTCTTCTAAAGCAATATGATTCGGTTGACCGAATGAAGTTCGGTGTACTGAATATGGATAAGTCAATTTGGCTTTAGGTCAAGATTTAAATACGACCGTTGGAGCAAAGTCCAAAACCGGTCCAGGCTAATTCGGTCTACCGAAGGTGGTTCGGTATACCGAGGTGGTTATTCCAGGGAACACCTAAAGGATTCTACACGGTTGACCGCAAGGTGTTCGGTGGACCGAACTCTACGTGATTCGGTTTACCGAGTGGGGTTCGGTTAACCGTGGGGATACGAGACAGAATCCTAATGTGCTCAAGTTTACATTAATCCTAAGGACTCAAATTATACTAAATTACATATTGGTCCAAAGCTTGATTACATGTCTTGAGTCTTTATCTTCTTGTCCAAAGCTCCTTAGCTTGATTCTTCATCAACCTATTAAGAATATCGCAAATACACGAATATATATGCAATGCATGTATTCATGTTTGCTTACTTTGATTGTCTAGGTTGATTGATTAAATATAGATTAAGATTAGATTACTTAATCATCAAAACTAAATAAAGATTAAGGCTAAAAAACCAACATTAGTAACAACTAATTCATCCAAACAAAAAGAAAACTCCAACTCGTTCATAAATCCTCATTCTGTCGAAGGGAGAGAGTGAAGGAGAGATAGAGGGGTGTTGGTTGCTCAAGTTTGGAGAGAGTTTATTTTTTTAATGTATCAGGCAAATCTGGTGGGGGCGATTGCCCACTTGCCCCGGACTTAGGTCCACCCCTGGGGACGAGGCCATAATTTTGGCTTAGAGGTCAGAATTTATAGAGATAATTCAATGAGTTAAAAAATCCATTTACATATTTAATTATTACTAAGAATTTTTTTAGGATGGTCGAAATTCAAACGGGTCAAATTTCAGGGTCGTAATGCCACAAATTAATAATTATGGGCTCGAATTAAAGAATAGGGTTAATTACAGTTTGCCCCCATGAACTATGCTTTGGTATCACTTTGCCCCACTGCAGTTTCAAAGTTAACAGTTACCTCCCCTAAACTTTAATTTTGTAACATTTTTCCCCATTGAACTTCAAAAACTCATTATTTAACATACATTCGACGTTTTTTTCCTAATATTTTTGTTGTATCCCTAATACACTCCTAAACTTATATTTACGTGAATGTTTGGATCGAAACGGAGGTCGGACATGGTTGGAATTTGGGTCAGATTGACACTCAATCCGACCCAAATTCCAACCATATTCGACCTCCGTTTCGATCCAAACTTTCACGTAAATATAGGTTTAGGAGTGTATTAATTGGCGTAGGTTGCCTAATTGGCGATATACACCCGAGCTTTTTCTATTGTCGGATGTGCACCTGTAAACCGAACATATTTGCTAATATGCACATCTACCGTTAGTATGACTCACTCTATCACCATTTCCGTCCAACGTCGTTAGACAATTTGCAAACTAAACATTGTAAAATACAAATATCCTTAATATTAAAAACAAAAAAATAAAAGTTGAAAACATAAAAGACCACAAACTTTCTTCTTCTCCACTAAGTCGTCTTCTTCCCCAAACTCTCTCTCTCTCTTCCTCCAACATCACTTTCTCTCCCTACTCCCTCTCATGCATCTCATGCCCCTCTCTCCTCCTTTCCATGTAATCTCTCTCCATGCCATCATCCTCCGCCTCGGCTTCGCCCTCAACCACTTTGTCACCAATATGTTTTGGGACAACGTGGATCCGCCTATGCTTACTAGCAGGTTGCGTCCTACCAAGTTACGAGTACTGACGACCTCACTAATTTTCAAGTTGTATGTGCAAGTACGAACTAACTCAGACTCGTAAATTGCAAATCACTTATTAAATCATTTATTATTTTTCTTAAAGATTTGTTGTTAGGATCTTTAGCCGTTGTTCGAATAACGGAAATGACAAGTAACCCAATTAAACTCAAGTTAGTCAATTCCACAAACACCTAGCAAACATTTAATAAGCAACACAAGCAATCAATCACAAAGCACAATTACAACATCGAATTTTACGTGAAAATCCTTACGGGAAAAATCACGATTGCGGAGCGATCAAGCTTAAGTATGAGAATGATTGGAGTATAAGAAGATGAAACCAGAGAAGACTTGCTGGAAATGGATTGTGGGTTGGATGATGAAACCTCAAACAACAAGATTTTCTCCAAATCCTAAACCCTAAGTTTTGGTGGTGGCTAAACCTACCTCTCCAAAGAGGACTATCTTTTCTCTCAAGAATGACTCTTAGGGTTCTAAGCACAAGAGTATATATAGAAAGATTTTAGAACAAAACTCAAAAGGTGTAAGAACGCTCAAAGTGTCCTTAATGAAAAATTACTCTTAGTCAGATTCGGTCTACGGATTGTCAAACGGTCAACCCATCTTCAAGTTTCAGAGATCATAAAACGATTAATGATACTTGGGATCCGGACGACCGTTGGCCTGGCAAATGTCCGATCCTGAGGACACGGACGACTGTTGGCCAAACGGACGTCCGAAGTTGAGATTCCAATAAGCCCTGTAGCATACTCTGATTTTGGTATCAGATAACCAAACTGGGGGCGGACGTCACGTCCTCAGATTTCAGTAAGCTCTTAAGATGACCTTGTCGAATGCCATTTGGATGTCCAAACTGGGGGAGGTCCGACCCTTGAGCCATTAGTTACTTTAATATTAACTTTTATTGGAAAGTGATTTACAATATAGAGGACAAAGATTGGGTTGGGTGATAAATGCATATAGAATATCTAAAAGCAGCGGACATAGATTTGGTTGGATAATAAACTAAATTAATAAATATGGGATTAGTTGAAGTACGGGACAAAAAAGAAGATTCGTCTGAAATTGTGGTTGTCATTTCCTGAACAACTGGAAGGGTTGTCATTTCCTGAACAACTGGAAGAAGTGAACCTTTTTCTTTTCTGCTTCTTTATTCCATTCTGATTTATGTATTATAGATAGAGAAGTGCAAATCTCAATCTTTTTTGTCCAGATAGCTTGTCATTAATTGTGTATTATATTTAGTGGCATTCCATAAATCTTTGATTGCAGATATTATTGCAAGGATTTACGTGATTGAATTTTGCTTTACAAATCAATACTGTAATTTGTAGCTAAATTATATAGTTAAGGTTCAACTTGCTTGTAAGTATAGATGATTATTTCTCAAGTTGAATCAACAGATGCCATTGTGCCAACAGTTTTGAAACTCCCTTAAACAGTTTTAGGCAAATTAGTTGCTTTACTTTCGATTATTGTAATAATTAACTTTTCAAAATATATTTCTACATTAAACTGTGGTTTTGGCTATTGGAATACTAGAGTTTAACTAGCTAGACTAGCCGAAGTTGATATTATCGCAATAGTTATTATATATTCAAACTTTCAAACTTATGCCTAGTGCTCATCATTTCCTTCCATGTGTAATTTATAGATTATTAATAATAACATACCTACGATATTAAGGGGTATAGAAGCACATGCACATGACCTACATCACACGGGAAACTCGCAGAATTAATATTACAAAGATCATATTTAACCACCAGATTACAATAACATATGGAATACATAAACAGAAAATCTATGAAGTTTGGAATACATAGACACCAAATCTATAAAGTTCAAAATCAAGCAATAAACTTAATTGAGTGCTGACCCTCTGCCACTCTAGCTAACATGTGCAGTGAACATGTGGTAACATTAATAGTAATTAGCAAGGAGCATCTTGTATTGGTCAGTACCGCACAACAATTTAAGTTGCAGAGGTGTTGTAGATAAAATAAATGTCATCTTTCAAACATTTGCAATTTAAATGAGACATGCATCACCTTCTTTTCATAGCTTTCGTTGCTGCAATCAATTCAACCAAGAAATGTTTCTGTGAAGACAACAGATTCCATCTAAATATTGAAAGGAGCAACACAACAAGTTGGTTTCTTGTTTCAGCATAAGATGGAGAGGTCAGATTGGATGCTTCCTTTATTTTGTGCAAGTGCAAGAAAACATTGTAACATTAAATCTTTGTTTGATGAATGTTAAAATTTAGCAATGATCAAGGGTACATTAGCTTTTGGCATCTTGGATTTTTTTTATTTATGCGCTTGACTACCTCACTTATTTTAAATCTCAACATCCTAAACATACGAATAAGACGGTTGATATTTGATTTATGATTTAGATCTTAAGACAATGAATTTACAAAAGCGAGATAACCCTAGTTGCACATGTGCAAAATTCACAAAATCACCCAAAAATCAAGTGCACATGTCCCAAAAGATCTAAGTAGAAGCATTTTGAAGTACTTACCTCATGAAATTTGATTCTTAATGGGAAATACCAATTCTTACACCAACTCGGGTAACTTAGTTGGAACATACTGTCTTGAGATACTTAAATCAAGGATCCCAATGTTTGGGTTGTTAGAATTTAAAACTAAGGTAGGATAATAGAGCAAATGAAATTAAAAAATTAACCAGTTCTTACTTTTCCATGTCACTGGTGATGAAGATGCTCAGAGCATCAATGACAACATGAAGTTTCAACAATAGGCCCACATGGGGGTGAAGGATGATTATCAATTGTCAGTGGTCAATAAGACCCCCAACGATTCTCACGAACGAATCTTCTTAAATATTTAATGACATAACAATCGTCGAATCAATTGGAAATGATATGCATGTAGGATTGGTGTTAAGAGCGAAAACTCTTGCTTTGTGTTTTAAAACCTTCATCCTACCCCCTCATCCTTTTAAAGGTTTCTTCGTGTAAGCATCCATACATGAATGGAACTTTAAAAAAAAAAGATGCTTTCAGGGCCGCTTGTGCATAACATAACTTCTAGCATCTAATACTCTTAATTAACTATGCTTTTATGTGGCAGCAAATGCTTCATGTATTTCTTGAGTAAAACTAATCAGTGGCATTTATCATTTTATCTGAGTAATACATGGAGAAATTGTAACATGTTATTGTTACCCAAATAAGATTTTATCAATTACAAGCAAAAGATGAATGTTGGCAAAAGTCAAATTCAGCAAAAAAAAGAGAAACCTCTACTACCACTTGTATGCAAATTGTAACACCCAAAAAGCTGATGTTATATAATGAAAATTCCTTTATCTCACTGTACATGTTTCCAACTTTTCAATGTCTCATCGTCTTTGAATGCTGAAAGTAGCCAACAACGGAACAATCTCTCCTGGCCCATCTACGCATGTCATATTCTCAAGCAAGTAAAAACTCACTTCAGCTTTCACAGAGGTTTAGCATCATCAAAGCACCTACCAAAAGCTGCTTCAATGCTTTCAAAAGAAAGAAAGCTGCTTCGTACAACACACTATTGTTTAGACTTGAGAAATCAGCTTCAACTACAACACACTATTGTTTAGACTTTACAACCCAGGATGCAGGAAAAGTGAGAACAAAACATCATCTCCTATGAACTTGTTTCTAATACCAGCGTTGTTGATGTGCAATCCCATGATGGACATTCTATCAACCAAGGACCACCTAAGCCTTTGTATTATAATAGAAAAATTAATTTGGAATTACACCTTGAGAAAGGGCAACACATACCAGTATAACACCCCATCCATACCTGACGTGTGACTACACCCTGAAACCTTACCCACGGTGTGGATGGACGACAAAAAAAGAATGTGCTTGCAAACCACAGAGTTATCTGCATATTTTTCCAGGGCTGTACAGTCGAGGTGCTCCACTAAAATAGGCACCACTGAGAATACAAGCCATCTGAGTATATGAGCTATTAAGAGACCGTGTTCTTGCATCTGGTTGATCAGTGATTTATATACTCCGGGCTTTGAACAATTCTCTGAAGCTCTCTCAAGTTAGGTAATATATGACGCGGGCCCAAACTCTGACCGCCTATATGATTCAAAAGCTGCTCAAGATCCTGGAACAAAGTTACAGAATTACATCAGAAGCATATCAAACTCGGAAATGAATTCTAACATTGAAGTAACAGATAATAGCTATATATAATTATATCATTGTACTTATTGCTAAAACAAATCAATAAGCGATTCAGAACATGGATAACAAAATTAGCTTAAGATTATCACAATGAATAAGCATAACCTCAATCATCAACAACGTTCAAGAATTGCTTATGTGAATTGTGTGAACCTGACCCCATGTCACATAGGGTATCTAGCACTCCAGTGAGCAAAACCATGTCAAATCATGCAGACTATGACAAGTGTGAGACAATCGTATACGACAAATATAATATATCTTTCATACACCACTAAATATGTGGTGGTTGTGTACATATACCAGGTAAACTAATCGTGCAATGTATCTGAAAATGTGCAATAGATAATATTAATACAAAGCATCGACTGTGTCGCGACTACAAATGCACAACCACCAAACATCAGATAAATTCATAAATACATATAGATAACCTAATTAAAGAGAAGAAACCTGATACGGTTTTCGCAGTCAACTTTTTTATCGAGTTTCACAGTTGTTACCAATACAGCAATGGCAAGTAAGAATACCATAAACACACCTTGTTCAAAAGAAATATTGCATAAGCTGCTCTTGTGGTATCCTGTCCCTCTAAGAAAAGCGGAAACTCTGTAGGTCTAGAAATTGTGATAAGGATTAGCGATGTCAAGTCAGATGGAGATGATTCGATGGATGGTGCAAAATCATGAACATAGGAACGTGAACCTCCCAACCGCAGTTTATATCGCAAGGGTACATCCAAATAAGATGCAATGAGCAGAACTGCCTAAAAGACAAACAAACATCATTTTTAAATTAAAAACTTCAGGACAGGAAAACATTTTGTCAGGGAAGAACGAATAGTAAAGGGTTTTAGATTAAGAATACCTTACAAAAGATTGTATATGAGGGCATATCAATTTTCAGTATTATCAACAAGAGACTCTAATATGTCTTAATATGCAAAGAAAAAATTATGTAACCTTTGGGAGTTATGCAATTATGTTAGCTTTGGGAGTTATGAAGTCTAATATTGTGGTATTCAATTTTCTGTATATTAATTATCTTCTCATTTAAACAAGAACCTTAAACTACACTACAGTCCCATACTAGGAAAACCCAAAACATTAAGGGGACACGTATATGGCACAGGAGGGAGCAACACAGCACATTTGCCTGCTTTGTAGGATGGATAACTAGGAGGGAATCGAGGGATACTGATACTGGAATTGGTAGAGCTCATTTATATAGGTTTTTGTTTGAGAATGAATGTATCAGTAAAATAGAAAAAGTGACTTGTAACCTAACACAACAAAAAAGACTGAAGAAATAGTTAGACAGGACTTACAGAAAGGAAGTCGTGGCAAAAAATATACTTGTGATGATGGTAGTGATGGCAATATAGAAACTAGATGGTATAACGTCAATAGGCCATTTTGATAGGTAGAAATGCAAAAGAAAAAAGAAAAAAAAGTATGTTGTGGACATTAAGATCTTACAAGAAAACAAAATTGGAGAAGCACAGCATTAATCTAAACTCGAAAGGCTACAAATTTGAAGCAGGGCACTCACATGAGCAACATACCCAAGGGCAGTTGCAGATTTCTGAGCCTCCTTTTTATCACTAAAGAAGGTCGACCTTCTCAGAGGGAGTGTAACTGGTTGTAAACCTAAAATGCTCAATGATGATGGCTGCAGAGATTTCGGCATATTAGTTGTAGACACTTCAGCAGAATCCCCTGAAATAAATCCGGTTCACTCAGCTAAAGAAATAAAAAAGCAAGATGGCACATAAGTAACATTGAAAGCTCTGCTTGATCAAGACACTACTACTTCACAAGTAGAAATATCAACATGAAAAACAAATTGGCATACCATTAAAGCACATTGTGTTACCATACATATTGGCATATTGCAGCCAATAAAGAAATGGATAAAGCAGAAAAATGGCTATATCATGTCTGTGAGCTTGTGATGTGATTAATCAAAAGTAGTTCTAGCATCCCAGTGTAATGTTGACTGCTCACTGCCCCAGTAAATGCTCTAGGGATGTAAATCACCTCAGATCTTTATAATCAATTTAAAACAAAGCTTAGGGATAGAAACGCGTGGAAGAAGGTGATTCACGTGCCTGAACCGTGACTCCTTAGAGTTTCATTTCTAGCCTACCCCAACTAGTTTGGGATTAAAAACTTTGTTGTTGTTGTAAAACAAAGCTAGTATGAACATGATGTGTTCCCAATCTTTGATGGTACTTGAAGAGAGGAACCACAAGGTTTTCCGATAAAGTGTTGACAAGAAATGAGGGACGAGGGGTCCGTCTGATTTCCTTGACTTAGTCACATTAGTTAAAATAAAAGGACAATTAGTAACTTCAATAGGATTTTATCTCCAAAAATTATCCTTATAGAACCATATAAGATAAGTGCTAGAACATCAAATACACCTTCAGATGCATTGGATTTGTTCCTTACATGTAAAGGTCAGGCAATTCTAGAAGATGCTTATTTTATATCGGGCATGCACGTTTGTCATTTACTAATGCCTAAAACACACACAAAAAAGGAAAAGTTGATACCTGATCTAATGTTGTTAGGATTTTCAACATATGGTTGAACTATTGAAGCTTTAAGTGGATACAGCATTGTAACTTGTGTCACCATGTACTGTTGTCTGGCTCTTAGAATCCTCTTAAGTCTTTTGAGGCGACCATGACCCTTTTCTCCAGATAATGATGCCTTCGCCTCCTATGTGAAGTTGATCAACAATCATGACAGGGTTCTTCAGAATAAAATTTAGAATATAAGATTCTAAAAACAGCAATGAAAATCAATGAAACAGCAGCCCTGGTTCACAAGTCTCCCTGCTTTGATAGGACGGGGGACCAAAACTTACGCACTTAGATACGGCAGAAGCTACTCATGAGACCTTATTAGGCTTAGAGAATGAAAGGAAGATAAGCAAGATGATTTTCTTCAGGTCAAAGTAGCACATCCCAATTCTTTTTTTCTTTTTTTGATCGGTAGCACACCCCAATTCATGAGTTTTTTTTCATTATACCAAATGACCACACCATAAATTAAAGATGTTATGCAATGCATTCAATCATGCCAGCTAGACGGGTTTTTATATGAATGGCCAAACAGGTACGTTAAAGACTACACTTTGAATACATTCTACACTGGTCACTCTAGACATGATTATATTTTTTTGTGTTTTATCATTCTTAATAAGATTACTTTAGGAGCAAAAAGGTTGTAAATCCATGTCAAGTTTCTGATATCAAGTCAAACCCAAACTTACAATTGGTGCCACTAGAAAGAAGCTATAACAGTTCAGTTTTCAAGAAGCTCGTTGCTTCCATAGGAAAATAAAATAAGAGGAAACTAAAGATTTAAGAGGAAGAATGTCATAATTTTCTCACATATGGTTTGACAGGATAACCCCTTCACTTTAAATCATTGAGGCCTTCCCTTGCAAGTTGCAAATGCTAAATTCATGGTCTTGTTCAGACAAATAGGCCACTGAAAATTTCCCTTTGAGCTGCTTTGAGATAATGGAGCCTTACTGGTGTATGTTCAAATTAGGATCTGTTGTTTACATGTATTTTTTTAGGCCCCCAGTGGCCCAGTTTAATCTTCATAATTTTTTAAAGGGAATCTTCATCAATTTTTTCCCATGATTTCCAACAGCAAAATCATTCAGCGAGAAGCACCACTTATGTCAAGTACACTAAGAAATTGAAGAGCACTACAACAGTAACTCGTGCAGTACTGAATTTTGTCATTTTATAGAACACAAGATGAATGGTAAATGTTTAGCAGCTCAGCACAAGTTTTTTATAAAAAAATATATGAAAATGTGCAATTGAACATACAAACAGCATGATGTAGAAGTTGAACAAATATAGAACCCATTTTTTCTGCTTATAATTGTAGCTTGGAGCTATTCGGTATGCACGATAACTAAACCAACCAACTACCTGCAACTGCTGATTTGAAGCAGAAAGTGTGTTGCCTGCAACCAATAACCATCTAATCTCATAGCAAAGCTCCTCTCTTTGAGTCCTTACAGCTTCTGATTCCCTCTTTGAACGGAGCAGCAGATCCCCCATAACCAGCTTCATGGCCTCCACCTTCTGCCTCTTTTCCTCTAGCTCATTCTGATGAAGCAAAGGTTCTTTTGCTGCCTGGCCACCACCACAATAATGATTAACTAAGAGTCGTTATGGGGAAAAAAGATGGAAAAGTAACGGTAATCACAACAGCTCTTTCCCAAATAGGGCCAACAGAGAAACAATAAAACATCAAAATTTTAACCCAGGAGCTAAATTATTTTTTCTCGTGCCACCTCGTAGATATAATGTGATGGATAATCACCAAAAAAACCACAAACTGAACCCCAACCTGCCAAAGTGCCAGTCCCCAACAATAACAGTGATTCTACAGAGTATGAGAACCTCTTGGCTTGGGGATAAAGCCTAAAGCACATAACTAATATTATGTGCCTTTGTTTTGTCCATTATTAGTTCCGAATGAATATCATGTACTGGATTATTGAGCCTTAGTTAAAACCCCTAACGAAACAATGTCCTCTAGTCCAGAACACATCTTCCTCTTCCGTCTCCTCTATCTCCATAAAACTCCAGAAGTATTACTCTAGTAATGTGTTTCATATAATTAGGAGAGTTGATGAAGGCGAACGACATGTAAGCTCATGAAACACATTTAGTAAACTATATTAACTAATGGTGCAACAAAATTTCAAATTTTTTTCATTTCCAAAAACAGGCTTGAGGAAAATAATATCAAAGCCACTACTAGGATTTGAAACTCAATCCATATGGCCCCAAAAAATCTTGATTAGAGAAGTATACTCTGGCAATGAGTCCCATATAATTAAAACATGTTGAAAAGTACCTTCAAGGTGGAATATTTATGTAAGTAAACGGCATTTAAGCTCGTCAAATGCATTTCTTCAAATTATACCAACTAATAGTGTGGCAAAACATCAGCTCCTTTCATCTCCTGCAAGCTTAGGTTTGAAAAACATACATTTATCAAAGTCAATATTACGATTTGGAAAGTCCATCCTATCGGCTTTGAAAATCACGTTCAGAAAAGAAAAACTCTGGTAATGTGTTCCATAAATTATGAGCATTAAATCTCAAAACTATTTTCTTCGTAAAACTTTACGCAGCCAAACAACATATAAGCTATTAGGCTTTGTGATTGATTGCATCAAAACCTTAAGTATGTAGGGTAACCGTTCTTCCACTACAAGGAAAATTTCAAGGAAATGGGGAATTATACTTCTAGAATGATTACAAATTGATTGGTAGCCTGAAATACTTAACATTCTGGATCTCAAGTTCCAGACGAACTTCCAGGACTTAAAAGAATGTACTTAAAGTGACTTCCCCAATTTCCACTCTAAAAAAAGGAGAAGTCGTGGAAGTTAAGTTTTAGAGTCCCCTAAGCTTCTTTTTTACCAATCACACAGTCTAGATTTTCATATCTTATTCACCTAAAGAGGATTCTTCTACTTATGTCAACGGAAGGTTTTTCTTCATTTCATCATAAATACATACTTGTAACAAATTTGGCAATACAATGACCTTGACTGCCTTTTCCTAGTAAAATGTCTACTAACTACTAATAAGGATTTTGCCCACTTGGGATTTCGAATTTCACGTAGTTAAGTATACACCAACTAGATTACATGCCCCCTCTCGAGTTTGGGTTTTACCTAGTTAAGTATGCTCATATTGGATTTTCAAACTCCTTAGATTATTTCAAGGATGTCATACAAATCGGGCTCCTTCTGACTTGAAATCCTGATACCGCCCCTGACTAGAGTTCTTAAAATGGAATTCTAGATTTTCCTCAACTTCACGCAAACCAATCACACACCCTCATCGAGGACGAAATGCATAACCCTCTCTTTCCCGCAAACTTCGTAAGACTCTCCGATCCACCTAATCAATTCATTCGATCCCCAAACCCCTCACCTCGATGATGACCTCGACCTTCTTCTCGAGGTCCCTCTTCTTGGCCCGGACGTTCTCGAGCTCCGACGAGAGGCTGCAGAGGCGGGCGAGCTCCTGCTGGAGGTCGTCCCAGTGGGTGACCTTGGGCCGGTCGACACCGACGACGGAGAGATCGTCGGGGGTTATATCGGCCATAAAGTGGTCGGATTAGGTTTTCGATTGGTCGGATTGGTCATCGTCCGGGGAAAATCGGTTAGGGTTTGGTGAGGTAGGAAGAAGCCATTAACGACCGAGAGAGAGAGAGAGAGAGAGAGAGAGAGAGAGAGATTTGGTTTTGGGCTCAATATTGGGCCGGAGTTTGAAGGTGGGTTAAAGTTACGATGTCAAATTTTATTTAACCTTTCCCGGATAAAACTCCCGAATTACGTTGCAATGCTATGAGTAGTATGGCAATTTGAAACACGACACGATCGTGAGACATAATCTGGATATGTAAATATGTAATACGCTTATAACATGTTTTTTTATGGTTTGTTAGCTTTGTTATGATTGTTTATATTTATAAGACACGGAGACGACATGATTCCACAGTGACTGTTTGATTCTAACACCAAAAGTACACATTCAAAACTTTTAGTAGGACAATCAATTTTTTTTACTTGAAAATGGTTGAGAAGATGTACATGGTACCAAAACATCGTCCTAAATGTTACCAACTATCAACAAAAATAATAAGGTAAATATTTTGCAGTAAGTTTGAGAATGAATAACACGATTACCAAATCGTCCAAACACGTGGTGCATGAAAGTCAGACACGAATATTACACGGATCGTGGGCCCTAGCTAGGGGCCTTCTAGCGGGACAACTTAAAAATTAGGGTAAATTACATATAACTCCCTTGAATTATCGGCCCAAATCACTTAACTCCTATGAACTTTCAAAGTTGACACTTAACCTCCTTGAAGTTTGGATATGTAACACATTACCCCCTTGAACTTCTTTTTAAGCACTAGATTTCACATTTTACTCGTTAATTTTTTATTTTTCTGGAGTTGTTTGCCTAGAATACTCGTAAACCTAACTTTATGGTAAGTTTGGATCATATCAAATATCAGATCTGATTCAAATTTGACTCGGATTTGGTAACCATCTGATCCAAAATTCTACTCATATCTGACATCAGATATGAACCGAAACTTTACAATTAAGTTAGAATTATGAGTATTCTAGGCAAACAATATGAAAAAAATAAAAAAAATTAACGGTTAAGATGTGAACTTTAGCGATCAAAAGAAGGTTCGAGGGTAAAGTTTTATAGCTCCAAAGTTCAGGAGGTTAAATATTAACTTTGAAAATTCATGTAGGTTAAGTGATTTGGGCCATAATTAGGGGGGTTATATGTAATTTACCTTGAAAATTATTATGAAACTAGAGTTTTATGACTTTCATAATACATTTCAGGTAATAACATATTTCACTTATTCTTACATTTTTCAAAACGTGATCGTGAATTTTTAAGTTATCGTTGGATATTAAAAGTTGTTCACGGTCGAGATCACCATTACCCGAAAATCTGAAAAGAGACTCCTACAATAAGCAAGGTACGGGGTCAGATGTAGTCAATCATATCGTGGTCGTTCTTAACAAAGGAGTTGTTCCGATTGACCCGTGATCTGATTCTTAAACAACTTTATGTTAATTCACATAAATAAGAATTACATATCACTTATATGAACACACGTTGATCTAGTTCATGGTAACCCAAAAGCGAAAAAATAACTTAATTTTTGACTCCGTCAGGAATGGAAATACAAATAAAATACAAAGTAAAATACAAATATTTATGTGTTCGTTTACTATTTGTTGCTTTGCCCCGTTATGCAGCAGGAAAATCATGTGATGGATTTAGTAATTCAACATGGATTTGTTGTAGTTGCGTCGAAGAAAAACTGGCTCATACGTGGAAGTCTTATTCTTAACCATCTTTGTCGTTACGCATCACATATATATTATATATAGAAGCAACGTACTTTTTCTAAGCAAATTATTTCATAAAAAAAATCAATATATGCGTTACTTTTGCCTATCCTATTGACGGTAGTTTTTGTTTTTTAGTTTTACCTTTCTAGGAGGTGACAATATTGGGGTCTCCACAGAATTTGAAATTGTTTTGCGGTTATCGTCTTATCGACTTCTCCAAGCAAAACATATCTTGCTCCAACGTAAATTTACATATGAATCTGCTAAGAGGTGACAATATTGGAGTTTACATATGAATCTGATATTGGTTTTCCATTATCGACTTTTCCATGCACAACATATCTTGATACAACATATATAAAGTCAACTTTATGCGCTTGCCTTGCTAAATGCTAATAATATTCCACTTTGTGGTATCCAAAAATATCACAGCCCCACTCGGTGCAAAGTGGGCTTTGCTAAGCTTGCCCTGACGATGAAATAAAGCCAATAATAAACTCGAAGTTACTTTCACAAAAAAACAGGTCATTGCACAGTTCAATGTTTTCTTTCCGGACTCATTTGCTAAGTTAAACTATTCATGCCATGCGGCTCAGCATGGTCGAATGGACAAAATCCCAAAATATCAAAACATACGTATCTGAACTTACAATTTAGTGATAAGTTAAAAATAAAAAATCACTCTGTGAAACTCTCGAGACAAAATTTACGAGAAGGGAAAAAATCAACAAGGGTTGTTACTTCATCGCCAGAAACTAAATATGCCTTTCTTGTCCTTCTTCATTCTGTTCTCCAGTGATGGGAAGTCGATCGAGTTGAAGGCGATATCTAAAACAATAGGATTGCAGGCAATTGACTGAAATGGAGGTGGGAAGGGGACGATCCGAGGAGGTGCTCTTGAGCTCGGATCGTTAACAGCTGATTCGTAAACATCAAGATTGTCGAGAAGGAACTTCTCAGGCTGTGAGACAACAATGGGATGATAATTTATACAATCATTCATATGAGATGATAAGATATTTCAGATATGATATAGGATGTGGAGAAGGAACAAATCTTCAAAAAGCAATCCTACAACATCCTTATAATATGATTTCCTTAATTATGTTCTTGACGACAATCAGAGCAATTCCACATATGAACAACGTCATAATGAAAATGTTGACCTAACATGGTAGATAGCCCGAAGATTTTAACCTATAGGATCAAGCAGTGAAGTAATACGACCAACC
Organism: Triglochin maritima; assembly: GCA_963682175.1. Classification (NCBI taxonomy): domain Eukaryota; kingdom Viridiplantae; phylum Streptophyta; class Magnoliopsida; order Alismatales; family Juncaginaceae; genus Triglochin; species Triglochin maritima. The sequence goes on from OY821779.1 coordinate 39,520,979, forward strand.
TCAATTTTATTAGAAAACAACAATAGATAAGAAATTGGACCTTTCTGTCAGCTGTCAGCGCCATAGCCGAGACTCCCTTGGAAAGATTTTCGGGGGCCTTCTCTTCCTCCAGTATTCCAGTAGCATGTTCTACACAACTCTGTGATCTGCAGCTCTCAGATAAGATCTTCACGTCCTTAATTAGTGCCTGCAGGAAGTCGTTATAAATTTCTAGAACAAAAGGGGTGGTGAAAGGGTGATTACTGACCGAAAAGCTATTAAGAAAATAGAGCAGAAGGAAACCTAACTATACTTACGGAGCTGTTCGGAACAGGATTAGTGACCATAAACAACCACAGAAACCAGAACATTTATGACCCTTTTACTTACAAAGATAATGAAGAGTGAAAATCATGAACTGGGAGCATTCTTGGGTTCGTATACACATTCTTTTGCTTAGTTGCTACTTACAGGTTTGAGCTGTTCTGATCTTAAATTCTTGAAAGGTAGACAGGTACTAATAAACTACTATAATATCCATTGATAGTTCATCACTTGTCCAGTTTTCCTTGTAAGTTATGCAAATATCTTTTATGGCATCTTGAATATTACTATATTCGGCCCCACCCACCTAACAATTTGATAGAGCATGTTCTCCTATTTCATGCTTTGTCAAGTTCCAAAATTCAACAAAACTATTAGGATATATAGGAAACAAGAAAAGAAGCAATCACAGGTGTTCAAGCTGAAAAAGACCGTGATGACAAGGTATGTGAATTACGTTATGTAATTTCTATATAATAATTACTGCTGATGCTACAAAATCAATCTAGGATGCCATGCATAAACTATAGATACCTTGTCGGCCTTATTTGCTCTTTGAAGTTTTTGTAGGGCATCATCAGCTAAGGAACGTGCATGGCAATATAGGGCATATGCTTCTGCCCTTTTACTGGCAGCACTGTATGATTTTGCCAAATAAAAGCACCTGGCAAGTACCAAAGAAACATGAGGAACAAGCTTATAAACATAATCGAAGTCTTGTTCTGCTAACCTTCGAAAAGAGACGTGTGAATGACATCTTATAAACTATAGGAAATTGATAACATTAAATAAGCAATTGAAAAAGAAAAAAATATATTTCGATTACTAATCTACCGGTTTACAGGACACATTGACCATATCTCAAAATAGCCAACGTGCACATCTTCACATTTCTTTAAATATGCAAGTCCATTATAGTGGTGAGTACAAGTCTGTCTCTCTAGGACATCAGTAATTGAATTCTGGTGGAAACTCTAATGGCAAAGTTTTATTGAAACCCATTCCCTTTCGGGCATGAACTTATGTATCCATAGATCCACATGTTACTAGTACTATTCTCTGGTTTCATAGGGATAAAAAAAATTACATAAATTTTGATTGCCTACACCAGATCCAATTGGATCTGTTCCACTTCTTATTGTGAAATAGCAGACGATTGTTCTGAAATAGGAAACCTCCTCGTCTCTGTTATGACAGAGGTAAGCCTGTTCAGAGGCTTTGAGGTTACGTTGACCAGATCCACTTGGATGGAAAGTTATATTAAACAGAACTTAAATTTCATTTATTTCTCGAAGTTGACACATAAGGAGACTTTAGTTATTTTAGCTGAAAGTTCAACAAAACCTGCAGTACATAAGCACTTGGAATTGAAGATATATATCTATATATATTATAAATAGGAAAATATACAATAACAACATATTTACTAGTTTTCAGATATGAAAAGATATGCCAAACCTTTCAGCTCGAAATGCCAAGCCCTTAAGTGTGTACTCCTCAGCAAATGCTACTTCTTCAAGGTTTCTATCTCTTCCAGAACTCACCAGGTCAGTCAGATCAGTTGTATTCTGAGGATATAGAAATTGGAGTCAATAACTAGTTTAAGATCTTAGGTGTCAGCAAAGAGAACAAGACTAAAAACAAAGTAACAAAATTCACCTGCATTAGAAGATCATATAAACGAACAAGCTCCTCAGGCTTTGTGACTTTGTCTCCCTTGTCGTCTTTATTCTTTGTAGATTTACTTTTTGCTACTTTAACTAGCAGCTGGTTACGTTCTATGGTCCTCTGACCCAATACTGCACTTACTGCCTTATCAAGACCATTTAGTTCATCTTTTACATTCTCGGCACTACCTGCAGTAGCCTGAACATAAAACGGCAATACAAGAAAACAGTTAACTTCAAAAGTTCACAATTTATTTCTGAAACATATTCACAAAAAAGTTCTGTACTAACAGGGAAAAACAAAGACGTTATACGATATGTATTATGAGTTCTTCATAAATTATTAAATGGCTAATGAGAGTATTTGGACTAATTTTTACCAGATCACTACGGATGCAGCTTCTTGCCTCATGGTATGCTGTAAATATTTTATCAAACATGGCAAGTTTTTTATCAGCTGGGATGGTATCAGCCCCAGAGTTTTGCATGCCTTTCTCCAGCTCCTGAGCTGATCACATTTGTCAAACCGGAAGCATGTGAGGTTTTAACTTAATTAACAAAAGTATGTTTCAAATTTGATATGTCCAAATAAATAAGAGAGTGTCATACTGTCATGTTCACTAGACTTACTGATAAACATCAAAAGGAACCCCAACAATTAAATTCATTACTTGCTACATTTTTTTAATTATTAAATTCATTACTTGCTACAATTATAAGAGAATATCCAAAATGAAATAAGGGGTTTACATCTTTCAGCCACAGAGCTTCTTCTCTGGCAAATTTAATACAGTCACCATTCACCAACCAACTCATCAGAATATATATATATGTGGTATTAATCAGTCTGAAAACATAAATAAATATTTATTCCGTTTCACATGAAACAAGGCTCACATGGTTGCACTCTAAATCCTACTGTAACAGTAATATTGTAACCATTATATAGAGCTACAATAAAGGCATAATTTTTTCCCCAGCAGCAAGTCAACAGCAGCAAATGGAACATAATAAGCAACATAACATACCTTTCAAAATAGAAACCCGAGTTTTAGCATTGCTGATTGGGAATCTATGACCAAGCCAATTGAATTCTGTCATCGTAGCAGCTTGCTGGGTTCTTGCCTCAGCCATAACAGCCTGCAAACACAATTTGACTAAAACTTGGTGGAGACAGCAAAGTAGATAGCACAATTTCACTTATTTCCCCACTACTTCCACTGCATAAAATGGAAAAGAATTAAAAAAGATGATTCGACTAGATACCTAAAGCCAAGTTATTGTCAGAACATAATTTCAGGATGTGAAATAATAATTTACCTGATGAACTCCACAAAATCACCAACCGCACTTCATTAAAATAGAAAATCTTAGAAAAAGGAAATAACTAGATCCCTAAAGCCAAGTTATTATCAGATGATTCAGATCATAATTTCAGGATGTGTAGTAACTACCTATCCAAATCCACAAATGTTAATGAATTTCTGATTCCTTGTTAGGTATACCATGTGCTTTCATTAACTTTTTTTAAAAATGGACTTCGTAGGGGTTCTATGACAAAAATAGGAAAAGGTAACAAGATAAGTAATGAATCAAGTACCATTTACAGTTTGGAGAAAATTTTGAATTTTCATAAACATTATTTTAAGCAAACTTTCATGAACAGGGTTCCTCACTTCCTTGATATGTTAATGGATTGTTAAGTCTGCTGGAGAACTAGTACTATAACAAAATCATTTCGAAATTCCCGAAAAAACCGAAAAAATCCATTTGCATATTTCAGTGGAATTAATTCACTGACTAAAATAGTAACACTAGAAATCATAGAATGTGTGACAGTAAAACACAAGGTTACCTCCAATTTGGCTTTAAAAAGATCAAGTGCTGGTCCTTCCATTTTCCCAATATCTAGAAGTTCAGAAGTTTGTATACTTGATTCACCAACTTTATGTAGGCAGTACCTGATGCTTGGTTCCAATTCCTCAACACGTTCACGACACAAAACTTGATTTTCAATATTTCCATATTTCCCTAGCTCCTCGTAGACAGCCCTTTTAGCAGAATAAATTACATAAAGTGTTAGAAAAGAAAGCAGTAAAAGTTAAAATAACAAATATGCAGGCAAATCAGAGCTAGTTAAGACATCGTAGTCCTTTTGGTAATGACACTTTTGATGCATGCAACTAACACAGGTTATAATTCAGTTATACCTATAACAGCTATGATTGTTCTAGTGATCAAGTTCAACAGACCTCAAAATTATTAATTTTGGCGGGTATACCTGGCACTTTTAAAGTTTGTTAGTGCAGTTTCCCAGTTTTGATCTTGCTCAAAGAACAAGGTTCCTTTCATATAAGATGCATATGCCTGCAATAAATGAACGAAGGGCCATCTATTAGAATTCATGGTCATAAATTAGAATATTAACTACATGGTTGAACTGTTTAGCATTGAAGAAATACAACAGCAATCATGATGATGAGAAAAAGAAAGGAATATTATGTTTAGACAAAGTTATAATAAACATGACTAATCCTAAACCAAAACAAGGACAGATAAGAAATTTCTTAGAGTGACAGTTTTTAACCCAGTGTAAGATGTTAGTTTTTAGCGCACTAGGGCAAAATGTCGGTGAACTGTGAAGATGTTAGTTTCTACTGCAATGGAAGTGCTAGCTACTCTTCTCATAACTCGTATTATTGTTTTAAAATTAGTGACACGTTACCGGACAAATATAGACACAAATAGGCCGGAATCATCTCCTTTTCAGCTAAATGAATAAAATATTGGTCATATAAGAAATGATTAAGCTTCTTTCAAGTAAAAAGGATATTAGCATAAACATTGTACTGCTCTTTTAATGCTATACATTTTTTTGAAAAATTATTTCAGCACAATGCCTGTGCAAAAAATAACTCTTTGGAGAATGGAAGAAAATACCATTGCAAACCTGAGAAACTCAAGAGGATATTTTACCCATAAGAAACATATAAATAGAAACAAAATGATGAATTAATCCAAAGATGCTACCTCAGCTTCAAGAGAGGTTCTAGAATCCGCCTTAGCAGCACACAACTGTGCAAAGAGCGTTGCCCACTTCACAGCCTTCCTCAATCTACCTAGCAAATAAATGCGTTGGCGAGGACTTGGTCCATCGGGCAGTTGTCTTTTCTCCATAGCATGGCTCCAAGCCCTCTCTGCCATGTAGAGAACTACATGGAGATACCTGTTTTATTATTGAGGACATTGAACAACATTGTACAGTTTAATGATATATACAACTGTTTCTGGTCGAATATTTAACAAAAGCTAATAATCAACCGATGGAAATTTGGAAAACTACATCAACTATTTTAGATATATCAAGCAGAAAAAACTTCTAAAGAAGAAAAAACTACATCAACTTCTTTAGATATTTCAAGCAGAGAAAACTTCTAAACCTACCATGTTCTAGAAAAAAGTCAAAAAACATTAACGCAAGGCAGATACTATCTTGCATCATGGTAATAATGGGCATATTTATGCAGTTGAGTCCTCATTTCACACTAGATCATTCATCATGTGAGATTGCATAAACCATAAACATAAGACTACGAGTGTTCAACTCACACCCTATTGCCTTGTAATACCCACCTTAAATCGTGCCAAATCTGTTGCAACTTGCAAACTTTATAATAAATTGATTTTCTCAAAGTTTTGAAATATCCCAAAAAATGGCTCATTGAGTCACCTAGAGCTCAATGCCTAGAAAGAAAGAAAAACGAAGTCACCATGTACTAAATTTTAGTAGAAGTGATTCAGTGTCCAACCTAACTTCGGTAACAGTAGATTCTGTTAAGGCCCTTCGGGTGAACTTCCCTCTACCATGAGTGAACTTCAAAGATTTGTACAACCTTCTCAACCGTGCTGTACAGTATCTCCTGAAAAGAAAATAACTTGTAAAAAAACAAAGTTGCATTCAAAGTTAAAACCACAAAATGAAATGCTTAACCATTCTTCTCTGAGATACATGTCACCTTACCAAAGTTCATACTTCACAAGCAAATGCTATTTACCAGACCATAATTAGCTAGTAATACCATTAACAAAGTACGACACTAATGCCTCAACATATCATATAAGTCACTAGTATGGTTGCAAACCATATTTGCAAGTATTTCATTCATAACATGCACAATACAATGTCTAACAAGCAACACTACTAAAAAATGGGATAAACGCAGAACACGGGGACGGCTGATGCACCTCTTAAGAGAGAGCAGTTATAGACAAATATCGCATACCAGCACACCCAAAGGCCTCCAACATATGGTCTGCCGTTCTCCATCCAAATTTCCCATATCCAGCAATGCAAATGCAACTTCCAAACTGAGTTCGAATACTGATAGTTAGATCATTCTCATTTCTCAATGCCACATTGTATGCTAGCTTATCTATTTATCATAACATAAATGCTACTTTTCCAGTCTTTCCAAACCCTACTAAGTTAGGCATAAAATTCCATCATCTCAACTATTTCATCCAAAATTAATTACACACAGATGCTACTTTTTCCAAATCCCACCATTACAGAATACAGAGGATTTCAACTTTACAATCGCAGCATTGTATGCTAATTTATTCATTTTCATAACAAAATGCCACTTCGGTTTTCCTGAAATCCTACTAAGCTAAACAGATAATTCCACCAACACAACTACTTTATGCTACTTTTTCCTAAATCCAACTAATTAAAAGTGTTATGAACTTTGTGATTGCAGCATTGCATGCTAATTAATCCATCCTCATGAGACTCTCATATGCTACTTCTCTAGTTTTCCTCAAATCCTACAAAGTCTTTTTTTTAACGGGCAAATCCTACTAAGTTAGACACATAATACCACCATCAATACTACTTTATCCATTCTAACAAGAAAATGCTACTTCACTAGTTTTATCCAAATCCAACAAAGTTTTTTCTTTGAAGGGGGAAATCCTACTGAGTTAGACGTATATACCATCACCACAACTACTTCATCCATAACTATAGGTTATGCTACTTCTTCAAAATCCAACCAAACCATTTGTTATCGGTATGTTGTAATCAGTGGCGGTGCCACTTAGGGGCGCCTACCACTCCTCCCCCCTAGATTTTGGGTTTTGTACATAAAATGTATACCAACCTAGATTTTGCCTCCCCTGGATTTTGGATTTATATAGTTAAGTATACAACAACACACAAATTTTTGTCATCATATTGGATTTTGAATACCTTAGATTTACGGTATGTCTATGTCATATAAATTGTGGCCCCCTGACTTAAGATCCCGACACCGCCCCTGGACCTGGTTGTAACGAACTTTATAATTGCGGCATCGTGTGCTAAAACTGCTGATTAGTAATTCCTACACTTCATAACAAAATGCTACTTCTCCTAAGTTTAAGGTACAATCCCATCATCCCAACTACTCCATCCGAAACGAACCACACTTAAACCCCACTTCTCCCAAACCCGACTGACCGACCAACTCGTACCTATACCGCGCGTAATCCCGATGCCTCAACCCATGCTGCATCTGCGCGGACTTCAAAAGCTGCAAAACTGCACGAAAAAACCAAAAAGATCAAATTTTTCCACCGAAATCCAACACGAAACAGCTCCAATCCCACCGTCAATGGAGAACTTGGGCCCGATCTGCTCCGTCTCGTTCCCCGCCGCCTCGTCGACCTCCATCGTCGTCGCCATCCCACGAGATCCGGCGGAATCTAGGGTTTTCCAACGCGGAATCGAGAGGAAAAGGGGATTTAGGGGAGGTTTGGGATCGAAACGGAAAGGGGAGGAGAAGACGAGGTTTTTTTTCTTTTTTTTCTTGGCGAGTTTTTTGCGGGTCTAGTGGATGATAAATGGGTTGAGGAATGATAACTTTGACCGAACTATATATATTTTAACTTGATGTCGAAACTTAATTTTAATTTGATTCGAAAAATATTTCACTTTAATTCTACTTGAAAATGAAAAATATTGATAAAAAATAAATAAAAATTCAAACTTCGTTCGGTAAACGAACCAAATCCCTCGGACTTCAAAAAGTTATAACTGGACTCGAATTTTTTATTGTTCCATTTGTAATTTTTTTTATTTGACAGTAAAACTAATATAGGTTAATACTTCAAGTTCGAATTTTTCGTTTGATTCAACTCATTTACACCCAACTCACGCACAATCTTATTACGAAATTAATTCAAAAGGAATAATATTTGTTTAGAAAATACTTGGAAAATAAAAACACATGTTTTTTCTTTCTTTCTTAGTTAGACGTGGGGAATATTACGGTATGTTTTATTCTATAAATAAGATATATGTTATTATGTGGAAAAGCACAATAGAGAAAAAGAATTTGTATGAGAAAAATGAGTTAAATAAAATAACCTTCTTATTTTTTACTCTTGTATGCTGGGAGGAAACAAAGCTTCACCGCATTAATCTCGAGAGAAAAAAATCCTCCCACCAAATCCATGTTGAGGTGGGGAATTTTGTCTTTTGGTTATTAATACTTCGTTTTTCACTAGAAATTTTTGGGTGGGCAACTTCAAATATATCGTTTGTTCGATAGCTTTTTCAAATTCTAAATTGCATGAGTTTGGGCAATGCACTGTTTTGTGGCACGTAAGGTAAGGATCACATCAGTAATTTGGTATCCTCTTATGAAATTAGCCGATTGGTTGATTTTGACTACTTGCTTTAGGGCTGGGCCTAAACGAAGTGTCAAGGCTTTAGTTGCAATCTTATATGCACTATTGAGAAGGCTAATCGGCCTAGAGTCCATTGCTTTTTAGGAAGCCATTCACTAATATAGCATTGTAGTGCTTATTTAGGGAATTACCTCGGATACAAAGAGTAGATTCTCCTCTATAGGTTTAGTCAAGGATTATGGCCCGGTGGATGTGTAATTTTTGGTAGTTTTTTTGTAGTATTTAGTGGTCCCAGGAATCACGAAAAATTGTTGGTTGCTTCAAAATAGAAAAACTTGGTTGACTTGATGGACACACTTTTCTATGCACATAATTACACTAAACAAAAATACTTAACTACTAGTTTTTCACAGTTTTTGGTTTAAATTCAGTATTTTCATGGTCGGAATTTACTGCAACACCTTTGTAATTTTGCTAAAGGACACGTTATGTCCTTGTTCATCCTTCACATATAGGCTATTCAACATTATTATGTCTATTATGTCGAAAAATAACCACAACTTTGTCAAATTTGAAGTTGAATTATATTGGTATTACTATACGTAGCTTCATTAGTTTTTTCTTAACTAAACTTACCTTTAACAAAAAAATTTCCTATCTCTAACAATCGTCTTTGCGGGACTGCTCCCGTCCCTCTTCGGAACAATCTCGTCCCTCCATAAGACAATCATATTCCTTATTGTGCACGTGCACCCCCTTAGATGAAAGAATGCGAAATGATATTTTACAACGAAGTGATGTTTCTTAGGAAGTTGAAACGTCACCTCTAGTTCAAAGCTATTTTGAGTTCTTCTCAGAAAACATTGTTTCAAGAGATGGGGGTAGAAAGTGACTACAATTACATATTTTGGTTCTCGAAATCTTCTTTGACTAAGCATTCAAACTAGGCCTGTGTATCACCTGGAATGAGGGCAATGGTAGAAGAAATATTGAGTAGAATTTTAAACTGAAAAATTTCAAGTTCAATATTTAAACTCTTAATCTTTCCTCTCTCATTAAGTAAGAAAACCAACGTCAAGTTTAAGAACTTGTTGTCCAGTTCAGAACTAACAAGTACCCAACGTTTAGAAGACATGCATTCAAGGTTGTTTTCAAGCTTAAAGAAGCAAATGGATAGCCCAAAGAAGACATAACAGCAAAGCAAATAGTTCAGTAAAAAGCTTAACGCTTCCTAATACTTCTATTGATACCAATTATTGATATCTTATCCAATCTCTGATCACTCTCTCACTTGTCCGATAGAACCAGATTAGACAATTCCAATCCTTGGTGTGAGATTCTATATATGTTGTTCTCAGCCACCATCTTCACTTGGAGTGGGTGTTGCACTGGAGTCTACGTTTGTAGCACTTCCTGCAAAATCATTATTTAAATGCTAAATGTCAACACTTGGCTTTATTCCAACTTTAACATGCAATTATGATAATGACTACACCAACCTAAGGATGGCAATATAAGTCTAATGTATCGTATTTGTATCAAATATGTTTAGTACAACCCGATCTAAACCCGACCCATTCACTATAAGTGAGTTCAAGCACATATTTAAACTCAAATCTTCTAATAAAAATGTCAACCTGAGTCAATTCGCCCAATCATTTGACAAACATGATGTGTTATAAACTATTTTAAAGAGTAGGGGTTTTGACCAACAAGGCAAAGGCTAAATAAATAATAGAGTGAGATAACAATTACATACATCAAATGAGAATATGAAAAATAAAAATATTCTTTTACTTATCATGTCAATTATAGATATATAGTCACTTAATAACGATTCATATTTATGTACTAACATGTGAATATTACATAAGTCAACTTAAATCTGACCCATTTAGCTAGAAAGTCAACCATTGACCCCATTTTTAGACCAAAAAAATGATAATCCAAGTCAAATCAAAATATGCATTTTTCCATGTTAGGTTCATTTTCAATTTAGGTTTACTTGGTAAATAGATCTATTAAATTGAATCCGACCCGATCGACCAATTTCGATTCATTTGAGAGCTTATAACTAACAACTGAAGAAAAAGGAAAAATAAATAAAATTGCAACTTACCTGAACTCTCATTAGCATTGTAGGGATTTTCGCTTCGAGCCCATCCCTCCTCGACAATGTCTCCTAATAAACCTCTATTATCTCTTATCACATCCTCGTCGAAAAACTTTGGTGGTTCCCTTATAAGGTAATTGTACATATCAAGCTCCAACAATGCATCATCATCAAGTGGTGAAGACAAATTATGATTGTGAGTCGACATGTTGTTTTCAGGATTGGACTGAAGAAAACCTATCGAATTCAATGTAGAGAAAGTTGTTTGTTGCCTCTTATAGGAGTTAACATCAGATACTTGGGAGTTGTTATATACACAATTGGAGGGTCGACATTTAGAGTTGTTTCCTTGCATTTGATTTTGATTGCTCTGGGCAATATTTATCGGCGAAAGGCGAGGTTGTGAGTTAGATGATTGGCAATGGATGGTTGCTTGTTCCGAGCTTCGTTTCAAACGTTTTTGAGCTGTGTTCCAAAAGTTCTTGATCTCATTATCTGTACGGCCAGGTAACTGAACGGAAAAAAATGTTAGTAATAAAAACTCTTCAATATATCTCAAAATACTCTCCAATTTTGACGACACTTTAATTTGTATCCTGCTGTAGACAAGTACGTCTAAATTTTTGTAACCCAAAATATTCAGATCCTTAATCAAGTTAGTCTCGGATTTAAGAAGACCCTTTAGATGGATGGGTCAGATTTAATTATCTCGATTTAGGATTTGTCTATATAAGTACCTGTATCAGTCTCTCCTATATTTAGAACCGTTTGTAAAATAGTGAGTAGATTGGAGTTTTAGTTTGTCGTGGTTTTCTACGAAAAAGGTTTCCACATGAAAACTGTTGTCTTGTGGTTTGTGTATGTATTTTTCTTCTCCGTTTGATATTGCTCCCACAACAAGTTGAATTCTCTAACAATCCTCGTGTGAAATGACATTTCAAAGTGTGACACTCCTTTTTGTTTAGTGCAATACAAAATAGTGAATTGAAGTTGTTATTGTTGATTTTGTACGAGGATCAATTGATTATGATGCAAAACTAAGGTAAATGGGCGAGAAAAGGGGATAATTGGAAGATTTCATGCCATATTGGATGGTGCATGAGATATTATGAATGTATGATCTCAAGAACACCCTGCATATAGCTCAATATCGTCATTGTTTTCCTATAATTCATAATATCTTAAGTACCTTTTATTGGCTGTTTTAACTCTAGTTTGACGTAGAGTATATTCAACTTAACGTTAATGCAAAATGATTGGCATGTGTAAGATTGGTTTAATAAGATGGTAGTACAAAAATATTAGCTAAATAAATGAATATTTAAGTTACATGTAGTGATAGGGTATTAATGATATTTTGAGTTAATCAAAAGATGTTGATGGAATTACTCCTATTACCAAATATTGAAGGGTATAGGTGATATTGTTTTTAATTATTTAGAAAGTTGGTATGCAATAATCAATTAATACGACACATATTGAGAGAATAAAAAAGATTTTTTTTTGATTACATGTCACCGGAAAACATGACATTGACTTTCTACTATCACTCTATCACTATTTTCCAACTAGGAGCACCAAGAGAAAACTTATTTGTCGTATATGCTATTATGAAATATGAACAGTGATCATTAACTTTTCAAACTAGGTCACTCTGCTAACTTTATAGAAAACGCCGTTTGTGATTTTTAATCGTAACTTTTGCAAAGTTTCCCTTAATAATTCAACAATTAGAAAAGACATATAAAATCAACCCTTATTCTCTCCTTATTCTCTTTCTCCACTCATGTTCTCTCATTTATTTTCTCTCTCTTCTTTATTTTCTCTTCTCTCTATCTTTTTGTATCTCTCTATTCACATTTCCTCTTTCTCTCTTCTCTTGACTTTCTCTCATCCAATCTCTTCACCGTTTCTCTCTATTCTCTCGCTAACTTCTCACTCACCTGCAAACATTTACTTATTTATTGGATTTTAAATATTTAAATTTTGGAAGGGAGGGAGGAGAGAGGAGTTGGAAGAGACGAGACAAGACAAGAGAGAAAAGAGAGAAGAGAAATGTGAAGAAAGAAAGAAAAAGATAGAGAGAAGAGACATGAACAAGAGTAAAAAGAGAAGATATGATGAAGAGAGAGAAGTGAGAAAATGAGAAGAGAATATGAGTTGAATAATTTTTTCTTGGTTGTTTAGGGATATTTTGCCAAATCGTAATTCAATATTAATGATAAAAAATATATCTAGTTGCTGGATTGCTAAAGAGTAATTTTGCAAAAGTTAATATTAACAGAATTAGCTGTGAAGTTAACGAAGTTGCACTAAGGATTGCTTATATTTCATAACGACATCTACGACAAAGAAGTTTTTTCTTGGTGGTCCACAGGAAAATAGTAATAGAGTTATGACATGAAGTCAATTTCATGGTTTTCGAGTGACATGCAAGCAAAAATCCATAAGAAACAAAAGACAACAAATGCACCTTTATTCTCCTCTTTTAAAACTAAGCTTGGTATCACATGGAGGGTGTGCTTGGATGCCTTTAATCTAAGTCAGCTTACAGCTTACAAGGAAAAAGATATTGATTTGACATGTCCCTACAAGTTTTTTTCGTTGTCCCAAAATAGTGGAGACATGAGAGAGAGAAAAGGCATCCAAACACAACCTAAGACATTCCACGAACCGAAAGATTGAAAAAAACTTTTTTTGCTTGCGCACCTCTCAGAAATACTTTATTTCCAAAAATGTTATCACATTATAATTATTTTCTTGGATGTTACTAAAAAATGGTTAACATCCAGAACGTCATTATGTTTTTAGATTGAAGTAGATTTGCCACTCTATTAACTTTAACGCCATTGTTTTATTAACAATGTTAAAAATTAATATTTAATTGTAAATTGTACAAATTCACCTTGAAAATTTGAACAAACTTTCTTTCTCTCTCCTTTCCTTTTTCTACTCTTTCTCTTTTTCTCTCTCTATATTCTCTCTTCTCTCTCTTGTTATCTCTCTTCTTCTCTCTCTTGTATCTCTTCTCTCTCCTCTGACCTCTCTCTCTTTTCCCCGTCTCCTCTCTCCTATCTCTCTTCTCTCTTCTCTCATCTCATTCTTCTCTCTATTCTTTCTCCATCCTCTCTATCTCTCCTCTCTCTCTCTCTCTCTACTATTCAAAGTGTGTGTTTGGTACACCATATGGCGTCTGCATTTGGGTGGGAATTTTGCATTCCTACCTCTGACGCTGGATGTGCACAGAAACACCAAATACAAATGTCTGACGTTATAGAGAAAGTGGTGTCTCGAAATATTGATTGATCAAGTGGAGAGTGAGAAGCTAATATGGGTTAGCTTCTTGCATATGAGAACAAAACATGTGAGAGTCCGGTAAAAGAAACTTTTAGCCAAACCCAACGTTTGGGTGTGCCAGATGTTTATTTTGGTGCACCCAAACGATGTCAGGGAGAGGATAGAGGAGACATAAAGAGTAGGGTGAGGAAAGGAGAGAGTAGAGAGAAGAGAGAGATAGAAGAAAGAGAAGAAAGAATGATTTTTTAAGTTATTCAGGGGTGAATTTTGTCTAACATCTTTAACAGAATAGTGATGTCACTGACATTTTTTTTACTAAAAGTGGCAAATTCCACATAAATTCAAAAAAATATGGCATTTGGATGTTAACGTGATGAAATTTTGAGGAATATGATATTTCCAAGTGACATGCAAGCAAAAAACCCTTGAAAAACCAAACTTGCTACATACCTTGCCAACCATCGAGTACACAATTGATACTAGGGTGGGGTCACCAACCCCTCGTCATGTTTTTGTATACGAAAAAAGTATAGATTTGTAATATTGTAATATTAAAAGGCATGGAATGTATATTAAATGAAATAAAACTGAACAAAATACCATGTAATTATTGTTACCATTCATTATCACGTGAGTAGGCGTATGTAAAACCGACTTACTTGTGAAGCTATAATAGACCATTTGTTTCCATATTCCCCATGAAGCTCCACAATTTTCCTCGTCTCTTCAGACGTCAAGGGATCTTTCTTAAGGCCAGGTCTAAAATTGTTACACCACCTAAGGCGACAACTTTTCCCATTCCTTAACAATCCTGTTTTCTTGTGAACTTCATTCCAAAGGTTTGGACCGAATTCCTTTACATAAGCCAACAACACTTCATCTTCGTGAGGACTCCAAGGACCACTCCTCCAAATTATGTCACTCCCTTCGGTTGTTTGATTCATGCTCATAATCTGCATCATGGTATAATTAAGATATGAAATAGTGTTTGTTCTTCGTTAATATATAAGGTTGTAAATGTGACATGTTTGACCCATCGTCCCGCCCCGCCTAATGCAGGTTGTGGACAAAGAAATCTACCCGACAACCTGTCACTCGCATAATAAGCGAGACATGTGACGATTTTCTCGCAACCCGCCCCACATAACCCAATAACTCATACGTCTTGTATTTAACTTTGATCTTTTTGTATCTAACTTTAAAAACATCACCAATTTACGTTTTTCTTGATTTTTTGTATCTAACTTTGATCAAAATGGAAAATGTTAAGAAAAATGGATTAATTTTTTGTATTTAACATTGATCAAAGAGTAACCCACACCACCTAGTCCACCCTTAGGTGGGACGGGTAGTGTTTTTTTTGGTCCCGTCCCACTTACACCCCCAATCGTTAAGGTTTGTAATTACATGTGAGTTGCAATTCAATCTTTCATCTTTTGAAAATAACTACTTATTACACATGATCAAAATATGTATCGCCTAATGAATCGAGTATTTGTCAGGTATGGATTATACACCTGTACCAGCAAATCGTATATAGTGCGTCGAATATGCGTCTTGTAATATATGATAAAACCACTATGAACTTTAGATAAAAATGTTAGGTTGTGAAAAAGCACTATGAACTTTCTATCACAAATTTAGACCACTTTATACTCTTAATTGGTTCTATTTATCTTTTATGAATTTAATATGATGATGGTTTTTTAGAAGTAAAATTTAACAGGTCGATTCACAGGCGCAAAATGATGCAGTGGTTCAATTGCATTAGATTTTAAAAAAAAAATTATTTACAATTTATCTAATAGAAAATTATAACTTAATTTCGGCCACAAAATCAAGTTTTTTCCATCAAGGCAAAATAAGGAGTAAACTTTAATGCCTAGAGCCTTTCGAGTAAAGCATTTGCAAGTGTTTTACAAAAGAAAGTAAGGGATTAACAAGTACAATTTTGTTAAGACAACCATGGTAATACTGTATAAAATGAATATTTTATACAAATATTTTATAAACTAAAAATAAAATATATGATATAAGTCCTTGAAGACAAATAAGCATTACAATTTACAAATAGTGTTCATGCAATGTATAGAAAACCACAAAGGAAAATACAAGTACATAAAAAGGAAGACAATTGACAACAACACAGGGTAAGACTCGGTAAGAGTTCTTAATTTTGTGCGCTGTGTTTTATTATAACTTAAGATTATGGTTTAATCTAGGATATGCTAGTACATTTTAGCAGCAGATCATATATCAAAAATATATTCTCAAAGTAAAATTGTTCAGGACAAATTAATGCATGACTATTTTTAAAAAATCGACATGCTTGAATAATATCTTCCATGCTTATCATCTAGAAAAGGGGAAAACCTCTAAAAAAATCGATTACAGGGTAAAATGCATTGTGACTCAGGTTTTTTAGCCAATCAATTTGTTTTTTTTTTCATGATCCAGTCATAGTATGACAATTGACAAATACATCGAGTAAAAAGAGTGCTTCATATTAAGATAATAAACCAACATATAAGTTTAAAGCTATTTTTGTATAGGGAAGTATTAGAATGAGATCTGATCTTATTTTAATAAAATGAGATCTATTTGTTGTTCAACTAAATCACATTTTTTTACAACAAACTGTCAAGTTGTTTAACAAAGGTCATGTTGTTTAACAATGTTGTGAAGTTGTTCAACAACAAAATTTCATTACAAATTTGTACCACAAGTACGATATTTTATTTAAATCATGATATAACGAAGTATAAATTTTAGAATTACTTGAATTTTGAAACATGAGTTTAATTTACAAAACAAATTCAATAGAGCAGTCAGATTTTCAATTTGACTATTCAACAAATCAGGGGCCTGGTTTAAAGAATGAGACCCTGGTTTAAAGAATCTAAATAGAGAAAACCAAAGAATCTAAATAGACGAAAGTAGGAATGAACAAATTATTTTTGGTATATAACAAATAAATTGAACAACTAATACTTACTACTACTAGAGAAACACAAGGAGCATCTTCCGCCAACCCTAAGCGCTCATGAAAGAATTTAGCTGGTTAGACGAGATGCAAACATGCACCACAATAAGAAAAAACCCCCGAGAGTTTAAATAGGTTAATGTATGGGAAAAATGAATCATTTCCTTACCAAAAAAAATATCATGCGGATTTACATTCAAATGCCTTTTTGTGTTTGAAATGATGTCCATGTTAGTCAAATCTTATCAAAATGCCAAATAAGAATGGGACCACATGGATAAAAACAAAACAAAATTAATTGGACAATTAAGTTCTATTAAAGAAAACTTAAAACATGACTCAAGCGTTTACTTGCCAAAAATGTTCGCCTTGATGTGGTAGTTCGGTTTAGGAGTATGCTTGGGCTTAATCTAATTTTTTATTTGGTTTATAATAATCTAAGCACTCATGCATCACTACTACAGAAAAAGGTATATACGTCGGATGTTAAGGCCTATACACGTCGGATATCAGCACCCTCACATCCGACGTGTATTCGCACGACGTCTATTCTTAGACGTCGGACGTATAGACATCCGACGTCTATTGTCCAAGGAATAGACGTCGGATATTCAAGACATCTGACGTCTATTCCTAAACATTGACAAAAAAAAATAAATAGCATCCTGCACAAACACAAACATACAAGCATATATAGAAATGTACAACACAAAGAAATGTACAACACAAGTCTTCAGTTTCCTCCATGTATCTCATCAAGTAGTGTGGGCTGAAAGGAAAGGAAAAGGAAAAAAGTTGTTAGTTAGTGTATTAATTAGGATTTTACCAAGGTAAGGAGGAGACACCTTGAGGAGTTTGTTGACAATTTTGCAGACCAAGGTCTTGGGGAAACCAAGCGGACGCATGGCGTCGACGACGACGTCAATCCTCTTTAAATCTACCTGCAAACAGAGGAAGGTAGGTTTAAAGATGATTGACGCCGCCGTCGACGCCATACAATTACTTGTACATCATTGTTCGGTCATATCGATGTAAATAAAATGCTGAGCAGACCGTATCGCCTTCACATACGCCGTGTGAATGTTTTTATCTATCTAATTATTCAAACATAATTAGAAAAGTGAACACATCATTGTTAGAGAAAATAAACTACAAATGAACAAAAATAAAGCTTTACTTACATGGAATCTGGCGTCCCCATAGTGGAACTGTAGTGGCGGAGGAGATCGCGGGATGGATCGGAGAAATCAGACGGGATGGATTGGAGGAATCAGACGGGATGGATCGAGGAATCGGATCGCGGCGGCTAGGGTTTCGTATTTTCTGTCCGGAAAGAGTGAAAGAAAATGCAACTGTCTGATTTCTTTTAAAGACATATAGACGTCGGATATTGCATATCTCCGACGTCTATTCCCCGACGTCACCAATAGACGTCGACTTCTGTGAAGTCCGACGTCTATTCCCCGACGTCTATTGAATATAGACGTCGTATTATAACAGACGACGTCTATTCCCCGACGTCTATTGGGTATAGACGTCGGAGTTATATGCGGCCGACGTCTATTCGATCTTCTCTATATTAGACGTCGGCCTTTGTAACAACCGACGTCTATTAGGCGACGAGTATTCCCAATTCTGCAGTAGTGCATACATCACAATTGTATATTGTGCACAAATTTCATTTTGATAGGTGATCGAAGGAATCAAGAGTCAAAAAGCATGCATGTAATTAAAGTCAAAGACTTTTATCAAAACTCAAAAAAACAATGTAGTATATTTTTATTTCGAGAAGTGATAAACATGCTCTAAATTGGGCTCCAACAGAGGACGTGGTCGATTTTGCAAAATACTCACCCAAAAAAATATCCAGATATGAAGATGACTTGTGTGGAAATTACCCAGAGGTAAGTCGGTAACTGCACGATTGTTGGGACGTGTGATGACTAATGTCAAATCACGGACCTCTGGATATTTAATATTATTATATTTTGTTTTTTTACCTATGTCTGGATATTTAATAGATTTTGTCAGGATCATGTTTAGTTTGTCCAAGTAAGTATTTGTTTGGATTCTTTTTAGCTACGTCTGAAATCTATTACCTATGTCTCGATATTTTGTCAAATATTTTCGAAGTTACGTCTGAATTTCATTATAACATTTGATTACGATATCTCTTTTGAATTTATACATTTTATGTCTAAACATGTTTGACTTGTCCAGCAAATACAAGCGTAAGGAAATATATTTGGTTAAGAATGGACAATAGTGTGTGCAAATGAAAATGATGATATAAGTTAACTGATAACTTATATGTCTGGAATAGTGATGATACAAGTTTTTGTAGGTGTAGACACATTACCAACCTATATCTAAATAACTAGATATCCAAATATTTGATTACGATATCCAGATATTAATATAAGTGTAGAAGGTTGTCACCACCGTCACATTGCATTAAATGTGGTGAGAGAATGTGATGATTACAACTATTTCTTCGTTAAACAATATGGAGAAAGTGTGGTTTGCATGTAGGGATGTATTTTAAACAATAGTAATGATTACAACCATTTAAATAATAAGGTTCACATTGGGGATTTGTGGTTTGAATCTATTTTGACATAAATTGGGGGACTGATTGTAAATTGCCTAAAACATGCGACATGGCGACCTGCAAGTGGATGAGATTATCTTTACACACACGTGAGGAAGATTGAGAGGTTGGGGCCCAAAATGGAGTCTCTATAGCATTTTCCTTTTATTTGAATCTAAAGATCATATGTAAGCTTGTTTGTTGTAGGGATTTAATTGAGCTAAGATCAGACACTACAGACATAGAACATGTCGATTGGACAATTATTGTGTTTTTCACCGTCCGATCTGTCCAACAATACACCTAACCTCCAGTGCCTCTAGAATTGGACACTTAGTCAATATCCACTACTCTGTCCTAACAGGTCACACTTAGTGTGTGTGTATACAGAAATTATAGAATAAGCTCAGGGCTCATTTAAGCTTAAGTGAGCCCTCTAAACATCCATCATCCAAATTTAATCCAACGGTGGTTAAGAGATCCTATTCAAATTACAAATAGAAGGGTATTATTAGTATTACTGCTAATTTAAAATCCAAAACCCTCACCAACACAAAATCACGCCTCACTCACGCCTCCACACCTCTCTCTCTCCCCCGAACGCCCTACCTAAACCATAACCCTCTCCTTCCTCTCCCACCCTCTCCTTCCTCTACATCGCGAAACCCCCAACCCGTTTTGCATTTCAACGCTCTCCCAAAACCCTAACCCTCTCTTTGTCGTACATTTCCCCATCGCCAAACTGACGCCTCCACACACCTCTCTCTCTCCTTCAATCGCCCACCCAAAACCCTAACCCTTTCCTTCCTCTACACCTCCCCATCGCCAAACCCCAACCCTAGTGGGCTTAAATCGGCTCCCTCAACCTACAAATCAATCGTAGTTTCAAGCGAGGTGAATTGTCGTAGTTTGCAAATTTCTATTGGCATTCCCAATCCTCAAGCCGAAATGGAGAAATCTGGTGCTACAACGCACAAATCCCCAGGCCGTTCGACTGGTACGATCTCTAATCACTTATGGGGAGGAGGTTAGGGTTTGAGGTTGGTAATAGTTTTCAATATGCAGTTTTTTTTATATTAAATCTGAGTTTTGTTGTGCCTGCATGGACATTAATGCTTTGAGTTAGTTTAGGCGGCATATTCCTAAAAAGTTAGAGATCGGTTTGCCTACTTGTTCAATTGTTTGATTAGTTGTTTGATTTGTTAGCTGCCTAAATACTGATTAGAATTTAAGTGAACCAAATTGTTCTGTTGTTGCTTCCTAATCACTGTTATGGGTTAGTAGTTGGATTTGGATGTTGCTATCTAACCAAATTTGTAATTTGAGGTTGCCAAATTGTTCTCAACGATTTTATCACAATGTTTTTATTAATCAAATGATTCAGTTGTTGCTGTCTAATCATTGTTGATAGTTGAATTTGGTTGTTGTTGTCTAAACAAATTTAGAATTTTAGGCTACCAAATTGTTCTCAACGATTTCTCACAACTTGTGTTGGTGGAAATATTTTTGATTGAAACGTTAATTGTTTTTGTAGACAATCCTAACCAGAAAAGTTACAAAATCCTTGCCCACAAAAAAAGTGTACAAGGAAGCAAGCTGGAAAGCACAATAAAAGATAAATGCAAGGATAGGGGTGAAAGTTCAATTCAACACAAGTCTAAATCTGCAGGTGCATGATTTTTTATCCTTTAAATACCCTTTCCATTCGTTAATTGTGTTGTTATTTAAATTCTGATTTCTAACTGTTTTACTGCAGTTAATTATTGTGTCAACCACCGATGTTATGTCAAGTTTTTTGTTGAGTTTGTGGAGAAGTATAAACCAAATGAAGCTCACTTGAAAAGGATTTCAGTGACTCCGTTTGACAAACTTCTTCATATTCCCAATTTAACTGTTAATAGATGGTTGTTGGAAGATTTATTTAGTAGGCATGTTAAAATCAACAAATTTTGTGTGGGTGGGGTTAATTTAGACTTTTCAATTAAAGATGTGGCATCTATTTTAGGTTTACCTGCTTCGGGTCACAAGGTTAAGATAAGAGGGTGTGGGAAAACGTCATATTTAGAGGCTAAATACAATATTGACAAAAACTTCAGCTTTAATACCACATACATTCAACAACTTTGATTGATTTACATCGTAAGGATGATGATGTGTCAGTTGATGATTTTGTGAAACTATTAATTTTTTGATGTGTTCTACATTTTTATTGCCTAAGTCGAATTCCAATGTTCCACGAGCTGCACTATCAAATTTCGACAAGCTAGAGAACTTGAAATTCTACAATTGGTCCAAGACTATTCATAGCCTAGCAATGGAAAATGTACATTTGATACGTGACCAAATTGTTAGCAAGAAGGCTGGGAAGAGGAAATCTTTGAGAACTTAGCTCTTGGATCAAGCATATGCTTTATGGTATTTACTTAAACCTTGTCTTCATTACTTTTTGGTTCAATTTTTGGTTGATATTTTACCGTAAACCCGGTTTTCTTCCTGTTAGTGACATAATATTACAGCTTTTTTGTAGTCAATAATGTTGTTTTAGTATATCAATTCAATATGGTCACATTATGTCTTCATTGCTACATGAAATTTTTAGAATTTAGATAATATGTTGATATTACGGAAAACCCGGTTGTATTCCAGTTAGTTATATAATAGTACAACTTTCAATTTCAGTTAACTCTTACTTTCAATTTCATTTAACTCTTATTTTTGTTAAATATATTGCAGGTGTGGTTGTATGAGCACATCACTTTAATTAAACCCATTTTTCCTGAACTGAAGCCAAGGATTAGAAAGTGGGCTTCTCCTGTGGAACCAAAGTTGAAGGACCTATCTGGCGTGGTTGATGATATGGTACGTTGATTTAAACTCATATTTTGTGCAATATTGGTGTAATCATCTACTTGTTCTTTGCTTGAACAATAGTCATCTAGCAATTGCATGCCATCAATCATTTGCAATAATCAAACTTCAGCTTGTGGGAGATACAAATAATAAACAATCAAAGTTATCCTATTTGCAGATCTGTATAACATCTCTGTTGATGAAAATGATATCTTCAAGCTTCTACCGAATGAGCGAAATTTACCTCCGTTTAATGTTGCAACCATAAAGAAGAAGCTGAAGCCAAAAAAAATAAAGGACCACTTAGATAACGATTCTGATGGTATAGAGGTTGATGACAACGAAGCCCAACATTCGAAGAAAAGAAATGGAGAATTAATTTCCGAGGTGAAGTTGTTAAATGACAGAGTTGGTAATTTGGAAGCCGAGAATTCTGAGATGAAGTTCTTAAAAAAGAAAGTTGCTGATTTGGAAGCTAAGCTTTCTACCTTGAAGAATTTTTTTTGGAAATCCAAGTCACATATTCCAACTTTTAGCTTAGGGCTTTCTCAGATTTCACAAGTCAATACAAATTCTGTGGAGAAGACGGACATTGCAAATCATCAGATGGATAGGTCAAAATTAGTTGATGTTGTAATTGGTAATGACCACATGACTTCCACCCACATTGAGGCTACAAAATCAGATGAAGTATCTTGTGATAATGTGAATGTTCTGCTGCACCTCCTCCATTCAAAATAGTATACAAGAGAAAAGAATCAACAACGAATACATCTAAAAGTTCATTAACAAAGTGTGTGAAAATGAGACTTAATTGGAAGCCCAACTGTTAGAACCCAAACCCTAGATTAGGGTTAAACTTGGATTAGAGGAGGATTAGGGTTGGCATGGCATGGGGAGGCGTGGTGCATGGGGAAGGGGAAGGAGGCGAGTACTGTGCGCGTGGGAGAGAGGTGATGGGTTGAGCTGTGTAGGCGACTGTAGCGGAGAGATGGGTTGGATGGGTTTATAACGTGTTTTCTCTCTCTCTCTCTCATTTTCTCTCCATTCACTCATCCACTCTCGTTTCTCTTGTGCGGCGAGCAGCTGAGGAGGAGACGACGCCGGTGGCGTGAGACGTGCGGAGGTAGACGCGCGAGGAGGCCGGAGGTGACGACGTGCGCGAGCGAGGCTCCGGTGGGTTTTCGTCGTCGTGTGAGGTATGCCGCTCTCTAGTGTGGTTTTGTTGTGGACACTCATGAGAGGGTCGTGTTGGTCAGTCGGAGGAGGTCGGAGGCCTCTCCGACGTCGCGTTTGGGCGAAGAAACCTCGGCTGGCGCGAGGTTGAAGACGACCGGGCGGTCGACCGGTCCTTGGACGGTCGACCGAATGCATGTATATCTTTACTGTCTGTTGCGCTTCGGTCGACCGAGGTCTTGTGTTCGGTCGACCGGAACTTATATATATTGGTTTATGTTGCATGATGTTCGGACTTTGGAGTATGTTCGGTCGACCGTTATATGACGTAGAAATATAGGTTGACCCTAACTGTTGTCGGTCGACCGAGACCCCTGAGTCGGTCGACCGATGGAATAAAATGTTGTAGAAGTTGTACTGTTAGTTTTCGGTCGACCGGGACCTGAGTCGGTCGACCGATAGACTGGATTGTAATGTTGACCAGACTCCGGATTTTGACCTCGTTCGGTCGACCGGTTTTAGACCTTCGGTAGACCGTTTGGGGGATTGTGTTCTGTGCGCAGCGGTAGACCGTGTTAGGGACGGTCGACCGATTCCTTTCTGGAAACGGTCGACCGAGTCACCTTTTACGGTCGACCGTTTGGGCCCATGACAGAATTCCTGGTTCCCTTTTTGAACGCCAACTTTGTCCACGGAAACCCGTGTCCTCGCCTTGTGCGTGAGCCGGGAGGTGACGGTGGGCGCGTGATGCGTGCCTGCCCAGGGACCGCCGTTGGGAAGAGTGTGGGTGTTCGGGACGCGTCACCTCCATGTATGGACCGTGACTTTTGAGTTGATTGTTGGCACTTTGTAGTATAGCAGGCCTGAGGGATCGCGGATCCCAGTGTTGATGTTGTGCGGGCACGCAACTGGCGTTGGGTGAGGTGACTACCGGCCCACGGGCTACGGAGGTCGCTGCCCTGCTTTTATAGCGGCGCGGTTGGTGTTCGCGGCTCGAGGAGCCTGATGACCTGGCAGACTTCGGTCTGGACCGTCCGATGCTGTGCCGGACGTTGTGATGGACCACCGATGCTGTGCCGGTGATGCCGCCGAGGTTGTGCCGGCGATGATGATTGTTGGGCCGAGGCTGTGCCGGCTATGTTGTTTTCCTCGGCTGGGCACCTACCGAGATGATGTTGTTATACCTTCCGGGCGACGGCCCCGTTGGTCCCTGTGGCTCCGACCACTGAGATTTACAGATCTGTTTCTATCGGCGCGTAGACGTGACAGAGGCTCCCTGCCGAACCCTTGAGTAGTGTAGCTGCGTGTGGGGGGTGCGATGTCGCGGGCTACTAGACTGCATGTGCCTGCAGTAGGTCTCTTCGGGAGACCCGATGATTGATTGTCGGACTGATGTCCTGTTTTACCCTTCGGGGGAACTGTTTTCCATATCTGTTGATGCCATGACATGCTACTAGTATGATAGGTTCATTATGTGATGCATGCATATAGGTGAGTTGGTATACGGGGTTTCCTTCTGGAAACTCAGGCATTGTTGTTGCATCTTTTTCAGGACCGCAGTAGGTCCGGGTGGGTGGTGACCGAGGACGGAGCGCTTTGGAGTCGGATCCTCTTCGGCAGTTGCTAGACCGTACGACTACTTGTATTCTCTTCCACTGTATCAGTATTGTAGTTGTATTTCTTTTGGAAAACTCCTTGTATTTTGGGTGCACCCGGATTCATATATTTATACTAGTGACGTTCCCACTTGAGTTGTCTGTTATGTTGGTTATTTTGAAATTTTTAAATCTTCCGCTGTTCGGGACGTTACACCAACAGTTTGCTAGAAGATGGTGTTAATCCAAGGCAAGCGTTCAAGACCTTAGTTAATGAGAAGGTATAAATTTACTTAACAGTTTTAGTTCACAAATGTATAATATTACGACTTCTCATATATTTTATTGTTTCTAATATAGTGTTGAAATTTGTTATTAACAATTGTACAAATATTAATATCTCCTTTATTACATTTAGTTTGATGATTTGATTCATTCTTTAACAGTTTTAGTTCACAAATGTATAATATTAAGGCTAATTATATTATTTTCCTGTTTCTAATATAGTGTTGAAATTTGTTATTATCAGTTGTACAAATATTAACATCTCGTCTCTTCTATTTACTTTGATGATTTGATTCATTCTTTAACACTTTCAATTCACAATTGTATAATTTTACGGCTATTCATATCATTTTAACGTTTTATTAGTAAACATTATAATTTCACAAATGTATAATATTACGGCTAATCATATTATTTTACCGTTTCCAATATAGTATTGAAATTTCTTAATACTAGTTGTACAAATATTAATATTTCTTTATGTGATCTTGGTTCACAATTGATTATCTTTTTCATTCTTATCTTTTTATAAGCATCACTTAAAAGTCGTACAAATTATTTTGGCTTTTCAGTAATCTCGATAGAGGAAAAAATATGTATCGATCAATTCCTAACCGATCCTAGAGACATGTAAGTGTTTTACGCGCTAGATATTTAACATTGTTCTATAATCAACATTAATTCATTTTCAAGATACATGTAAGTTTGTTAGATTTTCGATTTTAACAATTTACTCTCAATTATTTGACTTTTCAGGAGTGCAAGGAATTATAGAACAACCAAAAACACATTTTGCATAGGATCACATTTGCTTGACGTGTTGGATGGAAAAATGGTTTCTGGAGAAGTAAGTGATAAATTTGCACATGTTAATTTATCAAACATTGTTAATTTTCCCCCCTTTAGGTGTTAGAAGTGACATTTGAACTGCTTGAAATCAAATCAAACGCTGTAGATCGTGCTGATTTATATTGTTTATTCTCTTACGTTTACCCTCAGGTTAATGTTCCTCCCTTGTTTTGATTGGTTGTTATATATCCATTCATCCTCATGTTTAGTTGTTGATTTTTTTGTGTGGACTTAATTTAAATGTAGATAAAGTTGCAGTCATGTCCAGATGACCTTACTTATGAAATGAAGAAAAATCTTTGGGATTGCTTCGATTGTTCAAGTTATATTTTGGGTATAGTCAATTACTATTTCATGATTTTGCACACGGGTAGTCACTGACATCTTTTTGTCATCCATTTTCAACAAAGTCGATTCCAATCCTACAATTCTTTTAATTCAGCTCGGGCTAAAGCAAGAGTTCTTCAGTGGGTATGTTGTTTCCTGATCTTGGTTTCTAATAAGTAGGGATTTTAAGTTTATTATTTTCAGTATTCAGTTAGTATGTTTTGTTTTTATGAGTTGAAATGTTACTTTTTTGCAGTCTAAGTGGATGGCTAAGTACTTCGAAACGACTCACAATTTTGAGAATATGAAGAGCTGGGAAGTAGAACATGTTCCTTACCGACAACAATCAGCCACAATTTTGAATTGCGGTTTGTATGTATTGAAGTTTGCAGAATATCTCTCTGAAGGAAAAGATATATTTGATTTTGGAGAAGATGATATGGCTCGGATTCGTGCTGAATACGTTGCTATGGTACTTCGTGGAACAAGTTCCAAATAGATCAGAGGAAAATGATTTTAATTTTTGGGAATTTTGTGTTTCTGAATGATACAATATTACAATTTGCAGGCAACTGTTGTATGTATTACTGAATATTTAAAGTTAATATTACATACTGAAATCAGGTTGAAATTAATTTTTTTTGCCATTTGGTATCTCGAATGTGGATAAACTAGTCTTACATATTATGATTACTATCCCCTCCGCAATGCTAGTCTTTCATAAACATTTGCAATTGTAAATAAGTTTGAGTATCTAAAACATTATATTACGGTTAACAATGATATTTTATCACAATAACATTATATTA
Source organism: Triglochin maritima (assembly GCA_963682175.1). Taxonomy (NCBI): domain Eukaryota; kingdom Viridiplantae; phylum Streptophyta; class Magnoliopsida; order Alismatales; family Juncaginaceae; genus Triglochin; species Triglochin maritima. The sequence goes on from OY821779.1 coordinate 39,548,495, forward strand.
CGGTTGCGAATGTAATATTGGTGTTTAGACGAACTACATTATTTGAAACAAATGATTAATACATCACTCACTTTTTACAAAACATTGCTAAACAACAATAAATTATATTACGGCTAAGGATGACAAGTTATTAGAAGAATATTTTGTTACGACTTCGAATGATATATTGATTTTTATAGGATCACAATTTTATTTTAACATGAGTTAGCCATCCATGTCTTTTGCGCATCACTAAAAATAATTTTATCTTACGTCTAACTAATTAATATTACAACATCTTGATATTACGTTTTGTGAACGTAATACCATTTGTATATTAAATTTAAAAAATTAATATTACAGCCTCATGTTGATATTACGGTTATTAGTGTAATATTACTGTTATTAACGTAATATTGCTGTTACTAGAAACAGTGATACAAGTTACATAACTTGTACTCATTCACCATTGTGTTGGACAAAGCCTAACATATTCACATTATATCAATAATAGCAATACATTTTACACATTATTAGGCATCCATTTTTTCAAATTTGATCTTACTAAAAATAATTTTATCTTACGTCTAACAAATTAATATTACAACATCTTGATATTACGTTTTGTGAACGTAGTACCGTTTTATATTAAGTTTACAAAATTAATATTACAGCCGCATGTTGATATTATGGTTATTAACGTAATATTACCGTTAATAGAAACAGTGATACAAGTTACATAACCTATACTCATTCACCATTGTGTTGGACAAAACCTAACATAATCAACAAAAATAAAACTATATAGAATGTTTCTATAAAAAAATCATATTAGTTTTATCACAGTATGTATATCAAAAATTAAAAAATGATGTGTATTCCTGTAGGAGCTTGTAATAGTTTTTTATTCTTCTTTACATGTATTATCTTGTCCACGTATATTAATCTACTTTGCAAGTTTATTCCTACCATTTACTTGTATCTTCAGATGTAACCCTGCAAAATTCCAAAGACAACATAAGACAATTATCAAGTATAATGTATTTTGACAAAGAACATTAACTACTCACGTTTTCTTATCATTCCTAGTAGAACAAGTTCTCGAGTCGCGGTCCGAATATTGCATGCAAGTTTTACATTGTCTATGACTTGCTTTTTTCTCTCAAGATTTGATTGAATGCGATTACTACCCAATTTCGGTCTTCCACCTTTATCTGGCTGATGAACTAGTATTTTCCTTTGACATGTTCTGGATTTTTGCTTATCACCCTCATAGACTTCTTTAACTGCATTTTTTTGTTTCTAACAAAGAAAATTCTTATTTCTGCTCCACCAACTCAGTTGCTGATTCGTGTTTGCCTGCAATGGATATCAATTCATTGAACAATCTCATAATGTGGGCGACTTTGTCACTAATTGTTGACTTGTTGGTACCATGCATGTTGCTCTCATGAAATTCATTGTTGATCTTTTTTCGCCATCAAGTCAGAATGTTAATTGGTGGCATCTTCCTGTAACCTAGGTGTTTAAAAACTGCCAAACTATGTTGGCATGGAAGACCTTGAAATTCCATAAAGTGACAGTCACACACATGCACATGATCAATGCCTTTGGACTTTACATGCATCGTTCCATTGTCTTCATCAATCTTGTTGACTGATGCATTGCATACATTGCATCATATGTCTTTCATTTAGAGTGTTTTTATATAAATAAATGCTACTAAGGTATTGTTTTGAGCAATTGTGCAGAATTCAGGAGTTACAATGCAATTTACCAATATTCGAGCTAAAACGCGTGCAATGGACTTAGATGGATCACAAAGACCAATTAGATAGAGATTCAAGCTCAAGTTGAAGTCCAATTGATTGCATAAGAAGTCAGGGACTTGATCGCAAATTGGAAGGACTAAAAAGTTATTTTGGAGGAGTATTCAAGAAGAAATCAAATTCGAATCTCCAAAGATATGCAATAATTGATTTATACATGTGGAGGCCACCTACAACATACCAAAAACACACCCACAAAAGCACAAAGTCATCTGGACCATCCATGCGGCGGAATCGCCGCATCTAACGGTCAATATGCGGCGGAATCGCCGCATGGGTTGCGATCCGTGCCTCCTATTTTCGTCCAATTGTGTAGTAACACGTGTCCTTCCTGATGCATACTTAGGATTTCTTGTATCGGCTATAAATAGCCCCGAAATATTGTGTAAGAGGAGCCTTTTGTATTACATTTTAAAGCAATAAAATTCTGCCCTTTTAATTCTCCATTATCTTTGTCTTTTGTAAGCTTAGTTTTAGATTAATGTTTCATGCTCTTAATTCCAGTAGAGTAATTTAGTTGTTCTTTATTTTTTCTCTTAGAATAATTTGTTGCGTGCTTAGAATAATTGCTTTTACTTTCGTAGATCGTAGTTTAGTATAATATTTCCCTTTTTTTCCGTATTCTCTCGATGATCTCCATGACCCCTTCTCCTCATCTTCTCCCCATGGGTTTCTAAAACCCTCCAAAGGGTGGGGGTGACGGATTTAGGGTTAGAGAAGAGAGATCGTTTTTATTTTAATTTCTTGTTAGTGTTTTGATCATATGAGTTTTTGTTAAATCAATTATCATATGATGCTTAATATCTCACTTGATTTATAATAATTTTCGTAATCTCTAATCTAACTTGAAGATTCATAACTCCCACCCACTGGACTCTCATCCATAGTTATTTCTTCTTAGTTTTTGTTCTTGTTGTTCTTGCTTTAGAAAAATAAAAAAAAAGAAATCCAAAAATCTCAAACCAACATTATTTCTCTTTTGCTTTCCTTAATCAAAGAAATCACAAAAATATAAGAATCTCTCCCTCCTTGTGTTCGACCCGTACTTGCCACCGCTTCAACGCGGCCGTGCACTTGCGGTATAAATAAAAATCTCAACATTGACATTGTATGTAACTGAATTTTCATCATTATTTTCAATCATAATGTTGCACATAAAATTTTTCTTTAACTCCTTCTGAAAGATGTGAAAGATACTTCTAGTGTATATTTCTTCAATTTCAGCTTCAAGTTTCCATTCAGTCAGAAGCTCTCCCTTGTTATTATTGTCATTATAATCCCATCTATTTTCATTCTCTCTTTGATGCTTGAGAGCCACTTCAAATCTACACAATAAAAAAACAAGTTTGTTTAATTTATAACTACATATTCCACTTAATTCAAGCGTATGTTATTAAATTGGAAAACTGGCAGAACTAATCACATCTGTTTATGTAACATGAATTAATATTAAATAACATAACTTAATGTTACAGTTATAACGATTATAATACATCATAACAAATATTTATGCAAGCTTATAAAGAAACGAAATAGTAATGTACCTGCGTAAGAACTCAAATTAATTCGATAGTATGTTATTGAATTGGAAAACTAGCAAAAAAATCATAGCTGTTTATGTAACATTATTTAATATTAAATAACATAACTTAATGTTATAGTTAGAACGATTATGTTACGGCTTAACCAATATATATAAGCTTATAAAGAAACAAAATAGAAATGTACCTGCATAAGAACTCAAATAGAGTGTTTTGTCGCGTTATGTACGTTTTTAAAAATGCATTCATGGATTCACTTCTTTGAGTAGTCTTCATACCAGCAAAGAAAGTATTTTGCATGTAAGCATGAGCCCATTTTTAGCGTATCTCAAACAACGACTTCAACCATTTTGAATCATTGAGCTCATTTTCGATAATGATTCTGCTCCACTTACATTCAAAGTCTTTGATGTTCTCTATATACCACACACATAAAGGCTTGAATAACATTTCCTTTGTTTTTCACTCCTCCTATTTTCTTTTGTAATTTATCCATTATGTGCCATGAGCAGAACCGATGAACGGTCCTGGGATACACTTGCGCCAATGACGAATTCATAGCTGGATCTTGATCAGTAACAATAGCAGTTGTGTAAGAACCGCTCTCCTGCTATAATATTAATAAGTCCACTCTCCTCGGTTATGCATAATTTAGTTCTTAGAATGTCAATTTGTGTTATGGTATGTTTGTTTAAGTATATTTGATCGGATTTCTCATTGGTCGATCGTGTGCGACACATCGGGCTAGTGCGCGGTGGTTTGACTCGATCGACTCAATTTGGGTCTGAGTGAGCCTATGGTGCGAGTTTGGGCTGAACCCATGTTAGGGTGATATGGAATTGGAAGGGTTGCACTTGGGGTTTGGATATAGATAATTTTGTGCCTTTTGGATGCCTTTGCTTGGTGCCATTTTTGGCATGCTTGAGGGGGGTTTGAATAACCATGAAGAGTATGGAAGTTGGAGAGTTCTAGCAAACAAAAGGCCTCCCTCCAGCTGACCCTTACACAACCATTCCTCTTCCTCACGTCTCCTCCACCTCTTCCACTCCTCAGCCACGTGGTCAAGCCTCTCAAATGGTGCTCCAATGAATTTCAAATCCGATGAGACTAGAAGCAACATCTAGTGCAACTTTCGGTGCGACTAGAAGAGTGGTGGGCAGAATCTCCGGCTAAGTTCAAGCAATCTTCCTTGATGATCAGGTATGCTCCTGATCCTTGAGGAGTTGTATGGGGGGGTGTTGGCTGGAGGGCCAGCCAGCACCATGTTGGTGGTTGGTGCAATCGGTTGCACCAACAACCGAGTTCCCTTCTAGCGTGCGCATGGAGCATGCGCTAGATGGGGGCTGGTTATGGGGCATCCAGAGGGACCGAGGCTCCGGTGATCTACGGTGAGGTCCGATCAGGAGTGATGAGGTTTCTTCTGGGCGGAGTTTTGGGGTGGACACGGATCTGGTTGGGTGTGGCTGGTGCACATAAGATCCGACTAGGATTTGTCTTCAACCCTTTTGACTCTTTGTTTGGATCAGCTGCCTGGTCCAGCCCTTCTAGACGGTGGCAAGGGTCAGGAAAAGGTGTGGAGCAACCCTAGGGAGGCTAGGGGTGAGGGGAGATGTTGATGGGATAGCTCGGTCTGAGCAGCATGCACTTGAATGGGCTAGCCATGCGGTTAGTGCACCATGTGCATCAGCTTGCTTGGTTGTTGGGCTGAGCTGCTTGGATGGATCTCTACCGACCCTCTCCCACCATAGACGGCCTGAGAGGGATACTCTAAGCACGTGAGTTGGAGTGGTCAAGGGCTCATGCATCTGTTTGAGTCGATTGAACTTGTTAGCTTGTCTTTTGTTAGTTATCGTGCTCTATGTGTTGAATGTGTTTTGCTTTATATGACTTGTTGTGTTTCAGTAGCAGATATAATGTGGTTATATGATATGATGTGTGTGTATTCCTGATGTTGTAGTCATGCATGCACTTATGAATGTAAACAAGCTTTTTCGTATCATGTGTTGATCGTGTCATGTTCTAAAGCAACATATTAACCAGTTGCATGCATGTATGCTAGTTTAGAGATCTATATCGTCTACTGATATTTTATGCATGTTCCAACATGATTATCCTACTAATATACATGTAATACATACCCATATCAACTCTGATCATGCTCTGAGATTTCAGTTATCATCGCATATAAACTCTGAAATTAAGGATGCATGCTACCGATTATTGTGGAATTTGATTTTGATATATCTAGTTGTAATGCATCATTCTATTGCGTATCTCAAGTCTATATGTTACTGAAGTGATGTGTTATGATATGGTTATGTATGACCCTTAGGATATCAGACCTTTTAACATCCTTATCATGACACGTAGATGACTCGATTATCTATTATCTTGATTTGCTGATCCGGTTATGATTTTATTTGTTTGGGGGCTGTTAGGAGGGTATCCGGATACCTTTCCTTGAGCTCATTCCATACACTGTAGATGCATTAGATTTTAGATGCTTAAGTAGCTTGCATCGCATTTAATCTGATTAATAATTCTGGGCACATTCTGTTTTTGGGCCGACGGGCCACGAGTGGTTCCTCTAGCTAGAGAGGCCATTCGCATAAGACCTTCACGTTGGGAGGCCAGGCGTAAGATAAGTTCTGGGCAGGCGCGCTGCCATTCTGTCTCAGGGTAGGTATTCCCAAGTTCGTGATGGCACCATGTAGGTCACTTGCCGTGAATTGGGACACTTATCCGGCGCACCGCTTTGTGCCGAGCGGTGGGTCACTGTCGAGTGACCGCCTTTGACCAGCAAGGCTGGTGTTCTGGTTCCTATTGAGGAATGATTCGGGTGCGCCCGACCGACACGGCTTATGGAGTCGTAGCCTTCTGTTGCATTATGTGCTTTTCTGTTTCTGTTTCGGATGCTTTTGTCTTAGATAGATTGCATACATTCTTCCATATAACTCCGATTGGGCCAGGGGCATACTGGGTTTTCTTTATAGAAAACTCACGCATATATTGATGCGGTGCTTGCAGGTACTTAGATTCCTACAGGGTAGACTGGATGAGTAGTCGAAGATTCTGTACACGAGGGATACGTCGACCAGATTCTTTAGTTTGTCTTTTGCTTCCGCATTGTTTATGATGTATTTCCCTTTTGAACTCGATGTAATGTATTTTACCTTGTTACCATATATGGATAATCTCTCACTTTTCAGTCATGTTTTATGTTAGTCTATCCATGTATGATCTCTCTACGTATTGTCGAGTCGTTGTTGGTCTGTCTTTTGTAACTCCTTCGGTCGCCGTGGAGGTTTCTGATCGCGACACTTGTAGTCTTTCCCAGTGTGCGTACCCACGAGATCGGGGGCGTTACAACTTGGTTCTCCACCCATACAATTCTTGAATTCCAAAAACAACCAATTAAATGATGATATGGTTTCATCATTTAGCAAACCCATTCCGAAGAAGACTGTTTGTCTGTGATGATTCACACCACAGAAGGCTCTGAATATCATTGAATACATGTTTGTACAATAGGTGGTGTCGAACATGACCGTTTCTCCAAAATGCTTAAAATTTTCTTGACAAGTCCCATCAGCCCAGAACAAGTGACTCAATTTACTTTGTTAATTCTTTTGATAAGCATAGTAGAAAGATTTGTCCTCCTTCTTTGTACTCTCTAAGTGCTCTAGTACTATATTTGCATCATACCCTTCCGTTTCATATCTTCCTGAAGCATTCATATTTAGTATATCTCTATAGGTGAATCCGATTTTGTCATAACCACCACTTTCATTTCCTAACATCACAACTTGTTTTACAACATGTATGTTGGCTTCACTCATAGATTTCAACAATCCTTTAGTAATGGGCGGTATGCTACGCTTATTTCTCATGTAATGTCTTTGAGACGAGCTTGTCATTTCATGATTATGTCCTTCAACAAAGTTTAGCACAAACCACTTATTTTTATCTCGATCAAATTTGATTTTTAATTTGGCTTGACATTCACATCTTGACATTCCAACTTTCCTCTTCTTTATTGTTACAGACACTTTATTGATATCTGTTCTTTTGGTGCTTCTTGAACATGATGACCCTTCTTTAGAGCAAACAAACTTTTTTAAGATGACCTCCATAGACTTATTTTTTGATGCTTCAGTATATTTGGTTGACGATTTACACACATTAAACCCTCCTGCATTTGCATAATTCTTATAATATTTGTAAGCTTTTTCTATTGAGTCGAACTCCTTCCCAAATGTTGGTTTCAGCTCACTTTTAAAGTCGGGTATAAGCAAAAACTCTTTCGCATACTCTTCATTCTGGTTGTGCAAAATTAGGTGTACAAAATTATTGTTCCACATAATTGGACTATTTTACGGCTACCAATGTGATATTATGGTTTCAACATAATATTAATTTTGTTTCAACTAAATAGATACATGTTACTATAGTACACATTTTTCTGTTGAAAAGGTTTTGAAAAACTCTAAATGAAATTGATGTTCTGGAAACGATATTACAATAGTACACAGGACATGAAGCATGTATATAACCATACAAAATGAGCCCAGGGCTCATTTTTTGTGAGTTTCAAATGGAGAACGATCTCTGGACATGAGGCTTGTATTTTGGAAATTTCTGAACATTTAGGGTTCCGTTGACATTTAGGGTCGTTTGGCGATTTAAATATGCAACGCCCCTAATCCGTTCTCGGGACACAGCAATAAACACAACACTAAAGGAAGCAAAAAAGGACATTAACTGAAATAACCAACTCAATGCTTCAATTAAAATTTATAATAAGTTCAAAGTCAAAGTACAATGTGGAAGGAAAATACAAGAACTTTGAATCCTACTACACAACTACTGAGAGGAGTAGGAAAAATATACATGACACTGAGCTCAACAGATCCAGTCCACACGTCCCAAGCCCAAGTCACCTCCAGTCACCTACCGCGTCCCACCTGCACACAAACAGGCACGCCTGAGTCTCAAATCAAGACTCAGTACACCACCCCAACCCGACACCAAACAAGGTTTAGCCGTCCCTGACGGCTCACACTGGTCTCGTGTTCCAAGGTGGTCACGCACCAAGTGTGGTCGAGCGTGCACCTCAACCCCCACCGCGCATCCAACCCCCAAGGCAACACTCGACCCGCTCTCACGGCAGAACTGTAACACGTCCCAGGGCGACCACGTGCCCAGCCAGGCCGAGCGTGAACCCTCGACCAGACCACACATCCGTCCCACAAGGCAACACCCTACTCCAACCACACGCCGGAGCCCGTGAGCAGCGCTCCCTGACGGCCACCCGTCACAACATTGGTGAGCTGACCGATTCTGCATTCGGCTTCGAAAGACGACCACACGCCCGAGCCCGTGAGCAACGCTCCCTAACAGTCACTCGTCACAACGTGGGTGAACCCTTCCGAACCGCAACAACACAGGGGAAAACACGGCTCCGAGATTCCAACCACAATGCCCAAGCCCGCGAGCCCAACTCCAACAGTAACTCGTAACAACGCTGGTAAACCATCCCTGACCACCCAACAAGGGAAACACCCTAACATATAGTCATATGTACCTCACACGCCAATCTCGCTACCCGACCACACACCCGAGTCTGTGAGCAACGCTCCAACGACCACTCGTCACAACGTGGGTGAACAACCAGTTCCACGAACACCTCTCTCTCTCTCTCTCTCTCTCAAACATATCAACATCCGAGTGGGAAATAAATGTATGGGGTCCTGGTTATTTTATCTATCTATGAACCTTTGTTACCAGTATCTGGATATTTATGGACATAAGTTGTTGTGTCTATTGTCTGGACATAAGCTGTTATGGATACATGCTAACTGGATATGTAGGACATGTGTCTAGATATTTTTGAACACAGAGCATGTTGTCTGGATATATAGTACTTGTGTCTACTGGTAATGTCTAGACTAGTGGGCCAAAATGTACAAACGATATATATACACGATTGAAATGGAATTGAGGCAGTATTTGATGAAGAAAGTTGTTTATGGTTTCAAGTGGCTGAAACCAAGGAACATTCTCCACCAACAAATCTGAGGTGATACAAAGCCAAGAAAGGAGTTATGGGAGAATTCATTCATACTTGATGGCTCATCGTGATGTGTACAAAAAGCTTGACTGAATTATAGTAGGATTTCAAAAGACTGAACATAAAACTATGTTGGAATATGTGACTGTAACAAGTAAGAATGGTAAGGACATTATGTGGTCGGCCAATGGAGTAGTTATTAGGAGATCAGATTTCCGCATACTCTTGCAATAGGAAACCCCAGTGGCAGCTGAGGTACCTTTTGTAATGAGTTAATTAATTTTTTGTGTTGTAAAATTCTGATAATTGTCCTGGATATATTAGTCAGATGATGGATGCTTATTTTAAACTACTGGAAAACAACTTTCAGATATGGACGTTGCAATCTCGGGTGGTATTTGTTAACACAAGCATGTCTGTTGAGATATCGAATCATCCATCACAATCTTAGATTGAGAACATAGATCGAAGAATCATAAAACGTTTCAAGAACATCAAGGAAGCAAGGTATATAATGTCGGTGGTCAATTGTTTGGGAAAGTGGCATTTGTTTGTGATTGACCTGGTGCTAAGAAGAATGCATGGCTTCAACAACACAATTAGATTCGTTAAGGAGGAACATGGCCCAAAACCGAAAGGATAAAATGATGTAGCATTGTTGAGGGCGAAGTCATTTTTGAAGTGATTCTTGAACAAATATATGGACGATACTGAAGAGAACTTACTTCCTTTTACATTTGAAAGATTGTGCCAAACTGAGTATAGTAATAGTAATGATAGTGGTGTTTTAGTCATGCATTGGATGGAATGCTTCACAATGCATAAGAACTCGTTGAAGCTTAGGGACTTCAAGACTTTACATGAGATGAGGGGTGTGTGCTGATTAGTCTTATGAAAGATATGAACGACATCGCAAAAAACATCTTGAAGTATTAATACATTATGAATGCATCCAGGTTATCTTTTGGGGGACATAGCTGGTATTGTCCAGGACTCTGTTTCTGCTGATTATAGTGTGAATGTCTGGCTTTTTGGGTGATTGTCTGTATCATATATTGTCCAACTTTTCTGTAACTACCGATAGAGTATGTTACTTTTAACTTGTTAATGTAGACCCAGACAGATGAATATAGAGAAGGTATATTTTTGCAGAATGTTTACGAAACATGTTTTCTATGTGTAGACATGATATGAGCATGTCTCTCTAAAACTCATTCATGTTCATAAATTTGATTACGATATCTCTTTAAGATCTATGTATTTTATGTTCAAACATGTTTGATATGTCCAACAAGCACAAACGTAGGGCAAATTATGTCTGGAATAGTGATGATAAAAGTTTTTGTAGGTGTAGACAGATTACCAACATTTATCTGAAAAACTGAATATCCAGATATTTAATTACAATATATATTATTCAAACATTTCCTAACATGTCCAGCAAACACGAGATATGAAAATCTAAATGGCAGACATCGATCTGTCGCCAATAATCAGTTTCATAAACTTGTTAATCTATATCCAGACGGGTAAATATAGACACCCTATATATTTTCAGACATCATACTGATTTGGAAAAGGTGGGGTGATATATGTCTGGATAAGTGATGATATAAGATAATTGTGTATTGTTCAGTTGTTTGATACCTTATATGTATGTCCAGACAAAGACAATTACACATGAAATTGAAGAAGTAAATGTTATGTGGACAACATAAGTGACGCATCAATACATGTTAATCTATATCCAGACGGATAAATACAAAAAAACTCTTTATATTTGGAGACCTCCTACTGATTTGGAAAAATGTGTGATGATATATGTCTGGATAAGTGATGATGTCATGATACAAGATAATTGTCTATTGTCCAGCTATTTTATACCATCTATGTATGTCCAGACAAAGACAGTTACCCAAGAAATTGATGAAAACATAAATCCTATCGAAAAAGTAAATGTTATGTAGACAACATAAGTGACGCACCAACACATGTACAACTCAAAATGTTTGACATAATTGATAACTATATAACCATGATATTTAGACATTAGATGTTACACCAGACAGTAGACAACAACAAGCCCAAACATAAGTCAGTTTGTCTGCTTAGGAAGAAACTAAAGTAGGTCAAAACAATAGACTTCATCATACAAATTTCCAAAAACTGGTCAGAGAGACACCAGACAACTGCAAGCCCAAGCATGAGTCAGATAGTCTGGTTAGGAAGGAACAAAACTAGGTCCAAGACTTCATCATACTAATTTGAAAAAAGTGGTCAGAGATATATATGGATCAGTGATGGTACATCGTAACTGTTGGAATAAATGGTTACTATTTTTCGGCGGCGAAAGGTCCCTTGTTTTTAGCATTTTTCTTTTTACCTGAATAACAACAAAATGGGTGGTTTTTAGTACATGTGCTTTTATTTCATGTACTGGACGACATGCATATACTGGATCTTTAATTTCATCATCCGTTGTAGGGAGTAGTTGACGACAAGCAACACATGTTCCATCTTGGGTCATAGGAACTTGGGATTGAAGCTTTCCAATTGCATCATCAATTAGTTGAGATACAACATGCTCATACTTTTTTAGAGACAACGTATCAACTTCTGCAAGTGAAACACATCGTAGTAGTAGGTCCTCGTGTCTGGATATGACATCCTTACAAGAAGCAAAGGTGGTAAATATGGTACAGAGTAGTAAGACGCCACAAATATTTACGCCAACGATTATGATATACTTTTGGGGTGGTTCATCCACGTGTCAGTTCTTCAGAACACATAGAGCGTGCGAACATAAAATGCCTTCAGTTACTAGGGTTGTAAACGGGTCGGGTCGGCGTCGGCGTCGGCGGGGGGGGGGGGGGGGGGGGGGGGGGGGGGGGGGGGGGGTATGAACCCACCGCTACCCGACCCGTCTACGATAGGCGGGTTGGCAGGTCGGGTGAATTTTTTTAACCGCTACCCAACCCGCCTAAGATTGGGTAAACAGGTTACGCGGGTGGGGCGTGTAAACGAGTTATGCGGGGCGGGTAGATGGATAAATGAATTTTCTATATGTTTTTTTCTTTTTCTGCATAACACCATAAATTAAAAACATGACACATTAACACCTTAAAAATATGACTCACGTGATGAACACCATAAAATTATAAATAACTTCAATTTTATAACATTATTAGTAAATTAGGGATTATAGAATAGGGATATGTATATGATATATAAATGTATATATATAATATTTATTATTTAATTTATTAAATTCTTATGCGAGTAATCGGATAAACGGGCGGGTAGAAAATACAACTGCTACACGCCCCACTTATTAGTCGGGTAGGCGGGTATTCGGGTAGGTGGGTGGCGGGTTGGATTTTTTTTACACCGCTACCCGACTTAGGCAGGTCGGGTTGGCGGATTTTACCCACCCCATTTACAACCCTATCAGTTACAAACAAGTCACATATGCACTCTACCGTCAAACTCTCCTCAATAAAAGTTGCATGAAATAACTTGTGGAAAGATTGCTTAGTTTCCTTGTTTGTGAACAATTGCGTCATGGTATGGTTATGGACAACATTGTCGCTGGAGTAGTATGTGATTTCATAGTAAGGAGTGTCACCAAGTTGCTTTTGGAAAAGCCTAAACATGGTGGTCGTGTAGGCACCACATATTTGTTCTTTCAAAAGATACTCTGAGCGGCATGGAATTACTTTATCCAATGAATCGCAATCAGGTTGGCTTTCCTTCTCGTACTTTTGGAGAATAGCAGTATCATACTTTTCTACAAAACTTTTTAATGAAGTTTTGTGTTTAAGATATCCCTCAAAAAAGTTTTAACAAAAAGTTATAAGAAATGATAACGACACTTGTTCATTCTAATAATATTTGTGACTTCTCAACGACCCAAAAGTGTACCCATTAGTAGACAAAGTGTTATCCTGAAGTTCGTATTGGGAGATAGTTATGACATCGCAGAAAACCCAAGAGAGAGGAGAAGATGGGGAGAGAAAACTCTGGGTTTCTAGAGAGAGAAACGAGGGGAAGTGTGGAGCACCTATGGGGGAGCCTCCCCTGGGGGACGCCACCGGCTAGCCCCCACTGAGGGACGCCATCGGTTGGCCTCTATTGGCGGCCACCTCTGACCGGCGAGCTACCGGGGTCGTTGGCTCCGCCCAAGAGGTCGCCGGCTTTGACCAAGCGGTGGCGCGGGAGGAAGGAGAAGAGGGTTTGTCGCCACCCAAACGCTGGTATGATCTCCTCTGAAGTAGAGCAACTCCGGAGAGAAAGACGAGCCTCCAATTTATCGCGCCAGAAGTAGTGAACGGAACTAAAGTCGCAGTGTACACGAAGCTCAAGATGTGTAAAGCGCTGAAGGCGTGGGAATGTGTCTTGGTGGTTTACTTCCTTAATTTCCGACCACATCTACCCACTCTCGAAACACACCTCAAGAAAATGTGGCGGCTGACAGGAACGGTGGAGGTGCTCTGCCGGTCGGAAGACATTCTCCTATTTCAGGGTTTTCATCGGGTGAAGATAAACGAAAAGCACTGGAAGAGGGGCCGTGGTTCGTGAGAGGAGCACCACTCATCCTGCAGTCATGGTCGAAGACGACAGTGGTAAAAGCAAACATGTCGACAATTCTAGTATGGGTCCGCTTCCCTAACTTAAACCTAAAATATTGGTCATCACCGATGCTGGCCAAATTAACAAGTGTGTTGGGGACACCTCTCTACATGGATGAGAGCACAGCTACTGCGAGACGATTAGCATACGCCCGGGTTTGCGTCGAGGTGTGTTCCGAATTTGACTATCCCGCGATGGTAACGACGCGAGATGAGGAAGGAAATATATATGAGGTATGTGTGGAGTATGAGTGGAAGCACAAGTTCTGCAAAACTTGTGGTCAGATGGGATACGAAGAGAGCAGGTGTGGTAGGAAACGATACGAACACGCACCAGCGGTTTCATCCAAATGGGTTCCAGTTCGGCACCGGAAGAGCGGGCAACGTGCTCCTCGCGAGGAGAGCAGACTGCCGGAAACGAAAGGAAAGGAAGAGGCTGGGAACGGAGGGAGCGAGGAGCGCTCCGCCCGTGATAGCTCATTGGAGACGGAGGTTGAGGATGACGGAGACCTAACGGTGCAAGTTGGAGGACCGTTAGCTCACAGAGAAGATCAACGAGAACCGTCGGATGGAACGTTAGACGAGGCACAACCGTTGGATACAGGAAGGAGCGGGAAACGCATGCAGCCCTTGGATGAAAATGAGATGGATCGAGAACAGCCGTTGGATCCCCAGATGAGAAAGCACGTGGTGTCTTCATTGAATAGTAAGGAGGTGTCTCAACCGTCGGATGTGAGGGAAATAATTTTGGGCGGGATCACACCCATGTGTTGTTTCTCGATAATCACTTGGGGGAGATGATTTTCGGGGAAGAATGTGAGGGTAACGGGAGGCACCAGCAGGAGCAGTCCTCCATGAATACACGAGAGGATGCCACGAGGCATAGTAATGGGTCTTCGTCGGCCCAGGAGAAGGAGTACGCAGCAACAGGAGTTGAGAGGGATGGGTATGGGCCTACGCGGGCTGAGAGGTGCGGAAGGCTGGACCATACGCCTTCGACCATCCCGGGTGGGACAATACCTTTGGGGGCAGCGCGGGCTACAAGGTTGAGATCCCCACCCCCTGAGGTCGACCTAGACACGCTATCCCCTCAAATAGGGTTTGAAGGTGTTCGTGAGGTTCTACGACAACAGAAAACAAAGGAGGGGGACCCGAGTAACGCCGACCTTGAGCTGAACGACATCGAGGAGGCAACACTATTTGGCTTGGACCTTGCAGAGTACAAGCGATTGAGGGATCAATGCGCAAACATGGACACCGACTACGAGGACCCTGAGGATCCTTGGAGGTATGGATCGGGATCACAAGTCGTGAGGGGCTATTTCACCAAGAATGAAAGCAAGACGAAGTCGAATAACAAAGCGAAACGGGAAAAAAAGGAGTAAATTAGCGATGCATATCATTGTGCATGGGTAGGACATAGGATCCAATGTTAGACTAACGTGTGTCGATGTAGTTTTTACATTTTGTGTTTACTGATTGCTCGCCTCTGAACAATTCCCAGTACCTCATTGTATGCTCTTTTTGCATGTATGTTTATTGAGGCATCAATAAATTTTAGCGGGCTCTGCCAAGACCGTCCTTTTGCTTTGCAAAAAAATAAAAATAAAGTTGTGACATCCATGCTCGAAATGACAAGGAGTTGGAGAATAGTATACCAATTTTTTGAACGCATCTCAGATTAAATCATCATCTTCGGCTCCAAACTTTCATGATATTTTATACATTATATGCCAAATACACAAAGGATGTCTCACGGACGGGAAAACAATTTCAATAGCCTCCATAATAGTAAAACCTTAATTGATCTGTAACTATTGAAGTTGGACAGAGCCCTGTAAATATATACAACTCCGTTATTGTGGTTCACAGATATGACAATGTATATCCAAATATAGGTGATAGAAATATACAGATACTTACCACTCATACAATCCAACCATGCCTCAAATAGCCAGACATAGTTTTCGGTGGTCTCCTCACAGAGCAAACCACAATTAAGCAAAATAGATTGGGCACGATGATTTATACCGACAAAGGGTGCAAAGGGCATATCAAATTGATTGGTCAAATACATCGTGTCAAAACATAGTACATCACCAAAGTACTTGTGGGCTATCCTTGAACGACCATCGGCCCAGAAGACGTTACAAAGATGTCCAGAGTCATCTAGATCCAAGAGGTAGTAGAAGTTGGAGTTAATTTTTTGTTGTTTTTGAAAGTACTTTTGGAGTGCATCCGCATCTCCATTTTGAAGTTGCATGGTTCTAATAGACGTCAACGAATTACTACATGCAAAAAAAAAGTTTTATGGAAGAAGCAAAACAAAAAAACTTGATCATTACCTCAGATAATCTATAAGATGTCCAGATAATACCTCAGGTCTTGTTCTTTGAAACCAACATTGGAGTACGAACCAGCTTGTACTACGAAAGAAGCCATGTTCTGGACAGATTAATGTCAGTCCGATCATTAATCTCTATTTGTTCCCTTTCTTGTTGTGAAACCTTCCTCTTTGATATTAGATAGCATATGAAATCTGGACTAAGAAACTTGTGATTGTGGTCAGTACAGATCTTACCATAAGTATAGCAACCTTGGGCGTTAACATGAAATTTTAGCCCCGCACGACACTTGGTTCTAGCAGTAGGACGTTGTTCGTAGAGTGGATTGTTGGTGTTCTACACAAGCATTAAAGATGTTTGATTAATGGAAATATGAGGGTACAATATAGTGTAGATAAACGGTCGCTTAGAAGAGGTATCTGGATAAGTGGTCGTATATCCAATATAGATAAATGAGAGATGTATGTAGTTCTATGCGTGTATCTAGATAAGTGGTGTGTGTATCTAGATAAGTGGTGATGTGGTCATTACAAAAGTGAATCTTAACATATTAAGACAAAATTTGAAAACTAGTATATCTAGAGAAAAATGAGATATTTGTAGTTATGTCCCACCACAGGAGATATACCTTGGGTGGCGTGCCAGCCTTGTGGCATGCAAGAGTGCTCCTTAATAAAACACCATTTTTCCATACACAATGAAGTTTCTTGATGCCAAAACCAATAGATGTCACATACGTCTCAAAGAACACTAGAGCTAGTTCAAAGGTAGTAAAATTCATCTCAACCCTTGGGAAATCTGATCCAGAATGTGAGGACATGTCAATGGCTAAATGACAAATATCTAGAAACGGCTTGTGCATTGTACCATTGATTAATGGCATATCATGCATCATATTCATATCATATATCCTTAATTTTACCCTAATATTTTGCTACTCGAGTGTTTGTTGTTATATTCAGGTATTAGGTAATAAAAATAGAAGAGGAGAAAAGAGACAGAAACGTAAGAAGAAATGACTTAAATGAAGCAAAATGGACTTCTTTGTCATGCACAATGACCCATTTGCAAGAGGGAAAGATCGGACGTAAGCCCCGAAGGACTAAATAGCAAATTGAGAAATTCTACACCATCATGAGGAGTATTTTGACAATTAGATTCGGATCCAGACTCCAACAATCGATCTGAGTGCACCCCACGTGAAGAATTGAAGCACCAAAGAATATCTCCAAAATCGGATCAGATCCGACAAAAAAGTGACCGCCAATTGGTGGTCCGTTTGGATCAGAATCTGACCCAGTTTCGCGCGGATATGGGTAAAGTGTTTATGTCTATTCTAGGAATATTTCATTAGTCCCACACCGGGGGGATTATCCACAGTTACATTTTTCATGTTTATAAATAGAACTATTATTTCTCCTTTGTAAACTTCTCATTGCTTGGTGGTCATTTTCTCTACTTGGAATAAGACTTTAAAGCAAAACTCAAGGTGGAGAGGATGTCACATTGTAATGTGAGTCATGTAAATATAATATTTTCTTTTTAGTTAGATATTGTTTCTTTTAGTCTTGCATGCTTTATTTCCTTAAATCTTTACGTAATTAGTTAGCTTAATGAGTAGTGAGTAGTTTATCCCATTTTGTGGGTGGATATGATGTTTATACATGTAATTAAGAATGTGAATAAATATTATCTTATGCAATATATGATGAATGTGAGTATGCCTGTTTGTTTAAAAAAGAATACTTAACTTGATGGGTTTTGCCATAATCATTAGGTACTTCTCATGCTTGTTTAGGTTCTTTATAACCAACTTGTTTATGTTCATGTTAATCAACTAGGTTAGTGATTGATATGATAGATTTTGTCACAACTATTAGAGACTTCCTATTCATGAAAACACAACTTACAGTTGTGTCTTATTGAATGTATTATTCACTACCTTATTACTTGTGTACACCCACTCCACCCCTTGGGGGTTTTTCTTTATTGAGTTTCATCTTGCTTTGCTAGTTGCTTCGTTTAGTTTCAGTTACTTTTGTGCTTTCATTTTTCTTATTTGTTAGTTGTTAGTTTAGAGTAATCAAACTTCTTCTCTCCTTATTTTCCACTTGATTTCTGAAGAACCAGAGTTGACACACATCCCTGTGGACTCGACTCGTACTTGTTGTGTCTTCACCGACGTCATGCACTTGTGGTATTATAACTGATACAATCAACCATCTTCTGGTAAGGATGTATCAGGGGCATCATCGTCATCTCCGTCCAAGTTTCTACTGTGGTTCTCCTTTACATCAACGTCATCTTCAGAACACTCGTCGTCTGACTGATGAAACTGGACACCAAACACCAAGTCAATGTCTACGTACACATGGACAAGTAAATTATGATAAGTCTATCATATCCGTATAAACCAAACAAAAATGCTCAGCAGCAATTAATGCATGTTAAAAAAAGTGATTTACCTATGGGGTCCTTTAAAGAGTGTTGGTGAAGAGTTTGAGAAGCAATCAATGGTTTTTCCATGTTTGGTGAGGGGAAGGAGAAGTGAAATGGAACGTGGAAGAAGATACGAAGAAAAATCAATTTCGTATCAGTTCTCGTCCCTTTGTATTAATGGACGTGTGATGATTACCTATATTTCTTAGTTAAACAATAAGTGTTATTTGACACAAGTTGGGAGACGTGCGTTCAGTTTCTCCAGCGGTCCAGCCGGTGGAAAGTTAGGAGTGGACACCCACGTGATTGTACCACATGTGTGTGTATATATTGCATTTGCACCGTCTGATTGTCCTCCTCTTGACCTATAGGATGACGGTAGAAGCACCCTCTTGTTGGAATGACACATGATCCGATCTATGTTTTATGGGAAATGTTTGTTGAACGCAGTGCGTCACAGACGCGCTCTACGTGGACATCCATGTCAGCCCTTACGTGGCTAAAGCATGAATGTTTTTTTGTTTTTTCTTCCTGATGTCCACTCAAATCACATTAAATGCGTTTCAACTCAGCACGTTCTCTCTCTCCACCCAAATACAAATATGATGACACTCTTTCTTTCTTCTTCATTCTTTCTCTCCAGAATAAATCACCATTTCGAGCAAGATATTAGGTCGAAGAAGCGTCTGATGCCGACTCCCAGGATTCTTCACAACGTAAGCAGCGTGAATGGGACGGTGCGAAGACTTCCCGATGTTCTTGTCAGCGTTAGCATCGTGAATGTGACGATCCGGTGGTGAAGACTTCGTACCACAACATCTTTGCTCCACTGTTGGAGTGCCCGTGACAGAAAAAGAATGAAGAAGAAAGAAAGAGTGTCATCGACCGTCCCATTCACGTTACTTACGTTGTGAAGAACCCTGAGAGTCGGCATCAGACGCTTCTTCGAAATAATATCTTGCTCGAAATGGTGATTTATTCCGGAGAGAGGTACAACGCTCCGTGGTGAAGACTTACGTCTGTTCGGTTTATGTTGTACATCTCTCCGTAATAAATCACCATTTCGAGTAAGATATTACGTCGAAGAAGCGTCTGATGCCGACTCCCAAGGTTCTTCACAACGTAAGCAGCGTGAATGAGACGGTCATTTTAAGTCTTACATCTTCTTTCCGATTTACTGGGAAAATATATATTATCTTTGTAATTTGTGTGTGCTTGTGTTTGTATTGTTTGTTTGTGTGTGATTTACTGGGAGAAGATATATTATTTTTGTAATTTTTGTGTGTTTGTGTTTGTATTGTTTGTTTGTCTTTGTGCTCTCATTGTATCTTATTGTGTAATAGTTACCATCAATAATATGTACCATCAATATCTCATTGTGCTCTCATTGTATCTACATAAACAGGACAAATTTTCTACATAAACTGGACAAACATTCTACATAAACAGGACAAACTTTCTACATAAACAGGACAAACTTTGTACATAAACAGTACAAACTTTCTACATAAACTGGACAAACATTCTACATAAACAAGACAAACTTTCTACATAAACAGGACAAACTTTCTACATAAACAGGACAAAACAGGACAATCTTTCTACATAAACAGGACAAAACATGACAAACTTTCTACATAAACAGGGAATCTGAGATGCTATTTTTTTCCTAAACGTAATTCTTGTGGGGTAAAATATACAGTGGGAGGTTTGTTGAGTTTATGCGGGGGTTGCAGGGGGCGGCAGCCCCTGCGGGGGACGTGAGTCCCCCCCGCAAAGCGAGCGGACAGAGGGAGCGCGCTTTGCGGACGTTTTTTTGTTTCGACATCATATTATTGCATTCCATATATTGATTCGTTTATTCCGACAATAATGAAGCCATATATTATTCCGGACTGCAAATACACTTATTCCGGACAGCAAATACACTTATTCCGGACAGCAAATCCACTTATTCCGGACAAACTTTATGTTCCGTTTCTGGACACACTTTATTCTTAAACCGGACAACAAATACACTTATTCCGGACAACAAATACACTTATTCCGGACTGCAAATACACTTATTCCGGACAAACTTTCTGTTCCGTTTCTGGACACACTTTCTTCTTATTCTGGACAACTACACTTATTCCGGACTGCAAATACACTTATTCCGATTCCGGACAGCAAATACACTTATTCCGGACAAACTTTCTGTTCCGTTTCTGGACACATTTTCTTCTTATTCTGGACAACTACACTTATTCCGGACTGCAAATACACTTATTCCGGACAGCAAATACACTTATTCCGGACAACAAATCAACTTATTCCGGACAAATTTTATGTTCCGTTTCTGGACACACTTTATTCTTAAACCGGACAACAAATACACTTATTCCGGACAACAAATACACTTATTCCGGACAGCAAATACACTTATTCCGGACAAACTTTCTATTCCGTTTCTGGACACACTTTCTTCTTATTCTGGACAACTACACTTATTCCGGACTGCAAATACACTTATTCCGGACAGCAAATACACTTATTCCGGACAACAAATCAACTTATTCCGGACAAACTTTATGTTCCATTTCTGGACACACTTTATTCTTAAACCGGACAACAAATACACTTATTCCGGACTGCAAATACACTTATTCCGGACAGCAAATACACTTATTCCGGAAAACAAATCAACTTATTCCGGACAAACATTATGTTCCGTTTCTGGACACACTTTATTCTTAAACCGGACAACAAATACACTTATTCCGGACTGCAAATACACTTATTCCGGACAGACACATAACGTTAACAGGACAAACACATAATGTAAACTGCACACACACATAAAGTAAGCTAGACAAATTAGGTTGATTCAACGTAAAACTTAAAAACAAATATTTTATTATGATAAGTGTGGACTCTGCACGAATAATGAGACTGCACGATGTCATAGGGTCTGCACACTGTCTTATCTGTGTATTGGGAAATGAATCGTTCAACTTAAAGAACCGGTGTTTTTTAAAAAGACAAAAACGCGCGAAGAGAAATTTCGCTGACTGGACGCTGACTCAAAGAAAAATATCTGAGCTGTACAGATCCACGTAAGGTGCGTCCGTGACGCGCGCGTCCGTCTATAACTACTCATGTTTTATACCTAATATATACTAAACTGCTAAACATCGTCCCAAAATTACTTAAATCGCCACTTGAAATTACCATTTTGTCATTCTCTCATTTCTACTGCTATAACGCGACATTTTACCCTCCTATCACACATCTCTCTTCATATTCCTCTTATAATCATAAAACATAATGTTTTGGAGGTCAGTAATGCGCCAACGGACACCCCAGTGTACTCGAATCTGGTAAAATATCTAACATCTTTTTAATAAAATAATAATAAAAAATTACGGGCGTCCGACGGAGCCGCCCCCACGTAGGAGGGGGCGTCTGGCTAAGACGCCTCCCCCATGGGGGAGGCGTTTTACCCAGACGCCTTACCCATCAGGGAGGCGTTTTACCCAGACGCTTCGCCCATGGGACCGGCGTCTGTGTACGACGCCTCCCCCATTGGGGAGGCGTCTTAGCCAGACGCCCCCTCCTACGTGGGGGCGGCTCCGTCGGACGCCCGTAATTTTTTATTATTTTTTTAAAAAGATAATTGATTATAAATTTAGATAATTGTTAAATTAATTAATTAATAAGTTAATAACTACTATATTCGGATGACCGATACCCCTTCGGTACACCGAAAATTCAAAAAATTCCAGATCCAACAATTTCAAAATCCAAAAATATTGTAAGTCAGGATGTTTTACTACCGGGGGATTTTGGAACTTAAAAAAATATTCTGGAATTTTTTTGAATCTTCATCACTTGCAAAAAAACTCATTGTAATCTGACCGGTTACCACTGAAAACTTGCAAAGAAACGTCAAATAATTTGAGATAACACACCGTATAATTTTAATTTGACAAAAAAATTTAAAAAAAAACAGGACGTCTGCCTAAGATGTCTGTACCATCGTGGAGGCGTCTGGCTAAGACGCCTCCACCATGGTTGAGGCGTCTTAGCTAGACGCTTGGACCATGGTATAGGCGTCTGGCTAAGACGCATGTACCATCGTGGAGGCGTCTGGCTAAGACGCCTCAACCATGGTGGAGGCGTCTTAGCCAGACGCCTCCACGATGGTGCAGGCGTCTTAGCCAGACGCCTGAGTCGGAAAAAAAAATCCGTCTCCGTTACTTCGCCTGATCTAGGTGTTTCGTCAGACATTTTCGTGGTCTTGGTACTAGGAATCTTAGTAAAACTGAGTCAAAAACCTTGTTTAAAGACACGGGACGATATGGGTATTAAATATATTGTTAAGGGCAATTTGGTAATTTTAAGGGGCGATTTAAGTAGTTTGGGGGCGACGTTTAGTAGTTCCCAATATATATGGTCGTTATGATTATGTCAAAATCAACTTTAATCCAACAGTTAAATCTCCTTCGTTGTCCTCTGATGTTGTTGACCCAAAGGTGATCAGATGATACATTTGCATTCCACTGTTCAATAGCAACCATACTTGCATATGGCCGTTAGACTATCTTTTTGTCCTTTCGTATTTAATCCTTGGTGTCTTGAGAGCCTATAACTAACAACTTATCCTGCATTCTAAGTCTCAATTCACATACTCTATTGCTCACATACTTTCGATACTATGAGCCCCTTAACTCTCTAAGTTTCACTCTCCTTGGAATCCATTGAACACTAGTGCAGAATAGGTTTTACTCGTCGCCCAATAGACGTCGACCTTTATAAACACCGACGTCTAGTGGGGAGGGGACAGAATAGACGGCGGCCTAAATTAAGACCGACGTCTATGTAGTACTATAGACGTCGGTTGTTTGAATAACAGGTTTAGCCGACGTCTATAGGGTATAGACGTCTCCCTATAGACGTCGGTTGTTTGTGTACCTTGGGAATCTGACGTCTATAGGGTATATACGTCTCCCTATAGACGTCAGACGTAATGTAAGACCGACGTCTATAGTCTATCCACATAGACGTCGAGGTATAGACGTCAGTGTTATATAACATCTGACGTCTATAGGTCTTAAAGAAATCGGACAGACGGTTTTCTTTCATTCATTTCAGACGAAACCCACCCAAACCCTAGCCGTCCCGCGACCGAACTCTCCTCCGCGACCAACCTCCGACCGATCAGCACCGTCTCCGGCACCGCAGCGAGCTCCCAAACTCTCCTCCACATCTCCGGCCCTCTTCTCCTTCTTCCCCCGTCTTCCTCCGTCTCTCTCCACATGTAAGTTAGTGTGAAAATATTTGATGGAAATGATAAAATATTCACGTTCGTTTCAACAACTCATGTTATGTTTCATTTACTAGACAAATCTTGAATGAAATTCACTATTTTTATGATGTTCCAAAATGTGATATCATAATACGATAACATTACCATATTACTTGACACAGTTCATATCGGTTCAACAACTTGTATTATATTTCATTATGTCTCACGCAGGAAGCTTACATTTGCAAAAATAAACTTCGAACTTACTTTGAACTTTCTGGTCTTATGTGAATGAACACAAACATGCCTGACAATTGATTCATAGACGCACAAATTGATTTTGTCTCTCACTTTTTAGATTGAAAAATGTCGTTTAAAAGTATGGTAAATGAGAACTATTAGAATTTAGAACAGTACCGGTTCCTTCATCTAAAAAAAGTGGAAGAAAGTGTGTTTGCATGTCATTATGTTTATTACAAAAGCATACCTAAACAAAAATGTTTAGAAATAATAATATCCCATTAGACGATAATTCCAGAATTATATATGTGTAGTTTTCTATGGGTTTGCATAAAAAGTGTCCAAATTAGAATAAATCTTTAGTTTATTTGTGTTTATTTAGTGAGTTCATACATTTATTTGTGTTTATTTATGTTTTGTCTAGTTAAATGTTTATTTATGTTTATTTATGCTGGAAAAAACTTACTTTGTTTAGTTAAATGTTCAGTTTATAATAACTCATTGCCCCCCTTAAACAACTTGGCCTTTAATAACCCAAAGCAAAAGATTAGACAATATTTGTTAAGTCATTCATCATATAGGATTTGCATGCATTGTATTTTTCTATTATTTACGATTTCTGTCGTAGATTGCTGGCGTAAGGTACGTACTATCTTTCACTCATCATTCATTAGAAAGCACGCATTAGTTAGTAGGACTTGCAATGGAACAAGAGTGAGGTGAGTGTTTGTTTGGTGTGTTATTTGTTAGATTAAGGTATGAAAAACACTTAGGGGGCAGTCACCTATAGGAGATGAGGTGGGGGATTTCATCATCCTTTCCTTGGCCCAGAAACCACTTAATAAAATAGCCTTAATAAAATCAATTAGACGTTGGCCCCTAGGAATTTCGGACGCATTAAGGAGAGGAAACCGTTTAAGACCGTTATGGCCTGAATGTCGTTGCCCATCTAGTCTCCCTGAGATTTTAGGAACCTCTGGGTTCTTGATTTCCTATAGATTAGTGGTCCTCGATGTTTAAGACCGTTTCGGCCTGAACGTCGTTGCCCATCTAGTCTCCCTGAGATATTAGGGACCTCCGGGTTCTTGATTTCCTACAGACTAGTGGTCCTCGGTGGGACCTCGAAGTTAGGCGTCGTCTATTACTAAGGACCTATAGTGGACTTTAGGTTTGTTTTGGCCTTGATTGTTTAGTTAGATTTCTAACCTTCCTTATTCCACGCTAGATTAAGGACTTCATCTCTTCTCCTCTGAGTCATTCTTTTCTCATCTTAATGTCTCCAAATCTTCTCATCTACGAACACATTCTTTTAAATTGAAATTTTATTTATTTTCTTCAATAATAACTATCATTTTTGCTTCTGTTTAGATTGAAATGGATCGAGAGTGGATAGTTTCAAACAGATTGAGTGATGAGTATGAGAACGGAGTGAATATGTTCTTAGAGGTTGCCAAAAAACATTCTAAGAAAATGAAAGACAACGACATGACGTATTGTCCGTGCAATAAGTGTCATAATATGTCAGTGTTGACTTTTCGGAAAATGAAAGATCATTTGTTTGAGAAAGGTTTCGACCCAAATTACAGACGGTGGATATGGCACGGCGAAAATGAATCATGTAGTCGTTCCAAGAATGATGGAGAAGATGTTAGTGTGGAAGATCACTTAGAGGAAATGGTTCAGGATATGGCTGAAAAGTTTTCGTCCAACCCCGATTTACTTGGTAATTTGTTGAGTGACAATGAGAAGCCGTTGTATAAGAATTGTACCAAATTCACTAGATTGTCAGCGGTGTTGAAGTTGTACAATTTAAAAGCTGGAAATGGTTGGTCCGATGTGAGTTTCACATCAATGTTGAAGTTAGTGAAAGAGATGCTTCCAGATGATAATGAGTTGCCAGATAGAACTTATGATGCAAAGAAAGTGTTGTGCCCTATGGGAATGGAATATAGGAAGATACACGCATGCTCGAATGATTGTATATTGTATAGGGGTGAGTTTGAAAACTTACATTCCTGTCCCAGGTGTAATGTTTCAAGATACAAAACGAAACGTAGTGGACCAAACCTATAATATCGACGTGCAAGTGAAGTAAGTGTTTTTTTGTATACAATGAAAAGTATTGAATAATTTTATCAAAACTATAATAAATTATAATTTTTATACTTGTAGACATCTTTACGACGCCAGAAGGTCAATATTTCCCGAGGATCAAGTATTTGGATTTATCAGTCCATCTACATATATATACGGGAATGATGATAAATCGGGTCAACTTGGCACATTCTTTAAAGAAGAAGACAAAAGATATTATCTGCTCCCTTATCATGAGAGGTAAACTTTGTAATTCAAAGTGAAATTTTATTTTATAATAAGCTTCTAATTATATATATAACAGGGCTCATTGGATGCTTGTCGTTGTATGCCCCACGACTAATTCGGCATATTGGTTTGATCCGTTGGGGTCGAATAAACCAAGGGACTCAATAAAGAAACTTCTAAATATGTAAGTTCGTTTAGTTGTCAAAAAAGTAATTCTTGGATTTTTATTAGTATTATTGAATGATATTTTCACTTGTGCTACTCAGGGCAATTAAGGTTTAGAGAGCTTTAGGTGGTAGTAGAACAACCACAAAATCTGGAATAACATGGCATGGAATGAGAGTACGTTCTTTCCCATTTTTGTTAATTAAGTTAGGAACAAATATTTAGCGAATTCCTATGTTTGTAGTACCGGAAGCAGGTTGGAAATACGGAATGCGGTTACTACGTGATGAGATACATGGAGGAAATCCTCGATGTGGCAACTCAAGACGTATGTCTAACCGAGGTAATGTAGATCGTTATTCAATTGTATATTCAATTGTAGTTTCAATATTTAGTTATTAATATTCAACACACTTGTATTTTTTTGATAGGTTTTCCCAAAAAGTAGTGATCCATTCTCGCAACAGGAGCTCGATGAAACTCGCGACCGATGGACTCGCTATTTCATCAGAAACATGCTGAGGAACTAAGAGGTTCTACTGCCAATTGTATTTTTTGTAATTTAGTTAACAAGTGCACTTGTATTTCAAACCTACACTTTATGCCTTAATATAATCGCCTTAATTTTAGAATGAATTAATTGCAAGTGTGTTGAATGTCAATTGTGTATGTTTGAGGTCCGTGCAATAACCGCGCAGGGCTCATGGGCGTGGAGAGGCGTACTTCGCGTCCGGGATATCGCCACCGAGCACTTCCGCCTAGCTGTGGGCACTGGCGAGCACATTAGATTCTTCGAGGACCCCTGGGCGGGGAAGCCACTCATTTGGGAGCGGTTCGGGCCTCGGCTAAGACATGATATGAGACTGCCGATTGATACACTTGTCCACCGATTCATTCGGGATGGGACATGGTGCTTCCTCACCCCGAGATCCGTCATTATGGTACAACTTCGCCCGACCCTCTTGTCCATTCCCATCGAGGGCGACCAAGATAGATTAGTCTGGGGAGACCAGCGGAAGCTTACTTTCACAATGACCAACGCCTGGTCCCTGGTACGACAACCGCAACCTAAGGTCTGGTGGGCAAAGGTTGTCTGGCACAAACTGCATGTCCCCAAACATGCAATAACTTTCTGGAAGGCCGTGAGGGGGCGGTTGGCGACGACTACCTTCCTTGGGACCCGAGGAGTCCAGGTTGACCCCACTTGCCGATTGTGTGGCCAAGATGTAGAAGATGTGGACCATTTGCTTGGCACCTGCATGTATGCGACTTCTGTCTGGACGACGATCATGCACCACTTACAGATAGATGGAACCCCAAGACCTGTCTTTACTGATGAGGTGGCGCGCCTGACGAGAAAGGTCAGGTGACGGGACAAAACCCACCAAAGTTGGGCTTTCCTGAGCTTTAGGGCGACTGTCTATGAGATATGGATGGAGCGCAATAGGAGGATCTTTGATGGGCATGCACAACCCCCTGTCCATGTGATGACAGATCGCCGATATGTGAATCAAAGGAGAAGTCTTTGGTGAAGACACGAACAGGGAAGACGAGTTCCTGAGGGTTTGGGTCTAGTGGGCCCTGACCACGCATGACTCCCATGCGTTGATGCACTAACAAGCCGGGTACTGGTAAATGCCTCGTTGAAGGCCGGAGCGGGACAGTTGGGAGGGGATTAGGGATTGCCCGCTGCAACTAGTACTTGGATTGTGTTAGCTCGGTTGTATTCAGCCTGCTCGAGGAGCACCTTTTGGTTATTAGTCATAACGAAGCATAGACAATAGTTTACTATAGCGTAGACCATAGTTTTCTTTCATTTTCTATGTGTAGGCTAGCCTAGGTTGTAAACTTTTATGATATAAATGAAAATTTGGAAGCTCACAGACCTCTCTTTTACTTGCAAAAAAAATTGTTCTATTTGACTATTATATTTATCATGTCCATCCATTTGAATTTGATATTTGGCCTTACTAAATCACTATTGTTTTAAATTTTATTCATCCATTTGAATGTTATGATAATCAGTTGAGAATATCTATTTTCCGCGGGCTTAGCAAATGCACTTGACTAAGTCCTCATAAAACACACCGACAACATTTAAGTTTGAAGATATGAACACAAAATATAAACATATATGACATGATTAGGAATCACATTACAATCCAATATATTACACTCAACCTTGGAAACATATCTACTTAGGAAGGCTCATCTTAATAAATAGAATACCCTCCTGGCAACATTACAATCCAATATATTACACTCAAACTTTGGAAACATATCTACTTGGGAAGGCTCATCTTAATAAATAGAATACCATCCTGGGAGAAGGAAAATGAGGTATTGGCACCCAAGCATGAGCAAAAAAGGACCTGCCTTGGGGATTGCCACAAAATGGTGTCCTGCGAGATATTAATTAGCAGTAATTTCGTGATGATCGTATAATTAGATGGCTCTGTGGCTGTTCGGAACTTCGGCTGCGGCTTATAGTTCCATCATCATCAAGAGTAATTGGTCATTTGATGGTTTGGATGGTGATTCTACCAACTGCAAGAGATCAGAATCATGATGGTGTGAATTTGTCGGATGTGAGACTTCGGATAGATTAATAAGTCTTTGATTCGAAACTAGTCGAGTAGTTTTAGTATTGAAGATAAAGCATGATCTTCTGGCTTTGTTATGGTACTTTATAATTTAGTAACCTATTATAAAGTAGACTTTGGAATAAAAGGTTTAAAATTTCAAGATTAATGAAGCAATGGAGATGATAGATTCGAACTAAAGTAATGAACAATATTAACCTTGAAGGCAGCTTTTGTGTACAGATCTTGAGCGGGCCTGTTGTCAGCATTCACATGAATGAATAGTTGCTTCATACCTGTTAATATAACAAGACCAGATTGATAACAGCTCCAACGATAAGAGCTAAATCGAGGCTTGACATCATTTTATAGGTTATACCCGATGATACGGCAAAATCAGTAGCTAAATGCAGCATGTTGGTTGCGATTCCTTGTCGGCGAGCGAATTTCGATACACAAACATTCGCAATGTAAGCATATCGGTGCCCATCCCAATCAATATGAGGAGCCATTATTGAGGTGATTGGTTTCGACTCCTGAAAACAAGCTATGACCATTAAGAATCAATTTGCTAGCTCTTTTTCTTACACCTTTAACCATTAGCACTTACCCCTGGCCAACTCTCCCCTTGCATAAATTGTCGGATGCTTACATCAAGAGTACCAACAACACTGTTTAAGACAGTTCGCCTGATATTTGGGTCTTCTTTCTTCACCTGAAAAGTTGGATGAAAACTAGAAATAAATAAGGAATATATTTCTAGGCACTTTAAATAAATATATGCATCTTGCAAGAGTTTTTTTAAAGACATGCATCTCTTAAGTTCCCCTGGTCATCGGAGCTATTGCAATATTACCACATCCACCAACTTAATGACAAGCAATTAATAAAAAAAATCATCAACCATACATTCAATTTAAGGAACATTTTTTAAACTTAAAAAGCACGGCAATGGTGAGTGATTCTAGAAGTCGTGAAGGTGAGTTAGGATGTTTAATTATTATGGATACAATTCCAAATCTTGGCAATAGGTTAGACCAACAAAATGAATGAAAAAAGCTATCAAGTCCAAAAATAATTCAGGGATGAGGCTAGAGGCTAGACAAAAGAAAGAAAAGGAAACTATCGTAAAGAAAATATAAGAAAGTGGATGAGAGTATAGTATGAAAGGGAATCATGCAAAAAAAAAACGTACCTATGGAATATGGTATTTCCCTAGGCAACCAAAAATCAACAAAAACAAATGAATAACCCACTCCCCTTAAGTTGCTTTTAGTTAGACCTAATACCTAACTACCCTTATAATTTCAAATTCTTGATTGGCATTGCTCAATAATACAATATAACTTGATGATTCAGTGGTTCCATCAAAAAGGATTCAGACGATTATCAAGTACACCTGAAATGGCTTGCATAATATTATAATCAATCAAATAAATCAACAAATACTTTTTAAGCAACTAAGTACATTGAAAATTTGCCGCCCAACAAAGCAACAAATTAGTTCACAGGGCTCCATGTCTGAAAAGGAACCTAGGGTATGATCCAAATGTATCTTCAAGTAACAGAAGAAAAGTGGACTATTATCACTTAGTACTTCACAAAAACATAGATCCAGGAGAATAGCTTATGTGAAGATAGGAATCTTTTTTGTATGACAGCGATTAGATAAAGGATTCTGAAGTGCAAAAATCATACTGTAACGATGCAGAAGCACTTCAATGAGTTCCCATCACGTCCTAAGCATCTCCTTTTTAGAGCATAAAACTCCTAAAAGTAGTAAAATACAATAACAAAGCTTTTAATCCCAACTAAAGTAGTAAAATAGAGTTTTTAAATTAAACAATGGCTTAAACATGACCAAGAGGCACAGGTACGTGATATATTATCTTATGGACCAAAAAAGGGCGTAAATATGATAAGGAAGATTTCTAACCTGTTCAGCATACTTCTTTTTAAAACTAACTACATGCCTAAACATATGAAGCCAAAGTTAGATATTCAAATATTTGATTTCTAAAAATTTGCTTAAAATGATACTTCGCAGACGTTACCTCATATAAGTCATAGATTCCCAATGGGCTTCAGCTCGCAACCATGCCGCTGTCTGCGTGGCAGCAAGTTTATCCACAGTAAGTAATCATTGCATGATATTCTCCAATACTCAAATATTTAAGGACAAGCTACAAGGAAGAAACTGAAATAAGGCCAAATATGCACCCAATATTCTTCATCCAACACAGCTCCACGAGCAACATATCGCCCAAACGAATGCTTTTGACCCTTGAGCAATTCCTCGTCGGCTAGTTGCAATCTATCGAATGAAAGTTCAGGAAATTGTGATAGGTTACTTCCACAAGTAGTTGACTGCTGAACTGCTTGTTCCTTGCATTGGGCATCTATACCTTTCCATTTATGATAAGTCACAGGCAACGGCTCCCTATAAAGCCCATCCAATCAAGAAGTAAGCACAAGATACAAAAGGTGTGTGCACACACAATGATATTCATGCAAGACACGAATGCCTATATGCCCGAAGAGATTGTGTATATTCAACTTAGGACAGATTTTTAAAGAACAATGTTCATAGTACCCCACCTGTAGTAGGAATAGAACATCAACATGCCTCAATTTATAATTTAAACCTATCTGCGTGTTTGAAATAATAACTTAGCTACGGTGAAAATGTGAAAATGTACCATTTTTGGAAGTGATGTTTAGAACTTCACTGAATTAATCAAGACAAGATAAAGGAATTTCAGGTGAAGCAATGCTTTTTAGAACTCACATACAAGTTATGTAACGTAGGAGAAGTGTTACCGACCCAATCATAGATACACATCAATATAATTGTCACGGTTTCTGAACCTGGACTGGACATTGAAGAACCAATTGACCAATGATGTCATACATATATGATACATAAAATAGACAAATATGCTTGGTGTTGCCAAAGTTTAAAAAACCTTTAGTAGCATCAACACATATAAGATATTAAGCCGGACAAGAAGAATGCCCCAAATAAGAAAAAAAGAAGCCCTTCTCTAAGGTCTTTCTAGCCTCATTAGCACCAATGCCATCCTAATAGTTCTTCCGCTGACATGCTCATTCCGAATCCCCTTATAACCCTACCCATGTGACTGCAAGGCTCACTTGACTACTCTCTTGGATCTCTTGATGTTGGGGTCAACTTAAGGGGGTAAGTGTTTTTGCATTTAGACTGGTTTTCTTTTTCCATCAGATCTGCTCAACAACCACAATCAACCATAGAATGACCCGTTGAACTAGGGGTGCAAACAGATACAGACTATCTACGGATAGTCCGTATCATTTTTTAAGGATATGGATATCATTTTTCAATATCCTAGCGGATCCAGACACGGCTAAGGATATCGGTTTTCATGTTTTTACAGATACGGATACGGATATAAAATTTTGAATTCTAACGGATACAAATATGCATATTTTGGTTGGATACGGATACGAATATCTGCAACATTAATATAATATTTTTGCCTATATACGTTTAAATTAGTGAGTTTTTCATGATTTTTTTTTAAATTTTACTTAAAATTTACTACTACACATAAGATTTGTTACATTTCTAAACTAATATAGTTAAGAAATAATTTTATCTAATTTAATAGGGAAAATTTTATGTGAATTACTATGATATACATTCATTTTATATGGTATGTTCACACTAAAAATATATGTTTTTTTTATCCGTACCTGTTTACAAGATATCCGTCTATATCCGTATCCGTTTTTTAAGGATATGAATAAAAAAAATTCATATCCGAGTCGTATTTGTATTCGTATCCGGAATCGTATCCGATCCATTTGCGCTCCTATGTTGAACCATCATTTGACCTGGAAGAACCAAGAGGGCCAGCACTAGTATGTCAAAAAAAGTGTGTTTGCTCCTACAATGGACTGCTAGGCCAACCAGTTGCAGGTCCAAATGATTGGACCTCCAAACACTTGTGGGGTTAAAAATGATCATGAATCACTGTAGTTGTAAGAGCATCCATAAATACAATGTTGCTTTGTTATGACAACTGACTGATAAATATTTTTCTACCCCTACAAGGTGACAAAAACTCACTTAATGTTGAACGTACATATATATCTTTATGAGAGAGAGAAATTATAAATTTATCAGTAGATTTTTTTTTTTATTTGTTAAAAAGAAAAAATATAAAGGGAAAAATATTTGCAACACGATATATGGCAATTCATTTTGAAAAGAGAAGAGAAATTCGAAACGGGATCAAGTTTGTTTACCGAACATTGGTTTGTAGGTGGTTCATGGGAGAATAAATATCCTGGTATAGGTAGTGTATTTTTTCTTTTAATTGAAATTTCTCTCCTAATCTATTGGATCCAAAAATACAACTTTGACCAAGCGTAATTGAAGAAGAAAAATCAACCAATCCACGATTTCCTATTTTTTAAATTTCAAAATCAATTTCAAGCAAAATTAGTAAAATTGGATACCTATTTATCCCTAAATGAAAGGAAAGTTTGAATGTGTAACTGAAAACAAAGGGGCAAAAACTAAGTTACTGAATTAAAAAAATTAAAATTATGAATTGCTTGGAATATTTCTCAAAACATACCAAATCAAAGTTGGTATTTCAAACCAAATACAAAAATGAGAGAAATAAGCAATTTTTACGTATAAAAGAAAAATAAAACATACCCCCTAACCAATGTATTTTCACTCATAAATTACCTAGCGAACTATGTTTGGTATGCTAATTGTGAAAACAAGACCATTCATATATCAAATTAGATCCACATCTTCATATTAAAAGAGTTTAATACAAAATCCAAGAAATCATATATTCGGTGAACTTGGCACCTCAAGTTCATCTTTTCTTTCAAGAGAGGAAAAAAACCCACTTCCTACATATGGTGCCACATAGGGGCAACATAAAGTTTGCAAATACTTTCACCCCCAATATTTTTGCGAAAAAATGATATTTAAAAGATCTTGCCTTTTTAAATCTTTGACTCGCCTGATACTCCATTTGCCCAAAGGGGATTTTATGTTGAAGTAAATAGGCCAGAACAATTAAAAATAGATGACCCCAAGTTCTTGCTTCCTAGATTGTCACGAAGACAATATACACCCTTGTTAGAGAAGTTTAATCCATAAGTCATAACCAAGGAATCTCAAGCTTTTCCCTATCACCACTTTGGCACATAATGTTCCAGATATCTTAAATCTTCAAAAAGACCATGCTATTCTTTACTAGATGCATGAGGCAAATTTTAGTTTTGTTCAATTCAACAAGGAAACAACAAAGTTCATTTCTTAAGTTTGTAATAATGGAATAACCAGAAAAAGATAGTAACTATGTAATTATCAATATATTAAACAACTCATGCCTAACTTTGGATACAAGCTCCAAAACCACAAATCTTATCAACAAAAATAGCTAGCATAAAATGGATGTAGCAAGAAAACTTGCCGAAATGCTGATGAAATCCTGACCGAAGAACATGTTGTAGCATGGAAGCGCACTCTTGTCCTGACTATAACCCAAGACACCCAAGGTGACGAGACGAAGATTTTGGGCACAAAACTTCCTTTGAGCAACATTTTCTCAGCTTTACGACCACGTACACAATCTCATTACCCTCTCCCCTTCTGAAAACCAAAAAGGACATTTTGTTCAAAGAACCCACAAAACATTTGCAGTATTTTCTCAAATTGCTCGATTGACAGTTTGACACAATTTAAGATGAACCACAACAAGTGCGAGTTTTTTCCACAAAATCCAACTTACATATAGAAAAATTAGAGAAGACAACACAATAGAAGGTACATTTTTCCTTATAATTCTTCAATTCCCACAAAAACAACACATCACAAGAAAGACAATTTATTTTGAAATTTCCACCTTATTGACACAAATCAACAAAGGAACCCTACAAAAATGACTCAAAACTTCCATTCAATCTGTTTCAAAACCAAACAGGGGAAAATACATTCCTCAAATTCATTTCTCGGAAGAAAAAAAACTCACTTGCACAAAACAAAGGAAATCTCACCAAAAAAAATAAAAATCACTTCTTACGATAAAATCCTCCGTACGCAAAATAAACCATATTTTACTTCAAAATAAGTGATTACCAAAAGTCAAATGGAAAATTTTCATGTTCTCAAACACAACCAGACAAAGAACCCACAAAAAACCACAACTTTCTATATAAAAAAAAATCAAACACAAATTGCCAGATTTCACTCAAAATATTAGGAAAAAAAAATGTAGATAATCATATCCTATACCCTGAAATCCCATTCAAACAAAATAAAGCATAAAACGCCAGAAGAAAATGTCAAAAAGTACATTTCCCAAAAATAAATCCATGTCAGCAAAATTCACCTTGAAAAAGAGAAAATGTCAACAATACATCTTTACTCGTGAATTTCCATTGAACCACAAACCAAACAAAAAAGATCGCATCTTTTTAACAAAAAACCCACTAAATTTGCCAAAATTGACCAAAAGCAAACGAGAAATATTGGAAAATCACACACTTTCCCTCAAATTTCCATCCTACACAAATAAGTGAATAACACTAAGAAGTCACCAAAAAGGACCTTTCCAAAACCTAACCTTGAAAATGAGAAGATGTAAAAAATCACACCTTTCCTTTTCAATGTCCGTTGAAACATAAACCAAACAAAGAACACACAACAAAGAATTACACTCAATTTGCGAAACTAAACCAAATGCGAACAAGAAATTGTAGAAAATGACACCCTTTCCCTAAAAACATTTATTCAAACACTCAAAAAAAACATATACAAAAAATCCCACTAAATTCGTCAAATCTAACCCAATAAAGAAAACGTTAAAAACCACACTTTTTCTTTCCCTCAAATTCCCATTCAAACACAAACCAAACGAACAAAAAAAACTCACGAAATTCCCCCAAAATCAACCTTAAAAGAAGAAGACACCCCTCAAATTTCAACCGGCACAAAGAACCCCAAAAAACACACATCTTTTCCCCCAAAATCCAAACTAAATTCCTCAAATTTAACCCCAAAAAAAGGCAAACTGTTCCCAAAATTTCCATTTACACGCAAACCAAACAAAGAACCCACTTAAAAGATCCCACCATTCTCCAAACCCCAAAACCTCTCCCACATTAAGCATGGTGAGGAGGGGTCGGACGGATGTTCGCAACCATACCCCTGTCACCTGTTATATAAAGGTTGTTTCTAATTGACCTGTGATCTGATACTTAAGACAACTTTCTACTAATTCACAATAGATAAGAATTGCGGATAGCTTATATAAACCGAGTTGATTTAGTCCATTTTAACCCAAAATTGAAAAAAAAAACTTAATCTTTGACTCCATTAGGAATGGACACAACCATCAAAATGACAAAACCTACCTCAAATCCCAACCAAACAAAGAACCCACAAAAAAATCCGACCTTTCCCCCCAAAATCCCACTCAAAGCGACCAATTCAACCTCAAAAGGCAAAACTCCTCCTCAATCTCCCATTCAAACACAAACCAAACAAATAAGCCACAGAAAAGATCCCACCTTTCCGATTCAATCCCACTCAAACCGGCCAAATTCGATCTCAAAAGGCATAAAAAGACAAAAAGTTTCTAAAATCTCCATCCAAACACAACCAAACCAAATAAAAAATAAAAAAGATCCCAACTTTCTCCAAAGTACCCGAAGCTGGATTCCGACCGGCGAAGCGAAACCCCGGATTCCGACCGAGGCTTCGAGGAGCGTGAGGAGGAGGGGAAGTTGAATTTGTGTTTGGGGGAGATATTTAAATTAGGGTTTGGGGACGACGAATGGGAGGAGAAGAGCCGAAGACGGAGGTGGTGGATTAGTGAGATTAATTGGTTGGTGGATTTGTTTTTTTTTATTTTTATTTATATTTATAGAAAGATGCGGATAAGATTGATTTTGTGAGGAAAGTAAAGGACATGTTGTTGACGAAACTGACTTGTGGTTGTGGACTGTTTTAAATGGAACGGAACATTTTTTTTATTTTATTTTCTGTCTGATTTTTTGTGTATTGACTTTGCGCTGTCGAGTCTCGACGTGGGAACACCGAATTTTTAATTTGTTTTCCTTCGGTGGGTCTGTAAATGACGAAGGTTGAACGTGTCTTGTTGGGTTTTTTTTTCAATTTGTTTAAAATTTTGAACTCGCAAATCCACGAATCCCCTATTTAGCGGGTCGGATTAGGGTCGAAACTAACCCGAACCTAAGAACCTACCCGAATAAAATAATATTTATTACTAATATCGTACTTATATAAGTGTGGTGGGGAAGTGTAAAATGAGACTTGGTTTCATTTTATTAAAATGAACTTCATTTATTGTTCAACTAGATGATCACATTTCTGTTCAACTAAATCACATTTCTGTTCAATAAACTAGTAAAGGTGTTTAACAAAATCGGTTTGTTGTTCAACGGTGGTGAACAAGAAACGGTAAAAACTTGTAGTAAATTACAGTTTGTTACCTTAATTTTTTTATTCATATGCACTTTTCATTCTTACTCTTTGAAAATAGGTCTTTATATTCCGGTTTTGTAATTTTTACAACCTACTCCCCTGTACAACTTGTTGAGTGAAATTGACCTTCACTTATGTGACAACATGAGAACTTTTTCTATCTAATCTTCTTTTACATGAAATTTAGTAGTAAAGGTTGAATTTGAGATCGAGAGAGAGAAAGAGAGAGATGGCTTCATATTGTAGAATTGATGGACATTATTATCCAGAAATTTGATAAAAGCTAGTAGAAGGGGCGAGTTGCCAAAATCACAAGAAGATGGGGGTATATGTACGTGTAGTTTTCCAAAACAAATGGAAGAAAAATGTATTTGAGTGGGAAATCAAAGGGCAAATTGCAATTTAACTTTTATTTTTCAAAAGTGAAATTTCTTTTTCCCAAAGGACACCATAACTTAGTATTTGTGGTACAACTGTACAAGTCAAAGAGTTTTACAACAGTCAAAATGGAAATGTTTACAACGACCAAAAACTAATAAGACAAGGATACAATCCGAAAACTTCTAATCACATATAGGCTGATGCTTGACCATTTTAATGGTTTGCATCTAGTCCATTTTAATGGGTGGCACACCATTTTAATAGTTTGCTACTTTGCTTAGTCCCGGGTAACGACGTGGGTCGGCCGGCCCTTTGGGCTAATCATGCTCGGTCGAGGGCCCGACACGATAGGCAAGTCATGTCCCGACCCGGAGGGTATAGTATTTTAGGTATTACAAAAATAAAAAAATTGGACGACCCAGTCTGACACGGCACGACACGCCGACCCAATGTTGAGTCTGGAGAGGGATGGGGTCGGTTTGGTACTCAATTCTAGTTTTGCTACTAATTTTTGGAACCGTTGAGTTTGAATAATTTCTTAATATTGTTTTCTCTTACCTCGTCGGCTTCAGTCAACAAAAAAGTTGGACCAAACAATATTGATGAAATTGAACACAACCGAGTGAAGGTCTAGAGTCGAAAATATGGCCCTCACCGCAAATTGCCAAGCCTATCTAAAACTATTAATTTAGTTAACACAAATTTACTCATAAATTATAATGTTTTAAGTTATCATTTCTATATAAACCTCTGGAGGGAGCGCACCATTTTCTATCTTCTTGCTCATGTCTCTTTCACTTGCGAGAAGTGAGAAATAGTTGAAACAAAAAATGAGCTTATCAAACATAAATTTGTTGGCATAACAATTATCAACTTAGTATCAATTTGTTTGCTCTTGTTTTGGTGCAACCTTACCGTTCACCACCACCACCGTCGTCATATAAACCAACCACTTCAAACCCTTCAATTCAAGAACTATGATGCCCAAACGAGTGCCAAACCAGATATCTAAGATTTACCAGAATGAAGTAGTGGAGGACGTTTCTTGCTTGTGTAAGTGAATGTGGTATACCGAAGAACCGTAAATGTTAGAGATTAGGTTTTAATATTTATATAGAACTCATAAATATGTGGGATATACTACTTGTTTAGGACAAGTGGACTGCAATGGTAAATTGAAGACGCCTCCCTGTGTTCGTATCAATGCATGATTCTCAGAGCTTAAACCGAGTCTTGAATATCCCTTTATCAATTGAGCTTCGCCCAAACCAAGTCTTGGTCAATCTAACAATCCCATAAACAACACCCATTATCATCTTCCCAAACACCTCATTCCACTCACTCATAGGCGACGACCACGTGTATTTATCACATGTTAGAACATAAGGCCCAACCCAGTCTAATGGGCCTATAAGACTCTTCTAGAATATATCTAATCTCCACATATAAATTCATCTTGTAATATTAGATTTAGTCCCACGTTGTCTATTCACATTTTTTTGTAATTTAAACCTATAATATAAATAACATCACTCTCACTCTCTTGACAATCATGAGTTTGAGATTTAGTTTTTCTCTTGCAAAGTCTCATTCCAACTTATGTTCAAACATGGTATCAGAGCCCGTAAGGCCCAACGGCCGACTTGACACTTCATCATTTGTTCTCACGCGTAGACACAAAAGAATTACTCGGTAACACGTGTGAGGGAGTGTTAGAAGATAGTCTCACATCACCTAAATGTGAACATCCTCCTAGGTCATAAGTCATTGGATTCCTCCACTCGTTGTCAATTGGTTTTGAGTTTGATACTCAAATCTAACATGGTATCAAGAGCCACAAATAATATTAAATTCGAGTTCCAAATCATTCTTCTCCCTCAAGCTCAACCCATATTCATCAAAGAAAACCACATAAGATCATAACAACCCAACCAGCCCAAAACAAACTCTATTTCTTTAGAAATTCCTTCTCTTTTCATACACACCTAATCCATATATTTGACTTGGAAATATTCCCATCCAACGGCTCAACTTTTTTGCTCAGAACTTTTGCAGACAACAAAATCCCAACCATTCTTTTTCTTGCACCCAAATCTCCATCCAATGGTACTTTTCTGCACATAACCTTTGCAGACAAACAAAATCTCAGCCATTCTTTTTCTGCACCCAAAACCTCATCCAACGGCTACACTTTTCTGCCCGTTCTGCATTGTCAGAATTTTATAGACAACGAAATCCCAATCTTGTCCTTCCTCTATCCCGCTGATCACCATCCTCACCGTCCGCACAAAGCACAAACCTCATCCAATGGACACACCATTATTTCAACAAACACTTCTCATCCTCACCGTTAATTCTAATTGCATGGTCAAGATCTTGAGTCCCTTTGGACAAAATCTCAGCCATCCGCATATTAAGAAACCCTACGATCTACGGTTTGAAATCATTCTTGCAGTCCCCTTATAAACCACTTTTTCTTTACCGTCAACTATAACTTGTTCCTCTTGCACATGTTTTCTTCATTTATTTGCAAACTCTACAGCATGACGAATTCCATCTCCTCCAACTCCATCATTCAAGAAAACATCACCACCTCTCTTCCACCTTCCATACCTTCTAACCCCAATTTTTCCGTCCACGTCCGCCTTGACCGCGATAACTTCCTCCTCTAGCGTTTGCAAATAGTCCCACTCGTCAAAGGCCATGAACTTTATGGCTACCTTGATGGATCCTTTCCTTGTCCACCAAAACACCTAACTAACACTGATTCCACCACCCAATCACCATCTGTAAACCCCGCCTATCTACTCTGGTGCAAGCAAGACCAA
Organism: Triglochin maritima; assembly: GCA_963682175.1. Classification (NCBI taxonomy): domain Eukaryota; kingdom Viridiplantae; phylum Streptophyta; class Magnoliopsida; order Alismatales; family Juncaginaceae; genus Triglochin; species Triglochin maritima. The sequence continues at coordinate 39,589,646 of OY821779.1, forward strand.
CTTCTCCTCGGTTGCTTCGTGCCACACTCACAGAAGGAGTCATGGCACATGTGGTCAGCTGTGACTCCGTGCATGTTGTCTGGACTAGCCTTGAGCGCCTTTTCGCCTCACAGTCCAGATCACGCATCCTTCAGCTCCAGACAACAAAGAAAACCAATTCCTCCATCTCTGACTTCCTCCAGCAAATGAAGTTATCGCCGACAAACTCAGTCATTGCTAGTCAGTCATTGATGCAAATCTCGTCCTTCACATCCTCTCCGGTCTTGGTCCGGAGTATGACTCCTTTGTCACCACAATCACAACTCGCTAGGAGCTTCTCTCTGTTGAAGACTTCCAAATTATGCTCCTCTGCCATGAAACGCACTTGGCGACACACAACACGTCGAACATCATCGTCAATATTGCCATCAAACCGTAGGACAATCGCAACAACTGCTCAAATATGATAGAAATGTTAACCGTAGGACAATCGCAACAACAAATGCACAACTGCTCAATATTTTTACAAGTGTTAAATAAGATCCTATGGGTCTTTAACCGTACATATCTAAAACAAATTGTTTTTGAACTTGTGGATAAATGAAATTTTTTTTTAATGGATTTCAAAATATTTTTCAAATAAAATTGTTTGAGATTTTAGATGATTAATAGTTTATAGCAATATTGTGTGCATGAATGCTCGAGTTTTTTTTTCAGGAATTGTAAATTTATATGTTCCAAATCAGCAACTATAAATGTATGTAATTATTATACAGAGACGTATTTATACGTAAAAGTCAAATTCTATCTTTCTATTTTTAGATAATTGCATTGCATTTGAGAGGTTTTTACATACGACTTGTACTAGTCGGTTTTTATCGAATGTGAGGACTATGTTTATTTTCTGTAAAAATCTACATCTCCGATGCAAGAGAAGTCACCGTTGTAGTGCATTGATCGAGGATCGAGAATCAAAGATCAAAGGGAACATATAAACTCAAAAGATGTGGATTGTGTGAATGGTTTAATTTCGGTTTTTATAATCTTGTTGTGCATGTCATGAATGTGTTGAATGTTGGGATGTATTTGAATGATAATATGCATGATAACCTAAAATTCTGAATCACATGTTAATATATGAAATTGTCCAACAAATTTAAGAGTATTTTTCCTTCTTATTTCATCTACTAGCAGCCATTGATCGAGGGATAATCTGCTCGCCATTAGCGGGAGATAACTCCCTCCATTTTTGGGAATAGTGGAGATATAATGGTTGTTTATTGTTGTGCCACGATTTAATATATGAGGTGCGTTTCACTCTAGTGAATCCCAAGTATGTTTAGTTGTGAATACAATGGATAAACGTATCTCGTATCAAATGAAAATAAGTTTTCTTAACATTACCTAAAACTCTCGCTCAGTTTTGGGAAAAGTTTTTCTTACGAGGATATATCATATTCCTTCATAATTAAAACGACAAGAATCACAAGAGTTTAAAGATGCTAATATTGTTAAAATTCAAAAAGGTTATGATTAGAAAGAGTTTTTCTTACCTTGATATTGTAATATATTCGATAACTCTTAGCTAGTTTATATTGCAATTGATAGGATCTTGAATTACTACTTTTACGGGAAAAAAATTATTTGCAGTATTTACATTTATATTCGATATATATATGTATGTGTTTTAAAACATAAAATTGACATTAAAATCCTGTATAATTTATTTTGTAGAAATTTCTAATATCCAACCAATTGTGCGATCTACGATCGAAAAAAATTCTTTGCAAAATGATGACTCAAACTTCATGAAATGACAACTCAATCTTAATATCGTGTTGAGGTTTGAAAAACTATCTCATATTTTGGATGATGAAATCCTAAAATTGAATGAGAAGGCAACGTGTGATGAGAAAGAGGCGATAGCCAAGTGGGAAGATCAAGAGAACCAAGTTCACGATCTAATGTTGGCATCCATGGGTGACTCGCTTCAAGCGAAATACTTGGATTCAAAACCCAAGAAGACCATGGAAGCTTTAACAAAGATGTTCATGGATAGTGCCCGAAAGGAGCGCTATAAGACCACCATCGCACTCACAAGGTGCCACATTGCGGAGGGAACATCGACATCCATGCATTTTCTCACGATGCAAGGATACCTTGGGAAATTGTCGAAGCTCTCTTCTCCAATGCCCAAGGAAATTGCCGAATATCTGATTCTTGGCTCTCTAGCCCCGTCCTTTAAGGACTTTGTGATGCACTATCATGTGCGTGAAAAAGGGGTGAGTATTGAGGAGCTTCACAACGCTCTCAAAATGGTAGAAATTGACATGGGCAAGGGTTGGGACAATCACGTCCTAGCCGTCCATGAGAGGAGCAAAAAGATCAACAAAGGTAAATACAAATTTACCAAAGATACGTCAATCAAGAGCAAGGGAGTAGGAGGTGCTCATAGAAGTGTCTCACGGGGAAATCTTTTAAATCTCCAACTCCCACCACAGAGTGCTTTCACTGTGGTGAAAATGGACACATCCGACCTAATTGCCCCAAGTGTAGGATTTCATATTTAATTGTACATATTTATTTTCGAATTTTTTATGCACAATAAGGATCAATTTACAATTTTCTATGATTTATTTCATGCATGCATCAATTTGTTTCAATAACTAGTTTCAAAACTTTATTAAAACAAATATGGGCTCCGAAATTCATACCTAGAAGTTCTCTAAAACTTCTTGAAGATTCGGAGACGTTGGGGATGCTTCTCGTTGCGTCGGATGCCTCCGAGTATTCACCAAACTCTAAACAAGATCGGAGAGAGGGAAGCTAGTCTCTCAATCTCCGATAGGGTTTAGAATCCAATTACTAACCCCTCTTTAATTCCCTTGAGAAGATGATCTTTTAAGAACTAAAACTAAACTTAAGAATTAAGGGATTTTCGTGGAGATTTATGGAGAGAGAATTTTTGCATGAGAAAGCTATGAATGAATTAATGAGGTAATGAGATAAACTTGTATTTATAAGTTCTCTCCAAATTACATATTCATGTGCAACCTCTTGCCCATGATTTCATGCAAAATTCCATCTAACCATCCATTATTTAATAATAAATAATATTACCCACGAATTAAATCAATTATGGACCAATTCCATGCATGATCTAATTAATTCTTAAATTAATTCTGCACAAAAACCGTCTGGACCGGTCGACCATTTGGAGGTTCGGTCGACCGCTCGAACCTGGTTTCGGTTGACCGTTCAATAACTCGGTCGACCGTTCGTAACAGGAATTATTTCATCGCTATGTTCGGTCGACCGACCGATTACATTCGGTCGACCGTTCGAACAGATGAAAATTCCCTGTTATCGGTCGAGACATGTCCGGTCGATCGTGCCCGATCGGTCGACCGTGTACTGCTAACCGGTCAACCGTTTGAGCACTGTTCTGCAGACTTGTCAAATTTCGGTTTAACCCCTACAAAATTTGACATTTCGGGATTAGTATTAAACTCACAACTTATGTAACATATTATCTTATGCAATGATTAATCATTACACCCCATAATATTTACTTTACATATGAATTTTATTTAGATTCTAATTATGTTATTAATCACAACATAATTTTGATTTTGCTTGTTCACCCCATGTGTCATATTTTCTACATGAAACCCGACACATCTTATGAACTCAAAATCCCCATTTCTTGTTTCCCAGTTTTGTGGTGTGACCTATGGGAGGATCTAAACTAAGTTGACAGTGATATTAAGAGCTTAATATCACAAGCTATAAGCGGTATCTAGCTACACATTATAGCTCCCAATTAGTTAGATGTCTTAATTTTACTCGAACCAAAACCCGATCCACTTAGTGATGGACTGCACCACTTGTGTCTGTCCCTTGCCTCATGATATTAAGAATACACACAAAGTTGTATTGTGTCATCTTTGTATTAGTATTCATTTCTTTGATTTCTTTAAGCTAGTTATAAATATGTGACTTAACTCAAATCACATTGTACACCTTACAACTTTGCTTTATCAAGGGGCCCACTAATATCATCACTCAATTAAGAGGGGCAATTATAGTCTTTTGACTAACTATCTTCTCCAACAAAAGTTGTACTTAACCAACCAATGCCTTTACACTACACTTATCGATTGTTCAAGACACTGATCTAATTAAGTATTCCTTAAGTGATCAGATATAAGTTACATATCAAAGGACCAAAGACACAGTAAAATATTAATGACACAGAAACACATTTCTATAATATTTTACTTATTAGGTCTATTCAGTATACAAAAGTAATATTTTCCTCTTTTGCATACTCGTGTTGTCACTCACTTGTAGAGCTACAATGATCTATGACCAACACGACAATCTTAACTCGGTAATCAATGTCCCATGTTAATTACAATGATTGTGAATATCTTTTGTTTTATGTAAACCAATATCTTTTAGAGCTCTACGGTTAAGGACCAAGAGTCTCTTCCTTAACACTTCTAAAAGACGAATAACATAAACAAGGAACAAAATGATTTCTCATTCAATTCATAATAATTGGCATTTAAAAGTAAAACTTTTAGAACACATTCCCTTCACCAAGTACAAGGAAGACCTTGAAAATGGGATGATTGAACGTAGGCACCCGAGAAACGTTGTAGGTATGTTTGTTCTTAAGATAAATTTAATCACCTCTGTCTTTGATTTGGTAATGGTTAACGGATCTTGTGCTCACATAATTTTGATGTGTGTGCAGCTATTGAAGGATAGGAAGGAACTCGTTGAGAACGAGAAGATATTGAAGATCAGAAATATTACAAGCATAGCTGCGATTGTACAAGGTTCTATGGAACTTCAATAGTCTAATGATTTAAATTTATGTTTTGAGGAGTGTTTGTTATGTGCCTTCGATTAGCAAGAACATTTCTGTATCAAGTTTAAGATATGGATAAATTTTAATAAATATTTTAATTCTTGCTTGTCTATATCGAAGAATGAAATTCTCTATGCAAATACATTCATTTGGAATGACTTCTATTTGCTTGAAATGAATAATAAACAAACTCAAACAAACAATAACAAAAGGAACTAAGATAACTCACGTGAATGATACACTCTTGTAACACTATCGGATTGGTCATGTAAATGACCAAGAGACCTTTCAAGAAGAAAGGAACGAAAACGAGTGCCTTATTGGATATGATGCATTCCAATGTATGTGGTCCAATGAGTACAAGTGCAAGAGACGGTTTAAGGTACTTCATTTTGTTCACGGACAACTATAGTCATTATGGTTGTATTTGTCTAATGGGAAACAAAAGTGAATTCTTTCACAAGATCAAAGAATTCAAAGATGAAGTAGTGAACCGACTCAAGAAGAATATCGAGTCTCTACGAAAGGTTCGTAGGGTGAGTGCTTAGGATACCAAATTTGACTCATTCCTAAAGTAGGAATAGGATATTGCTCGACATGGTTCGATCAATGATAAGTCAATCTAAATTGCCTATTTACTTTTGGAATTATGCACTACAAGTAATGACGAACTCACTAAATAATGTTTCATCCAAATCCGTGGAGAAAATGACTTGTGAGCTATGGAGTTGAAAGACACATAAGCTCAACTTTCTCAAGATTTGGGGTTGTGAGGTTTACGTCAAGAAATTGATGTCGATCAAGCTTCAACCAAAAGTGGATGAGTGCTTCTTTATAGGTTATCCTCGTGTGACAAGAGGATACTACTTTTGGTGTATCACCTCCAATCGAAAGATTATAGAGAGAGATATAGTTTTTTCTAGAATTTCTGGAAAAGAGAGAAAAGTAGTGGGAGTAGAGTTAAGCTTGGGGAAACTCAAGATACTCTACAAGATCATGATGTGACTGTTGCATTCAAAATCATGATGGTCCAGCCGAAATTCATTTGGTTAGTGGGAGCATGAGCGAGAGATCCTTACAAGAAATTGTGAGAGAATCTCAATCATCCCCACCCAATATACGTTCGAGAATCGAACGTGAACCTATTCCTCAAGAAATTATGGAAGAAGTTCGAGAGACACGAGAAGAACCAAAAGAATAGAGAAGGTCGACGAGGGAAAGGAAGAAACCCAATAAGTATGCGGGACTTCATGAGATCGTGGTACTAGATACCAAAGATCCCTCGACCTTCCAAGAAGCACTGGAAAGGGAAGACTCCAGACTATGGCTTAAGGTCATGGAATCCGAAATAGAATCCATGTATGACAATCAAGTATGGAACTTGATTTGCCTTCCTCAAGAGAAAATGTCATATAGTATAAATGAGTTTTTAGGAGGAAGATAGACATGGATAGTAACTTAACAACCTACAAAGCAAGGCTTGTAGCAAAAGTTATACACAAATTCAAGAAATTGACTTTGATGAAATTTTTGAGTGTGTCATGTTAAAATCTATTCGGATTATGCTCACTATTGCCACATTTCACAATTGTGAAATATGGAAGATGTATATTAAAATGGCGTTCCTTAATGGGAACTTGGAGGAGGATATGTACATGGTACAACCTCAAGGTTTTGATGATCCAAAGAATAGCGAGAAGATATGTAAGTTTCAAAGATCCATTTATGGATTGAAGCAAGCATCGAGGAGTTGGAACAAACGCTTTGACGAAGAGGTGAAGAAGATTCACTTCATTCAAAGTAAAGGAGAACCTTGTATGTACAAGGAGATTAGTGGGAGCCATGTAGTACTTCTGATCTTATATGTCGATGACATATTGCTCATGAGCAATCATATACCTTAGCATTAGCAAACGAGAAATTTCATTGAAATCGGCATGTTCAATGAAAAGATATGGATGAGACTCAATACATCTTGAGAATCAAGATACATTGAGATACATCCCGTAGACTCATTGGCTTCAGTCAACGTGCATACATTGACAAGGTCTTGGAAATGTTCAGGGTGAACAATTCCGATATGGACAATGTGCCAATAAGTATGAGTATAGGTGTGCAACTCAAGAAGTCTCAACGTGCTCAATCACGCAAAGACTTGGAGTACATGAAGGTATCCCTTATGCTTCGGCAAAAGGAAGGACCATGTACACGATGACTTGCACAAGACTCAATATCTCGTATGCTCTAAACGTGACAAGTAGTCACCAATCCAACGCAAGTCCTAATAGAGAAGGTCGACTAAGGAAGGGGTTTGTAGCTAGATTCTAAGCTAGTTTGGAGATTGATTGGCTACCTCATTTCTCTCCAACCTTGTTTAGGGTTTGATGAACACTCAGAGGCATCTGGCGCAACGGGAAGCAACGATCGTCTTTTTCAGCATCTCCGGATCATCAAGAAGTTTTAGAGAACTTCTAGGTATGAATTTCGGAGTCCCTTGTGTTTGTTTTAATAAAGTTTTGAAACTAGTTATTGAAACAAACCGATGCATGCATGAAACAAATCATAGAAAATTGTAATTGATCCTTATTGTGCATAAAAATTTAGAAAATATATATGTGCAATTAAACTAGAAATCCTACAAAATAACCGCGACAACTTTCGACCAAGTAACCGCAACAAAGGTCGCAACAACAACAACAACCGCAACAACCGAAATAGTAACAATCATCCCCGCATCTAATGCCAGATCTGCACCAAAATGGGTCATTCCGCCCTTCAATGCTATCAGCAGTTCGATCCATCGGTCCAGTCCTCTCAAAATCTCTCTGCACACATGGCTTCTGCTTGTCAAGTAGTGGATGACGTCTAGTATCCTGACTCGGGTGCCACTCATCATTTGACGAACGACACTGGTGGTTTCCATGAATCGCAGGAGTATCAAGGGACATATGTGATAAGTGTTGCTAATGTCTCAGGTTTACCTAGCCTCCGCTCTGAATCTATCACTTTACCCCCATTTTTTAAAACCTCTTCACATGCATAATATTTTCTATGTTCCTATTGTCACAAGAAAACTATTAAGTGTCGCTAAATTTACTGCTGATAATAATGTTTATTTTGGGTTTTTCCTACTTATTTGTCTTGTCAATGATCTTTTCTCGGGTCAGGTCCTCCTTCGAGGTCAGTTTGAGCATGGGCTATACCGGTAACAAATCTCTGGTTCCCCTCCTCGCAAAATGGTGTTTTGGGTGAACGTGCTATTGTTACTATCTAGCATCAACGTTTGGGACATCCTCCTACTAGAGTTGTCAACTCTTTACTCCATAAAAATGGTTTGCTTATTTCAGGTGCAATTTTTTTACCCTTTTGTCATACATGTCCACAGATAAAGAACAATAAACTGCCATTTTTATTCTATTTCTAATACTATTGCTCCTTTGCAATTAATACACTCTGACATCTGGGGGTCTGCCCCTACTAGCTCTTCTTCTGGTAAACACTTTTATGTGTCCTTTTTGGACGATTTTTCTAGATATACATGGTTGTTTCCCATTACTTGTAAATATGAAGTACTCCATATTTTTCAGCAATTCAAAGCACAAGTTGAAAATTTCTTTTCGTTAAAAATAAAATGTTTTCAGAGTGATTGGGCCGGAGAATTTCTCAATGTTTCAAAGTTTTTAACTGAAAATGACATTAAACATCGCATTTCGTGTCCTCACACACATGAACAAAATGGTTCCATTGAACGGAAACACCGTCATATTGTTGATGTTGGCTTGTCTTTACTCAAACATGCTTCTGTACCTAACCACTTTTGGGATGATGCATTTGTTTCTACGGTCTTTTTAATTAATAGAATGCCCACTCGTACCTTGAAAAATATGTCTCCCTTTGAAAATTTATTTCAACAAATCACCTGATTATTCTCTTTTAAAAGTCTTTGGGTGTACTTGCTTTCCCTATCTTCATCCTTATAACTCCAAATAAATTGCAATCACGATCTACTGATTGTGTTTTCCTAGACTATAGTGTAAATCATAAAGGATATAAGTGTCTAGACCTTGTTAATTCTTGAACTTATATTGCTCGTCATGTTGTCTTTGATGAATATTCTTTTCCTTTTGCAAACAATCTCTTAAACAAAATTGCACGGGTATCTGGTAGTAGTGAAAAATTCACATCTGCTATACCTGTGTCATGCATTACTGACATAACAGCACCACTAGGCCCTTCGACAACTTCCACCTCACCCACACCACCAGAATCAAATCCCCACACCACCCTCACCACTAATAACCCTTCACCTCCTTTACCAACCACAAAACTATCCAGTCCTCAACCCTCCATCACCATTCCAAGCACTACTCACCCTCCACCCACAAATCATCCCATGACAACCCGCTCCAAAGACAATACACGAAAGCCAAAATCCTATTCTGAATTTCAGACTTACATGACCACTAAATATCCTCTTGTCCCCTCCCTACCAGACAGTCCCCCTTGTTTCTCTAAAGCTGTCAGAGATGCTAAGTGGAGGTCAGCTATGGATGATGAGTTTAATTCTCTCACCTCTAATGGTATTTGGACTCTAGTTCCCCACTTTTCTGCCAAAAACTTAATTGGTTGTAAGTGGGTTTATCGTATAAAACACAATCCGGATGGTTCGGTCAACAAATACAAAGCTCGTTTAGTAGCCAAAGGTTTTAATCAAGAAGCTGGGGTGGATTATGAAGAAACATTTAGTCCAATAGTGAAACATGTGACTATTTGTGTTATCTTATCTATTGCCATTTCCTTAAACTGGCCTATTCGACAGCTTGATGTAAATAGTGCATTTTTAAATGGGATCTTCAAGAGGAAGTTTATATGACACAACCTCTTGGTTTCACTAATCCTTCTCTTCCACATCATGTATGTCGCCTACACAAGGCTCTTTATGGCCTTAAACAAGCTTTGAGGGCCTGGTTTACCAAATTGGTAATACAACTCCGCCACCTTGGCTTCCAACCAAGCTTATCTGACCCCTCTATGTTCATTTTTCATGCAGGTTGACATACTCTCATTATGCTTGTCTATGTCGATGATATACTGCTAACTGGAAGTTCCTCCAAACTCATCACTCAGGTTGTTTCAAACATGAACACCTCTTTTGCATTAAAAGACTTAGGCCCCATCCATTATTTTCTTGGCATCGAAGTACATAAAACCAAAACTACCATGTTCCTTAATCAACATAAGTATATATCTGACCTTGTCATTAAAATAAACATGCAAAATGTAAAACCAATCTCTTCACCTTGCTACCCATCCACCAAGTTATCAAAATTTATGGGTACTGCTATGGATGATGTCAATCTTTATCGAAGTATTGTTGGTGCACTACAATATATCACATTGACAAGACCAGGCATCACTTATTCTGTAAATCAAGTATGTCAATTTATGCATGCACCTACAGATGAAAGTGGACAATAGTCAAACGAATTTTACGATATTTAAAACAATCTATTCACTAGTCAAACGAATTTTACGATATGTAAAACAATCTATTCTATTTGGCCTTAATTATGTTAACTCCTCGTCCACCTCTGCAAATTACTTGTCTGCTTTTTTGATGAAGATTGGGCTGGTGATTCTGATGATAGAAGATCTACCTCTGGTTATTGTGTATTTCTTGGTCAAAACATTGTGGCATGGAAGTCAAAGAAACAAGTCATTGTCGCCAAATCCAGTACTGAAGCTGAATACAATAGTCTCTCCCATGCAACTGTTGAAGTTATATATGGATTCAGCAACTGCTTCAGGAGTTACACCTATCCTGCACCAAACCTTCAGTACTTTGGTGTGACAATATTGGTGTCACCTATTTAGCTGCAAATCTAGTCTTTTACGCATGTATTGTTGGGTTACGATGAAAAACGCAGTGGAAAAATAACATAGAAATGATTTCTAGATTCATCAACCACCCAAGATCCATGCACATGATAATAATGATGAAAACTAATGTACAACCATTTATACCTTTAATGTGTCTTTTTTTGCTCACAGATGAGGTGCAGAGAATTCCAAGTGTGATTCCTCTACTCGGGACACACGAACCATAGACTAAACTCTACCAACACGTTAGCTAGAACGAGAGGGATGAAAAAACAAACTTCTTCCTTGGTGGTGGAAGGGAGGGACGGCTAGGGTTTCTAGGAGAGAAAAATAGTTTGTTTCCTTTTTTCTCTTCTTTTTCATATATTTGTAGACCTCTCTTTAAGCTAACCCTAATCTCATTAGGTAAGTGAGCTTAATGGGTCATTAGCCATCCATTTGTTTAGCCCATAGATTTCAATGTGTTTAACCCTTATAGGATCCGATTATATTAGTAACGCACACAATAATTGACACGTAGATCATAATTGGTTTCTAGCTAAACATTACGACCCCTAATTTAATCAGATTAATTTTCCTTTAAACTATTTATTTTTTGCCATCTTTATTAAAGGACACCTTCTTCACGTACCAAGCATTTGAAAATTGATTTCCACTTTGTTCGTGAATGAGTGGCAACCAAACAACTCCACATTAAATTCATTTCAAGCGAAGATCAAACAACTGATGTACTAACCAAGCCTCTTTCCTGCTCTCGCTTCGCACTACTCAGATCCAAGCTCACTGTTGGTCCACCTCCTATTCGCTTGCGGGGGATGTTAGAACATAAGGCTCAGTCCAGTCTAATAGGTCTATAAGACTCTTCTAGAATATATTTAATCTCCACATATAAATTCATCTTGTAATATTAGATTTAGTCTCACGTTGTTCCGTTGCCACTTTATCAAGAATTTGAGATTTAATTTATCAAGAATTTAATCTCCATTTATCAAGAATTTGAGATTTAATTTTTCTCTTGCAAAGTATGATTCCAACTTCTGATTAAACATCACCTTCTGCATTGCAAGTTCCGTTGCCACTTTGGCCAAACATGTCTTATCCCAACATCTCAACCCTTGCTCCTGATAAATGTTACGTCACAAATACCGCGAGTTACTACTTTAATCATTACGATGACAATAATAACAAATCGGTGTGCTTTTATTTTGTTTTTTTGAGTTTAATCTCTCGTATTTGTAAGATAATATAGATAGAAAGATATTTTCGAAATCACGTTTTATGGGAAAATTGCCATAAAAAATGTCACTTGATGAGATGCCAATCAATTTTACAGTACGTGCATGCGAGTAAGAATCCATTGAATGATTTGGTCATTTGTGATTTTATTGATCTTATCGGTGGAGGGATTTATGATTCTCTTGGTTTTAGATTTTCTTTCTCTTCTTCTTCTTCCCTTGTTTGTCAAATTGGAGAAAATCTAATTATGTTTCTTTCCTTATGTGAATGTTCGGTCGTATATACTTTATTAAGATTCCATATTGACCACTAAGATCTTTGAAAATTCCATATCGAAGAAAATCTAATTATATTTTTTTAACTTTTTTGTTATGTAATTGTCGTGATACAAAATGAATATATGATTCTTTATTGTTTCATTTCAATATTTTTATCTTTTTAGAATAGATAACTGTATGAGTCTTTTAAGAATACAAAATACACTATGTCAACTTTGGCTCGGCTCGATAGTTCGATTCAAGTTTGACTCGAAAAACGTTCGACTCTAGTTTAACTTGAAAATGAAGGATCTTGATGAAAAATAAAAAAACTTCCAACTTGATTTCGGTAAACAAGCCGCTCGAACTCAAAAACAATTGAGACTGGGTTGCTCGATAACTTGCTCGAATTTTTTATTGTTCTATTTATAATTAATTTTTGTATTTGGTAATAACATAAGATAATACATATAGTTCGAAATTTTGCTTGACTCGACTTGTTTACACACCTAATCTACATTTTTTGAAGTTTGTATTATTGAAATTATTAAATTTTGTTTTCAAAGTTCTATAATTCAAAATTGTGTTTTTGTAATTATTTTGTTAATATTTGCATTTTTAAATAATTGCATTGTTGAAATGTGAAATTTTCTGCTTGTTTTGGATAATGATGTATTTTTAATAATGATTTTAACGGAATGCATTATATATTTAATGAAAACATTTAATTTGTATTTTCTGATAAATTAAAAGTTTCATTTTTTGATTAAAAAATGCATATCTCACATTCACATCATTTAATTTGGGATTGAGACAATATTCTTTGTAGAATACATGTATTTTAATGAAAGAATGAATTATGGAAGAATGTTAATTTCTCGATGTGTGAAAGTCATTATTTTATTTATAATTTTTTTGCAAATGGAAGACAATAATGGTAAGGTTTTGCACTAAAAGATGAATTGCTCGTTGCTTTAAATAACTGCTAAATTGAATGTCCCAAGAAATCCATTGGATTAAAACACGATGGTTCTTATCGGGCAACCTATTTGCACTAAGACCATGTTTAACCATGTTCGGGGTACGGCTACCTCGGGCGTCATGCTTCATCTTTCCGCCACGTCAGCTTCTCTTTCCGTCACGTCAATTCACCTCACCCACCAAAAAAAAACTTTAACAATGTCCGAACTACCACCACTCACCCTACATTATCTTTACTCCACATCATTTCTTAATTAAACAATTTTAATTCTTACACAACATTTAACAAATTACATTTTACATAATATTAATTAAAATTACTACTTCTAATTACTTTAACTTTAAAATATTTAACTCAAACTATTAAATAACTACTACATTATCAAATTAACTCTAATAATAAAACCTCCACTAAATAAAAAATAAAAAATGGACGAACGGGGGGCAACACGTGCCCCACCCGATGGGCGCTCGAGCGTCCAGGTCGGGCGCGCCCGACCCGTTAAACATGCCTTTAGTGAGCGAGGTTGACATCATTGGAAAATGTCAAAATGCCTCTAAATTTTTAATATGACAATATTAAAATTTAATTAAAATCAACAACATTTTCTTACATGTAGCATCAATTTGATAAGATCGAGTTGTAATTATTGGGAATCTACACTAACAAAATGGCATTAGTTTAAATATATATGTCGTATATATTGACATGAGAATAAATATAGAAATTTTGTGGTGATATAAGAACAAATACGGTAGAAAAAACGATAACATAAAGATAAAACATGCAAGCAAAAGACTATCTTAGAAAGTATCATCGAAACGACCCCAAGATCACAACAACAAAAAAAAGAATTAATGGGAGTGATAACAAAAAATATTCATACGATCCCAACTCCAAATCCAGTAATTAAGAAGGTAAATAAACAAGAAATCAACCCCAAATTCTATATAAACACCACATCACACCCCAATCATCTTCATCCCAAAACGTTTTGGAGTAAGAAAAAAATGGCCAACTTCCAAGTTCTTGTCTTCGCTCTTTCTCTTCTCTTTCTCTTCGGCTACTCCTCCGCCGATACGGCATTTATCGAATCGTTATGTGATCGTTGCAGTCACACGGCACGTTGCCTCAAGGAGCTCGAGTCTGACGGACGTGCCACGACTTGTGGTGATAAGGCATGTGTGGCCCACGTTGGTAGGTTTGTCAATTTTTGATACGACACGACAATATAAAATGCTAATGACACCATTTAAACGCAATTTGTAACATGATTAAAACTTTTATGATTGGTTATAAGAAAGATGAACATAAGAGAAGACGCTATTTTACCTGCAGAAAATATAATCTCATACGACTTGTTGAGCTTTTAAATGTTTTAGCATCTTGGAAGTTTATAGATTCTGTTTTTAATGAAAATGATTGTTAAAGATGTAATATATATCGTGTTATTTGACTATCATCGGTTTGAACAGAATCATTTTCTTTTGCATTATGCTTAACATAACAAACACGAATTCCTTACTATTTGATACCAATTTAAATGAGGTATCACGTCTGATCTTTCGGGTTCAAAAGATAAAGACGAATAATATGTTAACTTTGTTGTCACATAAGCAATGTTTATATAGATATTTGATTCGCAACTTAACTAAAATGTTGGCTAAAGGATGTTTGGTTAGGGTATATCTAACATCAACTTGATCGACCAGTTTGAAACTTTTTTTCAAAGCATACAATAACTAAATCTCTAAATGCAACACGTTACCATAGGGTCCTAATTTCTGATCCTAGTTACTCAAACGTCACTTCAAATTTAATTATAAGCACTTGGGTTTTAATTTTGAAATTGTTAATTAAGTTTTGTTCACAAATGCAGAAAATGTTAAGCTAGTTACCATCTACTAATTATCAACAATTTTCTTTTGTCGATATACCTTTTGTGATTTTTGTCGAACATATAGAAAATCGGCCATAATTAGATCGAGAAAATTGTTTTCTAAGACTTGTGGATGTTGATTGTTTATATGCATTTTTGAAATTGATACTCAGATAATTGGTTACTATTTTCACGCAGGCGTGGAACATGCACTAGGATATGCCACGAACATCCAAGGGCAAGCACAAGGCATCCTTGACAGCCATCCGCCACCACCTGCCGATATCACGAAGGAAGTCAATGATTGCCTTGCAAATTACAAGAATATCATTGGCCTCATCAATGACTCCCTCTCACTTCTAGACAAGAGCCAAAACGAGGACTCGGGCAAGGTGCTAGAGAATGCAACGTTGCAGACGGCACGGTGCACGAAGCAGCTGGACGAGTCGACTGCTTTGTTCAGTGAAGTTTTGGATCTTGCCACGGAACTTGTCGAATTGCTAGATGATTTTAAAATCAGCTTCTAGGATTGTGATGTGTTGTGGATTCATACCATAATTGGAATAAAGAGTTCGTTTTAATTCCACTCTGACACAACATTGTAACACGACACACAAAACGATAACATGGTTGAGTCATTGTGATTGTCGACGGAAAATCACCTATTGACGAACGGCAGGGAAAGCAGAAAACTTAGTCGTGTCTTCGATAAATCATTCTTTTCTTTACAACTTAAAACTTGTGTTTTCACTATAATGGAGTCGCCACCCGTCTTTTAAAAGATTATTGTAGAAAATCACGAAAAAACATCGAAAATAACGGGACAAAAAAGAAATGGTCACTTTTTAAAAATAACCCAAAAAAGAGGCAAAAATGTCCAGAGATTTGGCAAACAACATGAACAAATAAGAAAATTAACATATAAGATGTGAAATCTAACGATTAAAAAAATATTTGAGGTAACATGTAACACATCCAACTTTAGGGGAGTTAAGTGTTAACTTTGTAATTTCATGGAGGTTAAGTGATTTGACACATGGTTTAGAAGGATTATATGTAATTTACCCAAATAGTAACATAGAGTTGTACTAAGAGCACCCTTAACGGGTGCTCTTGCTTGGGCGCCCGGGCAGCCCTCCCTTAACGAGAGGGCGTGCCCAGGGCGGGGGGCCACGTGCATTTGTAAAGTTTCCTTATTGAACATTTGCTCACCTATAGTTTTATATTGGCCATATGCATTTGTAAAGTTTAGATATTACGTTTATACACATGCATCCTCTCCCCGTTAGATTCTGACATACACCGTTAGTTTACAAGTAACGTCCCGTTAGAATCAGCAGTAACTAGAGATAAATTAGTGTTTAGTTTGCTACAATAATCCTCTCCTTCGTTCACCTAACTTCTGCCTCCAATTTCTACCCAAATCCTCCTCCCCTCAATCCGCACCCACCGTTCTCTCGATCCTCACCCACCCTTTCTCCTCCGGTCCTCCTCCCAATCTACCCAAACATTTCTTCTCCAAAATCCTCAATCGACGCAAACCCCAAACCTTTCCTTCCCGATCTCTCCGAACCCGACATCCACGTCTCCGAACCCGACCTTCCACCGTCCACCCCAACCACATCTACCTTTCTTCAACCCACGGGAGAGGATCCCAGTAAGATTGTGTTACTTATTTAATGATATTATAATTCAAAGCATGTATTAGTTAGATTCAACAGGTTTACTTTTACAGTTTTTTTCATTAAGCTGCCTATGGATTTGATTATGTAGTTATTTTTGTCATCTCATGGTAACCATTTGAATTTTAAGTATATCGTACTTCAAAGTATGTTTTAATATATTTAATTAGATACCATATAAATTTTGGGCCATGATAGACGGACGCGCGCGTCATGGACGCGTCTTACGTGGATCTGTACAGCTCAGATATTTTATTTGAGTCAGCATCCAGTCAGCAGAGAAATTCATTTAATAACATATTGGTGTCACATGCAACCTTTAGTTTCCCAATGCAACATTACTTTCTCACTGCAATGTTTGGTTTCCCCATGCAACTTTTACTTTTCTCACTGCAACGTTTGGTTTCCCCATGCAACTTTTACTTTTCCCAATGCAACTTTTGGTTTCCCCAAACAACAACTTAAAAAGGCAAAACATGTTCCTTTTTAACATCTACGTCTATTCTTTTTAAGTTTGTGGTTTACCTTTTTAACTGTGAGTTGTACATTTTTAAGTGATGTTTGTTCCTTTTTAAGAATTGTTTGTTCCTTTTTATTTTTGA
Organism: Triglochin maritima; assembly: GCA_963682175.1. Taxonomy (NCBI): domain Eukaryota; kingdom Viridiplantae; phylum Streptophyta; class Magnoliopsida; order Alismatales; family Juncaginaceae; genus Triglochin; species Triglochin maritima. Next base: position 39,607,022 of record OY821779.1, read on the forward strand.
GGTTCTCCTTTTTAACTGTGAGTTGTAACCTTTTTAAGTATAGTCTGTTCCTTTTTAAGTGAGGTTTGTTCCTTTTTATGTTTGAGGTTCTCCTTTCTCACTGCAACGTTTGGTTTCCCCATGCAACTTTTACTTTTCCCAATACAACTTTTGGTTTCCCAAAACAACAACTTAAAAAGGCAAAACATATTCATTTTTAACATCTACGTCTATCCTTTTTAAGTTTGCGGTTCACCTTTTTAACTGTGAGTTGTACCTTTTTAAGTGATGTTTGTTCCTTTTTAAGAATTGTTTGTTCCTTTTTATTTTTGAGGTCTCATTTTTAACTGTGAGTTGTACATTTTTAAGTGTAATCTGTTCCTTTTTAAGTGTGGCTTGTTCCTTTTTATGTTTGAGGTTCTCCTTTCTCACTGCAACGTTTGGTTTCCTCATGCAACTTTTACTTTTCCCAATGTAACTTTTGGTTTCCCCAAACAACAACTTAAAAAGTCAAAACATATTCCTTTTTAACATCTACGTCTATCCTTTTTAAGTTTGCGGTTCACCTTTTTAACTGTGAGTTGTACTTTTTTAAGTGATATTTGTTCATTTTTAAGAATTGTTTTTTCCTTTTTATGTTTGAGGTTTTCCTTTTTAACTGTGAGTTGTACCTTTTTAAGTGTAGTCTGTTCCTTTTTAAGTGAGGCTTGTTCCTTTTTAAGTGTAAAGTTTTCATTTTTAGTGTTTTTTGTTCCTTTTTATGTTTGTGGTTCACTTTTTTAACTGAGTTGTACATTTTTAAGTGATGTTGTTCCTTTTTAAGAATTGATTGTTCTTTTTTAAGTTTGCGGTTCACCTTTTTAAGTGTGAGTTGTACTTTTTTAAGTGTAGTATGTTCTTTTTTAAGTGAGGCTTGTTCCTTTTTATGTTTGAGGTTCTCATTTTTAACTGTGAGTTGTACCTTTTTAAGTGTAGTATGTTCCTTTTTAAGTGAGTGTACATTTTTAAGTGTGAAGTTTTCCTTTTTGACTTTTGTTTCGTCCTTTCTAAGATATGTTGTTCCTTTTTAGGTACTACTTCATCCTTTAAGTTCCTGTTTTTCCTTTTTAAGTATTGCTTCATCTTTTTTAATTTTCTGTTGTTCCTTTTTAAGTTGATGTTTTTCCTTTTTAATTTTGTGTTTTTCCTTTTTAATTTTCTGTTGTTCTTTTTTAAGTTATGTTTGTTCCTTTTTAAGTTGTTGTTTTCATTTTTAACAAAACCAAAAACTTTAAATCAACCACAAAGAAACAAACTTTTCCTCAAAAACTCAACACAAAAAACTCAAATAAGCTACAAAGAATCACACTTCCAAAAAAAAATCAAAACCAATCAATTATAGAACAAAACTAAAAACTTCAAATCAGTCACGAAAACCAAACTTTCCCCAAAAACCACTACACAAAAAATTCAAATCAGTTACAAAAAATCACATTCCTCCTCATCCGCAAAAACTCAACACAAAAAAACTCAAACCAGCTACAAAAAACCACATTTTCGAAAAACCCAAGACCAATCCATCACATAACAAAACCCTAAAACTTCAAATCAGCTACGAAAACCAAACTTTCCCCAAAAAACATCATACAAAAAACTAAAACCAGCTACAAAAAATCACATTCCTCCTCCTCCTCGTCTCGAGAAAGACTCCAACGCCGACCATTTCCTCATCTTGCTCGCCGACCAACTACATTGTGACGTCCTATCCAACGACGTCAGCGTCCCAACCTCCTTAAGACTCACTCCAGCATCATCTCCTCGGCATCCCTCTTACCGATCTCGTCTTCCATCGGGAGAAAATGGAGAATGAAAGGTTTGGGGGGATAATGGAAGGTTTTGAGAATATATTTATGTTGGAAACCAAAGGTCACATAGTTCCGCGTGCGTGTGATGTGACACAAAATAAATAAATAATATGTGATTTAATTAATCTTTGGTTTTTGCTGACTGGATTGTCCACGTCAGATGGCGTCCCGAAAGCACCGCGGCCATAAAACATTTTCCATAAATTTTTGTTTTTATATCTCCTTATTAACATGAATATGGATTTGATTATTATGAACTTGGCTTTTTTTTATCAAGCGAATCACCTAAATTTTCTTCAATTTAACTTCCTTCTTTTATTTATAAAGAACTTATGTCAGTATTTTGGTGATTACCATTATTCAAATTTTCTTCGAATTATTTCTCGTCACTACGATTTTACTGATTTAAATGAAATGTATATAGGTATCTAGTCCCTGCTGATCCCACAGTTGGACAATTTGTGTATGTTGTTCGAAAGCGAATCAAACTTGGTGCAGAGAAAGCTATTTTCATCTTCGTCAATAAGACCCTTCCTCCTACTGGTATTTGATTCTACCTACATTCAAGTGTATAATCTTTTCAAACAATCGTAAAATCGATGAAAGTGAGACATGTTTTGTGGTTGTAGGAGTGCTTCTGTCGGCAATTTACGACGATCGAAGACGGGTTTCTTTATGTGACTTACAGTGGAGAGAACACCTTCGGATCCCAAGCAACTTAAGTATGATAGCGTTTTCTAACCAGATCTGTGATTGTTCAGACTTGGTCTCTGTTACAAACTGTTGTTCTGATGTGTAAATTTTGTAAATAAATAATAAACATGGTTGATGTGTTCAAGTGTAATTAATAAAGTTTGATACTTGTGATGTTATTTCCAACACATTGATTATCTGTCGGTGGTAGCAAAAACATACATCAGATCTCTTGCCAAGAAGAATACCATTGACACATCAAACCATCATAATTATCTTAGAACCTCTCAATATAGAGAAAAACACTGTTTGCAAACATGCCGAAGATATAAATGCTTACTACTAGAAGCAAATCCTAATGGGGATTTTGCTTGTGTACACTTGAGAACAGGTCTTATTGGAGCTTTGCTCTCCTATAGTATTATATTAGTCATGTGCACTTGCAAAACAAAGATTTTGCTTTTATACACTTACTTGGTGTTACTGTTAAACCCAACCTGACGCCGTACCTCAAAAATCACGTCCTGTTTGGTTTTACGATTAAACCTCCCCAAATCAGAGAATTAACCTCCTTAAACCCCTCTTATCCTTCCTACAACAAAAACCAATCTTCTCCTTCCTACCACAAAAACCACTTTTCTCCTTCCCGAACCCCTCCATCTCTTCTTCCCGATCCCGAACATCCTCCTCTCGATCTCTCGATCTCCAACACCAACCCGATCTCTCAATCCTAAACCCGATCGTCCTCTTCCCGAACCCCACACCCACCTCTCCCAGCCGAATCCTCATATTGTCCTCTTCAAGGCAGCCACCCTTGCGAGAAGTTTGTCGTCGCCGTCCAACTCGATAACATGCACACCAGAAGTGGACTTGCTGGTAGGCATCTGAGGTAGGCATTTCGAAACACTCGTTATTGTGGTTTTCAGATTCGATTTTCGAAAAGTTTGGTTTTGGATGTTAGATATGATTGTGGATATTAGAGATGGGGATTGTTTAACCTACATTATTGAAATATATGTTTGTGTTTGGGTTCATAAATTATGTTTTGTGTTTTAAGATTGCTGGAAAATCATGGTTTATGGTGATAATTTTGGGATTTGGACTTCCAAGGAACCATGTATGCCTGCATGTCTGCCTTTTAAGTGGGGAATATTGGGTTTGCATGAAATTGGACTATAGTGATTTTTTTGTTAATGACTTGTGAGTCAACGAGTTTGATGATTTACTATAGAAATTTGGTTAATGACTTATGAGTCAACAAGTTTGATGATTTACTATAGAAATTTGGTTAATGACTTGTTATCCCAAGTGTTTTTTTTTGCTCAATAAGTAATACATAAACAACTCAAGAAAAAGAGAGAGAGAGAAGAAGATGAAATACGTGGGTTGTTTGATTCTTAGTACTTAAGATTCTGTTGATTTTCCATGATATTACTCAATGATTTTGTTTGTTTGTTTGTTAGTATTTATGTTGAGATATCATAAGGTTATAAAGCTGAACCGTTTTAACTCAGCAACACATGGTTCGTAGTTGGAACCAATCCAAAATTAAATTGCTTTGTTTTCCTCTTTTTTGCGTGTTGCTGCGGTAATTATCTTATCTTTTGCTAATTGTTGGGAATGTAGAACATTTTAATTAAAAAAATTATTTTGGAAATCCTTTTTCATCTTACCAGGAATGTTCGAGTGACTAATATGAAGGTTAAATTGCACATTGGAGGAAAATGGGTATCTAGAAAGGGACATAGGCGTGCTGTGGGTTTCAAAGAGGCAGAGGGGATGATCATTATTGAGGAGGTAACTTTTAGTGATCTTCAGAGGTGGGCCGAGAAGTTTGTTGAGGTTGGTGTCAACCAGGTTTTGAGAATTGACTACATGGTTCCTCATCCGAAGATGAAAGAGTATCAAATCATCTCTTCAGATATGGATTTAGAGGAAGCACTATTGTTCGGTAATCGGAAGATGGAGTTGCACATCTTTGGTAGTGCTGAAAATTATACGAATAGGGAGGAAGAATGTGGGGTTGAAGGACTACTCTGTGTGGACTCATGTTCTGATAGCAGAACTGTGAATCAGCCTGAATGTCCAAATGTTCCAGTAATAGAAGGACAAGTGCAGGACACCAATATGGGCCCAGAACAACCACAATCTCCAATCCAGCCTCCAACAAATGAACCTACCCAAATGGAAGGTTTGAAAAAGGGTAGTCAACCAAGAAGGTCTAGCAGTGCCACCTGTAAGAGAAGATTTCGTGGAGTTCCAAATGATGACCCCACGATCAAAGACAATGATGATGTTAACATGGGTGCTGCTAGAGAATCTGATGAAGAGGGGCCCGAATACACACCGAGTCGAGAGTCAGACTTGGAAAGAGATGAGCAAGAAACAGTCCTCTTCCCGGAGATTGATGACATATTCGAGGGCGAGGATGACCTTTTGGAAGATTTGGATTTCAACTTCGATGATGGACCACAATCAATTGAAGTAGACATGAAGAACCCAGTGATGTCTGTGGGGGCAATTTTCCCAGATGTGGCCTGCTTCAGAATGTGTTTGTTGCAACATTGTATCTTGTCTTCATGTGCAGTTGATATCATTAAGAGCCAACCAGATTGTGTGACTGCAAAGTGCCAAGAGGTAAATTGCCCATGGAGAATTCATGCATCACTAATGCAAGAGTCAAAGGCTTTTCAGATCAAGAAACTTAAAACTCCCCACACGTGCTCTTCCGTCAATAGTTGTGGTTCAAAGATGGCTACAAAGCATTGGATTGCATATCAAGCACTTGAATTGTTAAGGCATGATGAGAGACTCACAGTGAAGAATATTGCTGATCAGCTACAGAGAGAATATCACCTGAAACTCCCGTATCACAAAGTGTGGAGAGGCCGAACACTTGCATTACAAAAACTCCATGGAGCGGATGGCCTTCAATATGAGTTAGTTCCCAGTTTGGTGGGTGAATTGAAGAAGCGAAACCCCGACAGTGTTATTCGGTTTCAACTGCATTCCAACAAACAATTTCAGTACCTTTTTGTATGTTTGAATGCTTGTAGACAAGGCTTCCTCCAGGGATGCAGACCCGTCGTAGGGCTAGATGGATGTCATCTGAAGCACAAGTACCGTGGAGTTTTGCTGTCTGCGACTGCTATCGATGGGAACAACGGTATACTGCCTTTAGCATTTGGGATTGTAGATATTGAGAGTGAGGCCTCTTGGCAGTGGTTCATGGATAATATGATGGAAGCTATTGGCCGACCGAAGGGGTTAGTGTTTATATCTGACCGTTGCAAGGGCCTTGAGGAGGCAGTAGCTAAGACTTACCATGGGTGTGAGCATAGAAGTTGTATGAGGCACTTATACAAGAACTTTAGGAAAAAAATTCCCTGCAACATATTTGCAAACCCTCCTTTGGCGTGCTGCTCAGTCGTACAAAGAGGATGACTTCCATTCTTTAATGTCAGAAATAACGGTAGTAAATAAGTCGGCATATGACTGGTTATCAAAGGTGGAGTACAAGGACAAAGTCTGGTCGAGAAGTCAGTTTGGTACGTATGCGAAGTGTCCTTCCATCACGAATAATTGTAGTGAGTCCTACAATGCATACATTAATGAAGCCAGACACTACCCTATTGTTAGTATGGTTGACACATTGCGACAGAAGTACATGAAGACCATTTATACTCGTCAATGCAAGGTAAAGACGTGGAGTGGAACCTTGGTACCGCTAGCGAAGAAGTGGCTGCATAATATGTCAAGAGAGTTGGGGAGCTACACCGTCGCACGATCATTTATTGAGTGTGTGCATGAATTGGTATCTAAGTTGTGTGCTAGTTTAACTACTGACCTTTTTGGGTGCTAGCAAAATGTTCTTTCTTTCAGGTGATTGGTGTGTAAGAAAACATTTCTAGAAGTTTTATTTCGAGAATTTTAGAATCTTAACTTCTTGTGCTCAGTGTGACTTTTCCTACTTTCAGGGGTGTGACTTGTGTGCTCAGTTAGTGCTTAGTGTGACTTGTGTGCTTTATATGTGAATCTGCAGTATGGTTAAAGGTGCAGTATGGTTGAGGAGTGTACTTATATTTTTGTTGTTTCATTACTAAAAACAGGTGGCGTGAACGGACCACAAACAGAGGAGGTGATAGGAGGACTGGTGCTCGTCCTTCAACATCAAATACAGATACTTCTGAAACACCAACAACATTTAGTACTTGATCCAAGTTTGTTCAGTTTTTTTATAATTGTGCTGCAGTATGGATTTGCTATGTAATTTGACATTCCTCTGAGTCTGTTATTTTCGTTGTTGATGTGTTATTGTTGTAGTTGGAAATTTCTCAGTTTGCTTAGCCTTAAATGGGTGAAGTTGTAGTGATGTGTGACTGGATTTGTGTTTTCTTTTATAGTGAACCTTTGAACATCCAGCACGTTTGCAACTATAAACTTGGTAAGAGTTTCCTGTTGGCTACAAGAGCTATATCTTCATGCCATTCCTCTTGGATCTGAAATTCTGAATGTCTTGTACCCTTGCTGCTATTCCCAGGAACTCTTGATTAGTGCTTGGTGATATTTCATGTTGTGTATTATACTATTATTATATTTAGATTCTCCTTGGTTTGCTATTGATGATGAAAGCAGATAAGTCTGAACTAAACTTTGTCATGTGGAATAATATTATGTTTAGATTAAATAACAGAGTAATGAGAAATATTGATTACATAGTAGTTGGGGTTTCAACTATGGAGACAGAGAAATAAGAAATCAATGAAGACGCAAGAATTTTTTTCTCCTACTCATAACACACATAATTGTTTGACACATAACACACATACCAAATTTGGAAATAACATCAATATAACTTGTTTAGACACATAACACACATACCAAACCTTGAAACCTACATACACATTATTCTACACAACCAACTTCAAGAAAAGAGCAAGGACTACAACACCGAGCACCAAGAAAAACATGTCGGCCTTCTTCGCGACCACATTCACCTCATCCACATTTTGTTTCACTTCACGAAGCAACGCATGCATCTCCCCGACCCGAAAATTGAGATTGAGAAGCTCGTCCAAGCAATACTTCATCTTATCATTAATCAAAGTAAAATTTTCCATCACGGGTTTCTTCGTGTCGTCGTCGAACCACCTAAAAAAGTCGCACGAATCGGAACTCTACAAAAAATATCAATTAAACGCGAACGTATACGTAGATAAGTTCAAAAAAAGAATATTAAAATTTAAATCCGAACTACAATTAACAAATAACCAGCATCCAAAATAGATTCTGAAGATCAAATTTTTAGCTTCCAGCAGTGAAGTGTTAGGAAAAATATTACTTACATGGAGAAGACAATGAAAACTTCTCATAGTACGCAAGGAAAGAAGAATCAGAGAACAAAGAAATAAATGAATCTGAAAGTTCGAGGAAGAACATTAACTGCAAAAAAGGTTCTTGAATTTTTTCTGAAACTTTGTCTCAAGAAACCATTGATAAATATAAATTCATGTTAATACCATTTTCAGGGGAAAATGTTAATACATAACACTATAACAAATATTATACTTGATTATGCTCTTGATTTTGTAGAAGAAGTCATTGAGCCCCTGATCCCACCCGGAAGTTTTCAAACTTCAAAGCAAAATATTTGATTAGAAAACAGAGCAATTTCTCATGTTAGTCTCATGTATTGGGATCACAATCATGAATGATATTTCAAAATGCATCACACAAAACAACTTAGCTACAAACCAACTTGTAGAGTATAGCCATACAAGGAAATAAATTAAAATAGAAAAAAATAATTTGTTGATTCCTCCCGATACATGAAATTTAATTAATTATTGCCTCAAACACCTTTTTTGTTTCACGAATAAAATGCAGAAGTTATATTTTCAAATCCATAAAATCAAGAAAAACCTACAAATCAGAGGATAAGTTTAGGGCATGCTTTGAAATCCCTAGGGCAAACCCAGAAGCGACGACTGAATGAGATGGCCTTGTTCGATGTTTAAATCTTGGTTGGAAGTCCACATTTGCAGGTGGGAATGTCGAAGAGAGGAATGGACGGGAGGTCACCGGAAGATGACATCCAATATTTGGGCTGGATTAGCAAATGCGTGGGTTGAAGAAAAATACGTGGGAGAGGTGGATGTGGGTTAGGGAAGAGGACAATATGAGGATTCGGCTGGGAGAGGTGGGTGTGGGGTTGGGGTAGAGGACGATCGGGTTTAGGATTGAGAGATCGGGTTGATGTTGGAGATTGAGAGATCGAGAGGAGGATGTTCGGGATCGGGAAGAAGAGATGGAGGGGTTCGGGAAGGAGAAAAGGGGGTTTTGTGGTAGGAAGGAGAAGATGGGTTTTTGTTGTAGGAAGGATAAGAGGGGTTTAAGGAGGTTAATTCTCTGATTTGGGGAGGTTTAATCGTAAAACCAAACGGGACGTGATTTTTGAGGTACGGCGTCAGGTTGGGTTTAACGGTAACACCAAGTAAGTGTATAAAAGAAAAATCTTTGTTTTGCAAGTGCACATGACTAATATAATACTATAGGAGAGCAAAGCTCCAATAAGACATGTTCTCAAGTGTACACAAGCAAAATCCCCAAATCCTAAATGGTGACAACACTGTTTTTCATTAATGTGAATAGAAGGTTACAAACTTTCAAAGCAGAGACATCTAGTGAAGCCAATCACGGATCGATATTAGGGTCAGCCATAAAGAATGGGTAAACATCCGACTTGCAATGCATACGTCGTCGAGGAAAGGCGAGTGGGTCCAATCTTGCATAATTGCAGTTCAGATAAAAATCCAATAACAAAACTTAAGATCGTAAATAATGTTTAGCTCATGTTCACTGGAAACAAAAAATGTGAACCTCTTCCCCTCCTTTTCGACACCGAAACCTTAACAAATTGGCAAATAATAAGTTTGATGATGCTCCCAAAATTTTCAAACTAAATCGTGAATTGTGTTGCTCATGTGCTACAATTCACAATAAGAGGGTTGAAAGAAGCTATGAACGGAGGGGTTCGTATTCCATGTTTCAGGTCCACCTCACCACCTCCTAACCAGAAGAAATCAGAGGTCAACTTCACAATCGCCTCGTCCACGATCACCTGAAAACACCGAAATATTGAGTCATTACAGTTGCGAGCTCCCTCTCCAGATAGCAAACTAGTGGGTTGAAGAAAGGTAGATGCGGTTGGGGTGGACGGTGGAAGGTCGGGTTCGGAGACGTGGATGTCGCGTTCGGAGAGATCGGGAAGGAAATGTTTGGGGTTTGCGTCGATTGAGGATTTTGGAGAAGAAATGTTTGGGTAGATTGGGAGGAGGACCGGAGGAGAAAGGGTGGGTGAGGATCGAGAGAACAGTGGGTGCGGATTGAGGGGAGGAGGATTTGGGTAGAAATTGGAGGCAGAAGTTAGGTGAACGAAGGAGAGGATTATTGTAGCAAACTAAACACTAATTTATCTCTAGTTACTGCTGATTCTAACGGGACGTTACTTGTAAACTAACTGTGTATGTCAGAATCTAACGGGGAGAGGATGCATGTGTATAAACGTAATATCTAAACTTTACAAATTTACATGACCAATATAAAACTACAGATGAGCAAAGGTCCAATAAGAAAACTTTACAAGTGTACCCAAGCAAAAATCCCATATTTTTTTAGAATGTTTTGATAATTTTTCGTGTTTTGCTTAAAATTGATTCTGAAATGACGTGTAAGGGAGAGAATGTAGGGCGCTTGAGGTGTTTTGGGTGTGGTTAAGAAAATTTTAAGGGGATTGGTTTGAGCTGACGTGGCGGGGAGAGAAGCTGACGTGGCTGAGAGAGAAACCAGGGCGCCCGGGAATTGTCTGGGCGCCGTTAATGATGCTCTAAAGTAAGAAACATGTTTTGGGTGTGGTCGTATATAGCCGACGTCTATACAATAAGGAATAGACGACGGGAAAATAGACGTCGGGTACTTGGACCGTCGAAATCCGACGTCTATACCCCTGTATATCCGACGTATATGGACTTTTCTGCACTAGTGACACCAAAAGCCGTAGAAAGTATTATTCATAATGAAAAAAACTTACATACTACGATACATTAAATCCATACTACACCAACCGTTTTCCAAACATGAGTTATACTTCGTTAAGCAATTCCAAAGTATAACTGCTAATACCAATCATTGACATAACACGTAAGCAAATTCATTATCCTCACACATGGGAAATATACAGTGATAAACTCAAAAATTGGAAAGAAAAACTCCAGATTCGTTGTCAACCAGACTTATATTGTGTGATCAACTTACAAATTGAGTAAATAACTATAAACTTAAAAACTTCATTAAACAATTAGTAATTTTCGTTGTAAGATTATTCTGAAGTGTGTTATACAAAGTTAAAAATTACACGTTACAATTACATTACATGTTATCACCTTAAATTTTTTATACAAAAATTTAATCCCTAAATCACCTCCTCACCACCTCCAACTTCAAACCCACCATTCTTCCACAGTTCCACGTAGCGACGTCGCCCCCTCCTCCACCGAGCCTCTGTCTCGCCTCCTCCCCCAACCGCCTCCCCATCAGCCGTTTGCGTTTGATCGCTTGCTTCCTCTCCTCTCTCGTCCAGAATACGCGATCGTCTCCGGCGTCAAGAATCCCAAGTTCGATTCTCCTCTTCTCGGTACGATTTCGTTCCATTCAGGATTTGTTGTAACTTTGGAAAATTGTAAATTTGTGCAAATCATGATTTAGCTGAATTTGTTGAAATCTTGATCTTGTGGCATCTTGAATTGTAAATCATGATTTAGCTGAAATTGTAAATCTTGAATTTATTTTCAGTGGAGTTATTGTCTTCTCTGGTTTCTGATTGTTTGAATTGGCATCGAATTGCACGGAAGAAGTTAGCTATTTTTACCTTTTTGGAAAGAAATTTTGTATTGCACATATCCAATGTTGGTTGTGTTCCTATTCCTGTTTACTTGATATAATTCTTGAAAATAAAATTATGTCTATTTGTTTACTTGAATGATTTGTTGTTATATTTGTGGATTGACTAATTAAGATTTATTTTTTATTTTTTCATAGGTTAGAAACTCCATTCAATTTTTGTTTTTGATTCTCACGAATGGATAAGTTTTAATAAAGAAAACTAAAGAAGTACAATCACCGGAAAAACTGAGTCGAGTTGAAATAAATTTAGCTGAATTAGTATCAGATTCAGGACAAAGAAAACAAATTTATGAATTTCATTCTATTTTGCCTAATGAAATTCGTAGAGAATATTACTTAAGAGGATTTTCCCGTCTTTCTGATCCTAAGTATGACTTCCCACAAACCAAGATTAGTGTCAAAATGCGACAGTTCAACACTGAATGGTTTAGTGAATTCAATAATTGGTTGGAATATAGTGTCACAAAAGATGTTATTTTTTGCAGTGTTCTTAAAACCGGACTGGACCGGCCGGTTGAACCGTGAACCGGAGGCCTGTCCGGTATGGTTCACTGTCCAAAACCGCTTTTGGCATGAACAGGGCTGAACCGGGTTATACCGGTGGTTGAACCGCCGGTTCAACAAAAAAAACTTTTTATATATATATATCGGTACCCGATTATGTATTTAGTTATTCAGATTACTACGTATCCAAAAAACCAAACCTAAATCTATACCCAAACCCAAAAAATGTTAATATTGAAGATGTTTTGAATATATTTTTGCTTAATAAATAATTAAATATTATTATTATATCTATAATATATATTTATGACACCATGCTGACGTCACCGGTTCAACCGGTTCGATTCCGGTCCGACCCCGGTCGAACCTCTGAACCTTTGAACCTTTGATGTTGCCGGTTCGACGTCCGGTTCGGTTCTGAAAACCTTGGTTTTTTGTCTTTATTGTTATTTGGTCAATTTTTCTAGGACGGAGAAAACATTTGTTTCGATTGGATTTAGAAATTGAAAAGATAAGAAACGTCTTAATTCCCATGTTGGAGGGCCCGATAGTGCTCATATCATGCCTGAATCAAGTGTGAGCTACGTACATCGAACAAAAGATTTTCGATACAATTAGTAATGAAGTTATAATGAGAAAATTTCGAAGCATGAAATCTAAGAAACATGTTTGAAGTTAAATAATATTTTTAAATTATATATTATATTATTTTTAGGTTGATATATTTTTAAAATGTACCGACCTCTCGATTTCATTGTGGTCCACCCCTACGCTTCAAGCGTATCATTTGCAAGAAAATGATGCTCCGTGATATACAAACAACTAACGGGACAAATTAAAACCAACATATGACAAACCAACCACGTTGATTTGGTTAGAGGGACTCAGCAGACATATATCACCTCACATTTTCCGAATCAGTATGAGGTCTACAAATATATAGGGTGTTTATATTTATCCGTCTGGATATAGATTAACAAGTTTATGAAATTGATTATTGGCGACAGATCGATGTCTGTCGTTTAGATTTTCATATGCTTCTCTTTGCTGGACATGTCAGAAATGTTTGAACAAGATATATCTTTATGAAATATCTCGATATCCAGTTATTCAGGTATAAGTTGGTAATATGTCCACATCTACTCAAACTTTTATCCTCACTATTCGAGGCATATATTGCCCTACGCTTGTGCTTGCTGGACATGCCAGACAATTCTGGATATAAAATGTATAATATGTTTTTGAGATACATATAGATAATATGTTTGATAAACATTTTGCAAAATAGCATTTTTGTCAGTACATACATAAATGGTATTTTGTATCATCACTTATACAGACATATGTCATCTCACCTTTTCAAAATATACAGGGATATAGAATAACATGTATTGGTGCGTCACTTTGTCTACATACCATTTACTTTTTCGATGAGTAACTGATTTTGTTTGGACATACATAGAAATTATCAAACAGCTAGACAAAACCCAATTGTACGTCTTGTATCACTTATCCAGGCATAAATCACCTAACCTTTTCCAAAACAGTATGATGTCTGAACATAGATAGTGTGTCTACATTTATCATATGGATACATATTAAGAAGTTTACGAAACTAATATTTGACAACAGATAAATGTCTGTCGTTTAGATTTGCTGGACATGTCAAAAAATATCTGGATATCCAGTCATTCATATATATCTTGACCAAGATATATCGTGTGTGGAAAAATAATACCATTTTCAACCCAAACAAGAAGTGCGTACCATGTTATTCTATTATTTTATAGCTTTTTATTATTTATAATGTGTATTGGAGAAAATGTTATTAAGGACGACTTGACTACGGTTGGGTTGTGCTTTATGTTTATGGACGTCCGATCTCGACCCATCATTTCTACGTTTGGATTTGAAATTTTACCTATGATGTAGTTATAAAGATTTTGCATTTTCAAAGTCATTTTTTCTCAAGTCGTTGAAAATGTGGCTTGAAAACGAGAAAGTTTTATTTTGTTGCTTAGTTAGGAATTACTCTATGATCACTTAATTTTCTGAAAGCAACATTAAAGATTTAATATCGTCCAAGTTTCAATTTAAGAGTGGTTTTTTTAATCCCAAGCAACTAGTCCACGGCGATACCAAATAGAAATATCACTGTTATGTTGTCCTATGTTGTGCTCCCATCAAAACACAACCGTGTGCGGAAAAATAATATCATTTTCAACCCAAACAAGACGTCGGTACCCTGTTATTTTATTATTTTATACCTTATTATTATTTATAATATGTAGTGAAGATTTTTTTTGGACGACTTGACTATAGTTGGGTTGTGCTTTATGTTTATAGACGTTCGATCCAGACCCATAATTTCTACAGTTGGATTTGAAATTGGACCTATAAAGTAGTAACAAAGATTTTGCATTTTCTTGGTAAGTTCCAAACACGAAATACTTTTACAACCATGTAGATTATCTGGATAAGTTCTAACCTTTTTGGTTTCGTTTCTCCCACAAAAGGTATCATGGGTAACTGTCTTTGTTTGGACATATATGGGAGGTATCAAACAGTTGGGGAAAAAGTATTATTTAAGTTGAGGAGAGCATGTCTACATTTAATACAAGGTGATGGTGTTGGGATGGTGGCTATAACAGTCGTCTCAAATGATATCTTTGAACCATATATCCGGAGTGCAAGCCCTCAACACTCAATGTAACAACCATCCTTCTTCAATACTCCACCAATTTCACTTCTCATTACCTTCTCATTAACTGTATTTGTCTGGACATACATATAAGGTATCAAACAGCTGGACAATATACAATTATCTTGTATCATAACTTATCCAGACATATATCACCTCACCTTTTCCGAATCAGTATGAGGTCTACAAATATATAGGGTGTCTATATTTATCCGTCTGGATATAGATTAACAAGTTTATGAAATCGATTATTGGCGACAGATCGATGTCTGCCGTTTAGATTTTCATATGCTTCTCTTTGCTGGACATGTCAGAAATGTTTGAACAAGATATATCTTTATGAAATATCTCGATATCCAGTTATTCAGGTATAAGTTGGTAATATGTCCACATCTACTCAAACTTTTATCCTCACTATTCGAGGCATATATTGCCCTACGCTTGTGCTTGCTGGACATGCCAGACAATTCTGGATATAAAATGTATAATATGTTTTTGAGATACATATAGATAATATGTTTGATAAACATTTTGCAAAATAACATTTTTGTCAGGACATACATAAATGGTATAAAACAGTTGAACAATACACAATTATTTTGTATCATCACTGATACAGACATATGTCATCTCACCTTTTCAAAATATACAGGGATATAGAATAACATGTATTGGTGCGTCACTTATGTTGTCTACATACCATTTACTTTTTCGATGGGTAACTGACTTTGTTTGGACATACATAGAAATTATCAAACAGCAGGACAATACCCAATTGTACGTCTTGTATCATCACTTATTCAGACATAAATCACCTAACCTTTTCCAAAACAATATGATGTCTGAACATAGATAGCGTGTCTACATTTATCATATGGATACATATTAAGAAGTTTACGAAACAGATTTTTGGCAACAGATCGATGTCTGTCGTTTAGATTTGCTGGACATGTCAGGAAATATCTGGATATCCAGTCATTCATATATATCTTGACCAAGATATATCGTGTGTGGAAAAATAATACCATTTTCAACCCAAACAAGAAGTGTGTACCATGTTATTCTATTATTTTATAGCTTTTTATTATTTATAATGTGTAGTGGAGAAAATGTTATTAAGTACGCCTTGACTACGGTTGGGTTGTGCTTTATGTTTATGGACGTCCGATCTCGACCCATCATTTCTACGTTTGGATTTGAAATTTTACCTATGATGTAGTTATAAAGATTTTGCATTTTCAAAGTCATTTTTTCTCAAGTCGTTGAAAATGTGGCTTGAAAACGAGAAAGTTTTATTTTGTTGCTTAGTTAGGAATTACTCTATGATCACTTAATTTTCTGAAAGCAACATTAAAGATTTAATATCGTCCATAGTTTCAATTTAAGAGTGGTTTTTTTAATCCCAAGCAACTAGTCCACGGCGATACCAAATAGAAATATCACTGTTATGTTGTCCTATGTTGTGCTCCCATCAAAACACAACCGTGTGTGGAAAAATAATATCATTTTCAACCCAAACAAGACGTCGGTACCCTGTTATTTTATTATTTTATACCTTATTATTATTTATAATATGTAGTGAAGATTTTTTTTTGGACGACTTGACTATAGTTGGGTTGTGCTTTATGTTTATAGACGTTCGATCCAGACCCATAATTTCTACAGTTGGATTTGAAATTGGACCTATAAAGTAGTAACAAAGATTTTGCATTTTCTTGGTAAGTTCCAAACACGAAATACTTTTACAACCATATAGATTATCTGGATAAGTTCCAACCTTTTTGGTTTCGTTTCTCCCACAAAAGGTATCATGGGTAACTGTCTTTGTTTGGACATATATGGGAGGTATCAAACAGTTGGGGAAAAAGTATTATTTAAGTTGAGGAGAGGATGTCTACATTTAATACAAGGTGATGGTGTTGGGATGGTGGCTATAACAGTCGTCTCAAATGATATCTTTGAACCATATATCCGGAGTGCAAGCCCTCTACACTCAATGTAACAACCATCCTTCTTCAATACTCCACCAATTTCACTTCTCATTACCTTCTCATTAACTGTATTTGTCTGGACATACATATAAGGTATCAAACAGCTGGACAATATACAATTATCTTGTATCATAACTTATCCAGACATATATCACCTCACCTTTTCCGAATCAGTATGAGGTCTACAAATATATAGGGTGTCTATATTTATCCGTCTGGATATAGATTAACAAGTTTATGAAATCGATTATTGGCGACAGATCGATGTCTGCCGTTTAGATTTTCATATGCTTCTCTTTGCTGGACATGTCAGAAATGTTTGAACAAGATATATCTTTATGAAATATCTCGATATCCAGTTATTCAGGTATAAGTTGGTAATATGTCCACATCTACTCAAACTTTTATCCTCACTATTCGAGGCATATATTGCCCTACGCTTGTGCTTGCTGGACATGCCAGACAATTCTGGATATAAAATGTATAATATGTTTTTGAGATACATATAGATAATATGTTTGATAAACATTTTGCAAAATAACATTTTTGTCAGGACATACATAAATGGTATAAAACAGTTGAACAATACACAATTATTTTGTATCATCACTGATACAGACATATGTCATCTCACCTTTTCAAAATATACAGGGATATAGAATAACATGTATTGGTGCGTCACTTATGTTGTCTACATACCATTTACTTTTTCGATGGGTAACTGACTTTGTTTGGACATACATAGAAATTATCAAACAGCAGGACAATACCCAATTGTACGTCTTGTATCATCACTTATTCAGACATAAATCACCTAACCTTTTCCAAAACAATATGATGTCTGAACATAGATAGCGTGTCTACATTTATCATATGGATACATATTAAGAAGTTTACGAAACAGATTTTTGGCAACAGATCGATGTCTGTCGTTTAGATTTGCTGGACATGTCAGGAAATATCTGGATATCCAGTCATTCATATATATCTTGACCAAGATATATCGTGTGTGGAAAAATAATACCATTTTCAACCCAAACAAGAAGTGTGTACCATGTTATTCTATTATTTTATAGCTTTTTATTATTTATAATGTGTAGTGGAGAAAATGTTATTAAGTACGCCTTGACTACGGTTGGGTTGTGCTTTATGTTTATGGACGTCCGATCTCGACCCATCATTTCTACGTTTGGATTTGAAATTTTACCTATGATGTAGTTATAAAGATTTTGCATTTTCAAAGTCATTTTTTCTCAAGTCGTTGAAAATGTGGCTTGAAAACGAGAAAGTTTTATTTTGTTGCTTAGTTAGGAATTACTCTATGATCACTTAATTTTCTGAAAGCAACATTAAAGATTTAATATCGTCCATAGTTTCAATTTAAGAGTGGTTTTTTTAATCCCAAGCAACTAGTCCACGGCGATACCAAATAGAAATATCACTGTTATGTTGTCCTATGTTGTGCTCCCATCAAAACACAACCGTGTGTGGAAAAATAATATCATTTTCAACCCAAACAAGACGTCGGTACCCTGTTATTTTATTATTTTATACCTTATTATTATTTATAATATGTAGTGAAGATTTTTTTTTGGACGACTTGACTATAGTTGGGTTGTGCTTTATGTTTATAGACGTTCGATCCAGACCCATAATTTCTACAGTTGGATTTGAAATTGGACCTATAAAGTAGTAACAAAGATTTTGCATTTTCTTGGTAAGTTCCAAACACGAAATACTTTTACAACCATATAGATTATCTGGATAAGTTCCAACCTTTTTGGTTTCGTTTCTCCCACAAAAGGTATCATGGGTAACTGTCTTTGTTTGGACATATATGGGAGGTATCAAACAGTTGGGGAAAAAGTATTATTTAAGTTGAGGAGAGGATGTCTACATTTAATACAAGGTGATGGTGTTGGGATGGTGGCTATAACAGTCGTCTCAAATGATATCTTTGAACCATATATCCGGAGTGCAAGCCCTCTACACTCAATGTAACAACCATCCTTCTTCAATACTCCACCAATTTCACTTCTCATTACCTTCTCATTAACTGTATTTGTCTGGACATACATATAAGGTATCAAACAGCTGGACAATATACAATTATCTTGTATCATAACTTATCCAGACATATATCACCTCACCTTTTCCGAATCAGTATGAGGTCTACAAATATATAGGGTGTCTATATTTATCCGCCTGGATATAGATTAACAAGTTTATGAAATCGATTATTGGCGACAGATCGATGTCTGCCGTTTAGATTTTCATATGCTTCTCTTTGCTGGACATGTCAGAAATGTTTGAACAAGATATATCTTTATGAAATATCTCGATATCTAGTTATTCAGGTATAAGTTGGTAATATGTCCACATCTACTCAAACTTTTATCCTCACTATTCGAGGCATATATTGCCCTACGCTTGTGCTTGCTGGACATGCCAGACAATTCTGGATATAAAATGTATAATATGTTTTTGAGATACATATAGATAATATGTTTGATAAACATTTTGCAAAATAACATTTTTGTCAGGACATACATAAATGGTATAAAACAGTTGAACAATACACAATTATTTTGTATCATCACTTATACATACATATGTCATCTCACCTTTTCAAAATATACAGGGATATAGAATAACATGTATTGGTGCGTCACTTATGTTGTCTACATACCATTTACTTTTTTGATGGGTAACTGACTTTGTTTGGACATACATAGAAATTATCAAACAACTGGACAATACCCAATTGTACGTCTTGTATCATCACTTATTCAGACATAAATCACCTAACCTTTTCCAAAACAGTATGATGTCTGAACATAGATAGCGTGTCTACATTTATCATATGGATACATATTAAGAAGTTTACGAAACTGATTTTTGGCAACAGATCGATGTCTGTCGTTTAGATTTGCTGGACATGTCAGGAAATATCTGGATATCCAGTCATTCATATATATCTTGACCAAGATATATCGTGTGTGGAAAAATAATACCATTTTCAACCCAAACAAGAAGTGTGTACCATGTTATTCTATTATTTTATAGCTTTTTATTATTTATAATGTGTAGTGGAGAAAATGTTATTAAGGACGCCTTGACTACGGTTGGGTTGTGCTTTATGTTTATGGACGTCCGATCTCGACCCATCATTTCTACGTTTGGATTTGAAATTTTACCTATGATGTAGTTATAAAGATTTTGCATTTTCAAAGTCATTTTTTCTCAAGTCGTTGAAAATGTGGCTTGAAAACGAGAAAGTTTTATTTTGTTGCTTAGTTAGGAATTACTCTATGATCACTTAATTTTCTGAAAGCAACATTAAAGATTTAATATCGTCCATAGTTTCAATTTAAGAGTGGTTTTTTTAATCCCAAGCAACTAGTCCACGACGATACCAAATAGAAATATCACTGTTATGTTGTCCTATGTTGTGCTCCCATCAAAACACAACCGTGTGCGGAAAAATAATATCATTTTCAACCCAAACAAGACGTCGGTACCCTGTTATTTTATTATTTTATACCTTATTATTATTTATAATATGTAGTGAAGATTTTTTTTGGACGACTTGACTATAGTTGGGTTGTGCTTTATGTTTATAGACGTTCGATCCATACCCATAATTTCTACAGTTGGATTTGAAATTGGACCTATAAAGTAGTAACAAAGATTTTGCATTTTCTGGGTAAGTTCCAAACACGAAATACTTTTACAACCATATAGATTATCTGGATAAGTTCCAACCTTTTTGGTTTCGTTTCTCCCACAAAAGGTATCATGGGTAACTGTCTTTGTTTGGACATATATGGGAGGTATCAAACAGTTGGGGAAAAAGTATTATTTAAGTTGAGGAGAGGATGTCTACATTTAATACAAGGTGATGGTGTTGGGATGGTGGCTATAACAGTCGTCTCAAATGATATCTTTGAACCATATATCCGGAGTGCAAGCCCTCTACACTCAATGTAACAACCATCCTTCTTCAATACTCCACCAATTTCACTTCTCATTACCTTCTCATTAACTGTATTTGTCTGGACATACATATAAGGTATCAAACAGCTGGACAATATACAATTATCTTGTATCATAACTTATCCACCTTTTAATTTTCAACCCGAACAAGACGTCGGTACCATGTTATTTTATTATTTTATACCTTATTATTATTTAAAATATGCAGTGAAGATTTTTTTTGGACGACTTGACTATAGTTTGGTTGTGCTTTATGTTTATAGACGTTCGATCCAGACCCATAATTTCTACAGTTGGATTTGAAATTGGACCTATAAAGTAGTAACAAAGATTTTGCATTTTCTGGGTAAGTTCCAAACACGAAATACTTTTACAACCATATAGATTATCTGGATAAGTTCCAACCTTTTTGGTTTCGTTTCTCCCACAAAAGGTATCATGGGTAACTGTCTTTGTTTGGACATATATTGGAGGTATCAAACAGGTTGGAGAAAAAGTATTATTTAAGTTGAGGAGAGGATGTCTACATTTAATACAAGGTGATGGTGGTGGGATGGTGGCTATAAGAGTCGTCTCAAATGATATCTTTGAACCATATATCCGGAGTGCAAGCCCTCTTCACTCAATGTAACAACCATCCTTCTTCAATACTCCACCAATTTCACTTCTCATTACCTTCTCATTAACTCTATTTGTATGGACATACATATAAGGTATCAAACAGCTGGACAATACACAATTATCTTGTATCATCACTTATCCAGACATATATCACCTTACTTTTTCCGAATCAGTATGAGGTCTACAAATATATAGGGTGTCTATATTTATCCGTCTGGGTATAGATTAACAAGTTTAGGAAATTGATTATTTCCGACAGATCGATGTTTGCCGTTTAGATTTTCATATGTTTCTCTTTACTGGACATGTCAGAAAATGTTTGAACAAGATATAGTTTTATGAAATATCTGGATATCCAGTTATTCAGGTATAAGGTTGTAATATGTCCACATCTAATCATAGTTTTACCCTCACTATTCGAGGCATATATTGCCCTACGCTTGTGCTTGCTGGACATGCCAGACAATTCTGGATATAAAATGTATAATATGTTTTTGAGATACATATAGATAATATGTTTGATAAACATTTTGCAAAATAGCATTTTTGTCAGTACATACATAAATGGTATAAAACAGTTGGACAATACACAATTATTTTGTATCATCACTTATATAGACATATGTCATCTCACCTTTTCAAAATATACATGGATATAGAATAACATGTATTGGTGCGTCACTTATGTTGTCTACATACAATTTACTTTTTCGATGGGTAACTGACATTGTATGGACATACATTGAAATTATCAAACTGCTGGACAATACCCAATTGTACGTCTTGTATCATCACTTATTCAGACATAAATCACCTAAGCTTTTCCAAAACAGTATGATGTATGAACATAGATAGCGTGTCTACATTTATCATATGGATACATATTAATAAGCTTATACTTTATTTGACCACCACATTAATTGTAAAATACATCCAATTAATTCTCGATAATATGATCAACATCAAACTTATCAACAATGTAGATATTTTCTTGGTTACTTCAATCCATCCACAATGTTCCAAATTCACAACGACAAAGACATTATGACAACCATGTTGTGTTCGTATTTCCATTTCAAGGAAGAATCGAAATACGTGATGCTTTAGTTCGGATTGTTAGAATTCAAACACGCTTGATCCAAATTACAGCGACGAACCACTAGTGCAGAATACGCTTTACTCGTCGCCCAATAGACGTCTGCCGTTATAACCACCGACGTCTAGTGGGGAGAGGACAGAATGGACGTCGGTCTTCATTGAGGCCGACGTCTATGTAGTACTATAGACGTCGGGTTTGGGAATAACACGTTTAGCCGACGTCTATAGGGTATAGACGTCGACCTATAGACGTTGGATGTTTGTGTACCTTGTGAATCCGACGTCTATAGGGTATAGACGTCTCCCTATAGACGTCGGACGTAATGTAAGACCGACGTCTATACTCCATCCATATAGACGTCGAGGTATAGACGTCGGCGTTATATAACATCCGACGTCTATAGGTCTTAAAGAAATCGGACAGACACGTTTTCTTTCATTCATTTTAGACGATCACCCACCCAAACCCTAGCCGTCCCGCGACCGAACTCTCCTCCGCGACCGATCTCCGACCGATCCGCACCATCTCCGGCACCGCAGCGAGCTCCCAAGCTCTCCTCCACTTCTCCGGCCCTCTTCTCCTTCTTCCTTCGTCTTCCTCCGTCTCTCTCCACATGTAAGTTTTAAGTTCGTTTTTGGTTGTTTTAAGTTCATCTTCCTCCGTTTTTCTCCACATATTCTTTCTAAGTTAGCCTTCATCTTGTGTCGTTTACAGCCGTCACCGCACCACCTCCGCGACGTCTTCGGGAACCACAAAGACCTCCTCCGGCATCACAACTTTTCCCTCCTCTGGTTCGTGCTCAATTTTAGATTCTTAATTTAGGATTAGTTTAGACCAAGAATCCAACGCCAACATGCATGTATGTTGATTACTTGTTGAGATTTAATTGAAATAATATGTAATATTTCATGGAAAAACAAACTTGAAAACCTACAGAAAGCCCTGAGTTTAAATTCACCTTAGGATTGAAAATCAACTTTTTTTGCAACGAAACTGACACAGGTATGTTAGTATATCTAGTGTGTTATGTGTTGATATTTGATAAACATATCCAACTAATGCAGCACTATTCTTCTCATGGCCGAACCTACGTTAAATATGCTAAAAGACCTACCCTAGTAACCCTACCCTTATACATGTATTCTCCATTCAATCATGCCTCAACATAATTTTTTAATTTGGGAGTTTGATAAGTTTATTGGTGAATGGAGTGTGATCATTGTGTGAATGTTTAATTCATTTGATTTGACTCATTCATTGGATTGATTTGGTTTGGATTGAGTTGGGTTGGTTGGATGATTTAACCAAACTTTGTTTTCATTAGATTGATTTGGTTTGGATTATGTTAAGAATTTGGTTTGGATTGAGTAGAGAAATACATGATGTGAATGTGAGTAGATAACTAGATATACATTTTTCTTGTTGATTTCAGGATTTGAAGAATTTTACATATCAAATTTTAAGTGGAGGTTCTGCCAAAATTTCAATAAAATTTTATTCCCAATTATTATTAATAACATGATAGTTTGTGTTTAAAATGTTTTTCTGTCAATTCAAGTAATTAGTTTTAATACTTGCTTTTAATATTTTAAATGTTTATTGCCTTAATTTATTGAATTTTTAATATTATGATAATAAGTCATTGCCCCCCTTAAACAACTTGGCCTTTAATAACCCAAAGCAAAAGATTAGACAATATTTGCTAAGTCATTCATCATATAGGATTTGCATGCATTGAATTTTTCTATTATTTACGATTTCTGTCGTAGATTGCTGGCGTAAGGTACGTATTATCTTTCACTCATCATTCATTAGAAAGCACGCATTAGTTAGTAGGACTTGCATTGGAACAAGAGTGAGGTGAGTGTTTGTTTGGTGTGTTGTTTGTTAGATTAAGGTATGAAAAATACTTAGGGGGCAGTCACCTATAGGAGATGAGGTGGGGAATTTCATCACCATTTCTTTAGCCCAGAAACCACTTAATAAAAGAGTCTTAATAAAATCA
This sequence comes from Triglochin maritima, assembly GCA_963682175.1. Classification (NCBI taxonomy): domain Eukaryota; kingdom Viridiplantae; phylum Streptophyta; class Magnoliopsida; order Alismatales; family Juncaginaceae; genus Triglochin; species Triglochin maritima. The sequence goes on from OY821779.1 coordinate 39,631,416, forward strand.
ATTAGACGTTGGCCCCTAGGATTTTCGGACGCATTAAGGAGAGGAAACCGTTTAAGACCGTTATGGCCTGAATGTCGTTGCCCATCTAGTCTCCCTGAGATTTTAGGAAGCTCCGGGTTCTTAATTTCGTATAGATTAGTGGTCCTCGATGTTTAAGACTGTTTCGGCCTGAACGTCGCTGCCCATCTAGTCTCCCTGAGATATTAGGGACCTCCGGGTTATTGATTTCCTACAGACTAGTGGTCCTCGGTGGGACCTCGAAGTTAGGCGTCGTCTATTACTAAGGACCTATAGTGGACTTTAGGTTTGTTTTGGCCTTGATTGCTTAGTTAGTTTTCTAAGCTCCTTATTCCACGCTAGATTAAGGACTTCATCTCTTCTCCACTGAGTCATTCTTTTCTCATCTTAATGTCTCCGAATCTTCTCATCTACGAACACATTCTTTTAAATTGAAATTTTATTTATTTTCTGTAATAATAACTATCATTTTTGCCTCTGTTTAAATTGAAATGGATCGAGAGTGGATTTTTTCAAACAGATTGAGTGATGAATATGAGAACAGAGTGAATATGTTCTTAGAGGTTGCCAAAAAACATTCTAAGAAAATGAAAGACAGCGACATGGCGTATTGTCCGTGCAATAAGTGTCATAATATGTCAGTGTTGACTTTTCGGAAAATGAAAGATCATTTGTTTGAGAAAGGTTTTGACCCAAATTACAGACGGTGGATATGGCACGATGAAAATGAATCATTTAGTCGTTCCAAGAATGATGGAGAAGATGTCAGTGTGGAAGATCACTTAGAGGAAATGGTTTAGGATATGGCTGAAAAGTTTTCGTCCAACCCTGATTTACTTGGTAATTTGTTGAGTGACAATGAGAAGCCGTTGTATAAGAATTGTACCAAATTCACTAGATTGTCAGCGGTGTTGAAGTTGTACAATTTAAAAGCTGGAAATGATTGGTCCGATGTGAGTTTCACATCAATGTTGAAGTTAGTGAAAGAGATGCTTCCAGATGATAATGAGTTGCCAGATAGAACATGTGATGCAAAGAAAGTGTTGTGCCCTATGGGAATGAAATATAGGAAGATACATGATGAGAATTAAATTTATACCGCAAGTGCACGGCGTCTATGAAGACATGGCAAGTACGGGTCGAACACAAGGAGGGAGAGATTTGTTATTATTGTGATTTCGATTGGGGGAAAGAAGGAGAGAAGAAATAATTGGGTTTTGAGATTTTTGGATTTTAATTATCTAAAGCAAGAAACAAGAACAATTAAAACTAAAACAAGAACAAAGATGTGAATTCCGTCGGGTGGAGGTTTAGATTTAAGGTTTAGATTAGAGAATTCAGAAACTTATAATAAATCATATTAGTTATGAAGCATTACATGATAAATGATTTAACATAAACTCAAGTAATCAAAATAGACTAATACGAACTTAAAATAATAACATTTACTCGTCTTCTCTTCACCCTAAATCCGTCACCTCCACCCTTTGGAAGGAGTTAGAAACTCATAGAGGGAGGAAGAAGGGGTCCTTGAGACATTACAAAAGAAAACTAAAAGTAAGAAATAAAAGACAGAATTTTATTAATGAAAAGAAGAATACAAAACTAAGATTAAGAATAAAAACTAACACTAAAGACTAAGGACCCTTCTAACATCGTTCTCGGGTATATTTATAGTTGCTACAAGGGATCTAGGTATAATATTGGAAAGTACACGTGTCCAGACACGACTGGACGAAATTGGAGCACACGGATCGACTAGGGGGCGGCGGAATCGCCGCATGGTGTGTGTGATCTGCAGCGGAATCGCCGCACATCATGCTCTGATTTGGTCCAGATTTTGGTTGGATGTTTATGGTATGATTTGATTCTCATTTACGCGTCTGGATTGATTCTTTCTATTCTTTTGAGCTCCGGATTAATTCCTTCACATATTTGGAGATATACATTGATTTTTCTATATATTTTCTCCAAGAGAATAAAAGCTACTCGTGATTTGCAATTAGGTCCTTGACTTTTTGCAGTTAAGTCCCCGGCTACTTTTGTGCTTAAGCCCTTGTTCTTTTTGCAATTAGGACTTGAATGCTTTTATGCTTGGGATGCATTTCCATTCGTAACCCGATAATCTTGAACTTGGTCTTTATGATAGTAATGAGTCTTTTGCATGCGTTTATGCTCGGGATGTGGGTAAATTGCATTCAGGTCCCTGTAATCTGTAAATAAGACTAAACACATACCTTAGTAGCATTTATTGATGTAAAAGTAATCTAAATGAAAGACATATGATGCAATGTATGCAATGCATCAATACACACATGCCCGAACGATTGTATATTGTATAGGGGTGAGTTTGAAAACTAACATTCCTGTCCCAGGTGTAATGTTTCAAGATACAAAATGAAACGTAGTGGACCAAACCACAATGAAGAGGCTGATGAGATGAAAATCAAAGGACCTCCTGCTAAGATTTTGTGGTATCTTCTAATAATACCAAGGCTTAAACGTTTGTTTGCGGGTAAAGAGGATTCCAAGAACATGACATGGCATGATGATCGTGAGAAACCAAATCATCAGTTGCTACGTCACCCTGCAGATTCACCTCAGTGGAAAAAATAAATGTCGACTTTCCTGTGTTTGGTGAAGAATCCAGGAATGTACGACTTGGACTCTGTACTGACGGAATGAATCCTTTCGGTAGTTTGAGTAAAATTCACAGTTCTTGGCATGTTCTGCTTGTAATTTACAATCTGCCCCCGTGGTTATGCATGAAACGCAAATATATCATGTTGTCCTTAATGATTTCTGGTCTGAAACAACCTGGAAACGACATCGATGTGTATTTAAGACCTTTAATTGATGACCTAAAGAGATTGTGGAATGACAGGGAGTCATTTTTTGATTCTTATCGTCAGGAGTCGTTCGTAATGCAGGCAGTGATATTTTGCACGATTAATGACTTTCCAGCTTATGGTAATTTGTCTGGATATTCAGTCAAAGGTCATAAAGCTTGTCCAATTTGCGAGGAAAATACATGCTCTTTGCAACTAGTTAATGGTTCTAAGACTGTCTATCTCGGTCATCAGAGATTTTTGTCGAACTCTCATCCTTATCGTAGATTGAAGAAGGCATTTAACGGAAAACATGAGTTTCAGAATCCGCCAGTTGAAATCAGCGTCGAAAAGGTGTATGAACGTGTAAGGAACATTGAATGTGAATTTGGAAAACCGTACAAACGAGCAAACAACAAAAGTAGTTGGAAAAAAAGATCTATATTTTTTGATCTCCCTTACTGGAAAACTTTAGAAGTTAGACATTGTATTGACGTGATGCACGTAGAGAAAAATGTTTGTGATAGTCTTGTTGGCACTCTGTTGAACATACCTGGTAAAACCAAAGATGGATATCATGCAAGACTTGATCTTGTTGATATTGGTATACGAGCAATGTTGGCACCAGAGATGAAAGGAGATCGGAATTACTTACCTCCAGCTAGTTATACATTGTCTAGAAAGGAGAAAAGAATTCTTTGTCAGTGTTTGCACGATGTAAGGGTTCCACAAAGTTATTCTTCAAATATCAGTAGTCTTGTTGTTATGAAGGATTTGAAACTTGTGGGGATGAAGTCTCCCGATTGTCACACTTTAATGCAATAGTTGTTACCTGTAGCACTGAGATTCATATTACCGACAGATGTTAGATAAGCAATAATAAAGTTGTGTTCCTTTTTCAATAAGATTTGCAGTAAAGTGGTCGATCATGTGCAGTTAGATAAGTTACAGAATGAAATTGTGGTCACATTATGTCAGTTGGAGATGTTTTTTCCCCTGCTTTTTTCGACATTATGATTCATCTTGTTATTCATTTGGTTAGAGAAGTTAAATTGTGCGGACCAGTTTTTTTAAGGTGGATGTATCCTTTCGAGCGTTATATGAAAGTGTTGAAAGGTTATTGCAAAAAACGTCAAAGACCAGATGCTAGTATTGTTGAAGGATACATAGCTGATAAGGTTATCGAGTTTTGCACTGGATACCTAGCAAACACCAAAATTGTTGGACTTCCGAAGAATCGTCATGATAAACGTGCCGATGGTAAAGGGACACGTGGGATGAAAATGTTAAATCCAAATGGCGATGACTTAATGACAACATATTTTTATGTGTTGTGCAATTCGAATGAAGTTCAACCATACCTAAATGAACACATGAAGTTTCTAAAGGAAAGAAATCCTTTGTGGAGTGATCAACAAGTAATTAATAGTCACAATAAGAATTTCATCTCTTGGTTCAAAAATCTAGCATACAAGCGTGATGTTTCTGAGACAATACAATGATTGGCTTATGGTCCGCATTCTGTTGTTATAAGTTACAGCGGTTATGATATCAATGGATATTCTTTCTACACAGTTTGTGAAGATGCGAAAAGTGTTGTTCAGAACAGTGGCGTCACCTTAATAGCAGAGTCTTTGCATGTGTCTAGTTCTAAAGAAAAGAATCATGTATACGCCGACATGTCCTATTACGGTTAATTGAAGATATATGGGAGCTAGACTTTGTTAAATTCAAAGTACCTATATTTAGATGCAAGTGGGCTGATAATAAAAATGGAGTTCGAGTGGATGACTATGACTTCACTTTAATTGATTTTTCAAAAGAAGGGTATAAAGGAGAAACTTTTATTCTAGCTTCCCAAGCGAAACAAGTCTTCTATGTGGCTGATCCATGTGATAAGAAATGGGCAGTAATTTTGGAAGGGAAGAAAAAAATTGTATCAGATGATAGCCTGATCGAGTATAAAGAGACACCACCTTTCTCTAAGCAAGCACCTGAGTTGAACTTAGTAGATGAAGAAATAAATGTTGAGACTTGTATGTTTAGAGATGACCACGGTGAAGGTATATGGATTGAAAATCCATTAAGGAAAAAACCCAGTAAAGGTGCAAATTTTCTGTTGTAACACATTGTAATAGACATTTAATGTCTTTACCTTATTTAATTACTTGAATTTATCTTTTATAGTATAATGGCTCCGAAAAAGAAACCCACTTCCTCCGAGTCTGAAGGCTCGAAGACATACAGTACACGAGGTCCTTGTCTCATGAAAGAATTCATGGGCAGAAGAAATAGAGACGGTAGAGTTCCAATCCAGTTTGATGACCGTCTTGAGCCGTTAGGCATGCTGTCTGATAATTGGAAAAGTTTTCTGGGTAGCTTAGCGAGGGCCAAAGTTGACATTTGTTTATCCAGTTGGGCTGATGTAGATGAGAAGTTGAAGGACACAATATGGGATAATGTGCAGGTAATGATTCCATTATAGATTTCAATAGTTGTAGTCGAACTTTTGATATATATAAAGTTAACGTGTTGTAGGAATCTTTTGAGTTCCAATCCACTGACAAGTTGAAGAAAAAGTGGATGACATACATGTCAGTTCGTTGGAGGGATTTCAAAACAAATTTAACGAACAAGTACATATTCGGAGACTACCAGGATAGAAATCCATGCGATGTCTATAACTTTATCACTCCGAATCAATGGGAGATATTTAGAAAATCCAGAGATAGCCCGGAGTTTGAGGTAATTGAGTTTAATTTATAATATAGTAACTGAGTTTCAAAACAAACTTGTTAGTTATTGATTTTAGTGACAATCTAATAAACTTGAGTTTAGGTCATTCGAGCAAAAAACCAAAAGATTAGATCTTCTAACAAGTATACCCATCGTATGTCTCGAGCGGGGTACCAAAAGTTAGAAGCACAAATGATGGTTGAAAAAATTGCTCAGAAGAAACAGGAGGCAATTGACTCCGGTATGAGTGAGGAGCAAGCAAGTAACCTATCTCCTCCTTCTCCTGTAGCTCGTTGTGATTCTTGGAAGAGAGTGAGAGTAAACTCCAGAGGGGAGTACGTCACAGACGAGTCGCAAGCGATCGGCTCGAAGATAGTAAGTTGCATCACTTATATATATGTTATTAATTCAGAATCATTAATTTTATATTTTTCAAATGTTAGTAAATATTGTTTTAAACTTAGGACTCTCTGAAGTTGAGAGAATCTCAAGGTGACTTTGCTTCCGATGGTCGGAATGATATTCTACGCGAGGCATTGGGAAACGACGAACACCCTGGTCGTGTGCGAGGGGTAGGGAGTAGAGTTGGACTTCGACAATATTATGGGAAGACTCAACGGTCTACTTCGTCGACTGGTCATACCAAATGCCAGCTTGAGATCGCAGATTTGAAGAATACGTTGCAACTGGTTTTGGAGAGATTGGATCGTTTGCCTACTTCTCCTACCCGTCATAAGACCGGTTCTTCCGCGGAGACTACTCCAGTTCCGCCAGTGTTCCACCCTGATCGACAAGATGATTTCGTGTCTCATTCTCGAGAATTGACCCTCGTCGACGGTCCCTCGTTTGGAAAGTTCGCGGATTGATCTAAATGTGCTTTGTTTGTCGAAGACCCTGATCGAAGATTGGTGGGACACGGGAAAGTTTATAACATCTCCAGACACCATTTCACAGAGGTAGGAGAGGGAGAATTGAAGGTTGCAGTTGAGAGTTGCTTAGATCCTGGTGCTTTTGTGCCATTTCCGGAAGAAGAGACTGTTACTCTCGGCGATGCTATTGGTGGGTTTGTGCGGTGGCCTACTTATTTAGTAGAGCTAAACGACAAACATGAGGTATAGTTTAACTTTGAAAGACTTTAAACTTCAAATTTGTTAACAATTGTATTTTAACGGTTGTATACATATCTGTAAGGTGTCAAGCCCCCAGAGCAAAGGGTCAAACAACTAATCTCCGATCAACATTAATTCGCTTCTAAGTAGATGCAAAATGTTGTATCAATGTATGATAGGTAGGGAAGCACAATCCCTAAGTACCTGGGACTTGGAGGGGGATAAAGGATTGCATACCGCTTTGTACGTCACCAAAGAGGATATCATGCAGTTCATGGCGATTGATTCGTTGTGTATCATGATTATCGACGTGCAAGTGAAGTAAGTGTTTTTTTGTGTACAATGAAAAGTATTGAATAATTTTATCAAAACTGTAATAAATTATAATTTTTATACTTGTAGACATCTTTACGACGCCAGAAGGTCAATCTTTCACGATGATCAAGTATTTGGATTTATCAATCCATCTACATATATATACGGGAATGATGATAAATCGGGTCAACTTGGGACATTTTTTAAAGAAGAAGACAAAAGATATTATCTGCTCCCTTATCATGAGAGGTAAACTTTGTAATTAAAAATGAAATTTTATTTTGTAATAAGCTTCTAATTATATATATAACATGGCTCATTGGATGCTTGTCGTTGTATGCCCCACGACTAATTCGGCATATTGGTTTGATCCGTTGGGGTCGAATAAACCAAGGGACTCAATAAAGAAACTTCTAAATATGTAAGTTCGTTTAGTTGTCAAAAAAGTAATTCTTGGATTTTTATTAGTATTATTGAATGATATTTTCACTTGTGCTACTCAGGGCATTTAAGGTTTACAGAGCTTTAGGTGGTAGTAGAACAACCACAAAATCTGGAATAACATGGCATGGAATGAGAGTACGTTCTTTCCCATTTTTGTTAATTAAGTTAGGAACAAATATTTAGCGAATTCCTATGTTTGTAGTACCGGAAGCAGGTTGGAAATACGGAATGCGGTTACTACGTGATGAGATACATGGAGGAAATCCTCGATGTGGCAACTCAAGACGTATGTCTAACCGAGGTAATGTAGATCGTTATTCAATTGTATATTCAATTGTAGTTTCAATATTTAGTTATTAATATTCAACACACTTGTATTTTTTGATAGGTTTTTCCAAAAAGTAGTGATCCATTCTCGCAACAGGAGCTCGATGAAACTCGCGACCGATGGACTCGCTATTTCATCAGAAACATGCTGACGAACTAAGAGGTTCTACTGCCAATTGTATTTTTTGTAATTTAGTTAACAAGTGCACTTGTATTACAAACCTACACTTTATGCCTTAATATAATCGCCTTAATTTTAGAATGAATTAATTGCAAGTGTGTTGAATGTCAATTGTGTATGTTTTGTATGTTTGTGCATGTATGGTTATATGTTTGTGTTTGTGCATGTATGCTTGTTTGTTTGTGCTTGTATGTATATGTGGATGAAATTGTGAGTATTATGAACAAATTTATAGGTGAACGAATTTGGTGCAGTTGTATGTACACGAATACGATGACTAAAAATAATTTCGCCGGATGCTATTTTTTTTGTCCAGGTTTAGGAATAGACGACGGCCGTTATTACTATCCGACGTCTATCCCTCTGAAGAAAGGAATAGACGTCGGCTTTCTATGGAATCCGATGTATATTCATTACGAATGAACGTCGCATGTTAGTTCACCGACGTCTATCCCTAAAGAATATACGTCGTCTGTGACATAACCGACGTCTACCTCTAAATCATATACGTCGTCTATTATATCACTGACGTCTATACCTAAAGCATAGACGTCGGGTTTTATCTAGGTCGTCGTCTATTATATTAACGAATACACGTCGGCTTCTACGTATAGCCGACGTCTATTCTTTAGGTATAAACGTCGGTTATATAATAGACGACGTCTATGTATAGACGACGCACACATATACGTCGGATCGGGGAGTGCTTATATCCGACGTTTATAGCCTCATACATCCGACGTATATGACATGGATTGCTTATATCCGACGTATATTCCCTTTTCTATTTGAAGCAGACCTGACAAACACACCCATTCCCGACCATCCGATCCGAATCGAACGGTGATTGTCGATATTTCATATTGAAATCCAAAAAATCAAAAAATAAAATGAAACCCCAACCTGAACAGTGATTGTCGCCGAAGAGAGAGAGTAATGAGTAGTTAGGAATATTTTTTGGTGAGAGAAGTAAGATGGGAACTGACAGACCCATTTTAACCTAGGCAAAAACGACAACTCGGTGTCGTTTTCACCTAAGTTGAAAATGACATCTAAGATGTCGTTTTCTACCATGTCCAGAAACAAATGTTATGCACAGGAGGGTAAAAACGACATCTGTGATCTCGTTTTTACTTAATGAAAACGATACCACAAGTGTCATTTTTAACGTGCATATTTTGTCAAATAAGTTTCTGTCGTGCATATTCTTCGGATTTTTTTTATTTTGATTTTTTTTCTAATTACAAAATGAAAATACCAAACTCATGTGGGTCCTTTGGATTTGGATCCAACTGCCAGAATCGAAGCAGACCTGACGAACACACCCATTCCCGACCGTCCGATTCGAATCGAACGGTTGATATCGCAGCCGAGACGGCGCAGGACAGTTCACGAGAGTTGCATGCATGACTGAGGTGGGCTATAAAAACCCAAACCGCACACTTCTCGCATTACTCAAATTCCGGTTTCGGACGAAGCGAAAGGTGACGTCTTGCTTCCGATTTTGAGTTATTTTGGTGATTAATTCGGATTTTTTTTATGGATTTTTTGGGTTTGTGAGTTGAATTGGTGATTGAAGACATGAAATGCTTTCACTTTTTTTAATTTTTTTTCTTCCTTCAAACCCATTTTTTGTACTTAATTTTGATGTGGTTTGAAGTTTTGAATGTGAAATTTGTGGTTTTTGACTTTCGATTTCTGTTGGTTTTTCGAATTTTTGGATGGATTTCTTGGGGTTTGTGAGTTGATTAGAGTGAAGCTTGCATTTCTTTTTGGAGTTAATGTGTGGTTTGGAGTTTTGAATATGAAATTTGTGAGTTTTTTTGGGTGGTTCGTACCGAAAAATTAGCCTTTTCTGTTTCTAGACCTGAAGAAGTGATAAATGATGTCTTTGCTTTCAATTTTGAGTTATTTTAGTGATTAATTCGGAGTTTTTGGCTGCAATTTTTGGGGTTTGTGAGTTGATTTGGTGATCGAAAAGCTGAAAGTTTACACATTTTGTTCGCCCCCCCCCCCCCCCCCCCCCCCCCCCCGTCAAACCCATTTTTTGGAGTTAATGTGTGGTTTTGTTAATTACTTGGATGCGGTTTGGAGTTTTGGATGTGAAATTTGTGGTTTTTTATTTTTGATTTCGTTGGTTTTTTGTGTGATTTTGGTGGTTAATTTGTAGTCTTTGGTTGGATTTTTTGGGGGTTTTGAGTTGATTTGGTGATCGAAGAGCTAAAAAGTTTACACTTTTTGTAGTTTTTTCTCGTCGAATCCATTTTTTGTAGTTAATGTGTGATTTTGGTACTTAATTGTGATGCGGTTTGGGGTTTTGAACGTGGAATTTGTGTTTTTTGTGAGTTTTTTGGGTGATTTGTACTGAAAAATTAGGCTTTCTTCTGTTAACTGGACCTGGAGTAGTAAAAATGGTTTCTTCGGTGGGATTTTAGAGATTGGAGTTTGATTTCAAGTGTTCGGCTTCAAATTCTTTTGGATTTATGACTTCGATTTTTTCTTGGTTTTTGGTTCTTTTGGTGATTAATTGGTGCTGAATTTGGAGTTTTGGGTTGGGTTAGTTGATTTGAGTGAAGTTTTTTTAGAGTTAATGTGTGGTTTGGGTGCTTGACTTGGATGCAATTAGGAGTTTTGAATGCGTGTGGTTTTTGTTAGTTATTTGGGTGATTAGTACCAACAAAATCACGCCTTTTCTGTTAGTTTGGTGGGGTTTAAGAGTTTGGAGTGTGATTTCGAGTGTAGTGTTTGGTTTTGAATTCGTTTGGATTTTAGGATTTTTATTGGTTTATTAGTGCTGATTTTGAGTTTTTGGTTGTTGAGTGAAGTTCACATTTTGTTTTGGAGTTATTGTGTGGTTTTGGTGATTAATTTTGATAGGATTTTGAGTTTGAATGTGAACTTTGTGTTTCTTAGTTGTTTGCATGATTTTGAACCAAAAAATTTAAGTTTTGTTTCCTGTGAGCTTGATGGGGTTTTAGAGTTTGATTTTCAATTTTTGGGTGTTTGGTTTCGAATTTTGATTTTGATTTTTTTTTTGGTTTTTGGTGCTTTCGTTGACCATTTGGTGCCTGAATTTGGAGTTTTTGGGTTTGTGAGTTGATTTGGTTGTGGAAGAGCTAATAAAGTTGACACTTTTTTGGAGTTTAATGTGTGATTTTGGTGCTTAATTTTGACACTATTTGGAGTTTCGAATGTTAAGTTTGTAGTTTAATGAGTTGTTTGAGTGATGTTAAACCAATAATTCACACTTTTTCTATGATCCAGACCCGAAGAAGTAAAGGTGGCATTTGGTTTTTAATTGGACTTTGAATTTTCATTTTTTTTCTGCTGCTGATTATGCATTCTAAGAATGAGTAAAGGTGGCATCTTTTGGAGCCAATGAGTGGCTTTTGTACTTGAATGGAGTATGAAGTTTTGTGCTTCGTTTCATCTAAATTTTAAGATTTTACTTTGAATTATTGGTTGGCAACCAATCAGTTAAGGTTGTATTTGTATTTATTTATAATTATTTCAAGTGATGATTGGTTTTGTATAACTGGTTGTATTTGTATTTGTTTACTTATTTATTTTTATTTATTTCATGTGATGATTGGTTATGTGAGTGGTGTGGTTGTGCTCAATTGGAGTGTGCATCTTCTGCTTATTTCACTCACTTCAGATACAATTTGGAGTTTGTCTTTTCTTTTTTATTTTGATAATAAGATTTGGCAATCTTATTATTTGGTTGTCTACGATCAATTTTGTTTATAGTTGATGGTCAATTGGGAGTTTGTCTGTGGATGTTAAGGTCCTCTGAGTTGACTTGGCAGTGTACTAGACGGGACAAATAACTCTGAAAGACTTATCTTTGACAATTGGTTTGGGTTTTTTCTGTAGGCTATCTAGTTGAATTTAGTCCTTAACTTGAGGATGATGTTGATTATGACTCAAGATTCCAGAATTTAGTCTTTGAATCTGTTGGTTTTGTTGAGGACTAAACTAAAAACTGTAAAAAGTATTGCCCTTTTCTGTTTTTCATGGATTCGTGGTAGGTTCTCAATGTCATGTGCAGGATTGGTTCTATTTTGGAGTAGAATGTCGTTGTGGTTCTCAGTTCAACGCTTTTACAGTGTTGTTTCTTTAAGATTTTTGGTTTTACACTTTTGGTGCTTAAATGAAATTATTTCTGACACCTGTTAATACTTATTTTTTTAGAAGCTGATTTTTCCTCTGCAATCTGCTTGTATTAACGGTATGCTGTGGTGTTTGTGTCTACTTATGCAACTTAATATTTGAAGCTTCCACTTTTATGAGATTAGTCGCCAATATCTACTAGCCAAGGACAAGAAGCATAAACATGACTTCTTTTTCCTCATGGTGTCAGTTTTAATCGTTGTTCATGGGTTTGGCCACTGGGATTTATTCTGTTGGCAAGCTTATTTTACTTGCTACAAATTCTAGTAGTTTTAGTAAAATAGATGTATTTTTTTTATTCTATAGGCTGAGACTTCTGAACCAGAATAGGCTAGTTGGAGTAGTAAACAACAACATAGAGCAATACCTATCTTGCCCTTTTTCATATTTTCACTTACATTGCTCAAGGCATCAAAATATTTCACTTCTGATGTGTCCAAATAAGTTTAGCGTCTGACATACTTCGGGAAAAACAACTCTCGTTGCAGATCACATAAATTGTGACATTGCTCAATAGTCAATCGTTATGTGAATTCTTGATTATATGCAATCTAGAGCTCTTACCGTCGTGCTATATAAGTGACCTACATAAATGCTTCATGTCATTTTATTAGTGCACATCCAAAGTCATCTGTGCATGTCGGTTGAGTCACTATATGCGGTAATGCATTTCTGATTTGTGCTAAATTACAAAGTTATGCCATCTGCTTACTGCCTGGCATTAACATGCTTCCACATTGATAAGTTGATATTCATGTACTTTTTATCTTATTTTATGTTTAGGGGCGCCACAAGTTGATGGAACTTGATGTCATGAGGATTACGGATGCTCGAGGAACATCTAGTCTTATTCTTTTGTTTCTGGTTTTGTTATGTGCATTTTGTCAAGGCTGTACTAATGATTTAGGGGCCAAGGAGGCACTCTTAGCTGTAAATGCAGCATCAAAAGTAGGGCAGAAAATCCCTGAAACATTATTTGGTGTGTTTTTTGAGGTAATAAGTCGCAATTTTGCTTGTTATATTGCCCTTGCTGTTATATCAAATTGTGCTGCCTCGCAATCAGTCCATACTCTTTGCTACTGTTATATCTTTATGTATTTTCAAAATGTTGGTGTTTGTATAAGTTGAAACTCACTTAAATGTGTGATTAACTGATTACTAGGAAATTAACCATGCTGGTGCTGGTGGATTATGGGCAGAACTTGTTAACAACAGAGGTAATTAATTGATATTTTACTAGTTTCTGGTTGAATTCAGGAGCATTGTCTGCACTCTGCACTGAGGGAATATCTTGATAATCTGAAATGCTTGACTTAATTCCATTCTCAAATTCATTATTTAAGTAAAATTGGTCTTATAATAATCTGAGTTTATAAATATACTCTAAGAGATACTTGGACTGAATTTAATTGCACATAGATGGATTTGAACAGGCTTTGAAGCCGGGGGTCAAAATGTTCCTTCAAACATCGAACCTTGGTCTGTTATTGGAAATGATTCAAACATAATTGTTGAAACGGATTGTTCATCATGCTTTGCGAATAATAAAATTGCACTTCGGATGGATGTTTTATGTGACGAGAATGGAGAAAATAGCTGCCCTGCTGGTGGCGTTGGTGTCTACAATCCTGGTTTCTGGGGCATGGTAGGAGATTTTCACGAAAAACAATTTTTTAATTTTCTTAATTGTTGAAATTAAATAGAATATTTTGCTTGCCACATTTGACAAGTTTATGCCAATTTAGTGATCTTGCACATTTACACCAACTTGAAATGTGAAAGGTCATTATCCTCTCTTTTTTCTTGTTGTTATCTCCTTTATTTCTCTCTATCACCAATACTCATCACCAATGGTAAGAACTATGGCACTCAGCCATAACCACTGCTACGGTTTTTACCAAATTGGAATTTAATGGATTTTTTTTTGCAAAACAATTTAATGGACTTTAATCTAACATATAATTTTGCAACTTTGACTTCGTCTAATCTTTTACTAAAAAAGGTGATTAAATTCTTATAGTATCTTTAGATACTTGCCTTAGTTCATTCTAATGCGAGTCTAAATAATTGTATATCATAATTTCTGAAATGTTACAGAATATTGAACAAGGGCAATCCTATAAAGTGATTTTGCATGTGAAATCATTGCAATCGTCATGTATTTCAGTTTCTCTGACTAGCCCATATGGATCACAAGTTTTGGCTTCCAAACAGTTCTTGTGAGTATGATTTTTCTTCCCTTTTTGTAGAGGCAATTTAGGATGTGAAACTTCCCAGTACATTTATGGTGGTTGACTTCTTGTTATGAACTCGTTGCAGAGCTTCTGCTTGCTCAGACTGGAATAAGGTGGAGTTTCTGTTAGAAGCCAATTCAACAAATCGAAAATCCAGGCTTCAATTGACAACTAATAACAAAGGCACAGTTTGGTTTGATCAAGTGTCAGTTATGCCTGCGGACACTCATAAGGTAGCTGCAGCTCTTTATTTTATTATTATTATAAAATTTCTTGAGTTTGATCCAGGAGTTCTCCTAGTTGGTGACTGGCCTTAGTGACTCCACTCATTCTCTCTCCTCCACTCATCACTCTCTCCACTCATTCTCTCTCCTCCACCACATGCAAACTATGACATAACTCTCTTCACTCATTATCTCTCATCCATCACATGCAAACATTAACATAAACTCTCTTCATTCATTCTCTCATTCTCTCACGTTCATAAAGAACCAAAGATATTGTCAGATATATCTCCACACAAACAGTGATATATCACATTCAGTGTGATATATCTGACCTTTTTTTTTCGTTTCCTCCCAAGAGATTGTGTGAATCTCCACCGAGACAGTAATATATCATGTCCAGTGTGATATATTTGACCATTGAGATATATCACAAGAGAGCATTGAGAAGTGGACCTTAACAAAGCATCGATATATTTGACCCTTGGGATATATCCAACCATATTTTATGTTTCCTCCCAAGAGATTATGTAAATCTTCACCCAAACATTGATATATCATGTGGGATATATCAATGCTCCCTTAGGATATATCACAATGGTTAGATATATTAATGCTATCTTGGGCCCCCCTTCTCAAGTCTCCATTAGGATATATCACAAGGGTCAGAAATATCACACCAAATGTGATATATCACAGTTTGAGTGTAGATTCCCAAGGTTATAGTGGAGAAAATGAAAAATAAGTTCATATATATCACGTTGAACATGATATACCACTGTTAGGGTGGAGATATATCTAACAATATCTTTTCTTTTATATGGACATGAGATAAGAAAAGAGAATAAGTGGAGAGAGTTTATGTTAAAATTTGTATGTGGTGGAGGAGAGAGTGAGTGAAGAGAGTTATGTCATAGTTTGCATGTGGTGGAGGAAAGAGAATGAGTGGAGAGAGTGATAAGTGGAGGATAGATGAAGAGCACAAAAGAGAGCCCAACTTGAGTTTTCCTTTTGGTAATATAAAATAGAAGTGGTAATATGTTTCTAGTTCTGAATTCCTGTCTTACTACTTTTGTTCAGGGTCATGGCTTCCGAAAAGATCTGTTTTCTATGGTTGCAGATCTGAAACCCGCATTTATAAGGTTTCCAGGTATTTGACACATTTTTCCTAATCTTCCTCTCATTACCTTAAAAAGACAGTTTAGCTTGTTTAACTTGACTAAACTTTACTGAACAGGACTTTCTTTTTTGATCGATGACCGAACTAGCCTTTCATCCCTCTAATTATGTATCTATTTTAAATAACAGTTGACAAGATTTTCACCCCTCAATTATGTATGTATATATATCCAGTAACAGCAATGGTGTCTTGCAGGTTGCAACATACGGTTCAGGCTTAGGCTTTTGATGATTAGTTGCACCTTTTTCTTGTGCATTTGTTCCACCTATTTTAATGTATTTTTATATAATAAATTCAAGCTTCAACCAAAGGTTAATTAATTTGTCTATATCACTTTACTTGTTTGCTTGGTAATTTAGTATATAATGCTCTTTGCAAATCTTGCAGGTGGTTGTTTTGTTGAAGGCGAATGGTTAAGGAATGCATTCCGTTGGAGAGAAACCGTTGGTCCATGGGAAGAGAGGCCTGGACATTTTGGTGATGTGTGGATGTACTGGAGTGATGATGGACTTGGGTACTATGAGTATCTTATTGTATGGGTTTTAATTTTTTCTATATAGAAGCACATTTCTGAGTTGACACCTTTAGAAATATATTTCAGTAGCCTATTTTTTTGGTTGCAGCTTGCGGAAGACCTGGATACCATCCCAATATGGGTGTTCAACAATGGTACTTAGACTAGACTACTTTCTGCAGTGCAAGATCAGACAATAACATTGCATACTTGATGTTTACTCTCTTTTTTAATTTAAAACCCTCCAGGAATTAGCCACAACGATGAGGTTGATCCGTCAAGCATAGCACCTTTTGTTCAGGCATGTATTCAGTTTCATCTGGTTGTCATCTTTTCACCTTTTCCATTTAAACATCCTGTAGCAAAATCAAAACAAAACATAGCCAATGCGATGTTTTCCCCAAATGTATGACATCTTAGCACCTTTCAGCACTTGATCTCCATATGTCACATATTGTTAATGTATGTAAGGTTTTCCCCACATTTGTTATTATCAAAAGTCTGTACCACTTCATAATAATTTTGTCGCTTCTCATCTAAATAGTTTGGTTTTAAAAAGGTCATAGATCAACCAAATCAACTATGTTGTGTTTGTTTTTCTGTTCTTTTTTGTACATGTATTATTGTCTTTTATATTGTTCTTCCATGCTTTTTCAGTATAGAGAATTCGAAGGGATGGTTTTTTTTTGTGACAACCTGGACTTGAACATGCTTATAACTCTGCAGAATTGTATCGTTTATGGATCATGACATAGATATCAGTGTAAATATCGGAGAGCACTATTTTTTTCAATTGTTGAGATCTTACTTGTTGTACAGGATGTTCTTGACAGCATTGAATTTGCTAGAGGAGATCCCAATACAAAATGGGGTGCTGTGCGAGCAAAAATGGGTCATCCTGACCCCTTTCCGTTGAAATATGTTGCGATTGGGAATGAAGATTGCTGGAAAAAAAACTACCTAGGTATGGAAATTTCTCTGACATGTTTAATGCACTTTCACGTTATGAACAAAGGTGTCATAGATAATCTGCAAGAATGTTTTTTTCTGCTTTCTTCACCATTTCTTCAACTGTTTAAAGACATGATTGTCTTGGCTCAATACTAGTTCATTATTTGTTAGTTATGTATAGGCCATTCTTCTCCCATAACCTTGCCACCATGCTATTTGTTGCAGGTTACTGCAGTCTGCCTTTAAAATTCTTAATAGTAATCTCACTGTTAATTTTAAACATGAAATGCATGCCATCACTATGTAACTAAGATTTACAAAGGATCAGCAAATTTAAACATCTGACTGGAAGGAAGCCTGGATATTATGATCATTTATCAATTGATTAGTCCATAAGCTACAACATATAAGTAGTAATGGGTAATTTATGTCCTTACAAACTGCCGTCCTTCGTAATATGAAATATTGCCTGCAAGAGAAATTATTTTCAGTCTATTTGTGTTAAAATGTTAATCATATTATATACGGGCTTACTGCTGTTCCTCTTTGGTTCTCAATGTAAACACTTACCTGGAACTCTTACCAGCTAATTACCTCAAGTTCTATTACGCAATAAGGCATGCTTATCCTGATATCAAAATGATATCAAATTGTGATGGTTCTTCGCGTCCTTTGGATCATCCTGCTGATCTATATGATTTTCATGTGAGTGTGTAACAACTTCATTTCAATCTTCAAATTATTAGATTACAGCAAGTCTAAGGTGTTTAGTTTAATCTGCATATATCCATTCATACTTGCTGCTATGCCTTAAACAGATCTACACTAGTGCTAGTTCCATGTTCTCCACGGCTCATAAGTTTGACCATGTATCACGCAAAGGTCCTAAGGTTTGAATTTAATTTTTAATGATTATTATAAAATGACATTGGATTGAAGTAAATGACCTTGTAGTATGAACCCAGGCTTTTGTCAGTGAATATGCTGTAACGAACAAGGCAGATGCTGGGAATGGAACTTTTGTAGCAGCACTAGCAGAAGCTGCATTTCTTATTGGGCTGGAAAGAAATAGGTGTCACTATTCTCTTTCAAACATTAAGTTCTTTTCAATGTCTTTCAGGCACTCATATTTGTGTATATATTGGAGTATTGGAGTCGACAATATTGGTTCTATAGAACTTTTTCTGAGGATGAAACTTGTGATCAGATATCATGTCTTTTAGACAATAAGAAGCTGATTTTAGAATTAGCTTGAGCAAGGAAGTAAAAAGCCAGGGATCAATTTCCACATGTCATGATTCATGAAATACAGAACCATTTCTACTAGGCTGCATCATGTCTTTTTTGCTTTCTAATTATTTATCTACTTAAGCAGCTCCCCAAACCGCTCATTAGGTACTTCTTTGCTAATGTTTTTAATTACTGAAGATGAAAACTATGGATTTCATGTTCTAACCAAGAATTAAGAACTTTGTTAGATTCTTCTCACTAAAGTGCTTAGAGAAGCTAGAAGTTTGGCATCCTCTCTTGTGGCCCCGAGAAATTTTCTTTAGCTTTTATGCACAGATAGAAACTGCTTTATTTTTCTCATATCACTAAAAAGTAGAGATTGATTTCTTTCGAAAACACACCGATGTTTGATTTTTTTTTAAAAATCTTTGCATTTGCCAAATGCAGTGATATTGTTGTCATGGCAAGCTATGCTCCTCTTTTCGTCAATACCAATGATCGCAGGTAAGATAATATGTCATGGTTTTGTGTTGTACTAGTTTCTTTTCAATGATTTCATTTCTGTAATCACATTTTATAAGCTCATAGGTAATCCTTCCCGCTGGTTGTATATTTTCAAGATAAACAAAACCAGATACAAGTAGAACATAATGATGACTTAAATACAAAAGAAACAATAACGACATGGGAAAAGAACCCATTCTTTTGAGAAAGAAACGCTAAAATCTTGAATAAATCCTACTCCTATGGTTAGGATTGATAGCTGAAACTGACGAACACAGTAATGTATGCACCCCAAACATGGTTTTGATTCCACACCTGCACCGGTCAGTTGAACCAGTTGATCTGAGACTCGGTCAGCTGAGCTGGCTGGGCTAAAAATTCAATTCGGCTCAACCATCCGCTTAAGGGTGGACTGTTGCTTCTATGTTATAAAAAGGATTCTTTATGGATCTGATTATCAGGAACTGCATAAAACAGAAACTTGTAAACTTTTGACTATTTTAAGTTTCCAGTGTTTCTTTTAGCACCTTATCAATTCATGTGCTCAAAATGACTGCGTTTTTTGGATAATGCCAGATGTGTATTAACATCACATATAGTATTTTTAAGTTTCTAACATATGACGTACTTGTAGAAAGGAAAATACAATGAGAATTGGATTGTCTATTATTGAGAGAAACACCTCTATTTATAGAGGTTAGATAAGGCAGAAAAGGAAAGATAATTGGGATCCCATCAATATATGATTGGTCCGTTACAATATCTAATAGATAAACAATATCCCTAGAATATCTTTATGATATCTCATGAATATCTAGAATATTCCTATTCTAACTATACTTTTTCTGGTAAAGGTGGAACCCAGATGCTATTGTCTTCGATTCATGGCAGAATTATGGAACACCTAGCTACTGGATGCAACATTTCTTTAAAGAATCAAATGGTGCAATTTATCACCCTGTTTCGCTGTACTCAAATAATTCCAACTCATTGGTGGCTTCAGCTATCACCTGGAAAAGGGCAGAAGACGACAGCAATTTCTTGAGAATAAAGGTTTTCTCTTCAAGAATGTCATGCTCCATTTTATATCTCACTGATTAATTTTTTTATTCTTCATTATTTGTTTCTCTGGATCTCTATATAGAACAGAAAAAACCTTTTTTGAGTATTGATGGAAACATTTTTGTGTAATCCACTTCTTACCGTCACAAAATCTCAAGTAATTTTTTAAATTGATTCCTGACAAAGCACACAGAGGAGAATTTTTTTTAATCATTTGAGATCGATCTAAATTTCAAGCAGCAATCATTTACTAATACTGATGTAGCAATAAATTCAATGTGGCGTATTGATGTTTGGTGTGTGACTCACTGTATGGCATGGTCAATTTGTTTTGCAGATTGTGAACTTTGGGGCTGACCCCGTGAATTTCAAGATATCTTTGGTTGATTTAGAAAACGACCTCAACTTATGTGGATCCACAATAACCATCCTCAGTGGAAATTTGAAAGATGAGAATTCTTTTGATGAACCAAATAAGGTACACACTATAGGGCTGTCAAGTTCTACTCGGGATCGGTGGTTTGTTCGATTTTGCTCGGATCGTGGCTCGGATCGGTTAGTAACGAACCGAGCACGAGCAAAGAAATCCACTCGACAAACTAAATGAGTCAAGCACGAGCAGACCTTGCTCGCTCGATGCTTGCTCTGTTGCTCGATTATACATAAATACATTTACATATTTTAGTTTTATGCAGGTATCCACAAACAATTAATGGCTTAGTGGTTAAGTTGGTCTCGTTTCAAATAGAAGTGTTTGGAACAACATCAAATCATTGTTAATTCAACTTATTAATCATGATGTTTAAATGATAATTACAAATATAAAACATCAACAAGAAAGACTACTCATCACTATATTTCCTCTATAATCCACCACAAATACAAATTAACTCAATAGGATTCAAAAAAACAGTTCACACTACGCAGGCCCAAAATAGGCCCAAAAATAAATCTCAAGGTCTGTTGTGGGTTTGTTTCCTTTTTACTCGGGCCGAAAGCCCAAACTAAAAAAGTCTGATCCGATTTCCTTTATTCATCCAACACATACATAATAATAGTGATCAAAGCATTCCATATTTTTAGTCCCACGTCACTGGTTTTGCAAAAGAGACCACCAAAGACATATAAGTAGGGAAGCACCTAAGCATTTGTTACATGCTCACTTGGTTGAGGTTTTTGGGTGATCAAGAAGGCTTATTACTGGGCTGGTGGTCTCTAATGGGCACCACTTGACATTTCCCAACGAGCAATTGAGCGAGTCGAGCATGAGCGGTTATTTTTGCTCGACTTGTGTAACGGGCGAGCATCGGGCCAGAGAAAAATCTTAACGAGCCGAGCTCGAGCTGAGCATGCTTGCTCAAAATTCGGCTCGTTTATGGCCCTAACACCCTGTGATTTGTTGGATTACTTTAAGGAATAACATGGTATGTTCGTCGGTAGTGTCATCATCATTCTCTTCTATTACATGACATCCATTTCTAACCTGATATATATAGGAAATGTGACGCTTTTGATCAAAGCGACGTTATGAGTAGCAAAACTTGTGTTAAATCCGGTTGATTTATCCCAAGTAACCGATGATTTTGTGAAGTGTTTGATCTCTGTATTAATATACATGCTTTAAGAAAAGTATCTGTTGCTGGTAATCTCAACTCGGTGAGTAGATAAACACTATAGCAAGTCAAAAAATATTTAGGATTTGTACTCAGCTCCAATTGTTTTGAATTGGAACTCATATTTCAATCATCATGTTCATTTTTGCATTTTTCCCGCCCTCTATTCAAACACCCACGGTGAATAGTTAACTATGGATGATAGGGCAGACTTAGCAATATGTTGTTAGTTCTTTCCTCAAAAACAAGTTGATGGAAGAGTAGTGGAATCCAAAGATTTTTCTTTGGAGCTCTAAAGGAAGTGACAATGAAATAAAGGCTATTTTCTTCTTCTTTTTTACCGGTGAATAAAGACTATTTTCATTGTGCAGGTGATTCCGGTGCAAGATGCGTTCGATAATGCTGGGGAAAATATGATCGTTAATATTAAGTCCTATTCACTGACGGCCATTGACTTGTCGCTGGCGCAGGAAGTAACTCACTCGCATTCGTAAATAAAGGTTTGCTTGGTCGTTTTTAAAATAAATATAAAATAAGTTAAAATGTAATTCACCCTGAACCACGATATATAAAGAATTCATTGCATTCTGTAAGACTGTAACTAAGGTTTGGATTCTATTTTTGGGGTGTTAGTTCTGCCTCTAGAATGTCTTGTGAACCCAGAATAATTTAACGAGAGTTTATATATTGTTAGTGTTCATCGTCTGCCATTGTTTCAGATTTAGCATGTTTGGTTGCCACAGTAAAGTCCTTTTTTAAAAATTCCGCCTCTTGTTGTTCCTGGTAGGTTGTTGGTTACTGTGAGTTTGATAGGTTACAGTGAAATTTGTTATTTTGTTCGTTTTGTAAAAATCACCGTTTTAGAGTATAAATTTAATAATTTTGCATCATTCACTATCTTGCCATGTAAATTGACAATTACAACAGTGCTGTTTGTACATTCCTTCTCCTTCCTAGCGTCTACAATTTGCCGTCCTCTACCACGATGAGTAATTTTTATCTTTACCTTGCAGATAGAAGAGAGAGAAGAAAAAAAAGTTGAATTTTTCTTTTCTATTTTTCTCCATTCGCTATCGTAAAGTACCTCATGGTGAGATATATGTAAGAAAATGATTTTATTTCAGAATTAATAGTTTTATTTATTTCCATGTTATAAGCACGATTGTGGTGATATATCTTTCCTTTAAAGAAGAGATGCACTAAAGTATAGGACTTAGATAAACTTCTATTGTGTGGGACTATTAGTCTTAAGGTGCCGCTTCGATTGAGGGCACGGGCACCGAAATCTTAATTCTTCAAAATTAAGAGATTGAAATTTTTCGTATTGGAAAAAAAAAATGCAGCATTGTGTGAAATTATATAATAAAACAAGTCGTAGACACAAATTTTGCTTTTTTCGTCTTGTCTCGGGTCGAAGCCTCAACTGGGAATGGGTAGGGTACGGAATGGTATAACCTATTTCATTAGCACATCCGATAATTTTGAACTCTTAAACGAAACAGTTACAATATAACCTTTATCCATACCATACCCTTAATTGCCTTAAACGAAACCGTTACCCCCAAAAAGACAGGTAAACAAAGCGATTAACGGTATAAACGATTATTTTTCTATTCTAACAAATATATATAAATTAACGCATAACATGATATTTTGTAATTATTTCTTGAATTTTCATTAGTTTGTAAGGTTTCAAAGAAAATCCATATGTTTCAAAATTCAAATGATCATCTTTCATCCTTGAACTAAGACTGGCCCGCAGTTCAAAATTAGAACTATAAAAAATTAACAGTTTAGTGATTTCAAATTAAATGTCAAGTGCACGTGTTTACTACACTCGTTGACACAGACACTAAAATTATTTTATGTTACCATCAATTTTACTATGCAAAGATGACATGCACCAATGATATAATGGTTATGTTAGGTTTTTTGGCATTTCATGTCTTTGGTTATAAGGATTTAGATAAATAAAGTACAGGAATTCTCAAGTGAGCCCAGAGCTTAATCAAACTAAATTAAGCCCCCACAATATCCACCACTCATTTCAAAATGTAAGGTAGATTAAGAAAAAAACGGTTATGCTACTGAATGGTGAGATTAACTGTAAATAAGATCCAATTGTGAGATTGTATCACTAGAGCTTGACCCAAATAAAGTAATAATATATATACCAAACCGTTAACGGTAAGCAGGTGGAAATAATCTTATACCGATAATACGGTTGGGCAGATAAGAAAAATCTCCACCTTTACCCTTACCCAACGGGAAGATCTACGGTTAAACAAATACCTATTAACACCCCTAATCTCAACATTGAAAGGGTTGGAGGGTTTATCTATATACGTAATTTTATATATATCGCTTATGATTGAATAATATTTAGCACAGCAAACTCACGATCCTTAAAGATATTTACTACACTCCCACGAGCCCTTCAATCCGGGTCGAAGTTATGCCTTCAATTGTGTTTTTTTTTTTATGTTGAGTTTGTGATTTATATGTATGTTTGCTAAACAATCATCCTAAACAAGCATGCTGGTTTCGCTAAACAATAACTTTTCAAGAAACCAGATCATTCTAGACCTCATTCTAACGCTTCCCTACGACAAATTAATATACTTTCAAATCTCAAGTTAAAATATCAAACCTGAAAGCATAATGCAACATTACATTCAGAAAGAAAGACAGTCCATCACACTAACATTCACTTTGCTTATGTAAACTGAACTAAAAATGGAAGTGTAATACAATCCATTCAATACCACAGATTTTGGCTGATTGTTTCCTCAAATATTTCCATCAACAATGTTGTACACAGAAGGTCACCTACTCAGAGGAATACGATTGAAAAGCCTTAGTATCTCACCTTTTAGTCGGCGTCCATCTCTTCGAGTGCTAGTTTAGCTGCTTCTTTCGCATGCTCGAGAAGGTCATCCGGCACCTGTAAAAAGCACCATTAGCTCAAAGGAGACCAGAACTTTCCAGATGCATAATGATAAGCTCTTGGCCACTGGACCGCAGTTAATTTTGACGAATAAAGACATCATCATTAAAATTGGAAAATCGTGATGTTAAGTTGAACAAAAAAGGTGATTTGAAATTATTTAAGGGCAACAAGGTATTCTTGGGAATGCCTTTACCCTAGGAGAGTACTTGACCATCCATGATCCTACCAACTGGGGTTGTTGGGAGATCCTTGGTCTTGGGTTAGTCAAGATCAGGAGTTGAATTCACATGCTCGGGATTTAAAATGGGGTGGGGGAGAATGGATAAAACCAAAAAACTATCCATGACCCTTGGAGTGGACATAAATGGCTATGCGGCTCAGAATGATTAGAAGACATTTTAGTCAAATTGTGTTGGGAAAAAATAGGTTAAACTTAAGAATAGTAACTGAAGAGATAGCAGGCGAACCAACAAAAGGTTAGGAAACCATCATGGTTACTGGTTAGATTAAACTATTGAGGAAATGTACGGGGAAGAGGCTTCCAGTTGCAGGTCAATTTACAACTAACCACAAAGAAGACAACTTTGCTCAAAAGAGCATATATATATTTATATTTTTCCTTCGTCAAAGAATTACCTTCTGATGCTGGCGGTTGGATTCATCGCATATCCAGCTTAGTTCCAATTCAAAGGCCTTGTCCTTTGCTTCATCATGTACTCCATATATGCTGCAGAGAAACAGAGTAGTTTGATTTACGTAAGTCTAATGATGTATAATGGCATGACCACAATGAGAGATGGTTTGGATGTCAATTGCTACAAGAACTTTTTAGCAAAGAGTTATTGAAACTAGAAATGCCTTTTGATAATTTTATTAGAACAAAAAAACATGTTACAGATCAGAATTCGGGAAAGAGCAAAGGATTTAGATTACCTTAACCACTAGGAAATCCAACTAGTTAACGGTTTCAAAATAACTTTTTAGCTTAAGATTCATATTTTTGTCACTGTCTATTAAAATATAAGATAATGGTGCAATTTTTTTTCATGTGATATATAAAACATTATGGTAGGTCACCAGAGCAGTAATAAATATTGCCTTACAAAAAAAAGGAAATAACATTGTTATCTGTAGAAGGTACAAAACTTACATTTTCGCAACTTCGACAGCTCCCTGCCTGCAAGTCAATTCAGATAGTTTCAACTTCTCTATCTCCCTGCGCAACAAAATTAAACAATTTAAAGAAATCGGCTGAAAAAATTAAATACTGGGTGCAATTTGCAAGATAACTTTGTTTGAATACCATAATATTAGGACAGGCAACCAAAGTACTTCTGATATCCTAGGAAGCACGGACACTTCTGAATGGTCGTCGTGTCCGAGTCGTGGCCGTGTCGGACACGGACACTCCTCGGACACGCCTTGGACACGTGTCGGACACGCTAGGTGGCGTGTCCGGGGCAGTTTTGACATTTTGCAGTGGTGGACACTCCTTGGACACTCCTCGGACACGGCTAAGACACCCATTGGTCTCGATTTTGACTTTTGGCTTTTTTTTCTTCCTCATTTTCGGTACCGAAATGTTTATATAGAGGAGGAGGAGAAGAAGAAGAAGATAAACCAATGAGTCAAGGAAGTTTCAATACAACCCTTGAAGTATATTATTTTATTGGGTAGTAATCAGTTTGTTGTCCTTTAAGAATAGGCCTAATGACTACTTTTGTCATGAACAATGGGGAGGCAACCTGAAGCAACGTATATTATTTTATTATGAACATTTAACATTTATAAGTAATTTTTTTACAAGTATTTATTTATATATATTATAATTTTTAATTTTAATGCCGTGTCCGTGTCCTACTTTTTAGAAAAATGCCGTATCCCCATGTCCGTGTCGTGTCCCGTGTCCGTCTCCGTGCTTCTTAGCTGATATCCTTTCTACTCTCATTTATGTTACATAAAGATCCAAATTACTAAAGAGAAAAATAATGAAACAAAAACAATGAGATGAATAGTATCTCTGTTCCATACGTTTTGGCAGCCTGTCTTCCTTTTCCAATAGCTGTTCCATAGTATCTCTGTTCACCATTAACCAACCAAAATCAATTATAATGTAGCAGATGCCAACTAAAATATATTTAACTTGTACAGCTCCCACCCTACATTTCTGACTAGTTTACAAGAATTTCATGGTTATCCATCTTATAAGTTGATAGTTGTCAACAAGAACTAAGGCACATGTTGTAGAGAAGTACTAGTTGTTTAATCCAGATTGACAAATGGCAACGTGCTTCTGCCCACCATAACCGTTGTGGAGAAGAAAAAAACACTCACATATGAAACTCCAGATGGTTCAATCATGTACAGTTGCGGTCCATCTCTGTCATAACCTCCCAAAATAACACCACAGCCAAAAGGTCTGCAACAATGTAAATATTATTATTATTATTATTTAAATGTGATAAAATAAGGAAAATCACTCTAAAAAATCTTCTACTACCTTAACCACCAATAGAGGGTGCACAGATGAACATAACTGGCCACACGTTCTGCAAGCTCTTTGATGGGAATGGGCTCACCATAAACCCTGTATGTGATAGCGACTATTCAAGGAATTTAGAAGGAAAAACGTTATGGTAAAAATCCTCATTAAGAAGCATATAATGCCAAAGTTAACCATGAAAATATGCAAGCCCTGCTACGGCCTTATTCAGCAGCTATCAGGGAGGCAGGATGCCAATAGCTACTTTGCTTAATTGCTCTGAGCATCAAAGACATTAAAATTAAAGTAAAATGCGAACCTCTCATAGCTGGTTGCTTCAGATTTGGCACGTGTAACAATCTGTCTTCCATCTGCTGCTAATCCAGCTACAGCCTTTTTTCCAACATCAAGCCAGAGTCAATGGAATAAAGGCAAAAAGATGCACCAAAACATTTTAATTATCAGTCAAATGACTAAGATGAACCTTGGCATGGTCCATGATAATTAACTAGAAATCAGGCAAACAATAATCACAGATAACCAAGAAAAAAGAGCAGTTATCTAACAGTTGTTGATTTGTATATTTTAGGCGTAAAGGTATGAGTTCAATTTTCTAACAACAACAAAGCCTTTAATCGCAAACTAGTTGGGGTAGGCTAGAAATGCAACTCAACAAGAATCCTGGTTCATGCCTGAATTGCCTTCTTCCAACCACTTCTAAGTCATATCCAATGTCAAATCCTTGGTGATGTATGAGTACAATTTTCTATTTTCAAATAAAAATAAACTGATGAATCTATAGACAGAAGATTGTGATTCGTAACCCCAAAAGATATCTGATGTCTTTGATTTGCATTTAAATACCATCAAACAGGTCATGCCTTTGCATGGACCCATCCATAGAATCAGGTCCAGTCTGTCAAATCTTGAGCCGGTATTTGCCACGGGGTGGAAAATTCTCAAGCTATCCAACTATCCAAGGCTTATGTATCCTTTCGTGTTTATGTACATACACTGATATGGAACAAACTCATCTCAACATTAACACCACTTTGCCATTTAAATGCCTAGTGCCCTTGCTACGGCCCACTGTTATCCAATCAATTATGCAACAGATGATATCAGGCCTAATCCATCACAAGGCAAAGAAACTATCTTAATCTTACACAATCTAATATAGGATTATAGACCAACGGTTTAGCCTAAGACAATTAACTGTAGCTTTCGATTACTACAGCATTACGTTAAGGACAAAACATAGAGCAACCAATAACAGTGGTACTATTAAGAAACTTTTAGCTAAGAAATTAACTTAAAAATGAGAAGGATACCTCGGAAATGAGAAGCAAAACAATATTATTGTGAAAATACATTCATATTCTACGCCTTACGGTTCGCTATGACCAAAGTTCTCATTGAATCCACATTAAAGCCACGTCACCACATCAAAATAACCTACTTGCTGAATATTTAACTAGGGTCAATTTCATTCCAAACAATAGCTTGTGGACTCAAAACTCCATGGACATACCTATTGTCTCCTAACCATACCTGTAAATCTAGAAGAACACAACCAATACTACGAACCAAAAGCAACCATCCAACTTAAGCAAATGTCTCTTTAAGGAACTGCACTCAAGGCAAAAGAATTACCATTCCAGCATGACGATGAACTGAATGAATTCTCCTATTGGATCCAGCCAGCATCATTTTTGAAGATATCAACTTCTCAACACCCTAAAGCCATGCAAAAATTTCAATCCTCAACACCAATCAGAGAAAACAAAAATCCAATATAAACAAAAGAAAAAACAATTGTGCCCACCATAACAATCCCATCCTTGCACTTGATCCCAACCACAGTCCTGCAAGACCACCAATGAAAACCAATTGTACATGAGGATAGAAGTTCAGACAAAAATATCTAAAACCAAAGCAAAATTGAACTAAAATTTCAGCACTGGATCAAGAGATTCAAACCGAATTATAGTTTGGTTCAGATTTAAACTGGGCCTAGTACCAAGCTGAATTATTTTTTTATATAATTACGATAATACACGCTCACCATCATGCATTATATAATTCAAATTTCAAAACACAGACAACACCTACAACTTCTCTTTTTTATGATCATGAATCTACTCGATTTATAACAACAAATGGGTTTATATTAATAAACAGTTCTGTTTATCATTTTTGTTAATTTTTTACTTATACAATTTTCTGCCTAATTGCAAACCTCGCGCGGCTGACAGTGACGAGGTCATATTTTTTCTCGACCCGCAGAGGGAATAGTAAACCAGAAGTGATTTTTGATCTCATCTAGACTTTGTCCATCTATTTGAACATAGCTCGTACCAAACCAGGATAAAGGAGGAAGGTAGCGGTAGGAGTGGCAAGCACGAGTAAAACCCACTCCCATGGAAATGAAACTCAGAAGGGATTTTGTTTGGCGTCAAGCCGATTCACGTGCCCAACCCTTGATTCTTGATGTGTTTCATTTCTAAACTACCTCAACTAGTTTGGGATTAAACGTTTTATTGTTGTGCCATACAATTATAATAAAATATACCATAATATATTACCATAATGTATCATGTAACAAAGAGAGAACCCAAACTTTTCCTCTTTTAAGATCATGAATCTACTCAACTTGTAACAAAAAGGAGGGTTTATATCAATAAACACTTCTGTTAGTCATTTGTTTTACTTTTTTACTCATAATCTTCTACTTAATCCAAAAACAAGGATATCAAATGCAAACCATAATCTAGACAAATCCAAACCAAAATCAGTTCAGTAAAATGTGATCTGAGTTTTCCTTTCAAACCAGTTTCAGTTGGATTCAGAAAACCCTAACCAAACACCACTTCGTACCAACACAAAACCACTGAAAACACCATAAAGATCCCAACTTTGGCCGAAAAAAAGGGGGCAAATCGATTTTTTAGGGGAAAGCTTAGGTCACCCGCTGTTGTCGACGGCCTTGCCGGCGTACTCGACCTGGAAGACCCTCCCGTCGGGGGAGAAGGTGGTGACGGAGAGATCGTACCCCGTTCCTATGCTGCTCATGGCGGATCGATCCGATTTGGGCGAAAATTAGGGTTTCGGAGAGAAGATATGGGTTTCTTGGATCTCAAGACGGGACGACGAAGATGTTTGTTTGGTAT
Source organism: Triglochin maritima (assembly GCA_963682175.1). Lineage (NCBI taxonomy): Eukaryota > Viridiplantae > Streptophyta > Magnoliopsida > Alismatales > Juncaginaceae > Triglochin > Triglochin maritima. The sequence continues at coordinate 39,661,661 of OY821779.1, forward strand.
TTGGGCAAATTGCAGTTTTGTGCCTTAGTTTTGTTGTTGGGTATTACTCCAACCCGACCCGGTACGTATTGGTTTGCGACGTAACGAGTTTTGATTTTAGTTCATTAGATTTTGGATATAAGGTGATTTTTGGTGTTTTGAATTAAAATGGACTAATTCAAATGACACTCTAAACCTTCTATGTTTCTTATTGGTCAATTGAGATTTTAATTTCACTCATGTTATTTGACATTTTTAGTCCACATTGTTGGGTTTTTTCACTTTTGAACCAATTTTCATCTTTTATACCCAAATTATCAATACACGTTCCATATTCAAACACAACGCCGTGTAAAAATTGTAATTTTTCATGTAAAAAAATAACCTTTATGAATAAAGTTGACATAACATGTCTTTTTTTTTTACAAAACTAACTCTTCCAAGGAACTCAATTTTTATAACCATTCACTTGAAGAAAAAAATTGATATCAAATATAATCAGTCTAACCAATACTTTTCGGGGAAAAAACTAACTCATAGATTTATTTTTTGCAATCCATCAACAAATTTTACATGTTAAGATCCTAGAGGCCAAGGAATGCCAAAAAACTAAACTAAGTATGCTTCGGCCAGCATGGCCTAAAAAGTGTGTTAATGGGCTAAGCCCGAGAAGAAAGAAAAGTTGTGACCAACATGGCCTTTTTTTAATCTGCTGAAAAAGAAATTCAGTCGACCGAACGATATGTTCCGGTCGACCGAACCTCCATAGGGCTCATTGTTTCATCGGGTCGACCGAAACAAATAGAGAATCCATTGGTTATTGTGCCGGTCGACTGGCATAAGGCTGGTCGACCAGAATGAAGTTATCTGCTGCCTTTCGGTTTTATAAATCAACCCATTACAAAAGTGGTAGAAGAGGCTAAAATAAGAATCATAAGAGGCATCAATCTAGAGAATATGATGAAAATGAAAAAACCCAACCCACACATCATCTAGAAGGTAATTGTCTTCCCAACCTTCCACTGGTTCACCTCGTGAAGCTCCTCGTCCAAATGGGGTTACTAGGGTGTGGGGTGTTTCTCAACAATCAATGCTTCACAAGGAGTATATGTGAGGTGGTGAACTAAAAGCATTCTTCATCCTGATCAAGTGATGCATATGCGACTTTTGATTAATCTAGTTCTAACCGGCTCAATATTGCCTCCACTTAGAAGTCAAAGAACAACTAATGATCCATCTAAGCACTAAGGTGCCTCATAAGGATCCAGGGTTGAATCTCACGTTTCATGATGCTCCTAGGTAAGCTCGACGCAATTCAAACCTTCTAAGGATGGCTAGTGGTAGTTGCAAAACTAGAGTGAACTTATTCTTCACAATAAATGCAACATGAAGCAAGTAGTGAACCAAAATCAACCATAGTCGCATACGTGCAAGCTTGAAATCTACAATGAGATGGTGGATACCTTCTACGCGCTCCGAACTTTCCCCTTCAACTTCCACTTAGAAGTCACCGATGTTTCAGTGTTGCGTTATTCCTCGTTCACCGTCTGTAAGCTTGAGATGAAGTTCAACCGATCAAAATTGCTTTAAGGTGATCCTCCATGAACTCTCATCTTGATGTCGGCTAGGGATGAAAAGGGCTCCAATGAATGGTTAGATTCTTCACCGTGGATGTTGTTGGTTTATCGGTGTGAAAGGCGTGAAGGATCCGGAGATTGTTCCTCGGTCGATTGCTGGAAATAGGTGATTCGGTCGACCGAATGGCTGCAGATGCTGGCTCAGAGCTGAAACCACACGTGCTTTTCGGTAGACCGGGTCTTGGTTGGTAGACTGAAAACTTAAAAGTCGATCGCCCGAATTAAAGTCGATCTACCGTCAGGACCTAACCCAGAAAATCATGTACGTGTCGGTAGATGGAAGTTGAACTTTCGGTAGATCGAAACTAGAAATTCGATCGACCGAATGTGGCTCGATCTAACGTCAGTCGAAGACCAGAGACTCATGCCCGATTCGGTCAACCGAAAATGAATTTCCGGTCGATCAATGCTCTGTATTGGCGCAGAAAGAACGAAGCTCTAGCAATATGCCGGTCGACTGCTCCCTGATTCAATCGACCGAAATCTGTGATTTCGCGGAACCCGTGAAATCCGAACTTGAAATCGGTCGATCCTTTGCTGTTGGGACCAAATTGCTGCGTCGACGACCTTGCTGGGGGATGTGGAAGTGGAATGGAGTGGTTTGCTCATCGGGGACGCGTGGTGTCGCGCCCTAGAGCCAAAAATGCACGTTGGCGGCGGCAGTGTTTGGGAGCTCGTCATCCTATAAACCACAAGCAGATAATCGGATGAATTGTTATCTGATATGTGATCGTAGAAATGAAATGGATTCCCGGGATATGGATATTGCAATACGGAAGAACAAGAAAAGAAAGGGTTGCAGGTGTCGTTTTTGATAAAGGTGGTCAAGCGACGAGACCGTGATGGATGGGTCGTAGTTTCTAATAGTACTTATGGTCAGCACAACCACAGACTTGAAGTTTATTCAGAGGGTCACCGACAGATCAGCGGTCTTAGTCCTGGGGCTAAGAAAATTATTCGTGAGATGACTGAGGACAAGCGAAATCACGTAACACAAGAAAATTATTCGTGAGATGACCTGCGGTAATTCGTAGTGTCTCTCGTATTTTATACGCTCAGTTACACCTAGATCAGTCGAACTATGAAGAGCCCGTAAAAAATACTAAGATACAAGGTCGACCAAAGGGAAAGTCGACGCGACCCGAGTGCCTTTGAGTATGCTGAGTGAGGTCGTGGTCGATCTTCTAGTAGCCGGAGCAAAAGTCGTGGTCGATCTTCTAGTTCGTCTTGATCGTCCGTAAACATAAGTACAAGATTTGGTATGACGATATTTTTGTTGTTATTATTATAATTTCGTCGTTTTTTTCCAGTAAACATGTTCTTCCAGTGATTATATATAACTTTGCTATTTTTTTCATCCTGCAGTGTCCAGACGGATTGACGTAGATGATTTCCCATATGTGGATAGACTTCTAGGAATCATCTTACATTTCTGGAGAGGTGGAATGATGTACGTGCTGATGGTAACTGTGGATTTCGATGTATTGTTGATGTTTTCCATGGTGGTCAAGACAATTGGTTTTACGACCATCGTGCGATTTCTAATGAGATAGGTGTGCATCTAATTTATGAGCATGTTTATTATAACGGTGTGGTACATGCTCGTCGGCGTATTGATTGGGGCGGAGGACCTTGTGGCGAGAATTACTATATGGAGGTTTGGTGCGATTTGTTCATGGTTGTCAATTTCTACAAGTGTGCAGTTATGTATTTCTCAGTAGGGACAGATGGTTCGTGAAGGGAATGTGTTCTAAAAGTTTTACTTTTAAATGTCAATTATTATGAATTGAATGAGAAATCATTTTGTTCCTTGTTTATGTTATTCGTCTTTTAGAAGTGTTAAGGAAGAGGCTCTTGGTCCTTAACCGTAGAGCTCTAAAAGATATTGGTTTACATAAAACAAAAGATATTTGCAATCATGGTAATTAACAAGGAACATTAATTACCGAGTTAAGATTGTCGTGTTGGTCATAGATCATTGTAGCTCTACAAGTGAGTGACAACACGGGTACACAAAAGAGGAAAATAGTACTTTTGTATACCGAAGTGACCTAACAAGTAAAATATTATAGGAATGTGTTTCTGTGTCATTAATATTTTACTGTGTCCTTGGTCCTTTGATATGAGACTTATATCCGATCGCTTAAGGAGTTCTTAATTAGACTAGTGTCTTAAGCTATCGATGAGTGTAGTGTAAAGACATTAGTTGGTTAATGATGCATTGCATACATTGCATCATATGTCTTTCATTTAGATTACTTTTATATCAATAAATGCTACTAAGGTATGTGTTTAGTTGTATTTACAGAATACAGGGACCTGAATGCAAATTACCCACATTCCGAGCATAAACACGTGAAAAGATTCATTTCTATCATAAAGACCAAGTTCAAGTTTATCGGGTTTCAAATGGAAATGCACCCAAGCACAAAAGCATTCAAGAAGCTAATCACAAAAAGGTCAGGGGCTTAAATGCAAAATGTCAAGGACCTGACTACAAAATAAAAGGACCAAGTTATTGTGTGGAGAAAGTCAAAAGAAAAAAATCAATTATAAATCTCCAACAATGGAAGGAATTAATCCGGAGCTCAAGAGATTGGAAAGAATCAATCCAGACGCGTAAAGGAGGATAAAATCATACGATAAACACATGACAAAAATCCGGGCGAATAATCTCCAACCTGTGCGGCGAATCCGCCGCACCTCACATGCACCATGCGGCGATTTCGCCGCCCCACCTTCCCCATTCGTGCTCCAATTTCGTCCTGTCGTGCGGTGACGCGTGTACTCTCCTTTTTTGTATTGGTATCCCTTGTATCGGCTATAAATAGCCCTGTAGGACGAATGTAACACATCTTTGAACCTTTGGTCTTAGATCATTAGTAATAAATTTCTGTTTTATTTTGTTTTGTTTCTCTTTTCTTTTAATGTCTCTAGGATCCCTTCTTCTTCCTCCCTCCATGAGTTTCTAACTCTTTCCAAATGGTGGAGGTGATGGAATTAGGGTTAGAGAAGATGAATTGCATGTTATTATTTTAAGTTCATGATTAGTATATTTTGATTACTTGAGTTTATGTTAAGTCATTTATCTTGTAATGCTTCATAACTAACATGATTTACAATAAGTTTCAGTAATTCTCTGATCTAAACCTAAATCTAAACCTCCATCCAACGGATTTCTCTCTTTGTTCTTGTTTTAGTTTATTTGTTCTTGTTCTTGCTTTAGATAATTATAATCCAAAAAACCTAAAAACCCAATTGATTCTTCTCTCCTTCTTCCTCTTAATCGAAATAACAAAAATAACGAAATCTCTCCCTCCTTGTGTTCGACCCGTACTTGCCACGTCTTCATTGACGCCGTGCACTTGCGGTATAAATAAAAATCTCATCAAGTTTTTGGCGCCGTTGCCGGGGAGGCGACGCAGATTTTGTTGTTTTTGTATTTCGATTTTATCATGTTTATCTTGTGCGCGATCTAAGTATTTGGATTTGTGTTTCAGGAGACAACAGAGTGCACGGCGAAATCCGAGCACCATTTGAGCTAACCGAGCGGCGAAATCGCCGCACCTGAAGAACAACTTGCGGCGAATCCGCCGCACACTTGGAGCTTCTGGGCTTCAACTTTTTCTGGGACGCGACTCATCTCTGGGTGGACGCGTAAAGCTACTGAAATTTCGAGAGCGGGCGGCGAACCCGACTGAGCATTGCGCAGGTAACCTTCGTTGCCTTTTTCCTTGTAATTTCTAGTTTCAGAAAATTTCCTTTTATTAGAATTGCACGTGATAAGCTTAAATTCCATAATTGGCAATATTTCAACTCTGACCTAAAATTCGCAAAATTAGAAAGACCTTAGTGCATGCATCATATAATGTTTTGTTTGCATTATTCTTGCTAAATTCTTGCAAATCAATTTCTGTTGAAGAGTGTTGGAGGCAAGGTACGTATCGCGGTTTTTAACGATTGCATTTAAGCATATAATTTAATTTGCATACAACCTTGCAATTGCCCCCATTAAAAAGACCATTGTTTGACTATCTTTGTTAGATCTAAGTTAAACTATCTTAAGGGCAACTCCGTAGGAAAAGATACGGTGAGGATTTCATCACCCTTCCTTGGCCCACAAATCACAATCCTAAAGTGTCACCCAAGCCTTAAAATTTAAAATCAATTAGACATTGGCCCCTAAGGACTCGGACTCAATTAAGGAGAAGAATTGGTTTGACTTGCTATGACCTGAAGCCGATCAAATTCAATTTGGTGTCTAGGAAGTGTTTTTGTGTTGACGAAAGTCTTCCAAGCGACGTGGTTGTCTAATTGGCACCGACTCTGTCGGAAGCGCCCCCACTAGCTATACACTAACTGGCCAACTTGGTTTGATTGCTGAGGGAGGTGAATCAAGCGAATCAATTCGACTCAACCAGTTAGGAGTCGTCTAGATTTAAGTGACACTAGGTCTAGGATTGTTTGAACCGTGCTTGTTCAGGAAAATTCTGGCCAACCCTTGAATTTACCTTTAGAGTTAAATTTCCCTTCTCATCTGAGTATTCTTTCCCTTCTCATCTTTACATTTCTATTGATTGTTTCCCTTTTGAAGAAAAAAAAACATATTTAAAAAAAACGAAAATTAAAAAAAAAAATTAAAAAAAATTTTGTAATTAATTCTTGAAATTAAATTTGGAATTTAAATTTCGAATTTGAATTCAAAAATTGATTCAACCCGGTGCACTCAGATTTGGATTCGAGACTTGAGTAATCGACTCTCACGAGTTCATCTAGATTCCAGTCTGGAGCTTAACCCCAATCCATCTGTTGCACCACCTCACCCGGATCTAATGGGTGAGAATGTTGTGAACCCGCCTATGACTCTGAGGGATCGGTGCTACCCAACGATGGCTGCTCAGCCATCGTGCATCGTCATGCCCACCATACCGGGTCGCGATTTCGAACTTAAGGCACAATACATGAGTATGCTGCCTAAGTTCACCTCTAGGGAAGATCAATATCTCTTCCTTAGAGAATTTGAGGAAATCTGCTCTCTTATGCAATACCAGCATATCCCTGAAGAGGCAGTGCGTCTGAAATTTGTGCCTCTGGCACTAAAAGACGACGCTAAGAAATGGCTATATAGTCTAGCCGAAAGATCTATTAGGAGTTGGGCTGAGTTTGTTCAAGTGTTTCTAAAAAAATATTTCCCCAACCATAAGACTATGAAGATTAGGAATGAAATTGTTGCATTCGTTCAGTCTGAGAGCGAGTCGTTCTACTCCTATCTTGAAAGATTTAAAAGTGTCTTGACCCAATGCCCTCATCACGGAATTCCAAAATGGCAATTATGCCAAATTATTTATGAGGGATTGACACCCACATCTAGAATTATGCTAGAATCTGTGAGCCAAGGGAATTTCATGTCGAAAAACGAAAATGATGCCTGGACTTTTCTTGAGGATTTAGCTGAAAACAGTATGCAATGGGACAATGCTAGAACACCCATCAACCCGAGTATTGGATCTAGAATAGCAAGTCAACCCCGACCAGGTGTCTTAGCTATAGATGCCAACATAGCGGCTGAGGCAAAACTAGCCACCCTTATGCGTAGAATGGAAAGTTTAGAGCTGCAAAACCAAACCCGACAAGCATCCCCTACCCCTTGCTCTAGATGTGGTCAGACTGGTCATTTAATGGAGGACTGTGTAGACTTGGAACATGTTAATGCCACGTTTAACCATTCTAGAAATGATCCTTATGCATCAACCTACAACCCGGGTTGGCGTAATCATCCCAATTTTTCGTGGAACCAACAAGGTCAACCTCCTAGACAACAACCAAACCCATATAACCAAAATAATACATCATCTGGGGGTAATAACAATGGAAATCATGAAGTTAGGTTGACAAACTTGGAAAATTTAATGAAAACTTTTATACAAACAACCAACCAATCATTCCAAAGGCTAGAGACACAAGTCAGCCAATTAGCGCAAATAGTAGGTGAAAGAGAAAAGGGTCAATTTCCAAGTCAACCTGAGGTGAACCCAAGAACTAATAATCAATATCAATCTTATCAACCACCCTCAGGAAGTAACAACCCCAGACCGGTTCAAATGGTTAACGAGGAAGGACCGTTCCAACAAATCAATGCCGTAGTGTCATTACGGTCCGGACGACAAGTTGATAACAATGTGGTAAACCCTAGAATGTCTAATCAATCTAGCCATCAAGCAACCACATATAACCTGACCACTGAACCTGACGTCCAAATTGAAAAGCCCAACCCACCTACACAACCTGAACCCATAGCTCAACCTGAACCTGAGCGAGTTTATGTTCCTAAAGCCCCATTTCCCAATAGACTCAAGAAGAGCTCAAGTGCACAAATGGAGAAAATCTTAGAAGTATTTAAGCAAGTTAAGGTGAATATTCCACTCTTAGATATGATTCAGCAAATACCTGCTTATGCTAAATTCTTGAAAGATTTGTGCACTAAAAAGAGAAAAACGAATGTACCAAAGAAGGCATTCTTAACTGCAAACATATGCTTTATTCTTTCCAACACATCTCCTATAAAATATAAGGACCCTGAGTGTCCCACAATTTCATGTTCAATATGAGATACTTTTATCAATAAAGCCCTTCTAGACCTAGGTGCAAGCGTTAACTTACTCCCATTTTCTGTCTACGAGCAACTCAACCTTGGTCCACTGAAACCCTCTAAGACAACCCTCCAATTCGCTGATTGTTCTGTTAAGAAACCGAGAGGTATAGTAGAGGACGTTTTGATTAAGGTTGGTGACTTCATTTATCCAGTGGATTTTGTCGTACTTGATACTGAACCTGTTGTAAATCCTAATCGTCAAATCCCTGTAATTCTAGGTAGACCCTTTTTAGCCACTTCGGAAGCATTAATAAACTGTCAAAATGGGCTCATGCAATTATCTTTCGGGAACTTAAAAGCAGAATTTAATATCTTCCATATTCATAATGAGCCAGAAATAATATGCAACCCAAGTGATGTTGTGATGAGAGCACGTATTTATCAGAATTCTGAATCAAATAAATCATCACATAAGCAAAAAGGAAGTAAGAAAAAAGGGAGTGATTCATTTACTCAACCACCATCACTCGAGCAAATAAGCGAACCAATTCAAGTGAGAAGAGTGAAATCTTTTCCTCAAGTCAACATGGGGAACAATTCAACTGGATACATGCACCAATATGGTGTCATTCAATCCAGTTCTGATTACGGTTGACTCTGAGCAAACTCAACCCCTCTACCGCAAGCCGACTCAGGTAATAAGTGCATTTATTTTATCTATGCATACATTGAGGACAATGCATGATTTAGGTGTGGGGGGGTGTTTATCTATGTATATATCTATTTGTTTGTTTTCTTCTTCTAAAAAAAAAAATTCAATGTTCCATGACATAACTTAAGATTGAACTACCAAAATCTGTGTACAAATTGCATTGAATTTTTGTTCCTTATTATATAGTTCTGCTTGAAGAAATTATGACATAAATCTAAGTTCCAAAGAAATAACTCATTACCCTTTCAGACGTGTATGCACTTAAATTGGATGAATCAAATCTTTGAAGTGGTTGATAAAAAGCAGAGGTTGAGAAAAATATACCGGGAAGTGTGGATTTCTAATAGAAATTAAGCCTTGAGGAAAAAAAAAGTAAAAAAAAAAGAATAAAGTGAGGAAAACACATCTTGCAAAATAATTACAAAAGCCCAAGTCTTCGAGTCACTTGTCCGTAGGGGTATCTTAAAACCCGGTAACTTGAGTCTTCCAGCTCGGGATTATCGACCAAACTCGCTACAAGAATGCAAAAAAGGGTAAAAGTGTCAAAAAGCAAATGTGCTGAATCACGAAAGAAAAGAAAAAAAAATTACTCAAGGCCCAAAGCTAAAAGAATGCCCCATGCCATGGTTGATCCGAATGATACTTCACCACCAGAGGAGGCGTGCAAAATAATTTAAGTAATATCATGTGTAGAAGGGTTAGTGGTGTGAATGTTGGAGGAACAAAGACCAAGTCATATTTTTAATGAGTTAGATTCATATAATGAGCATGCAAAAATTCTCTGTAAGATGTATAAGGTTGAGGTAGGAATATTAAGAGCTATTAATGGAATGTTGAATTAAGACTTTGTGGGTGTGCAACTGAAAACCCTCACGAGACAAAACTCGTCCTCCTTGGCAACAAGGAGGTTTAAAGGCTTGTTGCACATGCGAAGTGCAACCGTGATTCCTACGAAAGTGAGTTAGGATTTCCCTGTTTTCTTTTTTATATATATATATTCTGTTTTGCTAGGGACTAGCAAAATCTAGGTGTGGGGGTATTTGATGCATTGCATACATTGCATCATATGTCTTTCATTTAGATTACTTTTATATCAATAAATGCTACTAAGGTATGTGTTTAGTTGTATTTACAGAATACAGGGACCTGAATGCAAATTACCCACATTCCGAGCATAAACGCGTGAAAAGATTCATTTCTATCACAAAGACCAAGTTCAAGTTTATCGGGTTTCAAATGGAAATGCACCCAAGCACAAAAGCATTCAAGAAGCTAATCACAAAAAGGTCAGGGGCTTAAATGCAAAATGTCAAGGACCTGACTACAAAATAAAAGGACCAAGTTATTGTGTGGAGAAAGTCAAAAGAAAAAAATCAATTATAAATCTCCAACAATGGAAGGAATTAATCCGGAGCTCAAGAGATTGGAAAGAATCAATCCAGACGCGTAAAGGAGGATAAAATCATACTATAAACACATGACAAAAATCCGGGCGAATAATCTCCAACCTGTGTGGCGAATCCGCCGCACCTCACATGCACCATGCGGCGATTTCGCCGCCCCACCTTCCCCATTCGTGCTCCAATTTCGTCCTGTCGTGCGGTGACGCGTGTACTCTCCTTTTTTGTATTGGTATCCCTTGTATCGGCTATAAATAGCCATGTAGGACGAATGTAACACATCTTTGAACCTTTGGTCTTGGATCATTAGTAATAAATTTCTGTTTTATTTTGTTTTGTTTCTCTTTTCTTTTAATGTCTCTAGGATCCCTTCTTCTTCCTCCCTCTATGAGTTTCTAACTCTTTCCAAATGGTGGAGGTGATGGAATTAGGGTTAGAGAAGATGAATTGCATGTTATTATTTTAAGTTCATGATTAGTATATTTTGATTACTTGAGTTTATGTTAAGTCATTTATCTTGTAATGCTTCATAACTAACATGATTTACAATAAGATTCAGTAATTCTCTGATCTAAACCTAAATCTAAACCTCCATCCAACGGATTTCTCTCTTTGTTCTTGTTTTAGTTTATTTGTTCTTGTTCTTGCTTTAGATAATTATAATCCAAAAAACCTAAAAACCCAATTGATTCTTCTCTCCTTCTTCCTCTTAATCGAAATAACAAAAATAACGAAATCTCTCCCTCCTTGTGTTCGACCCGTACTTGTCACGTCTTCATTGACGCCGTGCACTTGCGGTATAAATAAAAATCTCAACAGTTAAGTATAACTTTCGTTGGAGAAGATAGTTAGTCAAAAGATTATCATTGCCCCTCTTAATTGAGTGATGATATTAGTGGGCCCCTTGATAAAGCAAAGTTATAATGTGCACAATGTGATTTGAGTTAAGTCACATATTTATAACTAGCTTAAAGAGATCAAGAAATGAATACTAATACAAAGATGACACAATACTACTTTGTGTGTATTCTTAATATCATGTGGCAAGGGACGGACACAAGTGGTGCACTCCATCACTAAATGGATCGGGTTTTGGTTCGAGTGGAATTAAGACATCTAACTAATTGGGAGCTATAATGTGTAGCTACATACCACTTATAGCTTGTGATATTAAGCTCTTAATATCACTGCCAACTTAGTCTACATCCTCCCATAGGTCACACCGCAAAAACCGGGAAACAAGAAGCTTGATTTTTGGTTCATATGATGAGTCGGGTTTTTTATAGAAAATATGACTCATATGGTGAACAAGTAAAATCAATTATGTTGCATATAACATAATTAGAATCATGATAAATTCATATGAGATGCATATATTATGGGGTGCAATAATTTATTATTGCATAGGATAATAAATTGCATAAGTTGTGAATTTGTTAAAACCCCAAAAGTTCAAATTTTATTGGAAATAAATCCAAAATTTGAAAAAGACAAAATCGGGTAAAAGTTCGGTAATCCGTTATGGTTCGGTCGACCGAAGGATCCGTGGATCGGTCAACCGAACGTGGAACGGATGGTCAAATTGATTGACCGAACTTGACCAAAGTGTCTGGATCTTTGGTACGGTGTACCGAACCAAAGACGGTCGACCGAACAATGTCAAGTTCTGATATTTTCGGTTAACCGAATAGCACTCGGTCTTGGACGAGAATTAGTCTGATCGGTTAAGGAGAATTTTTCTCCTTAAGATTCGGTCATCCGTCGCGTACTCGGTTAAACAATCGTGACATATTCGGTTAACCGAGTGGGACTCGGTAAACCGAAGCACGATCGATTTTCTGCCTTTGATAATTAAGAGATTAATTTGATCAATGGTTGGATTAGCTCCAAACTTGGTCAAACGTTTTGTGGGTGCATATAATGCATTATGTAATTAATTTATGAGAGAAAATGTCAAGAATTAGTGGCTTAAGAATAGCTATGATTGAGAGTAAGATAGGAGCCTATAAATAGGTCCTTATTCTCCTCAATTGACATAAGTTGTTTTCTAATTATTTTCTCTCCAAAATTCACCACAAAAATCCACGAAAATTCTCTTAGTTTTCTAAGTCTTTGAAGGAGAAATCTCAAAGGCTAAGGAAGGGGTTTGTAGCTAGATTCTAAGCTTGTTTGGAGATCGATTGGCTAGCTCCTTTCTCTCCAACCATGTTTAGGGTTTCAGTGAACACTCGGAGGCATCCGGCGCAACGAGAAGCGACGATTGGCTTCCTCAACGTCTCCGAATCTTCAAGAAGTTTTAGAGAACTTCTAGGTATAAATTTCGGAGCCCATATTTGTTTTAATAAAGTTTAGAAACTAGATATTGAAACAAATTGATGCATGCATGAAATAAATCATAGAAAAATTGAAAATTGATCCTTATTGTGCATAAAAATTTCGAAAATATATATGTACAATTAAACATGAAATCCGACAGTTCGTTGTACCCGTGTATTACAGTGCTACATTGGGAGAGTCCGTCTAACATGATGAAGTCATGCAGAGAGTTGGTCGTTGTTCATTTAGGGAGTTACATACATTTCATTTGCTTAGAATTAGTTGAGGGTTTCGCAGTACCTCCTATAGCGACCTTATGGTTTCAAATACGAGATAAGAGTGTTGCTGGATGGGAGGTGGAGTACGAGCAGAGGAGAACATCTTGGGAGCTGTTACGTAGCAGATTTTGATTGTAATTTGTAATGTATTGGTTATATTACTGTGTTTTTGATTTATAATTTGTTCGTACATTATACCGTGTTTTTTTATCAGATTTCAAATTTAAAATGCATTACATATAGCAAATAGGGAAAAAATATGTTCGTCTGAAATAAATAATAAAAGTACAACAAATACGCAAATAGGGAGAAGATAGGTTCGTCAGAAATGAATAAAAAGAGTACAACAGATATGCAAATACCAATACAAATGATAACAGTTCAATAGATAATAAAGATAATATACAACCCGACTACGACTCATCGTCTGACTCGTGGTAAAAAATGCCCAACTGAGTGTTCCACGAGTGTATGAAGTGATCCCAATCTACACATGTAGCTCTCGTCTCGTCGTCCGACATCAGGTCCATCTTCTCCAAGAATGGATGCACAAGTTGTTGAAGGGAATGTGTTCTAAAAGTTTTACTTTTAAATGTCAATTATTATGAATTGAATGAGAAATCGTTTTGTTCATTGTTTATGTTATTCGTCTTTTAGAAGTGTTAAGGAAGATGCTCTTGGTCCTTAACTGTAGAGCTCTAAAAGATATTGCTTTACATAAAACAAAAGATATTCGCAATCATGGTAATTAACATGAGACATTAATTACCGAGTTAAGATTGTCGTGTTGGTCATAGATCATTGTAGCTCTACAGGTGAGTGACAACACGGGCACACAAAAGAGGAAAATAGTACTTTTGTATGCTGAATTGACCTAACAAGTAAAATATTATAGAAATGTGTTTCTGTGTCATTAATATTTTACTGTGTCATTGGTCCTTTGATATGAGACTTATATCCGATCGCTTAAGGAATGCTTAATTAGACTGGTGTCTTAAGCTATCGATAAGTGTAGTGTAAAGGCGTTAGTTGGTTAAGTATGACTTTTGTTGGAGAAGATAGCTAGTCGAAAGATTATCATTGCCCCTCTTAATTGAGTGATGATATTAGTAGGCCCTTGATAAAAGCAAAGTTATAATGTGCACAATGTGATTTGAGTTAAGTCACATATTTATAACTAGCTTAAAGAGATCAAGAAATGAATACTAATACAAAGATGAACACAATACTACTTTGTGTGTATTCTTAATATCATGTGGCAAGGGACGGACACAAGTGGTGCACTCCATCACTAAATGGATCGGGTTTTGGTTCGAGTGGAATTAAGACATCTAACTAATTGGGAGCTATAATGTGTAGCTAGATACCGCTTATAGCTTGTGATATTAAGTTCTTAATATCACTGTCAACTTAGTTTAGATCCTCTCATAGGTCACACCACAAAACTGGGAAACAAGAAATGGGGATTTTGAGTTCATAAGATGTGTCGGGTTTCATGTAGAAAATATGACACATGGGGTGAACAAGCAAAATCAAAATTATGTTGTGATTAATAACATAATTAGAATCTAAATTAAATTCATATGTGATGTAAATATTATGGGGTGTAATGATTGATCATTGCATAGGATAATATGTTACATAAGTTATGAATTTACTACTAATCCCCAAATGTCAAATTTTGTAGGGCTTAAACCGAAATTTGACAAGTCTGCAATACTGTGCACAAACGGTCGACCGGTTAACAGTAAATGGTCGACCGAACGTGCACGGTCGACCGGACACGTCTCGACCGATAACAGGGAATCTTCGTATGTTCGGAACGGTCGACCGAATCTATCGGTCGGTCGACCGAACATTGCGATGAAATTTTTATTGTTACGTGCGGTCGACCGAATGTTGAACAGTCGACCGAAACATGGTTCGAGCGGTCGACCGAACCTCCAAACGGTCGACCGGTCCAGACGGTTTTGTGCAGAATTAATTTAAGAATTAATTAGATCATGCATGGAATTGGTCCATAATTGATTTAATTCGTGGCTAAGATTATTTATTATTAAATAATTGATGGTTAGATGGAAGTTTACATTAAATCATGGGCAAGAGGTTGCACATGAATAGGTAATTTGGAGAGAACTTATAAATACAAGTTTATCTCATTACCTCATTAATTAATTCATTGTTTTTCTCATGCAAAAACTCTCTCCATAATTCTCCACGAAATTCCCCTAATTCTTAAGTTTAGTTTTGGTTTTTAAGAGATCATCTTCTCAAGGGAACTAAAGAGGGGTTAGTAATTAGATTCTAAACCCTATTGGAGATTGAGAGGCTAGCTCTTCTCTCTCCAATCTTGTTTAGAGTTTGGTGAAATCTCGAAGGCATCCGGCGCAGCAACAAGCATCCTCAACGTCTCCGAATCTTCAAGAAGTTTTAGAGAACTTCTAGGTATGAATTTCGGAGTCCCATGTTTGTTTTAATAAAAGTTTTAAAACTAGTTATTGAAACAAACCAATGCATGCATGAAATAAATCATAGAAAATTGTAATAGATCCTTATTACGCATAAAAATTCCGAAAATATATGTGTGTAATTAAACATGAAATGCTACAGTGGTATCATAGCTTAGGGTTCAATTTTCTAATGATTTGAAGTTGTAAACAAATTTAGTTTACCATCTAAGGTTCGAACAATTCGATTTTCCCATTTTTCAGTCTTTAAATGTTTTG
Source organism: Triglochin maritima (assembly GCA_963682175.1). NCBI lineage: Eukaryota > Viridiplantae > Streptophyta > Magnoliopsida > Alismatales > Juncaginaceae > Triglochin > Triglochin maritima. The sequence goes on from OY821779.1 coordinate 39,677,301, forward strand.
TTGGAATAATTATTTGTAATAATTCGTTTTGAATGTTTTAAGTGGTTTAAAACATGTCATGTAATTATTAGAATTATGATTTAGACATAAGTCTTGCAATAATTTCGTTTTAAGTATAAACGATTGTTTTACAAGAGAATCAACAAAACCGAAAAACTGCGGTTCGTCTTTCCTTTAGGAAATTGGATGGACAGCGGTTCAAAATTGATTTTTGAACTATGGATGGATGAAAAACGTTTTTAATAGATTTCAAAATATTTTTCAAAGAATTTTTTGGGATTCTAGATGATTGATAAACTAGATTGTATAGTTTATAGTGATATTGCGTGCATGGATGCTCGAGTTGTCTTTGCAGGAATTGTGAGTTTATATGTTCCAAATCAGCAACTATGAATGTATGTAATCATTATTATACAAGGGCTTATTTGTATGTAAAAGCCAAAATTTCTCTTTTTCTGTCTTTTAGATAATTGCATTTGCATATGAGAGGTTTTCCATAGGACTTGCACTAGTCGGGTTTTTATCGAATGTGAGGAGCATGTTTATTTTCTGTAAAATCTACATCTCCGGTGCAAGAGGAAGGGTGCCGCTGTAGCGCATCGATCGAGGATCAAAGATCAGGGATCGAGGATCAAGGATCGAAGGTAATATATAAACTCACACGATGTGGATTGTGTGAATGGTTTAATTTATGTTTTGATAATCTTGTTATGCATGTGATGAATGTGTTGAATGTTAGGATGTGTATGAATGATAATATGCATGATAACCTAAAATTCTGAATCACATGTTAATATATGAAATTGTCCAACAAAAATTAAGAATAATTTCCTTCTTATTTCATCCGCTAGCAGTCATTGATTGAGGGATACTCTGCTCGCCCTTAGCAGGAGATAGCTTCCTCCATCTTTTGGAATAGTAGGAGATATAATGGTTGTCTGTTGTTGTGCCACGATTAAATGTATGAGGTGTGTTTCACCCTAGTGAACCCCAAGTATGTTTAGTTGTGAATACAATGGATAAACGTATCTCATATCAAATGAAAATAAGTTTTCTTAACATCACCTAGAGCCCTCGCTCGGTTTTGGGAAAAAGTTTTTCTTACGAGGTTAGGTCATATTCCCTCATAATTAAAACGACAAGAATCACAAGAGTTTGAAGATGGTAATATTGCTAAAATTCAAAAAGGTTGTGATTAGAAAATGTTTTTCTTACCTTGATATTGTAATGTATTCGATAGCCCTTAGCTAGTCTATATTACAATTAATGGGATCTTGGATTGTTGCATTTATGGACAAAAATTTTATTTGCAGCATTTACATTTGTATGTATGTATAATAAACATAAAATTGGCATTAAAATCCTATATGATTTATTTTGTAGAAAAATGTCGAACATCCAACCTATCGTACGATCCATGATAGAAAAACACCCTTTAGCAAATGATGACTCAAACTTTATTAGTTGGCAACTCAAACTCAACATGGTGTTAAAGTTTGAGAAATTGTCTCACATTTTGGAAGGTCCAATCCCAAAATGGAATGAGAGATTAACCGACGAAGAGAAAGAGGCTAAAGTCAAGTGGGAAGACCAAGAGAACCCAGTTCACGGTCTTATGCTAGCATCCATGGGTGACTCGCTTCAAGCGAAATACTTGGATTCAAAACCCAGGAAGACCATGGAGGCTTTATCAAAGATGTTCATAGATAGTGCCCGGAAGGAGCGCTATAAGACCACCATCGCACTCACAAGGTGCCATATGGCGGAGGGAACATCGGTATCTATGCATTTTCTCACGATGCAAGGATACATTGAGAAGTTGGCAAAGCTCTCTTCACCAATGCCCGAGGACATTGCTGAAGATATGATTCTTGGCTCTCTAGTCCCGCCCTTTAAGGACTTTGTGATGCAGTATCACGTGCGTGAAAAAGGGGGGAGTCTTGAGGAGTTGCACAACGCTCTCAAAACTGCTGAAGTTGACATGGGCAAGGGTAGGGACAAGCAAGTCATTGCCGTCTTTGGGAGGAGCCAAAAGATTGGTAAAGGAAAGGGCAAATCTACCAAAAGTGGTTCAATCAAGAGCAAGGGAGTATGAGGTGCTCATAAGAGTGTCTCGAGGGGGAAATCTCAGAAATCTCCAACTCCCAATACGGAGTGCTTTCACTACGGTGAAAACGGACACATCCGGTCAAATTGCCCCAAGTACAAGGAAGACTTTGACAACGGAGTGATTGAACGTCGGCGCCCCAAAAATGTCAAAGGTATATTTGTTATTGAAATAAATTTAGCCACCTCTGTCCAGGATTGGGTAATTGATACTGGATCTTGTGCTCACATAGTTTTTAATGTGCAGCTACTCAATGATAGGAAGGAACTCGTGCGGAACGAGATAGAATTGAAGGTCGGAAATGGTGCGAACGTTTCTGCGGTTGCACAAGGTTCTGTGGTGCTTCAATTACGTAGTGGTTTAAATTTATGTCTAAAGAATGTTTATTATGTGCCTTCGATTAGCAAGAATATTATTTCTGTATCATGTTTGGATATGGATAATTTTAATATAAATATTTCAAATTCTTTTTTGTCTATATCGAAGAATGGTGTTTTCTATGCAAATGCGTTCATAAGGAATGGTCTCTATTTGCTTGAATTGAATAATAAACAAATCTTTAATATCAATAACAAAAGACTTAAGACCACTCACGAGAATGATACTCTCTTGTGGCACTATCGTCTTGGTCACATAAATGAAAAACTCATCAAGAAATTGCAAGAAGCTAACCTTCTTGGTCTACTTGATTTTAAATCATTGGAGACGTGCCAATCATGTCTAATGGGAAAAATGACCAAAAAACCTTTCAAGAAGAAAGGCGCAAGGGCTAGTGGCTTATTGGATTTGATACATTCCGATGTATGTGGTCCAATGAGTACTAGTGCACGAGATGGTTTCAGGTACTTCATTACGTTCACGGATGATTATAGTCGTTATGGCTATATTTATCTAATGAGAAACAAAAGTGAATCCTTCGACAAGTTCAAAGAATTCAAGAATGAAGTAGAGAACCAACTCGACAAGAAAATCAAGTCTCTACGAACGGATCGTGGAGGTGAGTACTTAAGTGCCGAATTTGACTCATACCTAAAGGAGTTTGGTATTGTACCTCAACTCACCCCTCCCGGTACACCTCATTTAAATGCAAATACTATGGTTAAGAAACTTCATTAGCAAATGGTGGACTATGAGTCTATGAGTTGTTCCTATAGTTGTAGGTTCGCTTGGTTCTTAGACGACAATTAATTTGAATTTTGATTCCTATAGAATCATTTGTAATCCTTATAAGATAAGTTTTTTCATACAATTTGAAAGCTAAATTGATTTGGTTTCCTGCAATAGTTCAAATTTTTTCAACATATTAATCGTTTTTAGTTTTTACTTAATTTTTCTGTGTTGTTTGTCAAACACACTTCTAATTATCTTTATGGTAAAATTCCAATTAAATCGGACATCAGATTTGCTTCAAATCTTGGCCAAATTTTGAACTAATAAGTTTCAAATTCAAGTAAAATTTGACATCCGATTTGATACGAATTTTACCATAAGATGCATTATAATCATGTTTGGCAAACAATACAAAATATTTTGAGAAAAACAACAGATGTATTGAAAAATAATAAGTTTATGATGGAGATGTATGTAGTCAAAATATTACACAAATCAAAATTTAAGAATTATAAGTGATGTTTTAAAACTCGCAAGTGTTAGCTTCCTACCGAAAATACAGTCTTCGAAAGCCAATCCATACGCTACCTAAACAGCCGTATTATAATGCATCTTAAATTAATGCATCTTATGGTACAAGGCGTCAAACTCCTAAACATTTTTAGTGAGATTGTAATTAATTATGGCGGGGACATGTTCTCGTGGATCTGTTTCAGTTAGAAGTCTTGCGAGGGAGTAACGGACTGAGAAGCAAATTTAATTTAGACTTTTACGTTCCAAAAGGAAAAGTTAACAGTATGTTCATTACTCGTTGCTATTCGTCGTCCTAAAACTACTTAAATCGTCCCAACAGATTACCATTTTGTCATTCTCTCATTTCTACTGCTATAACGCGACATTTTACCCTCCTATCATACATCTCTCATCTTCCTCTTATAATCATAAAAAGTAATGTTTTGGAGGTCAATAATGAACCAACGGACGCCCCGGTGTACTCGAATCTGGTAAAATATCCAACATCTTTTTAATAAAAAATAATAAAAATTTGCAGGCGTCTGACGGAGCCACCCGGCGTAGGAGAGGGGCGTCTGGGTAAGACGCCTCCCCCAGGGGGGGGGGGGGGTTACCTATCCTACGCTGGGCGGCTCCGCCAGACGCCCGCAATTTTTTATTATTTTTATATTTTTTTATTAAAAAGATAATTGATTATAAATTTAGATAATTGCTAAAATAATTAATTAATAAGTTAATAATTACTATATTCGGACGACCGATACCCCTTCGGTACACCGAATAGAAATTTCCAGAGAAATGTCGAAGCTACTGAGAATAAATATTCGGATAACCGGGTAGAGATAAGTAAACCGACCCAATGATTCTAGGAAGATCAAAAACTTACTGTATTTACGATCACGGCGGACCGATGGAAACTCGGTCATCCGCATGGAACATGTTCGGTAGACGGAGAAGCAAACGGTCGACCGTCCGACATCACCTTACAACGAGTTTTTGCAATTGATGATAATTCAAAAAAAAATCAGATCCAACAATTTCAAAATCCAAAAAATTTCCAGGGGGCGCTGCCCCCTTGCCACCCCCGCCACCTCACTGGCGAGGTGGAATGCCGCTCGCTCACCGGTGAGCGAGACTCCCGAACGACCTGTCGATGTGGTATTTGTAAGTCGGGAAGTTTTACCACCGAGGATTTTGGATCTTAATTTTTTTTTTATTAATCACTTGCAAAAAAACTCATTGTAATTTGACCCCGTTACCACCAAAAATCTTGCAACAGAACATCAAATAATTTGAGATAACAACCGTATAATTTTAAGAATTTATTTATATTTTATTTTTAATTTTTTATATTAAAAAATACGGACGTCTGGGTAACACGCCTCCACCAACGTGGATGCATCTGGTTAACACACCTCCACCTATGTGGAGGCGTCTTAGCCAGACGCCTTCACGTTCGTGGAGGCGCCTGACTAAGACGCCTCCACCATGGTGTAGGCGTCTTAGCCAGACGCCCAAGTCGGAAAAAAAATCCGCCTTCGTTACCTAGCCGGATCCAGGTGTTTCGCCAGACATTTTCGTGGTGTTGGTACTAGGAATGTGAGTAAAATTGAGTCAAATACCTTGTTTAAAGACACGGGACGAAATGTATATTAATTGATTTGTTAAGGGCAAAAAGATAATTTCTGTGACGATTTAAGTAATTTTCCGACGACGAATAATAGTTCCCACCTTAATAGTTTTTAATCTGTCCGATTCGAATAATATCTACGTATTTGGATTTCCACATTCATATCCATACATTATTAAGGTGGGAACTTTATAAACAGTTTTGAAGGTCGATACTGCAAAAAATTTGTAACGTTGTCAAAAATTCGTAGAGAGAATACACTTTATAAACAGTTTTGAAGGTCGATACTGCAAAAAATTAAAAACACAATTATTATTTTTTAAAATTTTATAAAAATTAGAAAACATATTTTGAAGTATATATAACATAGTTAAAATGATTTTAAAAAATTCAAAACATAAAATAAAAAAAAATAAATAAAGTCACAGATTTTAGTTGGAGTGTTTTATGTTTTGAATTTTTTAAATCATTTTAATTAAGTTTTTTTATTATATTTCTTTTCAAAATATGTTTTGTAATTGTTATTATTTTTTTAAAAAAATTCATTGTGTTTTTAATTTTATGCTGTATCGACCTCCAAAACTGTTTGTAATGTGTGTACACCTTACGATTTTTCGACAACGTTATCATTTTTTTGTTTTAATTAGTTTTAGTGTTTGTTTAAAATTCATTTGTAAATAATTTCTTATTTTTGTTAAGAAATTTTATTTTTTTATTGTATAAAATACCCTAATATTTCAATACGTCCAGTTATCGACGTGATTTCGAGGTCGATTTTTGAAAAAATTTAAAACAAATTTTTAAATTTTTAAAAAATAATATAAATTAGAAAACATATTTTGAAAAAAAAGATTTTAAAAAAGATTAAAAATAATTATAATAAAAAATAAAACAGAAAATTTAAAAAAAAATTAAAAAAAAAAATTCACGAACCGCGATCCGTGAGATTCTTTTAAAAAAAAAATTGGGCGGGAGGAAAGGCGATCCACCTAGTTTTCGAATTTTTTTTTCCTATATTTCGAAATTTTTATTTATTTTTTATTATATTAAAAAATTACGGTAAGAGAACTCATTAATTTTAAGTAAAATTTAAAATTTATAAGATTCTAATTCTATAATTTTAGTTTTTTGAGATCAATCTCTACAAAGTCATTCAGAAATCTAATTTCCACGTTCTTAAAACACAATTTCAGTCACGCACTCTCATCCTCACCAAAAAAATTACAACATTCCAAACCACAATCAACACCTACTTAAATAAACATATCCCAAACTGCTCGTTTTTACCGTCTTTCATAAGAAATTACGCATCAATACAAAGTCAAACGTGTAATCAAAGAATTATAATTGCAAACTGAAATTTTAACATGTAGCAGTTTGTCAATAGCATTGAAATGATCAGTTAAGTTACACCGCATTTGATGTTTTTACTCTTTTTCCATAAAGTTATTTGTACTATCAAAAAAATAAGAATAGAAAAAAACCCATAGTTTACCGCATCTAATTATTTTATTTTATTTTATTATCATTTAACATAACAAACACAAGCAAATTAGAAGCTGAGAAAAAGAATCATAATTGCAAACTGAAATTTCAACATGTAATTATACCACATTGATAACCTCGAGACCGCTAGTAAAGTTATACCACATTTGGCATTTTCCGTCTTAGACCTTAAGTTATAGTTCCAAAAATTAAAAAATATCTTTAAAAAAATAAAAAAATAAAAAATCTGCATGCACAAGACAATAGGAATCCACCTGAAGCTTTTGCAACTACTACCGGATAAAACATCTAAACTTAGTGTTTAATAACAACTTATTCACTTGTAATACTTAATTACTTTGACTTAGATATGAAGTCCGTTTTTTTATTATTATGACAATAAAACCATCAAATTAAAAAAAAAGCATGACACAGAATTATGGTCAGATGAGTTAACAGCAACGTGTCAAATGAGTGAGAAGAGTCATGTGTGTTACCAAAACCACAGTGAAACTGTCAAAACAGGGCGAGGACACAACAGTACCAAACGGATCTGAGTGGAGTGAGAGAAAGTGACATCAATTTTTTCGGCTTGGGATCGACCAGTCTTATTATTAGTGGGGTCGACTTTTGGTTGCTATCTGTCTGGGAGGTTTGTGGAGAGAGGGGAGTGCTCTGCTGGGTTGTCTTTCTCTGCCCATAAAAACACCATTTTTCCCCTTTCATTTCCACCATTTTTTCACCTTTGATCCTCTTTTTCTCTGCCCAAAAGTCTGTTTTGGGCTTCTGGGTCTGTTTGTTTTGGGCAAATCTTTGTTGGGTATGTGTTGGTTTTGATTGATTTGCCTTATTTTTTGAAAAAATTAATAATGATACTCTGTGTAGTAATGGTCCTCAACTAGAGAAGTCTACTTTGAGTTTTTTTTGTTGTGTTTTTTAAAAATTAAAAATCTACCAGTTTGTAAATATGTGGAATTTAGAGAGTAGAGGGTGCTGTTTGCTTCTTTTTTTTTAAAGTTATTTTGAATATATTTTGGTGTTATCCCGTTCATTGTGATATTTATTGCTATGGGGATTGTGCATGTGGTTTTGGGTTAATCTTTTGTTTTGGAACATGGAAGGTATACGGTTGGCCTTTTTTTCCTTCTGGTTTTGCTTATCAGCTTATGGTGTTCAAATTTCCTTCCACTTTAGCTTGTGCCCAAATTTGGGCAAATGGTTATTCTTGGATTTGATTGTGGGTAGAGTGGGTCTGTGGCCTGTGGGTATCAATGATAATATTTTATTACTTGTTATTTGGTTGTATTCATATTCTTGAATTTTTATAGAGTTCAAATTGTTGCAACTCAAGTAGGACAATATTCACTTTTGTGTTTTTTTATATAAAAATACCCTAAGATTTGAGGAAGCCTTCGTGATTATCGGATAGGGACCATATGTTTCAAGTAGTCTATCTAAACTTCAGTGGACATATTGATGCCAGAAAACTCAATTTTTTTCCTGTTAAAGTAAAATTTGTGTCAGTATGATCTTGGCCACTAGGATTATCATTGAATTTCGTCCGAGAAAAGCGTTGTTCTTTTTGTTAGGTTCATTTTCTGGTTCTATGTTGTATTCGTTGTTCAATGCAATGTATTGCTGAATATTTCGTCTTATAGAAGATATATTTTGGTAGTTCAACCTGTTGATCTCCGGATTTTTTTTACAAAAAGCGAGACTGAAAATGGATGCCACAAAAGTCAAACGTCGTGTCGGTAAATACGAACTTGGGCGCACGATCGGGGAGGGTACCTTTGCGAAGGTCAGATTTGCAAAAAATACCGAGACAGGGAGCCTGTAGCCATCAAGATTCTAAAAAAGGAGAAGGTTCTTAAGCATAAATTGGTGGAGCAGGTCTCTCTTGAATTTCACTATGTTTTTTCAATAAAAAATGTCTGTTTTTACTTATCTTTGGTCCTTACGGTCTGTAACAGTTTTTCTTTAAAGTTACAATGATATGGTTTGTTGTGTATTTTGCAGATTAAACGAGAAATCGCTACCATGAAATTGATAAAGCATCCTAATGTGGTTAGGTTAGAAGAGGTATTCTTTCATTGCCTTTTAAGTATAGCAAACATGTGTCGTTAATGCCACTTTTCTATCTTATGTTCTTAGATGTTCCCTTTTTTATCCGTTATAGAGTACACTCACCGTGTCTAATGTATCTTTTTCCGGCTCAAGCATTTCAGACTTCTCGAGGTTGCTTTGGGCTGATAGATTCCACAAATATTTTACTAGTAAAAAATAATTATATAACTAGTAGCATTTGCAAAAATATGTTTTTAATCTCAAAGGACTTTCTCTAGTTTCCTTTTTTCGGCCTTCAACTGTTAAGCACTGTAACATCTGTTTACACTTTTATTATTATTGACTTTTCTTACTTTTGTGATTGTTGCATCAAACTTGCTGATCATACGTAAATAGACACCTAGATGGCACGACAAATTTTGTTCTGATATTGTATTCATGTTGCTCATTTTAATGTGATATTCAGGTGATGGGAAGCAAAACAAAGATCTTTATGGTTCTTGAGTTCATTACTGGAGGAGAACTATTTGACAAAATTGTAAGTTATCAACTCCGTGACATGGTTGTGGTTCAATCTAATAAAAAATATTTCATTTGGTCAGGACTTTTAACCAAGATTTTGAGTTTATCTTCTGCAACTCGTACGTCAAGTTAAACTTGCTTATGCTATGTTACACATAAATGTTGTCTGTGAATGTGCACATCGCCTTGCCAACTCCTTTGACCATTTTAGATTTATTTAACAATATAGGTCAAGGATGGCCAGATGTGGGAGGATGAAGCTCGAGCTTATTTCCAGCAGCTAATCAATGCAGTTGATTATTGTCATAGTCGGGGTGTTTATCACCGCGATTTGAAGGTGATTCTACTTCATGTGTCAGGCATTAATATTTCGTCCCCATTGCGTTGTTTTAATTTTCTTGGGACATCATATTACAGCCCGAAAATTTGCTGCTCGATGCACTTGGGAATCTCAAAGTCTCTGATTTTGGATTAAGTGCACTTTCTCAACAAGTTAGGGTAATCTTATCTACAGTTCCATCCCTTTCTTTGCTTTAGTATTTATTGTGTCTTGATCACCTCCAACCTTTTCTTTGAAGTAACGTCAAATATGAATATTGATCGTGCCCTGAATCACTTCGTCCATTTTTCATCAGTAATGTAATGCTTAATTTTCAATTTGTCCCTCATGCCTTAATATGCAGTTTATTTGGAGTTACTTATTTGAAAATTTAAATTGCAGTCAAACTCGTTTATAATTAAATTTGGATTTATAACTTTATGGATTCATGTCTGGCAACCAAAACACAGACCAGAGATACAGATACAACACGATTTAAACATTGGGATGCAAAAGTTTTGTAAGAAATGTGATATAATACAACATGGACACGACGTTTGAAATAGTTTCATGAAAACATGTTTAACTGTGTTAAAAAAAATCAGCCTTATCAAAAATCATCCAAAACAAAAAATCTCATAATTCCATGTCCCTAGTGGCCACCTCTATCCATACCATGTCATCATGTCGAGCCACGTCCAAATTTGTTAAATAACCAAACCACCCAAGCTGCTATACCGGTGCATTCAACACATGCCTGAGATATGTCTTGGCCATGTTCATTATATGTAGTACGCAAATGCAGAGGCCTGTTGGAAGTCTCCATGCTTAATAGATCCATGTTGATTAAAAAAATCAGTAGTTCCCTTGAACGTGGATAAATAGCAGCTCTAACCATTTTCGAAAAGCTATACGCTTCAAAGCTTTTTGAACGTTGAAATTATAGATGTACATTTAAGTTCTTAAATAGTTGAACTTTTCGAAAGAATGGCCATAAAGAACTTTTGCTTCTCTTTTTGTCCGTACACAAACTTAATCATTTTGTTGTTTTTCTTTCAGGGTGATGGTCATACTGCTTGTGGAACTCCAAATTATGTCGCTCCAGAGGTGCTCTTGACTACCACTTTAGTACTCCATGTGAACATTAATACGAACATAGTTGATCTACATCATTCTTATAACCAATTTTAAGCCGAAACGTATTCCGATGTTGTTCTACAGGTTCTTAATGATAGAGGATATGATGGGACAACTGCAGACTTGTGGTCATGTGGAGTCATCCTCTTCGTATTGCTTGCGGGTTACTTGCCATTTGACGACGAGAATGTCATGGTTCTTTATAAAAAAGTGAGCATCATAACTAGTTGAGTATTTGCACATCTCACTTTCGTGCATTTAATTAACACGAGGAGTCGGTCCGTTACCTGCAGATTTCTGACGCTGACTATACTTTTCCCTCTTGGCTTTCTTTTGGAGCGAAAAGTTTAATAACGAGGATACTGGATCCAAATCCTCTGACAGTAAGTATTCTAGTAATATTCATTATTTGGAAGTAATGTGATCTCTAAAGCACCTGGATTGTGATAGTAGACGGTGAATTCTAAGAATTGCATATGATATACTTAAGTGTGCATTTGAATAAAAGACAAGTATAAATGGCATTATATGTAGCATTGTGTTAGTTTCTTCTTGGAATCTATTGGTAATTTAACTATCTCGGTTACCATAATAATGTTTCTATTGTTTTTGGAATAATCTTTAGAGGATTACCATATCCGAGATTTTGGAGGATGAATGGTTCAAAAAAGATTACAAACCCCCGGTGTTTGACGAGAAATATGAAACTAGTTTGGACGACGTCGATGCTGTTTTCAAGGATTCAGAGGTGAGCCATAGGAAGACCTTCTGGCTTTCAACGATTCAACTTTAGCAAAGATCATATTGTTGCCAACTCAAGTTTTACGTAATGTGAAATGCATATTGTAATTTGTATTTCAGGAACACCACGTGACAGAGCAAAGAGAGGAAAAGCCAGCGGCAATGAATGCATTTGAACTCATTTCAATGTCGAAAGGGCTCAATCTTGGCAATTTGTTTCACGCCGAGCAGGTTTATATGTTATTTTAGCAAAGTCGAAGTTCTAATCAAATTTGAACAAAGACACTAATATGAGTATTAGAGTAAAATGTTTCCAACATTTCTTACAATATTTAACTTATTTTCTGTAACATCACCATGGTATCAGGAATTTAAAAGGGAGACTAGGTTCACATCCAAATGTCCAGCGAGTGAAATTATAAATAAGATTGAGGAGGCTGCAAAACCACTTGGCTTTGATATTCAGAAGAAAAACTTCAAGGTTATGTTTTGTCTCAATTTTTTCAATATTCTTTGTTACTCGTTAATCGTATCAGAATCAGACAATCTGAATATACAGCTTTCATAACTGTTACATGTAAAGAAAACTTCTCATTTATTTCAGCTGAATAGTGTTTTGTGTGTTTACTCTTCAGATGAAGTTGGCAAATGTTAAAGCTGGGAGAAAAGGAAATCTCAATGTTGCTACTGAGGTTTGTACTTCAAAGAATTTAACAACATTAGTGAGAAAAAAAATATTGTTTGTATTTTTTAATCATTTATGTGATTAATGACTTAAAGGTATTTCAAGTGGCCCCTTCTCTCCACATGGTCGAAGTTCGGAAAGCTAAGGGGGACACTTTGGAGTTCCACAAGGTTATTTTACTGAACTTTGCTTATATTTATGTGTGTGGTGTGTGTTCTTTCATTTGGGTTATTTAAGTTAATTTGTGAAATAAAAGTTACACATATTCCTATACTGAGTTGACGGATATGATTCCGGAGCTTTCACATAGATATAGACTCAAGAAAACAATCTTTGAAGAGAATAAGACAATTTTGAGCAGATCAAGAAGAAAATAATTACATATTATTACTCTTGATTTAATCTGCAGAAATATAACACAAAATGCTGTGCAAATTACTAATAAAAAACTGAGGAAATTTTGGACTGTATTGTAAGAAGGTGCTTGAAGTGTGAGAATTTTAGTTTTTCGACCGATATAGCAGACCTTTCTAAATTTACAAAGCACATCTTGTCAAGAACTATGTTCAAGATAGAAACATTAGCAAGCGTTTTCAAATCCCAATGGGGTGGTGATTGACTTCTTGAAAAATCAACTGTTATACGCATACAGCTTCCAATTCACAGACCTCAACTGCAGTTACTGAAATCCAAATATTTTTTCAATTGAACTGTGATAGTGTTGATTGCATTTAAATGTCCGTTTTTGTAACAAAACGTGCTACTGGAATTAAGATTGACATTAAATAATTTGAAACTATGTGAATAAAGAAGGGGTTCCATTTCAATGTGATGTATGCTTTTGATTGGAAATGCGTAAATCTTAATGGAAATAAATGGAAATAAGGCTCTTGTTGGCACTTTCTATTGGATGATATGAATTATATATCATCAAAACTTGAATGACCCTAGTTGCCTTTTGAAAGTAAGAATGGCTTGACTCACACTATATCAATTATTCACACACAACTTAATTTCTATCTTCTCCTTTTTGCAGTTCTACAAGAATCTATCAACTGGCCTCAAGGATGTTGTTTGGAAATCTGAAGAAGACATGCACGATCAACGCCCTGAGATATGTGACAGATAGAAAATTCAAAACTATTTGTTTTTACGAACCATTGTTAATTTGGTTGTTTTTGGATAAACACTTTCTTGTAACTGGTCTATCAGTTTTGAGTTGGTAGCCTCCCATTTTCAAGGTTATACAAGTGAGGCGTCTTGCACTTGTAAATGTAGCCGACATCTTTGTCTTCGTATTTTCTTTCGTTGGATATTTCTTGAAACATGTATATGTTATTCCATGATCTAATGCTTCAATGTACTCATTATGTTGCATCTTACTGTAGGCACTTTGAGTTCGGAAGATTTCAAATAATTAGTTTAGTTAATCCTCCTTTGTTCTTTAAGATTAATATTTTATGTGCTCACAGTTGTTTCTCTGACTATCTTTCAGACATCTTACATTGGAGGTTTTTCTCCCGTCTTCTACTAATGTGAAGTATAGTCAAAATTTTATTATAAGATGTATGATTGTGTTAGGGCATTGGGTACTTATTCAGCAAACAAAACAGAACCAAGAGTATCTTATCAAAAGGAACTTGCGAGTTTGACATGTTCCTTCTCATCTCTTTGGGCTTGTCAAAGAACGGCAGAGGCTTCTTCCATTGAGGGCTGGAGTGCTTCCTTATCTCCTTCTTCAACAACAGGTACAGTTTCACTCTTAGACATATGTTGCTCATCTTTGACAGCTTCGCTTCTTAATATGTTTGATGTGAATTCTTGAAGCTTCTTGGCCATTGTTTCATCTGCAGATGTAACAAAATATTTTAGCAGCATTGCAGCTTTTAGTACTTAATTGCAATTTCAAATGGGAAGGAAAACTGAAATTCGAAAAGGATACAGCTGAAACAAACATTTTTTTTTGCAGTGACACAACACAAAAAAATGAAGAACTTGTACTCGGGGCTTTGAGTTATCTTAGACATGTGAGCCTTATGCTAGTTACCATAGTGTGCTCGTACTATATGAAGTTGCTAGATACATTTTTAGTTGAACATGATGGAAAGTGATGATAAAAAATTCACAAACATGATATAGTAAAAAATTCTAGAGATTGGTTGTGTGGTAAAATGTGAGATAATACATCAACATTAACAATAACCAAAGACGCTCCTGCCTAAGGCAGGTTAAGAGCCAAAAGGGGGTCGGATGTGCGCAGCGTTACCTAACAAGGTAGCTCTTTTTGATGGGCTCGGTCTGTAGAGGAATATGCTTGATGTTGATGGGAAAGTCAATGCTAATATTATAAATGAGAAAATGACAATAAAATTTCAATAGTGTCTCTTGTTTGGTGATCATGGTGTTTGTGGGATGACATTTGCATGATATTAGAAAGTAGAGTTGGCTTATGAAATGTTCAAACTTGTTCTTACCAAGTCTTGGGACTGTGTGGCCCTGAGGGTGCCTTATCACAAGTGGGCTTTCAAAGGCACTTGCTAGTTCTTCAGAAGGTGTCTTCAACCAATCTTTCTCTCCTATGAAGTGCACAGATCTCACCTTTATTTTGTCCTTGTAGGCAACATCACATATGCTTGGGTCTCTGAATTTGCTCCCTGATACTGACACAAACAAGCTCAAGGGTGGATGCTCCTGAAGGACCTTTCCCTGTTGCATGTCATGTTTATGTCAGGTTTGCATGTTATCTATCCCTTAGATAAATAAGGTAAATTGGTTATGATTGTGATGAAATGGCTGCAGTAATTTGAGATTAATTAAACCTAACCTACTTCAGAGTTGTTTACAGATTGTTTTGAGATTTATTTAGCCTGAATAAACTATAATCAAGTCACTGTGGTGAAGTTGCAAGAGTAGCTTTGAGTTTCATGTTGA
The DNA here is from genome assembly GCA_963682175.1 of Triglochin maritima. Lineage (NCBI taxonomy): Eukaryota > Viridiplantae > Streptophyta > Magnoliopsida > Alismatales > Juncaginaceae > Triglochin > Triglochin maritima. Next base: position 39,692,548 of record OY821779.1, read on the forward strand.
TTGTTAGTTTCTTTTTTGGATTTACTTGGTGGACCGTCGTCAATTATTATTTGTCAGCATATTAAGTTATTTACATTTATTAGCTAGGAAATAATTTCTGTATTGCAGAATGCTTCAAGAAAAATTAATTAAAAAACAAAAACAAGAGTTATGATCAAATTTGAGGACCCAATTAAAATTTAGTAAATTTATGCTCTACACTTATTTCAAACATGTTTTGTTTTTGTAAATATTGAAGGGAACTTGCCTGAACTTGGTAACCAAGAAGAAGAGCACATAATGTCGCGCCCTGCGTGCAAAAGAACAAGACAAGACATTTAAATAGTTTCATGCACAACATGATCATAAAACATGTGTAATTTATTTGCATACTTGAGAGAATCCTAGAAGTCCATCAAATGGGCCATTGGTAGTTATGTAATCACATAGGAATGTGATGCATTTCTCCAAATTCTCATACTCCGTGAATTCCTGATCAAAGCATGATGCATCACAAATTGTTTGTTAAACTTCATCACAAAGGAAAAGTGTTGTGAAACTTAAATCACCTTGTTGAACTGAAACCACTCAAAGTATGGTGGAGGAAATATGCCTTCAATGTCGGATTTTCCTCTGCCAGGAAATATTCCGTCTGGAAATACCTATAAGAAGATTGATGTTCTATCATGAGAACCATCTGTGGATAGGAGTGCTGATCTAGTTAAATATTATTTGGATTGTTTGTTCAGCTTGAATTTGATTATGTATGAGCTATGATCTAGGCAGTCTTATTTGTTAAAGTAGAAGTTTCTCGAGTTCGGGTGGATGGAACTCGGAAATATATTTTGACAGTTATTTCAGTTATATTTAATAATGTACAAGTTTGGACTCGCCGGTACATGAGTTTTAAATAAGTGACCAACTTTCACAGCAGTTGTATGTTCATTTTGCAAATAAACTGATCATGAACTAGAGCTGTGCTCAATTTGACAGGTACAACTTATAACCATGTGAGTAATCTTAATGTCAGCGTGTCAGCTCAGTTGATTATCTTTCACAAGTATTATATAGATACAATAAAAGATATGATGTTTCAATTATGCAGTATATCTAAATACCAAAAATTCAGTTCGGATTTATGTCGAAATAGGAAATTAAATTCATGGTCCTAATGACTTCATTAAATTAGCATTAGCATGCATACTCATAACCAAACCAACCATCTTTTACAAAAATGAAGCACATATATATAAGAAGAATGTGTGTGGGAAATATTCAATTGTGTCACCATGTCAAACTCAGAGAAGATGGAAGGATCCCATTTGCTAATCTGCTTCTTTAGAAAGCTTCCACTGGTTCTGAATCCATGCAAGCATAAAATCTTCTTCAGCTTCTTCTCCCCACCATTGCTTCCCATATTTCCTTCAAACTGGGAGGAAAGAAGACAGTGGAGTAAGTGTGAGAGAGAGAGGAGTGAGTTTGTAGGCTTTCTTTAAAGATTGTTTTTGTAGGTGGTGGTAAGTAGTACCTACCTTTTTTGTAGTCCACAAGCCCCAACTACCCTCTTACCAACCTAAATTAATTAATTGTTGATGTATGTTGGAGTTTGGTCCCTAATCTTAGATCATCCAGCTACTCAACACATCAGTAACCTGAATTGGAATATACTATGTCAATACATTGAGCTCAATACTCAAGATTCCATAACATGAAGGACTTGTGACTTGGTCACATCTAGTCTAGAATAAATCTTACATAGCCAATAACTCGTCTGGAATCCCTGAGGAAGAGGAATGGGTTGGCTCTTTTGAACAACATAATGCACCATTTCCCTTCAATCTTTTGGGCTCAATGTGTCAAACTGGAAGAAAATCCATGCAATGGTACTCGAATGATATAGTATTTGGTTGAATTGAAGAGCATTCGGCAAGATGGAAACCAACAATACAAGCATCTAAGTATCATTCATTCTACACATAAAAGTTTATTTACATCTATAGTTCTAGTCATGTCATTGTACGTAACAATATCATATTGGAAAATAATCTCACATTATTAAACACTAAAAATATACAACACTCTGTGATAGAATTTGATCAAATACCCTTAGGACCACCTAAGTGCCTAGGTTTTGTTAAGATAATGAGTCAACTAAATTTCACATGATATCAAGGTAGGTTGTTTGACCCCACTCCAACTCATATCGTCAACGAGTACGCAAAGAAAATAATCTCAATTACGTGTGCGTAAGTATTGGATAATAGTCTCACATTGCCACAAAAAAAGTACAACATTTTTATTGACTTGAATACACTACCATTCACATAAATGCTTAATTTGTGAAAACGGTGGAAGAACCAACTTCACATACCATTCATCTTCAATTGTTTGACAGATGCTATCTAAACTCAAATTCAAACATCAACTCAAGAGTAGGCATCTAAACACCAATGGTATAAATAAGCGGCGAATGGCAGGAGACGGATTTTGGACATAGTTACTTGACTAACGAGGGTACCTAAGAAAATAGTCGAAATTCAAAAGTATATAACAGATTGAGAACTGAAGATATCCTAAAGCTAATTCTAAATATTGATTATTTGGACAACACAATTACTTAACATTATCCTTATGACCAAGCTTTCTTAGGTAACTTATATAACAGGTTGAGAACTAAAGACATCCGTAAAGCTAATTGTAAATATTGATTATTTGGACAACACAATTACTTAACATTGTCCTTATGATCAAGCTTTCTTAGGTAACTAACATACGCCAAAGGTAACAACACGAATCAAATAAACAAAAATGTAAGTATAGTAACGACCCGTAGAAGTACTAGTACAAAATATTCGAATAACACAACAGAAGTCAGAGTGAGACCACCAATCTAATGTAGCAACATATGAGCATTGATAAGTTTATTTATGGAGGGGAAAAAGGAGACAGGCATCATCACAAAAGAATTTAGCACAACTAATGGAATACCAAAAATTACAACAGAGTTTCAAATTACAATCCCAGAAAGATATGCAAAAGTCTATGAATTTCAATGTTTCAAGTTTGAGGTGAACGATAAATGGAGGAATCAGCAATACAGCAGAAACACTAGCAATCAAACCAGTAGGTGTGGCCCAAATAATACCTACTGATGACATCTGTTTGTGATTTTTAAGTTCCCTTACTTGGCCATCATGATCTTGACGAACTCGTCGTAGTTGATCTGACCATCACCATCCACATCAGCCTCACGGATCATTTCGTCGACCTCCTCATCAGTTAGTTTCTCCCCAAGGTTGGTCATGACATGACGAAGCTCTGCAGCTGAGATGAATCCGTTCTGGTCCTTGTCGAAGACACGGAAAGCCTCCTTCAGCTCCTCCTCTGAGTCTGTGTCCTTCATCTTGCGAGCCATCAGGTTAAGAAATTCAGGGAAGTCAATTGTTCCATTGCCATCAGCATCGACCTCGTTGATCATGTCTTGGAGTTCTGCTTCTGTGGGGTTCTGTCCTAGTGACCTCATCACAGTTCCAAGCTCCTTGGTTGTGATACAACCTGCGCATATAAATAAGGCAAAATGAATCGGTTTTGAATTAGCTTTGGACTGGTATCCTTCTATATAGGGTACCATGTGTTGAAGTACTAAAAGCAAAAGACCAATAATAAGCAAATTTTATACTTCCCATCTTAATATTTTGTTGATACTTATGCCCTCTTCAGGGTTGCATTTAAATCAGTACAACAAAGTGATGCTACACTATTTAACCTGTCACAGCATGAGAACTATCTTCGGGACATAACTTTTTCGGTGTTGTTTCTCGTAACACTGAAGAAATATACAAAATGAACAAATTGAGCTCATACACGAACCATCTTCATACATTACTCTTGAGCACTAGTATAGGTCACAAATCATCTAAAAACTTAGAAAACTTAGTCAAAGCTTGCACAATTCATCTGCAAACATCTTCCATAACCTATTTTACTAGCATGCATAAAGGCAAAAGGACAAGTCCAATATTTAGAGGCCAAAATAAGCATCATTCCAATGAAAAGGAAGATGCTCAGTAACTCTTGTCCAAGGTACACCTCAAAGAGTCAGTTTCAGAGATACAGATATTAACTAGAAATAGTACACATATAAAAGATGTATAGTCTGTTACCTCCTTATCATAATAAAATTCTCAAAGTTTGAGTTTTGATATTCGAAAAGCTAATATTGATATCAAATTTGGATTAAAAGTTTCAGAAAAAAGAATTTCATGTGAAAAAAGATGCACACATGTGAAGTCAAAGATGGGGTCTCGAGGCATAAACCTGCTTTTTTAACCCACTTTTGGACCCCACAACTCCACAAGTACAAATTTTCCCCTTGAGATGGAACAATTTGAACCCTTTTCTGAACCCCAAAGTATTCATATATTACACAATTTCAGTATCAATTTCTAAAATGTTAGAACACAACCTCGAAGAAACTTTATATTCAGTTATATAGTAGAAAAAGAGTTCAAAATTGTATAATAAGAAGAAAAAAAACAAGACGACAAGACAATATAATCATAACAATCAGCAACAATACTATCACACAATTGCAGTCACACAATCAAAGTCATTCTTCAACATCCTTGTTGTTCCTCGGTCCGGTACCTAGTCTGGAGATTTTCGGAATCCAAGTCCAGTCCGATCCAAACCCAATTATTTATTTGTTTTTCGTTTTTATTTATATTCTTTGTGTGTTTACATTGAAAATTTTAGGACTGTCAATTTTAGACGAAACACGATTACACGACACAAAAACGACACGAACTTAGTTGATATGGATTGAGAATTTGAACACGATTAATAAATAGGTTGGATATGAAACCACGATTATTAAATGGTTGGATATGGATTTCTGTTGCAAAAATGATTAACACGATTAAGACAAGATAAAACACGATAAGTAATCAGGTAATTAGGTACACGATTACGAAGACTACACGATTAATACCGACAAGACTACAAGTAATATATAAGTTATAAATTATAATGAACGGGTGGTGTGCAATCATGCAATCCGGTATTCGTGTAAAAAATGAAACTAATTGTGTATGTATTATAGTTTAATGGTGTAAACGGTAGTCGTGTTAAACGTGTACACGAAGTAACACGTTTAATAATCTTATATAAACGGGTTAGATATGACAACACGATTATAAACGGGTAGATACGACAAAAGTCTAGCAACACGATAATTAAATGGGTCGGATACAATGCAGCACCTAGAGCTTATTTATACGACTTGACACGATTAGCACACAACACGACATGATTGACAACCCTAGAAAATTTGATGTATTATTATATTTTTATTGCCAAATTAGTCCTTATAAGTCTTAAACTACCAAAAATTAACATTACGACATAGTCTCAAAAAATCAAACAATAAAAACAATATATTTTTTTACTAACAAAATATTTTAAAAAAATAATAAAATCCAATCACGTCCAAGACCAGTTTCGACCGGTGCAAGCTCCCCCTGTCCGGTCCAGGTCGATCCAGTCCATAGGGGTGTAGATAGGTTCAAAACCTGATTGGACTAGCTCCGGATTTATGGAATCCAGTGGACCGGGAATCGGACCGGCCATGTCATATCCAGGACCGAACATAACCGGCCAAGTCAGATCCGGGAACAGACCAAACCAATCGTGGTCTGGACCAGACCAGTTAGACCGGATTTTATTATTTTTTAAAAAATAATTATGTTATGTTAGTAAAATATATTAAATTTTGGGGTAATTTATTGTTTAATTTTTGTGAGATTACGTTGTAATGTTAATTTTTGGTAATTTAAGACTAATTTAAAACTAATTTGACAATAAAAACATAACAATACATTAAATTTTCAATGTAAACACATAAAAAATATAAATAAAAACTAAACAAAGTAAATAACCATGTTTGGACCACACCATACCCAAATTTCCAAAAATCCCCAAACCAGGATCCAAACCGATCAGTCTAGACCAGGTCAGGTTTTCCAATCCAGACCGGTTTTTGTACACCCCTACCAGTACGGTCCGGTTTTGGACTGATGCACCCTAACTATACCCACTAGAAGCATTGTCCCTTTTATCATCGACGCTAGTGCTATAGTTATCATTGCAATGAAGAAAGGAAGGGAGTGGATTGGAAAAAAAAATGATTAAGAAGAGAGATGTAGAAGTGGAGCATATTTATGGATTTTGGGTGTGGGGGTGGGGCAAATACAAAATTTGAACCCAGAATCTCCCACCCAAAAGAGCTCAAGCGAGGAAATTGAACTTTTTTGTTTTATTTCGAGGGCACATATACTGCTAGATGAAAAGGATACAAATAAGGTTATCTACCTGGGCCAAACTCGTTATACTAATTTCATAGAAGCCTTTAAGCTATGGCTTCTTAGAATCATAACCATAAAATATCAGGTCAATCAGATAGTCACACATCATTACAATCAGAAAAACTATAATCAAACCAAGCACGAATGAATACTCACACAAAGCAACACACGGCACTCCAAATTACGTATGATACCCCAACGCATGTCTCAACCACTACACTCCAATAACTACACCATTTCTACTGTTGTTGCAGCTTGTCAGCAACCCACAATCTTACTTCAATAGTTTAATTTGTCTCTGTATGGTCGAAATTGCTTCATCAATCAAGACAATTGACTTCCAGATCCCACATAACAATCTGATTGTCAAGTGGGAGCCTAGTTGGCTAGGCCAATCACTTGACTTTAACACAATAATAATGTATGCATTTCATCTCAAAATTTATTGGCTCTGTGTGGAGCCCATGGAACTTAGAGATTCACAATCTTCTAACTCACGATTATGTCTTGACTCGCAAGTGTTTATGCTATCCTAAGCAATGTCCTCATTTTCCGCGTTCAGCTAACATAAGCACAAAGAGATAAGCAGATACAGGATGCCAAACAATCAATTTGGTTTTAATACCATATTAAATGTTCCACATCAAAACCAATCGATTTCGAGTAGAGAGACAAACGGCCTTAACACTCTAATGTCTGCTAATTCTCCAAAAATAGACTACTTTTAACATCAATGTGATCCTAACATTGAATTTAGGTTTTAATATCATACTAATCGCTCCACATCAAAACCAATCGATTTTGAGTAGAGAGAAAAACAGCCCTAACAGTCATCATAACACGTCTCCTAATTCTTCAAACGTTGCTCTTTTAAACATCAACAAAAGTCACCACATCCTATGGTTGATTACATCAGTAACCAAGATGGATAAATTTAGGCAGGCATCACATCACATCACATTACTCTAATGTCTCCTAATTCTCCAAAAATACACTACTTTTAACATCATTGTGATCCTAACATTGAATTTAGGTTTCAATATCATACCAAATGTTCCACGTTAAACCCAACCAATTTCGAGTAGAGAGAACAACCCTGACGCTCATTACAACATCTTCTAGTCCTAATTCGCCAAGCATCTAATACAACAAAAGTCACCACATCCTATGGTTGATTAAATCAGTAACTAAGATGGATCAATAATGGGTGGGTATCACATCAGCAACCAAGACGAATTTAGGTTTTGATATCATACCGAACGTTCCACATCAAAACCAATCGATTTCAAGTAGACAGACAAACCATTCTAACATTCTCAAAACGCAAACTATTTTCAACATCAACGTTCCGTAACAAAAACAAAACCATCTCATCCCATCCTAACCTCTCTAATCTCAACAACTAACTTTCGAGACGAACTTCTTCCTCAAAACAAAGATCAGTCAAAACCAAAACCTAATCCGTGACCTCCGATCCCATCCAAACCCTAGCAACCATTCCGATCCGATCCTTCACGCACCAAAACCTCCGATCCGGCACCAGATCCGGTTTCGAAACTGCTGATCGTGGGAAAAAGGCGAAAAAAAGCACGATCGGAAGGGGAAGAGATGGGGTTTACCGTCTCCGTCCTTGTCGAAGAGGCTGAAGGCCTCCTTGAACTCGGAGATCTGGTCGTCCGTGAGCTGATCCGCCATTGATCCGGTCAGGAGAGGGATGGGAGAGTTTGTTTTGGGGATTTGATTTGATGGTTTGGAGAGGATCGGTGGAGCGTATTTATAGGGTGGCGGGTTCGGTCAACGGCTCCTTTTTCTTTCTTTTTTTGGAATTATTGTATTTTTTTTAAAAACTTTTTTTTTAAAAAATTGTTCCGGAGAAAATAATACGATTGTATGCTACTAATCAATCTTTACCGGTTATTGTTGTATGTAAGTAGTAAGTTTGAACTTGATACAAATGCCTAAAATTTCTTCAATTTTATATAATTATCAATTAAATAAAAAATTATTCTATATATCAATCATTACATCTCCTACAACTGATGGAGTTACAATCAATCATGATCCACGATAATGATTCAAGAGTAGCATAATAATTTTCCCTCGTATAAAACTTACACAGATTGAGCATATCAACTTAAGATTGCATGCAAGTTCTAGTCGTATAACAATATATGATTGACTCTTAAACGTTGTGAAATCCGATTAAGGGTGCACACCGGTCAGGTTGGAATCGAAAACCAACCCAAACCATACCAATCAGGGGCTTCATGTTTGTGTAGCTTAAGGCGACGACATAGGGGTTAATTTGTAGATCTGATTATTTAAGAGTATTCTCAACTAAGTATTGCAAATTCTAGTTGTAATGGTTGCTTCAATTAACAATTACATGACGACTCTTAATAATTGCAAAATTCCCTAACTCGCTCCTTTTGTTGGAAGTTTTATGTATGTCTGTATTAAAAGAACACTATTGTGATTTAACTTTGTGCATTTAAGTAAGGTTCTTATAAAGTCTGAGTGGAGAACGTGTTTATGGGTCGAATTGATGATCAGTATAAACACATACATTCTATTGACCATATGTAGTGGTGGAGACGTATCCAATTAGGAGCTGTAAGGGATGGATCCAAATATGTTTTTTCCACAACAAGAAGAGTCGATAATTTTCTTTTGCTACGGCTCCCTGACATGTTATATACTTTTGATTTTGTATTCTAATATTTCAATGTCCTACCTTGATATCATTGGGTTTTTAAACAAATCATCAATAAAAAGTGTGTATAGATTAATGAATGTACTTACTGTCATAAGAGTGTGTATTGATAGATGCATGAAAACGAAGATCTAAACAACAATAGTAAATTACTAATCTTGAACAGGAAATAAAAGTGAAAAATAAAAAACAACATTTGATGAACCTGACGTGAATCGAACACGCAACCTTCTGATCTGGAGTCAGACGCGCTACCATTGCGCCACAGATTCTTGGTGTTTGATACTGACAAAGATACAATAGTAACTACAAAAGGTACCCTAACCTTATTTTTTCCCTACCTTACCCACTTATTTTAAATATCAAACATACTGATAATACTACTGAGATTTGATTATTGTTGTTGACCACTTTAAGGTCATGCTTGGTTTGTTGTGATCAATAAAATGTGATTATATATTTGATGACATTTTCTTGTTTGGTTGAGAAAATTAAAGATTGTATCATTCTGTACTCCAATTATACTCATTTCAATGTAATTGAATTACTTCAATGGGTTGTAATCCAATTACATTGTAATGTAATCAAGTCATTTTAAATTACTAAAACATTGTGTTATAATTAAAACTCAATCTCAATCTTGTCGAAAGTATGCTTGAGCTTCGACAACCTTTTTGGATATTTGTCAAATTTAATAAATTAGGTTTTTTTTTGAATTACAATCCTACGGTGAATTAGAGGGTTACCAAACAATACAATTTGATTATATGGAAACCAATTCATGGGAGTGTAATTTAATTACTTGGAATAGGATTCCTTGTATTTCAATTACAGCAAACCAAATATGACTTAGAGAAAAACCTCCCAACTGAACTAACTCATTTGGTTCCTACCCTCAAAATATCAAACCTGGTGGAAGAGAGTTTGCTTGTTTCACAAGTACTAGTTTTCTTCGGTAAGACCACATAATACTCCACTACCATGACCATCTGATAGTTATGGAGCAGAAGCTGTGAGGATTTTGTGAAGATTATCGGATAATTTGGATTGATGGTTGTTCACTTTTCTCCTTCACAAGGTTGTGTGCTTTGTTCTTAATTAAGATAAGACATGTGGTTAACTAATGCTATATAGAGAGAGCATTCACATCTTGAAACGTCTTAGTACCTTTAGACTACAGATTTGAAACTTCTCCCTAGAGTTGCACTTACATGTGTTTTTATAAGTCAGAAAAAGAAGGTGAAAATGAAGGATCTCGCAAAATCCCCACCTGCATTTATATAATGTTCCGATTAGTCTTTAAGAGTGATTAAAATAGAGGAGAGATTCAATAGAACTGAAATTGTTGACACAAATTTAACATTCTTTGCATCAAACGAAGAATCCAAACTTTACAACTTGTTCTGTAACACAGTGCAAGCATGTCATGGATCGTCAAATATGGCGTTTATTTTATAGAAATCAAGAAATCAGTAAAACGATGGACAAGATTTACTACATCAACGCTTCTTGATCTCATAAAAAACAAACTCCACAAGGGACGATGTTTGGCGTGCATACTGAACTAGTGTTCTAATTCTAAGTTGTGAAAGTGTAATGACCCTAACCCCTTTTAATGGATTAATGGTGATTAGGGTGCTAATGGAGAGGCTTTGCATGGGAGTTGGGGGAAGAATGGTAGAGGCATGGGCTAGAGGTGTAGGGGGATGGGTTGGGGTGTTGTGTTGTGTTGGGAGAAAAAACTCATCTCATCTTCTCTCCCTCTCATTTCTTCTTCAACCTTTCTCCTCTCCACCCATCTCTTCCTCTCCTCCAAGATCTTTGTGCTCCGGTGGTGAGGGTTGCAGAGGAAGGCGCGCGAAGAAAAGACGCTACGGGAAGGAGCAAGGAGGTGCGTGCTGTGTGACTGGAGTTGGTCGTTGGAGCTCCGGAGTTCTCCGGTGAAGTCGTCGTTCTTGCGAAGAAGGTATGTCAAGTTCTTGCATTAGAGGTCTTTTTGCTCACCCAAGTTGGGGTGGAGTTGTGGTCGGTCGCAGGAGGTCGGAGACCTCGCCGGCGACGAGGAAACGACGTAAAATCCTTGGCTGACGCAAGGTTGCTGTCGACCAACTGTCGACCGGTCTCCTTCGGGCGGTCGACCGGTTTAGTATTTTTCCTGACTTTAACCAACACCGGTCGAACGATGCTTGTGTGGCGGTCGACTGGTCGTGCTTGTGCTGGTGGGTCGGGGTTTGTCTGAGAATTTTCGGTTGACCTGGACCCTTGAGCCGTTCGACCGATTGCTTCGTGTTTCGCTTGGACCGAACATTGACCATCCAAACAGTCGACCGTTCTTAACCTTTGGTCTGACCGGAACTTAAGTAAACTTAAGTATATAGTATGTTGTTCGACCGTTTGTCGTGTTTTGTTCGATCGGTAGATGACTTAGACTATTAGGTTGACCATGGTAGTTTTCGGTCGACCGGGACCCCTGAGTCGGTCGACCGAATAGACTTGTGTGATTTTGACCAGACTTCGGATTTTGACAACGTTCGGTCGACCGGTTTTAGACCTTTGTTCGACCGTTGGGGATTTAGTTTTGAGCACAGAGTTCGACCGTTGTAGGCATTCGGTCGACCGATTCCTTTGTGGAAGCGGTCGACCGGTATACCTTTTTCGGTCGACCGTTTGAGCCCAGAACAGAATCCTGGTCCTAGTGAAGTGTCAACTCTGTCCACGGAAACCCGTGTCCTCGTTTGGAGCATGAGCCGGGAGGTGACGGTGGGTACGTTGCACATGCCTGGCCAGGGACCGCCGTGTGTAAGAGTGTGGATACTTGGGACGTGTTGCCTCTGCATTATAGAGGGTGACGTAGTTTGTGAAGGGAATGTGTTCTAAAAGTTTTACTTTTAAATGTCAATTATTATGAATTGAATGAGAAATCATTTTGTTCATTGTTTATATTATTCGTCTTTTAGAAGTGTTAAGGAAGAGACTCTTGGTCCTTAACCGTAGAGCTCTAAAAGATATTGGTTTACATAAAACAAAAGATATTCGCAATCATGGTAACTAACATGGAACATTAATTACCGAGTTAAGATTGTCGTGTTGGTCATAGATCATTGTAGCTCTACAAGTGAGTGACAACACGGGTATGCAAAAGAGGAAAATATTACTTTTGTATACTGAATAGACCTAATAAGTAAAATATTATAGAAATGTGTTTATGTGTCATTAATATTTTACTGTGTCTTTGGTCCTTTGATATGAGACTTATATCCGATCGCTTAAGGAGTTCTTAATTAGACTAGTGTCTTGAGCTATCGATGAGTGTAGTGTAAATGCATTAGTTGGTTAAGTACAACTTTTGTTGGAGAAGATAGTTAGTCAAAAGACTATCATTGCCCCTCTTAATTGAGTGATGATATTAGTGGGCCACTTGATAAAGCAAAGTTATAATGTGCACAATGTGATTTGAGTTAAGTCACATATTTATAACTAGCTTAAAGAGATCAAGAAATGAATACTAAGACAAAGATGACACAATACTACTTTGTGTGTATTCTTAATATCATGAGGCAAGGGACAGACACAAGTGGTGCACGCCATCACTAAATGGATCGGGTTTTGGTTCGAGTGGAATTAAGACATCTAACTAATTGGGAGCTATAATGTGTAGCTAGATACCGCTTATAGCTTGTGATATTAAGCTCTTAATATCACTGCCAACTTAGTTTAGATCCTCGCATAGGTCACACCACAAAACTGGAAAACAAGGAATGGGGATTTTGAGTTCATAAGATGTGTCGGGTTTCATGTAGAAAATATGACACATGGGGTGAACAAAGCAAAATCAAAGTTATGTTGTGATTAATAACATAATTAGAATCTAAATTAAATTCATATGTGATGTAAATATTATGGGGTGTAATGATTGATCATTACATAGGATAATATGTTACATAAGTTGTGAATTTACTACTAATCCCGAAATGTCAAATTTTGTAGGGGTTAAACCGAAATTTGACAAGTCTGCAAAACAATGCTCAAACGGTCGACCGGATAGCAGTACACGGTCGACCGGTAGGGCACGGTCGACCGGACGAGTCTCGACCGATAACAGGGAATTTTCATCTGATCGAACGGTCGACCGAAAGTGATCGGTCGGTCGACCGAACATTGCGATGGAATAGTTCCTGTTACGAACGGTCGACCGAATGTTGAACGGTCGACCGAAACATTGGTTCGAGCGGTCGACCACACCTTGAAACGGTCGACCGGTCCAGACGGTTTTATGCAGAATTAATTTAAGAATTAATTAGATCATGCATGGAATTGGTCCATAATTGATTTAATTCGTGGCTAATAATATTTATTAATAAATAATGGATGGTTAGATGGAATTTTGCATGAAATCATGGGCAAGAGGTTGCACATGAATAGGTAATTTGGAGAGAACCTATAAATAGAGGTTATCTCATTGCCTTCCTACATCTTAATTAATATTGCTTTTCATGCAAAATCTCTCTCCTTAATTCTCCACGAAAATTCCACAAATTCTTAAGTTTAGTTTAGTTCTTAAGAGATCATCTTCTCAAGAGAATTAAAGAGGGGTTAGTAATTGGATTCTAAACCCAATCGGAGATTGAGAGACTAGCTTCCCTCTCTTCGATCTTGTTTAGAGTTTGGTGAATACTCGGAGGCATCCGGCGCAGCGAGGAGCATCCCAACGGTCTCCGAATCTTCAAGAAGTTTTAGAGAACTTCTAGGTATGAATTCCGGAGCTCCTTTATGTTTGTTTTAATAGAGTTTTTGAAACTAGTTTGTTAAAACAAACCGATGCATGCAATAGATTCTAGAAAATTGAAAATTGATCCTTATTATACATGAAAAATTCGAAAATATATATGTATAATTAAACATGAAATCCTACAGTTTGTTCATTGGTTCTCGTGTTAGAGTAGCAGCCTGAGGGATTGCGGATCCCATTGCTTCAGCGGGCACGCAACTGTCGTTGAGTGAAGTGACTACCGGCCTGGAGGGCTACGGAGGCTGCTGCCCTGCTTTGATAGCGGCGGAGTTGGTGTTAGCATGTGGAGCTCATTGACCCTGCGGACTTCGGTTCGGATCTGTCGATTGTCTGGCCCTTTGTGTAGCGGATATGTTCGACTGACCTTGATAGGCAGTGATTGCATGAGACCGTGCGGCCTGTGTGGCGGCGGGAGGGCCCATGTGCGGCCTGTGTGGCGGCAGGGAGGATCGCGAGTGGCCTGTGTGGTTGCGGCGATGGACTGCCGATGATGTGTTCCGGCAGGTAGCTCGATTGGGCACCTATCGAGTGAGATACCGTGCGGTCTGTGTGGCGTCGGTGATGGACCGACCTGAGCGACGGCTCCGCTGGTGTGGTGGTGGACCATGATGTTTTCAGATCTGATTCTACCTGCGCGGAAGTGTGAACGCCTCCTCACTGATCCCTTGGCTTGTGTAGTCGCGCGTGGGGATATGTTGCGTACTATCCGCTAGACCGTATGTGCCTACGGTAGGTCTCTACGGAGACCCGATGTTTGGATCGTGCGGCCTGTGTGGCGGCGGCGATGCTGTGGACCGTGTGGCCTGTGTGGTACTGGTGGTTGTGGACCGTGCGGCCTGTGTGGCGACGACGATGTTGCATACTGTTGGGCCTGTGTGGCAGCGGTGGCGGTTGTAGACTGTGAGGCCTGTGTGGCAGCGGGAATGATTGCAGGACGGATGTCCGGTTTTGCCCTTGTGGAAATGTTGTTTACTGCTTTGTATTTCATGTCATGTTATACTAGTATGATAGGGCATATTGTAGGATTTCATGTTTAATTGTACATATTTATTTTCGAAATTTTTATGCACAATAAGGACAAATTTACAATTTTCTATGATTTATTTCATGCATGCATCAATTTGTTTCAATAACTAGTTTCAAAACTTTATTAAAACAAATATGGGCTCCGAAATTCATACCTAGAAGTTCTCTAAAACTTCTTGAAGATTCGGAGACGTTGGGGATGCTCCTCGCTGCGCCGGATGCCTCCGAGTTTTCACCAAACTCTAAACAAGATCGGAGAGAGGGAAGCTAGTCTCTCAATCTCCGATAGGGTTTAGAATCCAATTACTAACCCCTCTTTAATTCCCTTGAGAAGATGATCTCTTAAGAACTAAAACTAAACTTAAGAATTAAGGGATTTTCGTGGAGAAGTAAGGAGAGAGTTTTTGCATGAGAAAAACAATGAATTAATTAATTAAGGAGGTAATGAGATAAACTTGTATTTATAAGTTCTCTCCAAATTACCTATTCATATGCAACCTCTTGCCCATGATTTCATGCAAAATTCCATCTAATCATCCATTATTTAATAATAAATAATATTAGCCACGATTAAATCAATTATGAACCAATTCCATGCATGATCTAATTAATTCTTAAATTAATTCTGCATTAACCGTCTGGACCGGTCGACCGTTTGGAGGTTCGGTCGACCGCTCGAACCAGGTTTCGGTCGACCGTTCGTAACGGGAATTATTCCATCGCTATGTTCGGTCGACCGACCGATTACATTCGGTCGACCGTTCGAACAGATAAAAATTCCTTGTTATCGGTCGAGACACATCCGGTCGACCGTGCCCGATCGGTCGACCGTTTACTGCTAACCGGTTGACCGTTGGTGCACAATTCTGCAGACTTGTCAAATTTCGGTTTAACCCCTACAAAATTTGACATTTCGGGATTAATAGTAAATTCGCAACTTATGTAACATATTATCCTATGTAATGATCAATCATTACACCCCATAATATTTACATCACATATGAATTTAATTTAGATTCTAATTATGTTATTAATCACAACATAATTTTGATTTTGCTTGTTCATCCCATGTGTCATATTTTCTACATGAAACCCGACACATCGTATGAACTTAAAATCCACATTTCTTGTTTCCCAGTTTTGTGGTGTGACCTATGGGAGGATCTAAACTAAGTTGGCAGTGATATTAAGAGTTTAATATCACAAGCTATAAGCGGTATCTAGCTACACATTATAGCTCCCAATTAGTTAGATGTCTTAATTCCACTTGAACCAAAACCCGATCCATTTAGTGATGGAGTGCACCACTTGTGTCCGTCCCTTGCCTCATGATATTAAGAATACACACAAAGTAGTATTGTGTCATCTTTGTATTAGTATTCATTTCTTGATCTCTTTAAGCTAGTAATAAATATGTGACTTAACTCAAATCACATTGTGCACATCATAACTTTGCTTTATCAAGGGGCCCACTAATATCATCACTTAATTAAGAGGGACAATGATAATATTTTGACTAATTATCTTCTCCAACGAAAGTTATACTTAACCAACTAATGCATTTACACTACACTCATCGATAGCTCAAGACACTAGTCTAATTAAGAACTCCTTAAGCGATCAGATATAAGTCTCATATCAAAAGGACCAATGACACAGTAAAATATTAATGACACGGAAACACATTCCTATAATATTTTACTTGTTATGTTAATTCGGTATACAAAAGTACTATTTTCCTCTTTTGTGTACCCGTGTTGTCACTCACTTGTAGAGCTACAATGATCTATGACCAACACGACAATCTTAACTCGGTAATTAATGTTCCTTGTTAATTACCATGATTGCGAATATCTTTTGTTTTATGTAAACCAATATCTTTTAGAGCTCTTCGGTTAAGGACCAAGAGTCTCTTCCTTAACACTTCTATAAGACGAATAACATAAACAAGGAACAAAATGATTTCTCATTCAATTCATAATAATTGACATTTAAAAGTAAAACTTTTAGAACACATTCTCTTCAATCTCCCACTTGTTATTAAAGTTTTCTTTCTCATACATACTCAATGCATAAAACAATAATAACTAAGGTAAACCCCATTACATATCAATCATCAAGCCAATCTACATGGTTCCTCAATCCCATGGACTCGAAATGCATTTCGCCCTTGGCTTGGGATAAGGGTTTTGTGAATGGATCAGCTGTGTTGCTGTTGGTGTCCACCCATAAAAGATTTATTTTGCCTTCGTCGATGAGGTCACGTGTCACGAAGTACTTACGATCCATGTACTTCACTTTGTGGTGTGATCTAGGATCCTTGATTTGCGAGATAGATGCACTATTATCGCAAAATAGCTCAATGAGTCCCTCGCTCGTGGGAACTACTCCAAGCTCTTTAAGGAACTTCTTGATCCACACTCCTTCCTTGCTCGGTTCAGCGACAGCCATCACTTCTGAAGCAGTGGTTGAGTCAGCCGTAGTGCTTTGCTTCCAACTACGCCAACTCACAGCTCCACCATTCAGAAGGAAGACGTATCCTGATTGCGACCTTCTATCGTCTGGATCACTCATGAAACTCGCATCCGAGTAACCCTCAGCTATCAATTCCCTTTGTCCTCCATAAACAAGAATCTTATCCTTAGTCCGGTTAAGGTACTTCAGGATATTCTTGACCGCAGTCCAATGCTCAGGACCTGCGTTGGATTGGTGACGACTTGTCACGCTTAGAGCATACGAGACATCGGGTCTTGTGCAAGTCATCGCGTACATGATCGACCCAATTGCCGAAGCATAAGGGACATCCTTCATGTACTCTAAGTCCTTACGTGATTGAGCACGTTGAGACTTCTTAAGTTGCACACCTATACTCATTGGCACACTATCCTTTTTGGAGTTGCTCATCTTGAACCTTTCCAAGACCTTGTCAATGTATGTACGTTGACTCAGGCCAATGAGTCTACGGGATCTATCTCGGTATATCTTGATTCCCAAGATGTATTGAGCGTCACCCATATCTTTCATTGAAAATGCAGATTTCAATGAACTTCTCGTTTGCTCAAGCAAAGGAATATGATTGCCCATAAGCAATATGTCATCGACATATAAGATTAGGAATACTACATGACTCCCACTAACCTTCTTGTATATACAAGGTTCTTCCTTACTTTGAATGAAGTGAAGCTTCTTCACTTCCTCATCAAAGCATTTGTTCCAACTCCTTGATGCTTGCTTCAATCCATAAATGGATCTTTGAAGCTTGCATACCTTCTCGCTATTCTTTGGATCTTCAAAACCTTGAGGTTGTACCATGTACACATCCTCCTCCAAGTTCCCATTAAGGAACGTCGTTTTGACATCCATTTGCCATATTTCATAATCGTGAAATGCGACAATAGTGAGCATGATCCGAATAGACTTGAACATGGCAACCGGTGAAAAAGTTTCATCATAGTCAATTCCTTGAACTTGAGTGAAACCCTTCGCTACAAGCCTTGCTTTGTAGGTTGTAAGGTTCCCATCCATGTCCATCTTCCTCTTAAAAACTCATTTATTATGAATGACCTTTTTACCTTGAGGAAGGTCAACCAAGCTCCATTCTTGATTATTATACATGGATTCTATTTCGGATTCCATGGCCTTGAGCCATAGTTTGGAGTCTTCCCTATCCATTGCTTCTTGGAATGTCAAAGGATCATTGGTATCTAGTACCATGATTTCACTACATGGATTCTACTTAACCAACTAATGCCTTTACACTACACTCATCGATAGCTCAAGACACTAGTCTAATTAAGAACTCCTTAAGCTATCAGATATAAGTCTCATATCAAAAGGACCAAGGACACAGTAAAATATTAATGACACAGAAACACATTCCTATAATATTTTACTTGTTATTGTCAATTCGGTATACAAAAGTACTATTTTCCTCTTTTGTGTACCCGTGTTGTCGCTCACTTGTAGAGCTACAATGATCTATGACCAACACGACAATCTTAACTCGGTAATTAATGTTCCTTGTTAATTACCATGATTGCGAATATCTTTTGTTTTATGTAAACCAATATCTTTTAGAGCTCTACGGTTAAGGACCAAGAGTCTCTTCCTTAACACTTCTAAAAGACGAATAACATAAAAAGGAACAAAATGATTTCTCATTCAATTCATAATAATTGACATTTAAAAGTAAAACTTTTAGAACACATTCCCTTCACATATATGTAATAACCTTAATCTAAACACCCTAATTAACCTAAACTAAACCTAATTAACCTTAATTAAGCCATGAACAATAAAGAGTGAGGTGGAGATGAGGATAAGATTTGGGTTTCCTATAAATAGAAGTGTTAGGTTAAGAAAAACGTTTTCTTCATTCCTAAGTGTTTCAGAGAGTGAGAGAGAGAGACGATTTTGGAGGAAAAGAAGGAGAGAAGGAGAAGGAGAAGAAGTGAGGGTTGAGAGTTGGGTTAAGCTTGCCAAAGCTTGGGAGACTTCCACGAACGTCAAAAAGGTATGCCAAGTCTTCATTATAACTCACATAAGCTTTGTGGGTGTTGGGGATCGACGTTGGTGTCGAATTCCCCGTCGGATTGCAACCTATTCAGAGGTTGAAGACGACGATCGGTCGACCGGTGCCTGTGGGCAGTCGACCGATTCTATTATTATATTGATTTGCACCCGCAAACGGTCGAACGATGTCTGAGGACGATCGACCGTTATGCCAGATTTGTGCGGGAAAAAGGGTTTAATGCTGTTATCGGTCGAACGGATCCACTTCGCCGGTCGACCGAAACAATGAGAATAGGTCGGTTGGAGATTTTGACTTATTAAACGGTCGGACATCCTTAACCTGGTTCGACCGATCTATTCGATGCTAAGTCGGTTGGGAGCTTTGACCATCAAAATGATCGACCGCTCTTTAACTTTCGGTCGACCGACTGAGCATTTTAATTAAGCAGTAGAGTGCATGTGATGTTTCGGTCGAACTGTATCTCAGTTCCGGTCGACCGAATATTACTTAGGCAAAATGCTGAAATCCCTGTTATCGGTTGAACGGACCCTTGGTTCGACCGGTCGGATATATAAATAGTATAAATATTGTATAGCGTAGACCATTCAAACGGTCGACCGTTAGATGACTTTTGTTCGACCGATTGGTCGGTAATTCGGTTGGCGTGGTTCGACCGATACACTTGTTTGTACAGTACAGAGTACTGTGCGGAAGACCGGTCGACCGGTGTGCTTGTAGCGGTCGACCGATCTGCCGCAGGTTGGTGGATTTATCCACACGATAGCCGTCGAGTATAGGTCGACTACCGGCTCCGAGGCGACGGTCGATTACCGGCCTTGAGAGCGACGGATTTCACATTCGACGATGGCGTATTATTGTTGGTCCTCTCATATCGAGCGGGGTGTGAGAGATGATTGTCGTAAACCTTGGGCTGTTTGCTGGGGTTTGTCGGTAGGCCGAGGATGTTCCGGCAGGGTGCGCGTCTGGCGGCTCTTGGGGGAGCAGCGGCTGTCGTCTGACCCGAGTTGTGCATTCGGCGGGCTGACTCGCTCCTGGGGTGGTGGCGTAGTGCCAGGGTTCCTTTCTGCGGCTCTTGGGGAGCAGTGGTGCCGACTGACCCTTGTGATGCAGCGGTGGACTGACTTGACCCTCGTGGTGGCAGTAGTGGTTCAGTACCGCGGAGGCGGAGAGGGGTATTATTGTGGACCCGAGGCGGATGATCATGTGCATTGCATTGCATTGTCTTTAATTCCATTTTGTATTTTAGGAGGTTTGGTATACGGGGTTCCTGCAGGGAACTCAGGCATGTTTCAATTGTTTGCATTTCAGGTAGCGAGCAGCATTAGAGTCGAGGTGGTGACCGAGGAGGGTGCCCCCGGGATCTGATCCTGTAGTCGCCAGTCTCTTCTTTTTGAGGTGATTACATATTGTATAGTTTTTGTCGTAATCACAGTCAGCTTGTATATTTGATTTCCACATGGATCATATTTATATTATATATGTTGGTCTGTTTTCCGTGACGTGCCCTTGTTGACCGTTGACGGTCTTTTTATATTGTTTAAATTTTCCGCTGTTTTCGGGGACGTTACAATATAGGTGAGCTTGTCATACGGGATTTCCTAATGGAAACTCAGGCATCGTTGTTATGATTATTTTCAGGACCACGTTAGGTTCTGGCGGGTGGTGACCGAGAGAGATTGCACTTTGGGACTGGATTCTGTTATCTGTCTATTTTAGGTTGTCGTGATTACATGTATTATGTATTTTGTGTTATAATGTAATCACTCTTTTGACAAACTCTTATGTAATATGGTGCACCAGATATATTTGGGTATTTCTTTGAGTAATGTCCCCACTCTTGATGGTTTTATCCTTGTGGTTCCTTGAGTTTAAAAAGTTTAAATTTTCCACTGTTCGGGGATGTTACAGAAAGAGTTTCAAATTTATGTCTATGATTTAATGGCATTTGGATACATCCTCTACAAAACCAAAGAAGAAAAATCAACAAATATAAAGAAACTCCAGATAATTGAATTTATTGGATTAATTGGAGCAGACTTTTGTTAGGGAGATGTAACCCAAAACTAAGATAAAGTAAATTTTCCATGATAAATCATGGAAAAGGAACGCATAGACATGAAAAACATAGGTTTTCATTTTAATGGAATCAAACAAGTAGAAGTTGATAGCCAGTGCAATTGAAATATGAAACATATTTGAGCTTTTAAACCCTTGTATACATATGTGCCAGAAACTTGCAATGGTAAGACAAGCTGCCCATTTGGTCCAAGGCTTTTGGCAATCTTGTTGTATAGAAGTATAAAACTATAAAATTCAAGAAGCAAAACCTATTGCAAAGACAAATTGAGCAACAGCAAAATTACTTGAATCGAGAAGAGAGAAAATTTTGAACCCCATTAGATGACTTAACCAGTTAATTAGTAGGAGCGTAGGACATCCATCAACTAACTGATCACCTTTGTGTTTCCAAAGATATGCCAAGCTAGTCTTCGATTGTAGAGCTAGTACTAGTAGTAGTTCTGCATTTTGTGTTAACGTATTCTGGTTAACTGTCAGGTAGGGTTAGAAAAGGTTTGAAGGACGATGCTAATCCAAGCAACTCAATCATATTCAAGGCAAAGAAAACCAGCTGATCTCCTGCATGGCAGACACACACCATGATAAGTATAGTAAATTATTAACAACTGTTATTAATATATGCATCACTCTAAATACACACTAATTTGAAGATGGGATTGCTAAAGCCTAAAGATTATGTAGAGAGAAGGGGGGAATTAGAAAAGGTTCTCTACAGTCTTGCTGTTTCGTAGTGCAATATCCATACGTAAAGGGCTATTCGATTTCTTTCGCATGAGTTTCCTTTTCATTTTGAAGAGTTTACTTGAAGTGCAATTAGTTTGACAGTCTGACTTAATTCTTTGGTAATGCAAGCCTTGTGATGCAAATCTACATCTCTTAAAACTCCTTAATCAGCAGACAAAGTCTTAACCTAAACCCTACCATTTACCCTAAAATTATGGTATAGATTTGTCTGTCTGCACTAATGTCAGTGTCTCGGGACTCTTTGTAATACCTGGTAAAAAGGAAGCATGTTGCCGCTTCTGTGCTACAGAGAATCTGCAAGGGTTACAAATGAAATGGAAACTAACTTCAGCAGTACTAATAAAAATATTTGCGGAAGAACTCAACATGTATAGATGCATAAATAACATGTAACAAAAATAGATTCAAAGATGCCCTGTTGTACTGCATATGAGACATAATGTTTTTTCAATATTTTCATGGGAGCTGAGGCATGATGATGACTTAGGTCATGCAAGAAAGATTAAAGTAAGCCACTGAATGCACCCATGTCACGTTTTAAGATGCATGGTTGCTTTCACCCTTTAGCAGGGCAAAGATACATCTTGTCTTTTTTGCCTGAAATTATTTTAGACGTGAAAGTAACTTTAACTTGGCTAAGTTCGAAAGTGACTACTTATAGAAAAGGTATTTTAGCAATACATTTTGATCAACATACAGACAGGAAAATTAGATATGATCCATTTTTTTATTTGATAGACAGGTTTCTCTAATCGAACTGCATAAGGCCAAAATTTGGCGAAAAAGGTTTTTCATTACTATTTTTGGAGTAATAATCTGAAGTCTAAACTTTCTTTTATCAATATGATCTGAAGTCTGGATTGATTCTGTCCTACCGGTCTTTTTTGCCTAGAGTGCCATCCACGCGAAACACTTCTTCATCACTCAATAGGTCCACACTTTTTTGAAATAAGCCATTTATGATTAAAAAAAAGCACTTTTAGCTAGAAGCTATGAAAACTCTGCAACAAAATCACTAATATAACATAATGAGAATACAATAGTTGGATATCTCACAGGGCACCTCCACCAGCTGGAGCAAGAGTTTTAAAGAAAGACATTGCAGTCATTGAAAGGCCGTTGGCAGCTCCCCGTTGGCTTTGTTCCTGTCGTAATCAGAAGCTAAAATTAGAACTTGTTTAAAAACCAATTTGCATGATCGATGACCACTGAAACATTACCACAGCGTTGTTTTGTAAAATGAATAATCCGGTCATGATAGTCACCTGTTGACAAAAAAAAACAAAGCTTATCAAACTTCTTGACAAGATAAAGGATATTGTTTACAACTCGTCTTGGAAGATTATGGATAGAATTGTCTAACATAATTAGATGAAAATGACATTGTTCTGTGGTTAATTGATAATTGGATCTAGTAACATGAAGTTACCATAGTTCAAATGCACATTTACAACTCTTAACAAAACAGGAATAGACCTTTTGAGGGGAAAAAAGGAAGAGAATAAGCATGATGTAATATTATAATTGACCTCTAGTTTTGGTATATTGTCATTTATCATGTAAAATTGCAATAAGTTTGGAGGTCCGAGGTTACAATAATTACAGTCAAAGAAAAGGCAACACATTTTTAGGATATTATTATGATCCACGAGAAACAATATGATTTTTTCCAACATGTCACCTGTATAAAACCATCATTTTTACTACACTGTCAGCATTTAACTTGAGATATAACATTTTTTGTATATTAAAAACAAAATTCTTGAACAACTGTGACCAAGTTCTGCACATATTGCCAAAGAAATTACTATAACAAGAATAGCAAAGGTATATTTAAAGAACAAGATTTAAATATTTTAGGTCAAGCCACACAGACTACCATGCTGAAATTAATGGAGTCATTAGGTCTCTAACAATAAAAGGATCCATGATCCAATCTAAAGTAAGCAGCTAACCAAATATTGACACTTATTCAGAAAATGATTTCTTAACCAAGTATCATTTTCTAACATATTGCAAATCCAGCTTTTCGGGTAATATCAGCATCAAACCATCAATCTTCAAATAAGGCATGACATCCCAATAGTAGATGAAAAACCCATTTATAATTATCTTTGAAATAACATATAACAAAAACATAGATTTCAAAATTCACAAGTTCATCAATTAACTGTATTTAGTCAAACTGTATTCATCAATGAGGCTAAAACATTGATCATGAAAAACCTGGTACTGGTAACCCGTATATATTACAAGGGAAACTTAAGAAAAACTTACAGAAAGAAGATTCTTCAGAACAGATGCAATAGTCACAACTAATGATAGCGCAGACCCTGATAATTTGGGAAAGAAAGCATAAGATGACAGCAGTGGAACACATAAAACCTGCATATGCAGAGCATCTTATTAGCACAACAGCAAACATAACAGAAAACAAACAAATATAAGAGGAAACCAATTGAAGGATAACACATACTGCTGAAACTCGTAAGGAATTGACCGAGCCAAGGGCTCTATCAATCCGTGGATATATGAGAAGTTGAAATCCGAGGAGACTAAAACCTGAAAATGTTACATTATTAAGAGAAGCAATATACTTGTCATTGTTGAGAACAGTTGACATTGGAAAATTTGGATTATTCTTGAGAAAAATAAGATCTTGAGTACCTCCACTCAATAACAATTGATCTTGAGTTGGGAGCTCACACTTTAATATGGTATTAAAGCTTAAAAAGGCCCTACGTCCGGCTCAACACCTTCATCCATCTTACCAAACACATGTTGCATTTATGAGAGGTCACATGACGCATGTGAGTGTTGAAAATAGTCTAATATTAGGAAATTTGAGTTATTCTAACCATTGAGAATTCTCTCCTTCCAAATCTTCTGAATTACGGAAAGTTCACTACTCATCACAAAAAGGTTGGCTCGTTACCAAAGATTCATTGACACAAAAAATGTCTTTCTCCATGGAAACTCAACAAAATGTCCACACAAAACAAGTATTTAGCCATTAGAACTTTTGCATCCTCCTCGTCTAGTTCCATGTGTCGCGTTGGAGCTTATAACATACACTCACATCCATGTCAATGACATTGACTTTTTCAATAAATTTCTCTTAACTTTGTTCACAATCTTTTAATGTAAGATCGGCAACATTTCCACATTTGGTTTACTTTGGAAAAAAAGTTTTCTTTAACCAACCTTAGGCAAAAATAAAGGAGGGTTGCAGAAGGTGTGGCGAGCCACTACAAACAAACCAATCACACTCACCGAAATGAAACTCTTTTCGAACCCGCCATAACAAGAACACAGTTGCAACATTGATAAAAAAATAGGATATAGTTGGAACTCAAGTACTATTTTCAAGATGAAAACGTTTTCCTTTTTGTTATTTTGGTGCAATGGATACAAGGGGCATGAAGTTTGTATTTGAATAGGAAAGCCACATGAAGGTAGTCAATGTGTAATATGAGTGAAGGGTGAAATTTATATTGGCTAAACTAAAAAACTGATTGAAGGGTGAAAACATACACCAATTCTATTTCAATCACCTACACTACAAAGGAACATTTTCTTTTAAGTATCTATTCTTATTTCCCATGAATTCTCGTCACAATTAATTTATCAAGTAGCTTATCACGTCATGTTAGTCATTGTAGACAAGGTTCAACAACAATGTTGTGAGAAATTGAGAATAGCTCACATCAGGTATAATTTATTGTTGATTTCTCTGCTAATAAGCATGGTTTTTGGTGTAAGATTACCTTGGGTCCATTTTTCAACATGCTATCTTAGTGCTATTGTGTGTGGGATCCACCTATACTTGGTTGTGTCAAGCGCAGATATGGTCGCATGTGGGAAAGGTGTGTGAGATTAGAACTACAAATACAGTAGAACACGTAGAGAACTTCTTTCACGAGAAGCCCAGTCACACAGCTTTGTCATCTTGAGTTTAAATTTTTGCATGGCAGAGATTTAAAATATTTTTTTTGCAAACGACATTATCATCTGAGCCAAATAGATGAATTCAACTAGATAAGCTTTCCATTTTCTTTTTTATTTTAACGAACTTGGGAGTAATATGCAAGACACTTTCCAATGCATTACTTATAAAGGTGCAATCACAATCTCATTCTGAATTTTAGTAGGGAATGAAAAGTTAATTGTATAATATGCAAACCTGTGATAGAAAGAACATCACCAACATCATCGGTTGAAAAGCTCAATCCTCCATACATCTTATCACTCACAGCCCACAACGAGAAGATCTTGCAAGTAAAATGACCAACTTAAGAGGCATTGAGGACAAAAGAAAACAACAACAACAACAAATAGAATCACCAGATTGAGAACATTCTAGATTACAAACTAAAAAATACTAAAATAATGTTCTCATGCTTGGGACATCTTAGAAACGAATTGCACCCTCAAATCTAACTGATTTATGAAGCACCCTTACTAACTTTTGGTATATAGCCTTTGAACTTGTTCTATGCTTTTATACAAGTTTGGTAGTATTTTTTTATTCTTCAGAACATTTTACTGGATATGTGCAAGATGGAAGTAAGTGATGTAACCATGTTAACTGAAAAACAAATTACAATGAAAGCGTGAAGGATGCTTGTTTTGTGAAATTAAAATGAAATTACGATCTCAGTATTTTGCCAATCGCATGTCAATGAGAAATCTCGGTTTCTTAAATTATTAAAGATCGTAAAGATAAGGAAGAATAAAAATCAAGAAGATGAAGAGTTTTGGCTATTACTTCAAACATGAAAAATAGCTGTCGTGTCCAGTCTTCATGCACATTGTATAAGCCTAAAAAAAATAAGGAACATGTTCCCGTCTATTACAGGAGGGATGTTAGAGGAGTAAAGTATCACAATTGTCGCCTTTTGCCATACATCAGAGCTTGTGTTCAAAATTCGGAAGTGAAGCTTAGTCAAATTCAAGTCCTAAACTATTTTCGATTGAGAATTTTCGTTGTGTTTTAGGTTTTTCTTTGATCATATTTATAATATCTATTTTATTTATTTATATGTTTATTATAATTAGATGGGCATATGATATTGTCTTTCATGTTAGTATTGTTTTATTTATGGTGAATTGTAATTCTAGGTGTATGTTGTATGTATAAATCTCTTGCGAGTCTTATTAGCATCATCAAAATTTGTACAGGAAAAACAAGATACCTACCTCAGTATATGCCATATCATGAAGTGAGAAGACACAATATACAACAATGGAAGACATTAGTGGCCAATTCTTAAAGAGGCTTTGTCTTGGAGCTGGATCCACTTGTTCAAGTTCATTGTGGCCATGCTTCAGGTCAGTTCTCACAGCTTCATAGGACCCAAGTGTCGCCCCTCTTTTATGTTTGTGCAGTGTTTCCTATAAAGAAAACAAGCCATGAAGTTCTGTAGTGTTTTTTATTGTCAAAAGTTTTAAAAGTAACTTTATGTTCTGATAACAAGTATCAACTAACTCAACCTTTTCCTCTGTGCATGAATGAATGTTTCCAAGACAGAAAACCAATAACCAACCGTCAAAAGAGCAGGAGATTGGATATGAAGGATGTAATGGGAGTTGTCTTCCTAATCTAGAAACAACCGTGACTCAGTCAGTATAGTGTAGGAAGATGGATTGTGCACAATGGAAGCATGTCGGGCGTTTGCAGAGTTGGCAAGACTGGGAGTGACCAGTTCAACACTTAAAAAGTATATATCTATACCCTTTACAATTTGGATACAAGTATAGATTGGACCATATAATCCATATCCATTTGCAACAGTATTTGGCAAGCAAGTCTGTTGAACTTGCTTGTGACCATTGTTTCAATATGATGATCCAGAGGAGTCTTGGATTCTATGGAATGTTTTACTCGCATGACGAAATTGTTGCGATTGGGCCCGTATGGGAAGTCATAGAATCCCTTGTTTGAACATTAACTCATAACTTGCAACACATCAACTATAAAAGTTTGAACATGCGAACAGTATCACTTTTCTCATAGTTATGGGTGCCACTTTTCTCATAGTTGGAGCTCAAGACTGAAATTATGAATTTGCTGTCTATGACATCTAAAAAGCAGAATTTAATGAGTTAATGTTTAAGTTCAAATCGACATTTGAGGATCTTCAGTAATGTTGCTAATGAATGAATAAGAACACCCACTTAACATGGTTTACTTATTCAACAAGCTACTAACATCATAAACAAAGTTGACAAGTAAATAGAAAAACCAACACGATGATTATACAAGGTGAATCATCTCTAGAAGAAAAGTAGTATAGAGAGAAGCTGATCGAGCTTACCGGAAGCCATGGAGAAGCCACAAGGACAAAACATGAAAAGATGGATATACAAACGCATGGTAAGAGGTAAGGAAACCTGTAAGTGTCAATGGATAGCAATTATAAGTACTGAATTAACTATAACTTATCAAACATTATAATGTATAAATAGTACCTTCCAAAGAGAGAATGTTTTGAAAATATGTGTGGATATTTCTCTGCTGGCTGGTGAAAGTTAAAAAAGGAAAATAAATAAAAAATATACAAAGAGTTAAACATGACAAGGATATCAATTGTAGATGAGCCTGTCTACTTGATCAAGCTCAGCATATAAAAGCTTGGTTGAATTTAGCTGAAAAATAAAATATCCAAGCCACATAGTATTAGAGTTCAACTACTATCTGGATGTGAACATAAAATCCCTTACGGCTTGTTTGAAGGATTTGCCCCTCACAGAGTTGGATAAATTTTAGTTGTCATTTGATGGCGTGTGATTAGAAAAAAGGGTATCACAAATACCAGCTGAACAAATTATAAAACTAAATAATGGTCTGTCATTAGAACAAAGGGTATTACAAATATCAGCCGAAAAGTTTATAAAACTAAATAAGTTGACACCCCAAGTATAGGTAGGTTAATTACATGCCAGAGAGTTGGTATCCTTTGTACATTGAAGCGACAAAAAAAAGTTTTATTGACATACAAAATGTGGAGGTGCATATATTGAAAGCAAAGAAGATGGTATCGCACTTCTCTTCTATTCGACATAATTTTTTCGGTGGCTCCTTCATAGAATGGATATACAGGTAAATGCAAGAACAAGGTGTTATATCGTCCTAATAAACAAGGGGAAGTAGTGGCACCTGTGCAAAATAGCCGCCCAATGCTGGTCCGAGAATTAATGCTGTGCCCCATGCTGTGCTGATCTGAATGGGACGACGGAGTAGAAATTTTAGTATTGGTTGCAGTAGATGAAAGCAATATTAATGCAAATATCTGCGACACTGAACATATATCTAAACAAAGGGCTGTTTCTTTGTTTGGTCAGTGAATTTTGACATTAACTCGCACTAGAAAGTGCAGCACATGGGAGAGGTTAGAATCTCCAGCACCATAAACTTGGTGCAAGGCCTGTTTCTACACAATCAAACAGTTCTGCCATTATGTTGCGTTTGGATGTCCACCTGGCAATTATATTTGGAAAAAAATGTGGCAAGGACAATAAATTGCCAAGGATTAAAAACTAAAATCTACTAAATCATTAATTGGTTATTTCCATAGATTGAACAGCGTACTTAAAATTAAGAAATCATTCAAATACTGTGAGAATTCAAGTAAAAATGTTAATTTTTGTAAGTTTATCACATACATATACCAAATTAAATTAGCATGGAGAGATTACAAGGACAACCAAGAACAAGAGGTTAGCTTTTGACTTGTCGCCCTGTGATAATCGATGGGAGTGAAAGAAGAAACCAAGGGAAGGATGGGAAAAACTATACAAACTTATACCACACTAATTATTTTGCCTGGATTTTTTTTTGATCGGTAAAGGTAATTACTACATTAAATTTTTTTATCCCATGGAAATTCAAATATCATTTCAAGCAAAGTTGAAAGATCAGAAAATATAATAGAATGAAAATTATCATAAATACATTAGATTCCAGTGAAACATATTAAATCAATAGCAACAACGTGTACGTGTCTATGGGCACCTGAGTAAAAAGAACAAGGAATGGGTAGTGATACGACTAAGATTATACACCGTATTAGCTCTAACCTTTTAATATGTCATATATGGCATCTCTAAGATAAACATGTTATGGGCTGAAGAAATCAAGTCAGACACTTCCACAAACATGCCAAATATTTGTCCGAAGATCCTTAAAAAGAGTTGGTAGAAATGTAAAAGAACTGCTCAATGCATCATTTCACCAGCATACACTTATATATATGAGATAATCCAACTCTGATCACTGTGGATTAAGTTACTGTGAAGTTCGGAAACTACGGGGTAGATTGGGAACAAGTGAAACTTTCTATCAGTTCTACTATTACCCAAAATAAATGTATTTATTAACTTTATTGGCACGTATTTACTTAGTTGTGCAGCTTGAGTCAGTGCCCAGTTCCATGTGCTAATAACGGTTATAAGCCGTTGGAAAATCCACGCAACAAAATTCAGAATACTAATTGCTAAATGATGGGTTTTTTCAGGAAGCCCTGCATGATCTTTATACGTCAAGGATTACATTGTTAAGTGAACTCTATAGAATTCACCAAGCAAGATCAACATTGCCTTCAACAATCCCATTAGCCCTTAACATAAAAAATATATAAAGAAGCACTAACCAAAATTGACAAACCAAAAGGCACTTACAAGAGATAATCCAAGAGCTTGATGTTCTGGACGACAAATTTCTGAACAATATGCCTAGAAGAACACAAACAGAGTTCCATTAAACATTTTCACCTTATTTGTGGATAAATACAACATATGCTCGTCAGTAATCACTAGAAAAGGAAACACATATTTATCAGTGCAATATGGGAAGGGAAAAGTGTAAGGTGATATTTTTACTTTCATAGGCCCAAGTAGACCATTAAGTGATCCGAGAAGGAACCTAGTAGATATGGCCATCCAAAAGTTTGTACTGAACCCAAAAAGGGTGTTGAAAATTATCCTGAAATAAATAATAAAAAGGAGACAATAAATAAAGTTTATACATACTAGTAAGGGGCATTTCATCAACCCACTTTCCAAATTTCAAGCTAAAGCTGCTAGAGTAATAAAACGTATACTAACACAACAACTATACTGATCACTATAACTGGCTTTCTTCCAATTCGATCAGCAACTATTCCCCAAAATACAGATGTTAGTGCTCTCCCAAGCATAAAACTAGCTCCTTCAGTGAGAAAAAGTATTTGGATCAAAAACTACAATGGAGAAGTTGGAAAAAAACCCGTCTTCGGAATTAATAGAACAGAAAGTAGTACCTACATATCCTGCATAATAACCGATGTCCTCCTCCCTTTTAGCAATATGAAGGTCTCGTATCTATATCAGAAAAAAATAAAAAAACATTAGGCTTTAAGCACTGAAAAGTAGTATAACTGAGACATGATTCCCTCCTCCAATTTCACTTTTGAACCTTTATGACATTTAGCTATGGAATAAAAGATAAAATGAACTTTAAGCATACAATTTTATAAGGCCTGATTGCACTCGCATTAATGCATTGGTGTGGCCACTCGACCGGTTGTGTGAATTTTTCCTATTTTTAATGAAATTTTATGGATTTTTATGATTTAAAAAAAATGATTAAAGAATTGGACATCATCTTGCGCGATCGCATATACGGCATATGCACACTGCACATGGTTGCATGTGCTAAACCTGAACATTTTGTATATTTACCACCATCCCCTCCTGTTTCCTACATAGCACATTAACATTAATATTATTAGAACTGAGTATGTCAAAATCAATTGACAATGAGTGGAGGGATCCTTCAACTTATATGTCCAGGAGAGAGTCCACATTTAGGCGACGTGGGACTATCTCTAACACTCCCCCGCACACGTAACCGGGTAATTTCTTCTGCGTCACGTGTGGGAACAAAGTGTGAAATGTCAAGCCGGCCGTTGGGCCTTAACTGGCTCTGATACCATATTAGAACTGTGTATCCAACTCAAAACCAATTGACAATGAGTAGAGGGGTCTTTCAACTTATATGTCCTGGAGAGAATCCACATTTAGGCGATGTAGGACTATCTCTAACAAATATCATTCACAAGTCCAACTCAATAATATTTCAAGTTAACTATCTTTTCTACCAAAAATTAAAAGAAAAATCTTCTCTTTCCTAAAATGCTTCTCTTTGAAGATACTTACAAAGTGAATGTTTGTTGCTTACTTTTTTTTGGCCAGTGGTTAGTTCATAATTTTTTACAATAGCTACTACTCGTATGGTTCTATATAGTATATGTTGTGTACTTTATAATAGAAAAACTTAACTTTTATCTTCAAAAGACAGGTCAGCCCGGAATTAAGCCGACCACTGATCAAACTTGATTGGTTTTGCGAAGAAGTTGATTCCAAAATGAGTTTGGAATTCACAAACCCAAAGTAGAGGACGTATCTAAGATGTTATTATGGTCCACGTAGTTGAATGCAGCACTATCATCAAAAATATAGAAATGCAATAACAAAAGGCTTGACAATAAGTAGGAATGGCAAAATATCAGTAGAGAAAATACATACCATGAAATATAAATATGGGAACAATGATGTAATCGGTAAACCTGAAAAGTCATGTCACAGGGAAAAAGAATCAACAAACTATCAGGAGTTTAGGAGATGTTAGATAAAACTTACGTCCAGTTATTCAGAAAGCAAAATGTAACATAACCCCATTGCAGACATGGTTAATCTCCATATGAAGTCAGGTTAATCTCAATTCAATCAATTCGGGTCTTGGTCAAAGTAAACTTGAGCGAAGTACTAAAATGTGAAAACAAACATCACTTGGGATGTATAGCTCACAGAGGCTACTTAGTGCTACAGACAGAATTTTCGCAAAAGGATGTGATAAGTTCACCGAATAAACCTTTTAATGTCTTGAAATGACAAACTTAAACGATGGCACAAAATTAAGATTTTGAACTATTTCGTTGATCAATTATTGTTGGAAAAATTCCTTCAAAACAACAGCCAAGCAGTGCAACGGTCGATCGGAATCTGATCAGCGGTCGACTGTTAGCCCAAACTGAGAAGTTGCCTTAGAGTTCGGTCGACCGTTTGGTCAACGGTCGACCACTAGAGTTTCTCAGCAGAAATAACTTTTAAGTGTACGGTCGACCAGTGTCTCCCCACCGTTCGACCAAAATTATCAGGAAGACAATGAATAGTTTTTCATGCTCAGGTAGTTCGACCATTTGTCCGAACGGTAGAACGAAGAAGCTGTGAGACGGTCGACCGGTCCCATTTCAGTTGACCATTTGCTGACGGAACAGAAATTCCGGGAGGATATTTTTGGAATGTTTTACCCTATTATCTCAACTTTAACCTCTCCACTATAAATACTAAAGTTGCTGGAACCCTAGATAAAGATTGAAAGCTTGAGAGAAAGAGAGTCACCACATGAGAGGTTAGTTAGTCACCAAACTCCTTTATGTTTTTCTTAAAGAATTATTCAACTCCAATTCGGTGTGCGTTGTAATTATCTCCGGCTCCCTCAATGTACTTCACTCTTTCATAGTGAAGCCTCCGTCCGTCCCCGCCGTCCGTGGTTTTTCCCTTTTAGGTTTTCCACGTAAATCTTGTGTGTTTTGTTTTGTTTGCTACTGTGGTTTGTTTGAATGTATGCTAGGTGTTCGTAGAATTGTCTAGGACAATTTTTCGGAGTTCTCATCGTTTCCGTACGAAGTCTAGACCATTTAAGATCCTAACAATTAGCTAGGGTTTAGGGTTTAGCCTCTTTTTACAGAATTCGTTCAAGGAATAGACAATCTGAAAAGAACTAAGGGACACATAATAAACATATTTAGAACACGTCTATTTAGCTAAAAAAAGAAGATTAGAATTATTATTCCACATTAAATTTATCTTTAATTTCTTGTTTGACTTTTATCGTAGGACAGGAAATCAGAAGAATTATATCTCAGATGTCACAAAGGATCAGATTCGATTTTATGAAGTTACGCATACCTCTTACAGGAAGGAAACACAACAATACATACGGAAATTGATCTGCAGAACACACAAAAGCTCTGCAACTACCTCAACCGCAAAATAGATACAGAAAAACCTCAGTATAGGGAGCTCACCAAGAAAAATCTTGTCAAAGCTCTAGTGTAAAACTCAGAAAGCGAAATCAGCACTCTAGGCCAAAACAGAATGCACTAAAAAGTTCAAACTCAGTATGAAGTTGGAGTGCTAGCAGATGCGTGGCGTGATGATATGCCTACTAATAAACAAATCATCCAGCCAAATTTAATTACAATTTGAGCAAAAAATACAGAAACAGAAAAGTTGGAAGAAGAGGTAAAATAAAGTGCTCCAACGGCAGTAGGAACAGATTGTTCTACATATGAGAGAGTTCCTATCTGGAGAGTGTGATAATCCAAACAATGATTTAACAAAAACAAACTCGTTCAAGAGCTCACAGCTGGAGAGTGTGATAATCAAATAGTAGGAAAACAAGTTACATGACCTCGGTAATCAAAATCTAAAAACAACAAATCAAAATCCAAGCCCGAGTGAAACCAATTTATAGACCTCAACGACCTCCAACTTTGGACCACAAGCGCTGCAAACTCAAACAATGCCCAATCGAAAAGCAAACCTCACTGGATGATCCAGACTCAGAAAAAAAATTACATCACCACAATCACAATCTCAAGGACAAGAAATCAAAGTTCAAACACAACTAACCAATTCGAAACAATGCCCAAACAAGAACGAAAATAACTTGTTCTTGAGCCCAGCGGTGCAGAATATGATGTCTGAACTCACACACAAAAAATTCTATGCTCGTACTTATAATCGTAACAATTCATCCAATCCAAATCCAACCAAAGAGTCTATCTACAACTAGGACTGGTGCAGGATTTCTCTTTTTCTATTTTTTTTTCTTTTCCTTTTTTTGGGGGGGAGGTTCAAGATTCTTAATTGCACATAATTCTTAATTCTCTCGTGTACCTATGTTACTATTGCTGCTGAAAAACTCCAGTTAGCTACAAATTTTCTTCAGCAAGCCCTTGTCCGCAACACCTCAACCACCAAATCCCGAAAATACAGTAAGGTCATGTTTGGTTCGCTTTGCCGTAATTGAATTACATGGAATTTAACTCAAAACAATCAAATCACATCACCATGAATTAAATTCAATGCAATCAAATGACTTAATTTGTTAATGTTTCACGGCATGAAACCAAACG
This sequence comes from Triglochin maritima, assembly GCA_963682175.1. NCBI lineage: Eukaryota > Viridiplantae > Streptophyta > Magnoliopsida > Alismatales > Juncaginaceae > Triglochin > Triglochin maritima. The sequence continues at coordinate 39,728,018 of OY821779.1, forward strand.
TGTTAAAAAATAATTTAGTAATTCAATAACTCCAATAAATGACCTATGATGTTGTTGGAGCTTTGGCATACTTGCAACACGATCGAAATCGAGTTTCAACGATGTGACAAACTTTAAGCAGTTTGAAAAGAGTCAATTACATTGTAATGTAATTGGATATACTACCTCCAATTAGGCAACTCAATTACCTTGAAAGCAGTGTAATTAGAATACAGACTGATTACAACCTCCAATTTCTTAACCAAATAACAGAATACAATAGAAGGTATGAGACTACGTCAAACCAAACACTACCTAAAACTTAATCATGTTCAAACGACAATGAGAATGAATTCGTTCAGCTGGCCAATGCAGAACTTAGAGCACCCACAATTGGGGGTTCCATGACATGATCGTGGGATAAAAACAAAAATTAATCCGCCTTGTGTGGTGATTTTTTTTTATTTTTAATATTTGTTTAATAGTGATGGGACCCACTCGTATTTTGAATTGATAAAATAAAAAAGAGATGATTGTATTGTTTTAAAATCGAGATATCTTAGAAAATAAAAGTATTATTTTTTACAAAAATCACCATAATTCTTATCTACTCATGTTCTACGAATAGACAATCATATTGCTATAAATATTGTATTTTCAAAATACTAAATTTTCGGTGGTTAACTCAAACTCCTCCAAATACTTAGGTTAATTATTTTTGAAAAATTGAAAATGAAAAAAAAAGTATCAAATTTTAGTAATAATTCAATGATGATATATTAATTAATTAATTTGTAAAGCGTAATAAATAAGTTAAGAGAAAAAGAGAATTGTTGATTTGAAGCATGATAAATCACATTGTGAATTAGAGAAATTTGTCATGATAGAAAGAAAACTGGAACGATGATTATGGCTATGCTCACGAACCAACTCACGTCATCACCACCAAATATTAAAAACGTTCAATCTCCTCAACCAAACAAACGTAATCAAAGGTATAATCAGATTACATTACAACCGGCAAATCAAAAATAAACTCACAATCCCAACAACTCAACAACTCCACGAATCCAAATCCAACCGAAAACCAAAAAACCTTCCCAAAACGGAACTTCACTCACCGGTGGAGAGCGTGACAATCCAGACGAAGACGAAGAGCTTGTACGGCGCCCTGGGATCGGAGTCCTTCCGGCGGTCGACGTCGCATCCGGGGCATCCGTCGTAGTACACCTTCTCCAGCAACGGAACTTCGCCTTCCGTCGTCGCCATCGGAAGAAGCTTCGAGAGTTCTGATGGAAGAAGGAATGGAGGGTATTTATGGAAGAGAAATTGAGTCGTCGTTGGCATCACTCGATGCGTCACAAGAGAACACGACCGACCAAACAGGAAATTTTGTTAATTTGTTTGGACGTAACAGGCGAAGATGAAATAAGTCCAGGAAGTTGCAGTAGAACTTCCTTCTCGTGTTAAAAAAAAAGATGAATTAATTAATTTTTAGAGGTTTTGCACTTTTACAATCCACCTGGAAGTTTCCGGTTTTCCAAGTGCCTAACCAGGCGCCCGGAGTTTGGTCACCCGTTAAAGTTCAAAATGTGCACAACTGTGTTTTTACTATTCATTTGAGTACACCTAATTTCAAACATTATTGTTTGCCGTTTGTAGGTCTCATTTCGTTAACTTTTCTGTTGGTACATTTACAAAATACATTCTTTAAAATTTAAATGTCCTTAATATTAAATAAGAAAACACAAAATAATTTTTTTATTTACAAACACACCCTCTCTTCTTCTCTCGTTCTCTCTCTACTCTTCTCTCTTCTCCTTCTCTCTCTTGTTCTCTCTCTACACTCCTCCGTCCCATCAAAAACCATCCTTCCCGCCCACTTCCCCCGACCCCATCAACTACGACCTCTTTAAAGAGAAGAAGAGAGAGAGAGAGTAGAAGAGAGGGTGTGTTTGTAAATAAAAAATTTGTTTTGTGTTTTCTAATTTAATATTAAGGACATTTAAATTTTAGAAGGTGTGTTTGGTAAATGTACCAACAGAAAAATTAACGAAGACTCACAAACGGTCCAATGGTATGCAAACAATAAAGTTTGAAATTAGATGCACCCAGGTAAATAGTGAAAACGCAAGGATATTTCAGCCATTGTGCACCTTTTGAGGTGTACCCAAGCAAATCATCCTTTATGGTTCAACCAAAATTCACAATATTAACTTTAATATGTATTTGGATAAAACTTAAGAAGTGAAAAGAGAAAAAAGTTGAATTTATTTTGCTCGAATAACAACTTAATATGAGAGAAAGTGAGAAACTATTTGCGACGCAAGTAAATAATTAATTTTAAAATACGTTTTTGTCTCCAAATCTGCACAAGTTCAAATCCAATTTGTCTAACTATGAGTCCAAAATATACTCTTCTAAGTCCAACCGCATCAAAGCTACGTCCTCTCGATCACTAGGCGTAAGAGTACCCGAGGTTTCCTTTAAGAACTCCTGAAGGGGTTTTGGGATTTTCCACAATGAACTTTAAAAACGATAAGGTGTTGTGATGGAAATGATTTCGTGATAAAATGATATCGAGATTTTGAAGAAAATACGTGCCATGAAAATATTTCAAGAGTTATTCTGAAATAATAAGATGTTGCAGTGGTTTTGGTTTTTATAAAAATACAATTTGAAAGAGTTTTAACGATTCAAAAGTAGTTTTACACCAAGGAGTTTATTCGATGTGAATATCGGTCGAAATATATGAGACGTTGTATTCTTGCACTATACAGCTATACTGAATTTTATTTGACCGTAAATTCAGTAACATAAAAAAATGTACTCTCAAGTATACACAGGGAATCTAATGAATGTGATGTAGAATTCTCTAAATTCACACATGTTGAATTCATATACACGAAATAATGATAATGATTTTGTAGTACCATTTTTTGTAAAAATAAGAACTGCAAAATTCTTTCTTAAAGTAAGAGTGATTTAGAGAAAACAACTACTCATTAAAAAACAAACTCATGCAAGACACATCAACCCATGCATTGGAAATACATTTCCTCTTTTTAGCTCATGCAATACATTTTTAACACAATACAATTTGGTAAATCCGTAGTTATCTACTCAAGTTCAAAAAAAAAATAATCGGATAAAAGTAATTATTATCCTTTTACATTGGAGTCCTAATCCGCATGCATGCCATTGCATCTTAAGACTTATCACATAATATTGGCAATTATTATAAGTAAAATTATTAGAGAACAAACACATCATCAGTGACGTTTGTATGCTTCAGTCATCTTTTGCGTTGGAATGAAAAAGACCCATTTAACTTGGGTAACATTTTGGTGGTGCAACAATTACACGAAGATTTAATTTAATGTTTTATTATATATATGTGGAAGGATCTTATCAGTTATCATCTTTCACAATCCTCTTGACTCCCGAGTTTAGACTTTAGAGGCAGCATTATTTATCGATAAAGACAAGAGTTCAATAATTGTTTTGCTTTTGAAATATCAGAAAGATGACGATTTGTTCCATACTTGTACCAAGAGGTAGAATTTTTGTCTCTTTGATGTTTGTTTTTTTCCGAGAATCTATGTTTAGTGTATAATAATTGTTGCATTGGATCTCGGGCTCTCAGGCTCACATTGTCACGTAGTCACACGTGTTTGGTACACAATCAGCATCAGTCAATTAAATTGTGTTAGACTAGGTTCACGATGGGTTGAATATGTTTATATCCGGAGAGATTAACTGAATTATTATTTATCGTCGAAAAACTACTTAAATGATCCATACAAATTATCATTTTGTCATTCTATCTTTTCTATTTATATAATTCTCAGTTTCACTCTCCTAATATTACACTCTCTTCATATTACTCTCATACTCGTAAAAAGAATATCTCGGAGGCCAGAAAAGGAACCAGCGGATGCCCCAGCATACTCGAATATGGTAAAATGTTTCATTTAGTTTTAAAAAAAATTGAATTTTTTTTTTTGGGTTGGGCGCCCGACGGAGCTGCCTCCCTACCTCTTCTTACTCCCGACTCAACAATGACAAGTAGTGATGCGAAACTCGACCATTTATATGCTGATACAAAGTATTTATGTAGTTAGTCAAATTTCAACGTCTCGACTCTTCAAGAAAGTTTCGAATATTCGTCAGCTGCATTTTAATAGTTGCGTTTACGCGGTCGAAAAGAGTGTCCAGAGCTGCAGTCGATGTAGTGATACACTCTTTCAGAGCTAAATGAGCACTTTCAATCCTACAGTTCGTAGTGTTGCCGAAATGAATGATTTTGTTTGTTCAATTCAACACAAACCTTTCTTTATGCACTAGCCACGTGTCTTCCAGATATTCTGTGATAGATGTGCAAAAGTTAAAACTATCTTTCAGATTACGGACTGCTCTATCATGCTCGGTTTGTGAAGCAGAAATCATGACTTTCCTCCATTCCACACTTCAAATTGTCTGCAAGCTTCTTGTTCTTGCCAAATACGTGGCATGCATAGTTGTACACGTCTTTGTTGATATGTCAGGTGCAAAGTAAATGAACAGACTCAGGAAAAACCTCTCCCACTGGTCGCATCAGGCCTAACTTCCGGTCTGTTATTATTGCAGTCGGGCTGACGGTATCCAATAATAGATCTCGCAATTTCTCCAACACCCACCGGGAACTAGAATCAGTCTCATCCTTCATAATTGCATAACTGACGAGGAATTTCATGTTTGTTGGAGTCACCCCAATCATCTCGAACAAAGACATCTTGTACTTGTTCATTTTGTATGTCGAATCCATGCAAATTACGGAAGTGTATGTGCACAACAACTGAACTGACGTCGGATGTGCCAAAAATGCATGAGTGATGACATTAGTTTCTTCATCCGCCATAATCCAATGTAGGTACAGATACTGCACTGCCTGATTCAGAAACTGCTAAGCGGGATTCCTGTCTTCAAATTTCGTCATCCTCATGTATTTTCTGAAGTTATAAATGTGTCTCTGATTGATATTATCATCCGAGAATTTCTCATTTACTGCAAACAAGATGTTACGTGGTCTCGCTTGTGGCTCAGTCATATCACGAATAATTTTCTTGGCCCCAGAACTAAGACCGTTGATCTGTCGGTGGCCCTCTGGATAAACTGCAAGTTTGTGGTTGTGCTGCCCATGAGTACTATTAGAAACTACGACTCTCCATCACGATCCCGTCGCTCGACTACCTTTATAAAAAAATGACAACTGCAACCATTTTCTTTTCGTGTTCTTCCGTAGTGCAATATCCATATCACGAGAACTCATTTCATTTCTGCGATCGTATCTCAGATAACAAACTATCTGGTTATCTGCTTGATTTTGATTTGTAGGATGATATTACCAAAAAATCAGTTTCCGATGGCAACTTGTTTCGCATATTTACACGCGTCCTCGATTGTTGGAAATACTTGTTTACTATCAAAAAGATCATTGTAATCTACTCCATCACCACTGAAATCTTGCAACGGACCCTGAAATAATTTAAAATAACACAACATAAATAAATTTAAAATAAAAAATTTGGGGCGTCTTGCTAGGACGCCCCCTCTTTGGGCACAACGGCTTAGAGAGACGCTTGACCCATGAACGGGACGTCTGGCTAAGCCACACCCAAGGATCGGGAAAAAAAATTCCCAAAATTATTTCACTCGGTTCAAGTACTTCGTCAGACATTTTCGTGGTGTTGATACTGAGAATGTGAGTAAAAATTAGGCAAAAATCTTATTTTAAGACACGAGACGAAATGAGTATTAAATGAACTGTGAATGACAAAATGGTAATTGTTGGAACGATTTAAGTAGTTTTCCGGTGACGAACAGTAATTCCCAAGATTAAACTAGCATGTTACTCTACCTGCTTTGAATTAATTTGGTTTTCTCATGGTTTTATTGGTTAAATACCAGTGGGGCTTCCATGTGAACCAACTAAGGTTGAATTTGACTTGAATATGCACAAATAATATAATTTGATTTCCAATATATTTGAGTGACATACACAAATAATAGGAATTCGGTTAACAAGAAATTAGATTCCTCTGGTTTTTATTTTTTTAAGGTTTTTTTAAACTAAAGATTCAATTTTCTGGTATAGTTTCCTACTTCAAAAAAAAATCCTATAGAATAGTACAATACACTCTCACTATTTGTTGACTAGTGTCCAACAACGACACTCATTAGGTCACATCTCTTCCTTTCTTCCATATAGTTTTGTAAAAATTAGATACGATAACTTTGGGTTGGGTTTTAGTACGGATCGTTGGATACCGTACCTTAGTGGATCGGGTTTGGAGTATAAGGTCTTGAACGTGAATATACAATAATAAACACGATATGATAACATGTACTTGAGTATACTAATACACGATAAAATATTCAGTAAGCTAATACATTATTTTTTTTATAAGTGATAAGTCTATTATTTGAAATTGTCATGTTAAGTCTTAAAATTTATATGCTAGGATTTGTCATATGAACTTATGTTATTTTATTTAATTTGACTTGGTGTGCTTAATTTTATTTTGGTGTTTGACTTTGTTTCTTCCGAGTATGAAATATGCAAGCTATTTACTTTAGATGCAATTTTTGTACTATATGAGTGGAAATGAATTTATATAACAGATTTTCGTGTAGATTAGTGTACATGTTGTTAACATGAGTTTTGTACAAATTTGTGCAAACATTGTGTTTTCATGTACCTTATCATGTCGTATTTGTTTTAGGTAAGACAACTCGGTTAAAAGCCGTGTGCATAACGGGTAATATCATGTATACATGATATCATATTGGATCAAGTATGAGTATGAGTGTGGATATTAAGCCACAATATCTTATCGAGTCCAGTATGGATAATCCAAATTCCTATTATTATAAGACATTTACACGACACTACACGATTGACCAGACCTACTCCAAAGTATGTAACTCTTGGTGTATGTAACACCCCTAATCTACACTCGGGACACAAAAGTAATCACAACACTAAAAGGAAGTGAAAAATGGACAATAACTGAAATAACAAACTCGATGTCTCAATTAAAATATGTATAAATATGTAACATAAAGTCAAATTCAAAGTATAACGCGGAAGGGAGATACAAGAACTCTGAATCCTACTACATAACTACTTAGAGGATTAGGAAAATACATGAAAATTAAGCTCAACATATCCAGTCCACGCGTCCCAAGCTCAAGTCGCCTCCAGTCACCTACCGCGCCCACTTGCACATGTAAGTCATATCTGAGTCTCAAATAAAGACCCAGTACAACACCCCAACCCGACACCGAACAAGGTCTAGCCATCCATGATAGCTCACACTGGTCTCGTGTCTCAGGGCGATCACGCGCCCAGCAAAGCTGAGCGTGCATCTCGACCCCACTGCACATCCAATCCACAAGGCAACACTCAACCCGCTCTCATGACAGAACTGTCACACGTCCCAAGGCGACCACGCGCCCAGTCAGGTCGAGTGTGCACCCTTGACAAAATCGCGCATCCGGCCCACAAGGCAACACCCGAGCCCATGAGCAACGCTCCCAAACGGTCACCCGTCACAACGCCTCTTGAGCTGACTAGTTCCGCATCCGGATTCAGGAGCCGACCACACGCCCAAGCCCGTGAGCAACGCTCCTAAACGGTCACTCGTCACAACGTGGGTAGACCCTTCCCGAACCGCCACGACCACTAGGGAAAAACTTTAACCTCTAACCATACATACCTCACACGTCATCTCCACTACTCGACCACATGCCTGAGTCACGTCATATCCTAATCATTGTTTAGTGCTTAATCTTGTTTTGGTGGTTTATGAAGGGTTAAGGGAGGATTTGAGGTGGTAGGTGGTGATTGGTGGGGTGTGGTGAGGAGTATAAAAGGTAAGACTCTCTCTCACTCACTCACGTACTCTCATCTCTCTCTCTCTCCCTCTCTCAAACTCATTTCTCTTCCATCATATTTAAGAACCGGCAATGGGTGGTGACCGGCGAGCACGAGCATGCGGTTGGTGTTGCCGGAGGTGCGCAGATCGTCGTTCGTGTGAGGCATTCGTCGGAGAAGAAGAGTGATTGTGAGGAGACGTTCGTTGTTGATCTTCAAAGGTTTCTTTAAACCTTTAGGTATGTCAAGTTTTGATTTTATGCTCACCAAAGATTGTGTGGGTGTTGGAGTAGTCGTCAGACATTCAGTTCAGCGGGTTTTCTGTTGCGTTTTTGTCCACCGTTAGTATAATTCAGAGAGTTTTGTCTTGCAATGGTCGAACGATGCATTGTGCGGTCGACCGGTCAAGCATATTAGGCAAGCTCTGGGTGTTTTCGGTCGACCGAGTCTCCTTTGTCGTTCGACCAAATGCACTGTAGTAAGTCAGTTGGGGACGAAGACCATCTAAACGGTAGACCGTCCTTTTGACCAGTTCGACCGATTGCACTGTAGTAAGTCGATTGGGAGCATAGACATCTAAACGGTCGACCTCTCTTTGAATCGTTCGACCGATTACTTAAGTTGACTTAAAGTCCGTCCGACCGATGTGTGCCTTATTCGACCGGTCGTGGACCTTGAGAAATTGTAAGTCCCTGTTATTTTTCGGTCGACTGGGTTTCCTTTGCCGTTCGACCGATGGGATGATTGAATTTAATATTGTTGTGGCGTAGATCATCCAAACGGTCGATTGTCTGTGACCTTTTGTTCGACTGATTGGTCGTTTTGTTAGTTATTTATGGTTCAACAGGTCACGGAGACGGTCGAACACTAATTCGTTCCAGGAGGGAACCGGTCGACCGGTAGGCATGTTTCAGTCGACCGTTTCTGCTCAGTTTGGTGTTTTGAGTTTTGTTTTGATCGGCTTGAGGGCAACGGGTTCACCGGACTTTTTGGGGCAACATATGGACATGTCGATCTGTTAGCGATCGGTTGTGGCTCTACGGAGCGGGTTGTGTTTTGCTCTAGATGCAAAACTGTGGCTCCAGTGATAGAGACAAAACTGTGACTCTAGTGATAGAGGCAAAACCGTAGCTCCAGTGATATATGCAAATGTGGTATTTTTCACAGTTGTTGGGCTTATGCCTGGTTGCAGTCATTGTTAGTGTTGTTTCATTAATGCGTTTAGGGTTTGACATACGGGATTTTCTTATGGAAACTTAGACATAGTTTCATGTTTGCATTTCAGGCCGTGATTGGCGGTAGGAGGTGGTGACTGCGGAGGAGAACTCTCGGGACCGGATCCTGCTTTCCCCATTTTAGAGGTGGTTGTGATTACTTGTGCAGTTCCTTTTATGATCTTTTGATGTAATCACCATTTTGTACACTCAGTTTTATATATATATATATATATATATATATATATATATATATATATGTTGGTGCACCTAATTTTTGTGTCTTGTCGTAATGTCCTCGTGTTGATTATATGTTTAATTTTTAAAAAAATTCCGCTGTTTGAGACGTTACAGTAACTGTTAAATGCTATTCATCCATCAAGTATTATTGTATCGAGGAACTATTATGAAATTCACAAAGGAACTATGAGCAGACTTTCATAAATGCATATACGAAAAATGAAACCAAATGCATCATCAACTAAAACTATAGGTCAAAAGAACAAAGAAAGAAAAGGCACTTACAAGAGATAATCCTATAACTTGATGTTCTGGACGACAAAATTTTCAAGAATATACCTAGAATATATGAAGGCAAACAGAGTACCATCACAACATATTCACACTATTTGGAGGTAAATACAATATACACTCGTCAAAACAATCATCAATAGGAATATAAAGTATTGGTTAGTCCAATAGACATGGCCACTATTGCACTATGTTAAGTGAAATTCATACTTGATAGGCCCAAATAGACCCAAGAAGGATAGTTAAGATTGCCATACAAAAGCTTGTACTGAGACCAAAACTGGTATTGAATATAATCCTGAAATAAATAAGTACAGAGATGCTATGAATAAAGTTTATAGGAACTAATGGAGGGCAGTTTATTACCCCAATTACACAAGAGAAGCTGAAAATTCTTGTCTCCAGCATTAAGAATATAGAAATTAGTGCCTACATATATCCAATGTCTTCCTCTATTTAAGCAATGTGAAGGTGTAATAACCTAATCTAAAACATCTTAATTAACCAAACCTAAACCTAATTAACATTAATCTAATCATGGAACAGTGAAGCAGGAGGTGTTGGAGTGTGAGAGGAGAAAGTGATGGTGGGTTTTGGTTGGATAGGTTTTAGGTTAAGTGTGATTGGAGGAGATGGAGGTGATGAGATAAATGTAAATATATATGGTAAAGATAGGATTTCGTTGGAAACGTTCTTGCTTCTTCATTGTGTTTGTACCAGAGCGTGAGAGAAGGGTTTAGAGAAGAAGAAGAAGAAGAAGAAGAGGAGAAGAAGTGAAGAAAGAGAAGAAGAAGTGGAGTGAAGTGGTGCAAGCTTGGGAGGCTTCTTCACGCGACCAAAAGGTATGCCAAATCTTCAATATAACTCAATTGTGCCTTGTGAGTGTTGGGGATCGACGTTGGTGTCGAATTCCCCGTCGGAATTCAACCAATTCAGAGGTTGAAGACGACGATCGGTCGACCGGTGCCTGTGGGCAGTCGACCGATCCTATTATTATATTGATGTTTACCCGCGAACGGTCGAACGATGTCTTAGGACGGTCGACCGTTATGCCAGATTTGTGCGGGAAAAAGGGGATATGCTGTTATCGGTCGAACGGGACCACTTAGCCGGTCGACCGAATAACGATGAGAATGGGTCGGTTGGGGATTTTGACTTATTAAACGGTCGAACGTCCTTTACCTTGTTCGACCGATCCATTCGATGCTAAGTCGGTTGGGAGCTTTGACCATCAAAACGGTCGACCGCTCTTTAACTCTCGGTCGACCGACTGAGCATTTATTTAAGCGGTATAGTGCTTGTGTTGGTTCGGTCGAACTGTATTTCAGTTCCGGTCGACCGAACGAGACTTGGGCAAAATATTGAAATCCCTGTTATCGGTCGAACGGCCCCTTGGTTCGACCGGTCGGATATATATATTATATAAAATTGTATAGCGTAGACCATCCAAACGGTCGACCGCTAGATGACTTTTGTTCGACCGATTGGTCGGTATTTCGGTTGGCGTGGTTCGACCGGTAGACTTGTTTGTACAGTACTGTGTACTGTGTGGGGGACCGGTCGACCGGTGTGCTTTTAGCGGTCGACCGATCTGCCGCAGGTTGGTGGATTTATCCACACGCGATCCGTCGATGTCAGGTCGACTACCGGCTCCGAGGCGACGGTTGATTACCGGCTTTGAGAGCTACGGATTTCACCTTCGACGAAGGCGTATTATTGTTGTACTTTTTCCTCTCTTACCGAGCGGGGTGTGAGGGATGTGTACCGTAAACCTTGGGCAGTTTGCGAGGGTTTAGCGGTAGGCCGAGGATGTTCCGGCAGGGTGCGCGCTAGGCGACTCTTGGGGGAGCAGTGGCTGTCGTCTGACCCGAGTTGTGTATTCGGCGGGCTGACTCGCTCCTTGGGTGCGGCGTGTACCGGGGGTTCCTTCCTGCACTTGTTGGGGAGCAATGGTGTCGACTGACCCTTGTGAGGCAGCGGTGGACTGACTTGACCCTAGTGGCAGGAGTGGTTCAGTGCCGCGGAGGCGGTGAGGGCATTATTGTGGGCCCGAGGCGGATGATCATGTGCATAGCATTGCATTGTCTTTAATTCCTTTTTATATTTTTAGGAGGCTTGGTATACGGGGTTCCTTCAGGGAACTCAGGCATGTTTGTTTGTTTTCATTTCAGGTAGCGAGTAGCATTAGAGTCAGGTGGTGACCGAGGAGAGTGCCCCCGAGATCAGATCCTGTAGTTGTCAGTCTCTTCCTTTTGAGGTGATTACATATTGTATAGCTTTTGTCGTAATCACAGTCAGTTTGTATATTTTGACTTCCACGTGGATCATATTTATATTATATATGTTGGTTTGTTTTCCGTGACGTGCCCAGTGTTGACCGTTGACGGTCTTTATTATTGTTTAAATTTTCCGCTGTTTTCGGGTACGTTACAATTTGGTATCAGAGCGTTGATCTCGGCGTACTTGTCCAAAGAAACCACCTTTGAGTTAGGAGTTAGGTCTAGAGGATCATGCATGCACAGATTATATTGATATTGTCTTGTTTCCTTTGGCAGATGCCTCCTAGACGGGGGAAGGCCGTTGCCATACTCGCGGTGAGAGTGAGACTGCGAGGGATGAGGCTTGGGAGGATGAGCGTCGGACGCTGTTCGATACGGTCGGACGTCTGACAGAGATGCTACAGCAGCAGACGGCACAGACTGGGTAGACGGGGACTGGCGCTATGCATGACCGGTTTATGCGCCAGCATCCGCCTACCTTTCTGGGGCAGTACGACGCAGAGGCTGCGGAGGAGTGGATCTTCACTATGCAGAAGATTTTCAGTGCGATTGGTTGTCCTCCAGAGGCGAGAGTGGGCCTGGCTACTTATGTGTCGGGCGGTGCTGCGTCCAACTGGTGGAGGTCCACATCTGCAGTGGTGTTTGCGGACAGAGATGATATAGCCTGGGAGGAGTTCGTTGGCGAGTTCAACGAGCAGTATTTTCCGCAGCATGTCCAGGATGAGAAGAGGGAGGAGTTTCTGAGTCTTCAGCAGGGAGACATGACCCTGGCAGGCTACATCGGGAAGTTCAACGCCCTAGAGCGTTACTGTCCCGAGATGTATATCACACAGGAGCAGAGAGCAGGGAAGTTCGTCCGAGGGCTCCGGAAGCAGTTGAGGACGAAGGTGCTGACACATATGCCACGCACATTGGCCGATGCAGTGAAGAGTGCTACTGTTCTCGATCGTGACTACAGAGAGAACTACCAGGATGAGAGGAGGCCATCGGGTAGGTTCTCTGGGCGGCCGGGAGGTCAGACTGGGGGAAATCCGGACAAGAGGCCCCGATTCGAGGAAGCAGGAGCAGCGGTACCACGACCTGAGCCTTGTGGTACTTGTGGGAGGTTTCACTCCGGGCCGTGCTTCATCCCCGGAGCATGTCATGGTTGTGGCCAGCTGGGCCACTTTATTAGGAGCTGTCCGAGGCGAGGAGCTGGGCCGAGCCGACCACCGGGTTTACCCACACCAGGCAGAGGAGGAGGCGGAGGTAGACCACCTTTCCGACCACAGCAGGGGCAGCGCACCGGCAGAGTTTTCACCATCCAGGCAGAGGAGGCTCGGGATGGAGGCGCCGTTGTGGAAGGTACGCTTCTTGTCGCAGGTCAGTAGCTAGGGTGCTCTTTGATTGTGGCGCAACACACTCGTTCATCTCAGAGCGATTTGCGGGAGTGTTGGGTTGTACCCTTGCGATGTTGACTGCCACTTTGGAGGTCAGCACACCCCTGGGTCTGGTGGGCACTGTGGGGAGATTTGTCCCCGGCGCCACGGTTGTTTCGGGAGATCAGGAGTTTCCGGCAGACCTGGTCTTGCTACCGATGGAGGACTTTGATGTCATACTTGGGATGGATTGGCTGTCCCAATATGATGTTCGGGTCTTGTGCCGTGAGAAGAAGATTTTGATCCCGAGGAAGGGTTTGCCTGATATTCAGAAACAGAGGGGGTCACATTATTGTATCTGCCGTGAGAGCTCAGAGGCTGTTGCAGCATGGATGTGCAGCGTTTCTGGCGACACTTGTAGTTGCGGAGGCAGAGTCTCAGAGGCTAGAGGACATAGAGGTGGTGCAGGAGTTCGCGGATGTTTTTCCAGCGGACGATACAGACATTGGAGGACATGCTGAGAGCGTGTACACTTGACTGGGCCGGGCATTGGGATGAGCAATTGCCGCTGATAGAGTTTGCCTACAACAACAGCTACCACTCGAGTATTGGGATGGCACCATATGAGGCATTATACGGGAGACCGTGTAGATCGCCGGTATGCTGGAGTGATGTGGGCGAGAGACAGCTAGTTGGACCTGACATTATCCAGTTTTATTCAGAGAAGGTCGACGTGATTCAGAGACGACTAGCTACAGCATAGAGCAGACAGAAGAGTTATGCTGATACGCGGAGGCGTGAACTGACTTTTGATGTAGAAGATCATGTCTTCCTGAAGATCTCGCCTTCCAGAGGGGTGATGAGATTCGGGAAGAAGGGGAAGCTGAGTCCGAGGTATGTCGGACCTTTTGAGATATTGGATCGGGTCGGTGAGGTGGCATATAGGATTGCACTACCACCACAGTTCGCAGGACTTCACAACGTCTTCCATGTTTCTATGTTGAGGAAGTACGTGGCCGATCCAGCTCATGTGATAGAGATATCAGTACCGGAGATCCAGCAGGATTTGTCATTAGATGAGAGACCAGTTGAGATTGTGGATCAGATGGTACATCAGCTCAGGAGGAGAGCGATTCCTATGGTGAAGGTCAGGTGGCAGCATCACACTGTCAGAGAGGCTACCTGGGAGATTGAGGAGGATGTTAGGAAGCAGTATCCAGAGTTGTTCCGGTAAGTCAGTTGTTTCGAATTTCGCGGACGAAATTCTTTTAAGGAGGGTAGATTGTAATAACCTAATCTAAAACATCTTAATTAACCAAACCTAAACCTAATTAACACTAATCTAATCATGGAACAGTGAAGCAGGAGGTGTTGGAGTGTGAGAGGAGAAAGTGATGGTGGGTTTTGGTTGGATAGGTTTTAGGTTAAGTGTGATTGGAGGAGATGGAGGTGATGAGATAAATGTAAATATATATGGTAAAGATAGGATTTCGTTGGAAACGTTCTTGCTTCTTCATTGTGTTTGTACCAGAGCGTGAGAGAAGGGTTTAGAGAAGAAGAAGAAGAAGAAGAAGAAGAGGAGAAGAAGTGAAGAAAGAGAAGAAGAAGTGGAGTGAAGTGGTGCAAGCTTGGGAGGCTTCTTCACGCGACCAAAAGGTATGTCAAATCTTCAATATAACTCACTTGTGCCTTGTGAGTGTTGGGGATCGACGTTGGTGTCGAATTCCCCGTCGGAATTCAACCAATTCAGAGGTTGAAGACGACGATCGGTCGACCGGTGCCTGTGGGCAGTCGACCGATCCTATTATTATATTGATGTTTACCCGCGAACGGTCGAACGATGTCTTAGGACGGTCGACCGTTATGCCAGATTTGTGCGGGAAAAAGGGGATATGCTGTTATCGGTCGAACGGGACCACTTAGCCGGTCGACCGAATAACGATGAGAATGGGTCGGTTGGGGATTTTGACTTATTAAACGGTCGAACGTCCTTTACCTTGTTCGACCGATCCATTCGATGCTAAGTCGGTTGGGAGCTTTGACCATCAAAACGGTCGACCGCTCTTTAACTCTCGGTCGACCGACTGAGCATTTATTTAAGCGGTATAGTGCTTGTGTTGGTTCGGTCGAACTGTATTTCAGTTCCGGTCGACCGAACGAGACTTGGGCAAAATATTGAAATCCCTGTTATCGGTCGAACGGCCCCTTGGTTCGACCGGTCGGATATATATATTATATAAAATTGTATAGCGTAGACCATCCAAACGGTCGACCGCTAGATGACTTTTGTTCGACCGATTGGTCGGTATTTCGGTTGGCGTGGTTCGACCGGTAGACTTGTTTGTACAGTACTGTGTACTGTGTGGGGGACCGGTCGACCGGTGTGCTTTTAGCGGTCGACCGATCTGCCGCAGGTTGGTGGATTTATCCACACGCGATCCGTCGATGTCAGGTCGACTACCGGCTCCGAGGCGACGGTTGATTACCGGCTTTGAGAGCTACGGATTTCACCTTCGACGAAGGCGTATTATTGTTGTACTTTTTCCTCTCTTACCGAGCGGGGTGTGAGGGATGTGTACCGTAAACCTTGGGCAGTTTGCGAGGGTTTAGCGGTAGGCCGAGGATGTTCCGGCAGGGTGCGCGCTAGGCGACTCTTGGGGGAGCAGTGGCTGTCGTCTGACCCGAGTTGTGTATTCGGCGGGCTGACTCGCTCCTTGGGTGCGGCGTGTACCGGGGGTTCCTTCCTGCACTTGTTGGGGAGCAATGGTGTCGACTGACCCTTGTGAGGCAGCGGTTGACTGACTTGACCCTAGTGGCAGGAGTGGTTCAGTGCCGCGGAGGCGGTGAGGGCATTATTGTGGGCCCGAGGCGGATGATCATGTGCATAGCATTGCATTGTCTTTAATTCCTTTTTATATTTTTAGGAGGCTTGGTATACGGGGTTCCTTCAGGGAACTCAGGCATGTTTGTTTGTTTTCATTTCAGGTAGCGAGTAGCATTAGAGTCAGGTGGTGACCGAGGAGAGTGCCCCCGAGATCAGATCCTGTAGTTGTCAGTCTCTTCCTTTTGAGGTGATTACATATTGTATAGCTTTTGTCGTAATCACAGTCAGTTTGTATATTTTAACTTCCACGTGGATCATATTTATATTATATATGTTGGTTTGTTTTCCGTGACGTGCCCAGTGTTGACCGTTGACGGTCTTTATTATTGTTTAAATTTTCCGCTGTTTTCGGGTACGTTACATAAGGTCTTAGATATATTTCAAAAAAAAAAGGCAATTAAGTAATGAAAAATAACACGTCTCTTACTCTCTCTTTTATGTCACTAGTAATAATATAATTGAGACATGATTCGCTCCTTCACATTGATTTTTAAACTTTGCTGACATTTACCTGTAAAAAATAAGATCATATGAATTGTAAGGATTCAATGTTACAACATGATTGCTACTCCAGTAGAACCATGTTCCATCTTGCTTCAAAAGAAATTCAAATGCAAGTTATTGTATTAAAATATAGAAACCCATTTCTGAGGGTGACATATTTGAACCCCAAATAATGGAACTTTGAAACACTTGTGGATGCCAAGAGCATTTCAATGTGATCCTTAATTTGTAAAGATTGAGGGCTGGAATTCTTCTTTAGATGTTTTGCAGGCTCATAATTGGTATTCGGGGATAAATTGTTGTGAATGGAATTTTAGAGTATACCATGCATAAGGCAAAAATAGTCCCGAAGGACAAGCTTGAGAGACCAAAAAAAAGGAGGAAAATACTTACCATGAAATACAAAAAATGGAAATAATGATGATACTGGTAAACATGAAAAATCCATAGGAGAATCAACGAACTGCAAAAGGAGGAAACTATTTCTGAAATGGTCAAATAGAGGTTAAATATTAAATTGTTCAGAAAATAAAACGTAATTCAACTACATCTATTAATTTCACACACGACACGAAATGACGACTCTTTAAACATGAATATACACTAAATTTTTTGTTTGGTGAAGATATTTTATTACGATGGTTTGTGAATATATAAACATAAAATATAGTACACGACGTGTAAATGACACCATTGCACATAATATGTTTATTTTTTACAGGAAACTGACACGATCAACATTTCTTGTTAAGTAATTGTTTAAACGTTTTAAATACCGCAATTGCACGACGTCGGTGAAGACACGACAAGTATGGGTTGATCCACGAGGAGGTGAGTAACCTCAGGTTTGTCTGAAATCAAGTGGTGAAAAAAATGAGAAAGAGATTTGATTATGCTAATCTAAACTACCTCAAACTAGTAAGTAAGAAATGCGAAAGAAATGAACTAAAAATTGAAAATCAGGAAGAGAAACCCCTAACGGGTGGAGTGTGTGCACATATGAAGTGAAATAAGTGATGAATGACGCATGTAAGCATGTATGTGTGTGTCTTCATGCATAGGAAACGTCTAAAAATGTGGCAAAACCTATCAATCCATTCACACAACGAATCGGCAATTACTACTTGATTATCATAAGATTATGCTCAACATGAAAAGTGTCTAAAGATATGACAATAATCATCAAAAATCATGAACTCGTGTGAAGAACAAAGCTAAGCATGGGAAATGTCTAAATCTTATGACAAAACTCATCAAAATCCTTCAACATGTAGGTGATTAAAATACCCCCAATGAACATACAAACATGCAAGTTTACACAATCCAAAATTTATCAAACATCCAAACATCACAACATATATGTACATCATCTCCACCCCGAAAGGAGGACGAAACTACTCACTAATCATTAACCTAGCTATTATGTTAAGAGATGAAAACATATTAACTAAGTCTATTAAGATTAATGAAACGAAATTAAGTTAAGCATGCAAGAAGATTAAAAAGACAATATTAAACTAACAAAAATTTCTTTGATTAAATGACTCACATTATAAGCAGCATCTCCTTACTTGAGTTTTTGCTTCAAGGCTTGATTCTAAGTAGAGAGATTGGCCACTAAGCAATGGGTAGTATTACAAGGGAGAATGAAGAATTATATTTATAGTAATAGAAAAATGTAATCGAGGACAATCCCCCGATGTAGGACTAATAAAACATTCTCAGAATAAACATAAACACATAACTCATATCCATGCAAAACTGGGTCGGATTCTAAGAAAAACAGATCGCTAATTGGCGGTCACTCTTTCCCGGATTCAACCCATTTTCGAATATCGTCTTTAGTTCTTCGATTCTTTACATTAGGTGCACTCAGATTAGTTATTGGAGCTTAGACCCAGATCTAATTGCCAAAATACTCCTCATGATGGTGTAGAGTTTCTTGATTTGCTAATTGATCCTTTTGGTTTACATACGGTGTCTTCTCTCTTGCATCTCAGTCCATAAGTCTTACAACTCAGTCATTTTTCTGCATCTTCTCCTCAAACATGTTTATTCCTGAAACTTAAACATAAAACTCGTTACGTAGCATTGTTTAGGTTAAAGATAATGGATATAAGACACAAATGTATGCATTATATGATGTCAATCAGTAATCAATTGTTTTTTTATTTAAAAATGATTAATTAAGATATTATTTGGAAAAGAAAGATAAATATAACATGTAAGTAAATCATTTCCAATCTAAATATGATGATTTTTCTTCAAGTTGTACCTAACACGAAATCCTAACACACCAAACAACCAAAACCACAATCTCAACAACTGACTGAACCAAAAAACACAGAAATCGTGAACAAATCCTTAAAAACACCAAAACCAACTCGTTCGAGACCTCACCGATACAATCCAAGCTGATCCAAATGCACCACTCGTAGTACACCTTCTCCAGCAACGGAACTTCGCCTTCCGTCACGAATGGAGAGTTTGAGGTGGGAAGAGGAATATTAATGGTGGGTATTTATAGGAGGCGGGAAGAGGTGGGAAGAGGAATATTTATGGAATTGTGGCTTCATGGATGACATCGTCCTCGTTGTAACCGCTTCTCTTCCTCCGCACCGCATGGTCGAAGCAACCGACTCATTGGTTCACAGATGGCAATGTACACCTCCATCGCCCCTTCAATGATTCATCGTAAGCCCACCTCATTCCACGCAAATTTTTTCTGCTCCGGCGATTTTGGCGATTTTTTCGCCCAAAATTCGCATCACCCATTCCAGCCAAGATCTCCACCACACGAGCAACTGCGGGCTTCATACTCGTGGATCAAGGCTAGGACAACCCACTCCACCTTTCTGGGTCACTCACGGCCCCAACAACCCGCCAGAATCGCGTTTGAAGCTCCAAAGCTTCGGCGTCGCCTCCGCGCATTTTTGGCTTTTGGGCACGCAACTCCGCATCCCAAGCCACAATTCCACTTCCACAACACCACAGCAAGGTCGTCGACCCATCAATTTAGCCCCAGCGTCGAAGAATCGGCTGATTGGATTTTGGATTTTCCGGGTTTCGACGAAATCGCGACATTCGGTCGACCGAATCAGGGGACGGTCGACCGATCAACAATGCAGACCTTCTCCAACTTGCACCAACACAAAGATTCGATCGACCGAAATTAATTTTTCGGTCGACCGAAATTGGACAGGAGATTCAAGCTACTTGTTTCCGGTCGAACGAAGCAAATTCGGACGACCGAAATCTTCTTCTGGTCGTCCGGAATGCGCATGATTTTCCTTTCGGTCGACCGAAATTTAAGTTGTTGGTCTACCGATCCTACGCCAGTCGACTGGAACACAGTGCATTTTCCAGCTCAAAACCACATCTGTCAATATTCGGTCGACTGAATTGCTACTTTTCAGCAGTCGACTGAGGCACAAACTCTGGGTCTTTCCACGCAATCCACACCGATAAACCAACAACATCCACGGTGAAGAATCCAACCTTTCCTTGAAGCACACTTCCACCCTAGCCGACATCAAGATGGGAGTTCACGGAGGATCACAAGCAAGCCACTTTGATCGGTTGAACTCCATCTCAAGCCTACGGACGGTGAATATGGATTAGTGCGACATCGAAACATTGGTGACTTCTAAGTTGAAGCCGAGGGGGAAAGTTTGGAACGCGTCGGAGGAAACCACCACCTATTGTCGATTTCAATTGCACTTTCTGTCGATCAAGTTAAACAGTGGAGGTTTACTCTTTTGAATCTTATACCCTTTGCTTAAATGGTGAAGAATCTTGGCCTCGCGAGTATCTCCAGTTAGTAGCCACTCTTTGGAAGGGCCTCACGCCGGTGAAAGCTTTTGAAAAAAGCGAAGTCATGTTTGACTTCTAAATGGACAGCAAAGGTGGAGAGGGCTAGAAAGACACAATCTCTCCCCATTTTTATCTTCAGCATCATTTTTTGGATCGATTGGAAGGGGCACTTCAAGAAATCAGACCCACACTTCGACAGGAGGGAGGTACATGTGATCGGTTTGTTGTCTTCTCAATTCCAAACTTTGTTGGCGTCTTTGGAGGAAGAACTATCGTCGAGCGTACCTTGGAGCATCTAGAATACGAGGAGCGTCTTCTACGAACTTTGATGCAGTCAACGAATGGAAGAATCACGCGAGGGCGGCTCATCGATCACAGGACGAAGTTGGGTAAGGTTTTAATCAAAATCTCCATTTGATTCAGCAAACAGCACCATTCCGGTCGACCGGATCCCTTCCGGTCGACCGGCGCAGTAACCTGGGGATCCACTGTCGTTTTTCGGTCGACCGACCTTTTTGTCACGGTCGACCGGGCCCCACAGTGGATCTCAAGGAAGGTTCGGTCGAACCGAGTTCTCCTCGGATCGACCGAACCACCTCGGTCGACCGAAATAACTTTCGGTCGACCGATTTTCCTTTTTTCAGCAAACAAAAAAGGTCATGTTGGCCATAGCTTTTCTTTATTGGGCTTGAGCCCATTAGCACACTTTCCAGGCCATGTTGGCCATACCACACTTGTTTTTGGGCCGCCTGTGGCCTCTAGGATCCTAGCATGTATTATTTGTTGATGAAATGCAGGCAGAGGTAATCCCGACCTCTATAAACTTTCAGGCCCGCAAAAAAAATGATTCATCGTTACGCTCTACTACACCTGGCTCGCCTGAGTCATTGTAGATGCGTTCCACACGTTTCCAGAAGAACTTCATTTTTTGGTTTGTCCCAACCACAGCATCGCCACTGACAGCCATGTAAGCCGAGACGAGTCGTTGATCCTCTTGTGCGGACCACGATTTTTGCGACCTCATCGTCGCGGTTTTGCGTGTTCCATGGGTCGTGGTTTCTTCATTCACATCAGCTGTATATCGGCTTGCATTTCCACCACTTTCGCCACTTAGGAGGCGAGTATACATACCCATTGGGAATTGGGTTTGCCCTTCTTCCTGAGTTGGCGGTTGGTATTGATTGTGTGGGTAGAACCCTGGGTGTGGTAAAAATTGGCTTTGGTGGGACAGGTGGAATCCTGTTTGTGTGGTAAATTGGCTTTGGTATAACGGGTGGAATCCTGGTTGTGGAACATTTTGGTAAGGGAAAAGTGTTGGCTTGGGGGTGGACGACGTGGAGATTGTCGGTAATCTGGTGAACCATTACCTTCTGAAGATGACATTGTGAGTAGAGAGTAGAGGTAAGTAGAGAATTATGGTGGAAGAAGTTGTAGGATTTCATGTTTAATTGTGCATATATATTTTTCGAATTTTATGCATAATAAGGATCAATTATAATTTTCTTCGATTTATTTCATGCATGCATCGGTTTGTTTTAACAACTAGTTTCAAAAACTTATTAAAACAAACACAATGGACTCCGAAATTCATACCTAGAAGTTCTCTAAAACTTCTTGATGTTCCAGAGACGTTGAGGAAGACGATCGTCGCTTCTCGTTGCGCCTGATGCCTCCGAGTGTTCACCAAAACCCTAAACAAGGTTGGAGAGAAAGGAGCTAGTCAATCAATCTCCAAACTAGCTTAGAATCTAGCTACAAACCCCTTCCTTAATCTCTGAGATTTCTCCTTCCAAAGACTTAGAAAACTAAGAGAATTTTTGTGTCTTTTGTGGTGAATTAGGAGAGAAAATAATTAGAAAACATATAACTTAATTAAGGAGAATAATGACATATTTATAGGCTCCAATCTTACTCTCAATCATGGCTATGCTTAAGTCACATTTTCTTGACATTTTCTCTCACAAACTAATTCCATAATGTATTACATGCATCCACAAAACGTTTGACCAAGTTTGGAGCCAATTCAACCATTGATCAAATTAATCTCTTAATTATCAAAGGCAGAAAATCGATCGAGGTTCGGTCTACCGAGTCCCACTCGGTTAACCGAATATGTCTCGATTGTTTAACCGAGTATCAGACGGATGACCGATTCTTAAGGATAAAAATTCTCCTTAACCGATCGGGCGAATTCGCGTCTAAAACCGAGTGTCATTCGGTTAACCGAAAATATCGGAATTGGACAAGTTTCGGTCGACCGTTCCTGGTTCGGTACACCGTACCAGAGTTCCATGCACTTTGGTCAAGTTCGGTCAATCAACTATGACTATCCGTTCCACGTTCGGTTGACCGATCCACAGATCCTTCGGTCGACCGAACCATAACGGATTACCGAACTTTTACCCGATTTTGCCTTTTTCAAATTTTAGATTTATTTCCAACAAAATTTGAACTTTTGGGGGTTTTTAGCAAATTCACAACTTATGCAATATACTATCCTATGCAATAATAAATTATTGCAGCCTATAATATATGCATCTCATACGAATTAACATGATTCTAATTATGTTATACACAACATAATTGATTTTACTTGTTCACCATATGTGTCATATTTTCTATAAGAAACCTGACACATCATATGAACCAAAAATCAAGCTTCTTGTTTCCCGGTTTTTGCGGTGTGACCTATGGGAGGATCTAGACTAAGTTGGCAGTGATATTAAGAGCTTAATATCACAAGCTATAAGCGGTATCTAGCTACACATTATAGCTCCCAATTAGTTAGATGTCTTAATTCCACTCGAACCAAAACCCGATCCATTTAGTGATGGAGTGCACCACTTGTGTCCGTCCCTTGCCTCATGATATTAAGAATACACACAAAGTAGTATTGTGTCATCTTTGTATTAGTATTCATTTCTTGATCTCTTTAAGCTAGTTATAAATATGTGACTTAACTCAAATCACATTGTGCACATTATAACTTTGTTTTATCAAGGGGCCCACTAATATCATCACTCAATTAAGAGGGGCAATGATAATCTTTTGACTAACTATCTTCTCCAACAAAAGTCATACTTAACCAACCAATGCATTTACACTACTTTCATCGATAGCTCAAGACATTAGTCTAATTAAGCAATTCTTAAGTGATCGGATATAAGTCTCATATCAAAGGACCAAAGACACAGTAAAACATTAATGACACAGAAAACACAATTCTATAATGTTTTACTTATTAGGTCTATTCAGTATACAAAAGTAATATTTTCCTCTT
The DNA here is from genome assembly GCA_963682175.1 of Triglochin maritima. NCBI lineage: Eukaryota > Viridiplantae > Streptophyta > Magnoliopsida > Alismatales > Juncaginaceae > Triglochin > Triglochin maritima. The sequence continues at coordinate 39,751,778 of OY821779.1, forward strand.
TTGTGTACTCGTGTTGTCACTCACTTGTAGAACTACAATGATCTATGACCAACACGACAATCTTAACTCGGTAATTAATGTCACATGTTAATTACCATGATTGTGAATATCTTTTGTTTTATGTAAACCAATATCTTTTAGAGCTCTACGGTTAAGGACCAATAGTCTCTTCCTTAACACTTCTAAAAGACGAATAACATAAACAAGGAACAAAATGATTTCTCATTCAATTCATAATAATTATCATTTAAAAGTAAAACTTTTAGAACACATTCCCTTCAGAAGTAAGATTGGAATAGAGGTGAGTAGAGAATTAATGTGGTTGGGGTATATATATTGAAGTAGTCACGCGCGTACTGTAGGTCCTCGATCCAATCGTCTCGTCTTTTGTGAGTCACGCGCATACTGTAGGTCCTCGATGCTTGAGAAGTCCAAGCCTCGATCCAATCGTATCGTCGTTTGTGAGTCACGCGCATATTGTAGGTCATCGATGCCTGAGAAGTCCAAGCCTCGATCCAATCGTCTCGTCTCTTGTGAGTCACGCGCATACTATAGGTCCTCGATGCCTGAGAAGTCCAAGCCTCGATCCAATCGTCTCGTCTTTTGTGAGTCACGCGCATACTGTAGGTCCTAAATTTTAAATTTTAAATTTATTAATTTGTGGTTTTCTAAATTTTAATAATATTTTCGTATTTTTTAATTAAATGTTAATTAAAAACGAATGAATTGTTGATATTAAATAATTACGATAATGATTATTAATATATTTTGTTGATTGTTGAAAGAGTTTTGCAGAGAAGAATAAAAAAAATGATGTGGCAACAAATACTGTAGCGTGATTGGGTGGATTGGGTAATGGTTAATGATTTTGTAGGGGGGTTCGTTTGTGCTGACGTGGCAGGGAGAGAAGCTGACGTGGCTGAGAGAGAAAGCAGGGCACCCGGGAACTGCCCGTGCGCTGTTAAGGATGCTCTAACGGGCTGGGTCAACTGATATTACCCGCTCACAATTGGGTCTATTATGCGTTGTTTTTTTATATTTAATTCCCTTGAAACACGATTAGTAGTAGGGCTGTCAACAGTAGAGTACGAAACAATATAAGCTATTTAATTAGGGAACTACTAAACGTCGCCCCAAAACTACTTAAATCGCCCCTTGAAATTACCAAATTGCCCTTAACAATATATTTAATACCCAAATCGTCCCGTGTCTATAAATAAGGCCTATGGTCTTGTATATTCATAATTTATCAGTAAAAACACCACGAAAATGTCTGGCGAGGGTGATGCATCGGGTGAGGTAAGCCTGGCGCGGGGAAATTTTTGGGCCGAGCGTCTGCATTAGACGCCTCCCCCATGGTGAGGGCGTCTGCGTAGGACGCCCTCCCCATGGCCGAGGCGTCTAACGCAGACGCCTACACAATGGGAGAGGCGTCTTATGTAGACGTCCTTCCCATGGGTAAGGCGTCTGTATTAGACGCCCTTCCCTACGGCAAGGCGTCCTACGCAGACGCCTTACCGTTGGGGAAGGCGTTTAACACAGACGCCCCAGCCATGGGGCAGGCGTCTAATACAGACGCCTGTTTTTTTTTTTTGATTTTGATTTTGTTTTTTTAATTTCGACTTTATTTTTTAAATTTTTTATTTTCGATTTTATTTTTTTAATTTCGATTTTATTTTTGTAGGTTCCAGATTTCGGTGGTGATGGAGTGGATTACAGTGAGTTATTTCAAACTACACAAATCTTTGAAACAATCGATGAAGCATGTAAATGGGCCAAACAAGTAGCTATCGGAGCTGGGTTTTTTTTGGTCGTGTCGTCGTACAAAACAAGATCAGATAGTCGGATGGATTGTTATTTGAGATGCGACCGGCGAAATCAAATGGAGTCTCGGGATATGGATACTGCACTTCGAAGAAACACCAAAAGAAAGGGTTGCGGTTGCCGTTTCTTAATAAAAGTGGTGGAGCGACGAGATCGTGATGGATGGGTTGTGGTTTATAATAGTGCTCACGGACATCACAACCACAGACTGGCAGTTTATCCAGAGGGTCATCGTCAAATTAGTGGTCTAAGTTCTGGGGCGAAGAAGATTGTTCGTGATATGACAGAGGCGCAAGCAAAACCACGGAACATCTTGAAGGCAGTAAAAGAAAAATTCCCGGAGGACAATCCAAATCAAAGGCATATTTATAATTTCAGAGATTACATGAGGAGGACAAAATCTGAAGATCGGAATCCCGTCCAGCAGTTTCTCTACCAAGCAGTGCAGTGTGAGTACTTACATTGGATTATGGCGGATCCAGAAACTGATGTCGTAACTCACGCTTTTTTGTACATTATATAGTGTTGCTTTATTATGTATTATGTTTTGATATGTTTGCTTTATTTGCATTATATATAATAGTACGACAGGTTATCAAACACAAATACAAATAATAAGCGTACAACAGATAAGCAAAACACAAATACAAACAATAAGCGTACGACATGTTAGCAAACACAAATACAAATAATAAGCGTACAACAGATAAACAAATATAAATGCAAATACTAAGCGTACCACAGATAAGCAAACACAAATACTAAGCGTACAACAGATAAACAAATATAAATGCAAATACTAAGAGTACGGTACAACAGATCAGCCTACTCATCATCCGAATCATGGTCGGAGATGCCTAACTGAGTATGCCATGACTGTATGATCTGATCCACATCTCCGCATGCAGCTCTGGCATCGTCTGGCAGCTCATCCCTCATCTGCAAGATTGGGTCTACAGCCCGTATCATCTTACCCATCCACTGCACATAACATTAACATTAGCGTACATTAACAAATTATACGGTACAAATAAATATAGATAAAATGAAAAAATTACCAGATCGCCACACGTCCTATCTGGTGGTCGATCTGCTCTCCGGGAGGCACCACGGACGATGATAGGATGTGAGTAACTACCGAACCAATCAAGATAACGTGCATCACACTCGGAGGGGTCGCGACTACGTCTGAAGTCGCCAAGGAACAATCAGCATGATCTCGGAAATGTCCGCCAAGTCGATTCCGCTGTAGAAGCGGGGAACCTGACGTCGTACGTCGCTGCTGTCGCAGACCGCACCGCATGCTCTGGTGTCGGAATGTCAACCGGGATCACCTGAACATATCCTAACTGACGCAAGACCCGATCGGGCATATAAGGCTCTATGATATCCCGATAACGAATAAGACCCATCAATAAAGTCCTCGGGACATCCGCTGCTGGGTCAGGACCATAGGGTAACCACTCCACCTAAAGTTTAACACATTAATAATAATACATCTTAAAATTAAATAAATGGTGTAAAGTTTGATACCTCTGATGCAGTCATCTGATCTAGCCGTGCGCGGATGGAACGCAATCGTCCATCGCTCTTGTCCTCGCTCCGGACAACCCACATACCCGAACGTGGATGCCCCTCGTCGATAATCTTCCGCTCACGATGCGGGCGGAATGCAAGAAAGTACTCGTATATCCACGCCTGCAGCAGCGTAAGACAACCTGCAATCCCAGAACAATCCGCACGGCTAGCTATCCCAAGCTGCCGGTACAGGTATGCCAACGTCGCTGACCCCCACGAGTACTCACGAACGGTCTCCGGGTCCCTAGCCTCCAGTAGATCGCGTGGTCTGATCCGACAACCACTCTTGTCGACAAACAAGACGGCTCCGAGCATCAAGAATAGGTACGCCGTCAACTGTGTATCATCGGCCCGCGGAGGTCGTGCCCGTCTGCATAGGTCCTCAAGGGAGTCGATGCCGACACCACCACCACTCCATAAAGCTGTATCTCTCGCCAGACCATCAGGTGTGACACCAAGCAACTCTGCCACATAACACCTCAGCTCAGACGTCGACCCCTGAGCACTAACCAGACGACCATCCACAGGAAGTCGCAGGATCTGGAAAACATCGTGAAGCATGATCGTCATCTCTCCGAAAGGCATGTGGAAAGTGTTGGTGTCAGGCTGCCACCGCTCCACAAACGCCGAAATCAAAGGCATGTCGAGATAAGGGAACATGCTGTACGGTAAGTGCCCCAAATGCGTGGCACTAATCTCCTCTCTGATATCAGCACTCAGTGTAGACCGCCAACCCTGTAGTGCTGTACAGGCTCTGTGCCGATTCTGGCACTTCAGAACCTTCCGATCCTCTCCGTCCCAGATCCGTCTAGCAATGTGACCCCAGAAACTAGGAATGACGCTCCCATCTAAAGGACCACCAGGCGTCATACTGCTCACGATCCAAGAATCGTCCTGGACCCTCTTCTTCTTCTGAGCGCGGGGATCAACAGTGCACGAGCTCGAATCCCCGGCCGTAAACCTCCCACCCCTACCCTTCCGCACCATCCATCCGGCGGAAGTAGAAGTACCCGCTCGACCACGTCCTCCGCTATAATCCCCCTGCCTCTCCACCTCCGGCCGCACATCATACGGGCCATCATCGTCGCTCTCGTCGTCGAAACTATCCACATGCTCATCATCGAAGGAATCATCCTCCTCCTCACGACGACGTAATGCCTCCCTCTCCCTCCTGACCGAAGCAGATATCCCCCGTCTACGTGGATGACGCGGTGCTGAATCATCCTCTAAAGAACGGAAGGCGTGTAATGGTATCGACTTGCCTCTCCCTCCACTGTGACCCGATGACTATTTATTGAAATTTTAAATACAAATTTGTTAAACTAAATTATCATATTTATCAAAATTGTTAAACTAAATCAAAATTTGTTAAACTTAATTATCAAAATTGTTAAACTAAATCAAAATTTGTTAAACTAAATTAAAACAATTGTTAAACTAAATCAAAATTTGTTAAAACTAAATATCATAAATGTTAAACTTAATAAGAATTTGTTAAATTAATTTTTTTGATTTATCACTATTTATTAAAGTAATTATGATATTTATTAATTAAAAAAACAAAAAAGGAGGAGGCGTCTGCGACAGACGCCTCCTCCTACGGGGAGACGTCTTCGGAAGACGTCTCCCCCATCGGGGAGACGTCTTCCGCAGACGTCTCCCGCTTCGGGTCGGCGTCCGAGGGAGACGCCCCCCGCATGGGTCGGGCGTCCTCGGAAGCCGCTCCCCCCATAGGGGGAGCGGCTTCCTCGGACGCCCGCCCCATGCGGGGGGCGTCTCCCTCGGACGCCGACGACTTTTTTTTTTTTTTAAAAAACAAATAAATAACGTAATGTTACCTCATACAGGTACACCGGGGGAACTGCTGACTGCTTCCCTGGCCTCCGAGACATTCGTAATCTTGTGTAGTAGGTATAGGAAGAGAAAGTTTTGAAAAAATAGTGAAATTGTGAGATATATAAGCAAAAATAGGAGGAAGGGCAATTTGGTAATTTCAAGGGGCGATTTAAGTAATTTTGGGGCGATGTTTAGCCGTTCAGTTTAATTACCCTACCCAATAACGATTACGGTATAACATTTATCCATATCCTACCCATTACTCGAAAGAATAGGAGTAAAGGGAACGGTTAACTGTATAAACAATTAATTTCCTAGTTTAACAAAAAGATAAAAAAAAGTGTAAAACGAGATATTTTCATAATTTCTTTCTTGAATTTTCAATAAGGTTTCGATAAAAATACATATGCTGCTATCCTACACATTATACTTTTCCAATCAGTAAACATGAAGAGACACTAAACTCAAATTGTCAACATTAATCCTTTAACTAAGACTATCTCACTGTTCACAACTATATAGAAGTGTTAAAAAAATTAACAATTAAGGGTGTTTACCTTACCCGTGTATAATATAAATTATAACTTAAGGAAGTCAGGTGAGCATGCTTAGTACCTTATCGTGGACACAAACACTACAACTTTGTTACATTACCATTGGTTTTACTACGTTAGTGTTAGAAAGTTATCTGGAAAATAAGCATAATGAACGGTTGGAGAGGAGTGGGAAGAGGAATGATGGAGGAGGAGTTGGCATACAAAACGATTGTGTGTTTTGACAACGTAATCTGTACAATTAATGTTACACGCATGCAACGATATTTGTATGATCTCACATTTGTTTGTGTTTTAAGACAGATGCATGGTTGTGGTAGTCTCAATGATTGATTATATATAGCAATGATACTTAGGGATGAAAGCGGAGTAGATGTAGTAGTATCCATATTTGCATTCCCATAAAAATCCAAATACAAATATTGAATAGAAAACATGTACAAACTGACTCATAGACACATAGTACAACATTCTACGAATAATCCTAGAAATAATATATAATATGTGTGTGTATAAATAAGGAAGTGTTAGAACGAGACTTGGTCTCATTTTATTAAAATGAGCTGCATTTATTGTTCAACTAAATCACATTCATGTTCAACAACTACTAAAAGTGTTTGACAACATCAACATGTTGTTCAACAGTCTCGTGAAATTGTTCAGCAATAGAATTTCAATACAAATTTACACTACAAGTACGATTTCAATTCAAATCATTATAAAATGAAGTATTTGTTTTGAAAATCACTTGAATGTTGAAAACATAGGTTTAATTTACATAACAAATTTAATCCAACGGTCATATTTTCAATTTGACGCTCGGATCGTCAGAAATCAATTAGGGGTCTCACTTGATTACAACACATGAATATGTATATAAATATTATTATAATGATTTTCTTTTCGGATCGAATATTATTCAGATCGGATGTACCAATATTAGGGATGACAACGGATCGGTTCCGGTTCGGGTACTAAGAGAACCGAAACCGCATCGATATTCTACTTGGGTACCGAGAATCGAACCGGATTTGAGTCGGTTCCCAACTTGGGTATCCCGAACTGGATCATGTACGAACTGGTTTTTTCATTGTTTACAACAACTTTTTAGGGTTTTTTTAATAATACATCAGTTCTGTATCTGGATCTAGTTCCAGTAGCTAGTACAGAACCGAACTGGAACCGGATCGGTTCTGAAATTGGGTAACCAGATCTGACCCATATCCATTTTACCTCGGTTCGGTACCACCAGATTCGGTTAGGTTTGACCAATTCAAGATAGTCGTTGCCACCCTAACCAATATCCACATTCACTTCGTTTTTGGCAAATGTTCAAATCCGAATACGGATACAGTTTGCAAATTCTTTTTTCTCAGATAATTTTATATATTTTGGATACGGAGGCGGTCAAATTGTTGAATTTTGGACACAAATTTTCACCCCTAATAATGCTCAAACTGGTTGTGGTAGTTGAACCGTGGTAATTAATGATGGTAGTGCATTTTTTATTTTATCTACTCTACTCACCTATCTTCATTTTAAATCTCAATGAGATTGTTGGGATTTGATTCATCTTTTAGACTATCTCGAAACAAAAAATCTTGCAACTAAGTTAACCCCAATTGGTATGGCTGTGGGTATCATGGTGAAAGTCATCGTGGTGAAAGTCGTGGTGCCAATTGTTGTTGCGTGACTATAGTGGTGGTGGGCTTGGTGGTGCTTAGGGAGGGTGTGGTGGCAGTGACTATGGTAAGGAGTGTACAGGAATTGGTCTGGATTGGAAAATTGGAGTGGTCCGGATCGGATTGGATTCGATTCATAGAGTTTTTTAAAATATGGGTATGATTCGGCTCGGACCTGGTATTTTATTTTTTGTTTTTATCTTTGTACATTTTAATTGAATTTGTAAGGATAAATGTCATGAGTTGGGATCACTTGCGAATAATTTTCTCAATTTATACGAGGCCATGAATAGCAAAAACAAATATTGATAAGAGACTTCTTGCTTTTACCTAATTTTATGGATATCTCTCTCAACTCTAAGGTATCCAAGAATGTGTGTAAGGATGATGTTGGGGGATTCGATCTCGGGAGATTGGAGAACTTGTAAAATTAAAACTAAAGTGTCACATGCACTCTAATTACACAACGTGACAACAAACATGTGCAAACAACAATACAACACGCACCAACAATGACAACATCAATCATACATGCACACACGGATTTTAAAGTGAAAACCCCCTCAACCTGGAGGGTACAATCACGGGGCAAACTGACACATAATTCACTATGTAATCAACAAAATGTATACCCAAGTTCATTGTGGTGAGTTCATTCTTCTCAAGTTTATATCCAAAATTTGAAGAATCTACTACAACAAGAGAGTTATAAAGTTACCTCGATTTAGGTGAAAACCCAAATCAACTCACCACAAAACTTCTCAATACAAGTTGATGAAATCCGGATTCAACTTCTCCCACAAGATGAATTCCTCCATGTAGTATTGGCAGAGGAACCAGGGACAAAAAGAATTCTACTTGTTCTTTTCCCTTCACCTTCTCTTCTTCTTCTCTCCTAATCTCTATTCTAATTTTTCTTGAAAAGTGTCTTTAGTAAAGCCCAAAGTGGGCTGGACCCATCATGGGTCCAACAGATGACACCTCTTTCAATCAGGTATTCTGTAGTCTTCTTGCTCACGATAATGGAAATTGTACTGTAAAATCATTCTATTAAGGGAGGTTATATTATAGATTAGAACAAAATGGCTATTGAAGCATCCACGCCCGCTTAAATTTAAAAAAATTATATGGTTGGTGCTGAATAATAAACGTGAGATTAAGTTAAAACATTACTAAGCGTGGCACGACTTGTGGTTGTTTATGTAATGTATGTAGCCTTACCCACCTATTCTTTCAATGTCATTTCTTGCTTCGTGGTTGGGTTGCTACATATTTCTTTGCAGTGATGACCTTATTACACAAGGGTGGAACAATGAATCTATATTTCATTTACATATTTTCAACGATAATTGGATTATGAATGATGTATATGCTTTGGTTGGCATTGCTAGTGTTTGGGGTATCGGAAAGTGCACTTCAGAAACTCACAATCTGTTTGATTTGGTTACTTTTTTGGGCAGGTGTCTTTTCAATGGATGAAGGTATTGCTTCTTTCATTATTTTTTTGGGAAAAGGCTCTAGTTTTTTTTTTTTTTTTTTTGAAAAGCAAGTGATATATTAGATAAAATGTTTTGAGCTATGAACCAAACACAAACCAAAAGTCAGGTTATAAGCAAACAGTCGGCTGTCGTTAAGGCTAACAAACAAAATTAGACTTATGTCTTACAAAAAAAAACAAATAAAAAGGTATTAATAGAATCTAGCAATGTCTGGTAAGCTTCCACCAGTGCCTCTTAGCATGAGAGTTGGCTTAATTGTTGAGCAGAGTTTACGTTGTTATAATGGTTTGAGGTTTGCCCCAGAGGATCGCCACTGACCAAAAGCCCATTACGTCGAAGCATTTAGTTAACAAGATGTTAATTGAAGATGCGAGACCTCTAAAAATCATATTATTTCTTTCGCACCAAACAGTTCATGGTAAAAATATGCATATACGAGGTCATGGTGAAAATATGAAAATTTTCTTCTTTCAAGTCAAAAATCAAAATAGAGTTGCGAAGTTACTAATAATGCCTAACGATAAAACTGCACTTATTGAATAAGGAAGTACCATGAAGTAAAGAAGAGAACAGACACAGAGCAATTAAGATTGATAATCACGCAGCTTGAGTTGCAACAAAAAATGGATAATTATTCGATGCAGAAATAATCAATGTGTTTTGGGGAGGATGTTGAACCCGTCCCGCAACCCACCAAACTTCAAGTGGGGGTTGGATCCGAGTTGGCCCAACCCATCCCGTATCTAACCTGTTTACAACCTCATCAAGAAACATGCTAGCATCATCCTATGTTTGGTGATACTCGATGCCCACCTTTGTGATTCCCCCACAATATCCAAGCCCTCCGGCGCCTTGAAAGTAAGTACTCTGTTTGTGGAACTTAAGTCAGTTAACGGTTGTTAGTGTCGGTTGAAGTAGTTGGTTTATGTTTAATCCAGTCTAGTCGTTCTCGGTTTGATTGGATTAGTTTGTATATTTAAATGGTTTTGTATTTATATTTAGAGTTTTCCTGGTATTTTTCACTCCATTTAACTTCACAGAGCAAAGTCCAATCCAATTGTCTAAATCTGTCACCCCCGCACTCTCAATCAGAACCATAGATTCAACAAATCTCTCACTATGTGTTTTACCCCACAACAATTATTAGTTGGATATAATAATTTGAGTTGATTCATATATTTTTACGAAGATTTGACGTAAGTTACATACGAGGTGTAAAAATAAGACACCTTATCGATCCGTCGCTAATTGAAGATACCTCAGGTAAAAACGACACTGATGTCGTTTTTATTTAGGGTAAAAACGACATCAGTAATATCGTTTTTAAGGTACATAATTTACCAATTAAATTTTCTGTGTATATTTTTTATTTTTTTTATTTGATGATTATTTTGAAAAAATTCCCTTTAAAAAATCATTTATCGGAATTACTGGAGCACGCTTCCATTGCGAGAGATCTAACTTACTACTAGGAATCCAGGATAAAGTTGATGCTAAATTATGGAGAACGCATACATTTTGAAAGCATGTGATTTAGTAGGCTACACAGGTAGCAAGTACAATTAAAATATCAAACATTAAAATATCAAACATGTTTGAACTATAAAACCCTTGTATATACGAGCCCCAAAAGTCTGGATACACTAAAAGCTTGATATGGAAAGACAAGCTGCCCACCTACGCCATGGATTTTGACAAACTTGCTGTATGAGTTTGAAGAAAGCTAGACCTGTTTATGCAAAAAAAGAACATAAGTGAAATTGATCCTATTTGAAGTCGAGAAGGAAAAAAATATATTAGATTGACTTTTTCTGGTTCACCAGTAGGATATCCAACAACCAACCTTTAGAACTCCCATGGTATGCCAAACTAGTCGTTAATTGTAAAGTATTAGTTCTGCATTTGTGTTACTGTTTTTCACTTATCTGCCAGGTGCACTAAGAAAAGGTTTGAAGGACAGTGCGAATCCAAGCAACTCAATCACATTCAAGACAAAGAAAACCAGCTGATCTCCTGCATGGAAGATACATACCATGAGAAGCATTTGATAAGTAAATACTGTACAGCAAATTATGAATAACTGTTGCATATACATGTATTGATTTTCTGAAGACAGGATTGGATGCATATTATCCATAAAGAAAGGGGAAAATAGAAATAGTTACTCATAAAATGATGGCAAGGGTTGTGATGTTTCCGTCTGAGTTTTGTTTTCATTTTACAGAGTCTATTGTCTGTTAATCTTTGAAACGTCATGAGAATATGACATGCAACGTTAACAGTTAAACTCGATTTTTTTATGGTTCATTAGGTTAGATATGATAACTAATGGAGAAATAGCATGTAACAAAATGCCACAAAACGACACGATTACACTTGAACTGGTTGAAGGTTTACACGAAAATGACACATCGAACATCTTTTGTAGCCTGATCAATTGTTTTTCCACTTGGAAAATATTCTTTAAGTATCTCAATAAATCTTATGATTTGGCTGTTAACAACCTCAATATGGGTTTATTCCAAATTATGGTAAATATAGTGTACAAGAAAACTACACAACTATTAACACGAAAAGTAAAATACAAAATTGACGGACAGATCTCTATCTAACCAAACTAAGTTAATTCTTGGTAATGGAAGCCTTTCTAAATGCAAACCTACATTTCTTGAAACTCCTCAATCTCCAGACAATTTTAACCCAACTCTCACTCCACATATTTATGATACCAACTTCTAAAATTAATGATACCTGGTACAAAAGAAGAATGTTGCCGCTTCTGTGCTACAGAGAAACTGCAAGTGTTGCAAATAAATTTGTAATTAATTTCGGAAATATTAATAAATAGTTTCATAAGAAATCAATCTTTGTAAACATGTATTGTATAATCACGATTCAAGAATTGAGTTCAAACATGGCACAATGCTGCAGAACATACTATAACATATTTCCATGACTCGTGTCATGAGGGCTGACTGGGTGAGGGAGGACCCCAGTAGAAGAACAGATAAATGAAGTCATCAAAACCAACTAAGGATAAAAACAGTGCGTACACATTATTGTTTCATACGATGAATTTATTAAAACAGTGGATGGCTGTTGCAGTTGTGTGCAATTCCGATGCAAGTTGTCATAGTATATATGATTCATTGGCCTACGTCGATAAAGAGGACTTTTGGGGTAAAGATCTTCATTCAAGTGGAAAAAAGAACATTCATCATAAGTTCTTTCTTTAAGTAACTCCGTTCATAAAGAAAATGGCACTGTCGACAAAGAATATCTAGGTAGAGGCCAAGGAACCCCCCCCCCCCCCCCCCCCCCCCCAACACACACACACAGAATCTACTGAACGTAAGCAACAGCAGAATTCTTACAGAGCACCACCAGCAGCTGGAGCAACAGCTTTGAAAAAAGACATTGCAGTCATCGAAAGGCCATTAGCAGCTCCTCTTTGGTGTTGCTCCTGTTGTAGTCAAGACCAAAGAAATGCAACAATATAAGATAAAAACTCCCAAGACTAAAAACCAATTTTCACAAAGCCATCATTTGTGAAACATTACCACTGCATTGTTTTGCAAGATGAATAATCCAGTAATAATAGTCACCTGTTGACAAAAAAATCAAGGTGATCAAACTTCCTGGATCAGCAAAATTAGTGGTGAAAAAGGTTGTATACAACTTGTCTTGGATGTTTCCACCAAGACAATCATTAGATGGAAATGCCATTGCTTTTAGTTTTTCGAGCTGGTAACATAAAGTCATAAACTATCCCTGTACTTCATGGGCACATTTTATGGGGTTGCTTACCAAAGTAGGAACAGCATAGCACAAAAAAATCAATAAACTTGTAGATATAAATAATAAGAGTCAAAGAAAAAGCAATACATATTTGAAGCATATTATTATGATCTAAGGGAGACTTGACCGTTAAGATACATGTTTGGTATATCAAACCATATACAATGAAATGTCATCATTTTATTTGAGGATTTAAATAGCATACTTGAAACCATATTCTTCAACAACTTGACCAAGTTCAGGACATGCAGAGATTCTTAAAAAAAATTACTGTCCCAAGAATAGGAAAGGTCTGTTAAAGGAACTGGTGATTGTTATAATATTTTGACTTAAAAGCTATACAGTCTAATACGTTAAAATCAATTGGATTTATTGAGTAGTCACCTAAAGCCAATAGGATTCGCAATCCAAGATAAAATAACCACATGTTGAAATATATTAGGTAACTACATTTGCACTCTTTAGGCATTTTAATAGATTATTGTTGCAGCTTCTGAGATATGTACTGGCATAAAGCTATTAATCTTTAAATATAACTAATGATGTAGAGTCCCAAATGAAGTGATATTTAATAAACCATGTACCCATGATTTACATCTTCATTTGTTGATTGTATTCCATGGTTAATGGATGACACTGATTCTGTTTTTTTAACGGCACACATTACGATAAATTAGACTCTAAGGATCAAATGACGATTTTTTTTATTAATGATGAACCTTTTAAATTAGATATGTTAAGAAGGAAAAGTTAAATACACTTACGGTAAGAAGATTCTTCAGAACAGATGCGACATTCAAAACTAACGTTAGTGCAAACCCTGACAACTTGGGAAATAAAGCAAACGAGGAGAGCAGAGGAACACATAAAACCTGCACATGCACAGAGTTTAATCAGCATAATAGAAAATGTAAGAGATAATAAATGACAGTTCCAACTTCCAATTGTATCAAACTACTTACTGCAGCAATACGTAATGAAATCACTGGACCGAGGGCTCTTTCGATGGAGGGATATATGAGAAGTTGATATGCAAGAAGACTAAAACCTGAAATACGATACCTCAATTAAAGGAGCAATATATTTGTATACCCAGTCTTTCCAATGCCATCTGAAACTCCTCGATAAATTAATATCTAGAATTTCAGGATTGAAATATTCATGGCATGCATATAATTTACTAGTGAATGATTTGATATAAAGATGTACATAATTCAATAAAATAGGAAGATGCTTTTTTTATCATTACGTAGTATAGAGGAGATGTTGGTGCACCTTACTTTGAAAAGTAGATTTGACATGTAAATGCATTATATGGGTGTGTTTGAATCCGTGATTTGTAAATTCCATGACATTTTAAATGATAGAATTTAGAATCAAAATTTACAGACGACGTGATTTGTATTTAACTTGTTTGGATAAACATGTCGTTCCAAAATGACAGTAGTTAAAATGTGTGTGATATCTTGTTGGTATCATTTTTCAATACAAGCTAAAGGCATATCAAGCCCATGAAAACATATGTTGATGTGCAAATGATCATATTTCAAATATAATTTAGCCATTTTGTATTGATTGAATGCCCAATGTTAAAGTAAGTTGTGTGGAATTTTGAAATTCCACCTCACCACATGAAATTTGGTTTTGACAAATTCTGTAAATTCCACCACGCTGCATGAAATTTGGTTTCAAATACTACAAAAGATTTGCAAATTCTAATACATATTCATCCAAACAATATACTAATACGCAAATGATCATATTTCAAATATTATTTAGGCATTTTGTATTGATTTGGATGCCCAATGTCAAAGTAAGGCATGCAGAATTTCAAAATTCCACCTCACCACATGAAATTTGGTTTTAACAAATTCTGTAAATTCCACCTCACTACATGGAATTTGGTTTCAAATACCACAAAAGATTTGCAAATTCTAATACATATTCATCCAAACAATATATTTGCAAATTTCACACTTCGAAATTCCAACTTACAGTGAAATTTCATGTTGAAGTGATGCATCCGAAGACACCTTAGGGATTTAGGCTCCTACATCAAGTAACGAATAATGTAGTGGTATACCCTAATGAAGAGTGAATGTTGTAGATTATAAAACCTCTCCCAAGAAATTATGGTTGCAAATGCATATAATGTGGATATCAACATGGAACATTGTATTCCATAAAGTCATAAACAGTTCGCTAACTTTAAGTTTTTAATAGAGAAAGTAGACATATCAAGGACACTTCACTTTTTAATTTAAACTCTAGGCCAGTACATGAGAGAGACTTTAGAATGCATAACTGACAGAAGTGCCAACATTTCCAGTGTAAAATTGTCACACTTGATAGAAAGGTTCACAATGAAATGTGCAAACCTGATATGGCAAGGACATTGCCAACATCATCAGTCGAAAAGCTCAATCCTCCATACTTCTTATCACTGACAGCCCACAAAGAGAAGATCTTGCAAGTGAAATGACCCACTTAAGGAATTGAGAAAGAAAAACACATACATAGTTCTTTTAAAAGAAAAAAAATCTCAAGAACTAGGTTGGATAATAGCAAAGCAAATCACCAAAAGGTAAGCATGTAGTGTGGAAACCAAAAGATAAAAGAGCATCAAAAGACTAAAAGAATATCTTTATGCATGTCTAGGCAACAAATTGATTATCATTTATGCATGTCTAGGGAAAGAATATCTTTATGAATATGTGTTTACTGGGGGAATTAATTCACCATTACTCAAACATGTGTTTGGAGATGGAGCCAGTTGTTCAGAATCTCATCTTAGTTGACAAAACTGAAGTTGGATTTCATTATCATACCAAATTGAACAAAAATTTCATCACTATATAACTAAATTTGTCAAGTGCTCATAGGCCTGCATCTCACATAAGTAAATGCTCAGTATCTGATTGCCAACATCTAAATAGAAAGTGGTTGATTAAGACTTTTGTAGGGAAACTAGTTTCCCAAAAGCTAGAAGTTTCCTTTTGGAGCTCCCACAAATGCCTATACTTTTAAGCAAAAGATGTCATTACGGAATATAACAAATTTCTAATTTTTCCTTGTTTCGGAACAAACTAATTCATTTGAAGTAACTTTGATGCTATCATTTTCCCATATTTTGGAAACAAACTTACTTTAAGATTTTGTAACATCTTCCCAGGGGAAAACAAAGAACATATGCGCACCTCACTGTATGCCATGTCGTGGAGTGAGAAGACACAATATACAATAATGGAAGACATCAATGGCCAATTTTTTAAGAGGCTTTGTTTTGGAGCTGGATCCACTTGTTCAGAATTTTTATTTATTTCCTTCAAGTCTGAAGTTTCAAGAGCTTCATAGGACCCATATGCTGCTTCCTTTTTATGATTGTGTAGTGTTTCCTGTACCAACAAGTCATTAAGTCATCGGACATGTTCTACTTAAAGTTAAAATTGAATTATTTATTTGATATTCCTATGTTCGAGAACAAAAAAAACTAGGGCATTAAAACAACTAAATTTAGGAGTAAGTTGAAGAAGGTTTTGAAATCGTGATTCTTGCTGAGTTTCATTTCTAACCTACCCCACTAGTTTATTAAAGAAAATTAATTATGGAGTTAGAGATCAATGATGAGGAAGTGTAGCTTGGACCTTGTTAGTTACCGTTTTGAGAGTATATGCAAGTCCTTCATATGAAATGAGGAAACCTTTTTCATACATAGTCAACATGTTGAAGGAGAATTGGTTTTGCTTGCAGTGATATGAGAAGTGTTTTGGAGAAGTGGATGAATCTTACTTTGTAAATTACTACACTTCACATATTTATAGATCACATAGAAAAAAGAGGGTAATGAGGTTGAGTCACTTATAGCCATCTTGGCTATGGTGTGCTTCATTTTTTCCTACAACCAAGACTCTTTTTTATGAAATTTTGTGGATTACATCTATTGTGCACAAGTAAAGATGGTATGTAATCACGATATATTAATTTTATTGATGCATAATTCTAATTTTTAACTGAAAATATGCTCTTATCAAATTTATTAGCTTATACAAATATGGATTATAATAAACCATGATCTGACCACTCTAAAATTCAGTAAATTGTAACCATTCAAATTTGGACATTTTAAATCATTGGTAAAATTAACTCGGAATGACCTAGAAATTTAGTGTGTTTGAGATTAATAGATAAGAATGAATGTGATTTAGTTCGATTAGAAAATCATAACTCTAAAAATGCTAAAAATGAATCACTTTAGGCTATTAGTGACTCATGGTCACATTATTTCCTATATAAAATTGTGCCTTACAAGCTAATAAATTTGATAAGAGCATATTTTCAGTTCAAATTAGAATTATGTATTAACAAAATTAATATATAGTAATTACATGCTATCCTGTTATGATACTCACAACATGGCTGCATGGTTGCTTGAACACAACACCTTTGGGGATTCGAGCTAATGATTTGAGAAAAAATTGTATGTAAGACAACATTAGGCATTTGTCTGGAGCAAAAATAAAAAAAATGTGCTTGTAAGAGAATGAGCTTACTACAGAATTTAATATTTTATTGAAGTCTCGGAGAAGTAGCCTAACTGTTGGGTTACTTGCTATCCACAAATGCTGATTTGAATTCTGTAATTTAGGTCCCAGTTACATTTATAAATCTTTCATAAGGACGCTAGGGGATATCCCTTACTTTACATGTCGAGAAGGCTATTAAAATCATTACAGAATAGATAAGTAAACATGAATACATACAAAGATAGACAGAAGATATAGAGAAGCTGACGGAGCTTACCGGCAGCCATAGACAAGCCACAAGAACAAAACATGCAAAGACAGATATACAAAGGCATGGCAAGAGGTAAGGGAACCTACAAATGTCAAAAAAGTGGCTATTGTAAGTAGTTGCATTGAAGATAAATTTTAAAATGCAATAATGTAAAACACTACCTTCCAAAGAGAGAATCTTCAGAAAATATGTGTGGATATTTCTCCGCTGGCTGGTACAAAATTAGAAAACAAGTATTAATTCCAAACTTACAAAAATGGATAGCACAATAAGTCAAAGGTTACAATAGGTGATGGTGCATGTAAATTTGATCAACTTTGACGTACTAAAGTTGCATCAAGGTTAGCTGAAAGAGTACACAGATAGGGCATTACAAATTGGCTTGGATCGTATAGGTTCAACTTAACGTTAAACCTTACAATAACAAACTCAGTTTGAGTGAAACTTGAGATTGGTTTGTTTTTCACATTTGCACTATTCTGGAGTTGTATAGAATAATCAGATTTAATTTAAAATCAACAAGGTTATTTTAGACTTTTTAAGTAAAAATAAGTTTATGAAACCAGATAGATCTTAAATTTCAAACAAATTATACGACACCAATATACTTTCAAGTAAATTGCATCCTGGAGAATTTTTAACATGCTTTGTACATTGAAGCAACAGAATAAATTTGGTCAATTTTAAATGAGAGTCGTGAACTCACCTAGAGCAACAGGTAAGTGAGATGGCTCACCTCATGTACAGAACCATTTCATCATTTTAAAGTCCATTTGGATAAAAAAGTGGAGAAATGAAATGAAAAGGTGAAAATGAAATAAGAAGAGAGAAAAAGGGAGAAACTTAATTTCTCTCCTCATGTTTGGATATATATGAAAGAAAATGAGTTAACTTTTAGAGAGAAAAAAAGTCCCAACAAGTTTACCAAATAATAATGTTCTAATCCTAGGTAGAGCAGGAAAGAGTTATGCACTTGAAAGGTGAGGTAGATTTAAAATAATATTCATGTTTGTCTCCATTGCTCTCCAATTTTGAAGAGAAAGTTGAGCCCCAACTTTGTATAGGGTGGCTTCTCTCCATTTTTTGCTCTCCTTGCATTTTCCATCCAAACATGAGAAATGGAATCTCTCCAAGTTGCTCACATTTTCTTTCTTTTCTTAACTTTCTACCAAATCACACCGTCTGTAGGAAATCAATTTAGTTACCAATTAGTTAGTGTGTATTTAATCCAAAATTGCATCCCATCACTATACAAAGTAACTCCTATAAAACCCGTAAGTCTCTTCACTGTTGAATATGATGTTTTAATCCTCTATAACGATTCCTACAAGGTATTAAAGTGTGTCGATCAACCTATAAGACTTCACACCAACCATATTGATCATGTTGTACACGAAGAATAATATGTCATGTGCGAGAGGAAATGTTGATAGGAAGACTCTTAACCTTGCTAAAAATTGACAAATTTGTCGGCGCAAAGTACAAAGCATGTCTTGAAGGAAAATAAATGATATCGTACTTCTTTTCCCTATTCAGTAGAGAATTTCAGTGGTTTGGTGTTTTTTAATGCATGGTGCAGGTAATTGCAGAGGGTCCCATGACCACTTAATTAAAAAAGGCACAGTGCCAGTTTACCTGAGCAAGGTAACCTCCTAGTGCTGGTCCAATAATTAATCCTATACCCCATGACGTGCTGACCTGAATGAAAGGACAGAGTAAAACTTTTTTTAGATTCAGTAGACAAAATCAAGAAAGATCATTGTAAATTTAACAGCACTGATACACTAGCTCACAAAGACAAACCGGTTACAATACTAACGGACGGAGTTAACCCGAATATCTGGACAGTGTTAACACATTTAAATGTAAGACTGTTGCTACATTAGATCTGTGAATTTCGATGATGTCTTGCATTAGAAATTGCCCCACCTGGGAGATGTTAAAGCTTTTCACGCCATATATTTGTGGTAGACAATGCTAGCATCAATCAAAAGATTCAAAACTATTTTTGCCATTAAGTTGCAATATGATATTGACCTGAAAATCGTGTCCTTTGTGATTCTTGAAATTGTAAATCCCATCATCCAAAAAAATTAAAGAATTTATAAATGGCGTATTTAAATGAAGCCTAAAACTGTTTGCAAAAGGTTAAATGATAAAAAATGAATACATGAACGTAACTTACTTACATATGATACAATGTATCACTATTAACCATACGCAAATAAAGTGATGTCAATATGGATGAAGGTGCTGAGGAGTACGGATAGTCAGATACAATATGTTTACATCCATTTCACTTACAAACATTGATTCAACCGTCTCAGTATATCTCTTGCTTATGCTAAAGTTGAATTTGTGACATCAGGTGGAAAGTTATGCTATAAGGAGAAGTAAATGTCCAAGAATCAGACTCGGGGAGAGTGACTGTTAAATGTCTTTCATACATCAAGCATTACTGAATTGAGTTGCTGTTATAAAATTCACTAAGCAAGATTGGAGTATGTTTGACATTGATATCGACTTCCATGATCATGTACAAAGAAGAGTAACCAATTGCATAATGACCAGAACAAGGATAAGGCTCTTACAAGAGATAATCCAATAGCTTGATGTTCTGGACGACAAATTTCTGCAGAATATGCCTAAAATATATAAAGGCAAACAGAGTTCCATTACAACATGTTCACCAACGGAGGCACAAAATACTAATTACCTCAGTAAACAAGGCCAATATGTTAAGTGAAATTCCATACTTTGATAGGTCCAAGTAGACCATTGAGAGATCCAAGAAGGAGCCTAGTTGAGATTGCCATCCAAAAACTTGTACTGAGACCAAATATGGTATTGAATATAATCCTGAAAGAAATAAGTACAGAGATGCTATAAATAAAGGTTATGGGAACTACTAGGGCATTTATTACCCCACTTCTGTGAACAATCAAGCTAAAGGATACTAACACAGCAACTATACTAATCACTATAACTGGCTTTCTTCCAATTCGATCAGCAATTATTCCCCAAAATACAGATGTGAGTGCTCTCCCAAGCATAAAACTAGCCCCTTCAATCAGAAAGAGTATTTAGATCGAAAACTACAAAGAAAAGTTCGAAATTCCTGTCACCGGCATTAGTATAGAAAGTAGTACCTACATATCCTGCATAATAACCAATGTCCTCCTCCCTTTTGGCAATATGAAGGTCTCGTATCTATTTTGGAAAAATAAAAAGCATTAGCAATTATCTACTGAAAAAGTAGCCCCTCTCTTGAATTTTTATAGATGTCATGTGGTAACAACTGAGACAGCATATCATCACGAGTTTGATTTTTAAATATTCATGACATTACCTATGGAAAACAAGGTAATGTAAGCATACATTGTTAGAAGACATGGCTGCCACTAGCATTAGTACTATGTTCCAAGACTTGATTTAAACATGGTGAACAGTTATTATAGACTATAATATATTTGAAAGAAAGTAAAGTTCCAAAAAGGTCATTCCTCTCAAGGTGAATCATAAGTCAAAGCCATCTATCTCAGAGACATCTAACTATATGAAATTTAAGTGACGGGTGAAAATGGATAATATAATACCTTTTTGAGGTCAGGGAATCACAAATTTTCAAATACTTTATAACGTTTACAAATTACGATATGTAACATCCAATGGATGAGGTACAAATAAATAAATAAATAGAACCAAGCTAGAATGGCTAGGGTTCATTCTCCTTTTTTTGATCCGTAGGGTTCATTTTCCTATACAATACACAAATTGGAAATATAACTTGTGAGTCTGTAATACAGAGCAAATATCTATTATATGGAAATATTTCAGTCAGGTAAACGTGAATTTTTGTCCTGCATAGGGTTACCTTCATCAAAATCATACTTGATTTTGAGTAAAAATACTCATGATTAGATTCTTTCCAGTTCATGGATTTTCATACAACAGATTGAAGAACATACAGCTGAAACTATTCCGACCATTCTTGCATGCGTATGTATACTTGATTAGATTAACAGAGCTTTTAGTTAAATAAAGCTGTGCTTCTGTGTAGCTCATACCATACTCATGCTTCTTAAGGAGTCCGAATAAGTTTGAGACTTAAAATGTTTAACTTGACAAATTTTCTTTCATTATCCTGTAACAAGGAAGTAATTCTGCCAATGAGAAATTAGAAAGCCATCCATTTAATGCAAGTTATTGTATCAAAAAATAGGAGCACATATCTGAGGTGACATATTTGAACTCTAAACAATGAAACTTTGAAAATTTATGGATGCAAAGAGCATTTTAATGTGAAGCTCAATTCTTGTGGATGGAGGTTGAAATTAATTATTAACCTAATGGTGTTTTGCAGGATCATAATTTGCAAGGCATGCATTACACGTTTCTCAGCCTGTTTTTGAAAATTAAAATGCTGTAATATATCTCTAGAGTATACAATACATAATGCACAATCAGTCAAGAAGTACAAGTTTGAGAATAAAGATGAACTTGATAGAAGAAGAAAAAGCACGGGGAAATACATACCATGAAATATAAAAATGGGAATAGTGACGATATTGGTAAACCTGAAAGAAAATCAGATATCAGAAACAAAAAATAAAAGACTATAAAAGGAAGAACCTATTTTCGTAATGGTAAAAAGTAATATAAAATAATTCAGAAAGTAAAAGGTAACTCAACCCCATGAAATCTTCATTTCATTAACTAAATTTTGTAGTCAGTAGAAATTTTGAGAGAATTAACTATAAAAAGTCAAAATGTGATTAAAAAAGAGTCCATTTAATGTGCTGCACACAAAGAGTCCATATGTTTGAAAAAATTCCGCACAAAAACATTTAAATGTCTTAAAAGTGAATATTGCAATGTTAAGTGATGGCATGGCAAGCAACAATTGCACTAGATTGCCACCATTTACCATATTAAAGATAAGACTACTTAATGAGAATGTAATGAACAATTAATTAACACTAATTAGGATTTTAACACTATTTGCGACTGAAAACTAATTGTTGAAGAGTGGAGGGACCAAAAATCGTATAACCTCTAGGAGAATGTATATAAATTCTCCAATATGTTAGTATTTTCTAACACACACAAACATAGAAGAAAAAAACAATCTCAAATCTCATCAAAATTTCAATTCGAGCAAACACGACCTACAACACCTCCGAAGCACATCGAACTTAGGAAAAAACCTCAAAAAGTCCGAGAAAGCACTTGTTTGACAGAATTCCCAACGAGGCTGAAAACGACCCCATTTGAGACCTCACCAGCACTCAAGCAAATTGAAATTATTAAATTGTGGGTATCCAATTCAAAATCAATTCATTGAGAGAGAGAACTTATAACCTAAGAGAACATTAACAAATCCTCGAACGTGGGATTATTTTTTCAACACTTCGCCACATACGTTACTAGAATTATTTTTTTTGTATCTACACGTGAACAAACAATGTGAGATGGAGTAAATCTTGTCAGCTCAATTGATCTGCTCTGATAACATGTGAAATTTGATCAGTCAACCAACTCATCAAAATTTAAACATTTAAGTGAAAAGTAGTGAATACAACTCTATCACATAATGTTGCGTACTTTCATATTTAGCAGCGAGATACTATTTTCCAGCAGAAACAACTTCCACAACCACAATCTCAACAGCTCGTCAAGATCCAAACCCGATAGATAGAAAACCAAATCCAACACCACATCAAACACGAACAAATTACCAAAGAAAAAACGAGCCCGTCCAAACCCCACCGTTACAATAGCGAAACGATCCAAACGCGCAAAAAAAAACTCACACCAAACAACAACAACCACAATCTCAACAACTCTTCCAAATCCAAAACCACAAGAAGACGAAAAAAAAATCCCTAACACCACCAAAACGAACCACACCGGACCTCGAAAACTCGTCGGAATCCAAAACCACGACCGAACCCCTAGAAAGGAAGACTCACAAGTGCAGAGCGTGATGATCCAGACGAAGAGGAAGAGATCGTAAGGGACTCGGGGATCGGAGTCCTTCCGGCGGTCTATGTCGCAGCCGGGGCATCCGTCGTAGTACACTTTCTCCAGCAACGGAACTTCGCCTTCCGTCGTCGCCATCGGAAGAAGCTTCGAGAGTTCTGATGGAAGAAAAGAAGGAATGGAGGGTATTTATAGAGATGGAGGTTGTTTGGCGTATTCACTCGCTGCGTCACTGCCGACGAGACGACGGACGCGCATGTGATTTTGTTTGCACTCGTGGCTGGTGATGCCAAATTACCGTTTTGTCCTGTTTTGTTTTATTTGGGGTGGATTTTGGGCACTTACTATTATAAAAAAAATCCACCTCAAGATCGTTTTTTTTTGGAAAAAATTCCAAAATAATCAAAAAGAATAAAAAATTGTAAAAATATGCACTTCAAAAACTTATTTGGCAAAATATACACATTGAAAAACGACACCTGAAATACCATTTTTATTAAGTAAAAACGGCATCGCCAATACTAGTGTCGTTTTTTACTTGGTTAAAAACGGCACCAGTAATTTGTGTGAAAATGGCATTACTGTGCCGTTTTTATCCTATATAAAAACGGCATCTGAGATGCCGTTTTTAAGCTAGGGTTTAAGTGGTCTCGCCAGCCACCATCTTCATTCTTTCACTTCCAAAATTTCCCCACTCCCCATTAGTCTCTCTCTCCGACGACCAACAGTGTTGAGGTTAGGTTTTTATTTTGGTTTTGTTTTTTTTTTATTTTGACATGAAATACAATGCATGTATAGTTAATGTATTTGTTTTTATGTTCATGTATGTATGAAATGTAGATTTTCTACACTCGAAGTAATGAGCTCCGGTACCGGATTGGTTATGATTTTTTTCGATGGAATTCTTACATTCATAGATGAGGTACCAGAATATGAAGGTGGTAACAGACGAATGCTTAATGTTAACACACAAATGCGATATGATGATCTCTGTGAATCAGTTTGTCAAGTTTGTGGTTTCCAAAAAGGAGAGTTTGATCTAAAGTTAACATGCAAATGGCCACCGTATGAAAAGTATACATATGCTCAAGTTTTTGATGATCAGAGCACGGCTACAATGTTATCTCTATTTAACTTCATGAATACGGTTGTATTGTTTGTTGAGAAACAACCCAAGCCCTATACTACTGTCCACCACAGTCAGTTGAATGAGGATTATCAACAAATGACACAAACATATAGCCAATGTGAAGCAGGTCCTTCTTCGGTAGTTCCTCAGTCTTATTTTGGATCGTATGAGCACACACCAATGAATATTGGTAATTATGAAGCAGACGTAGTTCAATCACATTCTCAAGGAAGACAGGTTGAAGATGCAGATAGTGATGAGACAGATGATGATGAGATAGACATTGTTGATGTAGATTCAACCCCACTTCTGGAGCTGCAAAACATGTTTCATCATATGGAAGACGCTGTGAATCGAGAACCTGATAGCTACGTACATGAAGTCATCGTTAGTAATGAATTGTCACCATTACCAGTACTACCAGATTTGAGGCATTTGCCAGACATAGAGCCTGACGAGAACTGGATTGAAGATTCAGTGATTGGAAATGTCGATGAGCGTATTGCTGCGTACACTGAATACGATAACTTAGAAGATGGACGGAGTTATTGGTTGCATAGGATTTTCTCAACAAAAAAAGATTTGATGCATCAGTTGAAGGAATGACATTTGCGAAAAAGTGTCAAATTCAAAGTGTTAACGTCTGGGCCAAAAAGATTTTCAGCTGGTTGTTCGAAAAAAGAGTGTGAATGAAAGATACATGCCTCTTACAGTCAGAGCAAAGAATGTTTTTAAGTTAAGAAGTACAAGTCTGAACACACCTGTAGTAACGAGGGAATTTTGCATGACCATGTGCAATGTGACGCCGGTTTAATTTCTAACATGATTCTTGCCACCATTCGAACAAACATAATCATTACTCCTGCAAAAATTCAAGTTTTAGTGAATACTCATTACTTCATAGATATCAAGTATGACAAAGCTTGGTACGCCCGCAAGAAAGCATTAGAACAAGTATACGGAGTTGATGAAGCTTCTTATCGTAACTTAAGACGTTTTATGTCTAATATTTGCACCATCAATCCTGGCACCGTGGTCGAGATTCAGACACAGAGGATAAGTCACAACATTGAGCAGTTTCAAAGAGTTTTTTGGTCATTCGCAGCCTCAATTGAAGGTTTTCAGTACTGTAGACTTGTGTTGAGCATTGATGGGACTCATTTGTTTGGCAAGTTTGAGGGATCTCTTTTAATTGCTATGGGTACGGACGCAAACTCTTTTAACCACTACTAGTGCCGTTTTTCAGCAGACAGAAAACAGGACAAATCTGTTTTCTCATTCCATTCTCTTGGATTTTAAATCCAAGTCTTGTACACCTAGGGGGGAAAAATCATTTCAAACATACATGAAATTTCAAACAACTAAACCGTCAAATAAAATTGTTCATAACACATGAGATATTGTTTAACAAATGAAATTGTTCTTAACCAAACAAAATGTAGCTTAACCAAAATGTAATGACAACTAAGGTGGAGAAAAAACTTTAGTAGGAATTTTATTTCGTCCACCTCGTCGAGGGACCTTCGAAGGGCGACGACGGTACACTTGGGTTATCACATCAGCATCGTCTTCAACAACCCCACCTCTTTCGACTTCAACACCTTGAAATCCTGAACTCTCGCCTACGTGAAATGAAGAACCCTCGCCTTGAAAGAATGTAGTACCGCACGATTCTTGAGTCAGAATCCCTCCATCGTTGGTAGACACTCCGGTGAAAATGAAATTGTCCTCCTCGTCAAGTGACACTCCTATTTCTAGGAGATTTTCTTCAGAATCTGTAGGATGCGATTGATAGCAAACATCTTCTGACAGTTTCAATGATGGATCTACACTCTTAAAGCACGCCATCATTTCCTTGATATTTTTCTTTAATTTCGCCGTTAATGACTGAGTGGGCATGTGTGAAGCATGCATCCCTTCAAGATGATGAATATCTTCATGTAAACTGTGTAACCCATGAAGTTGCCATAAAAACACATTTACGATTACAAAATGCAAATTAAAACCTTAATCAAAATTATAATTTTCTAATCATTTCTTACCAAGTATCGATCTCTAGCAGTTGGAGGCCTATAATTCGGTAATTCAGCATCGTCAACTCTTCGGATCAACCATCGAATCGTAATCTGTCAGTACCACTCCATGTAAATTCGTCTAGAAGCAGCAAAATCTTCTGAGAGTGATGGTGCCTCGAACTGCACAAAATCTCGCCGACGTGACCATGCTTGAATGTATAACTGTTGCTCTTGCAACCAATTTACTCTAGGCTTCCCCTGAGCCTTCTTCATCTTGCAAATCTTCATTATTTCTGGAATATGTTGCCGCTATCCAAACTGATGCATCACCCTGTCTGGAACGTGCATTGCGGCAACTCCAAAACAAACAATCCATGTTCTGCTCATCCAAACCTCATGTCCTTGGCGGCAATTAGCAGGTAACACCATCAGATCTACTTCTTCGTATGGGTTCCAACAAACTTGACTTTCGTCTTGAACGTCAAACTCATTTCTGTAAAATTCAATCTGAGCCGTCTTCATATTGTTCGCCCACGACCTAGGAGTCCGCCAACGTGAACCTAAAGGACACAATGGAAGTTGCACACCGGGAATTCTAGAAGGTCGTCCGACATGAAGATGTTCCCAACACCATATCTGTAATAATGTAAGGAAACCAGCTAATTGTTTCCCTTTTTTCATACATGCCTGATCCAAATATTGATACAAAACAGCTAAGGATGCAGCTCCCCAACTGTAGTTTCCACATTCAAATATGTTTTCCAGCAACAATAAATATCTAAGGTGGACTTTGTTTCCACTCTTATCGCCCACTATCCCGGATCCTAACTGAAACAAAATGTACGCTCTCGTGTGCTGCATAACCTGCTCATCTGTTGCATCTTGCTTAACAACCTGAAAATTTTGCTGCAACCACTGTAATGACACGTATCCACCTTTCACTGCAGTTCTCGCTTCCTCTTCTTCAACACCCAACAGATTCATGCAAACCTGAGTCCAATCGTGATCTAATGTTGCACACACTGCCAAACCGTCAACACGAAGACCACTAAGCATAGCTACGTTTTGTAGCGTGATGGTCATCTCCCCGTGTCTAAAATGGAAGATGTGTGTCTCAGGTCTCCACCTCTCCACAACAGCACGAATCAGATTCCAAAGTCGTTGCAATCGAGACACAGTGTCAAATCCCGCAATCTCTAACAAATCACACATCCTCTCATCTTGCACATTCCACGTGTTGAACTGAATGGCGTGCTCGACGCATTTAATATCCGTCAAAGGCTCCTAAAAATTAAATTTAATTATTTTACGTCAAATAAAAACCAATACCGATACACAAAAATTAAATTTTAAAAATCATAACACTTACATTTTCCAGAATCGAAGATGATCTATGATCTTTCTGTAGTACTAACACTGAAGGGTCAACAGGACCGTGGCAATAATGTGAAGTCGACATTTGGGAAATTGTAAAACATAATTAACAAAAAATAATATTACATACTATTCAGTTCAAATAATACAATGTAAACAAATTCAATACATTATCCACAATCAATCTAATTTCAACAACTACAACATTCATCATTCAATTTAATTGGTTTAACACAAATCCACGCAATGCGAAACTCACCAAACAATATAAATTTATTAAATTTGGACTTCTGAGATTAATTGATCCATTAATCAAATCATCAAATCCGCACAAGATTAATAATCATAACAATATAACATCATCCACGCAAGATTAATAATCCACATAATTAAACAAAGTACGGTAAACTCATAAACCAAATATCAATCAAATCCAATTCAAACAATCCACACACATCCTAACCAAACCAATCAAATGTACATAAATACAAACTAATAAGGCAAAATCTTAACAAAAAATGATCTAAAAATACCTGAAATCGCAAGAGAGAATGAGAGGAAAAAACACAAAATTATTTGGGAAGATTTGAGAAAATGGAGTCTTGGTGCCGTTTTTAACCCTAGGTTAAAAACGGCATCTCGGATGTCATTTTATGTAGGGTAAAAATGGCACTACTAGTGCCGTTTTTTACTTGGTTAAAAAACGGCATTGGAGATGTCGTTTTTACTTAATAAAAACGGTATCTCAGATGCCGTTTTTCAATGTGCATATTTTGCCAAATAAGTTTTTGAAATGCATATTTTTACAAAAAAAATTTGATTATTTTGAAAAAAAATCCTTTTTTTTTTGTTGAAAGTAGAAGATTACATAGATAGATAGATAACACGAGATACGGCAAGACACAACATCTCTCAAGTGTAATACAATAGTGCATATCCTTTCCTGCAGTTTGGAACGTAATTAAGTAATCACAAAGACATGTTTTAAAAAATTCTATACTAATGGATTTTAATTTTTTGATTTTACACTTTAACATTTAAATTTGAGGTGTAATTTTTTTCGTGATTAAATTTCACTAATGAGGATATTTACTGGAATACCCAAGTCTTGTATTTTGATTTTTTTTATTACGTCTACTCTACTACCCATCCTAATTTAAATCCCAAAAATTCCAAATATAGGAATTGAGACTACTAGTCTGGGATACAATCCATGTCCTAGCTATCTAAAGTTTAAACACAACGACAACTAAGTTATGTTGGGATTTCGACCTAAAAGAGGCGATCATAATTTTACGATCATAGTTATGTAAAATCGAAGAAAAACACTCCTCAACACAAATGATTTTACGTGAAAACTCTTACCGGAAAATCCACGACATAATCCGCTATTTCGTAATAATGTTTAAAGAAGTTTTGGATATTTAAACCATAATAAAATTTTAACCCAATAATAAGGTGTCGAAAAAAAATATATTGCAAAACGTGCTTCTTCTTCTCACTCCGTAGGGGGTGTCGTCCCCTCCCACCCCGACATCACACACATAAACTCAACAAACTAGTCTCAATCTGTCTTACTTGTCCTGGCCATTTACGACCTTAATTGTCATCATTCCAAGATAGACGTGAACAGTGCCACTGAAGATGATATATGTATCACACATGGAACGTTTTCAAAATATGCAGTCTCGTCTCTCACCACGTTTTTAGCTTGTGTTTGTGACGGATTTGCCACATTAATACCACAAGTGGTAATGTCAACAACACTTGAAAAGTATTATTAATTATTAGGCATAGTTTGGGAGAAATGAGTACGCGTAAGATTATAGGAAAGATTATCAATATAGGGTGGATTTGTTATCCTAAGACCATCCTTACCCGTTGGGGCCGATGAACCAACAGCCTAACACATCACCAAAAGGAGGTGATTTTATGCAGCCACATCCACTGCTTGGGCGGATGGATGGGGTGGGTGGGTGGGGGCACGTCCCCAGTGGGGTTTTTTTGAGTTTTTATTTTAGAAAATATTTTAAAAATTATTTAAAATTGTTTTTGTAAAAAAAAAAAAATATTGTTTTTATTTGTTTATATTTTCTAGAAATTTTTGTGTTTTGTCTAAAATTTATCTTGAAATTGTGTATAAGGAATAAAATGTAGGTTGAAAAGAAGACATTCGGACTACCGTGTGCTGTTAACGGTGGTCTAAGTATCTAATCTACCACCAAATCAATCGCAACGACGAAAAGTACAATGACAGTATCCACGTGGAAAGGGAGAAAATCCAAGTGCCAACACACAATCCAATATTTATGTTTGGAGGTAGGAGATATATACATGTTTATTTATCAACCCTTAACATGAGATGTTATCTACACCACTCATTTCCAAGGGCAATAATAAGTTATAATGGATTATCGGAATTAAGCATAAATCAGACTCACAAATTAGGGGTGCGCATGGGTCAGGTTGAACCCGAAAACCAACCCGAACCCAACTATTCGGGTCGGGTTGGGTTGGGTTTGGAAGGGATTCGGGTTGGGTTGGGTTCAAAAATTCTGAAAACCGAATTTTCGGGTCGGGTTCGGGTTGAGGTGTCGGGTTGACCCAACCCAACCCGAACCCAATTTTTTTTTTAATATACTCCCCTAGATGTATAGTGACCGTCTATTTTAACTCGAGTCGATCTTGACCTCTCGTTTAACTCTAACCATAAAAATCACAAAGGTTGCCCCCAAAGAAAACGCACCCATCTGGCCATCTTCTCCTCAGCAATCAGCCTCCACCCTCCACCCTCCTCAGGACCTCAACAATCAGCCCTCAGCAGCAGCATGCAGCCTCCTCCCGCACGCACGCAGCAGTGGCAGCACGCATCCTCCTCCCGTACGCACGCAACCGGCAGCACGCAACCTCCTCCCGTACGCAGCACGCAGCCTCCTGTCCTCGCCGGCTTCCTGTCCTCACAGATCTCCTCGCGGCAGCCGACAGCACGCAGCCTCCTGTCCTCACAGATCTCCTCGCGGCTTGCCTCCTGTCCTCGACGGCTTCCTCGACATCCTCGCGGCCTAGCCCTCAGCAGCCAACCTACTCTCCTCTCCTCGCCTCCTGTCCTCTCCAGCTCCCCTCACCGATCTCCTCGCCTCCTATCATCACCCACTGATTTCCTCACCTCCTGTCCTCGCCGGCTACTCCTCACCGATCTCCTCACCTCACCTCCTCCGATCAACGTCACCACGGCTTCCTCGTCAAATTCCATCCATGTATGTTAGTAAGCTTGATTATATTTATATTAGTAACTTAGATTTCGTGATTTTAGTGAACTTGATTTCTCCACTTGATTTTAGTACCAATCTAGAAGTATATGTGTTTACACCAGAGCAACATTAGTCTCTTATTCCTTGCTTCACTCAATTTAATACATGTTGTAGACATTAGTCTCATGTTGTAGACATTAGTAAACACCAATGATTTTAGTAAACATTAGTCTCATGTTGTAGACGCATGGTCTTTCTATGTGAACTAAATGCCCAGCAGCTTCAATGGCTTCAAATGTCACTTTCTCCCCTATTAGCTTTGTTACAATTTATCTCCAATTAGCTTTCTAATTTCATCTTATAATGAGTATGTAATTATTGTTTGGTTCAAATGTGTTGTAATTATTGTTTTTATTAAAGTTAGGTCTTCTTATGTGAAAATTAGTTGCTTTTATTTCTGAAATTTGTATACCCAATGTTGATGTAGATTTTTTAGGTGAAATTGGTTATATCTTAAGACATTATTTGCTATATCTTATTTTTGGTAGATGTCATCTGATCAACAAAAAGATCATGTAGAAGGGCTTGATATTATTGATGAAGTGGTCGAACCAAGTAGTAAGAAACGTAAATCTGAAGTGTGGAGTCACTTCAAGAGGGTCAAAGGAAAAGGAGGGGTTGAACGAGCTATCTGTAACTACTGTCAAAACACCAATTATTCTTGTAATACAGCTCATGGAACAAGTACAATGTGGAAACATCTTAGGCTCATGTGTCGTAAAAGTCCTCTTAAGTCAGAGGGTCAAGTGGAAGATCAAAGTCAAAAAACATTGTCATTTTCTGTGTCTGAATCTAAGTTTGGGAGTTGTTGTCCTAGATCCTCGATACAAAATTAAGTTTGTGAGGTTTTGTTATGGCAAATTATATGATACCAAGGAGGAGATCGACACAGCAACTGAAAAGGTGTTGAACAAATTGAAGATTCTTTTCGAGGAATACAAATTGTCAGAGGTTGCTTGTGAAGGGAATGTGTTCTAAAAGTTTTACTTTTAAATGTCAATTATTATGAATTGAATGAGAAATCATTTTGTTCCTTGTTTATGTTATTCGTCTTTTAGAAGTGTTAAGGAAGAGGCTCTTGGTCCTTAACCGTAGAGCTCTAAAAGATATTGGTTTACATAAAACAAAAGATATTCGCAATCATGGTAATTAACATGGAACATTAATTACCGAGTTAAGATTGTCGCGTTGGTCATAGATCATTGTAGCTCTACAAGTGAGTGATAACACGGGTATGCAAAAGAGGAAAATATTACTTTTGTATACTGAATAGACCTAATAAGTAAAATATTATAGAAATGTGTTTCTGTGTCATTAATATTTTACTGTGTCTTTGGTCCTTTGATATGAGACTTATATCTGATCACTTAAGGAATACTTAATTAGATCAGTGTCTTGAACTATCGATCAGTGTAGTGTAAAGACATTGGTTGGTTAAGTATAACTTTCGTTGGAGAAGATAGTTAGTCAAAAGATTATCATTGCCCCTCTTAATTGAGTGATGATATTAGTGGGTCCCTTGATAAAGCAAAGTTATAATGTGCACAATGTGATTTGAGTTAAGTCACATATTTATAACTAGCTTAAAGAGATCAAGAAATGAATACTAATACAAAGATGACACAATACTACTTTGTGTGTATTCTTAATATCATGAGGCAAGGGACGGACACAAGTGGTGCACTCCATCACTAAATGGATCGGGTTTTGGTTCGAGTGGAATTAAGACATCTAACTAATTGGGAGCTATAATGTGTAGCTAGATACCGCTTATAGCTTGTGATATTAAGCTCTTAATATCACTGTCAACTTAGTTTAGATCCTCACATAGGTCACACCGCAAAAACCGTGAAACAAGAAGCTTGATTTTTGGTTCATATGATGTGTCGGGTTTCTTATAGAAAATATGACACATGTGGTGAACAAGTAAAATCAATCATGTTATATATAACATAATTAGAATCATGATAAATTCATATGAGATGCATATATTATGGGGTGCAATAATTTATTGTTGCATATGATAATATATTGCATAAGTTGTGAATTTGCTAAAACCCCCTTAAGTTCAAATTTTATTGGAAATAAATCCAAAATTTGAAATAGGCAAAATCGGGTAGAAGTTCGGTAATCCGTTATGGTTTGGTCAACCGAAGGATCTATGGATCGGTCAACCGAACGTGGAACGGATAATCGTAATTGATTGACCGAACTTGACCAAAGTGTCTGGAGCTTTGGTACGGTGTACCGAACCAGAAACGGTCGACCGAACAATGTCAAATTCCGATATTTTCGGTTAACCGTATGACACTCGGTCTTGGACGAGAATTAGTCCAAACGGTTAAGGAGAATTTTTCTCCTTAAGATTCGGTCATCCGTCACGTACTCGGTTAAACGATCGTGACAAATTCGGTTAACCGAGTGGGACTCGGTAAACCGAACAGCGGTCGATTTTCTGCCTTTGATTATTAAGATATTAATTTGATCGATGGTTGGATTAGCTCCAAATTTGGTCAAACGTTTTGTGGGTGCATATAATGCATTATGGAATTAGTTTGTGAGAGAAATTGTCATAAAACCGTGGCTTAAGAATAGCCATGATTAAGAGTAAGATTGGAACCTATAAATAGGTCCTTATTCTCCCTAATTGGGATACACAATTCAGAAATTATTTTCTCTCCTAATTCACTACTAAAACCCACGAAAATTCTCTTAGTTTTCTAAGTCTTTGGAAGGTGAAATCTCAGAGGCTAAGGAAGGGGTTTGTAGCTAGATTCTAAGCTTGTTTGGAGATCGATTGGCTAGCTCCTTTCTCTCCAACCTTGTTTAGGGTTTCAGTGAACACTCGGAGGCATCCGGCGCAACGGGAAGCGACGATCATCTTCCTCAACGTCTCCGAATCTTCAAGAAGTTTTAGAGAACTTCTAGGTATGAATTTCGGAGTCCCTTGTGTTTGTTTTAATAAGTTTTTGAAACTAGTTGTTAAAACAAACCGATGCATGCATAAATAAATCGAAGAAAATTGTAATAGATCCTTATTATACATGAAAATTCGAAAAATATATATGTATAATTAAACATGAAATCCAACAGCTTGTAGTAGTGGGAATAAAAATGTGAATGAAATGCAGATTGTTGTGCACACAAATATGGGTGTTGATGAGGACACTGATGATGACCACTTCAGGTTCGATTTCCAAAAGAGATTGAAAGATGATGACCAAAATGCCAAATCAGAAATGGAGAAGTACTTGGATGAGAATTGTGAAGATGACAACTCAAGTTTTGAGTTGTTAGATTGGTGGAAGGTGGCATCTAGCAAATACCCAACACTTGCAACAATAGCGAGAGATGTGTTTGTCATTCCGGTTTCTACAGTTGCTTCTGAATCGACTTTTAGCACAGGTGGTCGGATTCTTAGCGATTATCGCAGTTCACTTACTCCAAAGCTTGTTGAGTGTCTAATTTGTACACAAGATTGGATGCGAGGGAACCTTGACATTGAGTGGCCTACAAGTTTGGAAGAGCTTCAAGAAGTTGAGAGTCTAGGTACGAGCCATTTATATTTGCAATCAGTTAAATTTCTTTATGTATCCGATCTCATATGTGTTTGATTTTGATTGTTTCAGCTATTTCGGAAGATAAAGACATCGTGGAGAGGCTTGCTCAAGTTATTTGATGTTATGTTTACTGTTATGTAGGAAATTACGAATGTTGGATGTTATGTCGGAATTAGGATTGTTTCATGGCATTGTGTTTTAAGTTACTTGCTAGATTTTAAAGTTATTTTGAACTTATTGCTTCTTGGCTTGACAGTTGACACCTTGAACTATTGTTTGTCGATTTTGAAGTTGTATTCATTTAACTTTTAAGGTGTGTTTGAAGTTGTGTAGTTGTTTCACTTGCTTGTTTGATTTTAATTTAGGATTGAAATCAATTTATATAAGTTAGGATTGAATGGTTGAGGTTTTTGGAATACCCTTATCATTTTTATTGCCTACATTTCAGGAATCATTTAGCACTTAGTGTGCAAATATTTCATGCCCAATTTTTAGGTTCAACCCGACCCAACCCAACCCAACCCGAAAATTTCGGGTCGGGTTGGGTTCAACCCGAACCGGTTCGGGTTCGGGTTCGGGTTGGGTTTTTTCCCAACCCGAAAATTTCGGATTGGGTTGGGTTGAGGCCCAAACCCGACCCATGTGCACCCCTACTCACAAACATAACAACATTTATATACAAATAAGTGGCTATACATGTTGTAAGTGGTCTATATGTTAAACGCAAGGAGAGGATTTTATTATTGCAAGTCTGCACCCTTCTGGGATCGAACCTTCAAACCACCTACCGAGCAGGAACTACTTTAGATTAGTGTCATTGTGCTTTCTGTTAGAATTTTTTTGAAGATTTTTCTCTCAAAGGATTGTATTAATTTTTGTTTCATGTATTGTACCTCAAGGCTTGTGTGGTTACCTCAGCCTTTAATTAATAAATTTCTTTACTCTTTAAAAACATAAACATAAAATTAAAAAGTCTTCATTCTGCATGAGTCATTTTTATTGGATTTTAATTGTAAATGGACCACATAACTTTGTATTATTTTGACTTCCTATAAAGTATAAACTATGTTCAGATTTTGATAATATGAAAACAAAACCCAACTATCTCACTATCTAAGAATACATGATAAGGCAAAATAATGAACAACACCATAAATGAAGTGAGTTTTTATACTATGTACGTATCACATCATACGTATAATTGAGCCATTATGTGGGGAAACTTTTCGGTACGTGGTGCAACAATTAATCAAGTTTTAATAGTCGAATATTTATACAAAGAGTTGGTCATCTATAACTGTTCAGTCGACTTGAAGTCTGAACTCAGAAGAGTAAAATGTTTTGTTTATTGGGCACATCAGACAGAAATCTAATGATGTTGAACACAATTGTGTCGGATGTGCAATTATTTCCGTCTGCAGACCTTTGTTTAATGCATTATTATTTTCTGCCTCCGATCTTGATTTTCATGTTTGGATTAATAATTCATCCTTGGGGGAAGATTTGAAGAACTGCAGCCCACGTTGCTCGAGCCAGTAAACAATACGATAAAATATTTGAAGCTTACTTACGTCACAATTACAAACAAACACAAATACGATAAATGGCTACAAAATCTTCACAAACTTGCAGTGGAGGATGGGTTTTTTTAATCATTTCTTGTCATTTTGAACTAATTAGGCTTACATTAATGATGATACGATTGGATTAAGGTTAAACTTTGGGTAATTTGTTCATTTTATGTGTCTTTTAATCCACATGCATAAACAACCAAAGAATATTTAGTAGAAGCCTAGTGTTTAGATGTGCAATTTTGTAGGTTAAGATTTTACAATAATCTTATTTTTCTCTTTAAG
Source organism: Triglochin maritima (assembly GCA_963682175.1). Lineage (NCBI taxonomy): Eukaryota > Viridiplantae > Streptophyta > Magnoliopsida > Alismatales > Juncaginaceae > Triglochin > Triglochin maritima. The sequence goes on from OY821779.1 coordinate 39,788,570, forward strand.
TTATCCAAATATCCCAAACTCAGACCTAGATGGCTAGATTCTTAAAAACTCATAAAAAAGTATTTTTCAGAATGTAGGTAAAATTATGGAAAGATGCATTTTTAGCATGTGCTAATCTGTATTTACAATATTAGTGTATTTGAAATAAGATTTATGAATGGTAAAATTGAATTTTCCCATAAAATTTAAAACTCAGTTGGGAAAAAAAATTCCATGACTTGTCATACTTTTTAGGAACTAGAACAGATTTTATGAACGTCAAATCATATATTTTTTCATAATAATTTAGCACAAAAAACTACATTTCAAATAGCACCTAAATGGAGTTGATATTTGGATTTGGGATACACGACAAATGTAGCATGCTAAAATTTTCAAAGATAATGTAAACTCACCGATTGGCAACTCTAAATATGTTTTTGCATGCAGTAGAAATTGTGCTGAAGATGGTGAATTAAAGAATATATGTGCAGTGGATCACACTAGAAATTTAAAGTTAATACGACAAAGGGAAGGTGCATGTGATACGGCAACGTTAGATGCGCCATTTCAGTTTTAAATTTTACTTGAACATTAAATTTCAAAGTAACACTTTGGTAAATATCATGTTTGGCTGACATTTTGAAAATTTCAAGTGACATTTTGAAATTTTAAATAAATAGGACATTTTAAAAGTGGAATTTCGAAATTCCACTTAATTTATTTAACTTTAATACAACATATTAGTGTTATGTTTTGAATATGATTTTATGCACAGTATTACATGGCTTTTATAGTTCCGATACAATTTTAAATTGAAAAACTAATAAAATATCATATAAATTTATAGTTTTCATTTTAAAGAACACATGTTTATCCAAACATAATAAATACAAATCACGTCAATTATAATTTTTGTGATCTGTGAATTGCATCAATTATGAATTCTATGGAACTTACAATCACCGTGTACAGATGCAGCCTAGTTTTTTTTTTCAATTTGAAGGCATCTAACGAGATACTGAAAAATGCAAAAATATATGAAGAGAATTTATTAAAATTTCAATTGTTTATTGAAAAAGTCATCATTTTTTCTCGATCATTAACTGAAATGTTATTCATCGTCGGAAAATTACTTAAATCGCTTGTGTCATTCTCTCATTTCTACTTATATAACTATTCATTTCACTCTCCCACCACTACTCTCCCTTCATCATTCTCTCATAATCATCAAGAAGAATATCTCGGAGGTTAGGAAAGGAGTCAGTGGACGCCCTGGAGTACTCGAATATAGTAAAATGTCCTATTTATTTATAATTAAATAATAAAAAAATGGAATGGGCGTCCGCGGGAACCCACCCTTTGCGGGTGGGCGTCTGCCGGAGACGCCCCACCCAAGGGATGGGCATTTTCCGTAGACGTTTTTTTTAAAGAAATAATTAGTATTAATTGATAATTAATTAAAAATAATTAATAAATTTGTTAATTTAGATTCTTAAATCCATTTAACAATATTTTATTCCTAAATTTTAATTAATAGTCATCTGATTACCGTAGAGGAAGAGGAAAATTCATACCTTCACGCGTTGTACATGATTACGAAGAGGATTCAACACCTCGTCATCCACGTAGACGGGGTATATCTGCTTCAGTTAGGAGGATGCAAGTCTGTGGTCGTGCTGCCCATGAGAACTATTAGAAACTACGACACATCCATCACGCTCCCATCGCTCGACCACATTTATCAAAAAACGACAACCGCAACTATTTCTTTTCGTGTTTCTTCCGTCTTGCAATATCCATGTCACGAGAACACATTTCATTTCTGCGATTGCATCTCAGATAATAATCCATTCGATTATCTATTTTTTATTTGTAGGATGATATTACCAAAAAAATCCAGCTTCGATGACAACTTGTTTCGCTCATTTACTCGTTTTGGAAAAACTTGTGTACTTAAAAAAACTCACTGTAATCTAATCCATCACCACCGAAATCTTGCAACTAATCCTAAAATAATTTAAAATAACAAAACTTAAATAAATTTTAAAAAAATTGGGCGTCTGGCTAGGACACCTCCACTCATCTTAGGGTAGGCGGCTTAGACAGACACCCGGGACGTGAAAAATATTCTCAGCTAACCTCGCCGGATCCAGGTGTCTCGCCAGATATTTTCGTAGTTTTGATACTGGTAAAGTGAGAAAAACTTAGACATAAGTCTTAGTTTAAGAGACGGAACGAAATCTTTATTAAATGGATTGTTAAAGACAAAATGATAATTGTTGGAACGTTTTAAATAGTTTTGGAGCGACAGCACAGTAATTCCCGTAATTAATGTCCAAGAAGCACAAAAAAATTGCTCACTGCAACCAATTAAGTATGAAAAAGAATGATCTCATCACGCAATGTACAACCAACTAAACATGCAAGAACGAGTAATTATTTGACGAAGAGGTTTGTGTTGGTATTCTGTCGTGTCAATCGTTGGCATGGAATAGTCAAGGTATACCATTAATGTTATAGTTTAAATTATATGAAGAACATTTATTAAAATTTCAATTGTTTATAGAGAAAGCCATCAATTTTTCCTGATAATTAATGTCCAAGAAGCACAAAGAAGATTGCTAACTGCAACCAAATATGAAAAATATAATCTCATAACGCAATGAGCAGCCAACTAAACATGCAAGAACAAGTAATTATTTGACGAAGAGGTTTGTGTTGGTATTCTGTCGTTTCAATCATTGACATACTGCTAAACGAAAATTATCTATGAATTCATTTTGACACCTCATTTAAGACACTCTTGGTGTAGAGGGAAATGATTCCTCTAGAGATGTTGTGAAACTATTTTTCATCAATATTTAATTTGTTGATAAATTGATGGTGTGAGAATATAACTGACGTCTGTTTGTTTCAAATGTAGGAAACATAATATGTCATGTATCGAAAATCGTATTTTTAAATAAAAAACAAGAAAAACAAATGATAACATGGATAATGACGACGGTAACCGCATCACAAATGCACGGGTTATGATTAATACTGTCTTTAATGTTATGGATGAAACATAACATTAATGATATATATAGTTTGATTGTTTCTAGTTTTAATATCCATTACGACTCAAACATTATCATTGACACGACACTGGACCAACACAACTTTCTCCTCGAATAATTACTTGTTCTCGCGTGCTTTCTTGGTTGGACGTCGACAATATGATATCACTTTTGCAGCTGGTTTGGTTTTAGACTTGTAGTAAGCAACCTTCTTTGTACTTGTGGGACATGATTAACAAACAAAAAAAGGGATTTGGGTCGTCACGTATACCTGCTTTCTCAATCAACAATTAAACTAAGAACAATTTGATAACTATTTTATGTAATCCAAACTATCGTTAACATACTCGATCTTGATATATTTTTTAGGATATAAGATTATCTAAAATTAGATCGAACTATTGATTATACGTTCTTTTAATTATTTTAACCTTAATTTTAAACCTAAGTAGACTTAATTTTTTGAGAAGCTGACTGCATAATTATACGTCAATTCACCATTTCCAGAGTGATTGTGACTATCAGTGGAAAGTTGAGTACCTAAAATCTAGATCATTTAAAAAGTATTTATGACATTGTTACCAAAAAGATAGATTAGTCCTTTGGTAACGATGATCTAATCATATTTGATTTAAACTTCTACAGCGAGTAGGAGGTTGTTTTCATTTTTGTAAATGTCTATTTTGTGAACTTTTGATTGGCGGGTTGTGGTTCATAGAATCATAGCCTTGTCAACTATTTATCAAATGAATCCAACTACTTATATCAAACAAATAAGTGTATGAAACATAAGTCATAAAATACGAACGTATACGTAAGGGTAGAAAGCAAGAGCGACCAGTGAAGGGAGCAACATGATTTTTACTAAATTTTTCTTCAGTGTCTTTTTTCCAAACTAGTTTGGAATTAAAAGTTTTTTTTTTGTTGTTGTTGCTTTGTTCAGTATTTTTTTCTTTAGAAAAATTCAAAAACTTGTAATCTAAAATAATTCAATGCAAAATATTCAATTATATATAAATCTGGAGTCTTAGTTGCGTAGTATTTAGCTATCGTCAACGATAATGGATAACTTCAAAAAAATAATTTGGTAAATGGATAGATTGCGTTAACTAAGACCATAAATAATCATGCTCGAGTTACCTCCACCCTCCCTGTTCTTTTTCTCTACCACGTCAGTTTCTATCTCTGTCACGTCAGCTCACCTAACCCACCCAAAAAAACTCTTTGACAACGTCTCGGCTACCCCCATCCACTCAAACATTCTCTTTCTTCCACGTCATTTGGAAATTAATTATGGGTAAAATATTAAAAAAATCACAAAAAATTCTACAAAATCAAAACAAATAAAAAACATATTTTCAGTTTTTTTTTAAAACAATTTAAAACGAATTTATAAATATTTCAACAAATACCAAAAAATAATAATTTCGTACCAATCCCCCTCACCCCGTTGCCTTAAGAGCCCCATTAACCCCAACCCAGTTTCTCTCACCACCACGTCAGCAAAAAACACTATACAACACACAACCCAATCCAACTCATTTTTCACCTCTTAACCCCAACCCCACTTTCAACACGCTCTCTCCTTCAAATCATTTCTTTTTACATCATTTTTTATTCCACCACAAAAATACATAAACTATTAAATAAATTATTTTTACAACAATTTTATCTTATTAACTTTCATTTATTTTACTTCTCAGAAATTAATTCTAATTATATAAAATAATATACACATCAATTAAAAAATTTACCTAATTATTTTAATATTTATAATAGTTAATAATGTTAATATATTTATTTTAAAGTCATTTCAAATCTTTTTTCAATTTTTTTCTTCTGAAAATATGTTTTTTTATTTTTTAAAATTATTTTTTTATCAAAAATTGATCTTCAAATGATGTAGGGGGGAGAATATAGGGTATTTGGTTATTTGTTTTAATTTTCAAAAGATAATTATAATTATATAAAAAATATATATCAATAAAAAATTATTAAACATATAAATTTTTTTTTTATCATTTATTTAAAAAAAAAAAAAAAAACCAACCCGGGTTGGCCACGTGGCCAACCCAGGTCACAAATCAGGTCGGGTCGTCGACCCAATTCGGGACCCAACCTCACATTCTCCCGCGTCAAGGGAATTGGGGGTGGGTTGAATCCCACCCCGCCCCTGAATCCTTCAGCGTTGAGAATGCTCTAAAGGGGCGGCCATGAAGAAGAACAGTAATGCCTCTACGCAAGAAGGACACACAAATGAAGGTTAAAAATTTAATATCGATCTTTTTACAACCAAGCAATTCTGAAAAGAAAAAAAGAAGAAGGAAAAGTCGAAGCACATGACCCACCAATGGTAAGTATAATATAATATTCCACAAAATAATCAGGAGATGGAGCAGTGCCTCAAGATCAGAAGCTAGATATCCCCCACAGGGTTACGGTTCGTATTTCTTTGAAGTTGGTCGCATGTTTGAATCCTTCCGGTGCCTCTTTTTTCCGGTGAGTAGGCTCTTATTAGGTCGAGGGTAATACATCGTCCTCGAGTTTGCAGTCAGACTGGCGTCCTAAGGATGATGGTTCGATAATTTCATAAAAATAAAAAGTTTGAGTTTTAATGCTACCTTAATGTCGACCTAACAGCGGTTCGAAGCATGTAATGACCCAACCAATTAAGAGAAACAGATATAGAAAAAACATTACCCATAATTTGGATGTTTTTCATACACCCAGTGAATCATTAATTCATCGATGAAATATCTAACATTGATACGTACTTGACTATTTTTATAGCTAATAAATATAAGTTCCAACGCACGACAGCTCAATGCTATATTTGACACGACATGGCACCAACACAACTCTCTCCCCGAAATGATTATTATTTCTTAATTTGCATGCTTTTTTTTGCAGCACATCGACATTATTAGATCAACCTCTTAGATTTAGTTGAAGTAAGCAACCTTCTTTGTACTTATGGGACATTATTATCTTATTATAATTAAAGAAGAACGTGAGATGGGTCATCATGTTTACTTTGTCCATCCAACAAAATAATACTAACATTTGGATGATTATTATTATATATATAATAATTCTAGCTCAGAGCTTAATCTACATATTTGAAGTCTCTACCAAATTCATTATTCATCTAAAAATTTAAGGTAGATTAAGATTGTGACGGTTTTGTTAATAAAATAATCTAATTGTGGATATTAAATGTAAAATAATCGTAATTAAATTTAATGATGAGATTGTAAGAGCTTAAACAAATAACATGAGCTCTGAACTTACTAGATCTTGACCTATATACGGTCAAGCTCTAGTGAGCCCAGAGCTAATCAAATTTAGTTTAAGTCCCCTACAATCTCACCATTGGATCTTATTTACAGTTAATATCATCATTCATTAGCATAACCATTTTTTTCTTAATCCACCTTACAATTTGAAATGAGTGGTGGATATTGTGGGGGCTTAATTTAGAAAAATTAAGTCTTAGGCTCACTAGAGAATTCTTGTATATATATATATATATATTATAGTCAAGATTTAGTCAGCCCAAAGCTCATCTTACTAATTTAAGTCACATTCAATCTCACCACTTAATCTAAATTACGGTTATATATATCTAAATCACACTCGAATTTACTTTGGATCAAACTATTGTTTGCACTTTTCTATAGTTTTTGAACCTTGATTTTGAATCTAAAGTAGACTAAACTTTTTGAGAAATCGACTACATAAAGATGTTTCAATTCATTATTTCCAGCATGGTGACCATTAGTAGTGTTGAGTTCTAATTTATTGTTTACGTTCCAACTAAAGGTACCTATGACATTGTGAAATATGGTGATGGCAACTTAGATTATTTGAAAATTATTTATTAAATTGTTACCAGGTATAGTTTAATTAGCCCTTTGATTGTGATAATAAGGAAGAGAAAGATAACACTATTCAGGGGTGAAGTCAAGATGTATTTATGAGTAATGTCCTCGTGATTCCCTGGGTTTAATTCTTGAGTTTTCGTTTTGAATTTTCCGTTGTTTTCGGGAACGTTACAATTGTTATATATGTTACTCAAACGACTTTAAGTGAATCCAAGCATACTAATATATCAGTGGTTGAGTAGACCAACAAGGAGGATGTAAAAGTAGCCAACTAGCGGAGTCTTGTAGGATTAATTTGAAACTTAACAAGGAGGAGGGTGTAGTCAACTTTGGGATCCGACCCCAAATTTTTAGTATTTTGCCTGTATCTTGAAGACCTTATGTGATTCCGACACCTTTGGATTTTGGAATTTAACATGGTTTTTGTAAAGATTTTTGAATTCTGATACTTATATTGTTGTTATTTTTTAATTCCAATCCCTCTGAATTTTAGTGTTTTGGATTTCAACCACTCTGGAAAAAAATTCTTACTAATAATTAGATTCGTAGTTGAATTTATGATCACGTTGGAATGCCCTTACAAATTCTGACATTCTCGCCTAAATTCCTGACATCTTCCCTCGTAACAACAAATAAGGCAAGTGAGTGTAAGAAGGTAAGGTGATTGGATTTTTTTGTGTTAGAAAAGAATAGTTTAATGTTAAAAAGTCTTATATATTTATTTGATTGGATTTTTCAAACCAGGCCAAGTAAAAACTATGCAAATAATAAGGTTTTAATATACAAGACTTTTTGAAAATGTGGGGGTTCCTAGACTAATACTACTCTCAGTGAACCTATAACATTTGGCACAGAAGGTTCTTATTGTACTGGTAAGCTACTCCCGGGTGTTCAAGTTGTTTTCACTTTTGGTCATAGTAATGTGATTAATTAATGATCTTCTTATTTTAAAAACATACTAAAAATTATCTTCCAAGTGTTGAAATATTTTTTTGCACAAAATTACACTTTTATATCTCTTGGGAAACGTATTACGGATACTTTCACAAACATCCTTCAACTATTCCAAATATTGCCATTGACCTTCAATATTCCGCAATATACTAGATGTCATCTGACTTCTGAGTTGAGGTAAACTTCTAATTTTACCATTAAGTTGAGCTAAATTGAGATCTTAATTACCATCCTTATTGTACTCTACAATCATGTTGAGCTACATTGAGGCCTCCCGGAAGGAATATAATTAACTTAATGCACCTCTGTTGTGTTGTATGTGGATCATTTTATATTATGTCAAAAAATCTCTAAGATTTTGGCTTATTGGGAACATTAGAATATACCAGAGGCTGTCTCGATTTTTCCTGCAAATCTCTGTCTTGTGGTTATGTGCTTGTTGTTTTGTTTCTTGTGATTGCTTGGGCAAGTCGTGATCTTCTCATGAGATGCAAACCTTCATGGTTGACATTTCTTAAATACCAAACATTGCCACCTGATGCAATATTAAGTGCTTAGGCATAGTACGTTTGTATTAAAGGTTCTAATATTAAATATCATATATATAATATCCCGAAACAGTGGAAATTTGAAAATTTAAACAAACGAGATCTCAAGACACAAGTCATCAAACGAGAATAATTTGTCAAAATACACTAGTCGGTGCGCCACAATACAACAGTTTGTCAAAATACATGATTACATCAATACGACGAAAGACATACAAGTAATTATGAAGACCTCGAATAGTCCGAAGAGGATCATGACCCCAAATTGTGTGTGCCCGCTGTCAGCACCCGACAAAACCTATTGCGGTCCTGAAACATAGATCAACAACAATGCCTGAGTTTCTCATTATGAAACCACATATGTCAAGCTCACATATATGAATGCAACAGTACGATAATGAACATATCATACTAGTAGCATGTCATATCATCATCTGCAATGCACAAATCCCCTCCAAGGGTAAAACATGACATCAGTCTCTCGGCAACAAATACCCTCAAATGGTCAACAAGGACATCACTCCAGCAACAACAACGAGTCTCCCTCGGAAACCTACCGTAGGCACATACGATATTGCGGACAGTACGTGACGCACCCCCACACGCGACTACTCGAGCCAAAGGGATCAGCGAGAAGCGTCTGCACTTCCGTGCAAGCGAACCACGTGGTCTACACGACCCCAATGGAGTCGTATCCCGGTCGGTCTAATCATCCCCCAATAGGTGCCCAATCGAGGAATCATCGCCGGAACAACATCGGCGGCACAACATCGACAGTACAACATACGTCTGACACAACATCATACGACATAACCACAAGTCGGAACATCGTCGGCAACATCATCGTCGACAAAAACCTCAGCGGCATCGCCAGCACAACATTGACGGTACAACATACGTCCGGCACAACATCGGACGGGTCCAGACCGTAGTCTGCAAGGTCATCATGCTCCACAAGCCATGCATCAACATGCATTGAGATCCGTGATCCCTCAGGTCTGCTACTCTACAGAGAGTCAAACAACAACACGTCACACCACTGTCCATCAACGGAGGTGGCGCGACCCAAGTGTCCACACACTTCCACATGGTGGACCCTGGGCAGACACGAGCAACGCACCCGTCGTCACCTCCCGCCTCACGCTCTAAGCGAGGACACGAGTTTTCATGGACAGAGTTGACACAACACAAGACCAGAGTTCAGTTCTGCGCACAAACGGTCGACCGAAATAGGCAATCCGGTTGACCGTTCCCAATAGGTTCGGTCGACCGAAAGTCTGCAACGGTCGAACTCTCTGCGCATCACTTAAGTCCAAACGGTCGAACACCAATCTAAAACCGGTCGACCAAATATGAGGTCAAAATCCAGAGTCTGGTCAAAATATCACAAGTCTAATCGGTAGACCGACTCAGGGGTCCCGGTCGACCGAAAACTATTAGGGTCATCCTAATAGTCTAAGTCATATAACAGTCGAACAATATATATAATCGGTCGAACAACATGCAATATAAACAAGTTCACTTAAGTTCCGGTCGAACCAAAAACTAGGAACAGTCAACTGACAAAAAACATGAAATCCTCCGACCCACCAACACACGCACAACCGGTCGACCGTCACAAGACATCGTTCAACCGGTGATGGTTAAAGTCGGGTAAAAATACTAAACCGATCAACCCCCGAAGGCATCGGTCGACAGCAACCCCGCGCCAGCCAAGGATTTTACGTCGTTTCTTGTCGTCGAGGAGGTCTATGACCTCCCACGACCGACCACAACACCACCACAACATGAGTGTGCAACAAAATTAACTAAGAACTGGCATACCTCAAATGCAAGACGGAGCACGTCGGAGATTCGCTCGATGTCACCCGCAACCTCAACACCGCGCTCGAGCACATCTCGCCCCACGTCCCCGCCTCGTGCACGTCCACCTCCTCACGCCTTACACCGGAGCAGACCCCTCCTCCACTGGATGCCGGAAAAGAGAAGAGAAAGAAGGTGAGAGAGATGAGGGAGTGAGAGAGAGAGATATATGGATTTTACTTTCAAAATGAGCACACCACCCATCACCTCACCATCCCCTACACCACCCACTATTCACGCCTCCATTTCTCCAAGCAAAATCTCCACTAATCAAGGGATTAGCCTAGACCTGTCAATTGGGTTGTGTCCGTGTACTATCGTGTCTGACAGTTCTGCATTCGTGTCAGGATTTCGTGTTATCGTGTATAGTATAAATTGAAAAGATTTCATCATGTTTAGATTGAAAATAGTTAAGTGACATGTTATATTGATATTTTTCATTCTAAATAACATCTTAATTGACTATAATCAAGTAAAAACAATTGATTATCTAACAAAAGATGTAGTTCGTGTCTGTTTCGTGTACAAAAATAAATTATCGTGTGTATCGTGTCGTGTTCATGTCAATCGTGTACCAATTATTTTATATTTATATGTTCACAAAACATCGTAATAAATCATTTCAATCATACAAAAAATTTCGTGTAAAGTCGTGTCTATATCGTGTCTCCTTATTGTGTCGTGTCCGTGTCGTGTAATCGTGTCGTGTCCAAAATTGATAGGTCTAAATTAGCCCTTGAACCATGTTAGGGACACAACAATATATATGTGTAATTCCGCTCCTTTCCGTAACGATGCAAACTGATACGAAAGTAGTTCATGTAATTCGATTGTGCCAAAACTAATTACTCAGACACGACATTCACTGGTTTTCACTTTTCATTTTCACCTTTGTTTACTGAAAACTAAGAGACCATTTTCACTAATCTAAGCATAGGCACTAATTTAGCCAATTATGAATTATCACCTTCCCTTACTTGCACGATGAATGCATTTTTTATGGTATCTACTCATATTCTGCCTCATTTTAAAATTCAATCTCTCAAATATTTGAATGAGACTACTGAGATTCGATTCCTGGTGTAATTATCTTAAGACAAGAGATCTACTAATTGTCTAGTTGAATAATGAATGCACTATTCACGCACATTAATTAAAAGTCATGTAAGATGTGAAGTTGGATTTTGGTTCCTTCCACTTCAGACCACACGTTAATACGTTATTAGCAAGAAAACACCAACCAAAACACTACTATGAGAGCAACAATAGCTATAATTGACTCAACTTTTTAATTCAATCGGAACCACAATGTACGTTCTCTCGTAATCATAGAAATCTGATGGTCACATATGGAGCACCCTCAGCTTGTAAAATGGTACATAATATATTCAAGTAATTGAAAGCACTGACATGACATATTTCTCATCAAAATTAAATGGTCCATATTTTGTAGTAATTTGGTTGCAAATAAAGGAATCCGCACACATGCCACCCAAGAGGTAGGAAAAAACAATATCTTACCGAGGGAGATAAAAGAAAAGAAAAGAAGAGCAAAGATTTGGAGAGAAGTAAGGTAAAAGAATGTATTCAGTAGATATATTATACATTACCGTGTATAATAAGTTGGATCTTAAGAAATTCGAAAATGACAAATATGAACTGACGTGGTTCACATGGGAGACCAATAATAGAACGTTGGCGTGACACAAATGTCAAATGTTTCTAGGATACGACAAGATAAAACATAGATGGAATAGAGTTTTACGACCCACCCTTATTAATATTGAAATTAACCTATCATTTATAAATAAATAAAAATAAAGCGTGTGAACCACAAAGATAGCCAGTGACCACTTTCTTTCATCTAAAAATTGTCATGTTTGTATGTCTTGACAATTGACATGTATGTTTTTTCTAGGAAAACATCTTGATTGTGTTTTTTTGAGACGTGAATTGGTGTCGTTCTCCCTTTCTTTTTGTGTGGATCACAAAAGAACTCAAGAAGAAAATGAATTCCACAAACAATATGCACACGTGGACGTGATGCATGAAAGTAAAGGTTGAAATTTCTTAATTAGGGTTCAACACCAAAATGGTTTATTGACCCAATTGGGTTGAGAACGTAACTCCTAGTGTACGTAGTTGATCCGTTATTTAAATGGTAAGATCATGTGTTTGACTTGTGTAACCTACTCAATCTATGTATTTATATATAAATAGGTATCACATTTAAGTTTATATGCGTGTAAATTAAAAGAAAAATATGTTTACTATTCATATTCTTGTTCATTTTGTTAATGTAAGTTAATCCATTGTATCACTAGTTTTTCTTTTAACAAAAGAGAACAAGATATGTATCATCTATTCTATTCTTCTACAATAACTATAATCATATCAACCATGGTTACCCTAGTGATAGACGTACTAGGAATTGGATCCCAGCAGACACATTTGTATGCTGAAGGAAGTAGAGCGGAGTAGCTACAAAAACACACTGTAACATTTGATTGTGTTTTTGAGATATCGTGAATGGATATGTTTACTGGTTGAGTTGAGCTGGTTGAGTTAGACCAGGCCTAACAAAAGAGTCAGGTCTATTTATGTGAGTTTCCCTTTGTTCATTTACAAAGTGATGATATATGGACGCGGGTGTTAGGGACGTTGTCCAGATGGTTGATGATGTGGTTGTGCTGATGTGACAGTTTTAATATTTTATTATCACGTGGGTGTGGATGCGTGTGCGTGACAATCTATGCGACAGTTCAATTCCAAATACATATTTAAATGTTTTTTCTTCCCTTGTTCTTCTACGGCTCTACCATCTCCCTAAACTTTCATATTCCGTCTTCCTTATCCCTGCCTGGGTGAAGTCTTCAATGCAGCTCCGTCTCCTAGAGAATACAAGCGTCACCTCGCTGATGACAGCAAAGTCCGAAGGGTTTCTCCGGGAGTCGCACTTGTAAACGGTGATGAATGTGGGAGGAGGAGAGCGGGAGGTGGTGAGCTTGGAGATGACTATGGGGTCGAAGGGGTTTTGGAGAGTATTGTGGATGTGAGTGGTTCTGTGTTGTGAATGAAACTGGAATATTTTGAGTGATCATATTTTGGAGTGTCCAAGTTTGATTCTAAATTTATTTGATAAATACTTAAAATTTTCTAATTTTGTATTTATAGTGTTTTCAAGAGTTATGAATGATTCGTCACTTTCTTTTGTCCAACATTTTTGTGTTTTGTAATGATTATGTTCAAGAGTTATAAATATTTCCAGAATCTGTCCAGAATGAGTCTATAATGCATCCAGAATCAGTCTAAAATGTGTCCATAATGTGCCAGAATCACTCCATAAAGAATATGTCCACAATCAATCCAGAATGTGTTTATAATGTTTCCAAAATGTGTCCATAATGTATCCAGAATCAGTTCGTAATGTGTCAGAATCAGTCCATAAAGAATGTGTCTAGAATCATTCCAAAATGTGACCAGAATCAGTCTATAATGTATCTAGAATCAGTCTATAATGTATCCAGAATCAGTGCAAAATGTGCCAAAATCAGTCCATAAAGAATGTTGTCCATAATCATTCCAGAATGTTTCCATAATGTGTCCAGAATCAATCCAGAATATTTCCAAAATGTGTCCATAATGTTTCCAGAATGTGTCTAGAATCAGTCCATCATGTATCTCAAATCAGTCTAGAATGTGTCCATAATATGTCAGAATCAGTCCATAAAGAATGTGTCCAAAATCATTCCAGAATTTTTCGAGAATGTGTCCATAATGTTTCCAGAATGTTTCTAGAATATGTCCATAATGTTTCCAGAATTTGTCCAGAATCAGTGCATAATGCATCCATAATGTGCCAGAATCAGTCCATAAAGAATGTGTTCAGGATCATTCCATAATCAATCCAGAATGTCTCCATAATCATTCCAGAATGTTTCCATAATGCGTCCATAATGCTTACAGAATGCGTCCATAATCAATCCAGAATGAAATCATAAATCCAGAATATTTTCTGTTATCGGAAATCATAAATCCACAAATCATAATTCTCCTTTTTGGGAAGATTCCCCACGTTTGCTAACGTGACAAATGACGTGGAGCACGTCTGTGACTCTCCTTTATGGGAAAATTTGAAAAGGATTTGTCAGTTCAACGCTTATTTTGCCTACGTGTTTGTTGAGTGGGTACTGACGTATAGCGCGTCACGACTACTCCATTATACAAGTACGACTTAGACTTATATTCAATTTGTTTACTTGATGGGTTTGTCTAACTTGAATCACATCGTGTTTAATTAAATTATCCAAATCAACCGGCTAGACTTGTTTATAATAATAATAATTTTATTCTAAGACCCATTTTGACATTTTTGTGTCACCTCTTGTAAAACATTTTTTGGGAATTTATCTACTCTACCTAACATATTTTTAATCCCAAACAAGCACATATATATGTTTAGATTTGATCTTAATTATTCCAAGACTAATGATCTTCCATTTTGCTGTTGTAAGCATATTTCAAGACTTGTTTAGACACCTTTTGGTTGACAATTAATGATCTTGTTTAGGCATTTACCTCCAACAAAGATTGGTAATCACTTATGACCTGTTTGAGCACTTGATTTTTGACCGACTAGACATGTCAAGATGCTAGATCAGATTGAGCCTAGAGATATATATACATACTAGTTAGTTTAAGAGATAGATTTAACAAGTTAAATTAATATGTTCAATACTCAAGAAAGCAAATGTGTCAATCTAGGCCCAGTATAATTTGGGTTGGGTCAAGATCAATTGCCAAATCCAGGATAGATGTTGTTAGACGAATTACTATCCGTTTAATATGTGTTATTAAACGGATCTAATATAGATTTATTAATTGGGTCAAGATTGCAGACAAACAAAATTATTTATTCGTACCGTCACCTCAGCCTTACATGGAAGTGTATGTTTGATTAGGATTAGTTGCCTGCAAGGGCTTTTGTAACTATTAGAAATCACTTAAGATACAACCATGTATAAACTTTGGGTTGGATATATGTAAGCCTATCAATTATTGTGTGCTTTCATGTATGATTATTTACCATATTTTAAAATGATTTGGATTGATAATAGTTACATACACATTTGCGTGTAACTTAATTATGAGACAATGATTGAAGTTTTAATAAGAAGAATTCAGCTTTTGTGATTAAGATGAACATTTAGGAGACTAAATTTACAATTGAGGGATGAAATTTTTTGGTCGTCACTAATTGGATGACATAAGCTTAAATAAAGGGGTTTGTAATTCTAATGACATAAGCATAAATAAAGTTTTTTTGTAACGACGTCAAAATAAATTCAAATGTAACAATAATATAAGCATAAAACATGCATGTATGAAAAAACCTTATATGAACTTTAAACCTTAACCTAACAGTTTGTCATATATGAAAAAACCGTGTAACAAAGATTTTGTAAATAAAAAAATAGGGTTAATTACAGTTTGCCCTTCTGAACTATGCCTTGGTATCACTTTGCCCCCCTGAAATTTGAAAGTTAACAGTTACCACACATAAACTTTAATTTTGTAACATTTTGCCTCCTTGAACTTCAAAAACTCATTATTTAACACACATTCGACGTTTTTTTTCTAATTTTTTTTGTTGTATCCCTAATACACTCCTAAACCTATATTTACGTGAAAGTTTGGATCGAAACGGAGGTCGGATATGGTTGGAATTTGGGTCGGATTTTTCAAACTTCAGGGGGCAAAGTGATACCAAGGTATAGTTCAGAGGGACAAACTGTAATTAACCCTTAAAAATAATTAAAAAATAAAACTCATCAAATCCACAAATAGTTTGTAGTTCCACAAATTTTAGCAATCAAATCCAACCAAGTTGGAAACGATATTGATCCGGTTCGATTTGAAGTACCCAATTAGAATACGAGTCGAGTTCCGATTCTTCCCGTACCCGACCCAGACGGATTTGGAAACCCAACTCTTGTTTCAAATGACGATTAAGATTTAAGGAGGATAGGGATGTAATATTTAGAAAGAGTGAGGAACAGTTAGGTAATTTGCAACATAGGTTTTTTGCTCGACCTATAAAACCCCTTCCGAACCAAACCCAAACCTTTCCACAAACCCAAGCCGTCGCAAGCCATCCGCAACCAAACCCTAATCAGGTGAGCGATCTGAAACCCTAATTTTCTCTCCGTTTCCGTAGCTTAATTTCTGTTAGATTTGGAGTTGCGATTTGCTTAGTTTTTATCTTTCACATTCCTGTTGTTGAGTTTGCGGTTTGGTTGCTTTAATCTCTAAATAAATATCTGATGTGTTTGAATTCGTGTTGAGTTGCCGTGATCAGAAGACAGAAAACAGAAGACAGTTTGAATGAGTGTTTTATAGTTGTCTGTCCTTTAGCAATGACTGGTTTTTATATCAAAAAGTCATTTAATTATGGAAATTCTGGTTTTCCTTGATATTCAGTTAAGAGCTGTTAAGTAGTGTTCTGGTTGTTATATGATGTGTTTTATATCTGAGATTCTTTTTTTAGTTTGCGATTGGGTTGTTTTATTGATCTGTAAATGTCTGATGTTTTTTTAGTTGTTTATCCCTAGAACTGACTCTATTTTGTTGGGGTTTTTTATATGAAAAGTCGTTTAATTATGAAAATTCTGGTTTTACTTGATATTCAGTGAAGAACACCTGAGGCCTGAGATGTTAGGTAGTGTTCTGATTGTTATATGATTTGTTTTTATATCTGATGTTCCTTTTTTTGAGTTTGCGATTGGGTTGTTTTATTGATCTTTAAATGTCTGGTGTTTTTTAGTTGTTTATCCTTTGGAAATGACTCTTTTTTGCTATGGGAATGCCTGAATGCTTAGGAGTAGCTTTTTATTTGTGATTTTTTCATATTGCAATGATTGTTTTGTCAAAACTAGTGGTTGAGTTGTCAGTTTGAATGTTTTTTTATAGTTGCCTGCCTTTACCGATGACTGTTTTTTAATTATGGACATTCTGGTTTTCCTTTATTCAATTAAGAACATTTGAGGCCTGAGCTGTTAAGTAGTGTTCTGGTTGTGTTATATGATGTGTTTTTAAATTGTTTTTGTTTGTTTTAGTTGAGATGGCCACAATTCCTGATTGTCTTATCTGGGAGATTGTCAAGAACAACAATGCTTTCCTCGTGAAGGAGTTTGGCAATGGAAATGCCAAGGTGCAGTTCAGCAAGGAGCCTAACAACCTCTACAATCTCCATTCCTTCACACACTCAGGTTTTTATTGTTCATTCATCTGATTATGTTGATTATTGTACACGTTGAGGCTGTCATAGTCCGATTGTGATGATCATTAATCTTATATTATATATATTATTTAGGTTTGGCAAACAAGAAAACCGTCTCTATCCAACCCGGCGGTAAAGATCTTTCTGTGCTTCTGACCACCACCAAGACAAAGAAGCAGAACAAGCCGGCAAGCCTGCAGCACAGGACACTCATGAAGAAGGAGTTCAGGAAGATGGCAAAGGCAGTTACCAACCAGGTAGAACCTTTATGGATATTTTACTAGTTCTGCTGTAGTGTTATGTACTTGTGTCCATTAGGAACTGTTGTTTTTCAGTAGTGTAGTGGTGCAACAATTGTTAAAATTGAAATATTTTTTACATTTACACGATATAAACAGTTAGAAGCTGTAAATACCCTTAACCTGTGTTTCGAGGATTTCTTTCTGTATGTTAGAGTGTAAATCTAGCAATCAAAAAAAAGTTCAGTATTAGTTTTGATAAGTCTCAAATATGAATTACGTTAATCCACAACGGGTATTTCCAGAATAGGCTGTCTGCCAGTTACTTCATTGTTTTAGTCTCTAAGTGCTTTTCCTTCCTTAGCATACCTTATCGACAATTAGGTGAAAGTATTTAGTCATATAATGATTAGTTTTGTTGTAAAGCTCATCCAATTATGCACGAACAATGAGGTTGAGGTCCAATGCACCTCTGTTTTCTTGAGCCTGAGTGTAGTTACTTTGCCCATTACTGTCAATGACCTGGCAAACTGATATATGATCTTCTATGCATTCCTTATTGATTTAGCTTCTCATGATTGATGTTTGATCTGTCTAAGCATTAATGATATTACTATTTCCACATCTTTTAGTTATGCAAGTTTGATTTTTCCTCCTCTGGTTCTATTCCGGCCAACCATGATATTTACCTGTAATGTTTAAAACTTCAAATTCTTTTTTTTTGTAGATCTGTGAGAACAACTACAGGCCAGATTTGACTCGTGCTGCCCTTGCTAGGCTCAGTGCAGTTCACAGGAGCCTCAGGGTTGCGAAATCCGGCCCAAAGAAGAGAAACAGGCAGGCATAAATTGCCTAGAGATTCATATGGTCGATGGTTTGAGATCATAGACTAGTTTCTCTTGTTGCTGTCTTATCTTATAACTTAGACTTTTGTAGGGTTTTGATCATGTTCGCTTGAAGACATTCGTTTCGAGACTTGTTTCCTATGGTTTTTATCCAAATTTGTGCTTTTGCGAATTATATTTTTACCATATCTTCTTTTGTCGAATATTTGTATTTGTCAAAGCGGTTCTGGCTTTCATTATTTTCGAAGCAATTTTAAATATTTCCTGGGGCAAAACGTTTTATATATCTGTCTGAGTAGACCCATGTTTGTGGTAACTTCTATGATAGTCTGAATCATTAAACAAATTCTAAGTCGATTAATTTGTTAGTAAAGATTATTTCTTTATCTTCACCGCTAAATCAAAGGAGCAGGTGTTAAAAGTAAATCCATCTCTGGGAAAGCCCTCAAGTTTTTGTATCCCCTGATTTATGTTAACCAAAATGTTGCAGAAGGAAATTTGTTGGGAGTTGAAAATATCAAATCAAAAAACCTAGTATATATATTTTCCAGAATAAAATATACCTAGATAAGTTTTTATAATTTAGAGAGTGAATCTTTCGTTAAATTGTTAATTCATATATGAAAATTTGTGATTTTTAGAATCCTTAGACTACCAAGTTTGAATTGTAAATCCATAATAGGAATAAGTATATTTTTCCTTCGAAGGATAATCTTAGTCTCTATTTCTCAACTTTAAATGTGCGCAACGATGCTTTTGACTGTTTCACGAAAGTATTGAACTTGTTACTTGTGATGTTGACGACGTCATGGGACGTAAATTTACAAAAAGTAAAAAGGATTGAAAGGATAATGAAAGATCATTAATGAGCTTGATTCATTTGTTCTACCTCTAATACGTCATCTGACACCGAATCAAGAACATCAACAACCAAAGTAAGCTAGTTAACCATAATGTGAACTCCCAACGAATGTCACTTGCTCTTCTAAAATTCGTCTCCTTATTAAAATCTCATACTGTTGAAATTTCATCATTGTCCAGAGCCTTTGCGATAACGTTAGCTTTCTTCTCATGAAGAGAATGACAAGGTTTGCACAAAAAAACAATAACATGTAACACATTAGTAACCAAAGTAAATAGTAAAACAACATCATCACGCCTTTTAGCGGCAGCAACCAATGCAAGTTAGTTAGTGGATAACACAATCTAATCTCTATTCTAATCTTATAAGTTATGACTTCCTCTGCCCTCTTCCCACCCCATCCGACCGTTCATTTTTATCCAATTAATCTCAGTCGTCCACTCACTAATTTTCATGGCTTTCAAGTTTCATTGTCCAGTGTCTACCTTCAAACTCCACATCTGTACAACATTTTCCTTCACTCCATGAAGGGTTTTGGAGGACATAACCAAAGGTTTTCTCCATGAAAGGGTGGTGAAAAATTCGATAATACCATTAAGTTCGCAATAACAAGAATAGGTTAAAAATGTAATTTCATAGTTTTGAGTTAACTAAACTCAACGTGAGTTAAATGTTGTAATAGAAGGGTATCGGTGAAAAAACTTTGAAATTTAAGGGGTATATATGATATACCATGTATTTGAAGGGTATTCATGAAATGGGTATGAAGGGTATTGGTGAGATTCCGCCATTATATTTTGGGAGGTGAAAAGTGAGGTTCCCTTTGGTTTGGCCGTTTGGGGCTTGGTGATTTGGTTGTTTTGTGGAGTATAGTCTTAGAGAGCATTGTTGAAAACATAGGGACTTATTTAGCAAAAGAGAAGGACTTTTTGTAAATATTAGAAATGATTTTAGGTTCTTAAATAATGGAGTGTTGTATTTCAATTGCATGCATGATGTAACATTTGATATATTATATTACCAAAAAAAGTAAAATAAGTGCTGTGAAAA
The DNA here is from genome assembly GCA_963682175.1 of Triglochin maritima. NCBI lineage: Eukaryota > Viridiplantae > Streptophyta > Magnoliopsida > Alismatales > Juncaginaceae > Triglochin > Triglochin maritima. The sequence goes on from OY821779.1 coordinate 39,809,135, forward strand.
TATTCATTTTGAGTAACACCAGACTATATATATTTATTACCAACAAAGCGCGTTATTAAGATTTAATTAGAACAAGATAGGCATCAAATCTTGACACCACACCATGTGGGGCCCACTTCTTTCTTTTCTAATCTCATTCCGTTAAAACCAGCCGGTCCAAGACAGTTGGGCCGGTTCAAGAGAACCCTCCAATTTAGAAAGCCGTTGGCAGTTGGCCAACCCAACCATATAATAAATACAGGAATGGAGGGGAATACAAAGAGAACCCTGTGGTGCCACTCCTCTCCAACGTCCGCCACCGACCCGACTTCCGACCATAGACCATGGAGACCCACGCCAAGATACCTATTGTACCCTAATCCCCGGAACCTCGGTTCGTCTCAAGACCATTTGGGTTTTTAAAAAAAAACATGTTTCTTACTTTCAAGTTTCAGGTCCATTTTTTTAAATTTGTTTGTAGGGTATGGATTGTTGCTAGTTTGGAAAGTGGTGTTTAGGTATCGATCCCTAATCGCCTAGATATTGGTTCGTCGCTAAATTTTTTGGCTTTCAAGGTTCGGGACCAATTTGGTTTTTTTGTGTTGAAATGATCTTCGGGGCTAATTTTGGATTTGATATTCCCTTATATCCTTCTTTGGGTTATCCTAAATTTGGATTTGCTAGGGATTTTTTACCTGTTTTATTCCAAGACCTTACCCCCAAAACCAAAATCTTCCATTTTATTGCCTTTTCCAATTATTTGACCTAGTTTTGAGTTTGAATTTGCTATTTACATTTTTATTTCCTTGTAATTTGGTTCAAACTTGACAAGGAAACGTCTATTACGGTATCACCAATTTTTTTTCTAAATTTATATTTAGTTTATATCTTTTTTTCTTTCTATTTTAGCCCTCATTAGGTACTTTTGTCCTAACTATAGTAATGATATTGTTTATTGTGCTTCAATATTTAGAAAGGATGTTGGTTGATTTTGGTGGTGGTTTGTTTAGTTTATAAATTTTTTAAGGCTTGTATGGTTGGTATTCTAATCTTCCTTGATGAAAAAACACGTAGAGATCTAGAAACCTAAGTTACTTAGAAACATTGTCCCATTCCATCATAATTACTCCATATACTTGTTTTTTCTTTATACAGTATTTGTAGTTTCGCAAATTATTTTGTCCTCTAATCAGATGGCTGTAAAATGCAAGCAGACTCAGGGTTTTTAGATTCGTGACGATTTTTTTGTTTTGGTGATCTTTGTAGAAAAATGAATGGATGTCGGTTCCTCAGTTCGGTGCGTGGGACCAGACGACGGCCACCAATTACTCGGTTGTCTTCCAGCATGCTCGAGCCAACAGAAAACAGAACAAGGTTGAGACCTTTCCCACTGGCTTTGAGAGGGAACACGAGTTCAAGATGCGCGAGCGATATCAATCCCCAGAGGTATGACATTTGGTCATTCCTTGATTTCTTTTCAGTAATTTTCGTATTCCCTTTTTCATAATGTCTCCTGAGTTTACAGTTATACTTGATGAAACAATGCCATCATTTCAGATATGAATTCTCTCTTGTTAAGTTATCTCAACAGGGAAAAAGTTAACGGTCTTAACGATATTAACAGTTTCCTTTTGCATTCAAATAGGTATTTCAGTTTTGTCATAGAAGTAGTATCAGTAAAGTAATTCAACAAGAAACTTTCAAGTCACTCAGATTTTCTTCAGAATCTGTTGAGAAAATAGTCTCACGTTGCTAAACACAAAAAATGTAAACACTATATAATAAAGTTGGATCCACTACCTTTCACCTAAGTGCTTAGGTTTTGTTGAGGTGGTGGATCAACCAAATTTAACATGGTATCAGAGCAGGTCGATTGACTTGTGGGGGCCCACTCCAACCTATATTGTTCACGCGTAGACACGGAGAAAATTATCCCGGTCACGCGTGCAGGGGAGTGTTGAGAAAATAGTCCCACGTTGCTAAACACAAAAAATGTAAACACTATATAATAAAGTTGGATCCACTACCTTTCACCTAAGTGCTTAGGTTTTGTTGAGGTGGTGGATCAACCAAATTTAACAGAATCTGCGTGCAAAATGTAATTCCCAAACGTCAACCTTATTATGCTTTGTGTCTTTTTTCGATCTTTAATAGGTCTTCAAGAAATCAAGTTTGTCTAACACCATTCAATTGATTCAATTTTCTAGAATGTGTCTCGGACCAACGGAGGACAGTCAACACCTAGAGAGGTACACTCCAGCAAGAAGACAAGAAAGAAGAAAACTCAGGAAAGCCCCGTCGTACCGATGATTTCCCACGCCCACCACCCGTCCCTTCTCAGCCATGGACACCATGTAGAGGTACAAAACCTTGATCCGCCAAGAGAAAAAAAATCAACATTGTAACTGTTAAAGTGTGTGTGTCTAACTCAAAACCAATTGACAATGAATGAAGATAACCTACAACTTATAACCCTGAAGAATGTCCTCATTTAGACGATGTGAGACTATTATCTAACAGTAACCATCTTTGCGATTTCATTTCGTAGGCATGATTCTTTAAATCCAATTTTCATTGGTATTTATGGAGCTTTTTTCTTTTCTGATTTTTTTTGTAGGAAAACGTATTGATTCCTCAATTCGGTGGTTGGGATAACAAATCTGCCAGGACCGACTACACTATGGTCTTCCAGCGTGCTAGGGCCAATAGGAAGCATAACAAGGTTGATATCCCACACATAAGCTTTGGAAGTGAACGCGAGCTAATGATGCAACAACATAACTCTGATCAATCTCCAATCGTAAGACAATATCCACCGTTTCTTTACAAACAGCATGCATAATTTCTTTTGCCAAAAAGTTTTAGCAAAACTAATGGTGAGTTCATAGGCATATTAAAATATGCAACATTGATTCAAGTTTTTTTTTTAATCAATAAGGAAACTTCTCTTTTAAGTAACTGTGTATGCTTTCCACCAAGAAACATGATATCGGATAAGAAATGGTTGAATCAAAATTGTGAATTATAAGAACGTTCAATAAAAATGCAGGACTATAAAATTGTGCTCAGATCGAACCATTATCTGCGAAATTTTGTTGGTAAAGAACACATGTTTACTATTAAGTTCATGAAAAGATGTTACATATGGTGGTTAAAACTATATGCTTCATACATTGAAGATTTCATTTTTCATCCAAAGGATCAACATTTAACATAATAGGAGTAATATAATTAATACTATTATGGAAATTGACAGCATTTATATGATACGAGTTCTTCCATAAGATCTGGCAACTTTGAGATGACTATTTCAGTTTTATTTGCCACTTTTTACAATAATATCTATCCATCGCGATCTTAGTTAGTTTTGTTACTCGATAGGTTCATACCACATCCTTCTAACTTCTTTGGCAATTTCTCTTTCTCTGCAGAAAAGAAAGAACTTATTCAGATATCTTAGCAGTTGTTGTGGAGCGTGATTTAAAGTTAACAAATCAAACTCGACTCCATGACATACTACGTCTGCGTCATACGCGCTTGTGTTATTTCTTTTATATTATGCATAATGTTAAAGTATGCCAAACTCATTTGTATCTACAATCATTAAATATACATTCGCGTTCATGGTGCCAAACATAGAAATCTAACATGTTAAACCGAAAATGTTAGGTTCCGATTGTCAGATTTCTCCAGGAAGCCTCCTGATGATATGACCAACTATATTTTAAGCCGATTTTCAAAAAATAAAATAAAATTACACTATTTTTCTAATCTAATAGAAAAATTCTGATACTTAGCCTCCAAGTATTTGAAATTCGATTATTTTTCGTTAAGACTTTGACGTTTGAGACATTGTGGTAATGTTGATGTTGATGCAAAACTTTGACGTTTGACCTTCGACAAGAACTGATACGTAGAAAGTGCTGAGCAAATATTTTAATTTTGGATTCATTGCAGTAGCCATTGTTTCTTTACATGTTCAATTGTGCTTAATAACTTTAATACTTATATTAGACCTCGATCATGTTAGTGCTAGTGTAAGAAACTTGCTTCTGTGAGAAGTAATTTTTCTTCATTTCTACAACAATTTACAACATATACTTCAGTTCCCTCCTGTTCTAATCTGAAAAACAATACCAATCAATCAGCTACAAATATCAATGTTCTATACATCGAGCAACTCAAATGGTACATTTGCTAATGAGCTTTGTCTCTTTACAACACATCGAGATCTCGCAAATTCTTCAAGAATGTCTCTCCCACAACCGATCCAACTTTAACGAAAACAGCCGGAAAGCCAATCGGAGCTTCAACCCACTCTTCAAATCCATGCTCTTTGTACCCTGAAAAATTCGAGGGACGACCAAATATGTTCCCCGACCAAACATGTTTCCAACTACTACCTCCTGCTACCGGAAAGTAAACCTTTACTTTCTTCATCCCTTTATCCAAAACTGGTGCTACCATAATCTCAGCCCCGATCATGAATTGCTCATAACTCAAGTTCCAGACATGTTCGTCGTTTGGGTAATGTAGGAAAAGATGTCGAGCGACAGGCAGACCTTTTTGAGCTGCCTCCTGTGTTTCATTCGAATGATGTTATCAAACTATATGTTATATGAAAAACTGAAAGTTCAGATCATCTGTGAACTATGTGCTGATTTACCTCGACTAATTGAATCCGATAGAATAACCAAGCCTTGTAGATGTTCGCGCAGCGAGAGAAATGTGATAATGTGTTGTTGTTCGAGTAGAATTGAGAGTTGTAAGACGGTTTGTTTCCCTGCAAAAATCAATCCATTATCAGCATTAATAGGTCTAAAATTTCGTGATATGAAACCGATTAATGTAAACTAATCCTCACTTCATGTGAGCGAAAGACGGTGCTGAATGCGTTAAGTTCCATCCATCGAATGAGAAGTTCCTCGCTTCGTCGGTATTTGACAAAACCCAGATTGGCCGTGCAATAACCTCCAATATCGCTGTGGTTGAAAGCGAGACCAGAGAGCCCACTGCTGAGTAAACCGACGACACTACTCTTGATGCCGTCATTTTTCTGCCAGCTTACCATTTGGTCGCCTTCCCAGAACAACATAGCCCACTTCGAGTTGCCCCTGAAGCCGGCTCGCGTAAAGAAGACCAAACTCTCATCAGGGTCTTCCTTCTCGTTGCCATCGCGATTGGACTTCCACTCGTCCACAAACTCTCGGTTAACTCTAGCCCAAAGTTCAGGATATCTATTATGGGCAGTAATTGGATCTTCACCTGAAAAATACATTAAAAGGTTACAATTTTTTGAGTAGCAATATTAAAAACTTCTTAACTGATTAATGTAGAAAAGATAGTGTCAATAAGCTGAATCTTTGATTAAGTTAGTTGAGAGTCATTTTACAATGATAAATTCATTTACATTTGATAGTAAAAGCAGTGTAGTTGCTGACTTGACCGTTTGAAATTCTCCTTTTACATCTTTTTTATTATCAAGACTGGGATTTATATCTCAAATTCGGTCAAGTTTGGTGACAAGATAAGGGCTGAAAACGTTTTTAATGAGACGTAGAACAAGAGAGTGAAGGAGAAAAGTTTGCTAGAGTTCGAACACCGGTCAACAATCAGATTGTCCTCATTTAATGATAGGAATGTCGATTAGTGGACAAGATGGGTTTTTGTCAACAATTTGATTGTAGACCAGTTCTCTAAAGTGGATAATACTGAACTCCCATTAATTATCATTAGGCTTTGAAGATTTTCTGAATTCTAATTGAATACCTGAATGAAGAGTGGCATCTAGAGGCAATCCTTCACCGAAATCCGCCATCCATCCTCTAATCCCACAATCCACCATTTGCTGCAAAATCTTTTTAAACCATTTCACAGCAAGTGGATTTGTAAAATCAAGCATTCCCACATCGAACGCGGTGTTGGGGACCATATACGTCGAGCCATCTCTATTTTCCACTAGAATTCCTAAATTTGATGCCTCGCTGAACATGTCTCTTGTCTTGTTGGATTTCCCATTTACCTACAAAACAAATGTAGCAGCTTTAAGAAATACTTCTCAACAAGACCTTGTTAAGATTAACATTTTCAGTGTATTAGAAGGGATGATTACCGGAGCAAGGCAAGGGTTGCAGTAAGCCATAACTTTGATATTGTGAGAACTTAAATCTCTTACGAGGTTCGACCATCCCGAGTAATGTGTGGAGTCTAGTTCCCAATTCCACCAAAGTTGTGAACCAATCATTGTCTTCCTTTGGCCAACCCAGTCCTACTAATGCCATGAAATCAAGATATCAGCATCCAGTGTAATTGCATATAAGTTTAATTATGATCTGATTTTATATCAGGTTAATTAGTTTTCTTTGGTACAATGCTTCTATATTTATAGAGAGAAGATGTAAACAATGTTTATACATATCAATTCAATATAATGTCTCCCTTGACATGTTATATGATTATGATTATGTTAGTTAGAATCGAAATGTCGTACTTGTAGCCAAAATGAGGAAACGGGAATATTGTGATCCTGCAACTGATTCCAAACACGTCGGACAGCCTCCGTACCTCCCTGCATCCCAACTACAGCTCCGGATATAATCCAATTCGGAAGCTTGGGAGGTCTCCCAGTAGTCGCGGTAAATCGTTCGATGAGCTCACTCGGCGAATTTCCATGCAATATTCTTCCCTTAGCAGATCTATTATGTATCTGTAATTAAGGAAAGTCATTATCAATTCGTACATAGGCATGTGATCTTACTCACTCAAATATCTGAATGAATATAAGTTGGATCATTTTCTTTACCTGAATTTGCACTCTATCTGATTTCGTAAGATCAAAAATGGAATAGTCATATCCTTCGAGATACAACGATCTCATTTTCGATGTCATGTAAAATGGCGAAGGCGCATATGTTGTACTCGAGTCTCCACCAGCCCTACAGAATGTCGCATGAAAAAACCTAATCAAAACCAAAATAATAATAATCATGAAAAAAATCATGACATGACCGATAAAATGAAATACCTGTAACTAACAAGATTGGCTGCAAATGTGATGGGCTGATCACCCCTCCCAATCCCTTGTTCCTGCACAAAAATGGGCACTCTTTTTCCCTTGAATTCGACATGTGAGAATTGCTCCCCGAATCCAAAGAACCTCTCGTCTTCCTCGCTGCGATGAGTCAAAAAAACACGGTTGAACTCGAGAAGATCGGTATTGCATTCCCCATGATAGTCATGGTCATCCGAATTCCACCTCAAATTCGGGTGTTTGAGTTGGTGTTTGATAATCTCTCCAAACCTCACCTCAAATCCAACTTGGTAATCGCCCTTTTGCGCGAACAAAACGCTATAATTCGCGGCAATCGAACCACCATTCCTACACCTCTCATTGCCAAAAACCAATCCACTAACCACACATACCGGGAAAACAACAATCCCCTCCAAGTCGAAATTCAAACCAAACTCCACATCCTCTGGGGAATGAAAAACACGAATGTCATCGACCATCTGGTGGTTACAAACCGCAAGAAAGCCACCATCTCTGATAGCAAAAGATCCTCTGCTCTCCTCCACCTCAGTCTCCACAACAGAGCCAGACACAAAGGATTCACCTTGGAGGGAGGACCAGAGGGGTTGTTTCTTGGGGGTGGAGGAATGGGAAATGGAAAAGGAAGGTGACCCATTGGAGATGGTGAAGGAGAGGTGGAAGTGATGGCCAATTGGGAGGAGTTGGGGGGAGGGGAGGGAGGAGAAGAGGGTGCCATGAAGGAGGGGTGTGGAGGGTGGTGGGGATGGGAAAGGGTTGTTTAGGTGCTTGTGGTGTTTGGTTGTGATCTTCATCAGAGGTGGAGACATGTTTTTGAATTTTGTTTCAAAAAGTAAGAAAAAAATTGTTTGTGTTTTGGGTTTTTTGCTGGTTGGTTGGTATTTGAATGGTTGGATTTGGTGTCTAGATTCTGAGGAGTGTTATGTTATGTTCTGTTCTTGTTCCTGGAAGTGGTCTGGATTCTGATTTCTGAATGATTCAAATGTGGGACCCGCTGATACGGTTTCGTTGGATTCGTTTTTGGATTTTTTGCATGTCTGTCCATGTTATTGTTTTTAATGTGTTTTTACTAATTTATTTATGAAATAAATGAGGTTTTTAGTTTAGGAACTCTCTTCAATCTCTACTACATCATAAATAAGATTTCTATCTAATATTACTCATAATAATTTACGAGGACAATAGGATTTCTGATCGAACCCAAATTAATAAGCCACAAAGTATGATCTAAGATTTGTTTCTCAAACCTCTATGATCGAAAAATGAAAAATCTAAGAACTCTGAGTGCATAGGCTATAATCGGATTTCCAAACCATACCCAAGTAAGTGTCCATCATTTACTTAATTACATGCATATGTAATCTTTGTGTCTTTATGATAAGATGTTTAATAAGAAGAAAACACATAAATTTATTAATGGAAAGGTTGGAAATTGAGGAAATATCCTAACAAAACATAACCAGTCGACGAAGATTAAATATGATCTCTAATAGTGTAAGTTAAGCAATTGTGGAAGCATATCTGAGCGTCAATGTCAGCTAAGTAATATAAAAAACATATCCAACATAATCTGATGCATAATAATATATTTGTAGGAACATTTAATGATTTGTATTTATGCAAAATTTATCATTACAGATTAGGTCACTGTGACAAAGTGGCGGCTGGAGAGAATAAGATGGTAATCTCTCATTGTAAAAGAATGCTAGGGTTACATGTCCTTATATACACTACACACACACACCTGGGTCATTAGTCATTACCCACAACTAATCATGTGATTACAATAATACAAGATAATAATCCTAACACACGGGCATATTTTGTGGCGTGAAGATAAATCATATAGGGAAATGATTAGTCTCTGTTTCACTCTTGTCAAGTTAGAAGTTGGGATGAGATTTTGCTCCAATTTCAAAACTAGCAATTAACATGGTAGAGTTGCGCAACAAAATTGGAAACCATTAAACCGAGGAAATTCTCACAAATTGGAAATCTATGGAGGATGTTTATGCAAAAATAGAAGTTTGACTATTGGAGTCAAGTCTCTCGCACTGGATTCAACTTTGGAAAATGTTGCTCGTATTAGACGAAATCGTACGCTTTAGCGCCCTTTGACCCATCCAAATTAGAGCGGCCATACATAATAATAAATAATATGTTGATGTAAAGTCACAATTAATTTGATGTTCTTAAAACATAATAACAACTCATTTAATCTAGATTTTTTTTTACAACAAAATATTAGACAAGAAAGGGTCACAATCCCTCAACTTATAAGGTTTTAGGTTTGAATCGCAGCAATATTTCGCAATTAAAAATTCTTCACTCTGTCTTTATATCTTTCTTCTTCGAGCGAGGCTTATATATGGTCACATTCAATTCGGTGATAGAGTACTAATTCATTATACTTTAACAAATCCTCTGCCTCTGATTTGAATGATTCTGATCCTTCCATCCTCCCCTGATATATATAGGGAACTACTAAACGTCGCCCCAAAACTACTTAAATCGCCCCTTGAAATTACCAAATTGCCCTTAACAATATATTTAATACCCATATCGTCCCGTGTCTTTAAACAAGGTTATTGACTCAGTTTTACTAACATTCCTAGTACCAACACCACGAAAATGTCTGGCGAAACACCTAGACCAGGCGAAGTAACGGAGGCGGATTTTTTTTTCCGACACGAGCGTCTGGCTAAGACGTCTGTACCATCGTGGAGGCGTCTGGCTAAGACGCCTCCACCATCGTTGAGGCGTCTTAGCCAGACGCCTCCACGATGGTGCAGGCGTCTTAGCCAGACGCTTATACCATTGTCTAGGCGTCTGGTTAAGACGCCTCGACCATGGTGGAGGCGTCTTAGCCAGACGCCTCCACGATGGTACAGGCGTCTTAGCCAGACGTCCCATTTTTTTTAATTTTTTTTTTCAAATTAAAATTATACGGTGTGTTATCTCAAATTATTTGACGTTTCTTTGCAAGTTTTCGGTGGTAACCGGTCGGATTACAATGAGTTTTTTTGCAAGTGATAAAGATTCAAAAAAATTCCAGATCCAACATTTTTTAAGTTCCAAATCCCCCGGTGGTAAAACATCATGACTTACAAATACCACCTCGACAGGTCGTTCGGGGGTCTCGCTCCCCGGTGAGCGAGCGGCATTCCACCTCGCCGGTGAGGTGGCGGGGGTGGCAAGGGGGCAGCGCCCCCTGGAATTTTTTTGGATTTTGAAATTGTTGGATCTGGAAATTTTTGAATTTTCGGTGTACCGAAGAGGTATCGGTCATCCGAATATAGTAATTATTAACTTATTAATTAATTTAACAATTATCTAAATTTATAATCATTTATCTTTTTAAAAAAATAATAAAAAATAATAAAAAATTACGGGCGTCTGACGGAGCCGCCCCCACGTAGGAGGGGGCGTCTGGCTAAGACGCCTTCCCCATGGAGGAGGCGTCTTACACAGACGCCTGTCCCATGGGCGGAGCGTCTGGGTAAAACGCCTCCCCGATGGGTAAGGCGTCTGGGTAAAACGCCGCCCCCATGGGGAAGGCGTCTTAGCCAGACGCCCCCTCCTACGTGGGGGTGGCTCCGTCAGACGCCCGTAATTTTTTATTATTTTTTATTATTTTTTTATTAAAAAGATGTTAGATGTTTTACCAGATTCGAGTACACTGGGGCGTCCGTTAGTTCATTACTGACCTCCAAAACATTATTTTTTATGATTATAAGAGGAATATGAAGAGAGATGTGTGATAGGGGGGTAAAATGTCGCGTTATAGCAGTAGAAATGAGAGAAGGGCAAAATGGTAATTTCAAGGGGCGATTTAAGTAATTTTGGGGCGATGTTTAGCAATTCAGTATATATACTCATTAATACACGTCAATTTACAAATATCCAACCATAATTAACCCTTACGCAACCAACTACACATCTTAATTAATATCAGCTACGAAATTTGCCCATGACTTTCATTTATTCTGCCTGACAAGAGAAGATAGAATTTGACTTAAATCGTTTTCTTCATGGGTAGTGAGTGGGTCATAAGTTCATAACTTACAACAATAAGATGAATCCTCTTGTTTAATAAAAAGACACCTATGGACCATATTGCAAAAGGTTAAAACCAACAACTTGAATTTTGGGTTGTTGAAACTTGACTCTTGAGACTACGCAATTTTTCCATTTTCAACTCCCGAGTGTTGAAGCCATCTAAAACCAGATATAATATACAGAAGTGTTGTTATTCGTGACTACTTAAATCTCCCGTACGAATCTGGTAAAATGTCATTCTCCTAACACCACTCTCCTAATACCACTTTTCTAACACCACTTTATCTTCATATTACTCTTATATTTACCAGAAAAAATGTCTCAGAAGCAGAGAAAAGAATCAGTGGACGCCCTGGATTGCTCAAATATGGTAAAATGTCTTGTTTAGTTTTTTTGGGTTGGGCGTTCAATGGGAGACGCCCGACCCAACGATCTCCACCATGGTGGAGGCGTCTTAGACAGACGCCCTGGTCGGGGGGAAAATCCGCTTCCGTTATCTCACCGGATCCAGACGCTTCGTCAGTCATTTTTATGGTGTTGGTATTGGGAATGTGAGTAAAACTGAGTCAAAAACTTCATTTAAAGACACGGGACGAAATGAGTATTAAGTGATTTGTTAATGATAAAAAGTTAATTTTTAGGACGATCTAAGTATTTTTCCGGCGACGAATAGTAACCCCATAATATAACCTAATAATATCCGGTTTTAAATATTTCCGATCAAAAAGGGATTCTCCACTTTTTTCAAGATCTTTGTGATTATTTTCGGAAGGAATGAATCTGGACATTGGAAACAAATATTTGCATGAATAATTTGTTATGCTATCAAGAACTTTACGTGCAAATAGGATATATTCATATCCATATCATGGATCCCACACAGGGTGGAGAATGTACAGCCAGATCACGTCCACGTTCATTGGCAGGTGCACCTGACTGCAATTACGTTCAGTGTACATATCCTCTCAACTACATTGAGACTTTAAAAAGGTTGTCTAACAATAGCTTAAGCCAAGGTCAGTTTATATATGCAACTTCTTTTGGTTACTGGTTATACTCTTTGAAAGTTCAGTTCAGTTACAAGACAAGTGATCTCTTCAGTTATGCAACTTATTTTGATAATTAAGTTTGAATCGAGCGTCAATTTGAAGTTTTCATGTACAAGAGACAATATGGTTAAATTTGTTAACTTTCAAGCCTTAATCTATATTAATTTGATTGACCAATCAAACCAATATTAATCATTCAACTTAATCAATCAAATTAGGCAAACATGATTTCATGCATGTATACTTGCAATCATCTTAATAAGTTGATGAAGATTATCAAAGAGAATGAGTAATCTAAACTTTAGCACTAGGATTTTGTCCCGACCAAGTTCGGTCTACCGAACCTCAAACGGTCAAGTGAAATCATTCAACAGTAGACATTAGGTTGCTCTCTAAAATTGTCCAGTCAGAAGACCGAAACACTTTTGGTCGATCAAAGTGCCTTGAACTGGTTTTGGACTTTGCTTCAACAGTCGTATTTGAATTAAACCTTAGAGCCCAATTCATTTGTCCAATTTTGGACGATCAAACTTCTATCAATCAACTGAATCCTTCTTGCCCTTTAGTGCGCAACGATTAGTTACATGTGGCACATGACCATTGTATTCAACTGTCAGCGCAAAATCCACGCTAACTTCGGTCATCCGAATAGCCAGCGGTCTACCAAACTTGTGTAAATAAAGCCTGACCAATCTTACTATCCACCTTGGAACGCTGAACCGAATGCAATCGGTGAACCAAAATAAAAAAGGTCAAAAATAGAAATAGTTGCTGGAAGTTGGTGATCGGATAACCGAAGCTTATTCGGTCTACCAATTGCTTTATTATGACCAATCCAACAATCACATTTCAGACTACTTTATTATCATGAACGATCGACCGAATATGCTTAGAGTCTACCCAAGCTTCAACCAAACTCCTGCTTTTTATTGGTCCATAACTCCACCAACTCTCCATCGACTCTTTGACCTTTGAAGCCTATACAAACACCACTCAAAAGACACAAACTAACACTTTACACTCCTATTGATTCACACTCCTTGTGTTCTTAAATCTCATATCTTCAAATCTCAAACACACTTAAAGCCAAACTTCACCACTTGATTGTCAACTCCAATCATAAATCCAAGTGTACTCAAGTTAGAGTGTTTTAGTTAAATTGTGATTGACTTTCATTTCCAAGAATCATCAAGTTGTTAAGCTTCAAAGAAGCTCTCTCTTGGGCTGTGAGAGGAGACACGGGCGATGTGAGGTTTTTCGTGAGGCGAGGTGTTTGTAGAAGTTGTTGATCCAATTATAAATCCGAGGACGCCCGACCCATGCGGGGGGCGTCTCCCTCGGACGCCGACCCGAAGCGGGAGACGTCTGCGGAAGACGTCTCCCCGATGGGGGAGACGTCTTCGGAAGACGTCTCCCCGTAGGAGGAGGCGTCTGCGACAGACGCCTCCACCTTGCGGGAGGCGTCTGTCTCAGACGCCTCCTCCTTTTTTGTTTTTTTAATTAATAAATATCATAATTACTTTAATAAATAGTGATAAATCAAAAAAATTAATTTAACAAATTCTTATTAAGTTTAACATTTGTGATATTTAGTTTTAACAAATTTTGATTTAGTTTAACAATTGTTTTAATTTAGTTTAACAAATTTTGATTTAGTTTAACAATTTTGATAATTAAGTTTAACAAATTTTGATTTAGTTTAACAATTTTGATAAATATGATAATTTAGTTTAACAAATTTAACAAATTTGTATTTAAAATTTCAATAAATAGTCATCGGGTCACAGTGGAGGGAGAGGCAAGTCGATACCATTACACGCCTTCCGTTCTTTAGAGGATGATTCAGCACCGCGTCATCCACGTAGACGGGGGATATCTGCTTCGGTCAGGAGGGAGAGGGAGGCATTACGTCGTCGTGAGGAGGAGGATGATTCCTTCGATGATGAGCATGTGGATAGTTTCGACGACGAGAGCGACGATGATGGCCCGTATGATGTGCGGCCGGAGGTGGAGAGGCAGGGGGATTATAGCGGAGGACGTGGTCGAGCGGGTACTTCTACTTCCGCCGGATGGATGGTGCGGAAGGGTAGGGGTGGGAGGTTTACGGCCGGGGATTCGAGCTCGTGCACTGTTGATCCCCGCGCTCAGAAGAAGAAGAGGGTCCAGGACGATTCTTGGATCGTGAGCAGTATGACGCCTGGTGGTCCTTTAGATGGGAGCGTCATTCCTAGTTTCTGGGGTCACATTGCTAGACGGATCTGGGACGGAGAGGATCGGAAGGTTCTGAAGTGCCAGAATCGGCACAGAGCCTGTACAGCACTACAGGGTTGGCGGTCTACACTGAGTGCTGATATCAGAGAGGAGATTAGTGCCACGCATTTGGGGCACTTACCGTACAGCATGTTCCCTTATCTCGACATGCCTTTGATTTCGGCGTTTGTGGAGCGGTGGCAGCCTGACACCAACACTTTCCACATGCCTTTCGGAGAGATGACGATCATGCTTCACGATGTTTTCCAGATCCTGCGACTTCCTGTGGATGGTCGTCTGGTTAGTGCTCAGGGGTCGACGTCTGAGCTGAGGTGTTATGTGGCAGAGTTGCTTGGTGTCACACCTGATGGTCTGGCGAGAGATACAGCTTTATGGAGTGGTGGTGGTGTCGGCATCGACTCCCTTGAGGACCTATGCAGACGGGCACGACCTCCGCGGGCCGATGATACACAGTTGACGGCGTACCTATTCTTGATGCTCGGAGCCATCTTGTTTGTCGACAAGAGTGGTTGTCGGATCAGACCACGCGATCTACTGGAGGCTAGGGACCCGGAGACCGTTCGTGAGTACTCGTGGGGGTCAGCGACGTTGGCATACCTGTACCGGCAGCTTGGGATAGCTAGCCGTGCGGATTGTTCTGGGATTGCAGGTTGTCTTACGCTGCTGCAGGCGTGGATATACGAGTACTTTCCTGCATTCCGCCCGCATCGTGAGCGGAAGATTATCGACGAGGGTCATCCACGTTCGGGTATGTGGGTTGTCCGGAGCGAGGACAAGAGCGATGGACGATTGCGTTCCATCCGCGCACGGCTAGATCAGATGACTGCATCAGAGGTATCAAACTTTACACCATTTATTTAATTTTAAGATGTATTATTATTAATGTGTTAAACTTTAGGTGGAGTGGTTACCCTATGGTCCTGACCCAGCAGCGGATGTCCCGAGGACTTTATTGATGGGTCTTATTCGTTATCGGGATATCATAGAGCCTTATATGCCCGATCGGGTCTTGCGTCAGTTAGGATATGTTCAGGTGATCCCGGTTGACATTCCGACACCAGAGCATGCGGTGCGGTCTGCGACAGCAGCGACGTACGACGTCAGGTTCCCCGCTTCTACAGCGGAATCGACTTGGCGGACATTTCCGAGATCATGCCGATTGTTCCTTGGCGACTTCAGACGTAGTCGCGACCCCTCCGAGTGTGATGCACGTTATCTTGATTGGTTCGGTAGTTACTCACATCCTATCATCGTCCGTGGTGCCTCCCGGAGAGCAGATCGACCACCAGATAGGACGTGTGGCGATCTGGTAATTTTTTCATTTTATCTAAATTTATTTGTACCGTATAATTTGTTAATGTACGCTAATGTTAATGTTATGTGCAGTGGATGGGTAAGATGATACGGGCTGTAGACCCAATCTTGCAGATGAGGGATGAGCTGCCAGACGATGCCAGAGCTGCATGCGGAGATGTGGATCAGATCATACAGTCATGGCATACTCAGTTAGGCATCTCCGACCATGATTCGGATGATGAGTAGGCTGATCTGTTGTACCGTACTCTTAGTATTTGCATTTATATTTGTTTATCTGTTGTACGCTTAGTATTTGTGTTTGCTTATCTGTGGTACGCTTAGTATTTGCATTTATATTTGTTTATCTGTTGTACGCTTATTATTTATTATTTGTGTTTGTGTTTGCGAACATGTCGTACGCTTATTGTTTGTATTTGTGTTTTGCTTATCTGTTGTACCCTTATTATTTGTATTTGTGTTTGATAACCTTTCGTACTATTATATATAATGCAAATAAAGCAAACATATCAAAACATATTACATAATAAAGCAACACTATATAATGTACAAACATATCAAAACATATTACATAATTATACAAACATATCAAAACATATTACATAATTGTTGCCAATATGCTATCCTATGTTGGTACTCCAACTCCCATCCAATAACACTCTCATCTCGTATTTGATACCACAGAGTCGCTATAGGAGGTACGGGGAATCCCTCAATCAATTCCAAACGAATGTAATGAGCGTAACTCCCTAAATGAGCAATAATCAACTCTCTGCACGGTCTCGTCACGGTAGGCGGACTCTCCCAAGGTAGAACTGTAAGACATGGGTACAACGAACCATCATTTCCGAGAGAGAAGAACATAACTGCACACTTGTAAAAATTTGCAATGGGAAACAAGTCCGTCCACGTCTCCATATAGTGATTCTCGCCACAAGGTCCCCCGCCCCAATTAATCCGGTGACGAGCCTCCGCCACACCGTCGTAGTATACGTGCTCATAAAAAGATGGGTTCGCAGCTATCTCATTTGAAATCGAACGACGGGCGAGTTGCCAATTGTCTTCACCACCGTGGAAAACATCGGCGACACATCGAAATCCACAGTTTCCATTAGCACGTACATCATTCCACTGGTGTAGGAATGGCATAATGATTCCTGGAATTCTATCTCCATATGGGAAGTCGTCTACGTCAGCCCGCCCAGTCACTACAATATGAACAAAAAATACAGTTAGATATAATAACAAAAGATACATATTTACTGAAATAAATAACAAAATTATAATAATAATAAATGTAAGGATGGTATACCTGATCCTCCTCTCACTGACGAAGAACCAGAAGATCGACCACGACCTTTGCTTCCACTACCGGAAGAACGACCACGACCTCTACTCCCACTACCTGAAGATCGACCACTACCTCGCTCTGCATACTCAAACGCACTAGGGTCCCGTCGTGTCGACTTTCCCCTTGGTCGACCTCGTAGCTTTGTTTTTACTGCAGGCTCTTTCAAATTCGAATGTTCGGGGTGTAGCTGCTCGAATAAAACCCGAGAGGCAGATCGAATTACGGTAGGGTCACTTCCTGCAATCTCATCAACCAGACTGCGAAAATGTTCGGCGTCTTGAGCTGCCTGAGACACAAACTCTGCGTTCCCGGCTCCTTCCCCAATGACAAGTGTCCTCCAGAACGAATGAATCTGCTCTAAGTAAATTCCGTTTTCTGATTCAAGACATCCACGGATGGTACATGCGCAAGGTATCCCATGAGAAGTCAGAAAAGCGCACTCGCAACGATATTCAACTTCATCATCTAACTGTTGCATTCTCTTCACCTCCTGACTCAGCAACTGCAAACAGTGATGCGAAACTCTACCATTTATGTGACGATATAGAGCATGTCCGAAATTAGTCAAATTTCGCCGTCTCGAGTCTTCAAGAAAGTTTTGAATATTCGTCAGCTGCATTTCAGTAGCCGCGTTGACGCGCTCGAAAAGAGTGTCCAGAGCTGCAGTCGATGTAGAAATCCACTCTTTTAGAGCCGAATGAGCACTTTCGACCCTACAATTCGTGGTGTTCCCAAAATGAAGGACTTTGTTCGTCCAATTCAGCACAAACTTTTCTTTATGCACCAACCACGTGGTGTCCAGATACTCCGTGATAGCCGGCCACGATCTATACAAATCTTTCAGAGCATACACAACTCTATCATACTCGGCTTCTGAAGTAGAAAGCATGATCTTCCTCCATCTTCCACGCCTCAAAGTCTCTGCCATCTCCTTATTCTTGCCGAATACGTGGTATGCGTAATTCAATACGTCTTTGTTGATGTGCCATGTGCAGAGTAAATGAGCAGAGTCAGGAAAAACCTCTCTCACTGGTCGCATAAGGCCTAACTCCCGGTTTGTTATTATTGCAGTCGGGCTGACAGTCCCCAATAACAGATCTCTCAACTTCTCCATCACCCACAAATAACTGGAGTAAGATTCATCCATCAAAATCGCATATCCAATAAGGAAATTCATGTTTGCTGGTGTGACCCCAATCATTTCGAACAAAGGCATCTTATACTTGTTCGTCTTGTAAGTCGAATCCATGCAGATAACGAAAGGATATGTCCGCAACAACTGGACTGACGTCGGATGTGCCAAAAAAGCGTGAGTTACGACATCAGTTTCTGGATCCGCCATAATCCAATGTAAGTACTCACACTGCACTGCTTGGTAGAGAAACTGCTGGACGGGATTCCGATCTTCAGATTTTGTCCTCCTCATGTAATCTCTGAAATTATAAATATGCCTTTGATTTGGATTGTCCTCCGGGAATTTTTCTTTTACTGCCTTCAAGATGTTCCGTGGTTTTGCTTGCGCCTCTGTCATATCACGAACAATCTTCTTCGCCCCAGAACTTAGACCACTAATTTGACGATGATCCTCTGGATAAACTGCCAGTCTGTGGTTGTGATGTCCGTGAGCACTATTATAAACCACAACCCATCCATCACGATCTCGTCGCTCCACCACTTTTATTAAGAAACGGCAACCGCAACCCTTTCTTTTGGTGTTTCTTCGAAGTGCAGTATCCATATCCCGAGACTCCATTTGATTTCGCCGGTCGCATCTCAAATAACAATCCATCCGACTATCTGATCTTGTTTTGTACGACGACACGACCAAAAAAAACCCAGCTCCGATAGCTACTTGTTTGGCCCATTTACATGCTTCATCGATTGTTTCAAAGATTTGTGTAGTTTGAAATAACTCACTGTAATCCACTCCATCACCACCGAAATCTGGAACCTACAAAAATATATTCAAAATTAAAAAAATTAAAAAATAAATTCGAAATTAAAAAAATTAAAAAATAAACTCGAAATTAAAAAAACAAAATCAAAATCAAAAAAAAGGCGTCTGTGTTAGACGCCTGCCCCATGGATGGGGCGTCTGTGTTAAACGCCTTCCCCAACGGTAAGGCGTCTGCGTAGGACGCCTGACCGAAGGGAAGGGCGTCTACTACAGACGCCTTACCCATGGGGAGGACGTCTACATAAGACGCCTCTCCCATTGTGTAGGCGTCTGCGTTAGACGCCTCGGCCATGGGGAGGGCGTCCTACGCAGACGCCCTCACCATGGGGGACGATTTGGGTATTAAATATACAAGACCATAGGCCTTATTTATAGACATTTTCGGCCATGGGGAGGGCGTCCTACGCAGATCACCCTCGCCAGACATTTTCGTGGTGTTTTTACTGATAAATTATGAATATACAAGACCATAGGCCTTATTTATAGACACGGGACGATTTGGGTATTAAATATATTGTTAAGGGCAATTTGGTAATTTCAAGGGGCGATTTAAGTAGTTTTGGGGCGACGTTTAGTAGTTCCCTTTTGTAATGAGGTAATTTAATGGGGCGAAAAAGTTGGTAGATCTCTCATAACTGTGGTTGTGTCTTTGTGGGTGTTGATCATCCAATCCTAGCAACTTTTAAATGTAGCCACTAGTATATTTATACCAAAATAGAATATTTTTTGATAAATTGCATTTGTATTCCTAAAGTTGATAGTTATTATTTTGTATAATCATTTTGTTTTGTCGTGACCTTTGAGTTCTAGCAATGATGTCATTGGTATGATCCACCTAGGTTTATGCAAATGTCTGAGGATATTCGAGAAAAGGTCTATTTTCCTGACTTATTTAGGAGGAGAAGTAATTGTGGACCTTGCTTCTTTTATGGGTTTGGACATGCAAGGCGATATCACATAGCTAAGGTGGGTTTTCAGCAATTCCAACGATCTTTAGTTCAAGGTTTTCAGAACTGAACCGGTCATCGAAGTTCGATAAAGTTTTTGTTTTGGTTCAATATGTTCGGATCGTTGATGACGTCAACATTTTTAGACCCGAAGTTGGACCAGACGCAATAAATATTAATGGTCAGGTCTGTTTGAACCGATTTCTATAAATATCAACTAGAGTTTCGAACCGTCCATCGATTTAGCTGGACCGACCGCTGGACCATCGGTTCTCAGTCCAACATGGTCGAACCGTCCGGTCCGGTCCAGTTCTTAAAACCTTGGTTCTTGCAACAAAACTATTAAATTGTGGGCATTAAACTCCCAACAAATTTAAGTTGAGGAGATGTGACATTTTTTTGTTTTATTTAGTAATTGGGAATTCCTTTGATTTACAGTTTGCAGTACTACGAGACTACTGACTCAAATCCGCATCTTAAGAAGACATTATGTCTTTTTATGGTTGAACCATGTCATGTGGACGACCCACGATCTTATATATGTTTCCTAAGAATGTTGTACTTTTTTCAATGTGGAGAATCTCTTACATGTCTACATCTTTTATGGATGAATACGCTTAGCACATGTATACAATTCAAAATCAATTTATGTTTGAGTGAAGTGACATAATTTTTTATTATTTGACACCACGAGTCACACATAATCATAACTCACTCGACTATACGTCCTTCTATTTTGAGATAATTCTCAACACAAAATTGATGATGTTTGTAAAGTTGAAACAAATTGATTTCATTACAAGAAGATTGGATTACTACATCTAATGAGATAAATTTAATTACACTAAATAATGTAATCTACATTGTAATTTAATTACAAAGAGTCTATAACGTTCAATTTTTCTCAACCAAAGGTTGCAATATCACGAAAACAATAGGTATAATTAGATCATTGCAAATCAAACATGACCTAACTAGGAAAAGGAAGACGACTTTTTCAATACACTCATGTATTATAATCCAAAGAGATAGTATCAATGCCAAGTCAAATCTTATTATTCCCTAACATGTATTGTCAAAAGTTAGGAGGACTTTTCTGCAATCCTATGATTCCTATCACTTTCAAAGTTAAAACAAAAAACATTTGCTAATAGATTGTGATTGGCATCTTGCCTTGGTGCATCAAAACAAAAAACAAAAAACATTTTCAATTAAACAAAAAACTAGGATGGTGGTGGTGTTGGGAGTTTGGTGGCCTACACTCTCACAACCCCCACTTCCAAAATTCGGAACCTTTTCTTCTGCTACAAAACATGTCTTTATCAATCTTTGATGGTCTTGTTGGTGTCTGTTGCACCTAACTCTTTGCTAATAGATTAAAATAAAAAATCCAAACCATATATTTTTTATAGTTTGGTTCTAGAATTCAATGCAAAATCCAATGTTTACAGAAAAACACTGCACACCCATTTGTTGATTGGCATCTTGCCTTGGTGCTTGTGCTGCTGTTCTTATTCTGATCTTCAGAATTGGTTCTTGGATTCTCACCAAGATTTGATTTTGATTGGTTGGGGGTGCTTTAGGTGCTGCTTTTGCAATTGGGTATCTCTTAAATCTTCCAAAATCTCTCATTTGGATCACCAATTTGGTCTCCCACTTCAAAAACACTAGCTTTCAGTGGTTTGCTTCGAAGTTTTGATTTTTCTTTTTCTTTTCCTTATGTGATGTTTTTCTACTTTGCATCTGTTGTTTCCTTTTTGGTCATCGTTTCCAAGTTTAAGCCCCTCCCAGCCTGGGCAGATGAGATGAGATTGCTCTCACTCTTGTTGTGCCAAGAATTCGTTTGCCACTCTGCTAAATTTTTGAGAAAAAGTAGCATTGTGGTAATTTCTTCCATTTTGAGATTTCCATCTGAAATGCTTTTAAGGAAGAAGCTTGTTCTTGCTCCAAAGGTAGAGAATATTGAGCCACCCGATCCTATGTCGGTCCTTGATTTGCCTGAATTGGTGTTGGAGTGCATTCTAGCCCGGCTTTCTCCGGCCGGGCTTTGCAATTTGGGGGTTGTGTGTTGTTCATTGAGGGACAAATGTAGGAGTGATCACTTGTGGGAAAGGCACTTGAGGGAGAAATGGGGTCTTGTGATTGGCGAAGCGGCAAGACTGGACTGGCAATTGTATGTTGATTTGAGGAAGGATGCGTATTGTCGCAGATCAAGTGAAGGGAAGGGAAAGGGATGGATTTGGTCATTGTTTTCCTCTTGGTTGAAGCCTAAGGTTGATGTTAGTTCCAAGGAAAGGAACTCTTTGCCGCTCGATTCGTGCATGTCGCGGTATCTACTGCTAGAGAGTGGAAAGTTTTGGTTCCCCGCTCAAGTCTACAACCGTGAGGTAAATGTCTCCCATTCTCTAATCACTTTGGATTTGCTATTCGAACGAGTTGACGGAAGTTTGAAAATGTTGCGCTCCATTTGTCGCTATGCTGACATTTCTCATTGAAACAAGCATTTAGACGTGATAATTTTTTAGATTTGCAATTGTGTTTGATGCCATCTAATTTCTGGATCCTACGGCGTTAAGTTTTATGCCGACGGTAATCTCCAAATTGCTGAAATGATTTTTGCTGTGTGGCAATTTAGATGGTTTGAGATGCATCTATTATTTGTGTGATTTCACCATGTCTGGATTATTTGGATGAATGTATTATCTAAAGTAGGAAATAAAATTGATGGTCTGGTTAAAAAAATGTGAGTATCAGGATAACATACACTATTGTGGAGTTTCCATTAATTCAGTCAATCAATTTTCTTTACTTCAATTTGGATCATCAAAGTCAAAAGGAGTCAAATTTGTAAGTCCTCAAACAAAACCATAAACCCAGAAAAGGAACATTTTTTCATTACATTAAAATGATTATCTTCAATATTACAAACTACTCAACAATTTCTTTGTTATCACAGAATGGGCATCTCGGATTCTTGCTGTCGTGTTACAATGCTGAGCTGAGTTATGACTGCAGCACAGACACTTTCCATGCTAGGTACATATGAATTGTCTTTTTTTTATCAGAACCTTCTTGTTTCATGTTTTGTCAGCTAAGCGCCACAGCGAATTTCCCCAATTCTTTTCCTCATTTAGTACAATCTTAAAGATGTGTGATGTCTCAGTTCAGTAGCATTTCTTACTGCTTATCTTTGCATTCTTTTCTTTGCAGATACCCACCACATGGGAGGCGTACTATTGTTATCGAGGACGGAGTGTCATGGGACAGGATCAGAGTGCCACCTCTCGATTCACCGGCACATACTCTTCATCCCTCGGATTGTTTAAGTGATTTACGCCCTCACGATCATATCGAGATTCAGTGGAGAAGAAACAAAGGATTTCCTTATGGTACTTTCCGAATTTTGGTTATCCTCCTCGAAAGATATTGTTAGTGTTCCTTGGTTAACTTTCTTTCGTTTGTTGCCGTTGTATTTATGTCTGCAGGGTGGTGGTATGGAGTGGTCGGTCACCTTGAATCTTGCAGTGGAGATGAATTGTATTGTCGCTGTCCAAGTAATGGTGAGAAGAAAAAAAACTCAATGCTTCGTTAATTGTGATATTAATTTATCCTTTTGAACTGATGCTGAACTTGAAACATTAGAGGCAAAAAATTGACTGGAAATAATTAACTTTTTAGAATAGATGATATGTTGGTATTCAACCTTTACGAGTGTATGCCAAAAACGTTTTTTGCTTGATAATCTCACTTGAGAAGTCCATCAAAATTTCAATGTGTCGTGAGGATCGCATTTGCCGGAGAAGAGCCATTCATTTTGGACTAGAATTATAGATCACAGATACTGTCTATAATCTTCTAATGTTGTTTTAGTTTTTATAATCCTGTCAAAATTCTCAAAGAACAAAAAAATGAAATACTGAGAAGCTCACATGTAATCATATTTCGAAGTTCCTTGTTTTCGCTGCTCATAAGAAGTCTCAGCTGAATTTCTTACGTCAAACATTTAATGGTTGTCAGGCCGGTTTGCAGGAAGTGGTGCTTAAGTATGAAGTTTGGTTCCCAAAATTTCACTGCATTCTTTAGTAATCGATAGAAATTTAAATTTATGTCAAGTGAATAAAGTCATCCATAACTTCATTTTTGTTTGATTTTAATCCGAAGTTCTCATTGTATGTACAATTTTTTATGTTACAAAATTTCAATTCTAAGTGCTTCGCTTCGCATCAATGTGTCAATTGGTAACCTCTTTGAATAGAAGGGGTAGGGTTGTGTTCTGCATCGTTTGAGACGCTGGGGTAATGTTAGTGTTGATATAACACTTCAGTTCTATGACTGAGGTTCTCTAACAAACCGAACACTCAGAATTTTTTCCGAAAGTCAAATTCTTCACTTCCTTACAAATTCATACTTAAAAAAAAAGCGTACATTGTGGTTTAGAATTCTCTTTTGAATTAGATGCATTGCTCATTTTCGCTGACTCGCCACGAACCACGTTTGCAGAAACAGTGGTGTTGGAGTTCAGGCAGTACGCGCTAGGTTCACGATGGCGGCAAACAACCGTAAACAGGAAGGAGCACCGCGAAGAAGGGAACGAAATCGACGGTTTTTACGGCGGAATCAGGAAACTACACAACAAAGAGGAGATCTCTAGATGGTTAAGACTTTGGCCAGCTGAAGTCTTGGAATAGTACAGACTTAAACCTCATCAAAACCATATCATTTTTTTTCTTTCTAATGGTTATGACTTTTATTTATTTTTGTAGCCAAACTCTTATGTGATTGAGCTTGCTAAAATGCTCTTCCTGTAACAAAATTGTTCCAATGACTAGTTGGGCTCATGTGGAGGTGATTGTGTTTTTGTGTAAAAAATTAGATATGGTTAGGTGTATCTTTGTGCAATATAATGTAGAAATTATATCTTAACTCAACTTTCAGTGATGATAGTGTTCATTTGTTGGTTGGCTTGGGGTCTTTTGTACAAAAATGGACATGTTTTACTTTGGGGGAAATAGGAAATGAAAGCTTAAACGGTTGTTTTAGCACACCTACTGATAAAAATCACAACTTTATAAAAATCTAATTCCTACTTCAAAGTAGGGAACTACTAAACGTCGCCCCAAAACTACTTAAATCGCCTCTTGAAATTACCAAATTGCCATTAACAATATATTTAATACCCATATCGTCCCGTGTCTTTAAACAAGATTTTTGACTCAGTTTTACTAACATTCCTAGTACCAACACCACGAAAATGTCTGGCGAAACACCTAGATCAGACGAAGTAACGGAGACAGATTTTTTTTCCGACTCGGGCGTCTGGCTAATACGCCTCCACGATGGTCCAGGCGTCTTAGCCAGACGCCTAAACCATGGTCTAAGCGTCTCGCTAAGACGCCTCAACCATGGTGGAGGCGTCTTAGCCAGACGCCTCCACGATGGTAAAGACGTCTTAGCCAGACGTCCCGTTTTTTTTAAAAAAAAATTTTTCAAATTAAAATTATACGGTGTGTTATCTCAAATTATTTAACGTTTCTTTGGAATTTTCAGTGGTAACCGGTCGGATTACAATGGGTTTTTTTGCAAGTGATGAAGATTCAAAAAAATTCCAGATCCAACATTTTTTAAGTTCCAAAATCCCCCGGTGGTAAAACATCCTGACTTACAAATACCACCTCGACAGGTCGTTCGGGGGTCTCGCTCCCCGGTGAGCGAGCGGCATTCCACCTCGCCGGTGAGGTGGCGGGGGTGGCAAGGGGGAGCGTCCCCTGGAATTTTTTTGGATTTTGAAATTGTTGGATTTGAAAATTTTTGAATTTTCGGTGTACCGAAGGGGTATCGGTCATCCGAATATAATAATTATTAACTTATTAATTAATTAATTTAACAATTATATAAATTTATAATCAATTATCTTTTTAAAAAAATAATAAAAATTTACGAGCGTCCGACGGAGCTGCCCCCACGTAGGAGGGGGCGTCTGGCTAAGACGCCTCCCCAATGGGGGAGGCGTCTTACACAGACGCCTGTCCAAGGGCAGAGCGTCTGGGTAAAACGCCTACCCGATGGGTAAGGCGTCTCGGTAAAACGCCTCCCCCATGGGGGAGACGTCTTAGCCAGACGACCCCTCCTACGTAGGGGCCGCTCCGTCGGACGCCCGTAATTTTTTATTATTTTTTTATTAAAAAAATGTTAGATATTTTACCAGATTCGAGTACACTGGGGCGTTCGTTGGTTCATTACTGACCTCCAAAACATTAATTTTTATGATTATAAGAGGAATATGAAGAGAGATGTGTGATAGAAGGGTAAAATGTCGCGTTATAGTAGTAGAAGGGCAAAATGGTAATTTCAAGGGTGATTTAAGTAATTTTGGGACGATGTTTAGCAATTCAGATAAAGTACTCCTACAAAACAATCACAAATAATTTCGAACACCTAAGGATACAAATCTAATTCCCTACTTCATCAAAGTACTACTTCAAATCAATCACTAATAATTTCCAACAGCTAAGGAGACCAAAGCAGTTATAAGAGCAGAAATAACAGCGCCCGGGCTACCCCCAGGCGCCCTGCACTCTCTCTCTGCTACGTCAGCTTCTCTCTCTGCCACGTCAGCTCAACCAACCCACCCAAAAAACCCCCTTATCCATGCCCAGGCTACCCTCACCCACCCTACACTCTCTTTCATCCACATCATTTCTTAATTAAACAAATTTAATTCTCACACAACATTTAACAAAATACATTTTATATCAATCTAATTCTAATTACATTATAATTCTAATTCACGATATACTTATTATTACTATTAATTAATTAACAATATTAATCACTATTAAACCACAAATTTTTGAATATTTGAAATTTGAATATTTGAATTTCGAAACGCGCGTGAATGCACAGTATACGCGTGCTTGAAAAGTAATCCACGTGATTGCACAGTAGACGCGTGAAAGAAAAGTAGTCCGCGTGAATGTACAATACACGCGTGAAAGAAAAGTAGTCCGCGTGAATGTACAGTATACGCGTGTAAGAAAAGTAATCCGCGTGATTGCACAGTATCTAATTTTTTCTCTATATATACCCTACACAAAACTCAACTTACACCCCATATCTCTTCTACAAAACACAAAACTCAACTTACATCCCATATCTCTTCCACAATGTCTTCTCCAGAGTACCATCGTTCCCCCCTCGTTCCCCCCTCGTCCACAATCAAATCCGCATCCACGCTATCCACAACCATATCCCTCACGTCCATTTTACCAACAACCATTCCAACAACCAGACTTCTCCCAGTACGCACCACCATTCCCACCACCTGACCAAAACTCACCATTCCCACAATTCTCCCACTACGCATCCCCAGATAAAAACTTATCATTCCCACAATACTCTCAATATGCACCACCATTCCCTTATAATCAACCGCAGTTCCAGATGTTTGGCCGACCCATGTCTCAAAAAAGTAGCCAGAGTATGGCGGACACTGGAGATGAGGGTAACGACGACGATGAGTCCCAAAAGGTGTGAAGGAGGCTAAGAAAAAGGCTAAGAGTGCATTACGCCCCGAAAGAGACACCGATGTTAGAGAACTTGCAGAACAGATTCGATACACCGCCCAAGTCAGAGAAGATGGTTTCTCCAAGCAAGAGGAGTTAGCGGAAAGGAATTTCCAGAGGCATTTAATAAAAAATAAGTTGGACATGCTTCACTCTCTGATGAGGAAGGACAACCCGACGGAGAAGGATCAAAAAATAATCGATAAACTTCTCGCCTGGGCAGAAGAGAATGGGTACGTGTAGTTTGTTGTAGTCCGTATTTCGTATGGTTTGTATTTCCCTTAGTTTGTATTTTGGGTTGTAGTAGTCTGTATGGGTTGTATTTCCCTTTATGTTTCATGTGGTTGGTTGTATTTCGTATTTTAGTATTATTAATGTATTGTTCTTATGGTATTGTTGTATTAATATTTTTTCTATTTAACTTGAAATTGTTGGTTCTAGAAATTTCTTAATTTTAATCACTTACAAAAAAATATTACCCCACATTTATAACAAATACCCAATCCATTAATAACAAAACATCCAATAAATAAATTTAAAAAAAAATTAACCAATGGGAGGGGGACACGTGTCCCCCTCCCTTGGGCGCCCGGGCGTCTGCCCGGGACGCCCAACGCGTGGGCACGTGCCTGGGCGGGCGTCCCGGGCGGACGCCCCGCCCGTTAACAGGGGTGCGCCCGGGCGGGGCACCCCCGTTAAGGGTGCCCTAAAAACTAAAGGGTACATGCTCAACTCGTAACCTTATAAAGTTAGTTTTTTAAACCCCCAGACCCATCGTATCAACCGTAATTAAAAGAAAAATAGTTATACTGATTAAAAGTAAGATTAACTGTAAATAAGATTCAACGATGAAATGGTAAGAGTTTAAACTAAATAAGATGAACTTTAAGTTTATCGAAACGATTAAAAAGTATATTAGTATTAAACTAAACCCCAAAATTACAAAACTAATCCGAAATTAACGAAAACACCAACCCGTGACCAAACCAACCCGAAACTCCTCCATCTCGATCCGTTCCATCCCGAAGATGAGCGGCGGCCCGTCCGGATTCCGTCAGTGGTCTTTCACTCCTTCCAAACCCTAGATTTCGATTTTTGTTTTCAAAACCCTAATTTTGAGGAGCCTTCGGGTTCGATTGGTTGCAGATAACGCGCCGGTCACCAGAGCGTTCGTCGTCGGGAGCGCCGTACTCACCCTCGCGTTCGGGATCAAGGGCCGCCCGCCCCGGATCGGGCTCGGTCTCTCCAATCAGGTTCGTGTGGGTTTTGATAAGGGAGGGAGTTGTTGGTTGGGGTTTGGAATTGTGTTTCCTTGTGATTTTCGACCTAGTGGAAAAAAAATTGAACTTGTAAAATGACATGTTCGTTGTGTGTGATTTAGTCGGGGTTTTGGTGTTTGTGGACTGATAGTTGGGTCTTGATTGTGGATTGAAAGTTTGGTTCTTTTAGGGATTTCGTTTGGTATGTGTTGGTTTTGATAAAGGAGTTGTTGATTGTTGTTTGAAATTGTGTTTCGTTGTGATTCACGGAGGAGCCAGAGACAAACCAAAGTGTTTGGAAAACATTAGAACTAGTAAATGACATGTTTGTCTCGTGATTTAGTCGGGGTTTCGGTGTTTGGAATGATAGTTGGGTCTTGATTGTGGTTTTTGAGTCGATTTTGGACTGACAGTTTGGTTTTTTGGGGGGATTTTGCTTGGTCAATGTGGGTTTTGATAATGGAGTTGTTGGTCGTTGATTGAAAGTGATTTTTTGGTTATTCTGTGGGGAAGTGGAAAAATTGAACTAGTAAACTGATTTAATTGTTGTGCGTGATTTCGTCAAGGTTTCGGTGTTTGTGGAGTGAAAGTCGGGTCTTCATTGTGGTGTTTTGGGCGATTTTGGATTGAAAGTTTGATTTTTTGTAATATTCTGGGGAACCAAAGATAGCTTGGACAACATCAACATCAACATAACCCCAATGCCTCAGAAGAGGCTCCCGCCTAAGCGAGGTAAGGGGGGGTCGGATGTACGCAACCCTACCATTGTAATACAGTGAGGTTGTTTCCAATTGACCCAAATGATGCAAATTCAACTGACCATCTGCGATTTCACAATAAAAGAAATGCAGATCGTTTAAATAGCCCTTTGATATAGTCCATGATGCTCCAAATGTCAAAAAACAACTTAATTTTTGACATAGTGGAAATGGACAACAGAGATAGCTTGGACGAAATGGGAAAATTGAATTAGTAAAATGGTATTATTGTTGCGCGTGATTTAGTTGGGTCTCGGTGTTTGTGGAGTGAAAGTTAGGTTTTGATTGCGGTTTTTTCGGCAATAAAATTTGTGTTTTGGGATTTGGTTTGGTTAATGTGTGTTTTGTTGCGGAAGTTGGTGGGTTGTTGTTTTTGTTTGAAAGTGGGTTTTTTGTTATTTTCTGGGGAAATGGAAAAATTGAACTAGTAAAAGGACATAACTGATGAACATGATTTCGTGGGGGGTTTCGGTGTTTAATGTAGTGAAGTTGGGTTTTGATTGTGGTTTTTTTCGGCAGTTTTGGATGGAAACTTTGTTTTTTTGGTGATTTCGTTTGGTTCGTGTGGGTTTTGGTAAATGAGTTGTTGGTCATTGTTTGAAAGTGGTTTTTTTGTTTTTACTTTGAAACTGGAGCTACCTTAGACCAAGTGGAAAAGTTTGAACCTAGTACAATAAGAAACAGGAAGAGTTTTTTGAAATTATTCATTCCGAAACAGTAGGGCCGTTGTTCTCATACAACTTGAGATGAAATTGACGAAGATCTATTTTTTTGATCATTGACTTTTGAATGATTGTTGGAAGAATGATTAGGATAATCTCTGAGAAAATGAGATGCCCGTGGAAGAGAAGCTCGTGAATTACTTTTGTAAGAATAGTGTTGTAGATATAGATTGATCGTGATCAGATCCTTAGATCTAAAAAAGAAAAGAAAAGAGGGAGAGGGTGTGGTTTAAAAGGCCTTTGGACCTTTGGAACCAAGCATAGTTGGTTTGCTGGGAAATGTTATGTTAGTGAAACTGGAGTTTCAAATTCTTTCGGAGTGGTTAACTTGTAAGAAGAAACTTTGCAGCTGGAGTCTTATGACTTTAAAGTTGTTCGTGCATTGACTAGTAATTGGTTTGCAGGAGAATGATCTCAAAGCATGGTATTTGAATTTAGACTTTGAGGAGCTAACTTTTAAGTGAGAAGTTCTTATGAAAAACTTATCTTC
Source organism: Triglochin maritima (assembly GCA_963682175.1). Classification (NCBI taxonomy): domain Eukaryota; kingdom Viridiplantae; phylum Streptophyta; class Magnoliopsida; order Alismatales; family Juncaginaceae; genus Triglochin; species Triglochin maritima. Next base: position 39,839,901 of record OY821779.1, read on the forward strand.
TAAGAGTTTAGTTTGCAAGAATAATTGGAAAACGAGTTTCTAATTTCAAAATTTGTAGTTCTCGAACTTTCTGTTGAAACCAAGGGACTAGATGACTTCTTCAACATCCAACTTGAAACTCGGTCAATTCCAAGTCACTTCTGTAAAGAAATGTTTCTGGCACTGAGGAGGTGTAATTTTAAGAACTTTAGTTCAGCAAGATAGGCTTAAACACTTTTCCTTTAAACCTTTGTTTTATATTACAAGTGGGGTGGGGGTGGGAGAGTTATCCATTTTGCTTCTTTTTTTGTGTTTTCTACGTTTTCTATTTCATTAGAGCAAAATTGAAAAAGCTATCTCAATTGCAAATATGATGTAGGAAATTAAGGTTTCAGAACTTCTAATCTAACCACTCAAAAGTCACATCTCGAACTTTAGGCTTGCAGGAAATGATTTCGAAAGCAAAGACTTCCCTAGATTTTACCCTTCGCTCCCCCACTAAACACAAGGATGCATTAACTACAACTTTCTTTTGATAAGATCAGGACTGAGGAATTTATTTGTTAGAGCTCATGCTAAAAAAAAAGATAAACAAATAAACAAAGTTTAATAAGTGGTTGGGCTCAAATTTTTGGTAAAAAGTAATAAAGTTGGTTTCAAATTGGAAAGAGAAAGATCATATAATTATGTTGTTTTACGAGTTCAATTTGTTTCAGTTTGGCTAAGGTGTAATTAGCTTGCAGTAAATATTTTGCACATTTACTAGAGTTGCAAGTTGCTAATGTGACTTCAAATGATTCGTAATCATAAATGGAAACAAGTTCAGCCATTTAAGTATGTATTGTTTTCATGTCACAAAAGGATTTCTAAAGCTTATGCAAGGTGATCTCAGAAGGCTAGCATGTTGGAGTTAGAAGTTACAATAAAAGCATGGTGAAGGGGTTGATCTAGAATTCTGGAAAAGAACTATAGAGGTTCTAATTTTATTTACCATTCACCCAAAGATTAGCAATTAACCATAAATTTGATACCCAGAACTCTCACAATGACAAGTTCATACCAGCAAAATAGGAAACACATTACTTTTAGAATAAAAGCTATTAACAATGGCTAGAATAAATTGTCTGACACTTGGACATCCTTGTGGCAGTCTATTAAATGCATTACGGATTATGCAACTTACTGTTTCTTCCTCACATGTGGTAAAAAAATAGTAACATCATCATTATCATCATCAACTAATGAAAAATGTGTGGAGAATAGAGACAAGTTAGCAGATAATGTTGAGAATTGATCCTTTTTATTTGTCTATTAACCTCGTTAACCATCCATATTCTCAATTTCGTATCGTTTGTGTTAGTAGTACTCTTCTAGTGTTTTGGCGTATGAACTGACGTATACATGCTACCAACATTGAAATAAATCTTGAATTAAAAGGGGTAAATTGCAGCTTGCTCCCTGACGGCCCGACATTTGGGCTTGGAGTATTTTACCCCATATCCTTTGGAAACAGATACTTACTTGCCCATCCCCCCCCCCCCCCCCCCCCCCCCCCCCCCCCCCGACTTTTGCGATTTAACAAATTGCCCTCAACAAACTTCCGTCCATTTACAAATGTTAATTTCAAAAATTTAATCACTTTTCGACGCCTTTCACTTCTATAACATAAGACTCCGCCTGCTTCCTCTTCTTTTCTTGGTGCGAACTCCAACCTCCTTGTGCAGATGCTATCACCATTACATGAAAATAATAATTATGGCATTGTGCTCTATGTTTATGTACATACCAGAGCAGCATGGAAGTCAGCACAGAACAAAATATTAACATGAGTGCTCATTATGCTCCTGAAATGCAATTATCATATTGTGCTTGTCTAATATTTTCCATCTTCTCAGGATATATTTAAAAAGCTTCGGATCTCGAAGGTTGTTTCCTCTGTTTTTGCCTTTTCATCTACTCCCGAATTGGTCTTCGGACTTTATCTTCTCTATTACTTCAGAGTGTTTGAAAGACAGATAGGCTCCAACAAATATTCAGTAAGTACTAGTTGTATTATTTTGATTTCTGTATGGAAGTTCTTTTCTTTTTGATTTTATCTACTCTACTACCCACCCCATTTTAAATCCAAAACATGTCAATGGGACCATTAGATCTATGTCACTTTTTTATATATTACTAAAACAACAACAAAACCTTTAATCCCAAACTAGTTGGGGTAGGTTGACACCTTTTTTTTGAAAAGAAAAAAATAGTTTTCATTTCTAGTATGTTAAATAGTCTAATGAATTCCCTGTTTGCTGCTGCAGGTCTTTATCTTGTTCTCTACAATAACTTCCTCTTTGTTGGAGATCCTTGCTTTGAAATATATTGAAGGTACACTTCATAAATAACAATAAGATTATCACCATGTAGATTGTAGACATACAGTAAGATTAGGCATGGAAATATCAGGGCATGACATGCCCATTTTTTCATCACATGTATAATATATATTTCAGTTTATTTTTGTAAATTGATTGCTATTTGAATTCATTGTTGCTTCAACTGAAGAATTAGACATTCAAATTCCTCTTGTTGGAGATGGTATGTGATTTGTTTAGAGACCACGGGGACTTTGAGCAGGCTCATGTATCCATGTTCTGATCTTGTAGGACAGCAATACACCTCAAAAACTCCTTCCACACGTGCTGATATGCCATGTGCTGTGTTTGAAATAGTTTCAATACTTTACAAGTTTCCGCTGTAGTCATTGCTCAACCGCAACTTGGCTAAATACATGGTGGATGTTGAGGGAAACACCTGAATACAACATTTTATGTTATTTTCACTTCACATGATTTTTTTGGATTAAACATGACAATTCCTTAATAGAACATTTAAACTATAACGTCTTTTCCTATTTGGATCTTGGACTGGCTTTTGTGCTGCTCAATTTGGACAGATTTGGTAGTTGACCTTGGCAAGCCTGACCATGTGACTGTGTCAGACTGAACCAAACCAGAGAGTCTAACTTTCTGTGTTAGAAAGAATATCCCAAATTTGTCTGGCCCTTCAACCCATCCCCATTCATCTGACAATTCTGACCACGGAATAAATGGAAAATATTACACTGCAGGTGTACGAGAAGAATCTAAGTCACAACATCAACATTTACAATCTTGTCATTGTGTTGATGGCAAAGTTTAATATATGAAAAGCATAAGGTCCTTTGCCAATTCCTTTCGTTTGGCATGTCTGGGAAGCAGCATTCACGTGCATTCCTTCATAGCTGTTAACTTGTGTACTTGTAATGCTCTTTTTTTGTGAAGCTTGAAAGACTGATCTCTTTAAGCTCAATATCTGCGATTCCTAATTTGTTAAAGTAACATTATGGTTTCAATTAATGGAAACTCTTCCTACGTCAAATTGTTGTGGCATGGATATTATTTCCAGAGAATCTTCTGTATTCTAAACTAAACATACATTAATTATCATGTCTCTAGTATTAGCTAATTTTCTTTGTTTTATGCAGATCCAACTCTGGACGTTCTTGCGTCTGGCCCATATGGTCTTATATTTGCCTCATTTGTGCCTTTCTTCTTCGACATTCCGATTTCCTCACGCTTCCGTGTATTTGGTGTCCCTTTTACTGACAAGTCATTAACATATTTAGCGGGTTTACAGGTTTATCTGTCACTGAGTCTTTTGCTGTCCTTTTAAGTATCGTGTGCGTACTTCTATATGTTTCCCATGTATTTCTGTTGGTATTTTGCAGCTTCTTTTCTCATCTTGGAAAAGATCTCTAATTCCCGGAGTATGTGGTATACTTGCTGGTTCTTTGTACCGTCTGAACGTCTTTGGCATCCGCAGAGCCAAGGTATTGATGCTAAGCACAATACCTTAAAGTAGCTCTACGTGGGCATTGTTTCTTCTTACGTTATATTTCTAAGATATCCTAATGGAATTTTGAGAGTAAATTGTAATGGTTTATGATGTTATAAGGTGACATATTGCAGACTGTGCAGCGACAATTTTCCTCAAATTCCTAAAAAAATTCTGACCAATTTATTTTCGTTGCATCGTAAATAACTCAGTTTTGGTAGTATTGTAGTACTTAAACTTTAGAATTGACAATTTTTAGTACATAAAGGCTAACTTGCTGTTGTATAAAGAGAAATGTTTCATATATTAATATGTGCATATCTTTTGACATCCACAACAATAATAGCAGATAGTGTCCTGTTTCTCAACTTTGCACATAAATATGCTATGTATTCAACTATGTTCAATGTTAGCATATTTCATCTCTTTCAAGTGTTTTGAAGACTTAATAACGACCATTTCTCTCTCAACATTTGCAGCTTCCGGAGTTTATAGCATCATTTTTTTCAAGATTATCAGTGCCCTCAGGAGGAGGTTCATCGCGTAATTTGTCAGGCGGAGGTTCGTCACGTGTTTTGCCTGGTGCTGGTGGTAATATCATCAGGAATCCACCCTATGTCGGCCAGCAACGTGAGGCAAGTGTTTCCAATCCAGAATAGTCTGTATTAAAATGTTATGCAATAATATTTCTAACTTGTGGAAGTCAGGAAGGTACCGCTGCTCTTATTGACGGAATGGTTTATAGAGTAATTAGCTGACTAAAATTGCCATGTAAGAAATCTAATACATTTGTGGAGCTAAGATGCAGAAAGTTGAAATTTGGTCCGTTATGCTTGTTATTTGAAACACTACTTAATAGATACTTGGAATGTTGACATCTCAACAAAAAAAAAACCCAAACAAGTAGAAATTGGTTAGAAGGGAAGTCATGCAAGTATTCTACCTGAATCTAAAAAATCGGTCTACATAAATATCTGATTGAAGATAAACGTGAGAAGTTTGTGCGTCTTTCGAAAGTTTTCATGCGAAGTTGAGAATCTTGAGATCATGGATGGGAAATTACACTACTCAAAGTGTTAGTCCGTGTCTGAAATACATTTGCGAAGTGCTATCTAGTTTGAGGAATTCTTGTTTATACTTGGTGCCTGTTGAATTTTGGTTGACAAGTGAGATTGTACAAGTCAAGAATGGTGCATCAAGGTGTAGAGTCAGTTTATTGAAGGTGCGCCAATGGTGCATCAAGGTGTAGAGTCAGTTGAGAATGGTGCATCAATGGTGCTAAGTGTGAAAATAAGAATTACCCAAGAGTAGAGTCAGTTTTGCCATCTCTATACGTTGGTGTACAAGTGCTACCACAACAACCAGTGTTGTTGAACCCAAGACCGGACCTAGCCATTTCAAAGAAGCAAGCATGACCTTACTCATGCTTGTTTCGTTAAGGAAACAAGTAAATTTGTACATTTATACTAGGCTAATCAGGTGAAATGAGTCAGTCTCGATCAAGCAGCGGAGGTCAGGCTATAGTTGTCACTTAATTTTGCCCTTGAACCATCTTGATGTTGTATGACGATCGTTATATGCGGCACTTGTTAGGTCGTACTTGCAAAGTTTTTTTTTGTTTGAAAAAACTCCATTATTGTCAGGCTTGTGTTCTGTAGCAGGGCTTGTGATTTGATGCTTTTACTCGTTTATATTATGCAGATCAACTTTGTAAACCCTGCTCATGTCCAAGAGCCGCCTCAAGATTCAATTGCTACTTTGGTGTCAATGGGCTTCGATTCAAATTCTGCAAGGCAAGCACTTGTGAGAGCGAGAAACGACATCACTATGGCAACCAACATTCTCCTCGAGTCGCAATCACATTAAGAAAAATAACCATGTTTGATGGAGATGGTGAAGGAGCTTTGTTCTACATCTGCTTCCTCAATCTCACTGGATCTAGGTTTCTTGGATAGCCTCATTTTTTTCTCTGTAACTCCGTTAGTTGAAACTGCTAGATCAGAGGAGGTGAAGATGGCACATGAATTGATGTTTAAAGGAGATCTGGATAGGATGATCTTGTAAAAATGATTCCTGTTCTCAATATAAATTATAAAATTTTATGATTCTCATTTCAGAAACTGGACTGTAAATACCAGAAGCAGACGTCCATCCAAAGCTACAATCTCTCCGACGTCGAATTTGAATAGCGGAGGATCTTTCCCTCTAGCTTTCAATGTCAAGCAGTTGGAACATCAATAGGACTCTACCACTGCGATCTTCAACAATCCCTTTTGATCAATTGATCCTTCACTTTTATCTAGTTGCTGCTTCTTGGAAACTTAATGGTTGAATCAGTAACCGGCTGCCTTCTTGTTGGCTGGTTCAGTGCTGCTGCATTGAGAGGTGGGCCGACCCACTCTAGTTGATCGGTGGACCACCAACTTGATCGGCCTGCCGTTACTAACCTCTCCTTACTAACCTCTCCTCACGCCGATTTGTGCCAAACTGTTTTTCTCGCTCGAGTTCATCGCAATATAGGTCTATCTTCTTTGTCCACCATACCTTGTAAATAACTTCACCCACCAAACCAAATGAATGAATCCTTACTAAATGGGAAGCAAAAAACATCTCACCAATTACTAACCACTTGGACAAGAAAGAAAGTTAATGCAAACTAACCATCATAATTCAATTTCTCAGAAGAGATTTCTGCCACTGAAACTTGATTGAAAACGTAATTTCTCAGAATTACTAGAGACAACATTATTAACCATCATAGACAGTTTGCTAACCATATTTTGCAAATATTACTACATGACTCGGGAAGAAACTACTCATGATCAAGAACATGGGATTTCTCTTCTTATCTAATTGCAACCATAACTATATAAAACACATCAATACTGCTTCCTTACTATGGTTCTGTTTTTAGGCATACATATGCAGCTCATACAACCTTCATATTTCTCTCTTACACCTACATTTCTACCTTCTTCTGTACAAAAATCAGTTCGACACACCAAATCCGAACAGTCAAGATCGCACCTTATTTCTAAAAGTTAACCATCAGAAGTATAGACTGGTATCTGCCAGTTCTTGTTGTTCTTTTTCGGATCGTCGGTAAGATTGAGATCGTTCTCATCTAGCTTGAATGTTTTGATGAACGTCTTCGCGCCAAAAAGAACCATCCTTTCTATCATGAAAAGCTGATAGTTGTTCTTGATGACAGGGTCTAGTATGCTACTATAGTTTGATGAGTAAGCCAGTCTATACCTGTTTAAGAGTGAATTAAGTAAGATAACAAATAATTCAATTCGATAGGGAGGTCAGATTTACGCAACCTTACCCCTCTTTACGATAGCATGGAGGAGTTTTTTCTAATGTATGATACTTCCACTAAATACAAAGTCCAGATAGTTTAGCGGAACCATTTTCGATCAGTTCATTATAATCGAAAAGCCGAAAAAGCAAATTTTTGACTGCACTGTAAATGCAACTTGATAACTTATTTTGCTATAAATGGTAAAAAAAATCAAAAAAATTCATGGAGATACCTCTCTGCGAGAGGCGAAAAGAATCCTGGTGTCATCTCATTTGACGCGATAAAGAGCATTCGACCAGGTTGGACCCATTTCTCGATTCTTCGTCGAATGAACTCAGGACGAGTATCTCTGTCAAGGTGAGGGTGGAGGGTGCGACCGACACCAAATTTGTCCTTTCTGATCTTCATTTTGTCTCCACGACGCACATGAATTGCATCATAATCACCAAGTTGTTCCTTAATCTGATTGATATGTTATTCCAGTTGATATAATACAAGGAAAAAAATACACATTAGTCTAAATTTGAAGCACAAAGTATTCCAGAAAAAAATCATAATACATGAGAGCAAACAGAATAAACTGAGCATTGGTTTTTAAGAAACATATGATAGACATGTTTCAGACAAATTGATCACATACATTACGACCTAACAACATTTAGTCAGGAAGTTTTAGACATTACTAATGTAGTCTTCATCTTAACTGTTGAAACATACTAATATGTTTTGATAAACTAGGAAAAGAAAAAGTAAAGATCATCTTCAAAAGAATACAAAGCTCAACAAGCAAGACAAACTTTTACCTTATCAGCAGCATCTCGCAACTTTCTTGAAGACATTAACGGAAGAAATGAATATGGGAGTGCCAACGAACTGCGATTGTTCCGATCCTTGCACTCCATAAACCTGTAGCATTATCATGCCTACCTAATTTCAAAATTTTAACGTAACAAAACTTATGACTTGTTATGCGAGATGCCCAAACATGATTACTATGTAGCAAAGATATCCAAACTAATAAAGGAGCCATACCAAGAAAGTGGATTTGCAGTTCGGTTTATGACCAACGCATTCGAATATAATTTTTTCTCTTTGATTTCAGAACGTGTCATCCCCTTAATATTTGCTACTCCCCTCTCTCCAAGTTGCGCACTAGTCGATAGGATCTGATACCATGTTCTTGAATTGTCGAGGATAACAGGTACAGTTTTGGATATCAGATCTAGATCGTACAAAGAGTCCATTGAGCAAGAACTCGCTGCCCATCTAATAGAGAAATTAAGAAATGTTAATTGGCATAATGACTAACATATCAGAAACAAACTAATTGAGAAGGAAAGTGAAAAACATAACACATCATAGGGGTTTGAAAGACTAAATGAATCAATTACATGCATGTAAGCAATTGATCTGTATGCTAGAAGAAATGAGCTAATATGAGGGAAATTAGGCAATCTAACAATCCTAATTTTTATGGACAAGCAACTAATTTGTAGGCTTCCTTACTGTAGTGAAACAAATGAGTTGACATAAAATCACTTGTCCAAGTTCAACAGTGACTGAACTTCTGTATTAGTTCTTTTCTCAATAAATTATAATTATTCATCTCTTAGTCAACCAAATCAACAGTTCAAGATATTTACATATAATTGAGATCCAGAAAGCCATGCCACTATATTGACATCTGATTTATCCCTAATACTTATAGAGCCTAGAATGAAGAAAAATATTAAATTCCATAGAAATGTGATAACATGAAGAAGTAATACATGATAAGCCAAGTAACTGAGGGGTCTTCGGAAAATAATAAAATGCAACAATGATATAATCTGGTCAGTAGTAAGCATGTAAGCGTTCGATAGAATTGTATGTAAGGAGAAATCGAAACATACCTTTCTTCTGAAGATTTATGAAGGATGCCTTTCTTATTGTGTATGGAACTAATGCACATTCTGGATGGCATGACAAATATTCTGAAAACACAAGCTTAGCGTTAACAGTAACATCTGAGCAAAAGTATTCAGTGAAGAAAGGTTTCATATGGAGTTTCGGTTCGACAGTAAGAAGGCTTTTAATTTTATAGTCTACAAACTGACCATAATAACACACCCAATTCTCTTGCAAGTAGAGAGAAAAAATCATTGCAAAGTAAAAGCTTACACATTTGTTGGAAGTAATAATCATTGCAAAGTTAAAGCTTACACATTTGTTACAGGTAAAGATTATCTCAAATATTTTCCCATATTTTCTCCCACCCTCTCATATTTTTTTTTTGTGTGCTTCATATTTTGGTTCAAGGTCAGTTTTATTTAGGTTATTCCAGTGTTACCTCAGCTCGATCTAGTTCAGAGTAAAAACAATCAAACACAACACATACAAAGACTAAATGAAGCTGAATTTTCACTAAAACATCAAGCAAAGAATAGAGTATGAGATAACAGGAAAAAGAGAGGGAAATGACAACCACTAAGACAAAAATCATCTGCATGATATATATGTTAGAAAAATATAAGTGGAATATAAGTAATTGAAGAATGCCTGGACTGTGCAAAAGCAAACTGAAGACACAGAAGGTATAAATGAATATAGCCAAATACGGTGGGTATTTTGGTAAATGTCACAAATATTAAGTGTTTATTGGCAAAAAAACTTTCATACTTTCCTTGAGTCTAAGGTGTGATTGGGTTGCAGTGAACTCCGAAGAAGTGAAGAACTGAATTTCTCAAATGACTAAGTGATTGGTTTGTAGGAAATCTTAGAAATCATGAAACTAAAGTACCATGACTTGAGATTTGTACTTGAAGTGGGTTCCCTCACCTCTGTTCTACAATAAAAGCACTCGTGAAACTGAAGCCCAGATCTTCCCTAGGAACAAAACACTCTAAAATACATACTTGGAATTAACTCAATTGGTAGATCATTAATCTTGAATTCATCAGGACCAAAAACGAATGTCACGAGCCACTGACTTACATATTGGGATTTAATTAAAAAATAATAAATACTTTTGGAAAAAAAACTCATCTAAAACCAAAAAACACTTTAAAACAAATCCCTTAACTTGAATCGGATGGAACCAAAAATCGTATCCTACTAATTTACATGTTAGGATTTAATTAAGGAATAATAAATACCTTCTATAAAACAATACTCTAAAACCAATAAAACACTATAACACAACTAAGTAAGTGGGTCTAGATTAGTAGATGGATCCTTAATCTTGGATTAACTTGATCTAAGGATCAAATTCCAGCATGTCACTTACATGTCGGGATTTATTTAAGTATAGAAAATACTTTTAAGAAAAAACAAAACAAATCTAGGGTCTTAATTCTAAAGCATTAAACTTCTCCAATAGCAATAAACCACTTTGCCGACATTAACCGGACAAAACCCAAACACCCAAAACACAAAAAGACAGACACCACCAACATCCCACTCAGGTGCTGAAATTCGATCCTTGGTTCAAGCTAATGCTGAGATTTGATGTTTTGATCTAGGCTAATTCAAGATCAAACATCTACCAACAAACATAACCCCAACATTCAGACTAAATCAATGGTTAAAACTAACACCAACCAGAACAAACACGGTCGGTAGATCCTCGGTCTTCTATTAGTCAAGATCGATTCCAAGTATATAAGTTCCATGTTTAAGATTCAACTAAAAAACACGTAATACTATGAATAAATAAAAAAATTAACCACTACTCATATAAAAAAACCCAAACCTTTTGAGTTACCCAAACCCCAAAAATACCCAATAACCAATTGAAGGTATCTCAGTTAAGAGAGCTTCATAAGATCAGACTACCAGAATAAGAACCCAACAAACCTTTGAGTTACCCAAAAAAATCCATTCTTCTTATTGGCATTTATTGGATTTAAAATGAGAGTAGATAAATAAAAAAACCCAATAACAGAGCCAGTGAAAGAACCAAAAACCCAGAGTCCTTCTCCTTCCTCCTCACCTCCCTAGTAGCAGAGCCTCTTCCAGAGCGCACCGGAGGCTGGACTCCTGGTGTCCCAACCCCTCACAGGAACCGCAGTGCTTGCCAGGGCAGTCTATCCTGCTCCCCCAGTACAAGTACTTGTGTTTCATGTTGTTGTTGTCCGAGTCCGACAGAAGTGGGACATGTTTGGTTGTGGGAGGTGTAGAGGAGGAGGAGAAGAGGGAGAAGGAGATGACGGCTGTGGCGGTGAGGAGGAGGGTTAGGAGTAGGAATGGGGATCTCAGGTTGGGTTTTTGGTTCTTGGGAAGACCCATTGGAGGAGAGAGAGAGAGAGACAGAGAGAGATTCACAGGTTTTGCTTGGTTTGCCTCCAAACACTGTTTAAGCTCTCCAAACTATGTTTAACACAGACCGTGAATAAAAAAATATTTTTTGTGTTTAAGCAGCCCACGATCCGCGGTGGGTTTTATATTTTGTATTGATTTTAATTAACAGATTATTGTATTGTTTTAAAACGTAGAGATCTTAGAAAATAAAAAAAATAAAATTTTACAAAAATCTCCACGATTCTTATCTTCTCATGTTCTATGGATAGACAATCATATTGTTATATAAATATTGTATAATCGAAATACTTGATTTTCGGTAGTTAACTCGACAATTATCAAAGTTGAAACAATTATATTCTTGTTTTACACCTTTCAAACATCTTAAAAAAATCAATTCTCAACTTTCGTTCTTTTAGAATTTTTATTCTTACGACTACAACTTTCCAACTCATTATATTTTCACCATTCTCTTCCATATATTTTATTCTCAATTTTCTCTTTTCCGTATATTTTGTTCTCAACTTTCACTCATTTAGGATTTTTATTATTACAACTACAACTTTTCAACTCATTTATTCTCAACTTTCTCTTTTCCAGATATTTTTGTTAGGATCTATGACCCTCTAATCGCTAGAAAAATACGGAATTAAAAATACTAAGCGAAGGATTAAGGAAAGAGACAATGCAAACCACAAAATCGTCGACACCAGAGTTTAGAGAGGTTCGACACCCACACCCGGGTCCTAGTCATCCTCGCAAGCCTCGCTCGATCCACCGAGCCTCACTTACGATTCCACTAACCGATCTCCGTTCCGGGCCGAGATCAATGCCGTTTACAACACCGAGCCTCGCGAACAATCCACGCCTCGCTCGTGTCTCCTCTCACAACCCGAGAGGGAGCTTCCTCGAAGCTTTTACAACTCTTTGATTCTTTGATATGGAAGTTGAATCACACTCTAACTAACACTCTATACTTGAGCACACTTGGATATGATATTGAATTGGATATGCAAGTGGTGAAGTTTAGGCTTGAGTGTTGTGGATTAAGAGCTTGAAGATGGAGAGGATTTGGCTTTGAGTATTGGATAGATAGGAAGTGTTCAAGAAGTTCAAAGCAACCAAATGAAGTCTTATTTATAAGCCTTCAAGCTCATATAGCCGTTTGGGAGTTGGTGGTGAATGGACCAATGAGAAAACAAGATGTGACTTAAGTTCGTCCAGAAATCGAGACAGATTCGGTCGACCGTTATCCATACGGTAGTCCGAAACATTGGTCTGAACTAAGAACTCGGTTGACCGATTAAGTATCGGATCACCGTTCACCAACCTCCAGTAGCTTTTATCTATTTAGCCCTAATTAAATTCGGTTCACCGAAGTCTATTCGGTTCACCGTTCCAAGGTGGACAATAGAATTGATTGGGCTATGATCTACTCAAGTTCGGTTGACAGTGTATACTTCGGTAGACCGAAGTAGTGCGGATATTCCGCTAACAATGCGTGGGAAATTGTTTTGTTGATAACAGCCAAGTTAAATAGTCGTTGGGCTCCTAAAGCCAATATGGATTCGGTAGACCGAAGTGTGTGGTCGTCCGAAGTGGGTCAAGTTAACTGGACTCTAGGGACTTGATTTGAATGCGACCGTTGGAGCAAAGTCCAAAACCGATCCAGGGCTATTCAGTCGACCGAAGGTGTTTCGGTCTTCCGTTGGGGCAATTCCAGAGAACACCTAAGTTTCATTGTTGGGAAGTATTCGGCTATCCGATAGGTGTTCGGTGGACCGAACTGGGTAGATTTCGGTTTACCAAAATAGGTTTGGTTTACCGAGAGATGACGGGACAGAATCCTAGTGCTCAAGTTTACATAAAATCTTATGGACTCAATAAATATAAAATTACATGTCTTGGTCCAAAGCTTTGATAACAAGTCTTGAGTCTTAATGTCCTTGTCCAAATGCTCATCTCATTGATTGTCTTGATCAACCTATTAAGATTATTCCAAGTATACAAACATATATGCAATGCATGTAATCGTGTTTGCTCACTTTGATTGATTAGGTTGATTGATTAAGATTAGTTTAATTAATCATCAAAATTAATATAGATTAAGGCCAAAAAAACCAACAATTTTATTCTCGATTTTCTCTTTTCCATTTATTTCATTCTCAACTTTTACTTTTGGAGAGATCTTATATATTCCATACTTTAACTTTTTCAGATATTTTATTTCATACTTACCAAAAAATATATTCTTGATTTCACTATTCTAAAACATTTTTTACAACTCCGTATCAATAAATAAGCATTCATTTTCTAACAAATCCACATATCTTCACAAGCTCTCATCTCTCTCAATTTGATCTCCTCATCTTGATCATTCTTTGAATTAATTCACATGGATTCACAAAATCCTGGGAATAATCCAAGTGGTTCAACGCAGAGAAATTCTCAGCTAATTTTTTTTTCTTTCAAATTTCACAAATGATTTTAGTTTTTATTCTTACCAAAATTACCAATGTCAATGAAAAGTAACATGGGTAGTAGCATGTATCTCAACTATTTCCCAACTAATTCCTCATTCACAACTTTACAACATTTTCCCATTCCAACAACAATTTCCTACTTCATTAAATCATCCCTAGAACTACAAAATGTTCTGATGTTTCAAATGGAATTCAAGTCAAATTCAGGTAGAAGATGATATTATAGAGAAAGAAGTGGAAGGGGACAAAGATGGAATTACGAACTTTCCACATTATTGTTTGCAACCAAACTCAAATCCATCATCACAAGCAAAAAAATGCATGGTCTATTATAGAAGATGAAGCTCTCATTTCTTCATTCATGAATGTGATGTAATTGTTGGCACCAATCAGAAAAGTGGAGTGCTTTGGGTAAGGGTGAAATCCTCGTACGATAAGGTACAACAAGTCAATCCTAGTATCGTTGTTGAAAGAAATATAACTATGTTGAAACGTCGGTGGCAAAGGATATGAGCGTCTGTAACAAAGTGGAAAATGTGCTACGAGGAAGCCATTGGAAGAAAAAAGAGCAGAATGAACGACGAAGATGTTATTAGAGAAGCTCATTGTATCTACGAGTGAACATATAATTCAAAGTTTCTCTTCCAACATGCATGTATTTTGTTGAACAAGTACCCTAAATGACAGTCAGTAATGCAATGTTCTACTTCTACACAACAATGATATATTTATTTATTTATTTGTAAAATGTACAAAATGAGTTGGAGAAAAGAGAACCAATCGTGGTGATCGTGTATATAAGATATATATATATATATAGTGTTTCCAACATCCATGTAGTGTTGCCAATTGTGTCGTGTACAATCGTGTATATATATATATATATATATATATATATATATATATATATATATATATATATATATATATATATATATATTGCAATCCGCATCTGACCCATTTAATAATCATGTTGTTAGTCTCGAACCATATCCAACCCATTTATTATCGTGTGAACACGATCCGAATCGTTTATACACAATTAATTAAAGGGTCGTGTAGACGTTAGGACACGTTCAACATGAATCTCATTTACATGTTTAGAACAAGAAACAATACACGTTTAGTATCGTTTATTACATGATTTTATACTGGGCAATGGTGTTGTGTGGTATACTTTCATGTCGTGTTTTTTCGTGTTTATTAGCAACTATGACAACATATGAACGACACGAAATGAATTTGTGTACCAGTGTTTGATACATGAACATAACCCATCTAGTTTTGTGTAAACACGAAATGACACGAACGGACACGAAGATTTTATTTGATTTCACAAACCAAGTATTGATTTGTGTTAACAGAATTTCAGTTGATCAATTTTACATGGCAGAATAATATTGTTCATCTTCAATTTTACATGAGTATCCGGAACCGGTCAAACCGAACCAGATCTAGTGGTACCGAAATGGGATAAAATGGATATGGGTCGGATATGGATATTCAATTTCAGAACCGATTCCGATTCGGATCCGGTTCTGACCACGGGAACTGAATCCGGAAGGGAATCCGATTTTTTTTAAACTAACCCTACACCTACACGTGACCAAATTGCCAATCATTTCCAGCCCACTGCCCAACACCAAGTTACCATGAAAAACCCTAATCCACTCCCTCCCTCTTCCGCCGCCTCCACTCTGTCTCCGTCTCCCAAGTCTCCACTCTCCACTCTCCCGTCTCCCTCTCCCCCTCCCCGATGTCGCCCTCCTTTGCGCCTCCACCCCTCTTCCGCTACGCCTGCCTCCTTATCGACCGGTAGAGTGGGTCATGGGATGGTTGAGAAGCTTGGGTTGCAGTCGAATGTTTATTTGGGTAACACCATTGTGCAAATGTATGCTAGCGGGGTCGAGATTGGGAGTGATCGATTGATGTTTGTTAAAATGCCACAAAGGGATGTTGTGAGTTGGAACATGGTTTTGACCCATTTGTGTAGGAAAGGGGATGGTGGTGGTTCTAGGGAGCTTTTTGATTGTGATTGTGGTGTTTCTAGTTTGAGTAGACCGTCGTCTGTTAGGCAGGAGGAGAAGTGGTGTTACTTCCATCTTTATATTATCTTCTTTATTAAGTTAATGTTTACTAACTCATGAATTCCCCCCCCCCCCCCCCCCCCCCCCCCATTACGTTCATGTTGTCTATCTTTGTACTTGCATACATAATTTTCCCCCTTGAAGAAATAGTAGTTCTCATTTCAAGCAATCTTGTAGTTGCAAAAATGTACCTGCATTTGTTGACTCTTATTGATTCACTTATTGACTCTCCCTGATTTACATATGTTTTCTGCATAATTGGTTGGGTTTGTGCTACATTAATATTGGCTCTGCATATATTCTGTGGTTATTTTTTTCAAAATCATAACAATTTTCTTACTGAAGGTTGGTTAAATGCATGCATCATTTCAACTATGCTATGTTCTGCCTTTTTATTTTGTGGAAATGAAAAATAAGGCGTCATTGGAGATGAAAAATAGTATGCATGTAAATTTAGGAGAGAGAAAAACAGATTTTTCATACCGGATCCGGTTCCACCGGATCCGGGTACCCGCGAGCCAACCGTATATGGTTTTAGGTATCCAAGTTGGAAACCGACCCGGATCCGGTTCAGTTCTGGGTCCCAATTTATAATATGGATTCGGTTCCAGTACTACTAGTACCGGAACCGATCTGTTGCCGCCCATAATCTTAACCGACTATGATGAGCTTTATAGTTTGGAATGGGATGTGAAACTTTACTTTATCCTAGAACTAAAATTCCCACGCTTGCATCCAGTTAATAAAGATATATATTTAATAGAATGTTGATCAACACCTCTCACGAGTTGGTAAGGTAGGGTAATATTCTCTTTCCGTTCTAAACCTGCTTTGGACTAGTCTTTTTAGATTAAAAAAATTAAATTAAAAAAATGTTCACGATCGAAAGGAGTCAATCCTGGGACTCTTGGTTGGGTGATGCCTCTCTTACCACTACACCCACATACATTATTATCTTTTATTTATGATATAATTATAATATCGTGTACTTTTGGATATTTTTATGTACCTAAACACGAAAACCTTGCATGTCTAATATATGAGACACGAAACACAAAACTCCTGACTGAAACACAAATTTTTCGTGTCGTGACTTTTGTGTAAAATTGTCAGGTCTACAGGATTTGCTTCTAAGTATATTATTATAAATAACTAAAAATAAAACCTACTTATACACATTATTAGGTGTATTAATCCTGTACTATTAGTAATCATATACCTAAGTACACGATTACTTATCATGTCATTGTGTCTCAATCGTGTTAATCTTTTTTAAAACCTGAAATTCATGTCCGACCCATTTAATTTGTTTCCATATTCAACTCATTTATTAATCGTGTCAAACTTCTCATTTCATATTTGATTCATGTTGTTTTGTGTCGTGTTTTATGTAAAATTGACAACTCTACCTCTATGCGAGATGGGGGTTAACAAATATATTCTAATTTAGGCTCACGTTTTAATTAAGCTAATAACATAACAAACAACAACGGTTAAGGTGAAGTGTACACAATTAATTAGCCACCAAGAAAAGTATCTGGAGCAATATAAAACTTCACGATAACGAAGTTTTGAAAGACATCCAAACAAAAACCCCAAATAAAAATAAAAACACGTTGGTAGACATGATATACCCTCTTAGAAAAGTAAGGGTGTCAAAAACTAAATTAAACTTAGTATTACAGAAGTATAAATGCACGCACGCACGAGTACCTCAAAATTAACTCACATCATGGCTGCAGCTATCCAAATTATTATTTCATATCATACGTGTAGAGTTCGTATTAAAGGGGTCTTCCATCACTTGTCTACGTGTGCTATTAATGCAGCTAACGGGGTAGTTAGACATAATTTCCATTTTAAGGATGTTCATGAATTTTTTTGTCTCCTCTTTCAATTTTCCTTTTCCTTTACTATGTTAATATTATGAAATACATGATCAGAGAAATCACAATAAAACAAGGAATTTTTTTCAAAATAATCATCGAATAATATTTTTTTGGAAGAATATGCACATGAAAAATTTATTTGGTAAAATATACACATTCAAAATGGCATCAGTGATGTTATTTTCATTAACTAAAGACGGCATCACTGATGTTGTTTTTATCCTATATGAAAACGACATCAGTGATGTCGTTTTTACCTAAGTTAAAAAGAAATCCGAGATGTTGTGTGTTTTTATCTGAAAGCGGCGCTATAAAAACGAAATTCGAGATGTTATTTTTTTTTCTAAATAAAAATGCGGGGGTGGTAGGGACGACAACCCCTATGAGGGACTTTTTTTGTTTTTACACTATTATTGTGGACGCCTTTTGCTTTTACACTCCATTATTGCATCGACTGATGACTTACCCATTTCTCCAGGAAACGAGACCTTCGATCGACCCGTCGTTAGTTCAACACGACTTAAGTAAAAACGACATCAGTGATGTTGTGTTCATGTAGGATAAAAATGACATCACTAATGTCGTTTTCATGCACCTTAAAAACGACATCACTGCTGCCGTTTTTAATTAATGAAAATGACATCACTGGTGTCGATTTTAAGGTGCATACTTTGCCAAATAAGTTTTCGAGTTGCATATTCTTCCATTTTTTTTAATTTTTTGTGATTATTTTGAATTTCTTTCATAAAACAATGAAGAAAACAAAGAAATAACAAATAATAATACGAGATACACGTGGAAACCCAAATAATAAAAAGCCCAGGGGTGAAGACAATGCAGTTTTGGTGTCACAAGTCATATCGAGAACGAAACGGAGATAAAAACTTGGAAGGAAGATTGTGGCTTGGATGTTAACACTAAGCAACATGACGACTAATTTGAGGAATTCAACATGTAAGAGCAGACATACAAAAAACACACAAACCACAAGAGACATAATTTTTACGTGAAAACTCTTGCAGGAAAAATCATGACACGCTCACAAATCTATTATTCATTGAAAGTTTATAACAAAGGACATGTGTATTTATAGTAAATGCTACAAAAATCCTAATCCCGGTGTGATCTGCACCATACATCAAATTACAAATAAACGAGTAAATAAGTATACATCCGGAATACGAAATTAGATCTAATTCCAAAAAAAATCGCGAACACGATCAGCGAGTTCGCACGGGAACTTGCACGCTTGTTCCCTACAGGGGGTTGTCGCACCCTGCTATCTCCGATCAAGCTCTCATACTCAACAAATCTCTCTCCATCGTGCGTTGAAACCATTGCACAACAATAGTCAGATCTCCTAGTTCCACACATGATTAAGCCACTTAAATGCCTTATTTCTCAACTATCAATCTGTATATAACATTAACACCTTCAAGAGTAAGATAATTTCCAATCCCTAGTTGAAACCCTAAGTTACATGGTTCTACATCTTGATTTTCATTCTTACGCCCTAAAAGGCAAAGAAGATATATACTAGGGCTAATGATCCAACATTTGGGTAAAAAACTAGCAAAAATAGCCCCAAGTAAAGTACAATCAGCGGTATTACAGGCCTATCAATAGAGAGCATGGGTTGATGATTGCTTACCGAGTTCGATAGACCCCTTGTCCAGTTCGATCGACCTCTTACTCTCTAGAGTTTCTGGGAAGAAAACTACCAAAATCCGATTAACCACTTGACGAATCTGATCAACCTCTTACACTCTAGAATTTCCATGCTCAAAACCAACCGACCGCTTACCGAATCTGATCGACATGTTGACCTACTATAAATTGTTTTTAAGGCCTAACATATTCCAATATATATTCTTTTATTTTCTTTGAACAGATTTTGCATATTACATTAAAATAACCTAAAGATTAAGATAATTAGTCATATTCTAACTATCTCTTATAATTTTTGAAATCTCCAAAGCAAAATGGATCATTGATAACGATAGCATTCCTGGTAAAACAAGTTTGAGAATCAATGTTTTCGTTGAGGAAATACGTCCAATAAAAACAAAGGGTTACTATTCGTCGTCGGAAAACTACTTAAATCGCCCCAAAAATTACTTTTTTGCCCTTAACAAATCACTTAATACTCATTTCGTCCAGTGTCTTTAAATAAGGGTTTTGACTCAGTTTTACTCACATTCCTAGTACCAACACAACAAAAATGTCTGACGAAGTACCTGGATCCGGTGAGGTAACAGAGGTGGATTTTTTTCCCGACTCGGACGTCCGTCTAAGATGCCTCCACCATGGTGGAGGCGTCTGGCACAGACGTGTCGTTTTTTTAATTTATTTTTTTAATTTTTTTTGTTAAATTAATTTATTTCAGGTTCCGTTGCAAGATTTTGGTAGTGATGAAGTAGATTACAGTGAGCTTTTAGATAGTAAACAAATATTTACAACAATCGAGGAAGCTTGTAAATGGACGAAAGAACACAAAAAGAAAATGTTGCAGTTGTCGTTTTTTGGTAAAAGTAGTCGAGCGACAGGATCGTGATGGATGAGTCGTTGTTTCTAATAGCACCCATGGGCAGCACAACCACGCACTTGCAGTTTATTCAGAGGGTCTCCGACAGGTCAGCAGACTTAGTGCTGGGGCCAAGCAAGTTGTTTGTGATAAGACTGAGGCACAAACAAGATCACGTAACATTTTGTTGGCAGTAAAGAAGAAATTCCCGGAGGATAATCTCAATCAATGACACATTCATAACTTCAGAGAGTACATGAGGAGGACGACATCTGAAGACATGAATCCCGCATAACAGTTTCTCAGTCAGACAGTGTAGTATAAGTATTTGCATTGAATTGTGGCAGATGAAGAAATTAATGTCCTCACTCACGCATTTTTGGCACATCCGACTTCAGTTCAGTTGTTGCGTACATACCTTTTCGTAATCTGCATGGATTCGACGTATAAGACGAACAAGTACAAAATGCCTTTGTTTGAGATGGTTGGGGTTACTCCAACAAACATGAATTTCCTCGTCAGATATGCGATTTTGAAGGATGAAACTGAGTCTAGTTACCGGTGGGTGTTTGAGAGGTTGTGAGATCTGTTATTGAATATTGTTAGCCCGACTGCAATAATAACGGACCAGGAGATGGGTCTGATGCGACCAGTGGCAGAGGTTTTTCTTGAGTCTGCTCATTTACTTTGCACCTGATATATCAACAAAGACGTGTACAACTACGTATACCACGTATTCGGAAAGAGCAAGCAGCTTGCAAAGAGTTTTAGGCATGGAAAGTGAAGGAGAGTTATGGTTTCTGATTCACAAACGAATTATGATAGATCAGTTCGTAATCTGAAAGATTCTTTCAAGTCCTGGCCAGTGCTGACGGTGTATGTGGAAGACACATAGTTGGTGCATAAAGAAAAGTTTGTGTTGAATTGGACGAATAAAGTTCTTCATTTTGGCAACACTACGAACTGCAGGGTGGAAAGTGCACATTCGGCTCTGAAAGAGTGGATCACTACATCGACTGCCGCTCTCGACACTTTTTTCGACTGCGTGAACTCGGCTATTGAAATGCAGCTGACGAATATTTGGAACTTTCTTGAAGATTCAAGACGTCGAAATTTGGCAAACTACATAAGTCCTTTGTTTCAGCATATAAATGGTCGAGTTTCGCATCACTACTTGTCGTTATTGACTCCGGAGTTGAAGAGAATGCATGAGTTAAGTAATGAAGTTGAATATCCTTGCGGGTGTGCTTTTCGGACATCACATGAGATTCCTTGTGCTTGTACCATGTACTAGTATTTTGCGTCAGGTGATGGAATTTATTTAAGCAGATTCATCCATTCTGGAAAACACTTGTCACTGCAGAAGGAGTCCAGATGTCAGAGTTTGTGGATCAGTCAGCACAAGACGTCGAGCATTTTCGGAAGCTTGATGATGAGATTTCAGAGAGCGACCCTGCAGTAATTCGTAGTGTCCCTCGTATTTTATACAAACAATTACACCCCGATCAGTCGAACTATGGAGAACTCGCAGAAAATACTAAGGTACGAGGTCGACCTAGGGGAAAGTCGACACGTCGGGACCCGAGTGCCTTCGAGTATGCTGAGTGCAGTCGTTATCGGTCTGCCAGTAGTGGGAGCAGAGGTCGTGGTCGGTCTTCCAATTCGTCTCGATCGTCCGTGAACACGGGAACATGATCTGGAATGACGATATGTTTGTTGTTATTTAATATATCTCACTAATCGAGAGAGGGTTGAATAGATTATCTCTTAATTTTGTTGTTTTAATGAATTGCTATTTCTCTATCTTACAATGTCCAGACAGACGTGGATGACTTCCGATGGCAACTGTGGATTTCAATGTGTTGCCGATGTCTTATATGGTGGTCAAGACAACTGGTCGTACGCCCGTCGTGTGATTTGTAATGAGATAGGCGCACATCCTATTTATGAGAGTGTCTATTTCGGTAATGTGGTACATGCTCGTCAGCGAATTGATTGGGGCGGGGGAGCTTGTGACGAGGATCATTATATGTAGGTTTGGGCCGACTTGTTTTCGATTGCTAATTTTTACAAGTGTGCGGTCATGTATTTCTCAATGGGAATGGATGGTTTGTTGTTCCCGTGTCTTACTTTGCTACTTTGGGAGAGTCTGTCTGCCATGACGAGGTCTGTCAGAGAGTTGGTCATTGCTCATTTAGGGAGTTACATACATTTTCTTCGTTTGGAATTAGCTGATGATTTTCCAGTACCTCCTATAATGACCTTGTGGTATCAAATGCAAGATGAGAGTGTTTTTGGATGGGAGGATCAGTACGAAAGTAGGATAACGTATTGAAACCGGTTACGTAGTACATTTTGATTGTAATTTGTAATGCATTTGTAATGTATAATGTATCGTGTATTTGTACTTATATCATGTTGTTCTTTTACCAGATTTTAAATTTAATTTAAGTTACTATGATATGCTCGTGAGGAATAAGTATTAAAAATATGATAGCTAGAGAAATAAGTAGAAGATATGTTCGTAAGAAATAAATAATAAGAGTACACAGATAAGCATAAACAAATACCAACAAATGTAGTAACAATTCAACATATAATAAAACGAAAGTAAGAGCAAGTCAACTAGAACTCAACATCCGAATCATGGTCTGAAATGCCCAACTGGCTGTTCCACTCCTCAATAAGGTGATCCCAATCTGTACATGCAAGTTTCGTATCCTCAGTCGACATCGTGTCTCTCTGTTGCAAGAACGGCTGTGTATATTGTATCACCATACTCATCCACTGTAAGTAACATAAATATTAACGTACATTAACAATAAAAACAAAATATACATTACAATTAAAAATTAAATTAGATAAACTTACCGCATCGGCACATGTCCTATCCAGTGGTCTCTCCGGTCTTGGAATGATACCGCGTACGATAAGTGGATGTGAGCACCTACTGAATCACTGCAAATAATCTACATCACAAGTGGAGGGGTCGCGACTACGACTCAGATCGTCCAGGTGAAGTCGTCTTACTCTCGGAAATGTCCTCCAAACCGATTCCGCGAACGAAGCGCTATGCCTAACGTTGTACGTCGTCGCAATCGCAGACCGTACTGCATGCTCGGGCGTCAGGATGTCAACCGGGATCACCTGAACGTAACCTAACTGACGTAACACGCGATCAGGTAAATAAGGCTCTGTGATTCACTATAACGAATAATGCCCATAAATGTAGTCCTCGACACAGCTACAGCAGGCTCAGGACCATACGACAACCACTCCACCTAAACGTTTATACGTTAATTATAATAAAGTTGAAATTTAAATAAACGTGAATGATATATACATTGTATACGTGTGATGCAGTCATCTGATCTAGCCGTCTACGAATAGAAAGGAGTCGTCCCTCGTTCTTATCCTCGGCCCGGACAACCCACATACGCGAACGAGGATGACCACACTCAATAATCTTCTGCTCCCGATGCGGGCGGAAAGCAGGAAAATACTCATATATCCAAGCTTGCAGCAGTGTACGACAACCCGTAATGCCAGAACAATCAGCACGACTCGATATACCCAGCTGACGATACAGATGTGCCAACGTTGCCGACCCCCATGAGTACTGACCAATGGTATCTGGATCCCTCGCCTCCAATAGGTCGCGTGGTCTGACTCTGCAACCGCTCTTGTCGACAAACAAGACGCAGCCTAGCAGTAAGAAGAGGTAGGCAGTCATCTGCGTATCCTCAGTCTGTGGTGGTCGCCTCCGTATGCAACAGTCATCCACAACATCGATACTAACACCACCGTCACTCCAAAATGAGCTATCCCACCCAAGACCCTCGAGGCTGATACCCAACAACTCTGATACAAAAAACTTCAGCTCAGACGTCGGCGTCTGCGAACTGACCATACGACCCTCAACAGGAATGTGCAGAATCTGAAAGATGTCATGCAACATGATAGTTATCTCTCCGAACGACAAGTGGAAAGTGTTGGTGTCAGGCTGCCACCGCTCCACGAAAGCCAAAATCAACGACATGTCAAGGCAGGAAAACATGTTGTACGGGAAGTGACCCAATCCACTATCACTAATGGTCGCCGTCATATCATCAATCATCACTGAACGCCAAGCCTGCAATGTAATACAGGCTCTGTGTAACATCCCGATACAACGGAAAATTTAAAAATTCATAATCAAGACAAAGAACACAATAATCAAAGGCGGGACTCTTACTTTTCATAAACAAATAGCGGTGCACCAGAATACATCAGAGTTTCCAAAATGAATACATGATTACAACAAAACAACAAAGGAAGATAAACGTAATCATGTTGACCTCAGTGGTCCGACTAGAGGATCCGACTCCAAATGTGCGCGCCCGCCGATCACCACCCTACTGGACCTACTGCGGTCCTGAAAAAGATGCAACAACAATGCCTGAGTTTCCAGAAGGAAACCCCATATGCCAACTCACCTATATGCATGCATTACACAAATGAACATATCATAATAGGAGCATGTCATAGCATCGACAGAATGGAAAACAGTTCCCCCGAAGGGTAAAATAGGACATCAGTCCGACAATCAACAACGAGTCTCCCGAGGAGATCTACTGCAGGCACATGCAGCCTTACAGCACGCGACATCGCACCCCCCACACGCGGCTACACTACTCAAGGGTTCGGCAGGGAGCCTCTGTCACGCCTGCGCGCCGATAGAATACAGATCTGCAAATCTCAGTGGTCGGAGCCACAGGGACCAACGGGGCCGTCGCCCGGAAGGTATAACAACATCATCTCGATAGGTGCCCAGTCGAGGAATCAACATAGCCGGAACAACCTCGGTCCAACAATCATCGTCGCCGGCACAACCTCGGCGGCATCACCGACACAGCATCGGTGGTCCATCACAACGTCCGGCACAGCATCGGACGGGTCCAGACCGAAGTCTGTCATGTCATCAGGCTCCTCGAGCCGCAAACACCAACCGCGCCGCTATAAAAGCAGGGCAGCGACCTCCGTAGCCCGTGGGCCGGTAGTCACCTCACCCAACGCCAGTTGCGTGCCCGCACAAACATAAACATTGGGATCCGCGATCCCTTAGGCATGCTATACTACAAAGTGCCCAACAATCCATCTCAGGTCACGGTCCATACACGGAGGTGACGCGTCCCGAACACCCACACTCTTCCCAACGGCGGTCCCTGGGCAGGCACGCATCACGCGCCCACCGTCACCTCCCGGCTCACGCACAAGGCGAGAACACGGGTTTCCGTGGACAAAGTTGGCGTTCAAAATGGGAACCAGGAATTCTGTTCTGGGCCCAAACGGTCGACCGGAAGAGGTGATTCGGTCGACCGGTTCCAGAAAGGAATCGGTCGACCGTACGCCTAACACGGTCTACCGCTGCGCTCAAAACACAATCCCCAACGGTCGAACAAAGGTCTAAAACCGGTCGACCAAACGAGGTCAAAATCCGGAGTCTGGTCAACATTAAATTCAATTCTATCGGTCGACCGACTCAGGGGTCTCGGTCGACCGAAAACAGACAGGGTCAACCTATTATTCTAAGTCATATAATCGGTCGAACGCAAACCTCCAACGGTCAAACAACATACAATCGGTCGAACGCAATATACAATCGGTCGAACAAATCATGCAAATCTACTCAGTACACTTAAGTTCCGGTCGAACGACCCAAAGCACCGGTCGAACGACAACAGGCAGAAATGTCCCAACTCACCAGCAATATGCACTACCGGTCGACCGCCACAAGGCATCGTTCGACCAGTGAAGGTTAAAGTCGGGCAAAAACACTACATTCGGTCGACCGCCCGAAGGGACCGGTCGACCGTTGGTCGTCTTCCACCTCGCACCAGCCGAGGTTTCCACGGAAGACAACGCCGAGGAGGTCTCCGACCTCCTCGTCCGACCAACACAACCCTTCACAAGGGTTAACAACACAAAACCACACTAATGAGTCGACATACCTCGAACAAGGACGACGAACCGCCGGAGCAACGCTCACGCCTCCGCCGTCACCTCCGGTCTCCCTCGCCCTCAGCCTCCGCGCGAATGCCTTCCTCGCCTGCCTCCCCCGCGACAGCTGCTCACCACCGCGCGCACCAGCAAGGAAAGGAAGAAATGAGGAAGGAGAAGAAAAGAAGAAGGAGAAAGAGAAACTTGATTTATAAACCCGAATGCTACAATGCACGCCACCCTCACCATCACCCTACTCTCCTCGGCCACTGTTCACTCGCATCTTCCCCATGCAAAACCAACTCTAATCCTCCACTAAACCAATATTAACCCTAATACCGGGTTAGGGTTCTAACAATCCACCTAACTTAAAAGGATTTCGTCCCGAAATCAAAGCAACTACTCACCGAAAAGCTCTGGATACTGCCTTCTGACATCCTCCTCGATCTCCTAAGTGGCATCGCGCTCACCGTGATGCTTCCACCTGACCTTCACCATCAGGATGGTCCTCCTCCTGAGCTGATGATCCATGCGATCAACAATCTCGACCGGTCTCTCCTCGAACGACAAGTCCTGCTGAATCTCTGGCACTGCTATCTCGATAACGTGAGCTGGATCTGCAACATACTTCCTCAACATCGATACATGGAAGACGTTGTGAAGACCCGAAAACTGCGGCGGCAATGCAATCCGGTAGGCAACCTCTCCAACTCAGTCGAGGATCTCAAACGGCCCCACATACCTCGGACTGAGCTTCCCCTTCTTCCCAAACCTCATCACTCCTCGGGCAGGGGAGATCTTCAAAAACACATGGTCGCCCACCTCGAAACTCAGCACTCGTCTGCGTCGATCTGCATAACTCTTCTGCCTGCTCTGTGTTATGGCCAGTCTCCTCCTGATCACATCCACCTTCTCTGCATACATCTGCACAAGCTCTGGCCCCACTAACTGTCTCTCGCCCACATTAGTCCAGCATACCGGTGATCTGCAAGGCCTCCCGTACAACGCCTCGTACGGTGTCATCCCAATACTCGAGTGGTAGCTGTTGTTGTAGGCGAACTCTATCAGCGGCAAGTGCTCATCCCAGTGCCCTGCCCAATCCAGTGTGCATGCTCTCAGCATATCCTCCAAGGTCTGAATCGTCCTCTCTGACTGACCATCGGTCTGCGGATGAAACGTTGTACTGAACCTCAGACGCGTCCCCAAAGCATGCTGCAGACTCCCCCAAAATCTGGAAGTGAATCGAGGATCTCGATCGGAGATGATGCTCACTGGCACTCCATGCAATCTGACTATCTCCTCCACGTACAACTTAGCTAGACCCTCCAAAGGCAACGTGGTCCTGATCGCCAAGAAGTGCGCCGACTTGGTCAGTCGATCGACTATCACCCAAATCGCGTCGTGGAATCTCCTCGTCTTCGGCAATCCTGTGACGAAATCCATCGTCACGTGCTCCCACTTCCACTCAGGAAGCTCAATACACTGCATCGGTCCTGCTGGCCTCTGATGCTCAATCTTCACCTGCTGACAGACTAAGCATCTCTCCACAAACTCTGCGATGTCCCTCTTCATGCCCTTCCACCAGAAGTTCCGCTGCAGGTCCTTATACATCTTCGTGCTCCCC
Organism: Triglochin maritima; assembly: GCA_963682175.1. NCBI lineage: Eukaryota > Viridiplantae > Streptophyta > Magnoliopsida > Alismatales > Juncaginaceae > Triglochin > Triglochin maritima. The sequence goes on from OY821779.1 coordinate 39,867,909, forward strand.
GGATGAATGGTGTATCTAGCTCTGTGTGCCTCCTCCATGATGTCATCTCTCATCCCATCAACCTTCGGCACCCAGATCCGACTCCTGAACCTCAGACCACTATCAACCCCCACACTGAAATCTGATCCATCTCTGGAAGTTAACTGTAGCAGACCAGCTAACTCATCATCCCCCTGCTGAGCCTGAACCAACCGTGAGACAGTCTGCGGCTCCACCCGAAGCCCAGCAATCACTGCTCCCTCTGTACCATCTGTGAACGGTCTCCACTCTGACAAAGCCTCGAGTAGCCTCCACTCCTGGATGCACAGACTCGCAACTGAAACCTCCACCTTCCTGCTCAGCGCATCTGCAACAGAATTCACCTTCCCCGGATGATAGGAAATGGTGAAGTCGTAGTCCTTAATGAACTCAAGCCATCTGCGCTGCCTCATATTCAACTCCTTCTGCGAGAACAAATACTTCAGACTCTGATGATCGGTGAAGACCTCGAACTGCTCGCCATACAGATAGTGCCGCCATGTCTTCAATGCATGAACTACCGTTGCTAACTCCAGATCATGAGTAGGGTAATTCTTCTCATGCACCTTCAGCTGCCTCGAAGCGTACGCCACCACCTTCCCGTGCTGCATCAGAACACAGCCCAAGCCAATCCCTGATGCATCGCTGTAAATCACAAAGCCTCCACTGCCACTCGGTAGAGTCAGAACAGGTGCTGTCGTCAATCGCCTCTTCAGCTCCTGAAAGCTCTCCTCGCACTTCTGGGACCAAACAAACTTGACGCCCTTCTACGTCAACGCTGTCAGCGGCGACGCAAGTCTGGAGAAATCCTGGATAAACCGTCTGTAGTACCCTGCCACCCCTACGAAACTCCTGATCTCCGTCACGCTCGTCGGGGCTCTCCACTGAGTCACTGCCTCGACCTTCGCCGGATCCACTGAAATCCCATCTACTGACACAATATGCCCCAGAAAAGCCACCTGATCCAACCAAAACTCGCACTTCGTGTACTTGGCATAAAACTGCTGATCCCTCAAGATGCCAAGCACAATCCTCAGGTGCTCTCGATGCTGCTCCCTGTCAGGCGAGTACACCAAGATGTCGTCCACGAACACCACGACAAATCTGTCGAGGTACGGCTGGAAGGTCCTATTCATCATATCCATGAATGCGGCAGGCGTATTCGTCAGTCCAAATGGCATCACCAAGAACTCGTAGTGGCCGTACCGCGTCCTGAAGGCTGTCTTCTGAACATCTGCCTCCCTGATCCGCAACTGGTGATAACCCGAATGCAGATCGATCTTCGAGAACACTCTCGCCGTCTGCAACTGATCAAACAAATCATCAATCCTGGGCAAAGGGTACCGGTTCCGAACGGTAACCTTATTCAGCATCCTGTAGTCAATGCACATCCGCAACGATCCATCCTTCTTCTTCACGAAGAGCACAGGCGCTCCCCATGGAGAAACACTTGGTCGAATGGACCCGGACTCCATCAACTCCTGCAACTGCTTCTTCAGATTTGTCAACTCAGCAGGTGCCATCCGATACGGTGCCTTCGACTGAGGTGTCGTACCCGCTACCAACTCGATGCCGAACTCGATCTCTAGGTGCGGCGGTAACGCTGGAATCTCTGCTGGAAACACATCCGGATACTCCTGCACAATCTCTATGTCCTCCAGCCTCCTCGTCTCAGGATCAGGAACTACCAGCGTGGCCACAAACGCTCTGCATCCCTGCTGTATTAGTCTCTGTGCCTTAACCGCAGACACAATCAGACGACCCCCTCTGCTCCTAGCACCTCTGATCAGAACATCTGGCAAGCCCTCCATCGGAATCAGAATCTTCTTCTCACGGCAAAAGACCCGCACGTCGTACTGTGACAGCCAATCCATCCCCAGTATGACGTCGAAGTCCTCCATCGGTAACAAGACCAGATCTGCCGGAAAATCATGGTCTCCCGAAGCAACTGTGGTGCCGGGGAAAAAGATCCCCACAGTGCTCACCTCACCCATGGGCGTGCTGACTTCCAAAACATCAGTCAGCAGCACAGGGGTCCGACCCAACTCGCCAGCAAACTTCTCCGAAATGAAGGAGTGAGTGGCGCCACAATCAAACAACACCCGAGCAACCAAACCAGAAACAGAAAGTGTACCTTCCACGACGGTGTTGGAGTCCCTCGCCTCCTCAGCCTGAATAGTGAAGACTCGCCTTGTCTTCCTGCCCTGCCTTGGTGAAACAACTGATCGGCTGCCTCCGCCTCTGCCTACTGCTGGGGCTCATGACCTCCTGCTCGGCTCTCCCTGCCTCTGAGGACAATCGCGGATGAAATGTCCCATCTGACCGCAACCCATACATGCTCCAGTCCGACGGAGACACTCCTGTCCTGGATGAAACCTCCCGCAGTAAGTGCACGCTCCAGACTGACGTGCTCCTCCTCCATCAAACCTGGGCCTCTTGCCCGAGTTTCCTGCTCCACGACTGGCTACACGGCTACCGGTGCGCACTGGTGCCTTCCTCGCCTCCTGAAGACACTCCCTCTGGTCCTGCTCGATGATGGTAGCATGCTTCACCGCATCTGCAAGGGTCCGCGACATGCTGTTGATCACCCGAGATCGAAGCGGCTGTCTCAGTCCCTTCACGAACTTCCTCGCCCGCTGCTCTGGGGTCACGCAGATCTCTGGGCAGTAACACTCCAAGGCGTTGAACCTGCTGATGTAGCTCGCCAGAGTCATCTCCTTCTGCTCGAGCGACATGAACTCCTCCCGCTTCTGATCCCTGACGTGCTGGGGGAAGTACTGCTCGTGGAACACCTCCAAGAACTCCTCCCAGCTGACATTCGCACGGTCGTTGAACAACACCGTGGACGTGGACCTCCACCAGTTGGCGGCCTCGCCATCGAACACATAGGTGGCCAGCTCCACCATCCTCTCAGGTGCTACTCCAATAGCGCAGAAGATCTTCTCCATCCAGAAGATCCAGTCTTCCGCAACCTCTGGGGCCCTCCTGCCATCAAAAGTTGGCGGGTACTGACGCATGAACCGATCGTGCTCAGCTCCCACCCCGCCCTGGGCGCTCTGAGCTGCCTGACGCTCCAGAAACTCGCCCAACCTGTCCCAATGAGCACCAGAAGTGTCGTCATTGGGATCGCGATCGCGTGGAGAACTCCTCACGCGCCTAGGTGCCATCTGACAGAAGAAATAATCACAACTTCAGCCATGCATGCATGCTAAAAGATAAAATGCATGAATCCTATTACTACAAGGGTGATTTCATTGGGAACCGCATAGGAATCGACCGCTCTGATACCAAGTTGTAACATCCCGATACAGCGGAAAATTTAAAAATTCATAATCAAGACAAAGAACACAATAATCAAAGGCGGGACTGTTACTTTTCATAAACAAATAGCGGTGCACCAGAATACATCAGAGTTTGCCAAAATGAATACATGATTACAACAAAACGACAAAGGAAGATAAACGTAATCATGTTGACCTCAGTGGTCCGACTAGAGGATCCGACTCCAAATGCGTGCGCCCGCCGATCACCACCCCACTGGACCTACTGCGGTCCTGAAAAAGATGCAACAACAATGCCTGAGTTTCCAGAAGGAAACCCCGTATGCCAACTCACCTATATGCATGCATTACACAAATGAACCTATCATACTAGGAGCATGTCATAGCATCGACAGAATGGAAAACAGTTCCCTCGAAGGGTAAAACAGGACATCAGTCCGACAATCAACAACGAGTCTCCCGAGGAGACCTACTACAGGCACATGCAACCTTACAGCACGCGACATCGCACCCCCCACACGCGGCTACACTACTCAAGGGTTTGGCAGGGAGCCTCTGTCACGCCTGCGCGCCGATAGAATACAGATCTGCAAATCTCAGTGGTCGGAGCCACAGGGACCAACGGGGCCGTCGCCCGGAAGGTATAACAACATCATCTCGATAGGTGCCCAGTCGAGGAATCAACATAGCCGGAACAGCCTCGGTCCAACAATCATCATCGCCGGCACAACCTCGGCGGCATCACCGGCACAACATCGGTGGTCCATCACAACGTCCAACACAGCATCGGACGGGTCCAGACCGAAGTCTGCCAGGTCATCAGGCTCCTCGAGCCACAAACACCAACCGCGCCGCTATAAAAGCAGGGCAGCGACCTCCGTAGCCCGTGGGCCAGTAGTCACCTCACCCAACGCCAGTTGCGTGCCCGCACAAACATCAACACTGGGATCCGCGATCCCTCAGGCCTGTTATACTACAAAGTGCCCAACAATCCATCTCAGGTCACGGTCCATACACGGAGGTGACGCGTCCCGAACCCCCATCGTCACTCTCGTCGTGACTCATCAACTCATCTGAATCATCCTCGTCGTCGAAAGAATCACCAGGTGTCTGACGACGACGTAAAAGATCTCTCTCTTCTAACTGAAGCAGAAATACCCTGTCTACGTGGATGACGAGAACTTGACTCATCTTCTAAACTACGTACCGCGCGTAAGAGAATTGATTTCCGTTTTCTCCACGGTAACCCGATGACTATTAATTCAATTTTAAAAATAAAATTTTGTTAATGGATTTACTAAAATAATTAAACTAATTATTAACTTAATAATAAATTTATTTAGCAATTATCACAATTTATAATCAATAATCCTTTACTAAAATAATTAAACTAATTATAAAGTTAATAGTCGATTTATTTAGTAATTATCACAATTTATAATCAATAAATGATTTACTAAACTTATTTAACTAATTATTAACTTCATAATCAATTTATTTAGCAATTATCATAATTTATAATCAATTTAAATAATTAAAAAATAAAATAAAAATGGGGCGTCTCCGAGAGACGTCCTATGCTTCGGGGAGGCGTCTGCGGGAGTCGCCTCCCCCTTGGGGTAGGAGGCTCCCTCGGACGCCTCCCCTTTCGGTCAGGCGTCTCCCGCGAATGCCCTACCAAAAAAAACAAATAAACAAGACATTTTACCAAATTTTAGTAATTTGGGACGTCCGCTGGTTCTTTTTCCGGCATCCGAGACATTCTTTCCGTTGAATATGAAAGTAATATGAAGAGAAAGTGGTGTTATGAGAGTGAAATCAAGAGTTATATAAACAAAAAGGGTAGAATGACAAAATAGTAATTCGTATGAATGATTTAAGTAGTTTCCGACAATTCAGAATATAAAAGTTGACCGTGGGCAAAATAACAGTTCAGAAAAACAACGTGGACTGCTCCTAGATTAGTACCGTGGCTCTCTCTGTACTTAAGTGGTGCAAATAGTTACAGGTCAAAGAAAGCATTAATCATTGGAGTTGATACAGTGATCAAGAATATATAGCCTTCAAGGGATTGGAGGCAAGTGCGCTCTGTTATATGGCCTTAGACATAGCACGTAGTTCAATGTGTAATTTTTCGATGTAAATTACAATTTGCAGCTCGATTTCATTTGATCCTAGAACTTTACAACATTACAATAAACTCAAGTTTTGAATAACTGTTAGTCTTCAATATGTTCATCATTGTATTAAATTTTTGTTTTGAGGCTAAAATGCATTAAACAATCACATAACCTCAATAAGGTTAAGTGGTTTTCTTTTTGTCATGAACTAAAGGCTCTTCCATGATTAAGCCAAAATTATTCTGATTGTCCTGTAAATATAACTCTCTCATCTGTTTAACACTAGAAAACTGCATAGAAGCAATATATTATTGACTGAGATGAATGAGATGTGTTTTTGTTCCAACACTTAAACCACACTTCTAATCTCACATATCACAAATCTCCTCTACGTTCCACTGTACATCAAACACTCCCTAAACCTCGTTTCCAATAAAAGTTGATCACAAGAATCAAACACGCTTCTAGTTTGAGTAACATGAAGATTTTGTAATTTCCAGGACATGCCATTCTTCCCTTCCATTATCCAAGCGTGTCGAGTGCTTTTTTCTACAAGATTTTGGCGATAAGCGGCTTGGAATTGGCATTATGCTTTGAACATCGACCGTGGGGAGAAGCCGTGTAGAAGCTTGACGAAACCCAGGAAGCTGAGTTTCCCATCTGATTGTCTTATCCAGTCTTGGAGAACAGTGTGGACTGGAACGGAGGGTCCGAGGCCGAGTTCCTGATACAGAAACAGAAATTTTGTGCGAGGATCAGTTTCAACTTTCAAGTTACTGACACTAGTCTAGTAGTAACATTCTTGTAAAGCTCTCCAAAGTGATTGAAAGCTAGTTTCTGGAAGTTTGTAGATCGTGCTTACCGATGCTAATTCTTCAATCATGATGGCTCGGTTCCCGTCTCGATCAAAGAGTTCATAAGCGTGCCGAGCATGTTGTTCCCAAGTATCCATTCCTTCTAACTGATGCACGCTTGTGGCAGCAGCAGCAAATTCTTCGAAGTCCAATTTTTTGTAGTGAAGAGAACTAACCTGAAAAAAAAACATTTAACAAGATTAACAATGAAAAAAAAAACTTAAGATGGCTTAAAATCATTCATAATAAAGCGACCAATAGGCATTTTTGGGTGGTATTTACCGAGTTAACGAAATCAAAAACTCGAGAGTCCTTCATTGCATCAGTTGAACACTTCAGTATGGCTTGCTTGAAGTTCTGCAATGAGATGCAACCGGTTTTGTTTGGCCCCAACAGTGCAAATTGCTCATGCAGATATGAAAGTTGAGCCACTGTCAATGTTTTTGCCAGAGCCTGTACATACAAATGAAATGTGATAACTGATAAGCAATTCCGTTGTACAGTTTTCATATTTTGTCTTAGTCGTATTCTGTGGCTAGCAAAATGGACTTTGTAGCAGAATTACCCTCAATGCCGATTTCCTTAAGGACGTCGAGCACACAAAGACCTTGACAAGCCTGTAAACTATGATATCCAAAGGTATCTTAACCTCTATATAATCACGTATCCAAGGATGATCTGCTAAAGGAAAATGAAAAGTTTAGTTGTGCGTTTACACTTCCAAATTGTTTTTGTATCATTCACGAAAACTACTTACAGAGGGCTTGGGCAGCGGTCATCCTTTTGCGGTAGTCTTTATTCAGCAATCTTTTGACAAAATCTTTAGCGGCAGGAGATAAAGAAGGCCAAGGAGCTTCATTGAAGCTAGGATCAGCTTTGAGAACGGCACGAAATATACCCGATTCCGTCCTAGCCCAAAAGGGACGACTTCCACACAGTAGAATGTAAGCAATAACGCCTATACTCCACATATCAGCCTCAGTGCCATATGATCTGTGAAGGACTTCAGGAGCAACATAATAAGCGCTCCCCACGATGTCATTGAGTCTTTCATCTGCGTGATTCCAAAATGGTTGGTGCGACAAATTGAGAAATGATAATACACTACTAGTTTTAGTGTTGGATAATTACCAGGTTTGACAAAATCTGACAAGCCAAAGTCAATGGCTTTCAAGGGAGATCTCTCATCTTGCGTTGTGAAAAGGAAATTCTGCAAAAGACCAGAAGATCAAGTGTTAGGACTGGAAAAAAAATGTTCATTTAGAATGTATCGTCATTCCGTGAAGGCCCGAATAAATGAATGTTCATGCTTAATCCCAGTTTTGAACATTTGATGTTTACGTACCTCTGGCTTGAGATCTCGGTGAATGACGCCTTGAAGGTGACAGAAGGAAACAACACTTAATATTTGTGCAATCACAGCTCTAGCATCTTCTTCCGAGTATTTTCCGCCCCTGCAACAAAAAATAAAGACCTAGTTATGATTGTTACTTTCCTCGACTGAATGGCGGACGATCTTGCTATAGTTAAGAGAGAGAAAATGGAAAAGCCCCGAAGGTGAGTACCTTGATAGTATTTTATCTAATAGTTCACCACCTCTGCATAACCTGAAAATTGGAACTGGTCATCTATCTAAATAATGAATATTAAAACTCTTACACAACATGTAAAATTCAGTCATTACCCATCCTTCAGAACATGAATTTTGTAGATAAAAAGTAAACCATATGCCAAATATATAAAATAGGAGATAGCAATATTATATGAGTTTTTTAACGAATATGAAGTAAACTGAACTCACTCCATTACTATGTATACGTTGTCCTCATCCTCGAAGGCATCATAGAGTTGGACTAGATTTTTATGTCCTGTGAGAGCCCTGAGAATTCTCACTTCTCGTCGCACATCCTCAATAGCAATTGCAGTCGTCATCTGAGATGCAAGTAAACACACAAAAGATCAAACTACACATCCATCTGACCAGAAATGATTTGTTTGGAGATATCAATGCCATTTCCATAATATGTTAAGATTGTCTACACAAAGTTTGTATTTCTTAAATAATAATAATAATACAAGTTTTCCCAAAGAAAATAATCACCCTCAACATAGACCAGAGTGTTTTACAAAAATTACATTTAAGTAGTTTTGACCAAAAATTGTTTGGCGGGAAGGGACGGTAAAAACCCTAAGCCCACATCACTATTTTGGAATGCTCACATCATAAGTCGCAAGAAAAGAAATCAAGTGAAACAGAAGCAGTTAGTCTTGAGGATAAACCAAGATGGTCAGGACACAGTGGATAATGCATGCACATGAGGAATTTACTATGGAGTCAATGATAGTTTCCTTAACAGCCAGCCTTTAGTAACCACCAGCTTTAAAATAATAGCATCTGACAAGGTGTACATTGTTCCTGTGGATGCTTAGATCCAACCACCAGCATATAAATGGCTTCAAAAGTGGGAATGAAAGTTACAGCATTATATTCTTGTAATACACATAAAGCAAGCAAGACCATAAGTTTAGTGTAATCTTAAGCAAACACTAGTGATTAAACAATCAAGGAAAGAGATGAAAATCACATTCTAACTTAACTTCGGATCCAACAATTCAAATAACAAAAATTCTCACCAAAAATTACATTTCCATTAAGCATTTTTTGTTTTCATTTTTCCAAATGGTTACAACTATAAAGCATATTTGCTATTCAGGTATTTAAAAATATAAGCCAACAAAAAGAATCTTTAGATCCTCTACTTGAAGTGTAGCTTTAACTATACATAATGATGCTCACTTCTATGCAAATACAACTATAATTTAGATCTATGAGGCACACAATAGAAATTTAAATCTAAATATTGAAAACAAATGCTAATCCTAGTTTGGAATTAAAGAGGTAGTAAGTAAATTAACCACCTTAGCCTTGGGAATCACTTTGACAGCCACCTCTTGCCCCTTCATCTCCCCCTTCTTCGCCTTCGCAGAGCAAGTGTATCCGAAATGGCCTCTCCCAATCTCCTCCCCGATTTCGTACTTGGAAAAGAATTGGTTGGAGTAGCCAAAGCTCTTATCGAGTCCCAACTCGACCTCGCTCCCCTCGGGGATCGACGCCGAATTGGGCTTCACGGAACCATGACGGCGGGCGAGTAGCGCCTTTATGTGCTTTGCGGGCGAAGGGGGCGGAAAGGGGCGCTTAAAAAGGCGGAAGGGGGTCGAATTCCGGCTTGAATTCGCGGGGGAATTCTTGTAAGAGGCGGGTAAAGGACTGGGGCTATAGAAAGGGTACATGGCTGGTGGATTTGGGGTTTGGGGGTTGTTTTGATGCCTCTCATCGCCTTGGGTTTGTGGGATTTGTTCTTGGTTTTGTGGATTTGGGATTTGCTTTCCATGGCAAGTCCCCATGGAATCAAAACGCCAAGAAAAATCTCAACCCAAAACAGAAAAACACAATTTTGGGCAAAAACCAAACAGAAAGTTAAGCTACAATCAAAGAGAAACCACTTCAAATCTCAAAAAGAGAAGGCTTAAAGTCTAGTTTTGAACAAAACAAACCAAACCCAATTCAGAAAACAATGGAAAGATCACAACTTTGGGCGGAACCAAACCAAACCTCAGCTACCAACAAAGAGAAAGCACTTGAGATTTCCAAAAGAGAAGATTTCAAGTCTAGTTCTGAACAAAACGAACACTACCCAATTCAGAAATCAATGAAAAGATTGAAACTTTGCATCCAAAACCCCAAAAGAAGCAAACTTTACACTACAACAGGACAAAAAAACACGAAAAAAAACAAACAAACCCATGACACCACCTGGTGGATTCAAACATAGAAAAAGGTTGTGGGTTTGGAGTTTTGAGGCAAAACCCACATGAGAAAACCCCACAAAGTTGCAGAACGAGTGGAGTTGGAAGATAGAAGACCCAAGAGATAGGAAAAGCAGAGGGAGAAGAAGAAGAGACAAGGCCACTCTTTTTCAACTTCTGAACTTTTTTTTTTGGTAGACTTCTGAACTTCTTATTGGTTTGGAGAAAATTGGGTTTTGGTGTTAGGGATTTGATGGATTGCTTCTTGTTGAATCCTCACAGTGATCAAAACAAGTATAATATTTGGAGCTCACTTCTCAAGCTCACAGCCTGTATTGGTACCATATTTGAAGGGATGGCTTGCTTTTTTTACACTTGAAGGACAGGTTGGAGATTTTGGTGGTCTCACTTTTGTTCTTTTTTAAGGTCTCCTAATCCCAATTAGTTTGGTTGATTGATATCAGGATTCCCCAATTAGTTTGATTGTATTACTAGTGGAGTCGAGCTGAAATAGAACTGCAAATATTAATCTATATTTTACTAATATAAACAATAAATATAAATTGAACAAAAACTCGATTCGAGCGTTTGTTTTTTCGAGTTCAAACCGGCTTGTTTAATAAGTCGGAATTTTTAATTTATTTTTCAACAAGATCTTTTATTTTCAAACTATACCGAAATTGAGAATTTTTCAAGCAAAGTTTGAGTCGAGCCATGTTTGGAGTTCAATTTAGAGTTGACAGCCATACATCTGGATCATCTTTGAGTAGTTGAAGTTGAACATGATAATTTTGTTGGTCTGAGGAATTGACACTCAAGAGTAGAAAAATAATTTTTGCTAGTATTTAGTTTCTAAGAGATTTTGGGAATTGAGTTTGGCCTTATAAAGTCATGTAGAATATAATTTTCTTTGTTATCTTGTCAATTGCAATGAAAAACAAATAACCATATAGAGGCGATTCTTATGTGTTCAACTTAGATCTTACTTTATGACAACCAATGACATGTCAATCTACTTTCATGAAAGAGGATTCTAAAATTGAAGTTTCTAGAAGCATATCTTCAAAATACATTGACTTGATGCAAATATACTATCTTTGCAACCCCATGACATAGTAAGGGATGAAATTCGAACAATAATCAACGATTAGGGTGCAAAATTGAAGTTGTTTTAGCAATTGCTGAATTATAATTTTCCACAAATGTCTAAGACAATTAAATGTAGTTTATGAGTAGATTTACATTGACAAAGTTCCTTTATAAGTTATTGTGCAAAAAGAAAAACTCTATATTTTATCTTAAACTAAACTTTAAGATGGAATCCGAGTCTGAATGCTGTTCGAGTTCTTGCCCATTTAAAGACCAAAACTGAAATAATCAGTTGGTAATTTACAAAACAAACATCATGAAACCACAAAAACAGATACATATATAATTATTTCCCCCAGGCAGTATTAAAGTTACCTTATTCCAAATTAAGTATCAACCATTAATTGGGTTGTCCACCTGTTTAGCTCACTTTCTAAACAACTTCTGAACCACTTTAAATTTATATTAAAAAAAAGTCTGGCATTCCACTTGGAAATGCTTAACTTGAGAAAATAGCAGTTCTAGATTGTCACAATTATTCCTTAGAATATTGGGATATAAAAATAGAATCACTGAATTCTCTTTTATAAATCAAAATTCGTTATTAAATAACAGTGCTGTCAGAGGAAGTGTTGTTGAATTGTTCTTTAATAGACATTAATGACAGTTTCCATAAACATAACCCATAAATGACACCAACCAACACACATGTTAAACCAAAATCAACAAGATATTTATAAGATACCCCTTTTCATAATCTAAGTTCCGGCCCATAAAAGAGTTGTCTTAAAAGTACAAATTGTCCATTTTTCCTTCCCAATGAAAGAAGTTAGGGCTGAGCATCGGTCGGTCCGGTTCGGACCGGACCGGAAAAAAAAAAGGTCCGGACCGGAAACCGGACCAAACCGGAAAAATTTTGAAGGTTCGGACCGGTCCGGTCCGGTCCAAAAATCCAATTTTTTACCTTAAATTTAAAAAACAATTTGGACCGGACCGGATCCAAATTTTTTGTTTCGGTCCGGACCGGGTTTTGCTCACCCCCAAAAGAAGTCATACACAAAGTTTAACATAATTAGTTGGTTCGAAGAGGTATAGTTTTTTAACTTGAAATAACCTATGTTAGGATGTGATCAAGTACGTAAAGATATGACCTAAACCCAAAACCAAGAAGATAAAAAATAATAACAAAATATATGAGGTTGGGTAAACCAAAGCACCCATGATTATTAATACAAAAATTACTATTCAAAGACTAATTCCACCTACATATTAGTTGCCCAATTAAATGGTTGGGCCCCACATTTCCCATATTAGGAAGACAACTTAACAATCTTTTATGTCTTAACACTCAATGCTTTTGACTATATCTATGCATGAATTTTGCATGAAAGTCCCTATATTCAATGATATTTGGAGTGGGGGAGTCAAACTAGCTAGTGATGTAGTTTAGTTAATACTTTTTGAGCTTCAGATGCTTCTTTTCTGTAAAATGAAAATATTTATTATTTCAATGTCAAAGAATATTCCAATTTTAAGAAATAGATATTTATATACATCGTCAATAGTATTATTTTTTTACAAAAAAGGTGTGTCAACACAAGAACTATAAGAAACCTAGGTCGACTTGGTCGATAAGTTTTTGGTTCGATATAATCTAGAGCTAATATATATTGAATATGATGATTCTGTTCATGTTAGATGTGGTTAGTGAAGCAAAGAGTATAGGAGCTTCAAATGATGCTATAAAATCATCTAAACTTGAAGGTTTTTGTGAAAAAAGAACAATTGTGTCAATGAATTAGGCATTGAGGGGTTCCAATGAGCTGGAACCTGACTTGAACAGTGCAACCAAAAACCAGCAATAATTATAATAGTGGCAACATATTCTTGCTTTCATCACCAAGACATAAATTAGAATTCAAAGTTTCCACCAAACCAACACCACCATGAATCCATGATATATGATATGGTGACTGTCTATTCTCCCATTATACAATTGCAAGAGATGGAAAGCTCAGTGTTTGTTGTTTATTTGGCTTTCTTTTGCATTGGATTAGATGGTGCCATCAACTTGAGACAAAGTTAACCACACCAACCCATCTCTTGTTTCTTCCAATCCAAATTAGTTTTTAATTTACTTCATGCGTAGAAGTTACCAGATCCTTTTACATATTGTTTCACGATAAGACGGCCACATAATAAACTTATGAGAAATGCCTCCATGCATCTAAAAACTACAACTTATTATTGCACCCTTAGTATATGCATGGAAATCTGTGGTTTGGAGTTTATCATTCCATGTTAAGGTAGAGTTAAATGTTGTTAATTAAAAAACTCTTACACCAATTGGGTTGAAAAACATAGTAGAAGTTGAGGATTCTGTACCTTAAAATGAAAATAATAATATGTTTGAGTCTATAAATAGGAAGTAATTCCTAGGGTTTCATGTGTCCACTTGTGCCCACAAGAGTGCCGAAAGGATGCTGCATGCATTACGATGTACCGGCCCTATTAGGGGGCACACCCATGTATGCGCCAGATGCAAGAAGAGAGCCTAGAGTGTCCTAGCATGGAGGCTAGAATTTAACTACGTAGAGTTTGTGAGAGTGAGAAGAGTTGATGGCGAGGAACCGATGTAGACTGTGAGGGGTTGATGGTCATGAATCAGTGTAAACTTTATTCTATCAATGAAATGTGTAGGTGGGTTGTGGTTTTTCTCCTAGTTGTGGGAATTTTCCGCGTTATATCATTATGTTTGTGTGTTGAGTGTTTTTTCTTTCCTTGTGTGTTTTTGGGTAGGACTGTCAATCGTGTCGTGTTGTGTACTAATCGTGCCGTGTCAAGTCGTATATATAAACTCTAGGCAGGGGCGGATCTAAGATTTTTCGAGTAGGGAGGCCAAAAATCATACATAATTTTTTTTATAATAACATTATTCACGGCTTCATGTCTTGAAATTGTTTCATAATTTCTTCATTTTCAATAGACTGAAAAACCTCATTTTCTATGTATATGATAAGACAATAAATCAACCAATCATCGCTCATCTGAGTCTAAAGTCTAGTCTTGACAATCTTCATAGTTGAGAATGTACTTTCAATAGTTGTAGTTGCTACCAACAATGTTAAGGCTAATTTCATAAGCAAATAAACTAAAGGATACACTACATTGAGTTTGTTTTCGACCATATTTCTTGTAAGATTTATAATATAATGCAAATCTAAAAAATATGAAGACTTCCTCACATGAGCAATATAGTTGTCAAGTTGAATTTCAAGCATCAGACGATCATTCCCATTAAACTCTGCAAGATAAAAGTTAACAAATTCACTTAATCTCTGTGTATCAAATGCTGAAAATGAGTTTCGGGAATCCAAACACGTCATACATAAGAACACCTCATTATTATGTTCTTAGAACTAGATTTCTAGATAAGCATACACTTCCTTCGAACCAATCACGTAGTGAGGTGACTAGGTCAAAGATGGTACCTCGTACATATCTCGGACTAAGCTTGAAGAATTTTTTCTAGTTTGTTCATTTCGGGGGAAACAAAAATTCAAGTATTAGGAGAAATAGATCGCTTGACCTTTTGCTAAAACAAAGATAGATTCTGTCAATCATCAATTGCATGTTTAAATCATGCAACTAAGGTAACAAGTTTAATTTCCATATTGTCACCAACTGTGCAAGACATTAATGTGGTTAAGCTAGCTAGGCAAATAAATGCACAATATATATGACAAGACAAATAAAAATATCAACAAATATAAATATAAAACGTTAAAAGCTAAGTAACAAAAATAATCACAGAAAAATAGGCAAGCAAACAATAATTGGGTTGAGATTGGGACATGAGCCCAGTTTGGGTTTGGACAAGTAGGGTTTAGGGTTTTTTTATAATTTAGTGGGTGGGCTCATGCCCACTCGGGCCCATACGTAGGCCCACCCCTGACTCTAGGTGTTGCGTCGTATCCGACTCATTTAATAATCGTGTTCGTAGACTTCTATCGTATCCAACCCGTTTATAATCGTGTTGCCATATCTAACCCATTTATACACGATTATTTAACGAGTTACTTTGTGTACACGTTTAACACGACTACCGTTTACACCATTAAATAATAATCTATACACAATAAGTTCCGATTATTACACGAATACTAGATTACATGATTGCACATCACCCGTTTATTATAATTTATAACTTATATATTACTTGTAGATTTGTCGGTATTAGTCGTGTAGTATTCGTAATCGTGTAGTATTCGTAATCGTGTACCTAATTACTTATCGTGTCTTAATCGTGTTAACCATTTTTGCAGCAGAAATTCATATCCAACTCATTTAATAATCGTGTTGTCATATCCAACCCATTTATTAATCATGTTCAAATTCTCAATCCATATCCGCTAATTTTGTGTCGTGTAATCGTGTTTCGTGTAAAATTGACAACCCTATTTTTGGGACTCTATCTTGGTGCGTGCAACCAGTGGTGCACCCTAAGCCGCACCACTAAGGATGCAAATGAATATTTTCGAATTTGGTACAACCTGTAACTGAATTCGAATCCGAATTTCAAATAAGCATACCAAATTCGAATTCGAATTTTTATATCTTACCAATTTCATATCCGAATTTGAGAACTTTTCGAATTCAGATAATGTTGAAATTCTTATAACATATTTTTATATATCTTTTGTTGTGTAATCTAAAATAATTTGAAAAGTTGTTTTAAGAGAATTATATTATAATTTGCTTTTGCATTTCTATTACGTTTCTATTTACATAGGAAATAATTTTGTTTTTTATTAACTTACAATACAAATATTAATGACCACATATATTGGATGTCAAAATTGGTATTTTTGGATATTCGGATATGATTTGACCTATATCCAAATTCGTATCTGAATTTGAAAACAATAAAAAAATCAATTTCAATTCCAAATTTTTTTCCGTAAAAACTTATTTACCAAATACCAACTAAATTATAATTTTTCGATCAAATACTCGGATAATCGGTTAACATTTGCATCCCTATGCACCACCCTCTCCCCTCTGATCTTTTTTCTTCTATGTGAGGGATCAGGAGGGTCCGAATCCTCAACAAAAACAACATGATTTAAAGTTCTTAAAGCATTATTTGTGTTTTATTTGGTAGCAAAGCATTGTTTGTGTCCCCATTTTTGGCGTTAGCGCAATAATGGAATACGGATATAATGACGGGAAAAATCATAAATCAAATATGAACATTTTGGTCATGGATGGCACATTTATAGTAACTATATTTTGATATAATAACAAGGGTTTGGTGGCGGCACCTAACATTTTACTACAATTGCTTGAGCCAACAAAACTATCAATATGAGGTCATCCTTGTTCGTCGCCATGCTAGGTTGTGAACTTTTAATCAAATACCACAAAAGCCAGGATGTGAGAAGCCAAAGCAATGCATTTAACTTTGAAGTTGACGATTTATTGTTGTGATCCTCAGAGGTCGTGCTAGGATTAGGAATTCGAATTAGGTGGTCGAAATTTGCAAAAATGACATCAAGAAAATTGGAAATTAGATGGTTTGATGATTTGAAGTTTTAATAGGTATTTTACCTACACATGGACAGATACGGGGGGGCCAAACCCCCCCCCCCCCCCCCCCCCCCCCCCCCCACACACACATTTGTTCATTAGATATGTGACCAGACAAATTATTTTTTTATACTATTTAGGATTGTTAAATTTCATATAGTTAAGTTAAGATCATCTAATCTTCTAAGTCATAATTATTGTTAGCCCATTAGCCTAATCAGACCAGATCCACCATAATCCACACCTCAATACCCAATTCGATCGAATACAGAATCCCAAGGAATTTTCAGAATTTGATCTCATTGTCCTCGAGAGTCAATTGGAGATATATGTTCGTGGCGTCAGATCGAATACAAAATTCAGAAATTTGAATAATCTAACAGAACTTACACAAATAATGATTCAAAAGAAGAAAATTATCATTTTTTCCCTTGGTTTTCTCGTTGATTACGTTAGCATTGGTCTTGCCGGTAGTAATTGTCGCCGTTAAAAGAGTGTGTTCAGTCATGAACATAGGGCTGAGCAACAACCGGTCTGGTCTTTGATCCGGACCGGACCCAACTGGTCTGGTCTTCGATCCGGGGTCCGGACTCAATCCAGTTCCGGTCCGATCTGGGTCGGACCGGTAGCACAACCCTACATGAACATAATGAAAAGCATATTGCACAATCAGATGGGAGACAACTGGTCAACGATGCTCTCATGACATACATCGAAATAGACATTTTCGGTTAGATTAGAAATGAAATGATCATGAAAAAATTTCAAAGCATGAAACCTCGTAAGATTACATTATAAGAAGATTATTTGAATGTAATTTTAATTTTTTTAAATAGGTATAGCTTCTTCGGTTTGATGAAATTTATAAGGTAACCACCATCACATTTTGTTCTGGATCCTCCACTGCATATGGATAAATGAATATAATTGAACTAAATGATAAATTGCTATTGATATTTAGAAATTTTCAAAGATTGAAATCCCAAGGAATCAACCAAAAAATTGAAATAGTAGAGATCAGGAATTAAGCGAAATCTCAAAACCTAAGACCATAAATAACTATGCTTGCGCTACCCTCACTTGCACTGTTATCTCTCTGTCATGCCAGCTCACCAAAAAAAACCTTTAACCACGCCTGTGCTACCACATCCACCTTACATTCTCTCCCCCTCTACGTCATTTGGAGATCAATCATGGGTAAAATATATAAAAAATCACAAAAAATTCTACAAAATCGAAACAAATAAAACACATTTTTTCAGAAGAAAAAAATTGAAAAAACAATTTAAAATGAATTTATAAATATTTTCAACAAATAACGCCAGATGAAACTTGAATTTTCAAAGAATAAATTAACTATTGCACCCTTGATGTAAATCCAAATAAATATGTGTGTACTTAAGCAAGAATTCCAAATCAAAATCATGCGTGCAATGCAAAGCAGTAGAATAATGCATGGAATCCATGGATGGTAGCTTTCTTGGTAGAATAAAGCGCAACATCTAATTAATTAAAGCCATGGAATATATATCACAAAGGAAGGTAGCCACCCACTTCAAGGAATATGTTCCTTCCGACCTCATGGACGAAAGGAATTGCATAAAGTTTGGTTTTTTTGAATCAAAGTATGAGAGAGAGAAGAAAATGGGGAATAATATCGCATATTGAAAGTGGTATAGTAGATAATGTTACAACTCCTTTGTAGGTTAAGGAAGGCTTTCTAGGATGCTCTCTATAGGCCATTTTCAAAGAATGTGCATAGAAAGTGTTTGGACAACGCCTATTTGATGTAGATTACATCTTGTCATGTCATTTTCTGCTTAATAGGTAATCATCAAGATACTAATTAGTTCCTTTTGTTGGTTAAGCCAACGTAGTGATCCTAAATAACCGATGTACGTACGTAATAGCCTCATGTTGTAGTAGTCTCATGTCGGAAAGTTCATATCCATATTATGCATGGTTTTAGTATTTTTTTATAAGTTTTATAACTATTAGACTATTATTTTTTACATACTTCATCAGTACATTAATTACTCTAAATTAACATGTCATTTGTTTGGTAAACAACTATGGCATTGCAGCTACTTATTGATGTTGAAGTTAAGTTTGATAAAACAAAAACTACATTTAAACATTTTGAGAAGGTACATTACTCATTTTAAACAAATCGTACATGCATGTCTAGAATAATTATTAATGTACGTATTAGTTGTTTAGAATGATGAGTCTTTACAAAATGCGGAGTTGTTTGAATTCATGTCATTTGATTATTATCACGCCATTTTTAATGGCACAAAGTACCTTTAATAGGCTCGATACTGATTGGATATATATGGGTGTATCGACCTACTTATTCATCTTTTGAAGATAGATGTATATATAGATAGAGCATCACATACGTATGCAAAACAATAATATTCATATAAAACGAATATTTAGGTTGGTCGACAAAAGTGTGTTGGATAGTGATCATTTTTGGATTAGTTTTTTTTTTTTGGAAATATGGGACATTTACCCTTCAAATTTATATTTTAGGCTTATGATTTTATTGATAGATATGAGATACAATACGAGAATCATAAAGTATTGGAAATTAGGATATAAGGGTTACTTGAGCCTATTTCTAATACACATTAAATTGTAGTGAACCTTTGGCTATCTATATTCATATTTGGGAAATTTTCATATGTTTATATACTTCCTTATTTAAAATTTTATATATGTATCCATAAAAATATTTAGTAAATTTGAAGAAATAAAATTTTGTATCTGAATCCGCATCTGAAAATTTGATATTGATATCCTTTTAAAGTTTGGTTATGGATATGGATACAAATATAACCCTAATCACCGATTCACCATTGACCTCCAAATTAACTAGATGGATGGTTTAAATTTTAGATCACTACCATTGCAGGACACAATCTAGAGAAACAAAATGATCATCATATGACGTCCATGCATGAGTATTGGCAGGATTTGCGCAAGTGAACAAAAAGTGTTCATTTTAATATAATGTAATTTTTTATTTATTTCCAATTAAAGTTGACATCATTTCAAATCAATGTTGTCTTTTCACTTATTTTGGTCGACAATCGCAGTGGTGTGGATTTACGGTAGCACGTTGAGCATCCGCTATTATGACCTAGGTCATCTGTGTATGCTCTCTCTTCTTTTTTCTCTCTGTCACGTCATCATGATTAACATTCCTTTTTTTCCTCCCACGACCAGGTCGCTCGCCTATGTGGCGACCTCCACTGGGTCGGTCATCCGGTCATCGCCGGATGACTGCCCATAGTGAATGGTCTAACTCGTCGGTCCTATATTTAACCGTTTCATTCGTTATAGAAAGCAAGTTAAGTAGAATGACAATTGATTCACATAATTAAGCAAAGAAAAAGTGTTCAAATCTAAATGATTCTCCCTTTAGCTTTTGATAAGATTGAAAAGAATTTATCTGATACGTAGTACGAAGAAGATAAAATCATATAACTTTATGAAAGCACGAAAACTTAAACATGGTAATTGTGATGAGTTGAACATGATAATCATGTAACTTTATCAAACATAATTCTAATCGTCATTAAGACATGCCGGTAGCCGGTAGGCATTATGGAAAGTAGTAAAAAGGTATAGTCATTAAAACGACCACGTTTAGTGGACATCTGTATTAGTTGATACGATTTAGAACCTACAACATTGGAAAAAAAATCATTAAACAAAAAAAAACTTCCACGTAAAACAGAATTTGTTTCGAGAAATTACTTTCGGTGTTAAAGATGTTATGTTGTAAAAAGGATGTAGGATTTGATTGGTTCCAAGAAAGTCTAAAAACTTTATCTCTAAAAACATTAGTTCAATGAAGTAGATTTTAGTTTTGCTGATGGATTTCAAAGTTTGTCAAAATTAGAAACAAATTAACTCGTCTGCTTTTATAATTATTAGAATCGAAATTAGAAAATTATCTTTGTCTGGGAAATTTCACTTTAATTGGAAAGTCAACAAGAAGAGGAGAGAAATAAACTCAAATAATTGAAACAAATATATATATATATATATATATATATATATATATATATATAAACACCAACAATTAGCACTACAACTATTAGAGTTATTTTAATACATTAATCACGAAGAAATGAGGTCACATGAAATCACATTTCCCACTCCACTAACATACCTCTCATTCCGTCATTCCTTATCTTTTAAATATATTTTCCAACTTTTGTTTCTTTGAGTAAGCAATTAATTATACAGAGCGTTATCCAAAGTGACAGATTAATGAAAATGACATGGTTATGAATCTTCAGAAGGGATGATTGTGTTTCTTTAATTCACAATCAGAATTTTTTTCCACTTACATTTTTTGTTTTGTTTTGGAAAGTGTTAGTCACCATGTTGAGATTTAATTCCTGATTGTAAGTACTCCAAAATATCAAAAACAAATTACAGCTAGGTAAACTTAAATTTAGTTGCAATTATATATGAAGACGAAAGTATCTAAATTTTACAATTATAAGAAACTTCAATTTTAAAACTTATAAATGACGTGATTTATGCTTCTCTTATATTTAATAAACACTTCGATTTCAAAGTGTGATTACAAATGGGGAACACTTTTTATTTCACTTGTTATTAATTAATTCACTCTTCAACCAGGGAATACGTTTTGACAACTCCTTTATGAAGTTTAAATCCCACCAAGAATTTATAAATGAGTTTTTTTGCAGAGGTATGGGCTGGCGTAGGGAGGGGAATATGGTGGTCGGTCTGGGGTGGGGTCGGGTCCGGAGGATGATTGTGGATACGTATTGATTATAACTAATCAATCATAATTCCAAAAGTGGAAGAAAGTAATCTCGGACAAAGCGAGAGCATGTTCCAAACATACAGATGTATTGTTTTGGACTCGTTGGTCTGACTTGGATATGTTTTCGAAATCTGACCCAATCCTTAGTCTACTAGTTTCTAAAATATGTATTTGACCGTAAATACCTAATTATCGTAATTTTAAATGGATGTGTAATATGTATGTTGTGGATATGTATGATGTCGATTACAAGTTTATTTGATAAGCACACGTTCAATTTTCGTAGAATTATTGGTACGTCGTCAATCTCCAAACTTTTGATCGGTAACGAAGAAAAAAACTCATTTATAAATTCCAGTTTAAACATCCAACAGATTTTCACAAATAACGCATACATAAATCTAAAATTTAATTGCGACAGCAAGTTTAAAACACTTTATCCAAACTTAAACACCATAAAGAATATGTTTTTTTGCAAATAAGAATTTATAAAATTTAGTAATGGTAATAGTAGTGAACTAGTGATAGCCTTTGTCAAAAAATAAAAATAAAAATAAAAATTCCTACCGTTCATGTATGCTTTTCTAAATGTTAAAAAACAACTTTGTCTATGATGATCATTCATATTTACCCACAGGGGCGCATGCATTCATATTTTTTTGTTCACTATAAATTTCTTATGTTGTAATGTCAACAAACTATAGGTGTTGTTTCAGCTAAATTAATAAGATAAAGTTAAAAGTCCATTCCATAGTAGGATGTGAGATAAATTTCTGAATGGTTGTTCGGTTACTCTTATAGAAATTAAGGATTGTATTTTCTACCATGGATAGCAATACTATAATGCAATGATTTCAAACTACGAAAAATTGTAAATAATTTTTGTAAAACTTTGATACTGTTTTCTATCACTATAATTGTATTTTGGGTTAACTATATAAACTTTTTATATTGTGTTAATTTAGTCTAACGATGTATATTTACTTGTCAAAATTTTGCTCCCACTGATTAATTTTTCTGAATCCACCACTGTGTTCCCATCCATTTCTCTATTTCTACGTTAAAAGAAATTTTCTTTTCAATTTTTGCGGTATTTCTATAAGATTTCTTTCTTAAGCAAGCTCCCAAACTCAGTAAGTATTAGCTTAATTTGGGATTCTTGATTTGAGATTCTTTAATGGGTAAGTATTAGCTTCAATTCATATTTTTGTTTACACAATTCTTTGATAAGAGTAAACACAAATTTTCGATGATTACTTGTTCCATAATTTTATTTGATGATCAAATTACTCCATGATACCAAGTGGTATACTAGATATAACACCAACCATGTCGTTCGCAGCCAATACTTAATCAATTCATGAAAAGTTAAAAGTGTGACAAATGCACGAAGCATTAAAGTAAGACAAAGTTCAAAATTGTTGGTTTAATGTTTTCCCAATGAAGTGGATGGTTGTCCATAGTGACATTTATTTATGGAGATTGTCCTTCGATAAGGTCTTCAACTTCTTGTTCTCAATAACTTTAAAAAATCTTGACCTTAAAGAAATATGTATTTATTGAACTTGTCCTTTACTAAGGTCTCCGAATTCAATCACCGAGCAAAAACAAAAAATAAGATAGTAAAGAATGCTTGTGAAATAAATGTGCGTTGTGACAAACTTCATTTTCAGAATTCTATTCCTTTTATCATTTTCACATTTAAATTACTTTCAACGTTTTTCTTTCTTGCAACACATCCCAGTCATTGTATTTTACTTTTTGGGAAATTAAACTCCATACAATACAACAAACCATAGTTAGCAAAAAAATTGGCAACAAAAAACTTTTAAATCCATGACGACGACAGTCATAACATTGTCGTCGTCAACAAGGTGGTGGTTGTGTTGGTAATGTCAATATTGAAGACCTTTGATTAAGACAACAATCGGAGATTAAAGAAGGCAAAATATCCAATAATTGGTGATTATTGAAAATACAAGGAAAATAAAATGGAGGGCCGAGGGAAAAGAGTCTCTCTCAAACTTGGCGTATGTAGTTTTTTTTATGATCGGAAAACTTATCGAACCACTACTCTTAGGACGCCAGCCAAGTTATAAACCCCGATGTGATCCACACTGCTTGCACCGGGACATATTAACTTGCAAGGCAAGGATTCCATCCTGTGTCATTTTAACCAACACACCCTCCCTTTACCACTCTGTTATGCCCCGGGGGACACTCGGCATATGTAGTTGTCTGTATAGTTTGGCTCGGTAGGATGTGTAGTACAAAAAAAGACTAAAGAGGTTGAAAAATGCAAGTTTTAAGTTATTTATAGATAAATAGATAGATATCCAATTTGATGGGCTTCAAGACAACATACACAAAAGATGAATATTACGAAAACGAGTTATAATTGATACAAGTCGTAATCATTATTCATTAAACTCGTCACCTTAATTGAGACTCATCAATATAAAAATTAATAATGTTGCTCAGTACCAGAGTTAACAAACCATTTCCTGCAGTTCAATTTAGCGATCCAGCAAAAACCAACAACAAACATTCTGGTTTTAATGGATAATGAAATAACTGAGCCATAGGAAAATAGTTGAAAGTAATATAAGTATATAACGATCATGAAAAATGAAATACCCAACATAATAACAAAAATAATAACCAGAGGAAATATTATTTACTAAAATACCATATTTATTTTACTTCCTATATAGGAAATAGAACATGCTGAAAGACTGAAATTGCCTCGTAACAACAAGCAGCAAATCCATGTGACAATCAAACCACATCCACTAATCTCCTATACTTAATTAACATAATAATAAAGATATGATTCTATTCCTCTTCTTAAACTTCAACTCTGGCTTGTTCCAAGAAACTGCCAAAACCAAATCATATGACTCAAAGTCCAGCAACTTACTTGCTGTCTATTCATATTACATGAGTAGATTATGAGTCTGTTGGCTTTCAAATCATTATTGGAAATAATAGCTAGAAAGAAATGCAAAACTTGTCAGAGGAATTGGTAATGAGAACTTGAGATCCATTTGGATACTTGGGTTTTAGTGTAGATTGCATAGATTATGGTTCACTTTGTTCTCTCCTCCAGTTTCTTCATTCTCTCACCTGTCATAAACTAGGTGTATTTGCATTCAAATTTCTGAAAAATAAAAAAATGAACCTAATGACATTCCTATCCTCATTCGAACGCTACTTTATATTTTCAGGACAATCTCAGAAAGTGTCTCGTTTCAGAAGGGCAAGATGATGGGAAAATTTTGGAATCCATAAACCTATTTGAGAAGTTAAGCTTCTCAACATCAATACAAATGACTTGCTTTGGGAAATGAGGTTTTATCAAAAACTCAACCAACATTTGTTGTTTAGATTAGATACCACAAACCAGAGAGAGATGATAATCATGCACACTTGGGCAGTTAAGCAGGTCATTTTCATTGAAGTTGAGAAACACAACCACTAAAATAGAAACATGCAATTATAACATTTTATGGAAAGCAAATTATGATAGAGTACAACATGAAATCATGAAATGAACAATAAATAATTTGAAACAAATTAAATCCCCCTCTATACCTAGCTGAAACAGTTGGGTAATAAATAACTCGCTCAACTTGCTCTGATACCATTTTGCAACACTAAGTACAAGACGCCAACCAATCCTACGGTCCTACCTTACTGTCTAGGAATAATTATGTGATCAAAATTTAGGAAATTATTCAGCTAGTGCCCAAACAACTGATAAGCAATGATATAAAAAATATGGCATCCAACTGAAAAACAACAGTAGTTGGGTATTCAAGGGTTTACTGAAACATGGAAAACTACATAATACCTTCGGGAATCAAAATTGAATTTCTGATTTGCTTAAACTGAGATTTTGTCCTCTGTTTCTAGTGGTAAATGATCATAATTGCAGTTCCCAGAACTTGTAGATGGAAATTAATTATGGATATGTTCATCAAAACATTTGATGGACAAATGAAGATTCAGATAGTCATAAAAGTTACTTGAGTGTGATCTCGTATACACTCCTTCAAGGTTCCTGATCTGTGTCCGTGTTCCACGAACTTCATTTACCTGCATTCCGTGTCGATGTGCTTCGTCTATCACCATCGCATCCATACTAAATAATAATAAATAAATAAAGTCAAGACATATCTATGACATGAAAATCAAGGTAGGTTTAGCAGGACAATCAAAGAAAAATCTACAGCAATTGTTATGATCAAGTTTAGATCACTATTTAGTATTAACCAACGCAAGAGCACTTAGAAAAAACAAATCATAGCCTAGTAGCATTTGATTTCACAATGAAAATGTCATTGGATTCAATGGTTTTTTAGATTAAGAGAACAAGTAAACTGGTATAAACAGTTGCCATTGGAGGATTATCCCTCACCTCTTAGCTCGAGATACATAGGCCAGTATGAACTTGCATTGTCCTCTACGAAAGAGAAGAAGCTTTTCTACAGAATGGAAGAGTGGAGGAATACTACATTGCTGAAAACGTGAGACTTGTCAAGGAATAAAAACAAGCAAAACTACATGACAAAAAACAAGTGATTTTTTTTTGACAAGGATATAGATGTCAGCTCCAAGAATGAGATCAAAACCCTCTGGATACTTTTGCAATATATTGATGATGTGTTCACTACTTCCCCATTCTAGCTTCTCGGCTTCCAAATCTGCAAGAAAATCAATCTCCATCGACATTATCACAGGTGTGGTAGTCTAATTCTACGGTTGCAGGTGGAAACTAGATTATAAAAATTCTAGGTGGGCATGAAACTTTCATCTGAAAATGCATACTACAAAATGATGCGAGGGAGGCATCTAGAATCAGCTTGTTGTTACTTCCTTCTCGATGACTTACACAACCACATGACTTTCGAAAATGTTACTTTCAAAGAACAGTGCTGGTTATCCAAAGAAGAGGGCATTGCCAGTAAGCATCAAAATACAACACAACTCCTAATACATGGGCCAACCTTAGGAACACTTTCCCAATTTCCAATTGGTGTGGAACAACGACTTCGGGAAATAGACATTTGAAAGGCACAACTCAAAGGCACCTAGTAGACCATTGAGTTAGGCTAGGCATGATGATCTTGCCCGAAGACCTTCACATCAGTTTGGTTAATTCCATACTTTCTCTTGCAATTTTGATCATTGATATTGACAAGTGTGATTATCTACTTTTACTGTGATTAAGAGAGTTCTTGCTGGGGACGTTCCTGCAAGATTTTTTTGAAGTTTCCGCACTTGCATGATACTCGTCTGAAGGGACCTAACTCTAAAACCTGGCCCCGACATTCAACTGGTTTCATACGGTTAACTGGGTGAACCATGACGCTAATATGATGTGATGCCATACACATGCTATTTGTTTATATATTAACATTATCCAAATGAAGCAATTCATTAATTATTCAAATCGCCTCGACTTTTTTTTCTAGAAAAAACTATAGTCAAGCTCAAATGTGTTGAACTAACCAAATCACTGATTAAACCGGCCGAACCATCATTTAAACAGTAAAGTGGAAAGTCCACCTTTTTGCCTCTAGTCAGACCACCCACCTGTCTGGTTCCCACAGTTCAACCGGTTGCTCCTGTCTGATTTCTCAAACCCTAAGTCAACATGCTCAGTTGGGTACTTGGGTTATATGCACTATCGTCACTTCACCAGAGTTCTTGACCTCAAACCCCATGCTTACATGGTGACATGTTGTGGGTTATCTAATTACCATGAGATTTAAAACTCTGCTCAAGTGCTCATTTTTTTAGGTGCAACAAATTGTTGCAGGGTGGATCAAGGGAATTCCCCCAGTACCAAGAAAAGCATACTTCACCATTTAGAAAATGTTGAGAATTTCTGCAATTCATAATCAGATTGGTGAAAGAAATAAATTGCACTATAGGCGAAGTTGCCAACTAACATGGCACAGAACCATTGCCACAAACATTACTAAAAATTAATCAACTCGGATTTTGTGTAAAGTATCAAATCTAAGTTCAGACCGTTCTCAAAAGCAACATTTTAAATGTTCTGACAAGTAGGGCATTGGATTCTTGTAAGTTTCAATTTCTCACCTGCAGTAATTAGGGCTCCTGAAGCTGTCTGGAGCTCTATATTCTTCCTTATTATCTGAAACAACCAGCAGATATGTTCTTGAAAACTTCATGATAAAAAATATGGAGATAAAGTTGGAGCCTGCAAACCTCATGAAAAAACTACATGATTATTGACATAAAAGTCCCAAAAAAAAGTTTTAATTCTCAAACTTCTGAGGTCAAAGGAAAATTTCAAGATAGTTTTGTAAAAATAAAATCATCATAAGTTAGTAACTCGATATTAAACTATATCAGAAGACTGTAGTTGGTGATAGAATGCCTTCATGAAAATAGATGTTTCTATTTTCTAATACACAACAGCTATAGTTTAACACCTTGCCTCAAGAACTTCATCGTTATGGTCAGTTAGTACAACTTTGCTGCAGAATTTTCCACAAAGTAAACCAGTAATGCCTGTAATGGATATGGTAACATGTGATCAAGAAAGATGAAACCAAAGGAAGAGACTGGTTTGAAAACTCACCAACTCCAGAACCCAATTCTATCATCGAACGGCCTTCAAGAATCGCAGCATTCTCTGAGAGGTAGTTGTTCATTAAAACTGCGCCTGGCCAAACTAGCTGACCGGTAAGATCATAGTCCGCTGCAACTGAAACATAAAAATAAGTACTAACCAGTCTAATTGTTGCATGCCAAATTATTATAGGTTATAGCTACTTGCAGTTCTACTTTATTTTCTTATAGATTGTTATACAGCAATTTCGCTGAATTTCAACCAAGAAAGGTTTGAGATTAAGGCCCCTACAAATACTAAAAACAATTCCAAAAATGTTGACTCTAGAATTTTAGGTTTAGATGGACAGGCATGCAGATATAATTTATTACCAGATTACATGAGGAATCCAGTAGGTATCTCAGTTATATCTTAATATAGAAAAAACGTCCCTCAGATCCATCCAATGGGGAAAAAGACAAATAAAAGGAGACCCCATAATGTACACACAAGGGTTTAGGTTGGAGTGAAGTAGTGAACGTCCACAACTTGATTGTGTTGGTCCATCCTAGGGTGTAACTGGCTTGTAGGAATTTTATAAGGAACTGTGAAGTAAAACCTTTTGAATAGGAATGATGATAAGTGCATGGAAAATAACTGCATAGCCACATCATATGAGGACTTTTCCACATCTAATCACTAACCCGTTTTACATCTTCACATCAACCACCACAATCCCCCTTGTTGAACTCCATGTCTAAGAACATACCACCAAATACTTTGCTGAATATTTAGTTATAGGTTATCGTGAAATGCATAGTTCTGTGTTTGTGTATAAACAATGTAAATTTGATTGAGCGTAAGGAATATATTGTTTCCTCCATTCTCACATCTTGTTAATATTTTCCTAGAGTGGACCTTTTCTTGAAAAAGTGTTATCCTAACAAACAACTTTTGGATGATTGGTTTGTAGTAAAACTTAAAAATCCTACAATTGAATTTCCATGACTATAAAAATTGTATGGAGGAGTTCCCCTCATTTCCACTCTAAAACCAAGAAACCCATATGATAACATCATCTTCTCACTAAAAAAATTCCCCTCAATATACCAAAAAAATGAACATATCCATATTAATCGATAAGAAGTGAATTCGACCTCTAGTAACTAGAGTTATAAAATCGAACTCCGAACTTCCCTCAACTTCCTGCAAACCTATCACACCCTTAACGACATGTTAATTTTAGTTGGTTTATCACCACCCTTTCGAAACCTAAGCACCTTTACACACCAATTTTCACAAGCAATTTGTTAGGGTCTATTGGGGATCAAATTTCGATACGCAGACTTTGATTCCGAATCAAATGTGATTTACAGTTGACATCTAAAAACTTAAAATTTTCATACTTAAGTTAAGGTGCATTTCGCGAACTGATTATCAAAATGTGATTCCGAACGGACGAATTTCGTAAAATAACATCGGAGCGAGTGTCGGATGCTTACTAGAAGCCGACTGGAGACAGAATAACCGAATCTCATTCGACCCAAAGCTGAATGTAGTGATCTCATAGCTGCATGTCACAAAATAAACCAAAAAAATCAGAAAAAATACCAAAAAAATCGCCTTTTTTCGTGCGAGAAGAAGTAGCAGATAGAAAGTGGTTTTGGGTTTGATGGGTACTTGCGATTGACGAAGAAAGACTCGTCCAAGCAGACGATCTCTTCTTCCTCTTCGCCGCCGCTCTTCATTTGTTTGCTTTCGGAGAAGATGGTGTGGGTTTGGGCTTTGGAATGTGGTATCGGGTCGGATCTTAATCCGGATCCGATTAAATGTTATCCGGCTTCCTATTGCAATTTGGGCCCAAAGTTTTATACAACTCATCTCAACAAAAAAAAGAATTTAAATGAAACAGTGGTTTATGTTTTCGTCGAAAATGCGTTTAGTTATTTTTATAATAATGAAATTGTTTTAATTGTATACGTCAAGTTTGTTTTTTTCCTAGTTTTTGTTCAAATAAGTTTTTTTGTAAATGTGAAGTGTATGAATAAATATTTTTTGGAAAGAGAAAAATGAAGTCTACATAATTATGTGATTTAAAAAATTAAGAAGCCTTTTGTTTTTCAAAAAAAATAAAAATAGAGATCATAATTGAGAGGTTTTATATTAATACATTGTCATAGCTGAATCAATCATCTACTATATAAATCAAATTTTCAATTTTAAATTTGCAGATAACAATATGGATTAACCAAAACCCATCCAAAGCTTGCAATTAAGCAACGCTTTTTAAGGTCAAACAAGGTTTTATGCTCTCAAAATGTTCCTTAAGATATCTTGTTATGAGTTTTTCTCAAGTTTTGTTACTTCTATTTTTTTATTAAATACAAAAACCTCATGTTTCGTACACATCCCTATTTTAAAATTAACTACCTTGTAAACATGGTATGTGAGTCACATGTTGAAAGTAGTACTAACAAAATTTGGAAAAACTCATAACAACAAATCATTCCCCTCTAAAAATGTATATATTTTGCTTCAATAAAAAAAACTGTGTTTTTTTGTTTGCATGCACCTTAAAAAGAACTGAATTATTTGCTTGCACTTGCGTTTCAGGATATAACCAATTTGCACCTTTCGTTTTCTTTTCTTACTTGTGTCATCTAAGTCGTTAGTAAGACACACTTCGTCATTTTTTCTTGATATGTCCTTAATGTTAGCCAAGATGGTTATGGTTATAAGTGATTGATAGCCACATTATTTCCATATATATAAAATATATAATATGTAAATATACGATATTTAAAGAGAGCCATTATTGTAGTGAGAAAAGTGGTTTGTATAGATATATTTTTTCGTGAACATAGTATAAGGTGATGAAAAAATTTACCCCCGTTCGTCTTTCATAGTAAAAGAGTGATATCGAGATAAATGTATAGATAACAAAAACAGCAACGTTCCTTCAACACGTGGCTATCTATGATGTATTGACCATATGTCATCTTAGAGTCCTGATTTTCAAAATCATGATAAGTTCATTAACTATAAATGCAAATCAAATATTACGACCATTACCATGCATTTTACCATACTATATATTGCAGCTTCTGACTTCAATACTAACATAAAAAGTCACATAATCATTCTTTCGGTAAACGGATTCACTAAAACTTACCATCCTAACAATCCCTTAGTTTTACCAATCCAAAATCAAAATACATCCGATTCGCTTACAAGAACTAGTGGGAAGACCTTCTCGGTAAATAACTTCTTCCAAATTATGATATTTGTGCACCATTTCTTCGTACCAAACAAAACATATAGAATCAACACAAGTTGTTATCTGGTCCAATGACGAATCGGGTGGAAGTGAGATTCAAGTTCAATTCTCACCCCTACGACTTGATCGGGTAGGATAAGGTTATGCAACTCACGTTAACAATTTAACAATAATACTTATAAAAAAAACAATAACTTTACCACTTATAAAAAAAGAAAATACATAGAATTTAGGCGGTGTGTGTTAAATACGCAGCTCAGACATCAAAAGTCATCCTCGCCCAATCTCGAAATACAAATCGACACAAGCAGTTAATCATCGTCATCAACCAAATGATACTAAACATCACATAAGCATAAATTAATGTCTCTGTAATCAAACGGTTAGTTCCAAACAAAGCCTATATATACATAATTAATGTCTCTGTAATCAAACGGTTAGTTCCAAACAAAGCCTATATATACATACACAATTGTAATCGCTGATATACAATAAAACATATACCCAAATCATTTTCTACATGGTATCAGAGCAACGATCTCAGAATTAGGGTTGCATTACAGGCGGCGACCCCCAAAATCACCACCTCAGACCTCCCTATTCATCACAGATCCGACCACCCCAAAACCCAAAAAAAACAATCAATCCCAAACCATCATCGGTCGTTCTGACCTCAGACCCCAACCAATCTTGTCCATCATCGGTCGTCAGACCTCAAACTCAAAGCACAGAGAAGGGGGCTGACACAAATCGCAACCTTCAACCCCTCGCCATGACATCAGAAGGAGCGGGGGCCCAAAGACTCACCACCAACTCCTTAACATGACAAATTTCCCGTCATGGGCTCGGTCAGTCACCTTGTCTCTCAGCGGCAAGGGAAAACTTGGCCATATCACTGGACGCACAACAAAACCAACCATCGATGACGCCAAGATCGAAGAGTGGCAGACCGCCGATCATCTCGCAATGACATGGGTTCTCAACTCCATGCAACCTCAGATAGCGGAACTGTTCATCTACTCCAACTCAACCAAAGAGCTCTGGGACTCCATTCACGATTTGTATGGTAAACAACAAAACTTTGCCCATGTTTTTAAAGTCAAGCAAGAACTAGCGCAAACAAAACAAGGGCAAAAAACAATAACCAAATATCTCGGTGCACTTAAAAGCCGGTGGGAAGAGCTCGGGGTTTATGAACCACCGAGCAACGATCTTAAAATCATTAAGGAAAGAGACGAGAAGAATCGGGTCTACCAGTTCTTGGTAGGACTCAATCCTAGCTACGAGTCTCTAAAATCTCAAATACTATTATCATCAGAGATTTCGCCCTTCACCCAAATCATCGCAATGGTACAACGGGAAGAAACTTGAAGACATGCCATGCCTCAAACCATCAACAGAGAAAACCAAACGTTCGCCGCAACACAACACCAAAACCAAAAAGGAAAATGACACTTCGGAAAACGCAATGACAAACATTGTGACAACTGCAAGAAACAAGGACACAATCGCGACAGGTGCTGGTTTCTCTACCCGCACCTTCGGCCACCAAAAGATGGAACCGGAGAAAGAAGGAGCGATAGTAGAGGAAACCCCAACACCGGTGGCAGACCAGGCGTTTTTCCCCAAAACCCTAACCCTAGCTTCGGAAGAGAAAAGCAAAAATGGGCACAAACTGGGTATGGATCCGGAGGTCGGGTGTATTTATTCGACTCTTACGCGGATATCCATCTACCTGATATCCGGAATGAGTTGAGCAGGCGAAATGGGCTGGATCCAGATCCGCGTGTTGGTGCTGATGGGCTCGGGCCCACTGGTTATGGGCTTCACTCTTCTAGTGACCATGGGCCAAGATTAATACACAAGGAATTAGGTCACGTGCTGGCCCACCTCAACAGCTTGTTGCACATATCCAGTCAAAATCAGAATCAACAAGGTAATGGGTCAGGTATTCTTACAAATCACACCTCTTGTAATCATACTTTTACTCCTAGTTCATTGATTATTGACATTGGAGCTACTGACCACATAACTGGAAATAAAGACCTTATATGCAATATTCAAAATCCTCCAAACTTAAACAAATTCGTGACTGTGGCAAATGACAATCAAGTAAAAATTAGTACGGGACAATCAACATTCTTAATTCTTAAATAACACATCTGAAAATATATTATATGTCCCGGAATTTACATCTAGCCTTCTGTCTGTTGCAAGGATAACAAAAAATTTAAATTGTAATGTTATTTTCTCACCATCTGATGTGTTATTTCAGGACCGAGTATCTGGGAGGATGATTGGCAGAGGCACTCTCATCAATGGTCTTTATGTGCTTGAAAAATCGAATAATTCCTTTCATGCAAATAATGTGTCCCACTATACACCCGACCTTCTTCATAAACGCATGGGACATTCGTCCTTTTCTGTTTTGAAACATTTATTTTCTAGCATAACCTTAAACACTAAATTATGTTGTGAGACTTGTCGTATTGCAAAACAAACCAGGTTACCCTTTCATTCCACCAACACTAAAACTAGGAAACCTTTAGAACTGTTCCACTCTGACATCTGGGGCCCTGCTCCAGTTGAGTCATATAATGGTTTTAAGTATTTTATCACTTTTATCGATGATTTTTCTCGTACCACCTGGTTATACCTGCTTAAATCCAAATATGAAGTTTTCTCTATTTTTTGCGAATTTGTTGTCTTGGTTGAAAACATGTATGACACAAAAATTAAAACCTTTAGGTCAGATAATGGCGCAGAATACACTAGCAGTTTATTTCAAACTTTTTTAAAAGAAAAAGGTATTTATCATCAAACTACTTGTATAAATACCCCTGAACAAAATGGTATCTCCGAAAGAAAAGTTCCCAAAAATTTCTGGTCTGAGGCTATTTTAACTGTTGTCTATCTTATCAATCGACTACATAGTCCTATTCTTGAAAATAAACAACCCTTAGAAATTTTGAATGGAAGAAAGATGGGTGTTGATCATCTTAAGGTTTTTGGTTGTGTTTGTTATGTGCATAAAAAACGGGTTGATAAATTTTATTCTCACTCCGTCAAAGTTGTTTTTCTTGGGTACTCTTTCCAAAAGAAAGGGTACAAATGTTATGACCCTACGAATTGCAAACTTTACATTTCTAGGGATGTCTACTTTTCTGAAAATGAATCATATTTCGAACCTATGAACAACACTTCTGCAGGTACAACCTTCCTTCTTCCCACGACAGACTTATTTTCTGAAGACTTCTTTCCTCTTGAGGACACTCATGTACCTCAAAAGGGGGAGAAGATAGTACTCCGGGTAGACAAGGCGAACACCACAATGAACAGGTCCAAGAAGAGGTTCCCACAAGACGATCTACAAAACCTACACGTTCTCCACCTCACCTTCAAGACTTTGTTACTTATAATGTTATGTATCCCATCCAAGATTGCATATCCTACAAAGCCATAACAGACTCCCACCAAGTCTTTTTAGATACACTTGATAACCTTAAGGAACATACCTCCTATCAAGAAGCCCTTAGGGATCCTAATTGGACAAGAGCCATGAAAGAGGAACTAGAGGCCTTAGAAAAAAAATCAAACTTGGACCATGGTCAACCCCAAACCTGGAACCAAACTCGTAGGCTGTAAGTGGATTTATAAAATTAAATATAATAGCAACGAGTCAATTGACCGATATAAAGTTAGATTAGTTGCCAAGGGATACACTCAAACTTACGGTCTCGACTATCAAGAAACATTTGTCCCAGTTGCTAAAATGAACACTGTTAGAGTTCTCCTATCTATAACGGTCAACTATGGGTGGAATATTTTTCAAATGGATGTGCAGAATGCCTTCCTCCAAGGCTCCTTAGAAAAATAAGTCTACATGACTCCTCCTCCAGGGTACAACACCTCTTACAATCAGGTTTGCAAACTTCACAAATCAATCTACGGATTAAAACAATCACCTCGAGCATGGTATACAAAACTTAGTCTCTCTCTCAACCAATTTGGTTTTTCTAAATATTCTGCTGATGCATCCATGTTCATCAAACATGCTAACAATATTATCATCATTATCCTTGTATATGTAGATGACATTATAATCACAAGAAATAGTGATAAAGAGATTGATATCGTGAAATCATATCTAAAAAATAAATTTGACATCAAAGACTTGTGATTCATGAAATATTTTTTAGGCATTGAAATAACATACTCAAAAAAAAAAGATTGTTCCTATCTCAATGTAAGTATATTCTTGATCTACTTAAAGAAACTGGGAAATTAGGATCCAAACCTGCCAACACACCTATCGAGACCAATCAGAAAGTTGGTCCCACCGATGGAGAACCCTTAAACGACATAGGCAAATTCCAAAGACTAGTAGGGAAACTCATTTATCTCACTGTCACTAGGCCTGACATAACTTATGTTGTTAGTACGATAAGTCAATTCATGCATGCACCACACACACACCGTCTAGACATCATCGATAGAATACTCAGGTATTTACAAAAAACTCCAGGATAAGGGATATGGATGAAAAGAAACAACTCTAACTCAGTAATTGGTTATTCTGATGCCGATTGGGCGGGTAGTCACGATCGCAAATCCACCACGGGATTCTGCATGTTCGTTGGGGGAAACCTAGTCACTTGGAGGAGCAAAAAACAAAATGTTGTTGCAAGATCTAACGTTGAAGCAGAATATCGTGCTATGACATCCACCACCAGCGAACTGATATGGCTTAAACAACTCCTCAAAAAAATGAAGGTTCCATACCATGAACCTATGCAAATGTACTGTGACAATCATGTTGTTCGTCACATCGCCTCCAATCATGTATTTCACGAACGAACAAAGCATATAGAAGTAGACTGTCATTTCATCAGAGAAAAGTTTGAGACTAAAGAAATCGAAGTCCCTTACGTTCCAAGTAATGACCAACTTGCAGATATCTTCACCAAATCCTTGGATCAAAAACAATTTCATAGCATTCTACACAAGTTGGGCTCATTCAATCTGTTTCGGACTCAACTTGAAGGGGAGTGTTAAATACGCAGCTCAGACATCAAAAGTCTTCATCACCCAACCTCGAAATACAAATCGACACAAGTAGTTAATCATCGTCATCAACCAAAGGATACCAAACATCACATAAGCATAAATTAGCGTTATTCAAACGGTTAGTTCTAAACAAAACCTATATACATACACACAATTGTAATAGCTGATATACGCTAAAACATATAACCAAATCATTCTCTACGGTGTGCAATGTAACATAACATCAAACATCAAGTCCGTATGTCAATGTCGTCCTTACTTCTGGGTATAATGTCCAATCTAATGTGTGTCTTGAATGGATACCACAACTGTAGTATTTTCTGATCTGATTGTGGTTCATATAGACAAATAATAATATCAATGCGTAAAATAAAATCTAATTATCAATCTAATTATCTATCTATCTATATATATATATATAGAATGTAGCTAGTGTCGACGTAGCACCAAAACATCAAGGCTATATAATCACGTTTGGACGTCTGCGGTTCCAAAACACATCGGTTTTGAGGGTTTTGGAATATTTGTTGTTGCATCCTGCATTTTGACCACAAACGTAGAAAATTTTGCACTGTCAAATCATGTGTAAAAAATCAAATCCCACACAAATAAATGACAAGAACCAACGCTTAGCCCATGATGAAATTGAATCTAATTTCATTAGCCAAGTGGATTCCTACACTGATGTTGGATGCAGTGTGTAATGGAGGCTCTTGGTATCAATTACTTTGGTGCCGTCCCCATACACATCAGCAACCCATCAGAGTTAACTCCAACAAAGATGAATTGATTCATAACCTGAGGCAAATCTAAACCTTTGGGCTAGATGGGGATAATTGCTATAGTGTCTCTTGATCAGATATGTAACAACATGTAATTACTATAGATGAGGATAATTGCTATAGGATCCAACCCGATTATGAGTTGGATCAGCCCGTTACCGGCTACTCTTAACCTTTGTATAAATTCTTGTGTGCGCCGCACAAACCGATCACTCGAGAAATAAAACCCTAAATCTTTCTTGCTTCGTCTTCACTTCTTCTTCTTCTTCTTCCTTTTCCACTGCTGAATCCAGCCCATTGCTGGGTTTCTATATGGTATCAGAGCCTCTCCTGCTACGATCTACCATCTAGATCACCATGGCATCGCTAGGGCTCATCGAGGGAACCAGAAGCTTCCCCTATCCAACGAATCTGAACGTTGGAAACTTTGTCTCCGTCAAACTCAACTCCTCCAACTATCTGTTATGGGAGATGCAAATCTTGGGACTCATCGAGTCTCAAGGCATGCAAGGATTCATCGACGGGACCATTCCCGCTCCTGAGAAGGTGATCAAAGTCACCAAGGAAGGATCTGAGACGGCAGAAACTCCAAACCCGGAGTATGATGTGTGGAAAAGGTCTGATCGCCTCCTGAAGGCGTGGATCGTCAGTACGCTTGGAGAAGATGCTCTTAGCATCGTTGTGCAGCTCAACACCTCCATCGAAGTATGGTCAGCTTTAAGGTTTTCCTTCATGCAAAACTCAGAGGAGCGAGGGTTCTACTTGCTCCAACAACTTCAGATGCTTCGAAGGGAAAACTGCAAAGACTTACAAGAATACGTCAGAGAATTTAAACTAAGATGCGACGAACTTGCAGCGATTGGGAGGCTGATTCTTGACAAAACGAAGGTGTTCTGGATGCTCAACAACTTGGGTATGGAATATAACCCCTTCACTACTGTGCATCTTAGACCTCCTATGCCTTCCTATGGTGAGATTGTACCTATGCTGCAAAGTTATGAGATACGGACTCGTTTACACTCAAGTGCAAATCCCTATATGGTATTCTTTGGGCAAAAACATAACAATAAAGGCAAAAATCAAGGGAAGGATAAGAGGGATGGAGGGTTTTCCTCGAAAGGACGTGGGTTTCAACCTACAAATCAAGGACAGCAACCCCCTCTCATCCAAAACTCCCAAGACTCCAACCCTGGCGGCAAGAATAGTGGAGAACCTGATGGGACCAATCTTGGAACCAAAAGGGCCATCATTTCATGCCAAATCTGCAACAAGCCAGGGCATGATGCTTTACGTTGTTGGCACCGTTTTAATCATTCATACCAACCAAAAGAGCTTCCCCAAGCACTGGCTGCCCTTAGAATCTCAGAGTCAGATGCTGATTGGTACCCCGACTCTGGAGCCTCCACTCATGTGACAGGTAACCCAGGTATGTTGACATCTCTAAAACCCTATAATGGTTGCGATAAAATCATGGTAGGTGATGGCACTTTACTTGATGTTACACATAAAGGCACTGCCACAATAGGTCACAAACAAGGTAAGTTCACCTTGAAAGATGTTTTGCTAGCTCCAAAAATGAAAAAGAATTTGCTATCTGTTAGAAAATTCACAAAAGACATTCCATACAATATTGAGTTCTCTAATGACATCTTCTTTGTTAAAAACAGACGAACATGCATAGTTGTAGCTACTGGAGACATAAAAGGTGACTTATATTGTTTTAAAGATAATAATCATAAGGCTTTCTTCTCAAATAGACATAAAACTGTAGACTTTCACACTTGGCATTGTAGGCTTGGTCACCCTAGCTCTAAGGTTGTGCGGCTGCTTCATGATCAAGGATGCATCTCTGTGTCCAGCCAGACCTCTCATAATTCCATTTGCAGCAGCTGCCAATTAGGAAAATCTATCAAACTTCCATTTTTTGACTCTACTTCCCTTACTGAGAAACCATTTGATAAAATACATTATGATTTGTGGGGTCCAGCCCCTGTTGCAAGTAGGAATAATTACAAGTACTATGCTTGTTTTGTTGATGACTTTACCAAGTTCACTTGGCTTTTCCCTTTAAAATCAAAATCTGACTTCTTTGAATGCTTCAAGATATTTGAAAATTATATTCACAGACAATTTGAATCAGTTATAAAGGTGTTTCAATGTGATGGTGGTGGTGAGTTCTCTTCTAAGAAATTTGAAACTCATCTACATTCCAGTGGGATTCACCTTCAAATGTCGTGCCCCCACACTCCACAACAAAATGGAGTTGCTGAGAGGAGACATAGGCTCATAAGGGACATGGGACTTACTTTACTAGCTACTAGTAGTGTTCCAAAACGTTTTTTGGGTGGAAGCGTTCAGTACCTCAGTTTTTTTGATAAATAGAATACCTGATTCAAATGGTCAAGTCCCTTATTTTTGCTTATTTTCAAAGAAACCAGACTATAGTTGTTTAAGAGTTTTTGGTTGCCAATGTTTTCCTTGCTTAAGAGATTATGTTCTAGACAAGTTATCTGATAGATTTGTTGCTTGTGTATTTTTAGGATATAGTATTAGGCATAAGGGTTACATGTGTCTAGATCCTTTAAAAAATAAAGTATATATGTCTCGACATGTTATTTTCAATGAACATTCCTTTCCCTATGTCAAGACACCTGTTTTACCCTTGCCTACTGATTCTGGACCTTCATTGTCTGTGTTTTCTGATTGGTTATGTGAAAATGATGGTATTTCCACCCAAATAAATGGTAACTCTTTAACTCCCGTCTCACATAATGAGGATCTGGACATTCAGTTACCCACATTTCAACATCATGAAACCTTAGATGAAAGTGTGTTGCCCTTTCCCACTCAAGTAGTTGCTCCCATTCAAGGGGAGCTGGTGGAAGGGCTTGCACATGATGATGATAATTCATCTGAGGATCATGAAGGTCTTCCCATAGCTGGTGTTGAATCTGAGGAGGATATAAGTCCTACTAGAAGTACTGCCCTAGATCCATCACACCTGGAGCATTCCAGTCCTTTAGTTAAAGAAGCCATTGTCAATGATGAGAATGGAGTCCCTGATGATCACAACATAGGTGGCTTCACTCCAGTGGAACCCCATGTTGATGATGAGGTGCATCATTCTGAGACTCCTGAACATCCCATGGTAACAAGGTCAAAGGTTGGAGTAATCAAACCCAACCCCAAATATGCTCTTTTCCATGATGTTATTCCTCTTCCTTCTGAACCATCTACTGTTGCAGAGGCTTTATCTCATTCAGGTTGGTTCCAAGCCATGAAAGATGAGTTAAAAGCTTTGGATGACAATGACACATGGGATCTTGTTCCACGAAGAGAAGGAATGCACACTATAGGATGCAAATGGGTATTCAGGGTCAAGCTGCAAGCTGATGGCTCACTTGATAGGCTCAAAGCAAGGCTTGTTGCCAAAGGCTATAAACAGGTTGAAGGGGTGGATTATGTTGAAACATTCTCTCCTGTGGTAAAATTCTCAACTGTTAGACTAGTTTTAAGCCTAGCTGCCATGCATAATTGGACCATAAAACAGTTAGATGTTAAAAATGCTTTTTTACATGGCAAAATTCAAGAAGAAGTCTACATGACTCAAGTGCCTGGTTTCTTAAATAGACAAAAACCCAAACATGTTTATAAATTAAAAAGAGCTTTATATGGCTTAAAACAATCTCCTAGGGCATGGTTTGATAGATTTGCTAGCTTCATCCTATGTCAAGGTTTTTTTAGCAGCAGCTCAGACAATTCTTTGTTCATATCTCATAAGAATGGCCCTGTATTTTTACTGCTATATGTTGACGATATTGTTATCACTGGATCAAATCCTACTGCTGTTCAAAATTTGATTAACTCTCTCTCACATGAATTTGCATTAAAAGACTTAGGTGAGCTTCATCATTTTCTTGGTATAGAAGTCTCCAGAGATCATACTGGCCTTACACTTTCTCAACAGAGGTATGCTGCATCCATTCTTGCTAAAGCAAACATGTTATTTGCCAAATATATAGACACACCCCTACCTGTCAGATTTAACAAAATTAGGAATAATGAACCATTTGCTGATCCAACTTTGTTCCGCCAAATTGTAGGATCATTACAATATCTTACACTAACCAGACCAGATTTAACATTTGCTGTAAATTTCGTTTGTCAATATATGCATAATCCTTCAAATTTTCATTTTCAACTCATCAAAAGAATTTTGCGTTACCTGAATGGATCGGTCACTCTTAGTATGCATATCAATGCTTCATCTACACTTGATCTCTATGCATTTTCCGATAGTGATTGGGCAGGATGTGAGGATTCACGACGCTCCACAACTGGATTTTGTGTCTTCTTAGGCTCAAATTGTCTCTCCTGGAAAACCAAAAAGCAACCCATTGTCTCTCGCTCTAGTGCTGAAGCCGAATATCGCGCCATGGCAGTAGCTACTGCCGAGTTGACATGGATGACCTTTTTACTTCGCGATCTGGGCGTCTCTCTAACCTCTTGTCCAACACTATTCTGTGATAATATAAGTGCTCTTCATATGTCGATTAATCCTGTTTTTCATGCCAGAACCAAGCATGTTGAAATCGATTACCATTTTGTTCGAGAGAAGGTGGCACTCGGTCTGTTGCAGACAAAGTTTGTCCCCTCCAGACTTCAACTGGATGATATCTTTACAAAGAGTCTGCCCAAGGATGTGTTTCGGCAGTTGCTTACCAAACTGGGACTCATTCCGCGGCTCAGTTTGAAGGGGAGTGACAAGAACCAACGCTTAGCCCATGATGAAATTGAATCTAATTTCATTAGCCAAGTGGATTCCTACACTGATGTTGGATGCAGTGTGTAATGGAGGCTCTTGGTATCAATTACTTTGGTGCCGTCCCCATACACATCAGCAACCCATCAGAGTTAACTCCAACAAAGATGAATTGATTCATAACCTGAGGTAAATCTAAACCTTTGGGCTAGATGGGGATAATTGCTATAGTGTCTCTTGATCAGATGTGTAACAACATGTAATTACTATAGATGAGGATAATTGCTATAGGATCCGACCCGATTATGAGTTGGATCAGCCCGTTACCGGCTACTCTTAACCTTTGTATAAATTCTTGTGTGCGCCGCACAAACCGATCACTCGAGAAATAAAACCCTAAATCTTTCTTGCTTCGTCTTCACTTCTTCTTCTTCTTCTTCTTCTTCCTCTTCCGCTGCTGAATCCAGCCCATTGCTGGGTTTCTATAATAAAATCCCAGATGACAGAAAAATTCCAAACATAAACGTGAACGATTATTTGAAAGTTGAAGTTGCATTTGAGCCTAATAGCAAAAAACAAACAAACCACAACCTTTAAGAAATTAACACGGATCCAAACGGACATGAAGCATGTATGTGAATGTGATCTTACTGCACTGCACTGCACTTCACTTTTACTACTACTACTATACTAATTACTATACATAAAATAATAATAAAACTCCAACTCATTTTCCACAGTAAAAAGAGAGAGAAAGGAAGAATGTGATGAACAAAAATGTCAGAGGAGCATGTGTACATATTCGAAGAAATTGGATTCTTACCGTGCTCAACTCAGACCCTGTCGTCAGTCGATCGACAGTTGAGAGCAAAGGTGGTGAACACAAGACTGACATGTCACTAGTGCAGAATTGGCTTTACTCGTCGCACAATAGACGTCGGCTGTTACAACAGCCGACGTCTATTGTGGAGAGGACAGAATAGACGTCGGCTGAAATCACTAGTGCAGAATTGGCTTTACTCGTCGCACAATAGACGTCGGCTGTTACAACAGCCGACGTCTATTGTGGAGAGGACAGAATAGACGTCGGCTGAAATGGAAGCCGACGTCTATGTGACACTATAGACGTCGGGTTTTGGAATAACACGTTTAGCCGACGTCTATAGTGTATAGACGTCGACCTTTAGACGTCGGTGTTTTAGTACCTTGTGAATCCGACGTCTATAGGGTATAGACGTCGGCCTATAGACGTCGGACGTAATGTACGACCGACGTCTATAGT
Organism: Triglochin maritima; assembly: GCA_963682175.1. Classification (NCBI taxonomy): domain Eukaryota; kingdom Viridiplantae; phylum Streptophyta; class Magnoliopsida; order Alismatales; family Juncaginaceae; genus Triglochin; species Triglochin maritima. The sequence goes on from OY821779.1 coordinate 39,911,239, forward strand.
CTATCCACATAGACGTCGAGGTATAGACGTCGGTGTTATGGAATATCCGACGTATATAGGTCTTAAAGAAATCGGACAGACGCGTTTTCTTTCATTCTTTTCAGTCGAAACCCACCCAAACCCTAGCCGTCCCGCGACCGAACTCTCCTCCGCGACCATCCTCCGACCGATCCGCACCGTCTCCGGCACCGCAGCGAGCTCCCAAGCGCTCCTCCACTTCTCCGGCCCTCTTCTCCTTCTTCCTCCGTCTTCCTCCGTCTCTCTCCACATGTAGGTTTTAAGTTCGTTTTTTCTTGTTTTAAGTTCATCTTTCTCCACATATTCTCTCTAACTTAGCCTCCTCCGCATGTAGCTTCATCGTGTCGTTTACAGCCGTCTCCTCCGCGACGTCTTCGGGAAACACAAAGAGCTCCTCCGGCAATACAACTTTTCCCTCCTCTGGTTCGTCCTAAATTTTAGATTCTTAATTTAGGATTAGTTTAGACCAAGAATCCAACGCCAAATTAGGGTTAGTGCAAATATTGGTTAGATATCGATTCAATGTGGATGTACACTCTTGACATGTAGACGTGATAAACAACTTCTTCTCGGAGTTTTTTTGCATGTGTGTTATGTGTTGATATTTGATAAACATATTCATTGGATTGATTTAGTTTGGATTGAGTTGGGTTGGTTGGATGATTTAACCAAACTTTGTTTTCATTGGATTGATTTGGTTTGGATTATGTTAAGAATTTGGTTTGGATTGAGTAGAGAAATACATAATGTGAATGTGATTAGATAACTAGATATTAGGATTTGAATAAAATTTAAGTGGATAACTAGATGTGAATGTGATTAGATACCTAGATATTAGGATTTTCTTGTTGATTTCAGGATTTGAAGAATTTTACATATTAAATTTTAAGTGGAGGTTCTGCCAAAATTTCAATAAAATTTTATTCCCAATTATTATTAATAACATGATAGTTTGTGTTTCAAATGTTTTTCTGTCAATTCATGTAATTAGTTTTAATACTTGATTTTAATATTTTAAATGTTTATTGCCTTAATTTATTGAATTTTTAATATTATGATAATAACTCATTGCCCCCCTTAAACAACTTGGCCTTTAATAACCCAAAGCAAAAGATTAGACAATATTTGTTAAGTCATTCATCATATAGGATTTGCATGCATTGTATTTTCTATTATTTACGCTTTCTGTCGTAGATTGCTGGCGTAAGGTACGTACTATCTTTCACTCATCATTCATTAGAAAGCACGCATTAGTTAGTAGGACTTGCATTGTAACAAGAGTGAGGTGAGTGTTTGTTTGGTGTGTTGTTTGTTAGATTAAGGTATGAAAAACACTTAGGGGGCAGTCACCTATAGGAGATGAGGTGGGGGATTTCATCACCCTTTCCTTGGCCCAAAAACCACTTAATAAAAGAGCCTTAATAAAATCAATTAGACGTTGGCCCCTAGGATTTTCGGACGCATTAAGGAGAGGAAACCGTTTAAGACCGTTATGGCCTGAATGTCGTTGCCCATCTAGTCTCCCTGAGATTTTAGGATCCTCCGGGTTCTTGATTTCCTATAGATTAGTGGTCCTCGATGTTTAAGACCCTTTCGGCCTGAACGTCGTTGCCCATCTAGTCTCCCTGAGATATTAGGGACCTCCGGGTTCTTGATTTCCTACAGACTAGTGGTCCTCGGTGGGACCTCGAAGTTAGGCGTCGTCTATTACTAAGGACCTATAGTGGACTTTAGGTTTGTTTTGGCCTTGATTGTTTAGTTAGATTTCTAACCTTCCTTATTCCACGCTAGATTAAGGACTTCATCTCTTCTCCTCTGAGTCATTCTTTTCTCATCTTAATGTCTCCGAATCTTCTCATCTACGTACACATTCTTTTAAATTGAAATTTTATTTATGTTCTGCAATAATAACTATCATTTTTGCCTCTGTTTAGATTGAAATGGATCGAGAGTGGATAGTTTCAAACAGATTGAGTGATGAATATGAGAACGGAGTGAATATGTTCTTAGAGGTTGCCAAAAAACATTCTAAGAAAATGAAAGACAGCGACATGGCGTATTGTCCGTGCAATAAGTGTCATAATATGTCAGTGTTGACTTTTCGGAAAATGAAAGATCATTTGTTTGAGAAAGGTTTCGACCCAAATTACAGACGGTGGATATGGCACGGCGAAAATGAATCATGTAGTCGTTCCAAGAATGATGGAGAAGATGTTAGTGTGGAAGATCACTTAGAGGAAATGGTTCAGGATATGGCTGAAAAGTTTTCGTCCAACCCCGATTTACTTGGTAATTTGTTGAGTGACAATGAGAAGCCGTTGTATAAGAATTGTACCAAATTCACTAGATTGTCAGCGGTGTTGAAGTTGTACAATTTAAAAGCTGGAAATGGTTGGTCCGATGTGAGTTTCACATCAATGTTGAAGTTAGTGAAAGAGATGCTTCCAGATGACAATGAGTTGCCAGATAGAACTTATGATGCAAAGAAAGTGTTGTGCCCTATGGGAATGGAATATAGGAAGATACACGCATGCCCGAACGATTGTATATTGTATAGGGGTGAGTTTGAAAACTTACATTCTTGTCCCAGGTGTAATGTGTCAAGATACAAAATGAAACGTAGTGGACCAAACCACAATGAAGAGGCTGATGAGATGAAAATCAAAGGACCTCCTGCTAAGATTTTGTGGTATCTTCCGATAATACCAAGGCTTAAACGTTTGTTTGCGGGTAAAGAGGATTCCAAGAACATGACATGGCATGCTGATCGTGAGAAACCAAATGATCAGTTGCTACGTCACCCTGCAGATTCACCTAAGTGGAAAAAAATAAATGTCGACTTTCCTGTGTTTGGTGAAGAATCGAGGAATGTACGACTTGGGCTCTGTACTGACGGAATGAATCCTTTTGGTAGTTTGAGTAGCATTCACAGTTCTTGGCCCGTTCTGCTTGTAATTTACAATCTGCCCCCGTGGTTATGCATGAAACGCAAATATATCATGTTGTCCTTAATGATTTCTGGTCCGAAACAACCTGGAAACGACATCGATGTGTATTTAAGACCTTTAATTGATGACCTAAAAAAATTGTGGGGTGACGGAGAGTCAGTTTTTGATTCTTATCGTCAGGAGTCGTTCGTAATGCGGGCAATGATATTTTGCACGATTAATGACTTTCCAGCTTATGGTAATCTGTCTGGATATTCAGTTAAAGGTCATAAAGCTTGTCCAATTTGCGAGGAAAATACATGTTCTTTGCAACTAGTTAATGGTTCTAAGACTGTCTATCTCGGTCATCGGAGATTTTTGCCGAACTCTCATCCTTATCGTAGGTTGAAGAAAGCATTTAACGGAAAACAGGAGTTTCAGAATCCGCCAGTTGAAATCAGCGTCGAAAAGGTGTATGAACGTGTAAGGAACATTGAATGTGAATTTGGAAAACCGTACAAACGAGCAAACGACAAAAGTAGTTGGAAAAAAAGATCAATATTTTTTGATCTCCCTTACTGGAAAACTTTAGAAGTTAGACATTGTATTGATGTGATGCACGTAGAGAAAAATGTTTGTGATAGTCTTGTTGGCACTCTGTTGAACATACCTGGTAAAACCAAAGATGGATATAATGCAAGACTTGATCTTGTTGATATTGGTATACGAGCAATGTTGGCACCAGAGAAGAAAGGAGATCGGAATTACTTACCTCCAGCTAGTTATACATTGTCTAGAAAGGAGAAAAAAATTCTCTGTCAGTGTTTGCACGATGTAAGGGTTCCACAAGGTTATTCTTCAAATATCAGTAATCTTGTTGTTATGAAGGATTTGAAACTTGTGGGGATGAAGTCTCACGATTGTCATACTTTAATGCAGCAGTTGTTACCTGTAGCACTGAGATCCATATTACCGAAAGATGTTAGACAAGCAATAATAAAGTTGTGTTCGTTTTTCAATAAGATTTGCAGTAAGGTGGTCGATCCTGTGCAGTTAGACAAGTTACAGAATGAAATTGTGGTCGCATTATGTCAGTTGGAGATGTTCTTCCCCCCGGCTTTTTTCGACATTATGATTCATCTTGTTATTCATTTGGTTAGAGAAGTTAAATTGTGCGGACCAGTTTTCTTAAGGTGGATGTATCCTTTTGAGCGTTATATGAAAGTGTTGAAAGGTTATTGCAAAAATCGTCAAAGACCAGATGCTAGTATTGTTGAAGGATACATAGCTGAGGAGGTTATCGAGTTTTGCACTGGATACCTAGCAAACACCAAAACTGTTGGACTTCCGAAGAATCGTCATGATAATCGTGTCGATGGTAAAGGGACACGGGGGATGAAAATGTTAAATCCAAATGGCGATGACTTAATGACAGCATATTTTTATGTGTTGTGCAATTCGAATGAAGTTCAACCATACCTAAATGAACACATGAAGTTTCTAAAGGAAAGAAATCCTTTGTGGAGTGATCAACAAGTAATTAATAGTCACAATAAGAATTTCATCTCTTGGTTCAAAAATCTAGCATACAAGCGTGATGTTTCTGAGACAATACAGTGGTTGGCTTACGGTCCGCATTCTGTTGTTATAAGTTACAGTGGTTATGATATCAATGGATATTCTTTCTACACAGTTTGTGAAGATGCGAAAAGTGCTGTTCAGAACAGTGGCGTCACCTTAATAGCAGAGTCTTTGCATGTGTCTAGTTCTAAAGACAAGAATCCTGTATACGCCGACATGTCCTATTACGGTGTAATTGAAGATATATGGGAGCTAGACTTTGTTAAATTCAAAGTACCTATATTTAGATGCAAGTGGGCTGATAATAAAACAGGAGTTCGAGTGGATGACTATGGCTTCACTTTAATAGATTTTTCAAAACAAGGGTATAAAGGAGAACCTTTTATTCTAGCTTCCCAAGCGAAACAAGTCTTCTATGTGGCTGATTCGTGTGATAAGAAATGGGCAGTAATTTTGGAAGGGAAGAAAAAAATTGTATCAGATGATAGTCTGATCGAGTATGAAGAAACACCACCTTTCTCTAAGCAAGCACCTGAATTGAACTCAGTAGATGAAGAAATAAATGTTGAGACTTGTATGTTTAGAGATGACCACGGTGAAGGTATATGGATTGAAAATCCATTAAGGAAAAAAAAACAGTAAAGGTGCAAATTTTCTGTTGTAACACATTGTAATAGACATTTAATCCATGTCTTTACCTTATTTAATTACTTGAATTTATATTTTATAGTATAATGGCTCCGAAAAAGAAACCCACTTCCTCCGAGTCTGAAGGTTCGAAGACATACAGTACACGAGGTCCTTGTCTCATGAAAGAATTCGTGGGCAGAAGAACTAGAGACGGTAGAATTCCAATCCAGTTTGATGACCGTCTTGAGCCCTTAGGCATGTTGTCTGATAATTGGAAAAGTTTTCTGGGTAGCTTAGCGAGGGCCAAAGTTGACATTTGTTTATCCAGTTGGGCTGATGTAGATGAGAAGTTGAAGGACACAATATGGGATAATGTGCAGGTAATGGTTCCATTATAGATTTCTATAGTTTTAGTTGAACTTTTGATATATATAAAGTTAACGTGTTGTAGGAATCTTTTGAGTTCCAATCCACTGACAAGTTGAAGAAGAAGTGGATGACATACATGTCAGTTCGTTGGAGGGATTTCAAAACAAATTTAACGAACAAGTACATATTCGGAGACTACCATGATAGAAATCCATGCGATGTCTATAACTTTATCACTCCGAATCAATGGGAGCTATTCAGAAAATCCAGAGATAGCCCGGAGTTTGAGGTATACTGAGTTTAATTTATAATATAGTAACTGAGTTTCAAAACAAACTTGTTAGTTATTGATTTTAGTGACAATCTAATAAACTTGATTTTAGGCCATCCGAGCAAAAAACCAAAAGATTAGATCTTCTAACAAGTATACCCATCGTATGTCTCGAGCGGGGTACCACAAGTTGGAAGCACAAATGATGGCTGAAAAAATTGCTCAGAAGAGACAGGAGGCAATTGACTCCGGTATGAGTGAGGAGCAAGCAAGTAACCTATCTCCTCCTTCTCCCATAGCTCGTTGTGATTCTTGGAAGAGAGCGAGAGTAAACTCCAGAGGGGAGTACGTCACAGACGAGTCGCAAGCTATCGGCTCGAAGATAGTAAGTTGCATCATTTATATATATGTTATTAATTCAGAATCATTAATTTTATATTGCTCAAATGATAGTAAATATTGTTTTAAACTTAGGACTCTCTGAAGTTGAGAGAATCTCAAGGCGAATTTGCTTCCGATGGTCGGAATGATATTCTACGCGAGGCCTTGGGAAACGACGAACACCCCGGTCGTGTGCGAGGGGTAGGGTGTAGAGTTGGACTTCGACAATATTTTGGGAAGACTCAACGGTCTACTTCGACGACTAGTCATACCAAATGCCAGCAGGAGATTGCAGATTTGAAGAAGTCTTTGCAGCTTCTTTCGGAGAGATTGGATCGTGCTTTGCCTACTTCTCCTACCCGTCGTAAGACCGGTTCTTCCACGGAGACTACTCCAGTTCCGCCAGTGTTCCACCATCATCGACATGATGATTTCGTGTCTCATTCTCGAGAATTGGCCCTCGTCGACGGTCCCTCGTTTGGAAAGTTCGTGGATGGATCTAGATGTGCTTTATTTGTCGAAGACCCTGATCGAAGATTGGTGGGACACGGGAAAGTTTATAACATCTCCAGACACCACTTCACAGAGGTAGGAGAGGGAGAATTGAAGGTTGCAGTTGAGAGTTGCTTAGATCCTGGTGTTTTTGTGCCATTTCCGGAAGAAGAGATTGTTACTCTCGGCGATGCTATCGGTGGGTTCGTGCGTTGGCATAGTTATTTAGTAGAGCTAAACGACAAACATGAGGTATAGTTTAACTTTGAAAGACTTTAAACTTCAATTTTGTTAACAATTGTATTTTAACGGTTCTATACATCTTTGTAAGGTGTCAAGCCCCCGGAGCAAAGGGTCAAACAACCAATCTCCGATCAACATTAATTCGCTTCCAAGTAGGTGCAAAATGTTGTATCAATGTATGGTAGGTAGGGAGGCACAATCGTTAAGTACCTTGGAGTTGGAGGGGGATAAAGGGTTGCCTCCGGCTTTGTACGTCACCAAAGTGGATATCATGCAGTTCATGGCGATGGATTCGTTGTGTATCATGATTATCGACGTGCAAGTGAAGTAAGTGTTCTTTTGTATACAATGAAAAGTATTGAATAATTTTATCAAAACTGTAATAAATTATAATTTTTATACTTGTAGACATCTTTACGACGCCAGAAGGTCAATCTTTCCCGAGGATCAAGTATTTGGATTTATCAGTCCATCTACATATATATACGGGAATGACGATAAATCGGGTCAACTAGGGACATTCTTTAAAGAAGAAGACAAGAAATATTATCTGCTCCCTTATCATGAGAGGTAAACTTTGTAATTCAAAGTGAAATTTTATTTTGTAATAAACTTCTAATTATATATATAACACAGGGCTCATTGGATGCTTGTCGTTGTATGCCCAACGACTAATTCGGCATATTGGTTTGATCCGTTGGGGTCGAATAAACCAAGGGACTCAATAAAGAAACTTCTAAATATGTAAGTTCGTTTAGTCGTGAATAAAGTAATTCGTGGATTTTTATTAGTATTATTGATTGATATTTTAACTTGTGCTACTCAGGGCAATTAAGGTTTACAGAGCTTTAGGTGGTAGGAGAACAACCACAAAATCAGGAATAACATGGCATGGAATGAGAGTACGTTCTATCCCATTTTTGTTAATTAAGTTAGGAACAAATATTTAGCGAATTCCTATGTTTGTAGTACCGGAAGCAGGTTGGAAATACGGAATGCGGTTACTACGTGATGAGATACATGGAGGAAATCCTCGATGTGGCAACTCAAGACGTATGTCTAACCGAGGTAATGTAGATCGTTATTCAATTGTATATTCAATTGTAGTTTCAATATTTAGTTATTAATATTCAACACACTTGTAATTTTTTGATAGGTTTTCCCAAAAAGTAGTGATCCATTCTCGCAACAAGAGCTCGATGAAACTCGCGACCGATGGGCTCGCTATTTCATCAGAAACATGCTGACGAACTAAGAGGTTCTACTGCCAATTGTATTTTTTGTAATTTAGTTAACAAGTGCACTTGTATTACAAACCTACACTTTATGCCTTAATATAATCGCCTTAATTTTAGAATGAATTAATTGCAAGTGTGTTGAATGTCAATTGTGTGGTTGTATTTTTGTGTTTGTGTTTGTGCATGTATGCTTGTGGATGTATGTGGATGTATGCTTGTGAGTCAATTGTATGGATGCTTGTGGATGTATGTGGATGTATGCTTGTGAATGTCAATTGTATGTGGGATGTATATGGATGTATGTGGATGAAATTTATAGGTGAACGAATTTGGTGCAGTTGTATGTACACGACGACGATGACTAAAAACAATTTCGTCGGATCCTATTTATTTTTTTTTGTCCAGGTTTGGGAATAGACGTCGGCTGTTTATATAAGCCGACGTCTAATCCTCTGAAGAAAAGAATAGACGTCGGCTTTCTATGTAATCCGACGTCTATCCCTAAAGTATAGGCGTCGTATATTATTGACCCGACGTCTATCCCTAAAGTATAGGCGTCGTATGTTTATTAACCGACGTCTATATATTAAAGAATACACGTCGGCGTCTAATTACAGCCGACGTCTATTCGTTAGGTATAGACGACGCACACATATACGTCGGATGGGGGTGTGCTTATATCCGACGTGTATATGCCCTTATATCCGACGAATATTCCCTTTTCTGTAGTAGTGTGTAATAACCATTATGGTTGTAAATCAAGACATCATATTTGCTTAACTGTTTATTTATACTTTTATACAACTATTCATTCTTTATTATCCATGCAACTTAACTACTTTTCCACACACAAAAAAAAACCAAAATGTCAGAGGACAGAAGAGATGATGCTATTGTATGCATGTGTGTGTGAGTATGATTACTCTTTACTCCCTCAGACCGCGTGTGGAGTCTCCCATGATTGCGAGCTGTCAGCGTCCGTCACGCGCGGACACAACTCCCCACACTCTTGTCCCTCTCCTCTCCTCTCTCTCTCTAACTAATCATAGCATTATTCTCTTCCACATTCCCACCTAGGGTTAGGGTTAGGGTTGGTTTATTCGTTAAGGTTTCTCTTATAACTTATAATTACTTCAAATCAATATAACTTTGTTTTTTCTTCTCCAAAACATAATGTTTTTGTGACCGTAAATCTTCTCTAAAGGTTACGTAGTTGAAGTTATTCTTAAGTGATCTAACACTGATTTATCTTAATTTGTGTTTATATATATGAATGATACTGCTTATACATATGTCCCTCCACCTCTCTAACTAATCATAACGTACAATTTTTTCGTGAATCCTCAATGCCAGGGTTAATTAGGGTTTGTGTAAGCTCTATAAATATATAGTTGAATGCTTGGATTTTTTTTTGTTCTAGTCAAGAATTAAATATTTCATGTGAAGTGGTAGGAGTGTGAGAGATTTTTAATTAGCTGAGAATCCATTAGCGAAGATTCAATCTTGCAACATCAAGTTGAAGATATTCTTTAAGTGATTGACCAACTAACCTAGCTTAGTTTGTATATATATGTTCATATAATTAATATGGACTTTGGAGTGGCATGGTTGGAAGAGTTAAGCCTATCATTTTTTTAATCTACTTTTTGGAAGTCTGGTTTTTAATATGATCAGTTCATGTAACCAATCGAAGCGAGTATAGTTGCATGGTTGATCAAAGCTAACCTTATCCTGCAGTTTCAATAGAATAAGTATGCTTCATATATGCATTTAAAGTGTTTTTAGACATTTTTGAAGTATAACAAACTGATGGAAAGGCAGATTACCCACGTTGTGGTTACAAATAACAAGAATTAATATTATTTAGCAACCGATATACTAAAATCAAAGGATGAAAGTAAACGTAATCTTATAACTTGCACCCAATTGATTTACCCAAATTTAGGTGAAAAATACCATTATAGTTCTTCATTATCTCATTATATCGTTTAAAAATATTTTAACAAATATTTTCATTAATAATTATTAGTAATTAAGTAAGTCGAAGTGGAATTATTTATCCAGGCTCACACACCAATTTGTCTCTTACATAAGATTGTGTTTTAACATTTTAGAGTATTAATTTCCCAACACTGAACCAAACATGAGCCAAATTAAAAGAATCATGCAACATCATTTCAAAATATTTGAATACTCTCTACTCACAATCTCATGTTATTTTTTGGTGAATCTCTTTCATGAAAAAATATTCTCTTAAAGAAAATTATTGAAAATGCCAATTTGGTGCATGTTCATTTTTATTTACAAGGTTAGGTTTCAAAACCAATAGGAGGCAAGTTGTAAAAGGAGTTTGGCAACTTTCTGTGATGAGGTGTGAGGACATAATTTGAGATTCCTCTTAAATCTAAATCGAGAAGAATCTCAACCAAACACACCTGAGCCACATTTCATATGATTCTCTTAGAAAATAAGAGTGTTACTTTTAGGTACGTCTAAGCGTCTAGCTAACTTTCAAGATATGCCATGCATATTCTTTTCTTCTTAATGGATTATTATTCTGAGGTACTGTTTTAATTCACTTTTATTTTTGTTAAAAATGACCCTTATCGAATCAAATTAATGTGCAACCTGCAGTCAACCTATATTGGATTAAATGACAAATGTTTGTTTGGCAAACTATGACAAATATTGATATATAAGGTCCCTCTGCAATTACGATATTGCTTTCATGTTGTTCTTTGTTAGTAGGCCAAGACTAGAGCAACTTTTGTTTATAGGCCGTGACTAAAAAGCAAGCACAAATGCATCTTTTGGCCATCATCTTTGAGACCAAACTTGCCACAAGTACTGAAGTACATAACATCCCAAAGTTCCCTTTCCGTTAAGTATTCATGGCAGCATATGCATATATACTTAATTAGCAAAGTTTTCTAGTTATATTTATAATTTGTTACAGTAGGAAGAAATTATCCCTGTCTTCAACATAGACCCACTAATCCATTAACCTTCTGATGTTACTCATGAAAGTACGTACTTTACTAGTTAAATATCTTTTACTTATTCCAAATAAAAATAATTATTGTCAAGCTATTATTTTTAGAAATGACAAGTATTCAACCTTACGGCGAAAACATGATTGATATGTAAGTGAAAGAGAGAAATTGGAGTCATCTCGTATTTTATTTTACATATATATTGCGTAATTAGCTATGTGCAAAGATAGTATAATATACGTTCTCTTGGAATTTTGAATTTTTTAAAAGATTAATATTATACAATATTTTCTAAAAGGTATAACAAAATATCCTGAGGTAGTCGTCCTCTATGAAATATTAGAATTATTTAAGATAATAATATACGACAGTTTCCAAAAGGTGTAACAAAATATCACGAGGGTGAGCGTCCCTCATCTTCCTTAATTTTGATTTTTTTTAAGGAACTTGTAATATGTAACATTTTTCTTAATATTTTTCTTAGAAAAGTTCGTTATACTTCTTAATATTTCTCTATTTTGACGAATTATTTCTTACCTTCATTATTTATATTTTCTAAGAGTGGAACTAATATCATGTGAAGTTGGTATTAACACATCCTTTCTCTTAATTTTGAAATAAAGACGGTCTAAAATTGTAAGAGAAAGACTGAGATGACTTACTAAATGAAATGCATTTATTTTGTGCCACGTATGAATCATAATTCATATTATAGATGAACAATTTAAACTTGATAGCCGACCACACTGAATGGGTCAAAAAATCACAAAATTTTATCCTCATCGTGTTGGGCAAACGTATAATAGAAAAACCTATTGACTTTTTAGGTAAGGATAACCTTATTACCCATATTTCAGGTGATTATATTTTCTTAAGTTTACATTCTGAACTAATGCAATGTTGTTATTATCCCAATAAATGTATTTTTCTAATGAAAATTTGATAAATTTATTTCTTTAAATGTTAAAAAATGTATTTTATTATCAATTGATTTAGAAGATGGACTGATCAGGTATCCGACCAAGATATATAGATAACTAAGCCCATAACACAAACAACAATATGAATGATGATTCAACATGAGTTGCAGATTATGAAACTGTTTCTCTTCTCAAATGACTTTTGGCCTGAGTTGAACAAATACACGAACCCCGAGTAGCAATGTTTGAAAAAAAATGAAAAAAAGAGTATACGAACAAGCTTTTGTATAGAATTCTTGCTCGTAGAACATAATAACAGCTCCCTTTAAAGTTTAATGTCAAGAAAGAGAAAAGATTCGACGTTTTTTTTCTTAATTTTTTTATTGTATCCCTAATACACTCCTAAACCTATATTTACGTGAAAGTTTGGATCGAAACAGAGGTCAGATATGGTTGGAATTTGGGTCCGATTGACACTCAATCTGACCCAAATTCCAACCATATCCGACCTCCGTTTCGACCCAAACTTTCACGTAAATATAGGTTTAAGAGTGTATTAGGGATACAACAAAAAAAAATTGGAAAAAACGTCGAATGTGTGTTAAATAATGAGTTTTTGAAGTTCAAGGGGGCAAAATGTTACAAAATTAAAGTTCAGAGGAGATAATTGTTAACTTTGAAACTTCAGGGAGACAAAGTGATACCAATGCATAATTCAAGGGGGTAAATTGTAATTAACCCTAAAAAGAACACCAAGGAAAGGGAAGACTATAGAAGCTAAGAGATGATGAACTCTAATAAGTACTTGACCTTTAAAGTTTTGACTTCAATGTTTTGGTTTGATTCAAGTTCAAAGAAAGACACATGGAATTATTGAGATAAGACACAAAAAGACAAGAACGGAAAGTATGTGATTAAAGAGAGATACTGTGATCTCTCCATTTGGATTATACACTCACTTCGACTCTGAGCCAAATCTGCTTTTGGAAAAGCACAAGCTCTTTAATCTGGCTTCTGTGCATATTTTTCATAGCTTTCTATGTTTCCTTGTAATTTGGAAAGCGTTTGTGTTGTAACAAATTTTAAGTGTAGAAACACATGTCCCAACATGTAATGGTGTTTATAACCTTATTGCAAAAAAATCAGGTAGTTTAGGTTCATTGTGAAGTAAAATGCATGGACATTGTTATAAGTTAGCAAGTTGAAAGATCAGTTCTTGCAAAAACTTAGTTTCAAATAAAGTCATAAGACATTCTAACATTTAGAGAATAAAATAACCTCGTGATTTTCATATACTATGTATGAATAAGAACAAAGATATATAACAGCTTCTAAAAAACATTTTGAAGAAAAATATGGGGTATTCCTGATATATATTTGCACTCTGACAATTTTGTCTTGTATGAAAACAAAAAACAAAATATCATACTCGGATTAGAATTGTTTGACCATTTAAACCTTCTACAAATTTAAACTTCCAAGATTGATTGTTACTCTTGCTAAAGAAATTAATACAACATAAGCCTTTCAATATATTGCATTACATTAACAATATGTAATGAATAAAGTGCAAATTTTCAATTTTCTTAAGATGAAGAGTGAATTAACGAACCCAAAAATGAGTTATACATGGTAAAAATCAAGACACAAATTAGGAAGCTTTATTGACACAAACACATTTAAGACATACTCCTTGCTATTTAGAGTTAACCATGACATGCACAAGGTAGTAAATCATTAATTTCTTCGTAAACAGCTACCAATTTGAGGCTAATCTAGGTCGAAAATATATAGCCTAAAAAAAGAGAAGACAAATAAAAAAAAGAATCACATCTTGAAGTTTGTTAATTTAGGGAGCCAAAACAATTAAAAAAATAAAATAACGGAAACAAATGTACTGTTGGGAACGTAATAACATCATAATATGGTGATCTAAGAGTCAATATGTTTGATTTTTATTCTCAAATCACATTGCCATACCTCTTTCCCCATCACACAACCACAACATACCCCTTATAAACTAGGGTTTGAGTTGCAAGTACATGCATGAAATGTACAAAACATAAGCATGCCCAATTTGTCTCTCCCATCTAACCAACTTATACACCCAAAACAACACCAACATATCAAAAACAAACACACAATTAATTAGTAAACATGTATCACACTCGTTAGTTAATTTCAAGCACAACTGTCTCTATCCAAAACTCTCCTCCTCTTGATTCGATCCCCTCCGGCCATTGGTGGCTCGATGACGGCCTTCAAGGCATCTTTCAAGAACCCAACCAACTCCTCCACATCATCGTCGTCCGTTGCTAACTCGCCAACATCCTCCTCTCTTATGAGCACAAGTACACATCTCATTCTCCCACCAACACTAGCCATTTCGGCTCTTATGGTCCTCATCCGGAGAGACTTCAATGTTTCAATGAGCTCCGGCAGCAACCTCGGTCGGTCTTCGCAGCACAATGATGCTTTTAGGATGTATCTGTAAGGAAAGAGCATCATCTCATGTCAATTGTAAATGGAAAAAATAATAAGACAAATTAATGTTGTAGTAGAATTGAGTAAGTTAAGAAGTGATGAACCAACCAAATTTATCGGTACCTTCGATTGCCGTCGATGGTGCTGAGATCACCGGCATGGTGGACTGTGATCTGATCGGTCTCCGTTGGGAATTGGTCAATGTTGGAGATGTTTGATGTCTGTTGCTTGAGATCTCTCACGTGTTGCACTGCTTTTGCTAGCAATGTTGCTTTGTCTATCTGCAGTGTGGTGGGGATTAGTAAAAGCTTTCGTTGCTTTCTATGTTTAGAGTGCAATATGGTGGAGAGAGAGAGAGAGAGAGGACATAAAACCATGTCTACAATCAAGATTAATTTCTTTCATCAAGTTTTGTGCCATAAATATGTTCTAGCCCAACCCTAAACGCGGATCTCTTTGTTGAGACTATTACCATAAGTGATCATTAAGTTGCAAGTACCAACATATTCTCATTAGAACTATAGCCATATGAATATAGGATCTAAAGAACTACATGATCTCACTTAGGAATTTGTTAAATTTCATGGTGGTATATTAGATAGTAAGGATGATAGACATGCATGTATTCTACATGTCTACCATGATATATACCAAAATTTTCAATGATAATAATGAAAAAGAGAGACATATATGCGTCTTAAAAGGTATTCTAATCTCTAGCATACAACTATACAAGAAATACCCTTTTGAAGATACCCCAATCCAAAACCCTAATTTCACAAATACATCCCCACGAACACATGATTAAAAAACCAACCAAAGCCTAAATTTCCAAACAACAACAAAGAAAACAAAGGTGATCACAAACCTTGGGGTCACAAGAAAGAAGGTGGCGAAGCCGATCAAGGTGAGACTTAATTCTCTCCCTACGCCTCTTCTCGGCCTCCCGATGGTTCCTCGAGGCCAAGAGAGCACGATCGACCGGCATATCGGATACCGGATAGTAAGAAGAAGCCACGGTCACCGCCGTCGCCATGCTCCCATACATCCCAAGATTGATCCCAAACATGTCCTCCTCCTCCTCCTGCCAAACACCCTCATACATCATATTGGTGGATAGAGAGAGAGAGACTAAGAATTTGCTTTGGTAGATGGTAGTTGTTTGTGGGGTGTTGAGAGTAATATAGTGGTGTGGAAGGGGGAGAGAGAAGAGGAAAGGGATGAGTGGGGATAGATAGGATATAGTGTAGGTATAGAGGAGTCCCCACCAGCCCACTACTAGGTTGGGATGTGGAATATAGGAATGGAATGGAATGGAATATGGTTTTGTTGGAGTGCAAAGAGGTCAACCAGTTGGCATGGAATGTTGGACTTAGGACTTGGGAGGAAGTGGAGATGTTAGACTTGTTTTATAGAGAGGGTTTAGGGGCATGCATCAACATGGATCACATGTATGATGTATATTGGAGTTTGTGGGTGGCTTCATGTGGGGAGGTGTGTGTGGTTTGAGCGTTCCCTTGAATTTTAAATATTGTTCTATACATGACAAAATTGGAGGTGATAATTTAGAAGAAAAGAATTGGTTAATTGTTGGTTGAATAAATGATTGTCAAATAAGTTTTTCATTATAATTAATTAACGTGGTCGGTTTTAGTTGGTGGAGTGATTTCTTTAGTTAATTCTGTTAGCAAACAAGACCTGAGTCGACTAACTAGCTAATTAAACAAATGATTTCCCTTTTATTGATAAAAATAAACTTCCATGAAAAAAATTCAGTATGACAAAATTAAAAGGATTTACATGCATGGTTTCACGAAGGGACGATGATATTTATGGGAAGTAATACCCAACAAAAGTTGGAGCTTATGTGTATACATTTGTTCCATTATACTTAATAATAATAAAATGATCAAAGAATGTCAAATGTCCGACAAAAGTTTCTCTATCAAAACAAGAATAAGTGCATGTAGAAATGAATATGCAACAAGAAAAAGAACTTCAAATTCCCAGGAGAAATGTTTTATCACAAAATGAGAGGAAACCTGCTTGATTCATTCTCTCTTAAAATTAAAACTTGGCAACTGGGAAATCCTTAAATTGCCTACACAAATATCATGGCCCTTTTCGCCATTCTTATTGAAAATTAAAACCATGGAAGCTTTGCCCCTGTAAACCTTGAAGTGATTTGTAAACTCAAACCTTCTCGATTTGTCGATCATCAAAGATCCATTTGATTGGGGTAGGCTGGCTATACTGATTCTTAAGAGAATAGTCTCTTGGGTAGAAACAATTTTATCATGCGATATCACTAGTGCATAATGCACAATAGACGCCACCCAATAGACGTTGGATTTTCAAACATCCGACGTCTATAGGTTTGTATAAACGTCATTTTTTGTAGTACAACCGATGTCTATACCTCCTGAAATAAGAAAAATATTTTTGTTTATTTTTTGTGATTTATTTCGTATAAGAATTTATGTGAATTTATTTTGTAGAAGAATTTATACAATTTTGTACTTCGTAGAAAGTAATGTGAATTATGGTCATATGTGTGTTTATGGTCATATGTGTTGAAGTTTAGTTCCACATTGGAGAAATTTTTTTGTTGGTGAAGTTGATGTACTCCACGACTCCTTTACTTCTAAATGGAGTTGGGTACCACACTAGTAACAATAAGCAAATATGATAGATATATATATTTAATGGTCAAAAGATTGACACTTGGGCTTAAGATGGTTGCAATGTTTTTTTTTACTATTTATCCATGTATAGACGTCGGTTGTATAGGGTAGCCGACGTCTATAAGACGTAATTTTTTATTATTATTGTTATTTAAATGTATAGACGTCGGATGTATATCGTGATCGACGTCTATAGGTCGTACTGTATGTATAGACGTCGGTCACCCTATATATCCGACGTCTATAGGGCGTAACAGTTTATTCCCACATCGGAGAATTTATTTTTGTTGGTGTGGTTGATGTACTTCATCACTCATTTACTGCTGAACGCGAACGAGTTGGGGCACCTGAGCATGTTGGGCTTGATGTTCGTGGTTATTGGTCAAAAGATTGACAATTGTGACACTTGGACAGCTTGAGCTTGATTAATGTGAGGGTTGAATGCCTGATATATGGTGTAATGTATTTTTTGATTAATTAAACATATAATAGACGTCAGTCGTATATACGACCGACGTCTATACAATAGGGCATAGATGACGGGAAAATATATGTTGGATACTTGGACCGCCGAAATCCGATGTCTATACCCCTATATATCCGACGTATATGAACTTTTTTACGTTAGTGTATATAATAGTTAGCCTTAGTATGTCTTGAAATATGGTAATTGTAACGTCCCGTCCCCGAACCCGCATCGAGCCCGGGTCCCGGTCCGTCACCCATGTGCCCACTGGCCCACAACACTCACCTATTGCCACAAAACTTAAGTTGGTAGGTGTTATGGTAGTGGACTCATGTCTTTATATCCCACCCCAACATTCTTATGTTAAGCAATGTGAGACTAAACTTAGGGATTTTTACAACCTACCCAACTTGAACACTTGACGTCCTCGTCAGGGTTAAGCCACTCAGTCACCAGGCGTTGTGGGATTCTAGAGGTGACTCTCACCCTTTAGGTGTAGCACTTAGTTCCCATAATTCCGGCTGGTTCAGGCTCTGATACCATCTGTAACGTCCCGTCCCTGAACCCGCATCGAGCCCGGGTCCCGATCCATCACCCATGTGACCACTGACCTACAACACCCACCTACTGCCACAAAACTTAAGTTGGTAAGTGTTATAGGAGTGGACTCATGTGTTTATATCTCACCCCAACATTCTCATGTTAAGCAATGTGGGACTAAACTTGAGGGGTTTTACAGTAACAGACTATCATGTTTTGGTTTTTGTCCGTAACTAAGTATGTGTGTCAAAAAAAGTGACAAGCGAATTAGTAAGATTAATTGCATTTTGACCTCTAGTCCTTTGGACTCAATTGCACATTACACCTATAACTTTTGAAACGTTGCATTTATTCTCTTAGCATTTCAAGTGTCGATAGTTTGCCCTCTTTCAACCACATTTGTTAGTTTTGGACTGTTATGTTAAAAATATTCTCAAACTACTTGAAAGTTTCTACATATATTTGAAAGAGGAAGATGCATGCAATGGTGAACCCAAATGGCATCACCACTGATTCATAATGGCTCCAATGGTAGTAAATGTGATCCGATGATTGTCTCCCTCTAACATGCATAATTGATGTTACCCCAACATCAAATCATGTTTATTATAAAATCTTGTCCATGAAGCTCATCTTCCAAATCATCCACTAAGGGATTTGGATTTTTTTCATAATAGTGGCTTGGTCTAGGGGCCTATATCAAACCCCCATCAATAAGCATGGTTTTTGTAAATAAAAAATAACTACTTGGGTTAGTTTTATAATGAAAAGGTGAAGACTTGGACCTCGAACCAAGAAAATTGACTCACCTACAATATAAAAGGACTAATATGTAAAATGCATGGACTTGTCTGCGAATTCAGAGGAATCTAGTAGTTTCTCCAATAGTTTCTACTCGTTTACTTGGGGTTATTATTTGACCGATTGAGCTCTAATTAATACAACAAATTCAAGCCACTAGTAGCCACCTAAACTATCACAAAGATATCCACTAAAAATTGAATTCTCCAACCAAAAGAATCATTAATATAATCTTTTTTACGAAATCGTGTAACTTCAGTTTGCATTTCATCTTGGGTGATTAATGAATTGTTTCAGTGTCCGAATAAATTTTTATGAGAATTTGTCTTTTGAAATTGATTTTTTTTCTTCCAAACAAAAGAAATGCTACAAATCAAATCACTGACGAACTTGGAGTTGTAACTGTCGTTTTTAATTTATTTATTATGCATAATTTACGGACGATGTATCCAAATGTAACTTAAAGGATTCAAGTTAATTGTATACAGTCATGTTAGAATACTTTTAGAAGAAAAAAAAGAGGGTTATTTTACTCATGTAAGAAGTTGGGAAAGTATGAATTAATTGGAGTTCCATTTCAAATCTAACTATTCCATCCTAACCTATTAAGATAAAGTACGTTATAAACGTTGAGATTAATTACTTTTAAGAGTTTTAGTCTTCGAAGAAGACCTTCAGTGTAGATATGATCACTTAAGTCATCTATGCAATCTTGTCTATGCATCAAAAGTGAATAAGAGGACACATAGCTGTGATTTCATTGGCCAACAACATATTAATACTGCTGATTATGGATCTTTAATTAAAAGTAGAAACCCACATTTATGCACGTTATTCCTCCCTTACATCTCCTTGGAAGTTTTGGGGAAGAAGTTTCAAAAAAAAAAAAAAAAAAACCCGGGTTCGAGTTTTTTTTCTTTCAAATTTACACTAGACCGGAAAATATTGTGTTTTAAGACGAAAGACCAGATCAATTGACTAGCCTGTCCGGTCTAGACCGATCGGTTTGGTACGGTCTGAAATTCCGATCCGGACCTAAGTATGCCCGTTAATGCATCAAAATTAAGTATTTATTTACATCACTTGCAACAAAGTTTCTTTATGATAGAACAGTTCAAAGTTCAAACACAAGCAAAAGATTATACTTGTCTTTATGCTTTACAAAGCATTTCCACCAAACCAATCTAGAAAGGATCATATTATGATAGTTCACCTTTAGAGACGTGCAGAGTGAAGATCCATATGGGGATTTGTCTCTTCTCTATTCTCCCATTTTTTATTTTTTATTTTGGTCTTGCTATTATCAATATGATTTTCTAAACTTTTCTTCTTCTAAACTTAGAGATTGTGGTACTACACTTGTCATTTCAATTTACTTGAATATTTTCAACATCAGATCGATTGGTTTTTACCCTTTTTAGTTAATTAGTAGTTATCTAATTTCTATTGATGCTAAATGATATTTTTGTATGTTAAATAATATTTAAGTTTACATCAACTTTAGAATACAAATATTTAAACTCAAATTATAAACCGAAACACATGAAATAGAGTCCAAATTAATCGGTTCGGGTTTTGGACCGGACCATTTCGGTCCAGCCCTTAGAGTCTGCCATTTTATTATTTCAGTCTTGAGTCCAGAGTTAAGACTGGTCCGTGTGATGTTTGCTTGGAAAATAATTTTACCTCCAGTCCAATCCATTAAACTGTAAAACTCAGACTAACCGATCTTATATTGTGAAAAAAGCTTAATGAAAATTTTGGTTTTACTTCAATTAGATATTCAAAGCACTAATTTTTGTTTAACTAATCATAGTATTGAATTAAAGAACATAAAGGATCAAATTTTAGATTAATTGCGAAAAGAATCAAAACTCAATAATCCATACGATTTTGTGTTCTTATAAGCGTTTGACTTGGGTTGTAAACCGACTTGTTTGCACATAAGCAACAAATTACATCAATTTGATGACTTAAATATACAGTGGTTATTGTTTGGATTAAGATCTTTTCAACTATCGCACCAAAAATGTTTTGTTACTGTTTTTAAGGACTAATAAGTTCATAATGTCATTGTGATTTTAGTACATTCTCGATGGTAAATGTATAAAATATGAGTTTTTCTTTTCTTTTCCAAGACTAACAAAACACCATGAAAAGTTCTGGTAAAAAAAACTTTTCCTTCTGTTTACAGATGTACAAACACCCCCTTGGTGTTAATTTTGCTTTTTTAAATTTGTTTCATTCATTTTATTTCCTAAAACACCACGATTCAAAATAATTTGGTTGATTGACAGGCATTTCATTTTAGGAATCAAATTAGTTTGTTCAATGTAATATGAATTTTACATACCTCAATTGCTCAATGTAAGTGAAATTTACATAGTGCACCCTTTTTTTCCTTTCTGATAAATAAAATCTCTATTTTTTTTGTAGGAGAACACAACTTAATAATCCAACAACATTTAAAATTCGGATTGCAATCAAATGGTCCTCATTAGGCTACCTCATTTAGCATCAAATGAGGTTGACCTCACATGAAATATTACTTATTTAGATTATAAAAATATAATTTTTTAATGTCGGATTTCGAATAATAAGCAACAAGCTAATAGAATGTAAATTTTGTGAATATTCTATTTATTAATATGTTTTAATAACGTTTACATATTAAAGATTAAAAATAAGCATAATAAATATTATTTTTTATACTTGTTTTGTTTTTAGGTAAATCTTAAATTACGTGAATTCTAATAATAATATTTTGCAATGGATATCTAAGCATACAACTAAAACTATACATTATGATATTATCTATTACCGTAAGAAGCACTCACAAGAAAATTTTAGTTCAAGTTTAAAACTGACATTTTAACATTGAACTAAAAAAATGTCGAATGTTTTGTGGGTGGTCTTGTAGTGGTGATGGGTATTATTGGTTGGAGTTATTGGTTTTAATTAAACTTCAGATAACACATTCGTTGTAAGATGTCGGGTGCGTTAAGAGCATCCTTAACAACGCCAGAGCAGTTTTCGGGCGTCATGTTTTCTCTCTCAGCCACGTCAGCTTCTCTCTCTGCCACGTCAGCACAAACCAACTCCCCTACAAAATCCTTAACCATTACCCAATCCACTCAGTCACGCTACAATATTTGTTCTCACGTCATTATTTTTATTCTTCTCTCCAAAACTCTTTCAACAATCAACAAAATATATTAATAATCATTATCGTAATTATTTAATATCAACAATTCATTGTCATCTGTGAACCAATGGGTCGGTTGCTTCGACCAGGCGGTGCGGAGGAAGAGAAGCGGTTACAACGAGGACGATGTCATCCATGAAGCGCACATCATCTACGAATGAACACACAACGGCAAATTTCAGTTCATGCATGTTTGACTTTTGTTAAGCAGGTACCCTAAATGGGGGTCTTTTGCGCTTGGACTTCCCACCGGAAACGTCGCTGCAGAAAGTCCGGAGAGTTTTAGCAGCGGGAATAGAAAAAACACTGACGACGATGAGAGTAACGCAACACCGTCAGCAGATGAAATGGTGTTCGAAACAGTCCTCGTCCTGAAGGTGTTAAAAAAGCCAAAAAAAAGGGTAACAACCATTTCAGGCACAACTTGATCCTGATATGTTAGAACTGGGGAAACAAATTGAATATAGCGCAAAAGTGAAAGAGGAAAAATATTTGCGTTACGAAGAACGGATGGAGAGGAAACGCATCGAATGGGGGGGGGGGGGGGGCACGTGGCCCAATCGACCGTTAAGGGAGGGTGCACCCGTCAAGGGTGTGGGTTTAGTGGGTTAATATGGGAGATTCTATTTTCAAAAAATACATTCCGCTCTTTTCTTCTCAAGATAAAAATATCTTAAATTTCAAAGTATGTATCTCTCACAAGGGACTTGGTTATACTTGGAAATCAAATCCGATTTGTTCATACGCTAACTAATGGTCTACATAAAATTACAACCCAAATAGTATAAGTAACCTGATTAAGATACAGTATTTGTGACCAAAATTGATTAGCGTGACATCAGAATTATAATTCAAATAGCATAAGTGACCCGATTAATTACAAATCATCTGGGACGTAAATGGGTGTGACATCATAATTATAACTCAAATATCATAAGTGACCCAGTTAGAGACCCAATATTTAGGACATAAATGACCATGAGATAAAAACTAGAACCTAAATAACATAAATGACATGATTAAAGACCCAATATCTGCGACGTAAATGGGTTGAGATTAAAACTATAACCCAAATAACAACCCGACTAAAGAACCAACACATGGGATGTAAATGTGTATTTACATCATAATTACAACCAAAATAGAACAAATGACAACATCTGCAGGGACGTAGATGTGCATTAGGATCATAACTAAAACTAAATTAGCATAAGTGATCCGATTAAAGACCCAACAATTAGGACGTAAATGAGCGTGACATCATAACTAGTATCTATATAGCATGCTTATGTGTTGCGATTAAAGACGCAACATTTTATGACGTAATTAATGTGCTTGACATCATGACTACAACCCAAGTACCATAATAAATTCGAGAAATATAAGAAGCAAGGTAATAATGAAGCACATATATATCGAAAAGACTGGATTTTCAAATTACAAGGACCTACTTTCACAGCCACACCTACACCGGGAGACAACTAAAGACCGAAAATTAATATTGTATCAATTTAGGTGAAAGGATGAGATAGAGTTGGAAATTTCAACTATAACATAAGCTATACCATAGAAAATCCAATTAAAATAGATTATAGAGACATGACTAAAAAAGAAATAAACTCAATATATAGGTGGTTATGTTTAAATATATTAAATCGTATATAATTGGTGATTTACTGAGACAGAGAAAATATAAATGTACTGAAATGAAAGTGAAATTTGATAATTTTTTACAGTTAACCATTTAAACAAGAAATGTTCCAAAAACAAAATTATTTTGAAGGGTTATGTCGACTTAAATCTCAAAACACGTAACAAACGCAACAAACCAAGAATAGATGTCGGACATGAGGTACATTAAAAGCTTGGTCGGTTATACGTTAGACACATATTAAATTGGACGTGTTTTTGGTGTTGTTTGCACTGACTCCTTTTGGAATTTTGCGAACTCCTTAGAATATACATTACACCACCATAACCAAAAACACTTTCACTATTCATATTGTACGTGCTTTTTTGTTTTGGATTTCGTGGTTGAACATATATAATTATATATTAGCTGATGTAGATTTTTGTTTGTTTTCGTTTTTAAAATTGGATGTTTTGTCAAAAGGATTAATATTTGTTGGGTTAAGTTTCTTCTTAGGGTTATTTTCGATTTTTGGTATACTTAAATATTCAAATCTAACTTAATTTTTTCATTAAATATTGAAAATCATAAAACTTGATAATCGTTATGTATATGATTTCATCCTAATAAAAATGTATATAATTATATTCAAATCTAACTTAAATTTTTCATTAAATATTGAAAATCATAAAACTTGATAATCATTACGTATATGATTTCATCCTAATATAGATTATAGAGACTGACAAATATAGCACGTTCATTTTTGTTTTTGTTTTCATCCTAATAAAAATGTATTATCAACATAGCACTTTATGTTTATTAAGTTCGGGTTGCTAATTGTACTTACTCATAGAAACAACTTCAGGGTATTTTCATTTCACCTGAAAAGATAAATTTCTTAATGGTCCTTCAAAATATATCTCGATTCTAACTTGAATGAAATTTTAAAATCTCAAGTCTCAACCTCAACGTGGACCGTTTTCAGGAAGATCATTATCATTTATCATAAAAACCTTCATATTTTCTCCTTAGTATCCTCAAATTCAATTGTAAACAAGTGAGACAGTTTGCAGCACCATTAAGACATTTCCCATGTTTATGAGGTTTATGAATGAGGATTAATGAAAAGGTTGGATCGATTTGAGTCTTAAGATAATGGGTAATTAGAATGAAGCATTACATTATACAAGTCTTTGAGCTTATTATGTTGTCCTAAATATCAAACATATCGATTTCAAACTTGAATTTTAGATACTTGGCTCTAAGAAATCAAATTTAAACTATAATGCTGAGAATGCCAACTGAATCTAGTAGTCAAATGCTACAATATCAATTCAAATTTCAATAATTTTCAACAAAAAAAAAGGTAGGACGAGTTTTTTTCTTCTGAAAGTTGATTGTTATATATTAGACCTATATTACAATCAACTTTTCTAAAAAACAAATTTCCTATAATTTCTATCACCCACAGATTACAAACAACTTAAACCCCTATGCATGAATATAGAAAGAAAATCTAAAGATGAATTCCAACCACTTTTGCAGATTTTCATTTCTGGAAATTTCTAACGGAACATGTGAGTGGACACCTCTGACAACCATAATAAATATTTGCAGATACATCTACATCAATATGACAAGAAATTCCAGATGACAGTCTTTCATAAAAAAACATGTTGCACAATTATCTTTCAAATATTGTTCCACATAGACACAGATGATAATATTACTAATTAAACAAAAGAAAGAATTTAAATAATTATAAATAATAAAAGTTTATTTAACATTTAATCTTAATAGAACTTGTTCTATAAAATAACATATTAAGAAAGCAAGATGGTAATAATGGTATAGATTAAAGTCAATATTTCTACGTAACAATGACAAGATTTCCAGAAAGGACCCAAAATTAGAATGGTTAAAAATAATCTTAACATTGTGACATTCAAACAGCAACTTCTTGTCCTATCTCCTTGTCATACTCCAGAAAGAAAACAAAATTCATATTTCTTCAGACAAGTGGTGTTATGATCATACAGATACCTCAAGAGATGAAAACTTTGCATGAAGTAAAATTACTTTACCATCTTTGGAACTCCAAAAGATGCATTATATGATTGAAAACATTATGTTCATCAATAATTTGCATTCAGTTATTTGCAAGAACAACACAAGTTAGTTCTTGTGAAAACAACTATATATATGATTCAATAAGTATCATTCTTCTAGAAACAACAAATCACTAAAAAAAATCATGGGTCATTTCCATTTGCATTTCATCCTGCAACCACTGGTTCAAACCAGTCTTATCTCCAAAGAAAAATGCAAAGAGAAGTGATACAAGAAAACTATAAGAAAAAGGAGTTACTGGTTGGTTGGGCTTATTTGTTGTGGAGAGGATTAGGACCAGAGTAGACTTTTCTCTTCTCATCATCAAACACTTCTTCACCACCACCTTTGTGCCCACCAAAGTCAGAAACTTTGTTGTGATGATCAGTGTGAGGACTTGAATGTGAACCATGATCAGCTTCAATTCTAGAAGAAGAGCTCAAGAACAGCAACAACATGAGTAGAGAGAAGATGGTGTTTGTTTTCTTCATGACTAGACCATAACTTGCTCGTCAACCAGTGGTTTATGAGGTGGTGAAATGGGCAGTGTTGTTCTTGGGATTAGTGGGATTTTGAAGGATGTGAGGTGTCCAAAGGTCAAAATGGAAGCATGGTTTTTTGATTTGTTGGAGATTTGATTTGGTCAAATAAAATAGGGAGTTTGAATGTTCTGTGTGTTGTCTTAGGTACTGTATTGATTGGGTTTGAGTCTGCTAAGAAACTGGCCTACACACAATGAATAGATACCATGCAAGCCCTACATTGGAATATTGGTTTTTCAAGAACTGGTAGTGGATAGAAACTTCTGTTTTAAAAAAACCAAATTGAACTGTTGGTCGGAACGAGGGAAAATTGAATCGGTTCACTAAAAAACCTAAAGTCCTCGTCAAACTAGATCAAACAGCGTTATCGAAAAAACTTATCAATTTAAACAACAATCTGACTAAAAAAGGTTAAACTGCAGTTTGCACCGTGAGCTATATATGTAACAATTAAACCTCCAAGAACATTTATTTTGTTAATTTATCTCAAAAATATTATTTTGTTACGATCACTAAACTTTTCAAAGATAATTAGTATTTTGGGTTTGTGAAAATGTAGATTATAACAAAACATAAAATTAATTAACATTATGTAACCCTAAACTTCATATTTTTCTTTTTCTTTATAGTTGATTATCACTACATATTAACTAATATGTTGTAATATTCTTGTAAATTTCATGGTTAATTTTAGTAACGTATGTCATTTTAGTAACGTATTTAAGAACTTAAATATCTGGTAAAGTATATGTGAAATTTAGTTCAATTGGTTAGATCAACCGTTGAACCGTTATCCTAGAATTGGTTCGGTTCAATTCTCGGTTCACGAAATGATGATATGCTAACGTGATCAACAATTAAACCAGGTTGAATCATCAGTTTGACCAAGTTGAACCAAACCGAGCATTTATCGGTTCACTTCCAAAATATCATTTTTTCCTAATGTAATAAGGTAATCGATTGGATTACGCTACACTAATCGATGTAACTAAATCTAAACTAGCTAGCCCTAATGCGAATTACAGAATGCAAATGAAATAGATCCCATAGGATTTGAGAATCAATCGGGCCCAAGAAACTTCGAATTGTTCATTTACCCCCACGAATCCAACCATATACTAATGATTTTTTTACCAACGATAACATGAGCAAAAGATTTTTAACATTCTTATTACTTATTAGATTGCTCCTACAAATTCCAACCCCCTCATATACCTCAAACAAAAATTTGATTTCCAAATAAATGATTCAATGACGGCCACAACATGGCGTCAAGGATTTGCACTAAATTGCTTGATCAGAAAGAAGCAAGGGCAGAAACGAGAGAATGCAATAACAATAGAATTTCGCAACAGCAGCAGCAAATCACCAAAATTTGATGGTTGCTTAGCACTATAAACATGAGTTTCTTCTCAATAAGATAGGACGTAAAGTGGGCTTTTCTCCAACTCTGAGCGTTAGCAAAAAGAATTTCAAGACACCAACAGGGTCGGAAAAATTCTTTTTAAGCAACAAAATCAATCCAAATTAACAACGAAAAACAACTTGAAGCAAATGAAAGCACTGAAACCAGTCTAATAAGGTTTTGTCAACATACGACTTAACATTTGTCCAAATCGTTAAGATAGAACTGCATCAGAATGACGAGAATCATTAAGCATTATCTGATCTTACATATAACATCGCAGGTGAAAATCAAACAGAATAGCTACTGCTAGCAATTCATGTTTCGGACGACGATCTTCAGTCATGAAGGGTGCCCAGGATATCGTCGTCTCTATACAGGAGGTACCTGCATAAGGGTCGAAAAATTAGAAAGTATCTTAAACCAAGCTACAACTGAAAAGCTAGAGAACAAAGAGGGCATTAGCATTTGACAAACTGACATTTGGGCACCTTTCGCGTTTGTCATGTACCACTACCAGAACATTAGTAAACAAGAACACTAGTATACAAAGTTCATAAGGCATACATACAGCATTACTAAATGCATGTATATCCATGGACGTCAATAGTAATGTAGACGATATAAGCGATGAAATTCAGCAAGGTTTACGAATTACGAGTTTGGTATAATCAGATAGATTAAACTTTCCTCCAGTATTATCTACTAATACATAGTTTCTGAAAAAATACCACAACTAGATGATGAGCAGAAAGTAACGAGTGCATCGATGAGTCTTATGCTACTTCTATTACCATTGGTAAAAAACAACGACGTTGGAATTGCTACTTAACATATTAACAGAAGTGATGAGTGCATCGATGAGTCTTATGCTACTTCTCCTCCTGCCGAATACATTGGAATTCTGTCACGATGGGCCAGAACCTTCAGTAAAGAAAGGCCCATAGCTAAAAAGTGGGGTCACTACACTCAAAGGAAAAGAAGGTAACCTGATAAGCTTGCTATATGTTCTTTTGATTTAACCAAGCAAAGGCAGGTCTCGAGGACGAGGTAGTACTGGAGAAAATGTACATGTTATCGTGCACTTGAAAATTTTGACGC
The DNA here is from genome assembly GCA_963682175.1 of Triglochin maritima. Taxonomy (NCBI): domain Eukaryota; kingdom Viridiplantae; phylum Streptophyta; class Magnoliopsida; order Alismatales; family Juncaginaceae; genus Triglochin; species Triglochin maritima. Next base: position 39,940,272 of record OY821779.1, read on the forward strand.
TAATTCACCTGAACATCTTTCTTGTCCCAAGCATGTCAGTCAAATAAAGTTACATACGGCATTTGACAAAGCAACTACTTTACGGACACATGTACCATATAAAAACTAAAACAATAGCCAAGTATGAAAAATAAACTGTAAAAACAAGAAGAGCTCATACTCTTTATCAGCAAGCTTTACTTCAGTGCCTCCATACTCGGGTAGAAGTACTACATCCCCTTCTTTGAAGGGCACAGGAATGGTCTTCCCGTCTCTATCACGAGCACCAGGACCCACAGCAAGAACTTTTCCAGAGTTTAGCTGAACCAAAATGAAACACAAATTTAGGGTTGAAGGCTCCATCAGACGATATAATAGGCAAAAGATTAATTGATTATCTCCAAAGTAACAGGAAATAGAGAACCAACAAGCAAAGTAACTAGACAAGATTTTACAGTTGTGAACTTTTGCCTAAGCAACGGAAAACAACAAGCTGCTTGCCATCATTCAAAAACAAAGGCCAGCTGTCCCTAACAACATGAGTTCCAAGAAGCTACACTAAACACATTAAAGCACATTCATTGGCCTTTCGAACTTCTGATTAAGATCGGTTATCAGCACCTTGCACTTCCAAAGCACAGGCTCTAGTTATCAAACCCTCAATGGATTCAGCACTAGACCATATGTTACAGAGACAATTGTGCTTAGAATCACATTCAAGTTTTCTACTAATATCAATCGGGCTAAGTTTCTAATACCGTCAGTCATCAGCATGTATATCTAATTTTCCTGATTCCCTACTAATGGTGGAGCATTTGGTTCCAAAAGAAAAGGTCCAACATGATCATCACCATTATATAGGGCCGTCCACTACAAAATGGAAGACATTTTTCAGTGCTGGGATGTCCACATGTTGCACAATAACAATGCACATTCAAAAATCAAAATTTGGTATTATTGAGTATACCGCGGATTATGCACATAAGAAATTCTCTAGTCCACTAACATTCAATGGGCAACTTCTAACATAATACCCTTAACAGCATCTCTTTTTCATCATGTTCCATCACTTCAGTATCAGTACATAAAATTTCATTAAAACCTTCCATGCACCCTCAAATTAACAATTAAATTGGAATACAAAATGCATAGAGTGATGGAGTTTGAATTCAATCACAATTTTACACCCAAAAGTTCAAAACTCATTACTTGAGAACCCATTAAACTTATTATATTTCCTTTTTGAAAAATCCAAAGCCTTTGGTATGAGAAACCCGTAACTTTGGTACCCATAAAATCCATAAAACCTCTATATCTACCCTCAAATTATTAATTGAATGGAAGTTTCAAAGCACTAACTAGATGAATTTCAATCCAACTCACTTTTATACACCCTAAACTAAAAGTCCATCACTTTGGCACTCATAGCTTTCCCACCAAAGTTGTGGGATTTACTTATGGCCAAAATTTACTTCTTGAACCCAAACCCACCGGCATCCAAACAAAATCGCTTTGGTACCTAAAATTCCATTAAATCTCCACAATTACCATCAAATTATCAATCAAATTGAAGTATCAAAATACTAGGTAATGAAATTTCAAACCCAATCAAATTTTGACACCCTTAACTTCAAACCCGATAACTTTGGACCCCTAAACTTCCCAATCGAAGTTTTAGATTTCACTTGAAGCCTCAAACTACTTTTTCCAGACAGCCTCACAACTTTTGTGGCGATCAAATGACTCCAACCATAACCTCCACATTTACCCTCATATCACCAACTAAATGAAAACCTCAATACCTAAAGTGAGAAAACCCCAAACACACTGACACTTCCAAAAACCCATTACTCCATTGCCCTTCAATTTCCAATCAAATTCGTAAATTTTACTCAAACACCAAATTTCCTTCTTTTCTGAAAACCCAACCCTCAAATCACCAACTAAACGAAAACCTCAATACCTAAAGCCAAAAACTCCAAACTCATTACTCCATTGCCCCTAAATTTCCAATCAAAATCGTAAATTTCACTCAAACCCCCAAATTTCCTTCTTTTCTGGAAACCCCTTAACCCTAACGACACCAATCATAACCTCCAAACTTACCCTAAAATCACCAACTAAACGAAAACCTCAACACCTAAAGCCAAAAACCCCAAACTCATTACTCCATTGCCCCTAAATTTCCCATCAAAATCGTAAATTTCACTAAAACCCCCAAAATTTCCTTCTTTTCTGAAAACCTCTTGACCCCAACCCCCAACCATAACCTCCACATTTACCCTCAAAATCACCAACCAAACTAAAACCTTAATTGCACCCAAACCCCTGAACTTTTCTTCTTTGATCACACTACCAAATGGAAGTTCGAAAATCGCATCTTTTTTGCCGTACCAACCTTGGAGGTCTTCTCAGGGAGGAGGATGCCGGCGTTGGTCTTTGCCGGCGGGACGAACTTCTCCACCAGGACGCGGTTCAACGCCGGAATCAGCCGCTTCGCCATCGCCGTCGGGAAGATCTTAGCTCGCCGACGCTACTGTGGAAGTCCCAAAACCCTCGCTAGGGTTTAAGAGGATCGGATGGTGTGAAGTTACGGAAATGCCACTCCAGTGGGGTGTTTGGGGAGATGAGCGATGAAGGGTAGTTTTGGAATGTGGAGTCTAGAATGTTCCATGGGGGATAAGGCTCACTTGGTGACGGCACGTGATACCACCGGACTAACACGATTTTTTTTTTTTTTGAAATTCTAGTATATATTGCTGATGATAAAACATGTTTTGACTATGATTCACATCAAACGTATCAAGGATTTGAACAAAATTTTCCTATTACAAAATCTTAATCATGTTGGCGCTCCTCCTATTGGATTAGCTCATATCTTTCCTTCTCTTCTGCTATGATCATGTCCGTCTCTTGAATGTGTTGGGTTTCACTAGAAGTTGAGGAGTCATGTCTAACTTCAGTGGTGGCTTAGACAGTGAGAAAAGAGTTGGAAGATGGCAGACGTGCATTGTAAATCGATGGATTGAGCTGCATTGGCGATAGCCAATTGTTGGATGTCGTCATTGCTCCAGCCAAAGTTCGAGCCTTTTTGATAGTACGAACATGTCTGATTGGTTGTCCTGATCTTTTAAGGGTACTTAACCACAATTCCATTAGATCAAAAATATTATTGAGCAATAGAATATGAGACGAAGCAATTCTGCGAAAAATCATGTTTCGTTCACACCAAAGTGTCTAAAAATAACAATTTATTAAGACATTCCATTACTTGGTTTCTAAATCAAGATGATTCTAAACACCAATTCTGAATGAAAAATTATTGTCACAAATCAAATTTATATCAATCATGGTAGTACTATCCTAAAATAAGTTTGCAAATTCGCATTCATGAAAAAGATGTTTTATTGATTCTGGTTGTAATCCACACATAGGACAAATAAGATCAATATTAACTCCCTTTTTAATTAGTCTATCTCTTGTTAGGATTTTATTTTTGTTAAGTACCCTGTTAAATGTCTTGATCTTTAGAGGGCATGTTGTCCTCCATATTGCATTAAGCATTGGGTATCCCCCCAAACCAAAAAGTTGTAAAAGCTTTTGGATGTAAACTTGTCATTAGCTTTTGGTTTCCACAACCTTAAATCCTCACCATTAGCAGGTGTGAATACAAGATATGCCTGATACTAACACGATTTTTTGAAATGACTCGATAGGAAATGTTTTGTGTATTTGAAATATTAATACAAAATGATGTTTTTAGAAATGATGCTTTTGAAGATAGTAACTTACGATAATTAATACAAAATTTGACACAAACACGAAACAATTACACAAAATGTTAACTTTTACGTGAAATTGATAGGAATAACATTTTTCTTAGGTAATTAATTATTGTTTACTTGATAATAGTTAATAATGATACTATTTAGAAGCGGAAAAAATCAATATAACATACCACTTAACTATTTTCATTCTAAACATGATGTATCTTCTTCAAATTGTGTTTTAACACGATAACACAATTTTTTTAAGACGAGTACAAAATTGTGTTGGTTTTTTACCTTAATCTATGTTTTGATGATTTAATCAACATAATCTTAATTATAATCGTGTAGAGTAGCACACATATTACATTGCATATATATTGTTTTGTGCTAACCTCTACAGGTAATCAAGACTCAAGGAAGAAAGAAAATCAAGTCAAGACATGTAATCAAACTCATTTGAAGATATGTATTTTGTATTTCTTTGAGTCTTTAAGAATTTTGTGTAATTAAGCATACTTTAGCTAAAAACTACTCAAACACACACTAGGTTCCCTATAGAAATCACACACGAAATTTTACATAATTTGGACTTCAATAGATCACTTAATCTTAGACCGGAAGACACTAAACCTGAACCCAAACTGTCTCCTCACATTCGGTCGACCGAAACAGACCGTTCGGTCGACCCGATGATCAATTAATCTGTTAAGTGTTTAACTACCTAGGTTCGGTCGACCGTTCAGACCTTTTCGGTCGACCGAGTACCAAGTATTTTCCGATCTTTAGTTTTGTCGTATATACCCAACGGTCGTATTCGTATTAACCAAAAATACTCCAAATACTTTTCATGAATCGGTCGACCGGGGACCTTGTTCGGTCGACCGCATATCTGTATCTTGACAAACCCTGAACACTCTGGACTAATTCGGTCGAACGTCTTTTGACACCGGTCGACCGAAACTCAATTCTTTCCAAACGCAGAAGTGTCTGGACCTTTTCGGTCGAACCACAAAATTGCCTTGTTCGATCGATACTATTTTCCTAGAGAAAAAACCCTAGAACGGTCGAACTATCCCCTGAGTCCGTTCTACCGATCACTTAAGTGAACCTTAGTCAAAACCTTATTTGACCAAACGGTCAAACGACATACCCAATTCGGTTGTGTGTATCCTACACCAACACTCACCCAATCAACCTCAACGGATATATTCTCTCTTATGCCTATATAAAGAGTTGTAAAACACATTTTAACATAACTCTCCTACCACTACTTGTCCAATACATTAGAGAGAAACTCCCAAGCTCAAATTTCCTCAATCCAACACTCCAAGCTTACACTTCCACACATTAGCATCAATTCCACGTTAAAAGCTAAGTGTGCTCAAGTTAGAGAGTGTGTTCCACTCAAGTTTTCGATTGTAAAGAAGCAAGGACTTCGGTGAAAGTCCGAAGTGTTTCTCTGATTGTGAGAGAAGAAAGTCAAGCTCACGAGGGTGTTCGTGGAGCTTGTTTTGTAAAAGACGTTCTCTCCCGGCCCGGAACGGGGAGTGGATAGTGAAGACGCTAGTGGAGCTCGAAGTGTCGAGCGGAGTTGCAAGAGAGGACATATGCAGTGGCCGAACCTATGTAAAATCCCCTTGTCCATTGTGGTTTGCATTATCTTCTCTTTACTTGCTTGTTTGTTTAAATTCTGCTACACATATCTTTGATTGTTAAACGAGTAGGTAATTAGGGTAAAAGTAATTAGTATTGTAGACTCTCACGATCCTACAAATTGTACACGACACAATTAACATGGTGTTATGAGACGTAATTTTCTCAACCTTTTTCATATTCTCATTTGTGATGTGAGTCGAGGGGTTGAAGAAGAAGCTCCAAAATCGAGAAGTCTATCATGATAATTCATCAGCTAAAATATTTTCAAAGAGTCGAAAAGAGTGACGAGGGTTTTGTAAAATCTTCTAAGGTGTTAATTGCTAAAAGGATTCTCACCCACTTCTCGACACTTCTCAACCCAAAAGGTTAAGTGCCTAAATTGATGTTTAGGAATACCCACAAGTGCTTAGGGTGTAAGAATGTGAATTTCCCACCCGACGTAGACGGTATATATATATAGTGAGTCCAGGGCTCATCAAATTTGGTTTAAGCCCCTTACCATCTCACCATTGGATCTTATTTATGGTTAATCTCACCTTTAATTAGCATAACTGTTTTTATCTTAATCAACCTTACAATTTGAAATGAGTGGTGGATATTGTGGGGGCTTAATTTTTCTAAATTAAGCCCTGAGCTCACTAGAGAATTCTTGTATATATATGTATATATATATATGTATATATATATATGTATATATATGTATATATATATATGTATATATATATGTATATATATGGTGTACCAAAAAGGGCCATAGTAATACAAAATGGAAGGATACGTAGTTATTCGGTTTAAGTTCGTCATATTCTTTTTACATTTTTAAAATTCGAGGTTTTGTCTTTCTAGAGATAAGGTGATCGTATAACTTGTAGGGTTTACATCTTTGGGTTTCTTTGTTGATCGTCATATGCTAGTGTGACTGTGTAGATTGGGTGCGGGTCTAAAGCTTACTGTGTATGGATAGATCAAAGGATTTTCTAGTTACTACTGCAAAACTCATATGATAGACTTACTAAAGCTAAATTTCTACCGTAAAATTGAAGTATAAACAAAAGAATATTTTGTACAAAACAAATAAAGTAAGTGCATCATGATTTATACATTTGTTAATTTCACGAAAAAAATATAATTTATCTCAAATGCATAAAGCGTCGCATACAACCACAAACCTCATCAAAAAAATAAATCACAAGTAGTTTTATTTATACAAATAATTTAAATAAATCATACGTCGAAGTGGAACATCAAGAATCTTATTACCTATCTCTATCAAGACAGTCTATACTCTATATCCATCTCCATACAACAAATCTCATCTTACCTCAACAAATAAATCCACACTAACTTATTACTTATATCATCTGACGAACTATAACATAAGCATATAACAACACCACTATCACCAACAAAACAAACTCACATCAAAAGCCCAACAAAAGCCCAACAACAAAGGCCCAAGCCCGGCCCAAACCTTTCCACACCACCGGCCGCCGTCGCGGCCTCCGATGAGCTTGTAGACTCATCTTGGTCCTCACCAGCTTCCTTTGGATGGTTGAAATTTGCTGGGACAGTCGTGTCCGGCACGTCATTTTGTTCGTCGGGATTTGATGGTGATGGCGCGTTTGCCTGAGGCATTAGACTCGGAGGCAGGCCTTGACCGTGCACCACTGTTATTTTGAAACGTTGACCGTTCTTGCATTGTTCTCCGTCGTAGTCTCCGGAGAAAAAATAGTTGAGACCCTCTTTTACTAGTGGAACAGAAATCGTGACGGGTGCATTGTCGACGGTTGGTGGGCCCGTCGACCAATTTAGGGTGTCATCATCTTGTGCGTCGTTATAGTTGCACTTTTCGTAGGTTGTTTTGTTGTATGTTTGTATCACAGAATGGTTTTTATCTGTGTTGAACTCTGCATAATTCAAAAGGAATGACACAACTAGATTTTTTAGTCTGTAATCCAATGTTAATCCTCTAAATTAATATTTTTAATATGGATCGATAAAACACAAGAATTTCAGCGATATCAAAAGCATACCCGTGGTGTGGAATTTAGTGTTGTCAACATACATTTGTTTCTTTTTTATTTATGTAATAAACGTCAAAATTATAGGATATTATTCAATATTATATGCATGTTTGAGTAATTAATATCCATATCAAAACGTAAATGTAACAAGAAACAAATACTCACACACACACATATATATATAATTAGATAAAAATATAAGCACAAAACTAAATGGAATACCAAAAAATATATCTATATTTTAAAAAAGAGAGAAGATAAACACACATATATATATATATATATATATATATATATATATATATATATATATATATATATATATATATATATATGATCAGTTCAACTTCACTTTCAATAACTTCAAGACGCTCAACGCACGATTACTCAAACATTTGGCAAATTGTCACTTACATATTTACCATATTCAATTTCCAATAGTGTAAACACTAATCCCGATTAAGAGATCCACCTCTCTTAAAACTATCTGACACTCCGTTGATAGTTGACATTCTTCTTCTTCTTTTTCAAAATTTAAACCGTTAACAACAAATTCAAACCATTAATCTTATTTTGTAGCATATGTTAAACATGCATGTTAAGTTTCGTTATCTTTCAGTTCTTTCTTGCAACAGTTGACGGTATTTTAAATTAAAAAAAATAAAATACAAAACCCATGAGAACTGAATTGGGATAAGTTGGGCGGCACTTCTTATTAATTATAGTTTTAAGTACACATAATTAATAATTTATGTCTTTTGATAATAATAATATTAATGTTGGCTTATGAGGTGGGGTCGATATCGCATGTTGTCTACAGACTGTTGCATGTGAGCAGGAATAGATGCTTCAATCATAAGAACCACATTATCACATGGAAAGACGTGCTTCATCAAACTACATTAACACTTCATTTCTTTTTATATAAATATATATAATAATGCATAATTAAGTTAAATAAGTCAAGAGAAGCGTAGATATACGTCGCCATAGTTCCCAATAATATAGAAATCTATTAATAGTAAAACCCGAGTTACCATTAATGTTGATGTATTTAAATGATTTTCATTGACGTATAAATTGTTAATATAATGACGATAAATGATCTCTTAGGTTTAGAATGACGCATCATGCATGGCAGAAGAAAAAAATTTAGACATGAACGTATATATTTGATTGTTATCAGTTATGAAACAGTGAAACTTAATTTCTTATCTTATCTTTCTAAAGTTGTGTGTATTGTTGATGTCCTTTCAAAATTTTAATGGTCTTCGCTCAATAGTCAATTCTATGAATTATCTCTAGATATGCATAATAGAAAGACACATAAATTAAATTCTTACTTTTTACTTAGTGAAAATCAAAGAATAGAAAAAGCTTATCTGATCATATAACGGAATCTAAAAGAACTCCAATTCAAGAATCAATACTTTAAAAAGAAAAAAGAAATCTAATTTAGTTAATTTCAGAAGAAACTTTTTGACTATCTTTTTGAGGAAATCTCAAACTGAAGAAACGTATCAGATCCGAGAAAAAAACAACTCTGCCAATAATTAATTTCAATGAAGAATTGCATTCAAATTGAATAAAATAAAATACAAATTCAACAAGATCTACACCAAGGGAATTGACAAAGATTGAAATCAATATTTTCATGCATGCTTCTGAAAAACGAACCAATCCAAAACACATGTTTTTCAACCAAACCATTCACAAATCAAGCAATTAAACCTTCAAATTTAAGAATAGATGATAGGAATTACAAAACCAATTGAATCGGTCTACTTAGTAGATCTTTGGTATTAGAATAATCAAATTAATATAAGAATTGAGAGATAATTTGATAAGATACTATTGTAAATGTGGTATAATTAGCCAAAAAAATATAAAACTTACTTAGGAAATCTCCCAAACCAAAGGTCTTTCCATCAGCCCACTTCTGATAATCAACTTTGGCAACCTCAAGTTTGTCAAACCAACCCAAGGTGTCCCCCACAGTGTAGTTCTTGTAACACTTTGCAACTTGGAAGCTGCATGAGACCAAACATGCAAACAACAGGAACATGAATTTGCTCTGCCTTTGCTCCATCTTGGATTGTTGGGAATTGTTGAAATCTTAAGCCAAGCAAGGTGGGAGGAGGAGAGAGAGAGAGAGAGAGAGAGAGAGAGAGAGAGAGAGAGAGAGAGAGAGAGAGAGAGAGAGAGGAAGTGGTTTGTGTTTGGTTGGATTGGGAAAAGATACTAAACTCTTTTGGTTTTGTAGGATTGAGTGGTGATTGGAGTGAGAGAGAGTGGAGAGGAAGTGGTGTGTCGGTGGTTGATAATATTCAATAGGGGTTTTGCGTTTACATACCTCACTTTTAGTTATTGTGATTTGTATTCCCTGATTTTATTTTTGTTAAGTCGGAGGGAAGACGCTTGTTTTTCAAGTGATTTATTTATTTATTCAAACGTATCTACCATAGACTAGAGTTCAATCCTGTTAAATGATTCTTAATACGTCTTACGTTATTAACAGGAATATATTGTTTAACGTGTATTGAGGTTATTCTTTAATATGTAATTCTTTGACTCATTCTTCCTAATTTGCATATGTTACTGTTGGGAGATGATTCTAACAACGCTACTAACAAGATACAGATTAAGGAACACACGGGGTATACAAGAATATTGATGCAGAATTTAAACTATTGGTCTCTTTCAATCTTCAAGCAACAAACACGCAAATAAGATTGAAATTACAAGCAAAACACAAACACACCTGAAGCAAACCACGACACATGTGCTTTACAAGGTTAGGCAATGTGCCTACGTCCTAGGGGGTGTTCTGCGGGTTTCATTTCCTTTCTTGCACTTCTCCAACAAGAGAAGTCACTGAGATTACAAACGATTGGAAGCAATAGGTCTCTCAAAGCACTCTAGATCTCTCTCTAGTCTAATCTCTTTCAGGGAAATAAGTATTGTGTGTTATGTTACAAAATTACGACGAAAATTCATTTTATAATAGGCTAAAACCATACAAATAAACATGCAAATCGTGAGCAAAACCTTCTGCAACGGTCGACCAAAATTCTCCATCAGTCGACCAGTGCACAGTTTTGTGTATAACTTCCAACATTTGGTTGACTGTTCCGCACTTCTGAACAACGTCTGAGAGGTTCTGGAAGTTTCTGATCGACCGCGTGCCCAACACTGGTCAACCGATCCGCACGTCGTTTCGAGTCCCGGAAGACTCTGGAAGTTTCCGGTCGACCGTCATCCTTGCTTCAATCCGAGCCCTAATGGCTCTGAAAGTTTTCGATCGACCGTCACTTAAGTTGTGATCGATCGATGCTCCATGTTTTCCTGTACTTAAATAATTTTACAAACCAAATATCAACGGTCACTACTATGAAAGAGCTCATTAAAACTCATAAGAACGAAGTAATAACTAAGGTTTTCAAACATAACATTGTATTTTTTGGAACTTAAGTTGAAAATGTTACATGGAATTTCAAAATTCCAACTCTAAGCATAGAATTTGGTTTTAACAAATTTCGTCTAGTGGTAGAATTTTAAAATGTCATGAAAGATCTGCAAAATTTAGCACAATCTAAACCAAACAAGATCTGTTTGACTTCAAACAGTACGTTGGTTGGGAATATCGTCGGCTGTAACTACCGTCAAAACTCATATAATCATATTGCTTTATTTATCAAATATACTACCGCTTATGATAAAAAAACTATCGTCAGAACCAATCTAATCGACGACCTTATATATGCACTAAGACATCAACTTATGGTCCAAAATTAAATTTAACTCAATAAACTGCATATCGATGGACATACAAATTGCATTTAGTGCACGTTTTGGTCGCCATCCTTAATTACGTCGCCTTGATAAGACTCTTTCTACCGTTACTTAAATCACTGTCAGGATGTCAAAAGACATCAATCTATAATTCTATATGCTAATACAAGTAAAACTCACCTTGATCCCTTTGCTATATCGTCATCCATATAAAGTGGTTTTTTGTTGAGAACAGTCTAGCCAATTCAGATTTTTCTCGTGAGTTATAAAATCTTAAAGTTTAATTTTAAGTTGAATATTCACATTTTAATACATTCCAACCACACCAACCAAAATGGTTTGGACTTTCACTTTCAAGCGTAGAAAAGAGAGTCCACAATTGGTGTTAATCATCCCCATTCAATTTGCGGTTGATAACTTGATTCATGTGAGTTAGGTGGTGAACTGGTGATTTTGTTTACCGTTCTGAGCAATTTCATATAATCCCTTTTAATATTCTAAAATGTGTGCTCTTATAAACTTTAGAAAACTCCCGAAGTTTGAAATCAATTCTCATGATTTTTGACTTATAAGCTACAAAATATTATCATAGAAAATATGTTGTTGTATGGTTTATTCCATCTAGCTAAACCATATATTTAAGGGTAACTACTATCATCAAGGTAGATAAAGATAAAAATAAGAACCCCTTCCACACAATATAATTTATAAACTCTACCAACCTAAATTACCAGAAAAAAATGTGATGTTGAGATGTGGAATTATTTTTGTTCTAATGGATGCCAGTGGTATATTTAGTTGAGATGTCTATGTCTAGAAGCATATAAGATGTGGGTTGTCATGATAAGGCAGGTAGAGTTAACATATTGATAGTGTAGTAAGCATGTTTGTTGTTTGTTGAGAAAGTAGAAAGGGTTAATTATTTAACTATCAGGACGGGAATCATAGTGTTTAATTTCAGGTGAAGGTAGTTTAAGTTGACTTGATGAATATTTGCTACCTAATTTATATATACATATTCCCTGGAATGGAGATGGTGAGTTACGGTTAAAACTTAAAACTGTTGTTTTGGACCCAAAAAAATGTTTAGGTGTCGGACATAAAATACTTCAATACTTCTTTTTGACGGTTAAAAATAAGGATTTTTGGAGTTCGAGAAAGACATATCGAAATGGTGAAAATGTTTTTTGCTGTACAATTTTGTAAGAATTTTAGAAATCATCAAGAAAATTATCCCCCATCACGATTTTCCTTCAAGATCCTAAATATAAGGGATTGCATGTTGCTGTGCGAACCAAGGAAAAGTGATATATATTGGTTAAAGAATGTGATGGTATCAACAATGAGACTAACACAATTATTCTTCCTTTTCATTTCGTTTCACATTGAAATTGAATTATAGATTAGTCGAGTCTTTTAAGGGGTAGGTGTGACTTCTAGCCTTGCAATTTGAATAACTTATCGTTCAGCCTGTGTTTAATCATGCTCACAAAACACAGTCACAATTATAACCAATGGAGTTTATTGTGCTAATCACAAATATCAAATCCATATCTTACAAGTCTCTATGTCACTCTCTCTCTCTCTCTCTCTGTAGGTGTCGATGGTGAATCCAATTCTAACATGGAACCCCCTGCATACTTAATTTTTTTATTTAATAATATGCAACTATATTTTCAAATTAAAGGTAAGTTTTTTGATAATCTGATTCATCAATGTTTAACAACTCAACACTAACCATTACTTCGTGTGCTGAGTTTGTACGAGGCAATCTATTATATTCCAAAAAAATAAATTATATTATGTACTTACAAATTTCCTACGACCTTATTGAATCTCAAATTGATAGGAAAAAACTACATGCTCTCACATCGATATAGTTTGGGAGATCTAGAATTTTTTCCGAAAGCAATATAAAATCTTATTATTAATTGACAAATGTCTAGAATTACAAGAATATGACACATTGGGTAACGTCTCCAAAAATAGTGGAAATTTTAAAAAATTAAACACAAAGATATATTCAACTCAAACACATGAGGGCGATACTCATATAACATAACAAATGTGCACCATTATACAGAGTTTCTCAAGAGTATGATTACATTCAAAATGACAAGAATAACTATACACATGTAATCATAACAACCTCAAAATAAGACAAGAGGATCCGATAATGATGTGCTCGTCCTCAGTTCCCACCATTTCACCGCTTCTTTGGACCTGAAAAATAACATAAAACCATGCATAAGTTTCCATAAGGAAATCCCGTATGTCAAGTCCCCCTATATGCATATGATACCTTTATACATGAAGCATATCATACTAGTATATATGACATATAATACAGTAACAAAGAACTTTACTTGATCATAATAACAAGAACAATCACATTATTAATAACATCGGGCCCTACATGGTTACCCATCACATCCATTTAGCCAGAAATATCGTCGGCCACATACTTTAGCTGAAATACATCATCAGCCACATACACATTGGGCCCTACATGGTCACCCGTCACATTTACTTAGTCGGAAATCTCATCGACACGTACTTCTGCCTCTCAAGGCTGGGTTGCTCACATGAGCTAACATAACCACACACATACATGCTGACATATCATCCACCAGATAATAGTTCGGTGGTCAACTCGGCCGCCATAAAGCCTGTGCAAAACATTACCTCTCAGAGTCTATCTACTCCGTCGCCATAAAAGCTAGGCAATCCTCATGCCCCCACGTAGTTGAACAACAACATCAATCATAGTACACAGAAAATAACATAGCACCACTAACCAAAAAATCACTGAATTAAATATCACACAAACCGCTCGCACAACATCATAATTTGGTTAAACAAAAGCATTGAAACAGTTGAACAAAACCATAAGTTTGGTCGAAAAAATCACATATTCGGTCGAAAAAATCACATATTTGGTCGACCGTAAAGAAGTCTACAAACATTATAATATTCACATCAGCGGTTGAACGACAAAGTGGTCTCGTTCGACTAAGAATTATCAGTCTTCTTACCTTGTGTAATACATAATCGGTCAAACCAACATATAAATCGGTCGAACAAACATTAAGTCCATTTAAGTAACGGTCGAACCAAATATTAGGACGGTCGACCGCTTGTTGGTCTAGGCCCGAACCGACTTAACTTGCATTCAAACGGTCAAACGACAAAGGGGTCACGTTCGACCGAAAATATCAAGATTTTCTTTTTCCCGTAAAATATGTTTAACCTGCCGGACAAGGTTAAAAACGGTCGATCGTTTAGATGGTCTACGTTATGTCCAGACCTGTCTAAAAAATGGTCAAACAGCTCAGGGGTCCTGATCGACCGAAAAACAACACACTTCTCTGACCCACCAACATAAGTACAACCGGTCGACCGCCGCAAGACATCGTTCGACTGGTGTTGGTTAAAGTTTGGAATTTACACTACATTTGGTCGACCGCCCAAAGGCAACGGTCGACTGTTGACCGACAACTACCTAGCCAAGCTAGGTCTATCTTGTTGCTCGCTCATCATTGACGAGGTCTTCGACCTCCTCCAACTAGCCAACACTTCACATTATACATATGAGCAAACGAATGCAACTATTGAACCGACATACTTCTTCACGTTTGCCGGAGTTCCACATGATACCGACAACTTTACTTCCTTTCTTTTCTTGCTTCCTTGATGTCTCCTCGTCGCTGCTTGATCGGAGCTTTAATCACCACCTCCGATCATTGGTGGTGGAGAGATACCGTCAAAACGCCTAACCATAACATCACACCTCACCTTCACTTTACGAGCCAAAATCCCCTCACGTATCTCTTCCATCTCCTTATATATATTTCCACCTCCACCTCCACCTCCACATCTACCTCCTTTAACTTACACCTCTCTTTCATCTTTCACGTTTTCAATCCAAAAACTCTCGAGATGAATACCAACGCGCGTAACCCTTATATATATATATATATACATATATATTCAATTCAACGTTTCACCTCTCCATCCTCCAATCACTTTTCCACATTTCAATCTTTACGTACACTAACACCTCATCCCCCAAGTCACCCCCTCCCTTTCTATTCATCCAACACGTTACCATTAGCCTAAATCTTATCTTCCCAAAGCCAAACCGATCCATTAACTAAGACCCATCCAAAGAATAATTAGCTCTTAATTAAGGATTAGTCCCTTAAGTAGACTTTAGGATTAAAGTTCTAACACATTGCGTCATCAAGGAGAGAATTACCAAGTGCATCTATTTCCTAGTTCTCTATCGAGATAGTAGTTCTGCAGTATGAGAATTCCAGAGTGCACCACGTCTTGTGTCCAAATCTTCTTGAAACCAGACCTTGAGCAAAAAGAAGGTTGCATGATTTGCTAGATGTTAAGATAGCATTTGGTGATCCTAGAACATTATTAATAGTAGGTGAGATAAGGTTGCATTCCAAGAAGATGTGGTTAACATATTCGCCTTTTTTTCATAATATTGTCAAATGTTATGAATTTGTTATTGATGACAAGGCATACAAAGATTTTTATCTTGAGCGTGCAGATGTTAAGGAGAAATGTTATTAAGTAGATAAATGAAGAAATGAGTGATAACATAATAACATATTCACACCTAGATGTTTAAATTAAGCTCCTCGGCCCCATTTGACTCCATTAATTCAATTGACTGATCAGGCTCCTTCAAGCCCAATGGATAAAGCGTAGCCGAACCCTAATTAAGGCTTAATCCAACCAATGAGGGGACAAAGCAGGGTGAAGGAGACCACAGAATAGGATCCAAGCTATTTTCAATCCAAGGATTAAGATCAAACCAACATAGTATATAAGTGTTCCAACTTCTGAAACAAATTTCTATTTTGACACTCTATGAAAATATGTTTATATTTCACGTTCTACCCAAAATACCCCGACATTTTAAAAAACCAAAAAACATGTCTTTATCACGCATCTTCTCTTCCTATCTATATTTCCCTATATCTGTCACGCATCTTCTCTTTTTTCTCCTTTTGACAGAATTATGTTATTTGTGCATGTGTCAGGAAGTGATTCGGGGGGAGTGTGTGTGTTGGGATTGTCTCATACTCGTTATGTTCACTCCGACAAGTCGATCAGGATTTATTAGGAATTCTAACAGTTTGGATGCCAAAAACGGACGACTGAACTAATTTCAACGAAGCTCGATGAGCTTGATATATACTCAATAAATACACTTTGGACACTCATTCTGGACACACTTTGTCCAGGTTTGTCTAGACATTGGTCCGATTCTGAACACTCATTCTGGACACTCAATCTGGACACACTTTGTCTAGTACATGTGTCCAAGTTTATCCATACATTGGTCCCGTTCTGGACACTCATCATGTACACTCATTCTGGACATTCATTCTGAATACTCAATCTGGACACATTGGACACTAATTATGGACACACTTTAGGCACTCATTCTGGACACACTTTGTCTAGTACTTGTGTCCAGGTTTGTCCATACATTGGTCACGTTCTGGATACTCATCCTGGACACTCATTCCAACGAAGCTCGATGGGCTCGATATGAATTCGATAGGAATGCATGTGTTGTGCTCGATAGGTTCGATTACTTTTGTATGCGAGCTCGATAGGAAGCACATTGTATTTTTGGACTTTGAGATTTATTAAGAATTCTAACAGTTTGGATGCCCAAAATGAACGATCTTCTGTGTTTCCAATAGAACTCGATGGACTCGATATGAGTTCGATAGGAACACGATTGTTGTGCTCGATAGACACGATTACTTTTGCATGTGAGCTCGTTAAGGCTCGAAAATAGTTTATTGAGTTTGGTTTAACTTAGTGTTGAGTTTGTTTTGATGTGCTCGCTAGATGCTCGATGGAGCACGATGTCGTTTTCACTATACGATTTTTAAGGACATTTTATGACGAACATAATCTGAATCATTAAGGTGTGGACAACTGTTCACCGCATGATTTTTGAGGGCTGAAAGAGATAGAAAGAAAGATGGAGAAATAGACGTGTTCAACAATTTAGGCATGAGTATTTTGAGTAGAACATGAACATAAACATATTTTTCAGAAGTTGTGACATTTGAGCATAAAAAGTCAAGTTTTCCTAAGCTAAACCCTTTTAGGATTTAGAATCTGAACTACTATTCATCGTTGGAAAACTACTTAAATAGCCCGTACAGATTACCATTTTGCCCTTCTACCATTTCTACTTATATAACTCTTCATTTCAGTCTCCTTACACCACTCTCTCTTCATATTACTCTTATATTTACCAGAAAAAATGTCTCGGAGGCTGGAAAAAGAACCAGCGGACGCCCCAGATTACTTAAATCTGGTAAATTGTCTTGTTAAGTTAAAAAAAATTAGGGTCGGGCGTCCGCCGGAGCCGCCTCCCCCATGCTGAGCGGGATTCCTGTCTTCAGATTTCGTCCTCCTCATGTACTCTCTGGAGTTATAAATGTGTCTTTGATTGATATTATCCTCCGGGAATTTCTCATTTACTGCTAACAAAATGTTACGTAGTCTTGCTTGTGTCTCAGTCATATCACAAACAATTTGCTTGGCCCCAGCACTAAGTCCGCTGACCTGTCGGTGACCCTCTAAATAAACTGCAAGTGCGTGGTTGTGTTGCCCATAGGTGCTATTAGAAACAACGACCCATCCATCACGATCCCGTCGCTCGACTACTTTACCAGAAAACGACAACCGCAACCTTTTCTTTTTGTGTTCTTTCGTAGTGCAATACTCGTATCACGAGAACTCATTTCAAGTCTGCGATCACATCTCAGGTAACAATCCATCCGGTTATCTGCTTTTGGTTTGTATGATGATATAACCAAAAAAATCAAACTCCTATTGCAACTTGTTTCGCCCATTTACAAGTTTTCTCGATTGTTGTAAATATTTGTTTACTATTAAAAAGCTCACTGTAATCTACTTCATCATCACCGAAATCTTGCAACGGAACCTGAAAAAAATTAATTTAACAGAAAATTAAAAAAAACGGGGCGTCTGGCTAAGACGTCTCCACCAATGTGGAGGCATCTTAGCCAAACGCCTCCACCAATGTGGAGGCGTCTTAGCCAAACGCCTCCACGTTGGGGGAGGCGCCTCACTAAGACGCCTCTACCATGGTGGAGTCGTCTGGTTAAGACGTCTGAGTCGGAAAAAAATCTGTTACGTTACCTCGCCGGATCCAGATGTTTCGCCAGAAGTTCATATTACTTGCAGAAGAGTTCGGGATCTAGTTAGACCCAGACCAAAAAATATTTATTGTTGGACGATTTTCTAAGAACTGTTCCACAGGCTCTTAAGTTTGTTAGTAAAGATCCATAAGTATGTGCATGTACTGTGTCATACATAGTTTCATTTGAGATAAATATGCTTTGAGACTCTAATTAAATGATTATATTGTCATTCAATAAATGAATTCTATAATTTAAGGGTCCATATGTTGTCTATTTAATTATACCAACTGATGCTAGATTAGTTATAATATCTTTTGTCTTGAGGTGGTTGGGACTCAGAGATCAAATTTTAGCAAAGTCATTCACAAGTCTGAGATGTTCGGGATTTAAGATAGGATGGGTATTAGTCTATTAGAGTTGATAAAATCAAAAAATAAATGTTGCCTATTTCATTTCCTTGTCCTTTCTCCTCTAATATATAAACTGAATCCCAAAAAAAATGCTAGTGAAAAGAACGACGATTAGGACATGATATCTTGCAGTGCCATTGACAATTAGTTGGGCCATATATATTTTGATTAACCAGAATTAGTGGTATTTCCGAAAATGATTTATGACTCCCTTTAACATTTAACACGACATCGAGTCACATGATTTTTTCAATCAACAGGCACATCACTAACGATTTAATTTGTTTTCAAAATTGATGATGTGATAATCTACACATATGTTGGTTTCCCAATACACGTGACTATTGTCATTCCAAGTGGATAAATCTCTTATTCCCGGGACTGGTGTCTCCCACGCAGGAGTCAGGACTAATGTGTCTTCCACGCTTGGTGTGTGTCCTATGCGGGATTGATGTGTCTTACGTGGGACTAAGGTTCAGAAATGCGGGATGCGGATGCGATGCGGCGAGGCACCACATCCGACATATGTGGTATGCAGATGCGATGCGGGTGCATATGTGGTTTGCGATTTAATAAATAAATAATATAATATAGATATATTAATTATAAATTATATACATGTAACTAAAAATTTAGGTAAATTTTTGAATAATTTCTAAGATAAACAAGTTAATATTAAACAAAAAAAAGATAAAAAACTCAAAAAATAACAACAAAAAAACAAAAAAATGAGTGTTCTGAAATGCGGCCGCATCCACCCGCATATGCGGGTCAAGATGCGGGCCGCATCCGGAGGGCCGCATCAGGGAGATGCGATGCGCATCGCGGCCGCATCCGCATATGCGGCCGCATCGGACCGCATTTCAGAACAGAGCGTGGGACAAATGTATGTCCACTCTTTGCCTCTAAAGTGTTACTTTGTTGGAAAATCATTCGTCTCTTACTTTATCGAAAATCATATTTTTAAACAATAAAATGAAAGACACAAAAGATTACATTAATGGTGACGTGGTGTGCATCCCGGATACACTACGTCCGTGTAATTAAGACCTTTTCCAATAAGACATTGTCTTCATTTATTAACTTTTAATTTTAAATTTATTAACTACACCTTGAATTTATATAAGTTCTCTAAAATGAATCACTTACCTTCTTTAAAATTTGATTTCAAAGATACATTTTTCAAGTTGTTACGCGGTTCAAATAATGTATTTTGAAAATACATCATTGAATATATTAACATGTTTGAACAACAAAACACATCATTTGTAAAATCATAAGTTTCATTTAAAAATGAGGAGGAAAGAAGAGACACAACGTATTTGAGAAAAAAATTAGGGATTCAGCGGCGATTAAGACACCATTGTAAATTTCAAAACTTTATCTTCTAAAAAATACAGATTTCCCCAAAAATCATGTTATTTAATTTGGGATTTCAAACATGCTTTTGGAAGTTTTATTTAGTTAAAAATAAGAAAATTTCAAGTCACGAAATTTAAAATCAAAATATAAATTCAATCGATAGTCAGATAAAATAATGAAGGTGAGCTTGAATGAGTTATGCTAGCTCATGTTTTAAGTTGATAGAGTTTATCAGATCGTGTTCTGCTCCTATTTGAATCACCCTAATTTGTCTTATTTTTATTTGTGACCAACAATCCATCCAGCTAGTCATCAACTTGTTTAGCAAATGAGCTCAGCTTGATCTTGAGAATTCGATTTTTGTAATAAGTAGGATATCATATTTGTTGTTGCATTAATTTAGATCACCCATTTGTAATGGTAGGCTAGGATCATGTGATACACCAATATTAAATTCAATTTGAGATGAATCTCATATTTAAAATATATTTTAGAAATTTAGTGCATTTAAATAGCTATAAAACGAAATCAAGTTGTTGAGCAACAAACATGTACGAATTCATATTCAGCTGGTCAATATTAGGGTCAACAAATGAGGCAAGCGTATTTATTTAGAAAGTGTGGTTAAATTAACACTAATACCAACAATGTCAAACTTTGCATATTATAACCATTCCTTATTTTGAAGGGATCATACTATCTTTGACTTGACTTGTGTGAATTTTGGTTACAAGTTTGCACTTTTCAAATAGATAAATCTCCTGTTGCAACTTCCAATTAAATTTAAGAAAAATCGTCATACTAAAAAATTATACTCTTAATCTTCACTGGAGGGACATCAAGGGGTCCATGCATGGATCTTGTGTGCATAACATTAGCAATTCATAGGAAAATTCATAAAGAAAATTACATAATTGTCTGAAATTCAAAATCTATCTTGCCATTTGGCAAGAAGATCCAATTCCCAGCTGATCCACACCTGAGAAATCGGTTGGCAAATGGAACCCAAGTTAATGTGAGAATGTGATAAGCTTGGTGAAGTGGGATGCCCATCATCAGTTAAGTGGGATGCCTAATGATGGGATGATGACACATGAAAACCACTTAAACCTGTTTCCATACGTGGACAGGAGACATGGACACATGCATGCAATGTATTAGGGTGTATGGTCCCCGAGGTTTAGTATAGATCGAACTTTCAGTTGACATAAAAAAAAATGGTATCTAGTATTAGGTTACTTCAGTTTGGAATCGCATGCAATTGGTATCACAAAATTGTGGTCACAAAAAATTCTAGATTGTAAAATAAAAAATAGAACCGTGATAGACAGACGCAGGCGTCACGGACGCGCCTTACGTGGATCTGTACAGCTCAGATATTTTTCTTTGAGTCATCGTCCAGTCAGCGAAATTTCTCTTCGCGCGTTTTGGTCTTTTTAAAAAACGCTGGTTCTTTAAGTTGAACGATTCATTTCCCAATACACAGATAAGACAGTGTGCAGACCCTAGGACATCGTGCAGTCTCATTATTCGTGCAGAGCCCACACTTATCATAATAAAATATTTGTTTTTAAGTTTTACGTTGGATCAATTTAATTTGTCTAGCTTACTTTATGTGTGTGTGCAGTTTACATTATGTGTTTGTCCTGTTTACGTTATGTGTATGTCCGGAATAAGTGTATATTGCTGTACGGAATAAGTGTATTTGTTGTCCGGAATAAGTGTATTTGTTGTCCGGTTTAAGAATAAAGTGTGTCCAGAAACGGAACATAAAGTTTGTCCGGAATAAGTTGATTTGTTGTCCGGAATAAGTTGATTTGTTGTCCGGAATAAGTGTATTTGCTGTCCGGAATAAGTGTATTTGCAGTCCGGAATAAGTGTAGTTGTCCAGAATAAGAAGAAAGTGTGTCCAGAAACGGAGCAGAAAGTTTGTCCGGAATAAGTGTATTTGCTGTCCGGAATAAGTGTATTTGTTGTCCGGAATAAGTGTATTTGTTGTCCGGTTTAAAAATAAAGTGTGTCCAGAAACGGAACATAAAATTTGTCCGGAATAAGTGGATTTGCTGTCCGGAATAAGTGTATTTGCTGTCCGGAATAAGTGTATTTGCAGTCCAGAATAAGTGTAGTTGTCCAGAATAAGAAGAAAGTGTGTCCAGAAACGGAACAGAAAGTTTGTCCGGAATAAGTGTATTTGTTGTCCGGAATAAGTGTATTTGTTGTCCGGTTTAAGAATAAAGTGTGTCCAGAAACGGAACATAAAGTTTGTCCGGAATAAGTGGATTTGCTGTCCGGAATAAGTGTATTTGCTGTCCGGAATAAGTGTATTTGCAGTCCGAAATAAGTGTAGTTGTCCAGAATAAGAAGAAAGTGTGTCCAGAAACGGAACAGAAAGTTTGTCCGGAATAAGTGTATTTGTTGTCCGGAATAAGTGTATTTGTTGTCCGGAATAAGTGTATTTGCTGTCCGGAATAAGAAGAAAGTGTGTCCAGAAACGGAACAGAAAGTTTGTCCGGAATAAGTGTATTTGTTGTCCGGAATAAGTGTATTTGTTGTCCGGTTTAAGAATAAAGTGTGTCCAGAAACGGAACATAAAGTTTGTCCGGAATAAGTGTATTTGCTGTCCGGAATAAGTGTATTTGCTGTCCGGAATCGGAATAAGTGTATTTGCAGTCCGGAATAAGTGTAATTGCAGTCCGGAATAATATATGGCTTCATTATTGTCGGAATAAACGAATCAATATATGGAATGCAATAATATGATGTCAAAACAAAAAAAAACGTCTGCAAAGCGCGCTCCCTCACGTCCCCCGCAGGGGCTGCCGCCCCCTGCCACCCCCGCACAAACTCAACAAACCTCCCACTGTATATTTTACCCCACAAGAATTACGTTTAGGAAAAAAATAACATCTCAGATTTCTTGTTTATGTAGAACATCGGGAAGTCTTCGCACCGTCTCATTCACGCTGCTTACGTTGTGAAGAATCCTGGGAGTCGGCATCGGACGCTTCTTCGACCTAATATCTTGCTCGAAATGATGATTTATTCTGGAGAGAAAGAATGAAGAAGAAAGAAAGAATGTCATCATATTTGTATTTGGGTGGAGAGAGAGAACGTGCTAAGTTGAAACGTATTTAATGTGATTTGAGTGGAAATCAGGAAGAAAAAACAAAAAAACATTCATGCTTTGGCCACGTAAGAGCTGATATGGATGTCCACGTAGAGCGCGTCCGTGACGCGCTGCGTTCATAAATCATTTTCCTAAAAAATATTAGGTGTTGTGATGTTGTGCTTCACATGGTTTAGGCACTAAGGCCTATCATCATTTGACTTTCTACAAAAAAGATGGTTTCCCCTTCAAGGATGGGCACAAAAAAGATTGTCTTCCTGTGGATGTAAAATTAACTCCATTCAAGACAGAGAGATGGTGTCATGGTGGACATCATTTCAAGTTGTAAAAACACTTAAAAAAGTAGGGAACTACTAAACGTCGCCCCAAAACTACTTAAATCGCCCCTTGAAATTACCAAATTGCCCTTAACAATATATTTAATACCCATATTGTCCCGTGTCTATAAATAAGGCCTATGGTCTTGTATATTCATAATTTATCAGTAAAAACACCACGAAAATGTCTGGCGAGGGTGATGCATCGGGTGAGGTAAGCCTGGCGCGGGGAAATTTTTGGGTCGAGCGTCTGCATTAGACGCCTCCCCCATGGTGAGGGCGTCTGCGTAGGACGCCCTCCCCATGGCCGAGGTGTCTAACGCAGACGCCTACACAATGGGAGAGGCGTCTTATGTAGACGTCCTCCCAATGGGTAAGGCGTCTGTATTAGACGCCCTTCCCAACGGCAAGGCGTCCTACGCAGACGCCTTACCGTTGGGGAAGGCGTTTAACACAGACGCCCCAGCCATGGGGCAGGCGTCTAATACAGACGCCTGTTTTTTTTTTTTTTGATTTTGATTTTGTTTTTTTAATTTCGACTTTATTTTTTAAATTTTTTAATTTCGATTTTATTTTTTAATTTTTTTAATTTCGATTTTATTTTTGTAGGTTCCAGATTTCGGTGGTGATGGATTGGATTACAGTGAGTTATTTCAAACTACACAAATCTTTGAAACAATCGATGAAGCATGTAAATGGGCCAAACAAGTAGCTATTGGAGCTGGGTTTTTTTTGGTCGTGTCGTCGTACAAAACAAGATCAGATAGTCAGATGGATTGTTATTTGAGATGCGACCGGCGAAATCAAATGGAGTCTCGGGATATGGATACTGCACTTCGAAGAAACACCAAAAGAAAGGGTTGTGGTTGCCGTTTCTTAATAAAAGTGGTGGAGCGACGAAATCGTGATGGATGGGTTGTGGTTTATAATAGTGCTCACGGACATCACAACCACAGACTGGCAGTTTATCCAGAGGGTCATCGTCAAATTAGTGGTTTAAGTTCTGGGGCGAAGAAGATTGTTCGTGATATGTTTGTACATTATATAGTGTTGCTTTATTATGTAATATGTTTTGATATGTTTGCTCTATTTGCATTATATATAATAGTACGACAGGTTATCAAACACAAATACAAATAATAAGCGTACAACAGATAAGCAAAACACAAATACAAACAATAAGCGTACGACATGTTAGCAAACACAAACACAAATACAAATAATAAGCGTACAACAGATAAACAAATATAAATGCAAATACTAAGCGTACCACAGATAAGCAAACACAAATACTAAGCGTACAACAGATAAACAAATATAAATGCAAATAGTAAGAGTACGGTACAACAGATCAGCCTACTCATCATCCGAATCATGGTCGGAGATGCCTAACTGAGTATGCCACGACTGTATGATCTCATCCAAATCTCCGCATGCAGCTCTGGCATCGTCTGACAGCTCATCCCTCATCTGCAAGATTGGGTCTACAGCCCGTATCATCTTACCCATCCACTGCACATAACAATAACATTAGCGTACATTAACCAATTATACGGTACAAATAAATATAGATAAAATGAAAAAATTACCAGATCGCCACACGTCCTATCTGGTGGTCGATCTGCTCTCCGGGAGGCACCACAGACGATGATAGGATGTGAGTAACTACCGAACCAATCAAGATAACCTGCATCACACTCGGAGGGGTCGCGACTACGTCTGAAGTTGCCAAGGAACAATCGGCATGATCTCGGAAATGTCCGCCAAGTCGATTCCGCTGTAGAAGCGGGGAACCTGACGTCGTACGTCGCTGCTGTCGCAGACCGCACCGCATGCTCTGGTGTCGGAATGTCAACCGGGATCACCTGAACATATCCTAACTGACGCAAGACCCGATCGGGCATATAAGGCTCTATGATATCCCGATAACGAATAAGACCCATCAATAAAGTCCTCGGGACATCCGCTGCTGGGTCTGGACCATAGGGTAACCACTCCACCTAAAGTTTAACACATTAATAATAATACATAATAAAATTAAATAAATGGTGTAAAGTTTGATACCTCTGATGCAGTCATCTGATCTAGCCGTGCGCGGATGGAACGCAATCGTCCATCGCTCTTGTCCTCGCTCCGGACAGCCCACATACCCGAACGTGGATGACCCTCGTCGATGCCGACACCACCACCACTCCATAAAGTTGTATCTCTCGCCAGACCATCAGGTGTGACACCAAGCAACTCTGCCACATAACACCTCAGCTCAGACGTCGACCCCTGAGCACTAACCAGACGACCATCCACAGGAATGCGCAGGATCTGGAAAACATCGTGAAGCATGATCGTCATCTCTCCGAAAGGCATGTGGAAAGTGTTGGTGTCAGGCTGCCACCGCTCCACAAACGCCGAAATCAAAGGCATGTCGAGATAAGGGAACATGCTGTACGGTAAGTGCCCCAAATGCGTGGCACTAATCTCCTCTCTGATATCAGCACTCAGTGTAGACCGCCAACCCTGTAGTGTTGTACAGGCTCTGTGCCGATTATGGCACTTCAGAACCTTCCGATCCTCTCCGTCCCAGATCCGTCTAGCAATGTGACCCCAGAAACTAGGAATGACGCTCCCATCTAAAGGACCACCAGGCGTCATACTGCTCACGATCCAAGAATCGTCCGGAACCCTCCTCTTCTTCTGAGCGCGGGGATCTACAGTGCACGAGCTCGAATCCCCGGTCGTAAACCTCCCACCCCTACCCTTCTGCACCCTCCATCCGGCGGAAGTAGAAGTACCCGCTCGACCACGTCCTCCGCTATAATCCCCCTGCCTCTCCACCTCCGGCCGCACTAACACATACGGGCCATCATCGTCGCTCTCGTCGTCGAAACTATCCACATGCTCATCATCGAAGGAATCATCCTCCTCCTCACGACGATGTAATGCCTCCCTCTCCCTCCTGACCGAAGCAGATATCCCCCGTCTACGTGGATGACGCGGTGCTGAATCATCAACTAAAGAACGGAAGGCGTGTAATGGTATCGACTTGCCTTTCCCTCCACTGTGACCCGATGACTATTAATTGAAATTTTAAATACAAATTTGTTAAATTTGTTAAACTAAATTATCATATTTATCAAAATTGTTAAACTAAATCAAAATTTGTTAAACTAAATTATCAAAATTGTTGAACTAAATCAAAATTTGTTAAACTAAATTAAAACAATTGTTAAACTAAATCAAAATTTGTTAAAACTAAATATCACAAATGTTAAACTTAATAAGAATTTGTTAAATTAATTTTTTTGATTTATCACTATTTATTAAAGTAATTATGATATTTATTAATTAAAAAAATAAAAAAGGGTGGAGGCGTCTGCGAGAGACGCCTCCCGCAAGGTGGAGGCGTCTGTCGGAGACGCCGCCTCCTACGGGGAGACGTCTTCGGAAGACGTCTCCCCCATCGGGGAGACGTCTTCCGCAGACGTCTCCCGCTACGGGTCGTCCGAGGAAGCCGCTCCCCCCATAGGGGGAGCGGCTTCCGAGGACGCCCGACCCATGCGGGGGGCGTCTACCTCGGACGCCGACGATTTTTTTTTATATATAAAAACAAATAAATAACGTAATGTTACCTCATACGGGTACACCGGGGGAACTGCTGGCTGCTTTCCTGGCCTCCGAGACATTCGTAATCTTGTGTAGTAGGTATAGGAAGAGAAAGTTTTGAAAAAAGAGTGAAATTGTGAGATATATAAGCAAAAATAGGAGGAAGGGCAATTTGGTAATTTCAAGGACGATTTAAGTAATTTTAGGACGATGTTTAGCCGTTCAGAAAAAGTAAAAGGGTTAAAACTTTGTACAAATTGAACGTAATCATGTCATGTCATGTCAACCCCACCCTCTGTTATGGATAATGTAGAAGGGATATGGATGTATGCCAGATTGCAACCAACCACAATACCAGCCGTTGGATCTCCACCATACTCCCATCCAAAGGCTACAAATACACATCAACGACACTCGACAATGATAGTTGTCGGGCAATCGAGACCAGGAACCGTCATGTCTATTTAGCCGTTAGATTACACATGGACGAGTTAGATTTGAATGCGCATCACAGATCCAATCATGAAGGGCTTTTTCACCAATAACCTCTCAAAACAGACATATTTCAGTACATTTACATTTTTTCCTGTCTCTTACTTAATTGTCCCCATAAAGTTCTATTTATTTATTGACTTATAAAGAGTGAACTACTATTCATCTCCGGAAAATTATTTAAATCGCCCCCAACAATTACCATTTTACCATTCACAATTCATTTAATACTCATTTCGTTCCGTGCCTTAAAACAAGGTCATTGCCTCAGTTTTCCTCACATTCTCAGTACCAACACCACAAAAATGTCAGACGAAGCGCCTAAGTGAGACATAATTATTTTTCCGTCTCAGGCGTCTGTTTAAATTGCCTCATCCAAGGATGGGGCGTCTGGCTGGGACGCCTCCTCCTTGGCGGGGGCGGCTTAGCCAGACGCCCCTACCTTGGAGGTGGCGGCTAAGTCAGACCCCCCATCCTAGGATGAGGCGACTGACTTAGCCACCTCCTCTATGGACGAGGCACCCCAGCCAGACGTCCCTGATATTTTTTTAATTTTTATTTTATTTATTTTGTGTTATTTTAAATTATTTCAAGTTCCGTTGCAAGATTTTGGTGGTGATGAAGTAGATTACAGTGAACTTTTTGATAGTAAACAAGTATTTACAACAATCGAGGAAACATGTAAATGGGCGAAACAAGTTGTCATCGGAGCTGGATTTTTTTTGGTAATAGCATCCTACAAATCAAAAACAGATAATCGAATTGATTGTTATCTGAGATGCGATCGGAGAAATGAAATGAATTCTCGTGATACGAATATTGTACTACGGAAGAACACGAAAAGAAAATGTTACAGTTGTCGTTTTTTAGTAAAGGTAGTCGAACGACGGGATCATGATGGATAAGTCGTTGTTTCTAATAGTACTCATGGACATCACAAACACAGACTTGCAGTTTATCCAGAGGGTCACCGACAGATCAGCGGTCTTAGTTCTGGGGTAGAGAAAATTGTTCGTGATATGACTGAGGCACAAGCGAGACCTTGTAACATCTTGTTGGCAATAAAAGAGAAATTCCCGGAGGATAATCCAAATCAGAGACACATTTATAACTTCAGAGAGTACATGAGGAGGACGAAATCTGAAAACAGGAATCCCGCTCAGCAGTTTCTCAGTCAGGCAGTGCTGTATAAATACTTACATTAGATTATGGCGGATGAAGAAACTAATGTCCTCACTCATGCATTTTTGGCACATCCAATGTCAGTTCAATTGTTGCGCACATACACTTTCGTAACCTGCATGGATTCGACGTATAAGATGAACAAGTATAAGATGCATTTGTTTGAGAAGATTGAGGTTACTCCAACAAACATGAATTTCCTCGTCAGCTATGCGATTTTGAAGGATGAGACTGAGTCTAGTTACCGGTGGGTGTTGGATGAGAGTGTTGCTGGATGGGAGACAGAGTACGACAGTAGAAGAGCGTATTGGAAAGGAGTCGTCCCTCACTCTTATCCTCGGTCTGGATAGCCCACATATGCGAACGAGGATGACCATCCTCAATGATCTTCCGCTCTCGATGCGGGCAGAAAGAAGGAAAATACTCATATATCCAAGCATGCAGCAGTGTAAGAGAACACGTAATGCCAGAATAATCAGCACGACTCGCAATCCCCAACTGGCGATACAAATATGGCAACGTCGCCGACCCCCATGAGTATTGACCAATGCTATCTAGGTCCCTCGCCTCCAATAGGTCGTGTGGTCTGACTCTGCACCTGTTCTTGTCGACAAACAAGATGCAACCTAGCATTAAGAAGAGGTAGGCAGTCATCTGCGTATCCTCAGTCTGTGGTGGTCGTCCCCGTCTGCAACAGTCGTCCACAACGTCGATGCTAATACCACCGTCACTCCACAATGAGTTATCCCGCCCAACACCATCGAGGCTGACCCTTGAGCAACTCTGATACATACATCTTCAGCTCAGACGTCGGTTCCTGAGCACTGACCATACGCCCCTCAACAGGAATGCGCAGAATCTGGAAGACGTCATGCAACATGATCGTCATCTCTCCGAAAGGCATGTGGAAAATGTTGGTGTCACGCGACCACCGCTCCACAAAGACCGAAATCAATGACATGTCAAGGCAGGAGAACATGTTGTTCGACAAGTAACTCAATCGACTATCACTAATGGTTATTGTCATATCATCAGTCATCACTGAACGTCAAGCCTGCAATGTAATACAGGCTCTGTGCCGATTATGGCACTTCAAAACCTTCAGATCCTCGTCATCCCAGATGCGTCTAGCGATGTGGCATCCGAAACTTGGAATGACACGGCTATCTAGAGGACCACCGGACATCATATCTGTCACGATCCAAGACTCGTGGGCTCACCGGACATCATATCTAGATATTTCGTTGACCAGGACCTTCGCCCAGTTGACTTTACCACTCTACTAAAAGCAATTGCTGTTAGTGAGGGGGTCAACTAAACTATTCTTCCCCCGGTAGCGCAGAGCCCCAAACTAAGCGTCGGGTGGACATGAGGGGCTGCACGTTTGTGCCAACGAGCTGGGATGTTAAGCCCATGAGCCCAAGAAATTGCTGGGGCCCATACCCCAACAATCCCCCCCCCCCAGAATTTTACATCCGTGCAGGGGTAAGACTCGAACTCGTGACCTCGCTCTGATACCAAATGTAGGATCTAATTGCCCTAAATATTAGTCTTAAGGGGGGGTTTATAGACTAATTACTCACTACTAACTATTTATGCAATAACAAGATAACCAATGAAAAAGTGAGATAGAAAGGCAAACCAAACACCGGATGTATAGAGGTTTGGATCCAACACCGGATCCTAGTCCTCTCTTACGAATTGCTCTTCCTTGAGCAACTTCGCGATCTTCACTAATTTGATCTTCTTTCCGGGCAAAGATCGAGCCTTTACAATTCAAGCTTGCGAACACCCTCGCCAAGCTTGGACCTCCTTCTCACAACCCGAGTAGAGCTTCACTCCGGAAGCTTGTACAACTCCTTTGTAGTAGACTTTGTGTAACCTACTCTTGAGCACTTGAAATTTATGATGAATGCAATTGAATGATTGATCAAGAGAGTGGTTGAGAGCAATAAGTAGAGTAAGAGCACTTGGAAGTTTTTAGCACAATGGGAGCTTAGAGAATGGATTGGTGACCTTGTAAAGATGATCTAAGCTCTATATATAAGCCTCTTAAGTTTTCTAGCCGTTTGAGAAAGATTTGATTGGGTTTTGTGCAAGATACACAAACCAGAGATTCAGGAAGCAATTCTGTCAAAGTTCGGTCGACCGGTAAGAATGAAACGGTCGACCGGTTACGTGAATAGTAGTCAAACGGTCAGACAAACGAGGAACGGTCGAACTAACTGGGAGGGAACTTAAGTGTACCGGTCGGACGAAACAAGGAAACGGTCGACCGATGTGAAGGTTCGGTAGAGACAAAGAGTGACCGGTCGAACCAAGGTGGTATCGACCGATAGCAGGAAGAATGCTACGAACGATCAATGGTCAAACGGTCGACCGGTTAATAAGATTTGTTCGACCGGTTAAGCTATGTATTTCGGGGTATGGTGAAAGTATGTGTATACGACCGTTGTATAATACGACAAGTATAACGGTCACAAAAGAAGACAAAAATAGAAATCAATCGGTCGAACAGAAATGGACATTCGGTCGACCGGTTGCACTAAGGCACGTGTCTTCCAGCACGCATGAACAGTTGATCGGTCGACCAAAAAAAAACTTTAAGTTTCTCTAATGAACCGGTCGAACCAGAACAATGTTCGGTCGACCGAAAAGATTCAGAAAACAGTTTTTGGGTAGATCGGTCGAACCAAATGGTAGACCGGTCGACCGGTTGAGTGCAGAAATCCTGGATAAACACACCGGACATCATATCTGTCACGATCCAAGACTCGTCCTCAACCTTCTCCTTCTTCTTCTTTTTCTTCTACTGAGTTTGGGCGTTTGCAGTGCACGAACATGAAACAGAAAAACCGTTGGGTCGGGTGTCTCTCCCGAACGCCCGACCAAAAAAAATATATTTTAAAATATACAAAAACTAAACAATGCATTTTACCAGATTCGAGTAGACCGGGGAGTCTGCTGACTCTTTTCCGGGCCTCCGAGACATGCTTTTGGGTGAATAGGAGTGTAATATGAAGAGAAAATGTTGTTAGGAGAGTGAAATTAAGAGTTATATATGTAGAAAGGACAGAAGGAAAAAATGGTAATTGATTGGGACGATTTAAGTAGTTTTTCGACGATAAATAACAGTCCAGTATAAAAATAGTATAAAAATGCTCATTGATACAAGAAAAACTAACATGAAACAGAAAAACAAACAATAGATACTATGGAAGATGATGAGGTGACGCGACATCTGAAATAGAACCACATACAACGACGAAAGCATGAAAGTATCCAAAGTAGTCGAAAATATTATGTGCGTTTTAGAGTTGTGAATATGCATATGACAATAAATGTATCAATTATATCATGTAGTGTACACCTTAATTTTTACTTATTCAAGCAAGTGTTATTCGTTGTTTTATGTTGTATTCGAGGAATAAAGTTCCACTTTTCCTCCGTATGTAATCGTTAGATAGTTGCCACAACTAATTGTGTTTTCAAGAGTATAAATGTAACGAGGTGGCAAACATAGAGGATTTTATTGCTAATGTGTATGTTTGAGAGAGTACACGTAACACCAACTATGGTTAGGCGAATTCATAGATATTTAACTTTAAAATAGTTAAGATTTAAATAATATACAAACTTATTAGACCACATCCCAATGTTCGTTAAGATAGAGTTAAAAGTATTTCCTAAAAATACATGAACATGCATAACCGGTGAACAAATTTGATAAATTTACACAAGAATTTATCAAAAACACGTGCAAGAATTTATGAGGGTATTGATGCAAAACCCCTTCAAAATAAACGAAAACGCTTGAATACAAACATACTGTTGAGATGCATTTTATTTTTATATCATTTAAATTAAAAAAACTAAAATTAGCACGGTTATTTTACTACGCTCCATGCATTTTAGAAAGAAGTTTTTACTTTGTTAACAGGTAGATCCCCTCTATGATTCCTTCACTTGGGATTTTTGCATTAGAGCGAGTTGTCAACACAATACAATGTGTAGTTGTTAAATGTATATGTATTTATAATAAAAAATATTATTTGGTATCTTCAAGTTAAAGAATACTATTAAAAAATATTTGAAATGTTGTCCCAAACCCCTACTTATTACAAGTCTAAAATATATTCAAGTTATTACAAGTCTAAAATATATTTGAAATGTTGTCCCAAACCCCTACTTAAAGTCACACAATGTACAAATCAAGAACACTATTAAAAAAGGGGACAAGAAAGACAAGTTATTGGATGAACGACGTATGTAGGGCGAATCACAGGATTCACAGCACAAATGAGAATCAATGTCCAAGAGTAAGAGATATGTGCAATCAGAACTTTGAATGCAAGACGCCTTCTAAAACAAGAGGGGTGATTCCGATGAATACATATAGAGATCAGATTCAACAATGGGAAGTAGACATGCTGGGAAAGGGGAGTACATGAATGATTTCTGAGGTTGGGTGTGAAATATATAGAATTTTATTGGCAAAAATTTTATTGGCTTACTAGCAAAAGGTGAAAGCACCAATGCTTAATACACCTGGATTTACCAAAACTTACTCCATTTACCAAAACCAAAGACACCCAAAAAAAACTTTACCCAAGTTTGCCTTTTTCTATTATACCAACATAAGCTTAGTCTTTCCAAAAACAATAGTTTAGGGGCTTACATACAATTACCCAACAAAAAAGTGAAACACCAAAATCAAAGCGGCGCACCACGGTGTCATCCAAACCGGAAACAAACCTTTCGATCTCCCAAATCTTTCCACTCGTGTGATATTATTTCGCAACTGCAAATATTAATAACCATAATCACATTCTATAATTAGAATAATATTTATAAGTTCTGTTGCTTAATTCGAAAGCTGTGGTCGATCGAGACCACCCCAACCTTCTCCTCCTCTCCAGTTTCCGCATCACTTTCTCGGATTTTGATCCTTCCGGAGGCTCCGATCGGAGAAATCAACTCGACCCATTTCGTTTATCCGGTCGTTAACCCGGAAAAACAGATCAAAATCCGTTCTTGGGGTATTCCCCATCGGATTCTCGAAACCCTAACTTTGCTGGTTTGGTGGTGGTGTTGGAATCGGAAGTTTGTTTTCAATAATTGTTTGGTACCCAATACGGTTTGGGGATTGTAAGTCGGGAAAAACCGATCAAAATCGGATCTTGTGGTGTTTCCGATTGGATTCGGGAAACCCTAGCTTTGTTGCTGTTCTTTTGGTGGTGTGGGAATTCGAAGGGTTGGTTAGTTTCGGTTGGGGAGGTTTTCTGATACCCAATACGTTTTTAGGATTATTAGTCCGGAAAAACCAATCAAAATTCGGTCTTGACGTGTTTCTGATCGGTTTATGAAAGCCTTAGCTTTGTTGGTGTGATTGTGGTATCGGAATCCGAAGCTTTGGTTTGGTGTTTTCAAGAAATGTTTGATATCGAAACGTTTTTGTAATTGTGAGACTGGGATCGCTAATCGAAATTCGATCTTGAGCTGCTTTCTATCGGATTCGGAAAAATCCAATTGAAATTAGATATGTCGGATTCGATGGAATCAAGCGGATTGGATTACTGGAGGATGTATTTTAAGAGTGCTGACAGTGATATATTTGATGTAATTGAGAATGCAATCGTGGTTGCCGCATTGGATTGTCCAAAAGAGTTGCAAAAGAAGAGAGACAAAATTGCAGAGAAGCTCTTCTCCTGCAATTTTTCTCGGTGTTTTGGATGTGGTAATGTTGAGTTGCAGATTCCTGAGGGTGGAGATGATGTCGGACGAGAGAAAGATTGTAGAAATGGTGGCATTGTCCGGGATAAAGGGAGTGTAAATGATGACCATGTAGAGGGGATAACAATGGTGAGCAATTACAGTTTCAATGAGGCCGAGGCATTAACTGAAGAGATTGAAGAGGAGGGTCAGACTGTCAGAGAGGTATTAAGGATCAAAGAAGTTCTTGACCGCAAACAAGATGAGGTGAAACCTTTAATCTCTATAATTCTACTTAAATATATTGTTTTTCAATCCTAAATATGTAATTGAATCGTAATATGAAGTTTACTAGCTCTTAATGTTAAGTACGGTTTGTTATGAATCTTGTAAACTTGATTTAGTACCTTTGTTTAGAGTTCAATCTTAGTTTATAAATGAGAAAAAGATATCCTTGACCCAGACATTTTTAAATCGTCCCAATGGTTACTCATTTTATGAATACTAATATTTTCGAAATTATGTATTTGCTGTTTTTTTGTAAAGATGGTGTTGATTTTCACAATTTCTGCCGTCTGTTTCAATGTTGCAGTCTGATTCGGTGCTATTGGAGTCATTGAGGACGCTTCAGCTGATAGGCCTTTCCTATGAAATTCTCTCGGTGAGAGTAATTCCTCATTCTGAGTTATGTTTTCATTTGAAAGACTGCACTCTGCAATTATAATCTTGATGATGGAAGTTTGGGGAATTTGTCCGTGTATCATGTGTTACTTTCCCTTTTCCATGGTGTGTAGGCCACACACATCGGAAAGGCTGTCAGCGGTCTTCGTAAGCACAGTTCAAAACAAATCCGTGATCTTGTGAAGACCCTTATCAAGTAAGTAATGCAAAAGTTGGAATTTTTGCTCCATGGTTGGTATTTTTAATGTTTTAAATTGGGCTGCTTTATGATTCTTATAATAATCTTAGTAGTTGGCAACTTCATTATATCTATACTGTAAATGCCAATGATACAAATATTGAGTATTAAGACTCTATATCATCATCTGATTTTGATGTGCATTCTTCTTTTCTTTGTTCTTGCTCTTCTTAATTGTGTTATAGACTTCAGTAATGTTATCCAGACAGAAAATCAAATTGCAAACCGGAAGAAATTTATCCTTGTAAAGAAGAAATACATGTTTCATTCTTTTTCCTTTCATTACTAGCAAAGGTCGGTACTATGCGTGCTTTTAAAAAAAAGCATGACATAATCTTTACTAAATTTGACAACTGCACATTCTTTGTACGTCTATTTCTTCAAAACTAGACTACATGGAAAGGGTTGATTCTTGTACCAAGTTCCATGACTATGCACAATGCATCATTATTCCAATTGGATCTTCATAGCTAGACCGCACACCTTTGTATGCTTGCATGTCTTCTGAATTTCTTGTGTTTGCTTACCATTATTCTTCTCCATGTTTTCACATTATATTATAGTGGGTGGAAGATCATCGCAGATGATTGGATCAAAGCTACAGCTTCTCTTACACAAAAAGGTTTGCTTCTCACTCTTGTTGCGCGTCTGTGACTTTTGTTCTACTAATGAAATGTCAATGTCAACTTTCAGCTGCACAAGCTACTCCAGAATCAGTGAACCCTTCTGAGTTAGTAAATGAGGGTCTTCCTTTTCCTCCTTTGGACGAAGCAGCTCTTATTGCAACCCAGACAGCCCCTATGGAATTCAATCAGGTAGTCACAACTAGTTCGATTATCTATCTTTTTTGGAAGAGAATGATCATAGGAACTGACTCGGCTCTTACTCTTCTTGTCTATAAACTATTCCATCCAGAAGTTCTTTGATGGCATAGATGATGATGGAAGTAAGTGCAATCTCCGGATCATGCATTTTCAACTTGTTTGTCGTTACTTGTTATGTAGTTTTGCAGTCTTAAAATTTCAAACTATATTTTGGCTATAGATCCCCAGCAGTCTGGAGTGCACGACAAGCACCAGGATTATAGAAAGACCTCCACAATCGTAACCACTCATCTTAATCATATAAGAAGACAACCACCACATTCATCCAATTCTGAAAATAAGGATCAAGTTGGAGCCCATGATGTGAAAAAACAAATCAAGCATGAAGAATTGACTAGGCTGCCAACACGAGTGCAACCAAAATCGGATAATTTAAGTGGTCCTAAGCCCTGGTCGGCGAGACCTCCCAATTTGAGTAGTAACCGCAACGATACTGGCAATGTAAAACTCCAACGTCAACCTAGTGCTGCCATTGCACAGGAGAAGCCTCAAAGTAGTATACAGGATGTGTGTGAGAATGCCCTTTCACTTTTGTCACTAAAGTTTTCTCGACATCTTACTTACATATTTTGTTTTACAGAAACCAAAGTTGATGGATGACAATTCAGTCCGTGCAAAACTTGAAATCGCGAAGAGAAAACTTCAGGAAGGGTACCAAAATGCCGACAATGGTTCGTCATTTTGGCTCTTTAAAACAGTTGGTGTCCTTTAATTTCATTACAGAACTTTAAGTTGCTTGCACTTTTGATGGTGCAGCAAAGAAACAAAGGACGGTACAAGTCATGGAGTTGCATGACCTGCCCAAGCAAGCAGTCAACCACCGGCAACCTCCTATAAAGACGAGAAGTACTCCTATGAAGTCGAGAAATTTCAATCGGAAGTGGGCAAATGGGAAGCCGTAGCTGGTCCAATGCATTGTTCGACAAATTGCCTTTGCTGCCATAAACACTCCATAGTCCATACCATTTAGAAAACAAATTCGAAGAAAAGGGACTTTTCATGGAACCTCTACAAACGAAAAATGTTTGTTGGGTTCAGCTTATTTCTTCCATTATGGTCAACATTAAAGAACGTACATACTCTTGTTCTTCATGATTTACGAAATGAATTGTTTGTTGAGAGAAATTCGTTTGAAAAAGTTCTACTGAAGCGTGATATGATCCTTGTGGTTTCTATATATTCATCATTCACATCCTAGACATAGTTTCATATAAAGCTTTAGTCGATAAATCACATATTGGAAGCTCATGGAGGATTTGTAAACGACCGCAAATGGTCAAATGTTCAGTAAATACAGGGTGATTATGAGCTGATCTTTTTGAAACTACAAATATTAGTTTCTGAAACTATTGTTTGAATTCCTGTTCTGTACATTCCATAAGTTGCAACTTTGTGTTTTAATGATGTTTTCACCTTCTGTTTAAGATCTTCTGTTTAATGATGTTTTAATGATGTACATTCCATAACCTGTTCTTACGAATCACCGGTTGCATGCTGGCCTGGGTTTAAGAAATTGTTTTGTGATGCATTTGATTTGCTGCACTGCTCGAGATTCGAGTTTATAGATTGTTTCATTTGATCAGCTTGAAAGAAAGTACTGGATATTTGTAAATCATTTTTGTTCTTAATAAAAGATAATTTTGAATCTTCAGGTCTTGGGTCCAACTTCCCCATTTCCCTTGTTGAATCTTGAGGTCGTTCATCTTATGGTATTATCATTATCTTAAAAAGGTCAATGTTTAGTATTATTTTATCTTAATTCTCTTTAAAGAGATGGGAAATATTGGTAGCTTGCCGAAATAGCTAGTCATATAACAATAATTAATTAACTAATTCTATAACAGTAATCAGTTATACTTCAAATAATTTCTAGACGTTATATGAATTCCATTCTTAATACTATAAAAAGCTAATTTGTTAGATGGTTATTGGATTACGATAACTACATATTATTCATAGATATTATAATTGTAACCAAGGCAATATGAAGGGTTCTCATCAGGAAACGTGAAGATGCATTTTATATATATTATGTTTTTGAAAATTTTGTTAGAGATTGTCATTATCCCTTTTTAGTCATATCACGAAGAGCAGATCATTTTGTACTTTAAAGTTACTTTAAAGTTTACATTAGAGGTTCCTAATCTTGAGATTAGGACGGTCAAGTTCTGCTCGGGATAGATATATCGTTCGATGTTCGTTCGATTTTGTTCTAATTTTGCTCGAAATTGCTAGGATCGGTTAGTAACGAGCCGAGCACGAGCAGACCTCGCTCGCTCGATGCTCCCTCAATTATCGCTCGAAACCTGATTACTATATCCAATTATTTGATTAACTTGAATATTCAATCCAATTACTCAATCGGTAAAGTGTTAAACTCATTTAATAAACTAATTTACCAAATCCAACAATTCATTTAACAAACCAAACCAAAATACTCATAAGAATCAAAACATTATTAGTCCTAAACTTTTCGTTTTTCCATTATTATTATTTATTTATTTTTCTCATTTTTTTCTACCCCAAAAATTCAAATAAATTAAGGTTTGGGTCAGGTGAATGATCTTATTTATAAGATGTTGATGTTGTGAGTTGTCCTATAATTTAGGATATTATGTTTGATTTTAATATTGTGTTGATTTTATTTGATCCAAATGAATAATCTTATTTATAAGATGTTGATGTTGTCGTATGATTTATAAGATTGTGTTTTATTTTAAGTGTTGATTTTAAAATTATGTTATTAACTATTATTATATTGTCTTAAATAATCTTATAATTTTCTTGTTAGGACAACATTATTAGGAATTCAATACCAAAAAAAAAAGTTTAGGTTAACGAGCCACTCGCGAGCAGGTCGAACCGAGCACGAGCAAAATTTTCCGCTCGAAACCCTTAACGAGCCGATTTTGAGCAGACTTGAATCATTCGTAGAGATTGATTACACCCTACTTGAGATAAGTAATATATAAGATTAAAAATATGACGGTTACCAGAGTAAGATGACTTAAAATTAGAAAATGGGGTATGAAAAACAGCCAATGTTGTTATTAGTTCAGAAAAATGTTTAGTTGACGTTGTGTATAGAACAGTTAACCATTCTATTTGATGTACATGTACACAAGGACCAACAACTGAAAGAAGGCACAGGAAGTAACATATGCATTGGACTTACATTTCCCTGAGTCATTCGGAAGGCAATTTCAAATCAATATTTATGCCCAATATGCAAGTTGATATAGAAATCTCAAATAAGGTTCTTTATGATTTTCCAAATGTTTCATATTGGACTTACAAGTGGTGATTTTTCAAACCTTGCTTGTAGCAATTGCTTTTAGAGGTTCAATGTAAACACCCTTCTGTTTTTTTGTTGGCCGATTAATTAAGTCTAAGCAAGGTATATTGAGAAGAAAATTGGACTTTACATATAAATCAATCCTTTACTTCTCATCTTATGCAAATTAAAGACTACATCTACTAACAAAAAGTACACTAATCCAACATCCTATGTGACATGACAGCAATCCTGTGGAAATCATTAGTTTCGGTAATCAGATAATGGGTCATTAAAAAGCATAGTTACAACATAGGTGAACATTAAAGCATGCATCATATCATCTTTTAATACATAAGTTTCCAACTGCTGTTGGTAACTAAACCATACCGAAATCAGGTAACTAACTCACTATGAGAGATAAACGACCACTCTCTACCAACTATAGCAGCAATTAAAAGAGAACTACAACAGTACCAAAACACTGACAACAAAAGAAACACATAATTGATGGATTTACAAACCTCACACATCCTGCATCTCTAACTCCTCTTCGTCGTAATCCTCCTCATCGTCGGCAGTTGCATCCTGGTACTGCTGGTACTCCGACACGAGATCATTCATGTTGCTCTCGGCCTCAGTGAACTCCATCTCATCCATGCCTTCCCCAGTGTACCAATGCA
Organism: Triglochin maritima; assembly: GCA_963682175.1. Taxonomy (NCBI): domain Eukaryota; kingdom Viridiplantae; phylum Streptophyta; class Magnoliopsida; order Alismatales; family Juncaginaceae; genus Triglochin; species Triglochin maritima. The sequence continues at coordinate 39,980,669 of OY821779.1, forward strand.
AGAAAGCCTTCCTCCTGAACATGGCTGTGAACTGCTCGCTCACCCTCCTGAACATCTCCTGGATGGAGGTCGAATTCCCTATGAAAGTTGATCCCATCGAGAGCCCTCTGGGTGGGATGTCACAGACGGAAGATTTCACATTGTTGGGAATCCATTCGACAAAGTAGGAAGAGTTCTTGTTCTGAATGTTGATCATCTGCTCGTCCACCTCTTTGGTGCTCATTTTACCACGGAACATGGCAGAGGCTGTGAGGTAGCGGCCATGACGAGGGTCAGCAGCGCACATCATATTCTTGGCGTCCCACATTTGTTGGGTGAGCTCTGGGACAGTCAGGGAACGGTATTGCTGGGAGCCACGGGAGGTTAAAGGGGCGAAGCCCACCATGAAGAAGTGGAGCCTTGGGAAGGGGATCAGGTTGACGGCAAGTTTCCGGAGGTCAGAATTCAGCTGTCCAGGGAACCTCAGGCAGCATGTTACTCCACTCATTGTTGTTGATATCAAGTGGTTCAGGTCACCAACTGCAACATCGAAAATGAAAGTTAAAAATCAGCAAACTGGCATTGGAATATATTCCACCTTGAATGAAAAGTAAATCCAACTCACAGCTTGGTGTGGTGAGCTTCAGAGTTCTGAAACAGATGTCATAGAGGGCTTCATTGTCGAGAACCATGCACTCGTCGGCATTCTCAACAAGCTGGTGAACAGATAGAGTGGCATTGTAGGGCTCGACAACAGTGTCAGAGACCTTTGGGGATGGGAATACAGAGAATGTGAGCATCATTCTATCTGGGTATTCCTCTCTGATCTTTGATATCAAAAGTGTTCCCATTCCAGATCCCGTGCCTCCACCAAGCGAATGGCACACCTGGAATCCTGAACAAACAAGTAAAAAGACATGGTTAGCTAAATACCCCAGAGGAAATAAATTATTATTGTTGTAGCGAATCAGTTCAAATGATGTACATTTAACATAATCTGAAACCACACTAAATATGAAACTGTAAATATGATTTTTTTTCCAATTACAAAAGCAACGAATACCTTAGCAGGATTCAAAGGCCTTTTTTTTACCATTAGCAGGAACTTGTTTTAGTTGCATATCATAAGGGATACTCAAATATATAATAGACTACAAACCACTGAAAGAAACAATATTTCACAATATATCACCTTGGAGGCAATCACAGTTTTCTGCCTCCTTCCTTACAACATCAAGAATCGAATCAATGAGCTCTGCGCCCTCAGTGTAGTGCCCCTTGGCCCAGTTGTTCCCAGCCCCAGACTGACCAAACACAAAATTGTCTGGCCTGAAGATCTGCCCGTAGGGTCCAGTCCTCACACTGTCCATCGTGCCCGGCTCAAGATCCATGAGCACAGCACGGGGAACGTACCTCCCACCTGAGGCCTCGTTGTAGTAAACATTGACACGCTCTAACTGGAGGTCGGTGGTTCCAACATACCTTCCAGTGGGATCAATACCATGCTCATCACATACAACTTCCCAAAATTTGGAACCTATTTGATTACCGCATTGGCCACCTTGAATGTGGAGAATTTCTCTCATGGTTACCCTACCTGAATGAACTGCGTGTAAGTAAGCACCAAGAGAAGATCTAGTTATGTAAGACACAAATTGGTAAAAAGCACTCGTATATTTTAAAAATATTGCTAAGCAAAACAAAACAGAAACTTAATCTACGAAACAAATGCATGATTTCTCTAAACAAAACGATAAAAAAACTTGTTTCCGAGGAAATAAAGGACTATGTTATTCATGTTTTAACACAAAAACTTAACCGACATAAACCTACTTATGGAAGATCATGTTAAACGGGTTCAGCACTCACAGACAAAAAAAATATCAGTAACTTCGCATTTGTTTTAAGTAAAGTTCCCAAACTCAATAGAGAAAGTCTAGAAACTTATTTATAAAAATATGAAAACACCATATATTACAAATTCCAAACAGATCTACTTGCAAACAACAGATCTGGAACAAAACCAGAATATCTCAACAAAATCATTTGGACATCTTAAACTTAATCCAGAAGGACCACAACTTATATACTAATTAAGGTTCAATCTAACCAAACATCTCAAACTTAATACAATTTCCATATTCAAACCCCTACCAGATCTACACTCTAGCACCGATTAAAAAGTAGAGAAAACAGAATCTTCAAAATAGAAACTCGAAAACAATTTGAACTTAAAAAGACATCCGAAACCCAAAACCATTGTCGGTTGACTAAAATTCAAATTACAAAAAAAAATCGCTCCACAAGTAGAAATACTATTTCCTCGTAAAAAACCCTAAAACTCAAAATTTTCCAAAATCAATACTAGTTTTCAGAGAACCAAATCTCGCGAAAACTAAAACTTAAATTTTGTAAAATCACCCAAAACTAATATCCTTGGACTAGTATTCAGAAAACAGTCCATGTCTCAATATCCCAAAAAAATAAAATTGGATTACGATTTTCAAAACAAACACTAGCTACAGAAAATTCCAAAAACCTCAACTATTCGAACGTAAAAAACACCAAATCCGTCAAACCCCCCAAATCCAATTCAAAATCTCCCGAAAATCCCAAAAACTCCAACGATCTAACAGAAAATCACCTGCGGAAGTGCGAATCCGAAGCGAGATTTGAACCGAAAGTGAGATCTGGAGTGAGGGCTAGAGTGGGGTGGTGGTTGGGGAAGTAAAGGGGGGTATTTATAGGTAGGGACAAGACGATCTGACGGCTGTAGTTGTTTCCCACTCTTTGAGCCTCCGATGGGGGATCGGACGGTGGGGATCGGTTCGGGTTTGGAATTTGAAACTTTGAATTGTTTTAGTTGGACGGAAATGGCCCTCCGGGTTTTGATTATTTCGGATCCTGTGTTTTGGTTTTGGTGTTTTGCGTTTTCAGCCCTATGTTAGTTTTCATTTTTCTCTCTCTTTGACTATGCTTGGTTCAAGTGAATCTTCTTGAACTTTGTCTAATTTTTCCTTATGACATGCGTCAAGCAAAAGATAAAAGATAAAAAATGACCATGATACACGTACGCGTGCGTCCCGAATGCTTCTAACGTTGTCAGCGAAAATCAAATGTATCTTCCTTTATGAAATTAATTAAATAACATGTTTATTTTGTGTAACATGCAACATTTACTTTCCCAATATAACATTTGATTTCTCAATACAACATTTGATTTCCCATGAGATATTTTATTTCCCCATGGGCAAACACACGGGTTAAAATGGACAAACCCACAACTTTAAATGGACAGACTCACACCTTAAAATGGACAGACTTAAATCTTAAACTGGACAGATTCCCACTTTAAAATGGACACGCACACATTAATCTAAACAGACTCACAACTTAAATTAGACAAACTCACACATTAATCTGGATAGACCCACAACTTAAACCTTAAAATGGACAGACCCACGCATTAATCTGGACAGACCAACAACTTAAACAGGACACACTCACACCTTAATCTATCCCATTTAAGTTGTGTGTTTGTCTAAATTAAGGTGTGTGTTTGTCCATTTTAAGGTTTAAGTCTGTCCATTTTAAGGTGTGAGTCTGTCCATTTTAATATGTGAGTTTGTTCATGGGAAAATTAAATATTACATTGGAAGGTAAAATCGCAGACGTGACGCAAAATAAATATGTTTTTAATTAATCCCAGAAGTTTCGTACAAACCATCATCACTGTTGAACGATGTGATGTCTGGCATACATGTGAGGTGAGAATGCAGAATTCTCACCAAACGCAAATACATCTCATGTGTTTGTGTATTAAGATTTCTTTTCTTATTGAGATTGCGGATCTTTTGTTGATCCTCCAAAAGTAATGATTTTTTGCTTTATGTTTCCTACTTGTTTATATTTTTATTTTCCTTTTGCAAATGTTTCAATATGTTAATTTATTTTTTCGTCTTTCTCTCTTCACTCGATTTTCCTTAGAATTTATGATCTTTAAACATGAAAGGGCAACGTAACTAAATCAAGTTGAATTTAAAACTGTAATTTCAAGAAAGAATCCCGAGACGTTCTTCACATCATCATCTATGTAATCATTTGTATTTTTTACTTTATTGTTTCAAAATGTGATTTTCGATAAAATAAAGGATGATTAATTTCTCATTAGTTGACATTTTAAATGCAAAGAATGGACACACACTAATCCCACGTGAGTAGACACATGCATGTGTGGGTCACATTAGTTCCGCGGGGGACACACCATTCCCGTGCGGACACACATCTGTTCCACGGAGGACACACATATGTCTCATGAGAGACACACAATCATGCATCTTGAAATGTTAATGATCACGTGCATTGTGAACCAATGGACACATATATTATCATACGATCAAATTTAAAAACAAATTAAATAATTGATAAAAAGTTTCACATGCATACAGCTTGAAGGGATCACGTCCCTCAATTTCAGGAGTGTCTTAAAGACTTGTCAAAGGAGTTCACAAATTATTTTCCTATAAGAAAAGATGATGGTGAGGAATTGTGCAAAGTGATGGCAAAACTAGTAAACCACTCTAAGACCATGGTTAACACAGGGTGCACGCTTGCCCACCCGAATCCCTCCCCCAAGGTTAACGGGTCGGGCGGCCGCCTGGGCGTTGGGCATCCCAATGGGGGGGACGTGTCCCCCCATTGGCCGGGTTTTTTGTTATTTGTTAAAAATATTTATAAATTCATTTTAAAATTTGTTTAAAATTGTTTTTTCAAAAAAAAATATGAAAATATGTTTTTTATTTGTTTTGATTTTGGATTTTTTTGTGTGATTTTTTTTTATATTTTACGCATTATTGATCTCCAAATGACGTGGAGGTGAGAGAATGTAGGGTGGTTGAGGGTAGTCTGGACGTGGTTAATGAGGTTCTTTGGGTAGGTTGGGTGAACTGACGTGGGAGAGAGAGGAGCAGAGTGCCTGAGGGTAGCCCAGACACTGTTATTTGTGCTCTAAGGGTGTATATAAATCAAATGGACGACGAGTACAGAGGGTATGCAAGTAATTAAACCGAAAATTAATGAATTGTGTATACATGGAAATAATGAAGTCGAAAGGGTATTTCGGTAAACATGATAGATACAGAGACTCAGAGAGTACGTAAGCAAAAAAAATCTAAATTGTTTCTCGGTTAACTTTATTGCAACAGGTAAAAAATCAATATTTGAAGTATGGATCAAATGGCTATAATAAGGTGAATGATGTGAGTATGGATAGAGAAGTAGCGCCTCAAAAGGATATGTATCTTTAGAAATTTAAGATCTTTATTTAAAAATGGAAAAATTGATGAAGTTGTTAGCCGTAAAATCCCAAAAGGGTGGATGAAATCACATGTCATATATGATAGGATAAATTTACTAATGAGAAAGTAAGTCTTACAAAATCATGTAAGAAACCCACTACAATGTAGATGAACCAGAAAAAAGGTAGCATGTAAAAATAATTAATGCTGAATAAATGAAGTTGTTGTTGAGACGAAGTGGATCGTGTTAGAGTGTAGATAATCAAGAGAGTATTAGAAAGAAGAGAACCTTGTAAAACATTTTAGAGTGGACACATCCAGCTAAGACTCGTAGAGAAATCAATGGGACCTTAACAAGGGCCGACCCAAGATTAAAGAGAGAGGGAATAAAGAGAGGCAAAGGCCGACCCAAGATTAACTAGAGGAAAAATGGTTAAAAGGAATTCGAATGATTTAAACATTTCCAATGAATTGCCCCTTGCATAAGAGTGCATGAAATGATGTGATCAACGCTCTGTTCAGGAATACCGCCTGATACGGCCGTTCTCTATGTATGTGTATATTTTTAAAATTTTCATACAAATATACAAGATCGATTTCATATTTTCATTGATTTTATGTACATGTTTATGTTTATTCTAATATCATGCAATCTTACACATATTAAAATAAACAAAAAAGATAGGATCATACCCAAATATTTTCTAAAACATTTTAGAAGATCTGGAGTTTCGTTGCCCGTCGAATCGTCCGCCGATTCGCCTCCAAGTGTTCATCAAACTCTAAACAAGATTAAAGAGAAATGAGTTTGTCAATCAATCTATAATTAAGCTTAGGATCTAGTTGATAACTCATTTATGCTCATTGAGAATTTAATCTTTAAAAGCTTGAAATAATTAAGGAATTTTCGCATGGATTAATAGGGTGGTTAGGGGGAGAGAACATTTTGCATTAAATTAAAACAAAGAGGGAGAGAAGACCTATTAACAGGGTTTCCCAACTCCCACATCATGGGATAACCACTAACCCATGATCTCTTATTTTTCTCTCCCTAAAATCAATCACAATTTGACACATAATCATCCACATCCACATTTAATTATGTAATTCCAATACATGATTAATACTAATTCCATATTAATCCGGGCAAAACCGTATTAATTGTTTTTTGCCTTTTACCAAATTTTGGATTTATATCTAACAAAGTTTGATATTTGGGTTTTTAGAAAACTCATATCTCATGTAATATATTATCTTATGTAATGTCAAATTATTACATCACATAATACATATATATTATATGAATTTATTCATGATTCTAACTATGTAAATTTTCGTGACATATTGATTTTATTGATTCACCACATGTGTCCATTTTTCACATGAAACCTAACACATCATATGAACTCAAAATCAAGCTTATTGTTTCCCAATTTTGTGGAGTGACCTATATGAGGATCTAAGCTAAATTGACAACGATATTAACCACTTAACATCTCAGACTATAAGCGGTATCTTGCTAGTTACCCAATTAGCATAGATGTCTTGTTCTACTCAAATTAAACACGATTCATTTAGATGTAATTGCATCACTTGCGTCTATCCCTTGCCACATGATATTAAAAATATATATACAAAGCAGTAATGTGTCACCTTTGTATTTTATTCATTTCTTGATATATTTAAGCAAATTATAAATATGTAACTTAACATAAGTCACATTGTTAATTTTGCTTTATCAAGGGGTCCACTAACATCATCACTCAATTTAGAGGCAATGATAATCTTTTGATTAGCTATATTTTCCAGTATAAGTCATGTTCAACCAACTCTTGCATTTTTCACTATACTCATTGATAACTTTTGACAATACTCAAATTTAACATTTCTCATGTGAAAAGATATAAGTCTCATATCTTAGAATTCAAGATACAGTAAAACATTAATGACACATAACACAATTCCATAATGTTTTACTTGCTAGGTCTATTCAAAATATAAAAGTAACCATTTTTTTCTTTTATATACTCGTGTCGTCAAATATTTGTAGAACTACAATAATCGATGACCAACACGACAATCTTATCTCGGTAATTAATGTTCCATGTTAATTAACATGATTGTGAATAATTTTTTATTTATGTAAATAATTATCTTTTAGATCTCTACGATTAATGATCAAGATCATATTCCTTAACATTTCCAAAAGACGAATACAATGATCAAGGAACAAAATGTTTGCACATTCAATTCATTACAATTGACATATAAAAGTAAAACTTTTAGAACACATTCTTTTGAAGAAACACATCGTATTTCCCGATGCGGCCCACTTTTTGTTTTTTTGTTTTTTTTACTCTGATTTGTTTAATATTAAATTATTGATCTTAGAAATCAATCAATTTTTACGTAAATTTTTAGTTACATGTATATAATTTATAATTAGTTTATCTATATTATTTTATTTTATTATTAAATTGCAAACTGTATATGCACCAACATTGCATCCGCACAGGGGCGGATCCAGGAGTGGGCACGCGTAGGCAAGTGCCCAAGCTTGAATTTTTAAGTTATGTACACATCTTGAAGTGTGCGCACTCCTATTCTAACATATTTAAAGCATTATAACAATGTTTTTTCGTTTATATAGAAAAAAAAGTAATGAAATGGTTAATCATAGGATGCATCATGCGTTGAAGCCCGAGTTCGGCTCTCAGGTTCATCAAGTTATTTAAATTTTGATAAAAGAAGAAGGTTACACTAGGGTTCGATCCTCGATTTTCCTCGGATGAGGGGCAACACGTCACCACTGAGATACTAAATTGTTAATGTTTATATGTAGTTTAGTAAATATATAATAATAACATATAATTCGTGTACACAAATTTTAATATTAAGAATGCTTAATATGTGTAGTTTCAACACTTCACCGCAAAATTCACTCTTTGGGTTTTTTGAATGTTTAATATGTGTGGTTAATTTTGTTGAATTCCAGGGTAACTGAAATGGTGATATATAAGGTGTTAAGAATATTCTTATACTTATTTCTATGTTCGGAGCAATGCGATTTTAGTGTGACATTATTTATCGATTTTTTTCCTCTCATCATTTTCATCTAAATAAAAACCACGTGTTTCCTAGTTCAAAAATATTGAATATTTTATTTTAAGATTATTATATGTTTATCTTAAAATCGGTTTAATCGGTGGGACTGTCTGTTAGACCGTCGCCACGTAGTTGGTTCGGGTTCAACACTCGGTTCACAAAATGCTGATGTCATGCAGACGTCATCATCGGTTGAACCAGATTGAACAGTCGGTTGGACCACTTTGAAGCAAACCGAGTTGTTTTCGGTTCACTATTCGGTTCGGTTTTAAAACATTACTTATAAGGTGCCTACCTTTCAATTCCGTCCTAAGTCCGCCCTGCATCCGCATCCTACATTTCTGAACCTTAGATTAACACGTGAAATCATGATTCTTTGTAAGTTTTATGTTAAAAATATAAACGTAAGGTACTTAATTTGAGATTGAATACTTTGTTGTCGTGGTGGTGGTTGTTTCACTAAAGTGACTATCATTATACTAGTGTAGAAAGAGACGTTAGAGGCATGAGAAAAGATGGGTATAATTCTTGTCATGAAACAACGTCGCAGCGGATGCCGAAGAACTATGTCGTAGCGATCGGTTTGACAAACCGGACGACCTATTTTGGTCTGCCCATGTTCTTTCAAGGAGACTACAATTCTTAACAAAATTTAAGTTCTTGGGCAATACTACAAGTTGATGATCTTGTTATGTAACGTCAAGAATTTACATGCACTGTTAAGTTTGATAAGTTAAAAACATGACCTTTATCTTTTACTAGTCATGTTTGAAGAAGAAGAAAAAAATAATGAACTTGGGCTATCTAATTTTTAAGCAAGGCATGATCTAGAACCATGAACATCCAAGAAGGTTTTAAACAACATGCAAGTGTCTGAAATGCTTTAAATTCAGGTAGTCACGTGATAGTAAGCGTAATCCATGTGATATTGCATTATTGCAAGCCACAAACGTTAGGAATCTAATAATTAAGTTAAATTAGGAACAATTTGACCGGTCAATCTTCTGTCAGTTGAAAAAATCGATCCCTAGCTTCATCATGTTCACAAGTTTTGGCCCGAGTTTACGTTGAGAGCAAATCTTGTGTAAGTTTGGAAATAGATTCCAATTTATTTGGATATTTAGATATAATATGTGATCGAGATACAGGGAGGGTTTGGGCACTCAGAATCTGAGAGAAAGCAACGGACAAGAAACCATATTCTATTTGACTCCGTGAATGGAATTGTTTGTGCACTTCTAGAAATCCATACTCATTTTCTGTTGGATTTCGTAGTATGTACAAAATTTTCATTTTGTTTCCTCCGTGTTTGAGGTCTGAAAGCAACGGAAACTCATTGTATGCAGTCGACCAGTATGCATTTGGTCATCCATTCACGTTTACTCAAAGAAATTTTATTCTTTCTCATTTCGGTCATCCGAGTTCAGTATCCAAACCGACATGAAATTATTTGTTCAAACATGCACAAACAACATAATTTAGTCAAAGAGAATTTTTTTCCCATTGCTTTCCGTTTGACTCTGTAATCATTTTTCGAAGCTTTCTGCGCCATTAACACTCGATCTCTGCGCAATTAGCATTTAGCATATAGTTACAACTTATCTAAAATGTAGCGTCTGATGGAAAAAAGCTAGTATTAGTTAATTTCTTGGTTTTTATGTAAAATCCAAAAGCCCCAATTGTCGTTACCTGTTTAAGTGCCCCATACTTGTTTGGGTGATTTCGCAAATTATCCACAAGTCGCCCCCAAACACTCTATATGCAACTTTTAGTTCTAAACAAGGTTGGTGACGGTTGAGAAGCTATAATTGGACCATAATTATGAATCTACGTAACTATTTTTGTTTCACCAAAAACCAAAATTTTAGACATTTATAATCAATTTATTTTATCCCCCCCCCCCCCCCCCCCCCCTCTCAAAGTGGGGGACGAAATCGCTACCATCCCTAGCGAGTGGTCTAAACCAGTGTTCTGAAATGCGGTCGGATGCTGGCGTGATGCGGGGGAGAAACGCATCGCATCTTCCCGATACGACCTGCATCCGAGCCCACATTTGCGGCCCAATTAAGCATATGCAGACATATGCGGTCGCATTTCAAAACACTCCATTTTTATTTTTGGTTTTTTACTCTGATTTGTTTAATTTTGAATTAATGATCTTAGAAATTATTCAAAAAATTACCTAAATTTTTAATTACATGTATATAATTTATAATTAAAATATCTATATCATATTATTTAATCATTAAATCGCAAACCGCATATGCACCCACATCTCGCATACGTCGGATGCAGTGTCTCGTCGCATCCGCATATGCATCTCGCATTTCAGAACCTTGATATAAATGAAACAACGTTCGTTATTTTCTTTAAAGAATCATTAAAAAAAATTCTAACTCTGGTCATACCATTTGAAACTATACTTTTCTCGTGAACAATAAAAGCATTCTTTGCACGATCAATTTCAAGAGTTGTAATTCTCCTCCACAGGCGAGATGGACATGCTCGTGCCCAACCAAAAAGTATGCTCCGCACTATGTCTTTTCGTATGCAGTGAACGTGAGAGACGCCACATCACTCATGCTTTTACGTGTAACATGTTAGGTAACACTTTAATAACTTTAATATTATTACATTTTAGTGATCAACTCTTTCAAGTAGGGTTGAGCATCCGGACTGGTCTGAAATTTTTTCGGGGTTCGAACCGAAGACCAAACCGGATTGCTTCGGACCGATGACCGGACCTACGTCTCAATTAAACAATAGATGCAGCGGAAATGAATTTAAACAAGTATGGAAGAAAAGCAAACCACAAATGGACACGAGGAGATTTTACAGAGGTCCGATCACCTACCTACGTCATCTCTTGCATGTTCCGCTCGACACTTCGAGCTCCGCTCACGTATTCACTATCCGCTCCCAGTTCCGGGTCGGGAGGCGCCTTTACAATCTTCAAGTTAGCGAACAACTCTCGTCTAGCTTGGAATCTTTTTCTCACAATCCGAAAAGGATGGTTCAGACTTTCACCAGAACTTTTACTCTTTTGAACAAAGAACTTGAGTGGAACAACACTCTCTAGCTTCAACACACTTTGATTATTATATTGAAATGATCAAATACGTGGATGTTTAAGGCTTGGAGTGTATGAATTAGGGCTTTGATGATTAAGAGACTTCTTTCTAATGTATGAGATAATTTGGAATGTGAGAGTTGTCTAAACAATGTGTTTGAACCTCTATTTATAAGCTTCTAAAGTTTTCTAACCGTTGGGGAAGAATTGATTGATTTGTGTGTAAAATACACAAATTAAAAATTAAAGTTCTGCAATTCTGTCCCTCAATGGTCGACCGAATCGGGAAAAATGGTCGGTTGTTTCCTTAATGGTAAGGAAACGTTCGAACCACATTAAGCGTTGGTCGGACCTACTATAACTTAAGTTCACTTAATGGAACGGTCGAACCAAAAGCATGGGACAGTCGACCGTTCGGGGGATTTTGGCCAAGATAAAGGTAATCGGTCGAACACAAAATATGGATTCGTTCAACCGAAAATAATTGTCACTTTTGGGCTCGAGAAAAGTGTTTATCCGGTCGACCGATTTTAGGTTATCGTTCGACCGGTGACCAATTGTAGTTTAGGAGTAGGTTGAATTTATACGAACACGACAAGTATAATGATCACATGAAAATGCGGGAACAATCAACTGAAAGGTCAAAACCGGTTGACTGGTGGAACAAGAAAAATTCACTTAGAGAGTCTGTTATAAATGGTCGAACTGAGAACTCGTTTGGTCGACCATTTAGCACAGGAAAACTAGGTTTAGTTTTAAGTGATTTTTCGACTAAGGTTTTGGTTATCTATTGAAGTCGAATTGATGTGAGATTTTGTGTGTGACTTATACAATTAACCTAATGTGCATGTGACTAGTTTTTAACTCTTGTATGTTCAAAATGACACAAGTTCCTAAGACTCAAAATAAAGTAAAATTACATGTCTTCAAATAGCTTTGATTACATGTCTTGACTTCAAATCCATTTTTCTTGAGTCATGATCACTTGTAGATGTTAACACAATACAATATATCTTCTATGCATTATGTGTGTTATACTACATTTGATTGTGATTAAGATTATGTTGATTAAATCATCAAAACAAGGATTAAAGCTAAAAAACCAGCAGTTGTTATCAGTTGGACTTTGGGAGTAATTGGATAATTTTAAGTACTCTCCAATTTGTAATAAACTTTCAATTTTACAATCATCAAAATCATATCCAGAGTGCAAACAAAATATCAAAGTAAAAGATTGAACCTTCTGAATTTTCCTTTTATCAAGCAAGATATGTTATATGTCAAATTAAGGTTAAAATGACTAACAAAGGATAGGAGCGAAAATTTTGGTCAAATATGAAGATATATTTTTTTTCTTTTTTATATAAAAGCTACCACTACTATTACCGTGACTACATTTAACAATATTCTCATAATATTAAGAGGTAAATTACAATTTTCCCACTCGACTATCCACGAGTAACACTTTGACCCCTTATACTTTAAAATGACACATTCACACCCTTTAAACATTCATTTGTGACACCTATTGACTATCTTTCCATTAAAAATGTCATTTTTCAACATATTTATTCTTTTTATCATTTTTTCGTATTGTTTACCAAATATATTTCTAAGTTATCTTTGTCGTAAAGTTCCAATCAAATCAGATGTAAATTTATTTCAAATTTAGGTTAGATTTGAACATATCTGTCTCAAATTTGAGTAAATTTTGACCTCCAATTTGATTCAAGATTTATCATAGAATGTATCATAAATACATTTTCAAACAATATAATTTATTTTTTAGAAAAACAATGAATATATTGAAAAATAATAATTTTATGACGAATATAAGTCAAAGTGTTACACAAATCAAAGAGAGTGTGACATTTACTCGATTATAATTCAGGGAAACAAACTATAATTTATCTTATTTTATTCATAATTGAGAAATAAAGGGTATAATTAATTAGTTATTATCATTTGGAGTTGGGAAGGTATTTGGATAACCCTAAGATAAAGCAAGTCACGTGACCCGCACGTTTCTTTTGAATCCTACCGTTGGAAATATGACCGTTGCCTCGACAACTCCTTACTACAAACTCATTTTAAACACACCCTCTCTCTCTATATCTCTGGTCGAATCAAAGTGAGGTAAAAAAGAGAGGAAGAAGAGAGATTTTGGGGAGGAGAAGAAGGGATGATGTCGAGATACCAACGTGCTTCTGCTCCTCCACAGCCAGGTTTGGGCGTTTTTCTAATTTGGATTTTTGGTTCTGGTTTTGGGTGTTTTTGATCTTCAAGTTGTGTTTTTTTTGGGTTTGGTGATGTTTTCTGGAGAATGATTATGATGGCTCATAATTATATTGTGTTATTTAGTGGTTTTGATTTTAGTTTTGTAGAGGTTCTTCGATCTGGGTCTTTGTTCTTGGTTTTGGGTCTTTATCTTTGTTATAGTTGTTGTTTTTTGACCTGGGTAATGCTTATTGTGTAGTTTTGGTGTTGGTTTTTGGATATAATTTTGTTGTATCATCATCATTTTAGTTCTGTAGAGATTCTTCCTATTCTTTGGTTTTGGGTCGGTCTTTGTTAAAAGATGTGATTGTTTGATGTGGGTAATGCTTGCTTTGGGGTTTTATAGAGAATCATTTTGATGTTTTTAATTTTGGATGTGATTAGTGTTATCTTCATGGTGCTTTCTTGGAATGTAGAGTATTTTATGTTCAAATATTTCTTTCTTCTTATGGTCTTTCTATTAATAGTGGTTTATAAAGTTTTGGCTCTTAGTTATGCAAGGATTAAGTTTATGTTTCTTACAAGATTTTGCCTTTTGAAAAGTTCTTTTAGGTACCATTATCTCTAATTTAAATGCCGTGATGGTTTCTTAAAACATGTGATTGATTCTTTCCAATCACAGGCGCTATGCCGAGACAGCAGCAGAAGAAATCCCCAACAGCTGAAGGCAACAACATAAAAAACAGACGAGCCCTCGTCGACATTGGAAATCATGGGAACAAACATGTAACAGAAAAAGAGTATGCAAATCCAACCATCCACCTAAATCTCCCATAATAGTTCTTGTTTCTAACTTAACCTTTTTGGGTTTTTTATTAAGGAAACCTCCACTTCAGATCACTAGACCAGTCACCAGGAGCTTCCACGCGCAACTAATCCGTAATGCGCAGATCAACGCGGAAAAGGTACATTGTGGTCGGAAGATGTTCTTCGCAATTCAATTTGTTTTAGCTGATGTGATTAATTGTGCAGAAGAAACAAGTGGAAGTTGAAAATGTGGATGAGGGAAAGAGAACTGTTAAGCTTAAGGAGAATGTTGCTGTAGCTAACAAGCCTAAATCCGTGGAAGTCATCGATATTAAATCGTCGTCTGGCTCGAAGAAATCGTGGAAGAAATTGCCTGGTCTCACCTCTTCACTCACTGCTAGAAGCAAGGTAGTTATTATTTTGGGGTGTTGTTTAATTCTTCTCTTACTTAATATAAAATCAAGTTTAATTGTTGTTTTCATTTTGGTAGGTGGCTTGCGGAATCTCTAGAAAACCCGTGGCAGTTCGTGACATTGATGGACCGGATGCCGAAGATGAGTTAGCTGTCATGGAATATGTGGAGGACCTCTACACGTTCTACAAGCAGGCAGAGGTATAAAACCTAGAAGTAATTGTTGATTAGTATCTTGTAATGGTAATTATGATGGTTGATTTGGTGTGTGATGCAGAATGAGAACAGGCCGAGGACCAACTACATGAGCTCTCAGGTAGAAATCAACATCAAAATGCGGTCTATTCTCATCGATTGGCTTGTTGAGGTTCATCAGAGGTTTGAGCTTCTTCCAGAGACAATGTTTCTGGCATTCTACATTGTCGATAAGTACCTTTCGGCCGAAGTTGTTGCGAGGAGGGAATTACAGCTTGTGGGCATCTCTGCTATGCTCATCGCCTGCAAGTACGAGGAAATATGGGCTCCTGAGGTACTACCGTAAGATTATAGTTTTAAGAAATTTTATGATTAGTTTTCTGATCAACTGATTGATGGTCATTTGCAGGTGAATGATTTTATTTGCATATCAGATAGAGCTTACACCAGAGAGCAGATTCTGGTAATGGAGAAGAGAATTCTCGAGAAGCTTGAGTGGAATCTGACTGTTCCAACTCCTTATGTGTTTCTTGTTAGATATTTGAAGGCTTCTGAGCCTGACAAGCTGGTATAATTTCTTACATGATTAATCTACTCTTTTTGCTTAAACTTTCGAGTCAATACTAATTGCTTTGTTATATATTTTGATTGCAGATGGAACATATGGTTTTCTACTTGGCCGAATTGGCGATGCTGCACTACCTGATGCTCGGGTTCAGCCCTTCGATTATCGCTGCTTCTGCGGTTTATGTAGCAAGAAGCACCATCATCGGTAAGAGCCCAGCATGGGATGAGACTCTGAAGTGGCACACTGGTCTGGTCGAGTCCGACATCCAAGAATGCGCAAAGCTGCTATCTGGTTTCCAAACTGGTGCTGGGGAGAGCAAGCTCAAGGTGGTTTACCGGAAGTACTCGAACTCCCAATTCGGAGCCGTAGCATTGCTGCCTGCTGCAGAGATCAAGCCATGAATGATATATTACACAATTGATTGGCTTGAAGGGTTTTCTTATCAATCTCTTACTGATGTTATAATCTAATAACCATAATTCATTCATTTGTTTGTTTGTTGTTATTGGTTTGAGAGGGTTTGTGTTTAGGAGTGTTAGTATAATCATCTTAAGTTCTTAGACCTGACCACATATACTTCTTGTGTCTGTTATTACAATTCAAAGAATATATATTTCCAATATTTTATTGTGTCATTGTTGTGGTCGGCTTTATTATAAGAGTAACTATATACGGACGCGAGCGTCCGTGACGCGTCCTACGTGGAATAACACGTCAGCTGCCAGTTCAGCATCCAGTTAACCAAAACTTCTGCGCGGGGAAATGTAAATTACGAATTGTTGGGTGCGACGGTTCATTTCCCTAAATCACGATTTGTTGGGTGCGACGGTTCATTTCCCTAAATCACGATTAGACGGTTCAACTTCACGTACATCAGTAGCGGCGGTACAGCATTCGAGTAACTTTCCCCATTTCACCCGGAGTTCCTTTCCATACGCTCATCCAAAACCTTCATTGCTCCAAAACCTTTCCATTCCAGTAACGAAAACCAAGACAAGGCGAAAATGAATCTTTCTCTACCTGAAACCTCCATTGCTCCTGAAATTGTAGCCGCGCAGGTGTTTTGTCAACCATGTTCTTTCTGGTTCATTTTAAGGTTCATTATTGGCCTCTAACAATTTTTTTGTGTGGTTTAAGAGAAGCACGTACTACTTCCGCGAAACCAAGTGCGGTTTCGCGGCCCTTCACAAGCAGTTCGACCGGATGAAGGAGGAGGAGAAAAATGTCTTCAAACGGACGCCCTTCGGTCACTTCCTCAGCTTTCCTCACGTGACAACTGACAACGAGATACTGGGTTGGTTCGTCGAACACTTCGACGCCAATGAAGTCGGTCTGAGAATAGCCACTGGGGTGGTCCCATTTACGGTAGAAGACGTCGCCCTTCTACTTGGACTAAGAGTACATGGGCAGAGAGTGGATATGGATGCCATGTACGTAGAGAAACGTGACGGGGTTAACCTCGACAACACCCAGCTACTGGGTCATCTTACCGCCACGAGCAAGATGGGCGAGGAGGAGGAGCACGTCCGACTCCTTATTTCTATGATTTTCAATCATTTTTTGTTCTTCGATGGATCACTGCGAACTAAAGCGTGGTACACGAAACACCTTAAGAACCTCAAGCGCCTCAAGAGATATGCGTGGGCAAATGCGGTTCACACTTTCTTGGTTGAAGGCCTGGAGGAAGCCCAACGGGATCTCTCGAGGAGGAGATCGTCGGCGAACTTCTCTATGAAGCAGGGCTACGTGTCTGGTTGCGTTGCTGTATTACAAGTAAGCATCTTGGTCCGGAATGACTGTTGTGTCAGTCCGAAGTAGTGTCGGTTTATGTCCGGAATAAGTGTGTTGCATGTCCAGAATAGTCCTGTATGTGTCCGGAACGACTGTCTTGCTTGTCCGGAATACGTCTTGTGTCTGTCCGGAATACGTCTTGTGTCTGTCCTGAATAGTGTTGTCTCTGTCCGGAATAAGTGTCTTGAGGTTGTCCGGAATAAGTGTCTTGTGGTTGTCCGGAATGAGTGTTGTGTCAGTCCGGAGTAGTGTTGGTTTATGTCCGGAATAAGTGTGTTGCCTGTCCGGAATAGTCCTGTATGTGTCCGGAATGATTGTCTTGTCTGTCCGGAATACGTCTTGTGTCTGTCCTGAATAGTGTTGTCTCTGTCCGGAATAAGTCTTGTGTCTGTCCGGGATAAGTTTTGTGTCTGTCCTCAATAGTGTTGTCTCTGTCCGAAATAAGTGTCTTGAGGTTGTCCGGAATGAGTGTTGTCTCTGTCCGGAATAATTGTGTTGCCTGTCCGGAATAAGTGTGTTGCCAGTCCGGAATAGTCATGTATGTGTCCGGAATGAGTGTCTTGTCTGTCCGGAATACGTCTTGTGTCTGTCCGGAATAAGTAATTTGTATGTCCGGAATACGTCTGCGTCTGTCCGGAATAAGAGTTGTGTCTGTCCGGAATTAGTGTTTGGTCTTTCTGATTAACGTTATGAGACTGTCCTGGGGATGTTATGTTTCTATTTTTTAACTCATTCCTGTTTTCAGGTGTGGCTTTGCGAGAAGTTCAAATTGGGGGATCCCCGGTCAGCATTTCCACGGTTCAAGTGTTGGACCGAAATGTTTAGCAGACGCCAAATCCTTAGAAAATGGGAAGATCGAGGCATCAACTTGTCCCGGATATACTCGGGCCAATTTGAGTTGAAGGGCACCCCAAAACTCAGTGCACGGGAGCATTCACTATTGTCAGAGGATCAATTTCCTCCTGCAGCAGCAACTCCCGCAGCGAAGGAAACACCTTCAACTCCTGCAGAAGCAACGGTCGCCTCGAAGGAAACACCTTCAACATCCACTATACCAAGGATACAACTCAGTGAATGCAGCATTCCATGTGACCCACTGCTACAAGAGTTGGAACTTAGTGAGGTGAAGACGAAATGGCTGCGAGCCGAAGCAGCACTTAGGGAGGCGACCGTTAAAATTAACAACCTGGAGGAAGAACTCCGGATCTCTCAAGAAGAGTGTCGTGAGCTGAGAGTCCGTGGGGAGGAGGAAGAGAGGGAAAAGAGGGAGGAGGAAGAGAGAAATAAGAGGGAGGCGGAGGAGAGGGAAGAGAGGGAGGAGGAAGAGAGAAATAAGAGGGAGGCGGAGGAGAGGGAAAAGAGGGAGGAGGAAGAGAGAAGTAAGAGGGAGGCGGAGGAGAGGGAGAAGAGAGAGGAGGAAGAGAGGGAGAAGAGAGAGGAGGAAGAAAGGAAGAAGAGGAACGAGGAAGAGAGGGAGAAGAGGGAGGAGGAAGAGAAGAAGAAGAGGGAGGAGAATGAGAGGAATAAGAGGGAGGAGGATGAGAAGAAGAAGAGGAAGGAGGATGAGAAGCATAAGAGGGAGGAGGAAGAGAGGAAGAGGAGGGAGGAGGAAGAGAGGAAGAGAAGGGAGGAGGAGGATGAGAAGAAGAGGAGGGAGGAGGATGAGAGGAATAAGAGGGAGGAGGAAGAGAGGAGGAAGAGGAAGGAGGAAGAGAGAAAAAAGAGGAGGGAGGAGGAGGATGAGAGGAATAAGAGGGAGGAGGAAGAGAGGAAGACGAGGAAGGAGGAAGAGAGAAAAAGCCGGAGGGAGGAAGAGAGGAAGAAGAGGGAGGAGGAAGACAGGAAGAAGAGGAAGGTGGAAGAGGGAGAGAAGAGGACGGAGGAAGAGAGAAAAAAGCGGAGGGAGGAAGAGGGAGAGAAGAGGAAGGAGGAAGAAAGGAAGGAGGAAGTTATGAGGAGACAAGAGGAAAGAAAGAGGAAGGCTGGGGTTGCGCTTCCGCTTTTGCACCCTCAAAAAATGCGGACCATTAAACCACACTTGCGCACAGAACACATAGACGAAGCGCAAAGCAAATCTGGCCAAAATGAGGCACAGAAGATTGCCGCAGAAAAACAAGAAGAAATAAAGGAGGCCGAAGAAGCCACCACAAAAACAAAAGGGCCCGAAGAAGCCAGTGAAGAAACAGCGAAAGATGAACTGACCGCCCATGTTTCGTCCACGAGGCCAGATGTGGATGAGACCGCCTTGAGAACGCTGACCAATGATGAGGTACATCGTTTATTGAATGCAACGGCTCCCGAGCGAGAAGCAAAAGATATTATCTGGAGGGGGGTTCTCAGCATTATCAGCAGGGGTGATCTCAAGGAAATAATTTCGCGAGGCACAGAAATCACCAACGAAACTCTTGACGGCCTAATTGAGGTACTCGTCAGAAGAGGAGGGCAAAAAAAGGTGGTCTGCTTATCAACCTTCGAATCGGAAATGATTGTGGAGGGACAGGGAGAAGATATAAAGAAAGATTATTTACTCCCAAAAATTGAAGGACTTAATGTGGAGGAAGTCGTCATCGCACAGCCATGCTGTTTGTCCGGCCACTGGACTCTGTTTGTTGCCCACGGACCTCGATCAGAGTTCATTCAGTACAACAGCATCTCCCGCACGCTTAAAAGAGGTGAAAATCCTAACCGTTTAGTCGGAACTCATGAATGCACCGCGTCTAAGATAGCGGGATTCTGGCGAGGGTTTTTGGCGGTCGAATGGCCACTGAAAGTTGACAGGAAGGGTAGCCAACGACAGCTAGCGGGGAGTAACGACTGCGGGCCATACGTTTTGTACTGGATCAAGCGTTTGATGGAGAATGCTGATCCGACGAAGCCGAAGCAGAGCAAGGTTCTTCACCGTTTTAGAGGCGATTTGGCCAATTTCTTACTCGAAGACTCTGGGATGTGCGATCAACAATAAACGCCCTGAAAATGTTTCAATTTTTTTTCCCAAAGTTATACATGTATACATGTTAAAATTACATAGACTATTTGAATGATTTATCAATACAAGGACATTTGGTGTTGGTTTTTTATATATAAATGATTTTCTTTTTTCCGGACATACATGATACGTAATCCGGACAGACATATAACGTAATCCGGACGGACATATAACGTAATCCGGACAGACAAACAATGTAATCCGGACTGCCTAATTACGTATTCCGGACATACTGGTCACTTAATCAGGACATAAATAAAACGTAATCCGGACATTGATGTAACGTAATCCGAACATACTGGTAACTTAATCCGGACATAAAAACAACTTATTCCGGACAGAAATTAACGTAATCCGGATAGACAAACAATGTAATTCGTACAGCCTAAGTACGTCTTCCGGACATACTGGTCACTTAATCCGGACATAAATAAAACATAAACCGGACATACTGTTAACCTAATCCGGACTTAAATAAAACTTATTCCGGACGGACATATAACGTAATCCGGACAGACAACAATGTAATCCGGACGGCCTAATTACGTATTCCGGACATACTGATCACTTAATCCGGACATAAATAAAACTTATTCCGGACGGACATATAACGTAATCCGGACATACAAACAATGTAATCCGGACTGCCTAATTACGTATTCCGGACATACTGGTCACTTAATCCGGACTTTGATGTTACGTAATCCGGACGGACATATAACGTAATCCGGACATACTGGTAACTTAATCCGGAC
Organism: Triglochin maritima; assembly: GCA_963682175.1. Lineage (NCBI taxonomy): Eukaryota > Viridiplantae > Streptophyta > Magnoliopsida > Alismatales > Juncaginaceae > Triglochin > Triglochin maritima. The sequence goes on from OY821779.1 coordinate 40,001,851, forward strand.
ATAAATACAACTTATTCCGGACAGATATTAACGTAATCCGGACAGACAAACAATGTAATTCGTACAGCCTAAGTACGTCTTCCGGACATACTGGTCACTTAATCCGGACATAAATAAAACATAAACCGGACATATTGTTAACTTAATCCGGACATAAATAAAACTTATTCCGGACGGATATATAACGTAATCCGGACAGACAAACAATGTAATCCGGACGGCCTAATTACGTATTCCGGACATACTGGTCACTTAATCCGGACTTAAATAAAAAATAAACCGGACAGACATATAACGTAATCAGGACAGACATACAACAAACCAAAATTACTTAATATATTTGTCGCCATGAGAAATTAATTCACAAACGATCAAGCAAAGAAAGGGTTGAATCTTATGCAATAATACAATGACTTTCAACAAAATTACATACAATGACTTTCAACAAAATTACATACAATGACTTTCAACAAAATTACATAGGAATAATTCCAACCAAGGACAAATACAATAATCAAGGAGGAACTCCCTCGTAATGCAAATTCATGTCCCAGTCATCGAAATCGTGATCCCCCGGTTTGGGTGCTGCAGGGTGTAACGGGGGTAGAGCCTTCTTCCTGTTGATTTTCTTAACGTTACTTTTAATTATTTTCTCAGACAAAGAAATCCGTCGTTTGCTCGGCGGTCTGCCTTTCCGTATTGTCTTATCCGGATTGAGAACGGATGTACCAGCGAACACAGGATCAGGTCGTTGCATACGTTCCTTAAGCAACTCAAGTGCCTCTACCGCCTGAAGATATCTGTCGTTTGAGTCGAAAGCGGCCTCGGCGATCCAAAGCGCACGACACATTATGTCGTCATGGCGACGAAGCGTATCGTTCCCCGTTATGCCGCTTTGAAGAGGAAACTTGACTCCATAGCTCCTTCGGATATCCTTCCTCCATCGGTGGACGATGTAAGACTCGGGGAGCAACGCGTTTGGACGTATTCGGGCAATAACAACATAAACGTGACAACATAGGATACCGACGTGATAAAACATCCTGCAATCGCATACCCACTTCTCATCTATAATTTGCACTGTGAACCGTTTCGACAATGGGAGGATATGTGTCAATACATGTTCGGTCACGTTGAAGTGCAATGTGTCGTCCTCGTTGAACTCATCCTTGATGTCGCAGTACATCATCTTCCCAATTTCTAACTGCACCTTCTTGAAGACACCCACCGTATACAACTCGCTCAATTGCCTCTCGAATGGATATTTCGAAATCAATTGCGGAGCCTTATGCTGACAATCGAAATCAGACTGAGCTTCCTTCTCATACTTGTGGCGTAGTGCGAGTTCGTATTGTTGAACGAACTGCTTAAGTGTCGTCCTTGATGTGAGGTACTTATCGAAGAAGGCGTTCATACCCTCACTTCTCTGGGTTGATGCCATTCCGGCGGAAAAACAATCCCGCGAAAATGCAGGTACCCAGTGCTCTCGAATTGCATAAATGGATCGGAGCCAATTATTGTCGTGCAACTCGAAATCATCTAGAAATCCCTGCCAATTCCGCTCGAATTCTGCCGGAGTCTTGGAATCGAATACACAGTTGTTGAGGTCAAACAACGTATGCTCCCGGTACTTCTTGGGCAGCTTCACAGGGGCCTTATTCATTATGTGCCATATACAAAATCTGTGCCGCGCTTCAGGGAACACAGTCCTCACAGCCGAAGCTATGGCGCCATATTGGTCTGTTATGATCGTCGGGGGGCTTGTATCTGCACACAACGCGATCAAGATAAAAACATATGTTAATCCGGACAGAAATAACGTAAACCGGACAGACGTCAAGGGTAAACCGGACGAGCAAAAGACGTAAACCGGACAGGCGTCAAGGGTAAACCGGACAGACGTAAGGGATAAACCGGACGCGCAAAAAACGTAAACCGGACAGACGTAAGGGATAAACCGGACGAGCAAAATACGTAAACCGGACAGACGTAAGGGATAAAACGGACGAGCAAAAGACGTAAACCGGACAGACGTAAGGGATAAACAGGACGAGCAAAAGACGTAAACAGGACAGACGTAAGGGATAAACCAGACGAGCAAAATGCGTAAACCGGACAGACGTAAAGGATAAACCGGACGAGCAAAAGACGTAAAACGGACAGACGTAAGGGAGTAACCGGACAGGCACACAACGTAAAATGGACAAAGCCGGACAAAATAAAACACGTACCGTTCATGCACGTCAACCATGTTTGGAACAACCAAATGTAATTTTGTGTCGTCTCGGAAGAGAGGAGTGCGCAACCGAGTAGGACGGACTGGTAGTGGTGATTTACCCCCACAAATGGGGCAAAAGGCATGTCATACTTGTTTGTTATGTATGTTGTGTCGAAACATATTGCATCTCCAAAGTAAGAGTAAGCAGCTCGAGAACGACTGTCGGCCCAGAACACATTTCGTAGTCTGCCTTCGTCGTCCATATCCATTACGTAAAAGAAGCGGGAATCATTCTTCTGCATCCTGATGAAATAATCTTGGATAGCTTTGCGCATCTCCTGGTCCCATTTTGAGGTTTCTAACCTCGTTCACAACATTCCTGCGAAACATAATTTTTATGACAAAGCTAAATGCGTAACTTCAACCAGGTTAAGTGGAGAATAAATAACCTTAGGTCCCGCTCGTTGAAAGACAATATATCGTGACCTCCAGCTTCGACCACAAAAGATTGCATGGTCTTGGCGGCAGATATACCGGCAGCATCATTGCACGAAATGCGTGCTCTGGCGGACTCCGGGACGGATCGTTTTTGTCGGAGAAAGTGCATCTGGTCTTCCGACAGCATGGCGTGATTATGTTCGAGATCTACGTAGTTAATTACGTAGCCTCTGGATGGATTACCGGAGACCCTAATCCGCGCAGTGCATTCGACCCTACCGGATAACCTATGTTTCAGTCTACCTTCACCTTGGTTTCCGGGAGCATTACCTTCCTTTGAGCAAGTAAGAGTGGCCCGTATTACAACACCATGACCGTAATGAGATTGCCTTATCTTCACACCAAAACCACAGGAATCGGCGTATGAAACGTAAAATGCTTTGGCTTCTTCGAAGGAAGGAAAATTCATCATCACTTGAGGGACGTTGGAGGCATGAGCCGGCTGTGAGGACACATTTACGAGTGCCATTACAGTACAACAAAAATGGAGGAAGGAGAGAAGAAGGAATGGTTCGTAGGATCGGAATAACCTAGACACTCATATTTGTATCTCCGTGACGCGCCAAACAATAAGAAAGAAGACGGAGGACATGCTGATTTGAAAAGCATTAAATGCGATGGTGGACGCATCGGGAAAATAAAACAACAGCAACAAAAAATCAGGAGTAAGTAGTTCGTCTGTCCGGAATAAGTGTTCCGTCTGTCCGGAATAAGTATTCCAACTGTCCGGAATAAATAGTAATTGTGTCCGGAATAAGTTACGTGCTTGTCCAGAAACTAAAGAAAATGAATGATGTGTGTGTCCGGAAAAAAATGAATTTAATAAAGAGAAGGGAAGAAATAGGAGGACGAATGTTGAGTGTAGGAGCGCCAACATGATGAAAGAATGGAGTGATTTGAGACGCATTAATGAGGGATGGCGAGGGATGGCGAAATTTGTACGAAACGAGGAATAAACTAAACGAAGAAATTGTTTCTGGGGAGAGAGCGAACTCAGCCGCGTCTGCTGACTGGGTTGCCCACATCAGTCATTCTGCTGACTGGGTTTGCAGCGTCCGTGACGCGAAGCGTTCAACAAACATTTCCCTTATTATAATATTGTTTGGTGATTGTAATGAGAATTCAGATAGTTACTTCCCTAATGGCTTGTGTAAAAATCAGAAAACTCAAGACAATAAAGAAATATATTTACTGAATATGAAAGATTTTCATGGTTATTTTGTCCTAAAACAAAATCAAACAAAAGTTAATTTGAAATAATTAACAAAATAGTCAAGTAATCCATGATAGCTATGTACAAGAATAACTTCAAGTGAGTCAAATATTTGAAGGCAAATATGATCGTTATGTCCTCATGGGAGTGTTTATAAACACAACATTCCCTATCACTTTCTCATCACAGGAGAAATAAAGAAAGAAGAAAGAGAGCAAGGCTTTGTGGAGAAGAAAAGAAGGAATGGCGTCAAGACGTGCAGTGATTCCTCCAAATTCAGGTTCAGTCATTCTTCTACTCTGGTTTTTTGTTTTGTTTTTTTTTTCATAACAAAAGGCAAAGATTTGTGCTTGATATAGGAAAATTTGGTGAAGAAGGGTCATATTGTTATGATCCTAACCCATGATTAGGGTTAACCTCGGGTTTAGTGGGGGTTTGCATGGGGAAGAGAAATGTGGCGTGCACTGTTGAGGAGGCTTAGGTGATGGGTTGGGGTGTGTAGGGTGTTGTGGTGAGGTGATGGGTGGAGTGGGGTTAAGAGAAACGTTTCTCTCTCTCTCTCCCCCTCCCTTACTTATTCTTTCTCTCCTTTTACTTGCTCTCACTCACTCCTTCCTTTCCTTTCCGGCGATCAGAGGAGGCAGAAGCTCGTGCGCCGTGAGGTGTGTGGAGATCGTTGCGAGGAGGGGACCGTGAGAGGAAGTTTCGGAGACGGCGTGCGCGAGTGAGGCTCCGGCGGTTTCGTCTTCTTCTTTGAGGTATGCCGACTTCATAGTGTGTTTTGATTGTCCACCCTCGTGAGAGGGTTGTGTTGGTCGGTCGGCCGGCGACGAGATATGCGTAAATCCTCGGCTGGCGCGAGGTTGAAGACGACCAACGGTCGACCGGGTCCCTATTGGCGGTCGACTGATGTAGTGTTTTTGCCCGATTTTAACCATCATCAGTCGAACGATGTCTTGTGGCGGTCCACCGGTTGTGCATTGTGCTGGTGGATCGAGGCTTCATGTTGTGTTTCGTTCGACTGGTTCCTTGGGGTCGTTCGACCAGAACTTAAATGTACTGGATTGTTATGCATGATTGTTCGACCGTTATATGACTTAGAACTGCTAGGATGCCGTGGTAGTTTTTGGTCGACCGAGACCCCTGAGTCGGTCGACCGATAGTTTGAATTGATGTTGACCAAACTCCAGATTTTGACCTCGTATCGGTCGACCGGTTTTAGATCTCTGTTCGATCGTTGGGACTTAGGTTTTGCGCAGGGAGTTAGACCGTTGCAGACTTTCGGTCGATCGATTCCCTTGAGGATGCGGTCGACCGGGTTGCCTCATTCGGTCGACCGTTTGTGCACAAAACCGAATTCTCAGTCCTTTTTAGGATGCAAACTCTGTCCACAGAAACCTGTGTCCTCGCCTTGTGCGTAAGCCAGGTGGTGACGGTAGGCGCGTACGCGTGTCTACCCAGGGACCGCCGTGTGGAAGAGTATGGGTGTTCGGGACGTGTCACCTCCATGTATGGATCGTGACTAATATGATAGATTGATTAGACTCATTGTAGAGTAGCAGGCCTGAGGGATCGCGGATCTCAATGTATGATGATTGTGCAGGCACGCAACTGTCGTTGGGTGAGGTGACTAACGGCCTACGTGGCTACGGAGGTCGTTGCCCTGCTTTTATAGCGGCGCGGTTGGTGTTTGCGGCTCCTGGAGCCTGATGACCTGGTAGACTTTGGTCTGGACCCGTTCGATGTTGTGCCGGACGTATTGATGGACCACTGATGCAGTTCTGGTGATGCCGCCGATGTTATTCCGGCTATGTTCCTCAGATGAGTACCTACTGAGATGATGATTGATGGACCGACCGAGCGACGACTCCGTTGGTGTGGTTTCGACCACGAAATTACAAATATGTTTCTTATGACGCGGACTTGGCGAATGTTTTTTTGCCGAACCCCATGATTAGTGTAGCCGCGTGTGGGGAGTTTCACGTCATGTTCCGTTAGACTGTATGTGCCTACGGTAGGTCTCCTTGGGAGACCCGATGATGATTGTCGAACTGATGTCCTGTGTTACCCTTCGGGGGAACTGTTTTCATTACTGTTGATGACATGACATGCTACTAGTATGATAAGTTCATTTGTACTACTGCATGCATATAGGTGAGCTTGGCATACAGGGTTTCCTTATGGAAACTCAGGCATTGTTGTTATCTTTTTCAGGACAGCAGTAGGTCTAGTTGGGTGGTGATCAGCGGACGCGCACATCTTGGGATCGGATCCTCTATTCGGACCATTGATGTCGACATGATTACGTTTATCTCTTTTTGTCGTTCTGTTATAATCATGCATCATTTTGACAACTCTGATGTAATATGGTGCACCGTTTATATGTTTTATGAGAAGTAACAGTCCTGTCTTTGTTTATTGGTCTCTGATGTCTTGATAATGATTTTTTTTAAAATTTCCGTCGTTTCGGGACATTACACATATGATCTGCCTTTAATCTTTGTTTTTGGTTTTGATTGCACTGTTTTAATCGGAGTTGTGATTTTTGATTTGGGTTGTGTTTATTTTGTGTTTTTGTGGTTTTTTCTTGAGAATACTTTTCATGGTTGATCATCATGTGTTCTTTAGTGGTTTTAATTTAAGTTTTTCAGACGTGTAATGATTTTTGTTACCTTCAAGATGTTTTCTTAGCAAGGTTTGCCTTTTGATTGAGCAATTTAATAAATATTTGATCTTTTAAAAAGTTCTTTAAGTTCATGATATCTATTATCTTCTAATGCTGTATTGGTTATGATTTTTCTTACAATCTGTGGCTTACAAGATTTGCTCCAACTTCCTCTAATGCTGTATTGGTTTTGAGTTTTCTTAGCACCTGTTTATTTTTAAGATTTCGGCTTTGTTATTGTTGTTTATAACCGAGACTTGTTTAATAATATGATTTCTTTCTCCCTCATTCTAGTATAATCAAATCTTTTCAATCGCAGGTGCTTTGCTCAGACAGCAGCAGAAGAAACCCCCAACCAATAAACCGAAAAGTCCTCGGCGACATCGGAAACCGTGGTGGGGACAAACATATTACAGGGAAAGAGTAAATAAACCCACCCAGCATTGTTCTTGTCTCACTTAAAACTCCCACCATTGTTCTTGTTTCTTCTAACTTCGTTTTGTTTTTTGCTTCAGGAAACCCCCTTTTCAGATCACCAGACCTGGCCACGCGCGACTAATCCGTGACGTGCCGATCAATGCAGAGCCTAACAAGGTATACTAATTGCCGCCTGAAAACGTTCTTTGTGATTCCATTTTTGTATGTTATTTACTGATGCCAAAGTCATTAATTATGCAGAAGAAACAAGTGGAAGTTGACAATGTTGCTAACAAACCCAAATCCATGGAAGTCATTGATGCTGCTTCGTCATCCGTTTTGAAGAAATCATGGAAGACATTGCCTGGTCTAACCTCTTCACTCACTGCTAGAAGCAAGGTAGTTATTATTTTTTTGTGTTGTTTTATTCTATCCTTATTGTCTTTTGTGTTTAAATAAAGTTAATTAATTGTGGTTTGATATTTGTAGGTGGCTCGTGGAATCTCGAGGAAAGCAGCAGCAGTTCGTGACATCGATGCACCGGATGCCCACAACGAATTAGCTGTAATCGAATACGTTGAGGATCTTTACACTTTCTACAAGCAAGCAGAGGTATAAAACTAACCAAAATATGAATGAAGTACTTAATTATTAGTTACATTCTTGTTATGTTGCTTATAACTTTGGTGGTTGATTGGGTAATGCAGAAAAAGAACAGGCCGATGACCGACTACATGACCTACCAGGTTGAAATCAATGACAAAATGCGATCCATTCTAGTGGATTGGCTCATCGAGGTCCATCAGAGTTTCAAGCTTCTACCAGAGACGATGTTCCTGGCTCTCTACATCGTAGATAAGTACCTTTCAGCCGAAGTCGTTCAGAGGGATTTGCAGCTTGTGGGCATCTCTGCTATGATCATTGTGTAACGTCCCCGAAAACAACGGAAAATTTAAACAATAATAAAGACCGTCAATGGTCAACACAGGGCACGTCACAGGAAACAAACCAACATATATATAATATAAAAGATATAGATCCACGTGGAAGTCAAATATACAAACTGACTGTGATTACAACGAAAACTATACAATAGGTAATCACCTCAAAAGGAAGAGACTGACAACTACAGGACCTGATCCCGGGGGCACCCTCCTCGGTCACCACCTCGACTCTAGAACTGCTCCCTACCTGAAATGCAAACAATTGAAACATGCCTGAGTTCCCTGCTGGAACCCCATATACCAAACCTCCTAAAATACAAAAATGGAATTAAATACAATGCAATGCAATGCACATGATCATCCACCTCGGGCCCACAATAATGCCCTCTCCGACTCCGCGGTACTAAACCACTCCTGCCACCACTAGGTCAAGTCAGTCCACCGCTGCCTCACAATGGTCAGTCGGCACCAATGCTCCCCAAGAGCGCAGAAAGGAACATTGGCACTACGCCGCCACCCCAGGAGCGAGTCAGCCCGTCGAATACACAACTCGGGTCAGACGACAGCCGTTGCTTCCCCAAGAGCCGCCAGACGCGCACCCTGCCGGAACATCCTCGGCCTACCGACAAACCCCAGCAAACAACCCAAGGTTTACGACACTCATCTCTCACACCCCTCTCGATATGAGAGGCCAACAATAATACGCCCTCGTCGAAGGTGAAATCCGTCGCTCTCAAGGCCGGTAATCGACCGTCGCCTCAGAGCTGGTAGTCGACCTATACTCGACGGCTCGCGTGTGGATAAATCCACCAACCTGCGGCAGATCGGTCAACCGCTACAAGCACACCGGTCAAACGGTCTTCCACACAGTACTCGGTACTGTACAAACAAGTGTATCGGTCGAACCACGCCAACCGAATTACCGACCCATCAGTCGAACAAAAGTCATCTAGCGGTCGACCGTTTGGATGGTCTACGCTATACAATATTTATAATATTTATATACCCGACCGGTCGAACCAAGGGGTCGTTCAACCGATAACAGGGATTTCAGCATTTTGCCCAATTCATATTCGGTCGACCGGAACTGAAATACAGTTCGACCGAAACGTCACATGCACTCTACTGCTTAATTAAATGCTCAGTCGGTCGACCGAAAGTTAAAGAGCGGTCGACCGTTTTGATAGTCAAAGCTCCCAATCGACTTAGCATCGAATAGATCGGTCGATCAAGGTTAAGGGCGTTCGACCGTTTAATAAGTCAAAAACCCCAAACCGACCTATTCTCATTGTTTTCGGTCGACCGGCTACGTGGACCCGTTCGACCGATAACAGCATCAACCATTTTTCCCGCACGAATCTGGCATAACGGTCGACCGTCCATAGACATCGTTCGACCGTTCGCGGGTGCAAATCAATATAATAATAGGATCGGTCGACTGCCCACAGGCACCGGTCGACCGATCGTCGTCTTCAACCTCTGATCAGGTTGAAATCCGACGGGGAATTCGACACCAACGTCGATCCCCAACACTTACAAAACTTAAGTAAGTTATATTGAAGACTTGGCATACCTTATTGACGTTTGTGGACGCCTCCCGAGCTTTGGCAAGCCCAACCCAACTCTTCTCCTTCACTTCCTCTCCTTCTCCTTCTCTCCTTCTCCTTCTTTCCCAAATTCGCCTCTCTCACTCTCTGAAGAAACCAAGTTATGAAGAAAACGTTTTAATTAAACCTAACACCTCTATTTATATCAATTCCAAATCTTATCCAATCCTCCACCTCATGTTTCACTATTCATGGCTGATGCATTGCATGCATTGCATCATATGTCTTTCATTTAGATTACTTTTATATCAATAAATGCTACTAAGGTATGTGTTTAGTCGTATTTACAGAATACAGGGACCTGAATGCAAATTACCCACATCCCGAGAATAAAACGCGTGCAAAAGATTCATTTCTATTATAAAGACAAGTTCAAGTTTATCGGGTTTCAAATGGAAATGCATCCAAGCACAAAAGCATTCAAGGAGCTAATCACAAAAAGGTCAGGGGCTTAAGTGCAAAATGTCAAGGACCTGACTACAAAATAAAAGGGCCAAGTTATTGTGTTGGAGAAGTCAAAAGAAAAGTCAAAAATAAAATCCCAACAATGGAAGGAATTAATCCGGAGCTCAAGACAATGGAAAGAATCCATTCAGACGCGCAAAGGAGGATCAAATCATACCATAAACACACAGCCAAAATCCGAACCCAATCAGACCAGATTGTGCGGCGTTTCCGCCGCACAACACCTACAATCTGCGGCGTTTCCGCCGCACCCCTGTCGATCCGCGTCCCCAAATTTTGTCCAGTCCTGTGTCGCCACGTGTAATTTCCTTTCATATACTGGTATCCCTTGTATCGGCTATAAATAGCCCCGTAGCACGAATGTAACACATCTTTGAACCTTTGGTCTTGGATCATTAGTAATAAATTTCTGTTTTATTTTGTTTTGTCTCTCTTTTCTTTTAATGTCTCTAGGATCCCTTCTTCTTCCTCCCTCCATGAGTTTCTAACTCTTTCCAAAGGGTGGAGGTGATGGAATTAGGGTTAGAGAAGATGAATTGCATGTTATTATTTTAAGTTCATGATTAGTATATTTTGATTACTTGAGTTTATGTTAAGTCATTTATCTTGTAATGCTTCATAACTAACATGATTTACAATAAGTTTCAGTAATTCTCTGATCTAAACCTAAATCTAAACCTCCATCCAACGGATTTCTCTCTTTGTTCTTGTTTTAGTTTATTTGTTCTTGTTTCTTGATTTAGATATTTAAAAACCAAAAATCTCAAAACCCAAATTTATTCTTCTCTCTCTTCCTTTCCCTTAATCGAAATCACACAAATAACAAATCTCTCCCTCCTTGTGTTCGACCCGTACTTGCCACCGCTTCATCGCGGTCGTGCACTTGCGGTATAAATTTAAATCTTCAACAATGACTTAATTAGGTTAATTAGGTTTAGTTTAGTTAATTAGGGTGTTTTAGATTTAGGTTATTACAATCTACCATCCTTAAAGGAATTTCGTCTGTGAAATTCAAAACAACAGTTTTACCGGAATAACTCTGGATACTGCTTTCTGACATCCTCCTCGATCTCCCAGGTAGCCTCTCTGACACTGTGATGCTGCCACCTGACCTTCACCATCAGAATCGCTCTCCTCCTGAGCTGATGTACCATCTGATCCACAATCTCAACTGGTCTCTCATCTAATGACAAATCCTGCTGGATCTCTGGTACTGCTATCTCTATCACATGAGCTGGATCGGCCACGTACTTCCTCAGCATAGAAACATGGAAGACGTTGTGAAGTCCTGCGAACTGTGGCGGTAAAGCAATCCTATATGCCACCTCTCCGACTCGATCCAATATCTCAAATGGTCCGACATACCTCGGACTCAGCTTTCCCTTGTTCCCGAATCTCATCACCCCTCTGGAAGGTGAGATCTTCAGGAATACATGATCTCCTACATCAAAAGTCAGCTCACGCCTCCGCGTATCAGCATAACTCTTCTGCCTGCTCTGCGCTGTAGCTAGTCGTCTCCGAATCACGTCGACCTTCTCTGAATATAACTGTATAATGTCAGGTCCAACTAGCTTTCTCTCGCCCACATCACTCCAGCATACCGGCGATCTACACGGCCTCCCGTATAATGCCTCATATGGTGCCGTACCAATACTCGAGTGGTAGCTGTTGTTGTAGGCGAACTCTATCAGCGGCAAGTGCTCATCCCAATGCCCGGCCCAGTCAAGTGTACACGCTCTCAGCATGTCCTCCAATGTCTGTATCGTCTGCTATGACTGGCCATCAGTCTGTGGGTGGAAAATTGTGCTAAACTTCAGACGTGTCCCCAGTGCTCTGTGTAGACTCTCCCAAAATCGCGAAGTGAATCTGGGATCTCTCTCTGAAATGATACTGACTGGTACACCATGAAGTCTGACAATCTCCTCAATATATAACTTAGCTAGACCATCCAGAGCAAGAGTGGTCTTAATAGCTAAGAAATACGCCGACTTGGTCAGTCGATCGACTATAACCCAAATCGCATCGTGGAATCTCCGTGTCTTCGGTAGCCCCGTAACAAAATCCATTGTCACGTGCTCCCACTTCCACTCGGGCAACTCGATCCTCTGCATCTGCCCTGCTGGTCTCTGGTGCTCGATTTTCACCTGCTGACAGACCAAACACCTAGATACGAAGTCCGCAACGTCCTTCTTCATCCCTCGCCACCAGAAGTTCCGCTGCAGATCTTTGTACATCTTGGTGCTCCCTGGATGAATGGAATATCTCGATCTGTGTGCCTCCTCCATGATATCATGTCTCAGGTCCTCTGCCCTCGGCACCCAGATAGGGTCTCTGAATCTCAGACCTCCATCCACTCCAACTCTGAAGTCTGACCCATCTCTAGCCGCTAACTGTAATAAACTACTCAACTCCTCATCTATAGTCTGAGCATGAATCACTGTCGATGCTGTCTGAGGCTCTACTCTCAATCCTGCAATCACTGCACCCTCAGAGCTATCTGCAAATGGTCTCGACTCTGCTAAAGACTCCAGCAGTCGCCACTCCTGAATGCATAGGCCTGCTACTGATACCTCCACCTTCCGGCTCAAAGCGTCTGCAACCGTGTTCGCCTTTCCCGGATGGAAAGAGATAGTGAAGTCGTAGTCCTTAATGAACTCAAGCCATCTGCGCTGCCTCATGTTCAGCTCCTTTTGCGAGAACAGGTACTTCAGACTCTGATGATCTGTAAACACCTCGAACTGCTCGCCATAAAGGTAGTGTCTCCAGGTCTTCAGTGCTTGAACCACTGCTGCTAACTCCAAATCATGTGTCGGCTAATTCCTCTCATGGACCTTCAGCTGTCTGGATGTGTACGCGATCACCCTCCCGTGCTGCATAAGTACACATCCTAAGCCAATACCTGAAGCGTCGCTATAAATCACAAATCCACCTGTGCCACTTGGCAATGATAAAACTGGTGCTGTGGTCAGCAGTCTCTTCAGCTCTCGAAAGTTGTCCTCGCACTTCGGCGACCATACAAAAGTGACTCCCTTCTGTGTCAGAACCGTCAGTGGTGCTGCCAATCTCGAGAAGTCCTTGATGAAGCGACGGTAATAACCCGCCAGTCCAACAAAGCTCCTAATCTCTGTCACGCTCGTAGGGGTCCTCCACTGTGTTACTGCCTCTACTTTCGCCGGATCAACTGATATCCCCTCTGCCGATACAATGTGTCCGAGGAACGCCACTCTGTCCAACCAAAACTCGCACTTTGAGAACTTAGCATATAACTGCTGAGCCCTCAAGATGCTGAGTACAATCCTCATATGCTCTCTGTGCTGCTCCACGTCTGGTTAATAGACCAAAATGTCATCCACGAAGACAATCACAAATCTGTCAATATACTGCCTGAATGTCCGGTTCATCAGATCCATGAATGCTGCCAGAGCATTCGTCAATCCAAATGGCATCACTAAGAACTCATAGTGTCCATATCTCGTCCTGAAAGCTGTCTTCTGGATGTCCTCATCTCGGATCCTCAACTGGTGATATCCTGAACGCAGGTCAATCTTCGAGAAAACCTTCGCTGACTGCAGCTGGTCAAAGAGGTCCTCGATCCTAGGTAAGGGATACCTATTCTTCACAGTCACCTAGTTCAGCATCCTGTAGTCTATGCACATCCTCAAAGATCCGTCCTTCGTCTTCACGAACAAAACCGGTGCACCCCAAGGCGAGACGCTCGGTCTGATAAATCCAGAGTCCATCAACTCCTGCAACTGCTTCTTCAACTCTGTCAACTCAGCAGGTGCCATCCGGTATGCAGCCTTCGACTGCCGTGTAGTGCCAACTGCCAACTCGATACCGAACTCCAACTCTCGGTGCGGTGGTAAACCTGGAATCTCCGCTGGAAAAACATCCGCGAACTCCTGCACCACCTCAATGTCCTCCAACCTCTGAGACTCGGCCTCCGCAACCACAAGCGTCGCTAAAAATGTTGCACAACCCTGCTGTAACAGCCTCTGAGCCCTCACAGCATATACAATAATGCGACCTCCTCTGTTTCTGACCCCTCTGATCAGAATATCAGGCAAACCCTTCCTCGGGATCAAAATCTTCTTCTCACGGCACAAGACTCGAACATCATATTGGGGCAGCCAATCCATCCCAAGTATGACATCAAAGTCCTCCATCGGTAGCAAGACCAGGTCTGCCGGAAACTCCTGATCTCCTGAAACAACCGTGGCACCGGGGACAAATCTCCCCACAGTGCCCACCAGACTCAGGGGTGTGCTGACCTCCAAAGTGGCAGTCAACATTGCAAGGGTACAACCCAACACTCCCGCAAATCGCTCTGAGATGAACGAGTGTGTCGCGCCACAATCAAAGAGCACCCTAGCTACTGAACCAGCGACAAGAAGCGTACCTTCCACAACAGCGCCTCCATCCTTAGCCTCCTCTGCCTGGATGGTGTAAACTCCGCCAGTGCGCTGCCCCTGCTGTGGTCTAAAAGGTGGTCTACCTCCGCCTCCACCTCTGCCTGGTGCTGGTAATCCCGGTGGTCTGCTCGGCCTAGCTCCTCGGCTCAGACAGCTCCTAATAAAGTGGCCCAGCTGGCCACAACCATGACAAGCTCCGGTGGTGAAACACTGCCCAGAGTGAAACCTCCCACAAGTACCATAAGGCTCAGGTCGTGGTGCTGCAGCTCCTGCTCCCTCGAATCGGGGCCTCTTGCCCGGATTTCCCCCAGTCTGACCTCCTGGCCGCCCAGAGAACCTACCCGATGGCCTCCTCTCATCCTGGTAGTTCTCTCTATAGTCACGATAGAGAACAGTAGCACTCTTCACGCCCTCGGCTAACGTGCTCGGCATACGCGTCAGCACTTTCGTCCTCAACTGCTTCCGGAGCCCTCGGACGAACTTCCCAGCTCTCTTCTCCTGAGTGATATACATCTCGGGACAGTAACGCTCAAGGGCGTTGAACTTCCCGATGTAGCCTGCCAGGGTCATGTCTCACTGCTGAAGACTCAGAAACTCCTCCCTCTTCGCATCCTGCACATGCTGCGGAAAGTACTGCTCGTTGAACTTGCCAACGAACTCCTCCCAGGCTATATCATCTCTATCCGCGAACACCACTGCAGATGTGGACCTCCACCAGTTGGACGCAGCACCGCCCAAAACAAATGTAGCCAGGCCCACTCTCGCCTCTGGAGGACAACCAATAGCACCGAAGATCTTTTGCATCGTGAAGATCCACTCCTCTGCAGCCTCTGCATCATACTGCCTCAGAAAGGTAGGCGGATGCTGGCGCATAAACCAGTCATGCATAGCGTCAGTCCCCGTCTGCCCAGTCTGTGCCGTCTGCTGCTGTAGCATCTCAGTCAGACGTCCGACCGTATCGAACAACGTCTGACGCTCCTCCTCCCAAGCCTCATCCCTCGCAGTCTCACTCTCACCGCGAGTATGAGCGACGACCTTCCCCCGTCTAGGAGGCATCTGCCAAGGAAACAAGACAATCATCAATATAAAATTATGTATGCATGATCCTCTAAGACCTAATTCCTAACTCAAAGGTGGTTTCTTTGGACAAGTACGCCAGAATCAACGCTCTGATACCAAATTGTAACGTCCCCGAAAACAGCGGAAAATTTAAACAATAATAAAGACCGTCAACGGTCAACACAGGGCACGTCACGGGAAACAAACCAACATATATATAATATAAAAGATATAGATCCACATGGAAGTCAAATATACAAACTGACTGTGATTACAACGAAAACTATACAATAGGTAATCACCTCAAAAGGAAGAGACTGACAACTACAGGACCTGATCCTGAGGGCACCCTCCTCGGTCACCACCTCGACTCTAGAACTGCTCCCTACCTGAAATGCAAACAATTGAAACATGCCTGAGTTCCCTGCTGGAACCCCATATACCAAACCTCCTAAAATACAAAAATGGAATTAAATACAATGCAATGCAATGCACATGATCATCCACCTCGGGCCCACAATAATGCCCTCTCCGCCTCCGCGGTACTGAACCACTCCTGCCACCACTAGGTCAAGTCAGTCCACCGCTGCCTCACAAGGGTCAGTCGACACCACTTCTCCCCAAGAGTGCAGAAAGGAACCCTGGCACTACGCCGCCACCCCAGGAGCGAGTCAGCCCGCCGAATACACAACTCAGGTCAGACGACAGCCGCTGCTCCCCCAAGAGCCGCCAGACGCGCACCCTGCCGGAACATCCTCGGCCTACCGACAAACCCCAGCAAACAACCCAAGGTTTACGACACTCATCTCTCACACCCCGCTCGATATGAGAGGCCAACAATAATACGCCCTCGTCGAAGGTGAAATCCGTCGCTCTCAAGGCCGGTAATCGACCGTCGCCTTAGAGCTGGTAGTCGACCTATACTCGACGGCTCGCGTGTGGATAAATCCACCAACCTGCGGCAGATCGGTCAACCGCTACAAGCACACCGGTCAAACGGTCTTCCACACAGTACTCGGTACTGTACAAACAAGTGTATCGGTCGAACCACGCCAACCGAATTACCGACCCATCAGTCGAACAAAAGTCATCTAGCGGTCGACCGTTTGGATGGTCTACGCTATACAATATTTATAATATTTATATACCCGACCGGTCGAACCAAGGGGTCGTTCAACCGATAACAGGGATTTCAGCATTTTGCCCAATTCATATTCGGTCGACCGGAACTGAAATACAGTTCGACCGAAACGTCACATGCACTCTACTGCTTAATTAAATGCTCAGTCGGTCGACCGAAAGTTAAAGAGCGGTCGACCGTTTTGATGGTCAAAGCTCCCAATCGACTTAGCATCGAATAGATCGGTCGAACAAGGTTAAGGGCGTTCGACCGTTTAATAAGTCAAAAACCCCAAACCGACCTATTCTCATTGTTTTCGGTCGACCGGCTACGTGGACCCGTTCGACCGATAACAGCATCAACCATTTTTCCCGCACGAATCTGGCATAACGGTCGACCGTCCATAGACATCGTTCGACCGTTCGCGGGTGCAAATCAATATAATAATAGGATCGGTCGACTGCCCACAGGCACCGGTCGACCGATCGTCGTCTTCAACCTCTGATCAGGTTGAAATCCGACGGGGAATTCGACACCAACGTCGATCCCCAACACTCACAAAGCTTAAGTGAGTTATATTGAAGACTTGGCATACCTTATTGACGTTTGTGGACGCCTCCCGAGCTTTGGCAAGCCCAACCCAACTCTTCTCCTTCACTTCCTCTCCTTCTCCTTCTCTCCTTCTCCTTCTTTCCCAAATTCGCCTCTCACTCTCTGAAGAAACCAAGTTATGAAGAAAACATTTTAATTAAACCTAACACCTCTATTTATATCAATTCCAAATCTTAGCCAATCCTCCACCTCATGTTTCACTATTCATGGCTTAATTAGGTTAATTAGGTTTAGTTTAGTTAATTAGGGTGTTTTAGATTTAGGTTATTACACATTGTCTGCAAGTATGAGGAGACTTGGGCTCCTCAGGTAGTGACAGATTTCATACTTTTGTTAGTCTCAGGAAATATCTGAGTAATTTTCTGATCAAGTGATTTGTTTTAATGGTGTTTATTTTGCAGGTGAATGATTTTATTTTCATATCAGATGAAGCTTACACCAGAGTGCAGATTCTGGTTATGGAGAAGCAAATTCTGGAGAAGCTTGAGTGGAATCTAACTGTCCCTACTCCTTATGTGTTTCTTGTTAGATATCTGAAGGCTTCTTTGCCTAACAAAAAAGGAGGTATAACTGTGCCAAAATACAACTTATTTGTTACATAATTTTTTCCAAGTTTTTATGTATGTACAACTTTCACAAGTGTGTAGTTATATCTATATTTATTGTTAGTAAGTCTTGATATTATACTTGTTCTTAATGTTTGTCTAATATATATTTTGATTGCAGATGGAACGTATGGTGTTCTACTTGGCTGAATTGGCAATGCTGCACTACTCAATGCTCAAGTTCAGCCCATCGATCATCGCAGCTTCGACGGTTTACGTAGAAAGGTGCATCCTCAGTCAGAGCCCTACTAGTACTTGGGATGAAACTCTGAAGTGACACACTGGCCTGGTCGAGTCGGATATCCACGAATGCGCAAGGCTACTAGCTGGGTTTCGATCTGGCACTGCGGTTAGTAAACTCCAGCCGGTACCGGAAGTACTCGAGCTCCCAATTCGGAGCCGTAGCATTGCTGCTTTCTGCAGAGATCAAGCCATGAATGATGATATATATTACACAATTGACTGAAGGGTTTTTCTTATCAATCTCTGACTCATGTTATAATGTCTTTGGGTGTACCTGTTATCCAAGTATATTCCACCAACAAATATCCACTTCCCCAACTTTACTTTCTTTCACTGAACTCACCTGCTTCACCACTGCTGCGAAGGATGGTAGTTGGAGACGTGCTATGTTTGATGAGTACAGTGCTCTGATTCCAATGGAACTTGGTCTTTAGTCCCATCTACCTCTGCTTCTAATATAGTAGGATGTAAATGAGTGTTTAAAATAAAAAAGAAATCCAGATGGGTCTGTTAATCATTACAAAGTCCGTTTGGTTGCTAAGAGTTATCACTAGGAACCTGGGTTAGACTATGATGAAAATTTAAGTCATGTTGTCAAGGGTATCACCATTATAATTATTGCTCTCTTTAAACAGTGATTTATACGACAACTAGACATAAACAATGTTTTCTTAAATGACGACCTATAGGAAGAAGTCTATATGTCCTAACCTCCGGGGTTTATAAACCCAAACTTTCCCCAACTTGTTTGTCGCCTACACAAATCTCTCTATGGTTTAAAACACGCACCACGTGCTTGGTTCAAAAAGTTGGCAGACAAATGTAGTACCTTGTTTTTCTTCTTCTAAATCTGACAATTCTTTATTCATTCTCAGAACAGTTACTAACATCATCATTGCATTAGTGTATGTTGATATAATCCTAACATGCAGCTCCAACATAGTGATAGATCAGGTTGTATCTACTCTTAACTCCTGTTTTTCTCTTAAAGATCTTGGTTCATTACATTATTTCCTAGGAATTGAATCACATTTTACAAATAAATGTTTATTTCTCTATCAACACAAATACATTAATGATCTCCTACTTATAACTTAAATGGATAAAGCAAAACCCATTTCTTCACCCGCATGTTGTAAAACTTAACTCTCTCGCTATACTGGTGATCCAATGAGTGATCCCCACCTCTATCGCAGCACCGTTGGTGCTCTTCAGTACGTCACTATTACAAGACCTGAAATAACATATTCTGTAAACAGAGTATGTCAATTCAAGCATAATCCCACTACAGATCATTGGGTTGCAGTTAAATGCATCCTTCGCTACCTTAAATACATTATCACACATGACCTGACTTTTCACAAAACATCGGTAAACCTTAGTGTTATACGTCCCTTTTCCGATGCAGATTGGGCTGAGGACACTAACGATCGTCGCTCCACCACCGGATATTGTGTCTTCCTTGCACAAAATCTCATCGCCCCAATATCTGAGAAGTAGACTACTGACGCCAAATCCAGCACAGAAGCCAAATATAGAGGCAACTCACATGCAACAGCTGAACTAGCATAGGTCCAGAATCTTCTTGAGGAAATTGGCTTCCCACAACGTCAACCTCCCACACTTTGGTGTGATAAATTAGGAGCAACATACCTTGCTTCTAATCCAATATTCCATGCACCAACCAAACATGTGGAGATAGATTTTCACTTCATCAGAGAATGCATTGCAACAAAGCAACTACAAGTAAAATTCGTCTCCAGTGAGGATCAACTAGTAGACATCTTAACCAAACCGCTCTACTCCCGTCGATTCGAGCTTCTTCGCTCCAAGCTCAAAGTGGTCAATTCCTCGACTCGCTTGCGAAGGCGTGTTGAAGATCAAATCCCAAAATGTATAGCACATATAGATGCAACCCATTATGCCCAATTAGCTCAAACAATGTCTCTCCATAGTATTCATTATTGTATATTTAGAACTTAGATTAGTCCCACATTGATTATTATATATTTCTCACTGTACAATTCAAGTATAAATAAAACAACATCCCTCTCAATTAACTCAATTGAGAAGAGATCATCTTTCCTTGTTTCCAAATATTTCTTTCATATTTCAACACATACTAACAACTACTAAAATCAGTCACAAACAAGGAATATATATATATATATATATATATATATATATATATATATTAAAGCGATTAGATACGATTAATTAGATAATTTTTCATTTGATCCACAGCAAAGACCCAAAAAATAAGAAGGAATATATGTTGTAATAAGTTAGGTAATTGAGTTTGTATTAATTATAACTTGACTTTTAGAGTGAGCAATTTGGGGCTTTGGGCCCATTTCGGTCCAGTGGAAGAGAGTCGTGTTTGTATCTCTAATCAGATCAGGTAAATTGATGTAAGGTCAGATTATCTTAAACATACCCGCAAAGGGCGCCATATATAACGATATTTTTACTCAAACTAATTTTGCTTAAAGGTTTTCCCCAAAGTCTCTTCTCCACTTCTATATGATCCAATTTTGACAAACATAGTTATTTTTCCCGAAGGCGTTAGTATTATATGAGCAAAACGAATGTAAACAAACATAAACTTTGAATAAAACTTACATAATGTGTGGAAAATTCAAGGTAATCGGCTGAGCTCAGCTTAACAAAATTCAATCATAGCTGTAATGAACCGATTACAATGACTTCCATTAAAAGTTTATATCACATTTCTCCTTCCAATACTCTATACATGATAGACTTGGGTACCGGGAAGGACTGGTCCAACATGATAAGGAAACACACGGACCGTGCTATGTCGTGTCGGGTCTGTCCAAATTTTTATTTTAAAAATAGTAAAATACCTCCAAAAATCTTACAAAATACCTTAAAAATTTCCAAAATTTTACACCCCCATCCCGTTTTGAAGTTTTCTTAAACATCGAACACCCTGATATCGCGATGAAACTAAAAATTCATAAAAAATTTCAAATATGCTTGTCTTTTACAACTTTTAACCTCAATTGTGATTCCTTTATTCAATATTTCAACCTCCATAATTTCGACCCTTAATTATCATCTCGGTCACATGAAATTTTGACCCTTTAGATTGCGACTCCTTACAAATTATGCCCTCTTGACATCCGACCTCACAGCCTACAATCCTCAGTGATATTCCATTCACACATACGCTCTACATGGTTATTAAATGCCCCACACGCGCAACAAGCCCATAATCTCATTCTAATGTTCCATTAGCGTGCAATCCTCCAAATGATTAATAGACAATAGTATTTACATTGTGCATTATTCAAAGATTCTTACGATGGAAAGTGGACAAAGGTGGCCATGCACAACATAGTCAAAAAGAAGTTAATCTTCCTTGCCTATAACAAACAGTGTTGTCTCCTATTGAGGGTGCTATGGCCTTTCTTTATCAACATAGTCATAGCCTTGCAGTATTTGGCATTGCCTCCCAAGACCTGTCCAAGTCAAAAACAAAAGGGACGTTTGATTCCATCCATGAAACTCAAGAAAACTTGTCTCCCGAGTCCAAATGGTTTAATATTAATGTGGAACTTTCTTTTGATAATATATATAATAGTTGCTTTATTCATCTACAGATAATGATTTAACCTAATGGACTGACTTTGGTGATGTTGATTTACTGGAAAAGTTAATGAAGTTTTGCAGGCATAGTTTCGAGATTCAAGAACCTTACTTTTTGTTCCTGGAAGGACTTTTCTTAATTTCATTTCGAATTTGAAAAAAAATATGAAACTAAAGTTCCGAGGTTTCTATAACTTCCTACAAACCATTTATAATAATGGGTGCTCTTTGGGGTCGGGTCGGGGTTCAATCCGACCCCAGCCCCCCTTAAATGGGGCAAACCCAAGTCGGGTCCCCGATCCAAAATGTGCCCTGGCCAACCCGGGTTGGTTGATTTTTGTGTTTTTATTATAAATGATTTAAAACTTGTTTTTTATATTTGTTAAATGATAGGTATGTGTTTTATATAATTAGAAATTATTTCTGAATATTAAAATAAATGAAAATAAATAAGGAAAATTAGTAAAATAAATCGATTAAATTAAGTATACTAATACAAAATTAATGGAAAATCCTTAAGTCCACATGGCCAACCCTTAACGAGGTAGACCACCGCTCGCTCATCAGGGAGCGAGACCCCTGACTGACCCGTCGAAGTGAAAATCATAAGTATGAGCCAATTGTAACCCAAATAAAGGAAAAATAAATTAACTAAATCGGTTAATAACCAAGTACATAACACAGACTACTTCCATAATTGAAAATACGAATGAAATTTACTTAAACCAAGTACGTAATTGTAAATTAACTTAAACCCGAAGAAAAATGAAATACATAACTAAACTAAATGTTAGATCAAGTCATTTAAGTTATGCGAAATTATCGTAATTTAATTAGATTAAGTCATTGTAAAAATATTTTTTTAATATTTTGTGTATTTTTGTGATGGAATATAAAATTTGGTAAAAAGAAATGATGTGGATGAGAGAGAGTGTTGGAAATGAGGTTGGGGTTAAAGAGTGAAAAATGGATTGGGTTGTGGGTTGCATAGTATATTTTGGTGACGTGACAGAAAGAGAAACTGAGTTGGGGAGAAAATGGGGTTGGGAAGGTCTAAGTGTACCTACAATTACTATGTATTCCAGTTAGTTCAATATTTAGGGCTGTAAATGGGCAGTTTGTTGGTGGTTACATGGTTTACCCATGACCCTACCCACCTAATTAAACAGTTCGCGTTTCGATTTGAAACTAGTTTATTTTTACATCTACCCATGAACCGACCCGTTTAATTTAATTAAACGGTTTTGGGCGGTTAAATGATTATATGGTTAAAACTTAATGGATACTAAAATCGATATAATAATTGAGTAAATGGTTGAATGGATAAAAACTTGTCAAACTTGTTAAAAACATCAAAACCTCGAAATTTTTATAATCTAAACATCCACAAATTCATATAAAAGATCAAACATCCCCACACAATGACAATAATAATACAAATAATTATATGTATATAATATACATAACAAAATATTATATATATTCATTATGTTTCGCGGCTAAACGGACGGGTTAAATCATGTAACATTATCAATCCATTTATTAAACGATTTTGATTTTCACAACCTTTATCACTACTTGTCGGTTCAGTTAGGATGGTTAAATGGTTTTGACCATACTCATTTACAGCTTTATCAGTATTAATTCGAACTCCACCATTGTAATAATCCTAATTTTGGCTTCAGATTTCAATAATGAATAATCCTACTAATTATTAAAAATCCCTTGTGTAAATAAGTATATATACGTTGCTTATGTAACTTTCCACACATATAGTGAAACTTTGAACAACTCGATGTTTCACGTGCCAACTTGGTGTTGTTGTGGAACCCAAGTTACCACGTACATAATTAGATCACTTGTTACATCAGCAAGCATGTCCTTGATCATATCAAATACAAATTAAATATATAGCTCGGTGGCAAATTTAGTAAAAGTTAGAATAGTTTTAATTATCACGTACATACGGTCTAACTTTTTATTATAACAAAACAACTTGAATTACTCAAATTGCATTGAATGCCTAATAGCAACATTAGGCTTGTACGTAGTTTCGATTTTCTCTCTTTAATCCTCGTAGCTAATCTGTCTTTAGTTATGGGAGATTAGACGAGAACTGATAATCGAGGGTGAAAGATGGTTTATTAATACCTTTTCGTATTGAAATTAATTTGCAGTGTGCGTTGACTGGTCATGTTGATTACTTCATTTTGCTGTATCGATCTTTTGACGTGGTTAATTATACTTGGATTGATGTGATTATTTTTCTATCTATCTATATGATTCCTATGCGAGTGAGGATTCGAGTTTCTATAATTGTTGCAACAATATCTCTTGTTTTTGTGCATATATATATTGTTATATATATTCTCAAAATCAATGTATAATGTAGTTGTGATTTCTGAACGTAACAAGAAGAGATTCTTGCAACATGACACTACTCACTGGCCTAGTTGGTAGAGTAGAACTGTGGTCTTCATTTCATATATATATATATATATATATATGTTTCACAAAGTCGATTAAAAATATAAGCACAAACAAGCTATTCCATGAATAAAAATACATATAAAGCATATATATAATAGTTTTCCTCCCAAATCTAAACTACAAAAAACTTCAAAACCTACAACATCGAAAACAACAACATCAACTACTACTTCACGGACTCACATGGAATCCAAGACGTACTTATGATCCCAACTTCAAACATTAATTAAAGCTAACTAATTACTATCCTAAAATATATCTAGTTAATTATTTAATTCTTAAAAACTAGCATTTGAGTTGATAACAAGACCACCTTAATTACTTCTCATTACCAACACTAACACTAGTAAGTGATCCATCACTGCCTTCAACACCAACATCTTTGTTCTTAACCTCTCCATTAGCTTCACCACCATCATTAGCATTAGCATTAGGTTTAGCATTAAGCATAAGCATCATGTTCCGAAGCCCCAAGGCGTACTCCATTAGCTTATCAGCAGGGGGAATGATCTCCTTCACCTCCGGCAACGCCTCAAACTCGGCCAGCCAAGTTGAGAATAGAGGGAAGGCTTTGGGGTCGACGAGCTTGACGTTGGCCACCTCGTCGAAAACCGCAAGCCAATATGACCCGCAACCGAGGACAATGTCTAGAAGGCCTATTTTGTCACCCCCGAAGAATTTTCTACCCTTGAAGAACCCCTCGCGGAGTTCAGTCTCAATGAGACTGAGGGTGTTGTGGACCAGTTGGACTGCTTCTTTCTGCTCCTCACCTGAGGACCGAAAGACCGTGCCTACCGCGGGACCTAGCTGTGGAAGATAAATAATTATTTTTAGAAGTTATTAAATATAAATTAACTTAAGTACCACTAACGATATTATATCTGTAGTGTTGATCGAATTTCTTTTACTATACAAATCATATTTGTTTTTGTGTGATTAAGTGCATATTTTTGTCAAGAAAATGGATGTTCAAATGGAGAAAAGAAGTTACAAATGTTACTATAAAATATGTAAATTTTCGTTTATTTCATCAACATTTTGACTATACTTCTGGTCTTCTAAAAGAAGAGATTTTCTTCAAGATCTTTTATAGTCTAACTGCATCATAGGATATATACAACTCTTTGCTTCTAAATCAAAGATCTATCAACTGCACGCAATAACCTCAACCGACTAAATACATACACCAACCTCGACAAAACAAAGTTTGTAAGTAAGATAATGTAACTTAGTAACCCCCAGCTGAAATTAATCCTTTAATTTTGAAATAGTTATTCAAAATAAAAAAATCGTACTCCAATCAGAAACTTGCATCTTGCACTTCAGAGTTTTTTTCCTTCAAAAAAAGATAATTTTTTTTTGGAAAGCTCAAAAGAAAAGATAAATGAGAATAAATAAGAAGTACTCAAGTAACTCAACCATCAATAAATACCCCCCAAAGTCAACCCTCAAGTGAACCAATTCAAACACTCTCAATACTTGGTTAACACACAAACTAATTAAGTTAATTAACATAACCTTGTCATCAGCAAAGTGGCACCAAAACCTAACAACAGCCCTCTCAAAAGCATCCTCAGCCATGATCCTCTCCTGAGGCCAAACCTCATCAACATACTCAAGAATGACCACAGACTCAGCAATGGCCTTCCCACCATGCACAAGCACAGGCACCTTCTTGTGCACAGGGTTGAGATGGAGCAACAAAGCGCTCTTGTTGGCGAGGTCCTCCTCGGCGTAGTCGAAGTCGAGGCGCTTGAGCTTGAGCGCGAGTTGGACTCGGTGGGTGTAGGAGCTTGCCCATGTTCCCAACAGCTTGAGGGTGCAATCCATGGTTGGGAGGTTTGGAGTGGAGATATGGAGGTGTGGGGTTTTAGGGTTTTATATATAGAGAGGGGGTTTTGTTTCAAGTGGTTGGGACCCGTTTGGGATTGGTGTCAGTGGCTTTATGTGACTTATCACTGGTCTTGTTGGTAAAGTAATTTCGGTGTAGCAAAGACAGTTTGTGACTTGTCACTAATCTTGTTGGTGAAGCTATCTGGTGTAACATATCATGTGTGGGTAGGGATGATGCATTATCGGATTGGTTTTGGGTATTAGATCTTAGATAACATGTACTTGAGTACACAATTTCTTCGGTAGAGATTGTTTCTCTTAAAATAAGTTGACATTGATTTATACTTTTACTAATAATAATTTCAAATTTGAACTTCGGATGGGAAAATCCTGATCATAAGACTTGATCTATAACTTGTATTATCTGTTCATTGTAATTGTGAAAATTTCTCATCTCACTTTGTGATGTTGTGTTAAATAGGGACAAGTGGGGATCATCACCAAAAAAAATTAGCTGGTAGGCGAGAGCCTAAATGAGTGAGTTATAACATGAGAGTATATCCCCAAATTAACCGAGGTGAGACTATCCTCACATGGGTGGTTGGATACAAAAAACGGACGACCAAACTAATTTCAGTCGATCAAAATGAGAATTCCAGTGATTTCTCTGAGCGAACATTAAATGACCGACTGAACTAATTTGGCTGTCCGAACTTGTCATTTCAGTTACAAATTTTGGTAGACCGAAATGTAATCAGTCATTTGTTAAAATCATTTCGATGGACCGAACAGTTGATCGAAAAAATTTAGTTTTCGTTGATTTCCGACCGAAAACGGTGAGAACACTCAAACAAAATTTTGTATACACCACGGAATCCATGAATCCGACGGAAAGTGAGCATGAATTCCTCACAGTGCACAAACAATTTTCTTTTCGGAGTCAACCAGAATCTACTTTCCTTTCCCTCGGATTCCCTAGATTCCGGGTGCACGACCTCCACCCTAGTCTTGTTGGTGAAGCTATTTTGGTGTACAGTGGTACTGGTTATGCAATTTTGTTTTTTAGTAACTGTGTTCTAGTTATGTTGGGGTCCGCTTAGATCGACAGAAACCTAATTTATGCAGGTTTGTCCAGAAATACTTTTTTTTGCTGGTGGGGAAAGTTAACCGCATCAGCTTCCAAATAGCTGGTTTTTGCGGTTCCAATTGGGCATCAAATTGAAGTCAATTTAGAATAATGTATTTCTGTCACCGAAGTATATGTGTGTTTGCAACTTGCAAAGTTGCAATATGTAACCAATTAACTACTACCATTAAGACATTTAATCAAACTAATCTTTTCCAACTTTGTTGTTCTTGATCAATGTGAAAGTGATATTATCCTAGTATGATTTGAAATCATATTTAACAAACATGAGCTATGTGGCATGTTAAGATGTAGATTTTTAAAGTATTTTACTGTTAACTTATATGTAAGCGTTATATCCATGGAAGGTATAACCCTACATAGTAGACCTAATTATAATTGGGTCCACCTCCAAGTATAATTAAATATACTATTTGAAGCTATGATAACAAATTTGAATGTGAATGGCCATGTTAAGATGTGGATTTTATTTATGATAATATTTAATTTGAGTAGATTGTTTGGGTAATGTCTGGTTTTTTTAGACAAAAAGAAAAAAATGGAATATTAATTGGATTTCAGGTAAGACTTGAGAGTGATTTCTCTGATTAGAACCTTTTATAATTAACATGGAATTAGTTAATATATCCATACAGCACTGGTAATTGCCTTCTCCGTCGACCTACAATATAATCAATTTCTACTTTTTTTTATCAGAATATATGAACTTAATTATCTCTAGTACTTGTCGGAAAAAGAAACGAATAACAAGAGAAAATAAAACAAAGGTAATTTCATTTCCTTTAAAACTAAAATTACAATGAATGATCAACATTTATTCCGTTATCCATCCACCTATTATCAACTAAAAAAAGCATCATCATCTAAATTCACAATCTCATGGACAAGATTTCTCAAGACAACAACATGCACACGAATCACACTTCCAGTACTTGAGAATCTCTTCCAAAATCTGAAAAGAGTGCCTGTTGTGAATCGCGACAGCTCCATAATGCTGTCGCCTTTTCTTTATTAATTTGATCACTTTCTTTCACTCTTTTGTGTGTATCCTATTGGTGTGTTAGTGTGTACCTTTTTTTTTGAGGGGAGAGTAGTACATATGTACCTTATCACCAACCATACTTATGTGTTTTTTTGTATTAGCACAACTCTAAACTAATAACAAGACATAACTTTTCTTCTCATAATATTAGGAATACCATTTTGGTAAAAAAGTTTTGGTGCCAAGAATAACATACATTACAAGTGAATAGTTTTGCTTAGTTGAGTTAGCTCACCTGACACTTATAGTTTTGTTCTTCAAACTAAGCTAGGTTGCATGATCGCATGGTCAATAATCATAAACTTTGCTATATCTAGACATGTTTGTTGTTGTCGATGCTGTATTGACATCTTGCTACCTAACTCCATTGGGTCCATGAGGGTGGTGTCACCTTCTCTGCAAGTCAGCAAATGGTAGATCACCTTTTTTTTCTTATACCATAATCATGTGAACTCTTACAAAAAGTATAGTACTACCATTAGTGGAGGAGCAATTGCCCATGGACAACACATTAAATGCCTCATTGTGAGATGTAGGGTCACCACCTTACCTCACACACCTTTTACCCCCAAAACAAAAAGGAAAACGATTAGTGGACGCTAGCGTTCGGGACGCGCGCTTATGTGGTCAGCCCAGTCAGCAGATGCGTTTGAGTTGGCAGTCTCCACAGAAAAAGTTTATTTTTTATTTTATTCCTCGTTTCGTACAAATGTCTACATCCCTCCATCCCTCATTAATGCGTCTCAAATCACTCATTTTCCATGAACATTTTGCCTCTCCTACACAGCACAAGAAACTTGTTATAAATCTCAACATGCGTCTTCCTTTTTCTTCCTTTCTCTTCTGTGGTCCTACCTCTGTGCTTTGATGGAAATCGTTCATGTGTCTTTCCAAGTGGAGCAGCCGACAAACGTTCCTAAGGAGGGGATGTTTTTCCCCTCTTTCGAAGAAGCCCAAACATTTTACGTTGCTTATGCCGATTCTTGTGGTTTTTGTGTTAAGAAAAGGCATCACACCCGTTTGTTTGCTACCTCTGGGTCAGGTGTTAATGTGCTGGAACGAGATGCAATGGTGTCAAAGCTTCCGAGGATTTTGGCGTGATGTTCTACTGTTAAAAGTTCAATCAGAAAGTTCTATGCTTTTGCGTATAATTCCACATATACAACAAACAAGACCAAAGTCATCCTTAAGAATGTAGGAATGATCACATTCTTCTTCATTTTCTTCATGTACAGCAGTTGTATGTCTGTTCGGAATAAGAAGTCAGTCTGTTCGGAATATGTTGTGTGTCTGTTCGGAATAAGAAGTCTGTCTGTTCGGATTAAGTGGTGTGTATGTTCGGAATACTTTCTGTTCCATTTCTGCACAAATTTTCAACATAATCTGGACAAACATTTTACATAAACTGGACAAACTTTTTACATAAACAAGACAAGTTTTCTACATAAACAAGACAATCTTTCTACATAAATAATACAAACTTTCTGTTCCGTTTCTGGACACACTTTCTATGCTTTTGCGTGTAATTCCACATATACAACAAACAAGACCAAAGTCATCCTTAAAAATGTAGGAATGATCACATTCTTCTTCATTTTCTTCATGTATAACAGTTGTATGTCAGTTCGGAATAAGAAGTCTATCTGTTCGGAATATGTTGTGTGTCTGTTCGGATTAAGTTGTGCGTCTGTTCGGAATAAGAAGTCTGTCTGTTCGGAATATGTTGTGTGTCTGTTCGGAATAAGAAGTCTGTCTGTTCGGAATAAGAAGTCTTTCTGTTCGGAATAAGAAGTCTGTCTGTTTGGATTAAGTTGTGCGTCTGTTCGGAATAAGAAGTCTGTCTGTTCGGAATATGTTGTGTGTCTGTTCGGATTAAGTTGTGCGTCTGTTCGGAATAAGAAGTATGTCTGTTCGGAATATGTTGTTTGTCTGTTCGGAATATGTTGTGTGTCTGTTCGGAATAAGAAGTCTGTCTGTTCGGAATAAGAAGTCTTTCTGTTCGGAATAAGAAGTCTGTCTGTTCGGAATAAGTAGTCTGTCTGTTCGGAATATGTTGTGTGTCTGTTCGGATTAAGTTATGTGTCTGTTCGGATTAAGTTGTGTGTCTGTTCGGATTAAGTTGTGTGTCTGTTCGGAATATGTTGTGTGTCTGTTCGGATTAAGTTGTGTGTCTGTTCGGAATAAGAAGTCTGTCTGTTCGGATTAAGTTGTGCGTCTGTTCGGAATAAGAAGATTGTCTGTTCGGAATATGTTGTGTGTCTGTTTGGATTAAGTTGATCCAACCTAAAAGTTAAAAATAATATTTTATTATGATAAGTCTGGACTCTGCACGAATAAAGGGTCTGCACGCTGTCCTAGGGTCTGCACTATCTGTGTATTGGGAAAAGAATCGTTCAACCTAAAGAACCGGCGTTTTTAAGAAAACCAAAGCACGTGAAGAGAAATTTTGCTGACTGGACGCTGACTCAACACGTCCACGTAAGGCGCGTCCGTGACGCCCGCGTCCGTGTATAAGGACTCAAACAAAAAACCTCACACACCTTTTACCCCCAAAACAAAAAACAAAAAATAGAAAGGGAAAAAAATCCACGCTACTCAAATCCACCATTTTAAACTTCTAAACCAACTTTCTATTTTACCATCCAAGACACAAAACTAGTGTACTTGGAATTCAAGCTCGTAACTGTTCTAAACCACAATGTATCAACAAAATAATAGTATTCCTAAATCATGAATCCGTAAAGATATACCAACTTGACTTGATCTAATTAGGTGACAATGTAACATCCTCAAACAACAGAAAAATTTAACTTTTTAATCAATAGGATAAACTGACAACAACATACACGAGGATATTACAAAAGACAACACAATGTGCACCAATATATATTATATATATATCCAAATGTTTCAAAAGTGTGATTACATCAAAAGACTATAAAATAAATGTACATTTAATCACTACAACCTCCAAATTGAGGGACATCAGGATCCAGTCCCTAGTTTGCTCCTCCTCAGTCACCACTTTCTACCACCGTTCACGACATGAAAGTAAACATGCAACTATGCCTGAGTTTCTAGAAGAAAACTCTGTATGTCAAACGCGTACACACATATGAACTAAAACTGACAACAAGCATAGTATGCAAAAATTACTACACAAGAACATCGTCAATAAGCTGGGCTTCAGGGATCTTTTACCTAACCATAACAAATACGATCAATAAACAAGGCTCCAGGGTTTTTTCACCCAACCCTAGCAGACACGGGCAACAAACAAGACTTCAGAGCTTTAGGTCGCGAAAGATTCAATCCAGCCACAAGTTCCCCTAACCCAACCCCACTCACTAGGTCAGTTACGGAGCTCCACGACTTTTTCACCCAACCACTGTAGTACAAAACATGCCAACAACAATCGACCAAACAATGCATACATGTCGATCAGTTCTCTATGAGAATAGTCTAGGTCCAACCGTCACCAAGACCGATCGAACGAACCCAACCAACAAAACGACCAAATGATCAAACAAAGGTCTCATGCGGTCAACCGTTAAAGAGGTCTACACCACAACATCAATCAATATAACATTCCAACGATCGAACAACAAAAGGGACCCGTTCGACTGAAAACAAGAAATTATTACGTTTCTTTAAATCATCACCGGTCGACCTAAAGTTATCAACCGGTCTACCGTTGGGATCAATAGAACATGATCGATCCAACACATGATCGGTCACACAAATCATAAGTTAACTTAAGTTATCGGTCGAACAAATATATAAGCAGTCAACCATTTAGAAGATCTAGGCCTCAACCGACTTAGATATAGGTGCAATCGGTCGAACTGGTCATCAAGGCGGTCGACCATTTTGATGGTCTATGCCCCCAACCGACTCACTAACAGTGTAACCGGTCAAACGGCAAGGAGACCCGTTCGACCAAAAAACAACAGAGTCTGCCTAAATTACTTAGCCGGTCGACTGCCCAAGGGCATCGTTCGACCAGTGCAAGACAGATTTCTAAGATTACACTACGACCAATGGACCAAAGCACACGTCAGTCGACCGTTACAATGCAGCAAGCTGTTGCACAACCATTTCTGACAAAACCTCCGACCACCGTCAATCAACACAACTACTCACGCACCTCGGGTGAGTCTTAAAGTGAAGCTTGACATACCTTTAGGGTTTGAAAAAACATCTGAAGACCAACGACGATCACTTCCACGTTAAAACTTTTCTCCGACGAGCTTCTCGTGCGAGTGACGATCACAACAACTAGTCGACTTCACTAAAATCCTCATCTCCTCGCCGTCGACCACACCACCAACGAACCAGGGAGCTGACAGGGAAAGAGTTTGAGAGAGAGAAACGAGTGAGAGAGAGAAGTGAAGAAAAGAAAAGAGTTGGGTTTGTTAGAGATAGTCCCACATCGCCTAAATGTGGAATCTCTCCTGGACATATAAGTTGAAGGGTCCCTCCATTCATTGCCAATTGGTTTTGAGTTGGATACCCTATTCTAATATGGTATCAGAGCCTGGTTAAGGTCCAACGGTCGGCTTGACACTTCACCCTCTGTTCCCACGCGTAATACCGGTTACGCGTGCGGGGGAGTGTTAGAGATAGTCCCACATCGCCTAAATGTGGAATCTCTCCTGGACATATAAGTTGAAGGGTCCCTTCATTCATTGCCAATTGGTTTTGAGTTGGATACCCTATTCTAATAGGGTTTACCTTAAATACTCCACCCATTTCAATTCACCAATCCAAAGCCTCCACCTCACCCCTCACCTTAAAACAACCATTAGCCACCTAAACATAATTAAACCACTAAAGAAGGATTAGCTTTGCTAGATTTTAATCTTGAATTAGCTGGAAACATGAGTTGATGCTTAGCATCTGAGTTACATGTTGTTATTTAATTAATTAAATAATACGAATTTCCTTCAGGAAAAAAACCAATCAATACATATCCTTTTTCCTGTACACCACCATCTCCACCATCGTGGTCATTGATTTTCGCATTGTTGTGGGCAATCCACATGTACTTCACTCTCACCATACGTTGAGGGAACTTCACTCAAACTTTTGGAAAATTAACCCACATTGTAAGGAATTGTAACTCGACAGTAGTTACTATTTACCTTGTACCGTGAGAGGATTCATGAAATGTAGAAAACCTCTACTGTTTTTTGTAAGAAAGTTGTGGATGTTTTGTTTCTTGTGTTCAGGATTTAAAGATGGTAAGTCACTGAAATCTAGGACAGTATATTTTGTGTTATATAGGAGTGATCCACTGGAGCCGCTAACATTGTGACACGGATTTACCTTATCAATAACTTAAATTTTAAATTCCGAATTCTAAACCTAAATCGTAGATAATGTTTTTACAATTCAAATTATCTACACACATTGAAAATCATAAATTTGATATTCATTTTATATATACGGTTTGGTTTGAAATTTCGACTTAGAATTTAAATTCAAGTTATTGACAAGATAAAAGTTGTGTTAAGAAATTTTAAGGGTAACGACTCCTTAACACATATATAACAAATTTGATAAAGAAAATATATATTTGGTTTTTCTTATTGCATGTATGATGAAACCTAGTTATGAGTAATTCCTACCTATGAGCACAAGTATCATGAATAGAGCATTTGTAGAGAATTAATAACACCACCAATGAATTTATGTGCACGTACAAAGCACCAACATAATGTGGTATGATAAGTTTTTTTTAACCCAATGTTAGGCCAAGTGTGGGTAACCATTTACCCGTCAATCCGATCCGACTTGAACCATTTAACACTTACGTGGGTCAATACTTTCGATTTGGCAATCCGATAACCCACTTAACCGTCAACCCGTTCAATAAATGAATGAGGTTAGAGTTGTTTCGATACCGCAACTCGCTAACCCAAATAATATATTTATAACTATATTTTTATGTATTTATATATACTTATACAAAAATTATATATAACCATAATTATTAAACCAAGGATTTTTATGTTTGAGGCATATTGTACCTAATTAAGGGTTGCTTAGGAATTGTATTTAGGTTTTTACTCCTTAGGTACATAACTCTTTACCTCCATCTAGATTAGGTTCTAGCTGGCCAACAAAACAAGAAGAAACATCTAGAGATGACTCTTTGTAGTGTGTTGTTGAGAACACATAGAATGGATTGTAGAATTTCATGAGGAAGAGACAAGTAGGAGAAGAAGAAATTTTATTTCTATACTTCGGAATGATGTTACATGGTTTGATTCTGTGATTATTTATACAACATGTTTTAGCCGTTTGGCTGTATTAATTGCTTGCTTGATAAACTCAATCGGCATGGGTATACCATGCAAAGCCTTGGGCACCCAAACGCCAGACACAACAGTATGCATCTTTAACACGCCCCCTCAAGTTGGGTCTGGAAAGGATTGATAGATCCCATCTTGCGAAGAATGTTGAAGAAGGTCTTGTGATCGAGAGCTTTGGTGAAGATGTCTGCAAGTTGCTCCTTACTTGGGACAAAGGGAACCTCTATTTGCCTTGATTGTATTTTTTCTCTGATAAAGTGGCAATCGACTTCTATGTGCTTGGTTCTCTCATGGAAGACTGGATTTGTAGCAATGTGTCGCGCCGCATTATTGTCGCAGAACATTTTCATAGGACTTTGAGTTGTGATGTTCATATCTTTAAGCAGTTGTTTTATCCAAATTAATTCGCTGGTAGTGGACGCCATTCCACGGTATTATGCTTCTGCACTGGATCGAGCGACGACGTTTTGTTTCTTACTTCGCCAGGTTACCAAGTTACCTCCCACAAATGTGCAGAATCCCGTAGTTGAACGTCGATCATGACTTCCAACCCAATCTGCATCGGAGTATCCAATTATTGAATTAGAGTTGTTGGGTTTCATCCATAAACCTTGTCCAGGTGTTCCTTTAAGATAACATAGGATTCTGTTTACTAAGTCTAGATGATGTGTATAGGGAGCATGCATGAACTGACTTATTAGACTAACTGCATATGTAATATCAGGTCAAGTGACAGTAAGGTAGATAAGTTTTCCAACTAGCCTTTGGAATTGCCCAATGTTAGATAGGGGAGTCCCATCATTTGGTCCTATCTTTTTATTGGTTTCTTTAGGTGTAGTTGAGGGCTTTGAACCTAATTTTCCAGTTTCTTTGAGAAGGTCTAGGGTGTATTTCCGTTGAGAAAGAAATAACCGCTTTTTTGAGTATGCAATTTCTATTCCTAAAAAGTATTTTAAGTAGCCTAGGTCTTTTATGTCAAATTTTGATTTTAAATATTCTTTAACTAATGCAATTTCGTGGTTATTATTCCCAGTTATGATAATATCATCAACGTAAATAAGTATGATGATGCTGGTGTTATGTTTGTGTTTTGTAAACATGGATGCATCAGCAGAACTCTTACTAAAACCATAATCAATGAGAGAGAGACTGAGTTTGGCATACCAGGTACGAGGTGATTGTTTGAGGCCATATATGGACTTATGAAGCTTGCATACCTGGTTGGGACAAGTGGTGTAGCCAGGAGGTGGAGTCATGTAGACTTCTTCTTCTAGGTTTCCTTGTAAGAAGGCATTCTTCACATCCATTTGAAATAAACTCCATCCCTGATTCACAGCAATAGAGAGTAGAATACGAACAATGTTCATTTTAGCGACAGGGGCAAATGTTTCTAAGTAGTCGAGGCCATATGTTTGTGTATAGCCTTTGGCTACAAGTCTAGCTTTATATCTTTCTATCTGTCCATTGCTATGATATTTGATTTTGTAGATCCATCTACAACCCACAGGTTTAACACCAGGTTGGAGTGGAACAAGGGTCCAGGTATGGTTATTTTCAAGGGCTTTTAGCTCTTCCTCCATGGCTTTGACCCAATTTTGATTACTTATGGCCTCATGGTAGCTAGTTGGTTCTTTAGTTATGTCTAGTATTCCTAGGAAGGACTGATGTTTGTTAGAGATATGATGGTAAGATAGAAAGTTATGGATAGGATACGTGGTTTTGCGAGAGAGATGAGAGAGATAGTAGTCGTTAAGTCTTGGAGGGAGGCGAGTTGGGCGAGTAGATCTTCTTGGTCCTTCTCCTTCTCTTTAGTTTTCTTCATTCTCTCCTTCTTCATTTTCTTCTCCTCCTCCTTCTTCATTTTCTTCTCCTTCATTTTCTTCTCCTCTTCCTTCTTCATTTTCTTCTCCTCCTCCTTCTTCACTGTCTTCGTGGTGTGGAGGAAGCAGGTCGTCATAGGTGTTATTAGGTACTAGGGTAGCGGAAGCGTTCTCAGAGCTAGAGTTTTTGAAGAAGGGTTCGGTTTCGAAGAAGGATACATCGCGAGAAACATAAGTTTTTTTATTTTCTGGATCATAGCATTTATACCCTTTTTTCCTAAATGAATATCCTAAAAAAATGCATTTGATAGAGTTGTGATCAAATTTATTTTCCCTTTTCTTGTGAACAAAACATGTACAACCAAAAATTCTAAGATGGTCAATGCTAATGTCTTTGTTAAACAATATTTCAAGAGGTTTTTTATTCCCAATTGTGGGACTGGGAAGTCGGTTGATAATATAGGTAGCAGTGAGAATGACATCTGACCAAAAAACCTTTGGGACATTGTTTTGGAAAAGAAGAGACCGAGTGACGTTCAAAAGGTGTCGGTTTTTTCGTTCGGAAATCCCATTTTGTTGTGGTGTATTAACACATGAGGTTTGATGAAAAATACCTTTTTGACGTAAGAGATTTTGAAACAAATTGCTCATATATTCTGATCCATTATCAGATCTAAAAAAACGGATTTTTGCGTCGAACATATTTTCAATGTAACAGAGAAATTCGCAAAAAACAGAGTAAGTGTCAGATTTGTTTTTTAAAAGATACGTCCATGTGGCTCGAGAAAAATCATCAATAAAACTAATAATGTACCGAAACCCGTTGTACGATTCGATGGGGGCAGGTCCCCAAATGTCAGAATGCACTAACTCAAAAGGTGTGAAGGTTTTGGTGCTAGATTTTTGAAAAGGTAATCGAGTTTGTTTAGCAAAACGGCATACATCACATAATAATTCATTTTTAAAAGCAGGAAAAAAATATTTCAATATGTTTGATGATGGATGTCCCATCCTCTTATGCCAGAGATTGTGATCATTGAGAGTTTTTGTATGATGTGCTTTTTCACTTGTTTCTAGAACATACAGACCATTAGTAAGAATGCCCTTACCAATCATCCTCCCTGACGTACGATCCTGAAAAATAACATTATTAGGAGTAAACACTACATTACAATTGAGATTCCTTGTAATTTTTGCTACAGATACAAGATTAGCATCAAGATTAGGAACATATAAGATTTCATCATAAGTGTTGTTTACTAAGTTTGTTTTGCCTATTCCTTTAATTTGTATTTTGTTTCCATTTGCAACTGTCACAAATTTGTTTAATAAGCTTAAGTTTTGTTTAATATTACTAAGTAATGTTGGATCTCCAGTCATGTGATCGGTGGCTCCGGTATCAATTATCCAGGCCTTGTTATTAAAATTTGTGTTTCTTCCAGAAAGTTTAGAAATAACAGAAGTATTTGTGTTACCTGACAGATTACCTGTTGTGGGAGGGTTCTTGTGCAAAAGTTCATTCAGGTGGCCCACCAGGTTTTTAAGTTGGAGCAGAATAAAAAAGCATGAATAAAAAGCAGAATTATCCGCATAACCGGTAGTGTTTGCAACCCTTTCGCC
Source organism: Triglochin maritima (assembly GCA_963682175.1). Classification (NCBI taxonomy): domain Eukaryota; kingdom Viridiplantae; phylum Streptophyta; class Magnoliopsida; order Alismatales; family Juncaginaceae; genus Triglochin; species Triglochin maritima. The sequence continues at coordinate 40,039,807 of OY821779.1, forward strand.
TGGTCTGCCGCCGCTCTGGAGAAAGCTGGTGTTGTCGCCGTCCGAGGAAACTGGTGCCACCGCTGCCTCCGTGAAGACTGGTGCTGCCGCCAGAGCCTCCATCCACCAGATTTGCTCTCATATGTTTTTCATTTTTTTGTGGTCTGAGGTGTGGGAACAAAAACCAGCACACGTTTTTGCTATGTCCTGGTTTCTTGCAGTTTTCACAGTGTTCGTTGCTTTTGTTCCCGAACCTTTTTTTTTGTTCCCTGAGCTTGGTTCCGACCGGCGATGAGGGCTTGGTTGTCGGAGTTCTGGTTTTTGGTGTGGTTTTTCAGTGTGTTTCTTCTTGTTTCCTCGCGCTGAACGAGGCTTGTGATGTTTGCGAGGCTGGGAAGATCCGGCGCCATGAGTATTTGAGACCGAATGGTCTCGTAGCTTGAGTCTAATCCTACCAGAAATTGGTAGATCTGGTTTTAATCTTGTCGGCTTTGTATGACTTGTGGGTCAACTGTGGGAGGTTTGTAAATTTTCAGTTCATCCCACCTGCTTCTGAGAGTACCAAGGTACTCTGTGACGGTCGCCCCACGTTGTTGTGTTTGCGCGATTTCTTGTTTTATTTTGAAGATATGCGCGAAGTTCTCTGCTTTTCCATAATGGTCACGAACAGAGTCCCATAGTTCCTTCGCGCTGTCTTTGAAGATGAATATTTCGGCGATATCTGATTGCATCGAGGCAATAAGCCACGACATAACCTGATGATCCGCCGTTTGCCATTCGTCATGGAGCTTTTCGGTTGCGTTTTCTTCTGGTTTTGTTGTCTTTCCGGTGATGTGGCCCAACCTTCCTCTGCCACTGAGGGAAAGCGTGACCGCGCGCGACCATGACAAATAGTTGGTCCCGTTTAGCGTTGTCGAGACCAGGCGATGAGAGTTCATCCCATCAGGTAGATTTTTGTTGCCGTCCGACATGATTTTGGGGTTTTTTCCTTCTCTCTCGGGCTTGGATGAGGGTTTTGAAGACCTTCAACCCCCTTGTATGAGGTGAGGCCGGTGATGATTTGTAGAATCTGAGGCACAATGGATCAGTGCTCTGATACCATGTAGAATTTCATGAGGAAAAGACAAGTAGGAGAAGAAGAAATTTATTTCTATATTTCGGAATGATGTTACATGGTTTGATTCTGTGATTATTTATACAACATGTTTTAGCCGTTTGGCTGTATTAATTGCTTGCTTGATAAACTCAATCGGCATGGGTATACCATGCAAAGCCTTGGGCACCCAAACGCTAGACACAACGGTATGCATCTTTAACATGGATGTGTCTGGATTTGTGGATAGAATTTCTGTGTAGGATTCCTAAAATCCCGGTTGCCAAACTAAATTTTGGATTCTTAAGGTAACTTTTGTGTAAAAATTTGGAATTCTAATTTTTTTTTAAGCTTCCTATAGGAATTCAAATTTTTTGGATGGTATTTACTAAAATGTCTATACATTGTAATATTTTCAAGTTCTCTTTTCTACAAGTCACTATAGGAATCTAACCTATCGTAACCCAGACCGACTCGGATTCAATAGGAATTGTCGATTCTTACATTTCCACTCGGAATCATGATTCCTATTGAATCTAATCCCCGAGAAGCTAATCCAAACGCTACCCTTTGTGACCTTGGTTTGCTCTTCCATTGGGAAAACAAGAAGGGTGTAATAAATTTGAAGGAAACGCTTCCCGTCGGTGTCGTCATAATTATATCGAATATTGTCAAATCTATGAGCGTATAAAAAGTAATTTATATGAGATTCCCTTCAAATTTAAATCGGAGGAATCGTGACGAAATACACCCTAATCTCCGTCCACATTAGGATTTTAGCTATTGATAGAATAACATATTTGTTAAAGATAAAAAGAAATCTTGAGAGATTTGAAAGAAACCGTGTTATATTTATGGAGATAGATAAACAATAGCTAGTACCCTCTTAATTTTTTGCAATAGGAAGAAAATTCAATTACAGTTTCTAAGAAAAGTTGGGGTTGAAATTGAACATGTGATTGTTACCACAGAAAGACACGTTCACCAATTTGTTCATGAGCAAATAAGACATTAAATCTCTTCACTCATTCAATTAATTAAGTTTAAGTTAAACACAAAATGCTTTGTGACATTAACGGAACACATCTGAAAAGCCATCTAAAAATCAGCAATCTTCCATTAATTTTTCAAGTCCAAAAACTTTAACTCACGAAGGAATTAAACTGACCAACATCTTGTCGGATTCATACCACTTGCACGAGTCTTGTGACTTTTCAATTCATCCCACCAACTTTCACATGCTCATACTTATCAGCTATATGTTGTGTGCAATAGTCAGAGATAAACGTGGGCATAGGATATTACAGGAAGTGTTGTTTGACATTTTGTCGAATGTAAGGTTTCCCCACACGTAGAGTTAAGTACTTATTGTGGAAGTATTAAGAGGGTGGTTGGTTATAATTGGGGTCATGGAGATTGGAGAATACTGTTCATGGAGTCATGGCCGAGTGGATATCAATAAAAAGGTATGGCGTAGTTTATTAAATTATTAACTGATCTCAAGTTTGACTTAATTGGGAGTAGGATTGTGTCCGAAACTGGACCGAAATCCGGTCCATCGTTAGGGTGCAAACTGAAGATCGGATTGGTTACGGCTAGACTGAAGACTTGATCGGTCCAGTACGGTCCAATTCGGTTCAAGATCAGACTTGTTTGTATTGAAAATCTGAGAATGGACTCAAACCTGTTCGCCGCAAGAGGGACCGGATCGAAGACCGGACCAGCCGGATCTACTTTAGACCGGAATCCAGACTGACTCTGAACCTGACCCGGACCGGACCGACTGTGTCTCTAATAATTGGGAGGGTATATGTGAAATTTTCTCCTTCTTAAGCAAATGAAGTTGCCATGGAACTAAATATAATTGATGTACTCCAAGTGAGACCTTTGACGATCAAGATGCAAACTTGCATATTCTAGCTAGCCAGCTAGGTGTAGATATTTTTAAACCTTCACAAAACAACAATTATAATTGTGTTGTGAAAACCTCGACCGCCAATGGAATCACTCAACCTAAACAAAGCAAACATCAAACATTACAAATGTATGTCGAGGAGGAAATACCACAATTTTCTTAAGATTTTTTCATCTCTCGTTGTATACCACAACCTCATATTTATATACATAGAAGAGTGTAAATTACAACTTACAAACGTTCATCTCCTAAAGTATAACTAATTATAAATTCAAGGAGAATATTACTATGGTTGAATGAGGAAGGAGAATAGGACTTAAACTGATCGAGATGTAAATAAAGAGGTAAAAAGTCAACTCTTATGAGAATATTACTATGGTTGAATGAAGAAGTTACCATGCATCATCCATCTCATAATTAATTTTACAACATATTTTTACTTTTGCATGTATATATATACCATGCTACTGTCCTATTCATGCAGGAAAGTGATTAATGGCAGTTTTCACGAAATTAAAGAATGCAAGAACCACTGAAGGCCAGAAAGAGTGAGTATAATACAAGCTCAGCCACAGACCACAGTATCCATTCATGACCATATATGGGGAGTTGTGACGAGTCAAACATTGACTACTTAGAAAGGGTTTGAGATTAATTAATTAACAAACTCTTGGTTGTAGAACCGTATGTAAAGGTCATTAACTTGATTCATTAAAAACAAAAACCAAAAAACATAAGATCATTGACTTGGTGGGGAAGATAGAATTTGTGTGTGAATGATGTTACTAATGTGCCATCATGCATGCATGAAGTGTTGACGTTTCTCCTTGTTATCTATTTGTTTGTTTTGGTTCCATACATATACATCCATGTCAACGTTCAAATATTGTAGATTCTTGGTTCTTTTTAGGCAAGTGATGGTTATGTTTAGGCAAAAAGAGCTTGGACTTGATGGGCAAGTTTTGCTTTGGTTTGGTTTAGTGTTGGCAGTGTTCTGGCTGGATGCTTCCTGTTTTCTCTCTCTATTTTTAAGCATCATGTATTTGATTTGTCAAATCTCAATCATGTAATCACATTTTGGGAATCAATCTTTGATGTTGACTAATCCAACATGAGAGATCTATTAACATACGAAAACGTTAAGTAACAACTACTACCAAAATTAGATTCACGTATGGTATAATATAAGATCAAGTATGTGAAGTTGTAGTTGTAGTGTAATAAGCCCATGGGATGCAGAAGGCTTGTCATTTTGTGTAGGACCCTTTATTTTTAGCCACTTTCGATGTCTTCTCGGTATGAGATTTTGTGATCTAAATCTCTTCGAACCCGAACTAATATAGCCATTAATTTAAATTGAGATATTGGAGTCGACGTTGATTTAACTTGAATAATCCTACAAATTTAGTATGTTTTTTCTTAATAGATAAGAATAAATGTGATTTAGTTTGATTAGAAAAATAAAACCATAGAGTGGCTAAACTAACGAAAATGTCACATTCGAAATATCTATAGACCTCCAGTAACCTTCTTGTGTCCATTATTTTCATTCGAAATATCTAAACTAACGGAAATTGATGGAATGAAAATCGGATCAAACCTCATGATCCAAAGTCCAACACCCATCTGGCTTGTTGAATTTCGTATGATTGATTGTGTGACTGAATTTCGGATCACTAATTGTATGTTGATTCTTTGTATGACCCAATAAAACATTGTTAACTTTTTTTGATCAAACATGCTAAGTTCATTTGGTTTCAAAATAGTGAAATGAATAAGGCAAATGAATAATATTTTCACAAAACCCCTTAATCTTATTATAGAATGTTTTCTTTGACCAATAACTAACCAAATTTTATTTCATATATACTTCAGATTACAAAATAGCTTTGCTCGAGCCCAATCCCTAAGGCTTTGTTATCTCTGATTTCATGATATATAACAGCCTATGTTGGTGATCATAATATGTACTTCATCCGTTATATGTTACCCAATTTTCATTAAATTATCCAATTAAATTACCCAATACAGAATAAGTCCCATTCCGTCAAAAAATTATCTAGCTCTAAGCTCCGTGATAACTCCGTTGGACATTTTTATCGATTTCGGCTTATTTAGTAAATGTTGTCCATCTACAAAAAATAATACAGTTTTTTTGAAAATTCTCATTACTCTCGCTCTTGAGTACTTGAAACCATTCGAACACCATCTTCGTGTATTTGAGAATGGTATGAATGGAATTCGCACAATGAATGTGGGTAGCTTTGGTGGGTGCAAAAATAAAAATGACAGTGAGAATTCGTTTTGTTTCTTAAAGAGGATGTAAAAACTTAATATTGTAATCAACACTTACGTCAAAAACAAAAGCGTAATGCACTTGCTTCTCACTTTACCAACACAACACTCGCATGAAATTCCATAAAAAAAATGTTTACAGGAGGATTACAACTTCATTTTTGAAACCCAAAAGTTTCATGTTTGAGCACCACTTGGACGTACGTGATCGGAAGAACGAATTAACCATAGTTTAACATAGTCGTCGATCGTCCACTTTCTGGAATAAACAAGGGTACTGTTGCAATTTCCAAAAGATCACAAAGTAATACGGAACTTATTCTTAAACATTTCGAGATATATTCATCTAACTATCATACAAAACCCAAGAAATATTTCTTAAACAAACGCGCGCAACTAATACACACTTATGAAATTTGTTTGATAGACCACTTCTTTAGAAGTACTCAACTGGAAAAAGGAAAAAAATAGTAAACAAACTGTAACATAACGTACATAACGCTTTTACTTCAAGGCAACGTGAGATTATGTTTTCGAACATATATTAGTCCTCGATGTCGTATGAGATTTTCTTTAAAAGGTCAACGTCTTCCCGTTTGACCCCGACGAACACATCCACACCACCTTTGCTTGTACACGACGGTACAAACACGATCAACCCCTCCACTGCCAGGCTTGGTGGGACGAACCCGCACGGCGGCCCACCACCGAAATCGAGCTCATGGAACCCAAACCCTAACCAACTATCCACTTCCAAATCCGGACACATAGAGTTCCCTACCGGAACATTGTTGACCAAATCCCCGGCCATCTCTCCGAAGTCAACGAACGACCTGAAGTAGTCCTCGTCGATCCGTTTCACCTCCACGTGGATCTCGTCCGCCACGTGGCAATAACTTTTTTCTTGTAACTCTCCGACGGTCATGCTCGGGTGGGCCCACAGTACGAGATTACCGAAGTAGTCGTTCATGGGCACGTTCGGTGGGGCCCGCATGCGGGTCCTACCATTGACCGCAATTTTGACTTGGGTCCTAGTGTTCGTACCGAGCCCACGTGCTCGGGTCAACTTCTTCCACACGTGCGAGAGGAGGCACTGGAAAGTGCTACAACGTCTAGTGGTGACTTTGGATTTGAGCTTGGATATGAACTCGGATGAGAAGTGGAGTCCAATTTGGTCAACGCTCATTAATGGCGAGGCCGGGATGGGCTTGAATTCAAGGCTCCGGTGGTCAAATTCGCAATGTGTTGGGCTTCTAGGGGAGACGACAACGTGTCGGTTGTGGAAGGGAAGGTGGTCGGGGGTCGACCCGCGGACCATCTTGGACCAGTTTACCAGAAATGTGCTCATGGATTGACCATCTGCAACCCTATGGTTAGATGTGACTCCTACGATCAGACCGCCACATGCGAACCTATTGAGTTGGATCTGAAGCAACTCATCGATTTCCCCGTGGATCGGTGGATGGAATTGAGATAGTGTTTTGGATGGGACTAGAGGAAGGTTTTGGTCTAGGGTTGTGGTGGTGAAGTTGGTCTCCACAAGTCGAATACCCGCGTTGTTCATAACGATGCATGGGGACCCGTTTTCGTTAACGATTCGCCCGGTGAGATGGGGGTAGTGGAGGAGAACCTTGGATAGGCCTTCTATTAGGGCATCGTTGTCGGGGATCGGGGACCGGAAGGCGAAAAGGATGGCAACATGGAGGTTGAAGGAGGCTTTGTCAAAGATGGTTAGTGGAACACAAGAGTTGGAGAGTGCACACAAGGGTTTGTTGTCGGTGAGGACATGTTGGTGTTTTGGAGTGTGTGGTTTCAAGATGGTGTTGCTTCTCACCTCAACCAATAAACCAACTGCCATTGTTGTAATGGAACTTAGTGAATATATGACTGAATGTGAAGAATTAAGATCGAGTTGTTTATCTTAATTTCTCTCTGTGGTTTTGTGTGGAGTGAGGGGCTGTTATCGTGCCATTATATAGCCAAAAAAGAAGGGATGTGAGATTTGGATGAAGTAACAGTAAAAGGTTGAGTGGGATCGCAATGTATCGTGTCAAAGTGGAGATCTACTGGAAACCAGCACTTAGATAATGGATATACCGTTACTGATGAATGATGATGGTTGACTAGGTTATTTCAGAAATGTCCCCTAAGTATTACAAATACAACAAAAATACTATTTTACGTTGCCTTACCTAACTTTTTATGTCCATTTCTGATGGAGTGAAGAATAAAGTATTTCTGGTAGCAATAGATTACTTTAGGAATATAACTCCTAAGTTATCCGTTTATATTATGTGTTGCGAAACTTAACATGTCGTTTGTATCCTTTTGGATGTCAATTGGAAATAAATTCTCTATTATGTAACTCATATATATTAAGGCCGCTTACATTTTAGTGCCAAAAGTGTGAGTCTTTTTTGAAGATTGGGCTAATTTCGACGATACATTAGTTATCTCCTAATTTCAGAGAAAAATTCAATTGTGCCATATATTAGTGATTTTAATTGTAAATTTTCCTTTTTTTTAATTCCACGCGTAATCGACTTGAATATCTGATTTCACGATTTCGACTTCAAGAATGTAGAGTGGAGGACATATTGAAAACATGCAAGTATTATTACGTGTAAACACGGTTAATGAGCTGGAAAGGGAAATAACATCTACAAAACCGTGGGTTACGTTCGATTTTGACGATGGCTTTGACCAAACAATTATTCAAAGTCATTGAGATCTCTGTAGGAGGCGTTGATTATTTGATTAGTGGAGTCATGTTACACCTATAAGATCGCTCAACTATGGGTGGATATGATTATTTAATTCTAAGCAATCGCCGGTTTTGTAGCGTTGCTGGGGGTCAACCTTTAATTCCCGACGGAAGATGATGTTGTTAAGAACCCACCAAGTTTTGATTACAAAAATGTCAAGATAATCACGTGTGAACATGAAGTATGTTCATCCATTATAGCGTGAAACGATATCCTTAAGCGTGTTTTTAATTTGGAAAATAGTTTGGTATTAGAGTGTGGGGGTAAGATAATACTAACGAATATTAAAAGTGTGCAGTATCTTATAATAGAATTTGATGAATTATCCATCATCGAAGTGTTTTTGTAACGTCCCGAAACAGCGGAAGATTTAAAATTTCGAAATAACGAATAAAACTGACAACTCAAGGCGGGAACGTCACTAATATATAAATATATAAATCCGGGTGCACCCAAAATACATGGAGTTTACAAAAGGTATACAACTACAATCCAGATGAAAGAAATGAAAATACAAGTAGTCGTACGATCTCGCAAATGCCGAAGAGGATCCGACTCCAAAGCGCTCCGTCCTCGGTCACCACCCACCCGGACCTACTGTGGTCCTGAAATAAAAAGTGCAACAACAATGCCTGAGTTTCCTGAAAGGAAACCCCGTATACCAAGCCCTAAATGCATGCAAGACTATCAATGAAACCTATCATACTAGTCATCATGGCATGGCATCAATGCGATACATAAACAATCCCTCAACGGGTAAACAGACCCACCACGGGGTAACCAATCCCACCACGGGGAAACACAGGACCTCTGTCCGCAAACTGTAAGGGGTCCCACTCTGAGACCTACCGTAGGCACATACGGTCTAGCAGAAGGTACGCAACGAACCCCACACGCGACTACTCTAGTCAAGGGATCGGTGAGGAGCGTCCGCACGCCTGCGCGAAGTAGAAATCAGCTGAAATCTCGAGGTCAACACCTCACCAACGGGGCCGTCGCCCAGGTCGGTCCACTCATCTGGAGGAGCCCGTCCAGACTACCCTGCCGGAAAAGATCGTCGGCAGTCCATACCCTCACCGGAACATCATCGGTGGGACACCATCGCCCGGAAACGTCGTCGGACGGCACTTCCGCCGGAACAGCATCGGCAGAACAATCATCACCCGGAACAGCATCGGGTGGAACGATCATCGCCTCGTCTACACGAGCGATCCGAGCTCAAACAGCCCGCAGGGTCAACATGCTCCAACGAGCCGTGCACCTCGTGCACCGGGATCCTCAATCCCTCAGGCCTGCTACTCTACTGTGAGTCAGAACATCAAGGCTACGTCGCCCTCCATCTGTGGAGACGACACGTCCCAGATGCCCACACTCTTCCACACGGCGGTCCCTGGGCAGGCACGCAGAACGCACCCACCGTCACCTCCCGGCTCACGCGCTAAGCGAGGACACGGGTTTCCGTGGACAGAGTTGACATCTCACTAGGACAAGAAAACCAGTACTGTGCCCCATCGGTCGACCGAATCAGGCAAACCGGTCGACCGAAACCAACAGTAACGGTCGAACGGATTTCCTCCAAACGGTCGAACAAAGTGCCCAAAACTCTGTCTCCAATCGGTCGAACCAGCGGGAAGAACCGGTCGACCGGACATGTCAAAATCCTAGGTCTGACTAAGTCAAAATCAATTCAACTATCGGTCGACCGACTCAAGGGTCCCGGTCGACCGAACATTACAGGGTCAGCCTAGTAATTCTAAGTCATATAATCGGTCGAACGCATATACTAATCGGTCGAACCAACAAGCAATAAACAACAACAACAACTTAAGTTCCGGTCGAACCACAAGGCTCGGTCGACCGGAAACAGGCAACATTAAACGCGAACCCACGAAATTTGGCATAACCGGTCGACCGCCCCAAGGCATCGTCCGACCGGTTCTGGGCAAAAACATCAAATTACTGTAAGGACGTGGAGAGTGAGGAGGTATGGAGAGAGGAGTGGGGTGGAGTAAGGTGTGAGGTATGGTGAGGGTATGGAGGGGTGTATGGGGTAGGTGTAGGATTTTGTTATAAAATCTAAAACCCAACCCTTTTCTTCCTTTTTCCCCTTTCCATTTGTTTCCCACCCAAACTCACCCCATTTTCTCTTGCATCCCGGCGACCAGAGGACGTGGAGGAGCGCCGGCGACGGGGTGAAGTCGACGCATGCGAAGAAGGAGCGCCGGGAACGGAGGAAAGAAGGAGAAGAAGCTAGAAGCGACGCCGGAGGAGGAGGAGCTCGCCGCACACGTCTTCTTCGCGGTGAAAGGTATGCCAAGTCTTCATAGTAACTCCCCAAGTGGTGTGGGAGTGTAGGGGGCGGCGTTGGTGTCGTTTCCCCGGCGAAAATCCCACTGAACCAAGGTTGAAGACGACTGGTTCGGTCGACCGTTGTGTGTCTCGGTCGACCGAACAGCGTCTAAATGATGCCTGTTCAGTGCGATATTGTAGTGTTTCGGTCGACCGTGTGAGGTTCGGTCGACCGATATTTTATAAAAATAACTTGCTGCCCGAAAACGGTCGAACGACGTCTGTGGGACGGTCGACCGTTTATGCCAAATTTTAGCGGGAATATTTTATAAGGGTTATATTAGTCCGGTCGACCGGTGGTTGTTCGGTCGACCGATCCCAGTAGATAGGGTAGACGGACCTTCGGCCGACCGAGTGTGTGTCTCGGTCGACCGAACTGCGCAAGGTCGGTCAAGAGCGTTGACCATCTAAACGGTCGACCGCTCTGGATCCGGTCGACCGACCGCGTGCAGATTTCCTGTAGTGAAGTGCCTGTTGATCCGGTCGACCGGAAGAGTTTCGGTCGACCGAATGCAGTGTGCAGGATTCATGCAGTTTTCCTTATCGGTTGAACGGACCCTGGTTCGACCGACAGGATATATATGTATATAAAACGTATAGCGTAGACCTTCCAAACGGTCGACCGCTAGATTTGACCTTGTTCGACTGGTGGGTCGAATTATCTTTCCTTGGTGGATTTATCCACATACGTGACGTCGAGCAGAGGCGACTACCGGCTGCCGAGCCCACGGTCGATCACCGGACCTCGGAGCTACGGATTTCACCTACGACGAGAGCGTATCTTCTGTTGGACCCCTCGTGGATGCCGGTGCGGCAGAGGGATGCCTGCCATGCCTGTGTGGGTGGTAGATGCCTTCTTCCCTGGTGGGGGAAGGAGATGCACTTTCCCTGTGGAGGAAAGCCGAGACCTCCTCGTGTGGGCCTGGATTGGCAGGGGGGATGCCTCCCTTTTGCCCCTGTGTGCGGCTGGGAGATGAGTGCGGCGACCCCCCTCGTGTGGGCCTGGATTGGCAGGGTGGGGGATGTTTCCCATGCCCCTGGCGCGGCTGGGAGATGGTCCGCAGCGGTTGGGGCATGTATGGGGCCCGAGGCGGATTGCATTGCATGTGCATTCTTGGCTTTTTCATCTGTTTTTCTGTATATATAGGAGATGTTGGCATACGGGGTTCCTTTCGGGAACTCAGGCAGATTTTATGTTGCATTTTCAGGTAGCAGGCAGTCTTAGGTTGGTGGTGACCGAGGGGAGTGCCTCCGGGATCGGGTCCTGTTCTTCCGATCTTTTTGTAGAGGTAGTGATTACAGTAGTTATGTAGTAGTTATGTATTAGTTGTAATCACTCTTTTGACAACTCTGTATTATGACTTCCACGTGGAGATATTTTATATATTATTATGTTGACTTTTCTAGTAACGTGCCCGTGTTGACCGTTGACGGTCGTATGTTGTATGTTTAATTTTGAAAATTTTCTTCCACTGTTTCGGGACGTTACAACTTGGTATCAGAGCCTTGATCCCGGCGTATTTTTCCCAAAGAAACCACCATCGAGTTAGGATTAGAGTCTAGAGGTCCATTGCATGCATTCATGATCATTCTGATGTGAGCTCTTTGTTCTGTAGAGCGATGCCTCCGAGACGGGTTGTGCCTGCGGTCGAGACTCGCGATTCGAGTGAGACCGAGAGAGAGGAGGCCCGGGAGGCAGAGCGCAGAGTCCTGTTCGATACCGTGGAGCGGTTGAGCGGGATGTTGGAGCGCCAGGCAGCGCAGAGTGCGCAGGCGGGGGCCGGTGCGATGCACGACCGGTTCATGAGGCAGCACCCTCCGACTTTTGCTGGGCAGATGGATGCAGAGGCAGCTGAGGAGTGGATCCTCACTATGCAGACGATCTTCAGGGCTATCGACTGTACTCCGGAGAAGAAGGTGGACCTGGCCACTTATGTGCTGAGAGGAGCTGCAGCGAACTGGTGGAGGTCGACTTCAGCAGTTGTGTTCACCGGTCGAGAGGATGTGTCATGGGAGGAGTTCGTTGAGGAGTTCAACGAGCAGTACTTTCCGGAGCATGTGCGAGACGGGAAGCGGGTGGAGTTCCTGGCCCTGGAGCAGGGGAGCATGACACTGGAGGAGTACATTGGGAAGTTTAACACCCTTGAGCGTTACTGTCCGGAGATTTTCGTCACTCAGGCGCAGAGGTCGATGAAGTTTGTCGGGGGACTCCGGAAGCATCTGAGGACCCGAGTGTTGTCGAGCATGCCACGCACCTTGGCGGACGCAGTGAGGAGCGCCACTATCATGGAGAGGGACTACCGGGAGAATTATCAGGATGATAGGAGGTCGGTAGGGAGATCCTCAGGGAGGCCAGGAGGGCAGAGTTCGGGGAAGTCGGGCAAGAGGCCCCGGATCGAGGCAGCAGGGGCGCCGCAGCCAGAGGCGTGCAGGAGCTGTGGCAGAGTGCACACTGGGCGCTGCTTTGGGTCGATTACTTGTCATGGTTGTGGTCAGCAGGGCCACATCGTCAGGAACTGCCCTAGCAAGGGCGCTGGACCGAGCAGACCTCCGGGACTTCCGAGTGTCAGTGGCGGCGGAGCTAGGAGACCTGCAGCACCGCAGCAGGGTCAGCGCACTGGACGAGTCTTCACTGTCCAGGCAGAGGAGGCGAGGGACGCCAGCACCGTCGTGGAAGGTACACTTCTTGTGGCAGGTTTAGAGACTAGAGTGCTTTTTGATTGTGGCGCGACACACTCGTTCATCTCGGAGCGATTTGCGGGAGTGTTGGGCTGTACCCCTGCGATGTTGACTGCCACTTTGGAGGTCAGCACACCCCTGGGTCTGGTGGGCACTGTGGGGAGCTTCATCCCCGGCGCCACGATTGGTTCGGGAGACCAAGATTTTCCGGCAGATCTGGTCTTGCTACCGATGGAGGATTTCGACGTTATTCTTGGGATGGACTGGCTGTCCCGGCATGACGTGCGTGTCCTTTGCCGTGAGAGGAAGGTTTTGATTCCAAGGTAGGGGTTGCCAGATATCTTGATTAGAGGAGTCAGGAGCAGAGGGGGCAGCATTGTGGTGTCAGCTTTGAGGGCTCAGAGGTTGATACAGCAGGGTTGCAGAGCATTCCTAGCGACGCTGATCGTTCCAGAGGCTGAGTCACTGAGATTGGACGAGATAGATGTGGTGCGGGAGTTTGCAGAGGTGTTTCCAGATGATATCCCAGGATTGCCACCTCCACGAGAGATGGAGTTTTGCATTGAGCTGGCAGCAGGCACCTCACCTCAGTCGAAAGCCCCGTATAGGATGGCGCCCGCAGAGTTGGCAGAGTTGAAGAAGCAGCTACAGGAGCTGATGGAGGCTGGTTTCATCAGACCGAGTGTCTCACCTTGGGGCACGCCAGTGCTATTTGTGAAGAAGAAGGACGGGTCTTTGCGGATGTGCATTGACTATAGGATGCTGAACAAGGTCACCATCAAGAATAGGTATCCCTTACCTAGGATTGAGGACCTGTTCGATCAGTTGCAGTCAGCGAAGGTCTTCTCTAAGATAGACCTACGCTCAGGATACCATCAGCTGAGGATCCGAGAGGAGGATGTCCAGAAGACAGCATTCAGGACCAGATATGGGCACTATGAGTTCTTGGTGATGCCATTTGGGTTGACGAACGCTCCAGCGGCTTTCATGGATCTGATGAACCGGACGTTCAGGCAGTACTTGGACAGATGTGTTGTTGTCTTTGTGGATGATATCCTGATTTACTCACCCGACGTGGAGCAGCACAGAGAGCACCTGCGGATTGTACTTAGCATACTGAGAGACCAGAGGTTGTATGCTAAGTTCTCGAAGTGCGAATTCTGGCTGGACAGAGTCGCATTTCTTGGCCATATTGTTTCAGCAGAGGGGATTTCGGTGGATCCGGCGAAGGTAGAGGCAGTGACTGAGTGGAGAGCCCCTACGAGCGTGACAGAGATCAGAAGCTTTGTTGGATTGGCGGGTTACTACCGTCGCTTCATCAAAGACTTCTCGCGGTTAGCTGCACCTTTGACTGCCCTGACGCAGTAGGGAGTCACTTTTGTTTGGTCCCAGAAGTGCGAGGACAGCTTTCAGGAGCTGAAGAGACGACTGACGACAGCTCCAGTTTTGACGCTGCCGAGCGGCACAGGAGGTTTTGTGGTCTACAGTGATGCGTCTGGCATTGGTTTGGGTTGCGTGTTGATGCAGCACGGGAGGGTGATTGCATACGCTTCGAGGCAGCTGAAGACTCATGAGAGGAATTACCCGACGCATGACTTGGAGTTGGCAGCCGTTGTGCACGCACTGAAGACATGGAGACACTACCTGTATGGTGAGCAGTTTGAGGTGTTCACCGATCACCAGAGTCTGAAGTATCTCTTCTCCCAGAAGGAGTTGAATATGAGACAGCGTCGTTGGTTGGAGTTCATTAAGGACTACGATTTCACCATCTCCTACCACCCGGGGAAGGCGAATGCAGTGGCAGATGCCTTGAGTAGGAGAGTGGAGGTATCAGTTGCAGGGTTGTGCATTCAGGAGTGGAGACTGCTTGAGTCACTGGCAGAGTGGAGGCCGTTCACTGGGGACTCTGAGGGAGCAGTGGTAGCTGGATTGCAGGTAGAGCCACAGACTGTTTCACAGGTAGTACAGGCGCAGCATGAGGATGATGAGTTGGCCAGTTTGCTGGAGTTGACTGCCAGAGAGGGGTCAGATTTCAGTGTTGGGGTCGATGGAGGTCTGAGATTCAGAGGGCGGATCTGGGTGCCGAGGGTTGATGGGATGAGAGATGACATCATGGAGGAGGCACACAGAGCGAAGTACACCATCCATCCCGGGAGCACGAAGATGTATAAGGACCTGCAGCGGAACTTCTGGTGGAGAGGCATGAAGAAGGACATTGCAGAGTTCGTGAGTCGGTGTTTGGTCTGTCAGCAGGTGAAGATCGAGCACCAGAGGCCAGCTGGGCCTATGCAGAGCATCGAGCTTCCAGAGTGGAAGTGGGAGCACGTGACGATGGACTTCGTTACGGGGCTACCGAAGACGAGGCGGTTTCATGACGCGATTTGGGTGATAGTCGATAGACTGACCAAGTCGGCACACTTTTTGGCCATTAGGACCACCTTGCCTTTGGAGAGTCTGGCGAAGCTGTATGTGGAGGAGATCGTCAGATTGCACGGAGTACCGGTGAGCATCATCTCTGACAGAGATCCGAGGTTCACATCCAGATTTTGGGGGAGTCTGCAGCAGGCACTGGGGACGCGTCTGAGGTTCAGTACACCTTTCCACCCACAGACAGATGGTAAGTCAGAGAGGACTATTCAGACCTTGGAGGATATGCTGAGGGCTTGCACACTGGACTGGGCTGGACACTGGGATGAGCATCTACCTCTGATCGAGTTCGCCTACAACAACAGCTACCATGCTAGTATTGGGATGGCGCCGTATGAGGCATTGTACGGGAGGCCGTGCAGATCACCAGTATGCTGGAGTGACGTAGGCGAGAGACAGTTAGTGGGCCCAGAGCTTTTCGGTGAGTTACCCTTCTGATTTCGGGGCGAAATCCTTTTAAGGAGGGTGGATTGTAAGGACGTGGAGAGTGAGGAGGTATGGAGAGAGGAGTGGGGTGGAGTAAGGTGTGAGGTATGGTGAGGGTATGGAGGGGTGTATGGGGTAGGTGTAGGATTTTGTTATAAAATCTAAAACCCAACCCTTTTCTTCCTTTTTCCCCTTTCCATTTGTTTCCCACCCAAACTCACCCCATTTTCTCTTGCATCCCGGCGACCAGAGGACGTGGAGGAGCGCCGGCGACGGGGTGAAGTCGACGCATGCGAAGAAGGAGCGCCGGGAACGGAGGAAAGAAGGAGAAGAAGCTAGAAGCGACGCCGGAGGAGGAGGAGCTCGCCGCACACGTCTTCTTCGCGGTGAAAGGTATGCCAAGTCTTCATAGTAACTCCCCAAGTGGTGTGGGAGTGTAGGGGGCGGCGTTGGTGTCGTTTCCCCGGCGAAAATCCCACTGAACCAAGGTTGAAGACGACTGGTTCGGTCGACCGTTGTGTGTCTCGGTCGACCGAACAGCGTCTAAATGATGCCTGTTCAGTGCGATATTGTAGTGTTTCGGTCGACCGTGTGAGGTTCGGTCGACCGATATTTTATAAAAATAACTTGCTGCCCGAAAACGGTCGAACGACGTCTGTGGGACGGTCGACCGTTTATGCCAAATTTTAGCGGGAATATTTTATAAGGGTTATATTAGTCCGGTCGACCGGTGGTTGTTCTGTCGACCGATCCCAGTAGATAGGGTAGACGGACCTTCGGCCGACCGAGTGTGTGTCTCGGTCGACCGAACTGCGCAAGGTCGGTCAAGAGCGTTGACCATCTAAACGGTCGACCGCTCTGGATCCGGTCGACCGACCGCGTGCAGATTTCCTGTAGTGAAGTGCCTGTTGATCCGGTCGACCGGAAGAGTTTCGGTCGACCGAATGCAGTGTGCAGGATTCATGCAGTTTTCCTTATCGGTTGAACGGACCCTGGTTCGACCGACAGGATATATATGTATATAAAACGTATAGCGTAGACCTTCCAAACGGTCGACCGCTAGATTTGACCTTGTTCGACTGGTGGGTCGAATTATCTTTCCTTGGTGGATTTATCCACATACGTGACGTCGAGCAGAGGCGACTACCGGCTGCCGAGCCCACGGTCGATCACCGGACCTCGGAGCTACGGATTTCACCTACGACGAGAGCGTATCTTCTGTTGGACCCCTCGTGGATGCCGGTGCGGCAGAGGGATGCCTGCCATGCCTGTGTGGGTGGTAGATGCCTTCTTCCCTGGTGGGGGAAGGAGATGCACTTTCCCTGTGGAGGAAAGCCGAGACCTCCTCGTGTGGGCCTGGATTGGCAGGGGGGATGCCTCCCTTTTGCCCCTGTGTGCGGCTGGGAGATGAGTGCGGCGACCCCCCTCGTGTGGGCCTGGATTGGCAGGGTGGGGGATGTTTCCCATGCCCCTGGCGCGGCTGGGAGATGGTCCGCAGCGGTTGGGGCATGTATGGGGCCCGAGGCGGATTGCATTGCATGTGCATTCTTGGCTTTTTCATCTGTTTTTCTGTATATATAGGAGATGTTGGCATACGGGGTTCCTTTCGGGAACTCAGGCAGATTTTATGTTGCATTTTCAGGTAGCAGGCAGTCTTAGGTTGGTGGTGACCGAGGGGAGTGCCTCCGGGATCGGGTCCTGTTCTTCCGATCTTTTTGTAGAGGTAGTGATTACAGTAGTTATGTAGTAGTTATGTATTAGTTGTAATCACTCTTTTGACAACTCTGTATTATGACTTCCACGTGGAGATATTTTATATATTATTATGTTGACTTTTCTAGTAACGTGCCCGTGTTGACCGTTGACGGTCGTATGTTGTATGTTTAATTTTGAAAATTTTCTTCCACTGTTTCGGGACGTTACAATTACACTAGCACCGGTCGACCGCCCGAAGGCACCGGTCGACCGTTGGTCGACATCAACCTTGCACCAGCCAAGGATTTTACGCCGTTTTCTTGTCGCCGGCGAGGTCTCCGACCTCCCGCGACCGACCCAAACTTCTCCCAACATGGAGAACCACAAAACACACTAATGCTTGGCATACCTCAAAAGAAAGACGAATCCGCCGGAGCAACGCTCACGCCCGTCGCCTCCACACGCGCGACCTCCTCACGCCGGAGCCTCCGCGCCGCCTTCTTCCTCCACTGGTCGCCGGAAAAACAAGGAGAAGAGGTGGTGAGTTTTGGTGGAAAAGAAATGGGAAGGAAAGGGAGAAGAGAGGGTTGGGTTGGGTTGGGTTTAAATACAAAAACCTACACCTACCCCCCCCATACTCCTCACCATACCCACCTTACTCCTCACCTCACTCCACCCCACTCCTCTCTCCACTCCCCCATGTCCTAGACCTTACAATCCACCCTCCTTAAAAGGATTTCGTCCCGAAATCAAAGCGAGCTACTCACCGAAAAGCTCTGGGTACTGCCTCCTGACTTCCTCCTCGATCTCCCAAGTGGCCTCGCGCTCGCTGTGATGCTGCCACTTGACCTTCACCATCGGAATGGTCCTCCTCCTGAGCTGATGATCCATACGATCAACAATCTCGACTGGTCTCTCCTCGAGCGACAAGTCCTGCTGAATCTCTGGCACTGCAATCTCAATGACATGCGACGGATCTGCAACGTACTTCCTCAGCATCGATACATGGAAGACGTTGTGAAGACCCGAAAACTGCGGCGGCAACGCAATCCGGTAGGCAACCTCTCCAACTCGGTCCAAGATCTCGAACGGCCCAACATACCTCGGACTGAGCTTCCTCTTCTTCCCAAACCTCATCACACCTCGGGCAGGGGAAATCTTCAGAAACACATGGTCGCCCACCTCGAAACTCAGCGCTCGTCTGCGTCGATCTGCATAACTCTTCTGCCTGCTCTGTGCTGTGGCCAGTCTCCTCCTAATCACATCCACCTTCTCTGCATACATCTGCACGATCTCTGGCCCCACTAACTGCCTCTCGCCCACATCACTCCAGCATACCGGTGATCTGCAAGGCCTCCCGTACAACGCCTCGTACGGTGCCATCCCAATACTCGAGTGGTAGCTGTTGTTGTAGGCGAACTCTATCAGTGGCAAGTGCTCATCCCAGTGCCCTGCCCAGTCCAGTGTGCATGCTCTCAGCATATCCTCCAAGGTCTGAATCGTCCTCTCTGACTGACCATCGGTCTGCGGATGGAACGCTGTACTGAATCTCAGACGCGTCCCCAACGCCTGCTGCAGACTCCCCCAAAATCTGGAAGTGAAACGAGGATCTCGATCGGAGATGATGCTCACTGGCACCCCATGCAACCTGACTATCTCCTCCACGTACAACTTAGCTAGACCCTCCAAAGGCAACGTGGTCCTGATCGCTAAGAAATGCGCCGACTTGGTCAATCGATCGACTATCACCCAAATCGCGTCGTGGAATCTCCTCGTCTTCGGCAATCCTGTGACAAAATCCATCGTCACGTGCTCCCACTTCCACTCTGGAAGCTCGATACACTGCATCGGTCCTGCTGGTCGCTGATGCTCGATCTTCACCTGCTGGCAGACCAAGCATCTGCTCACAAACTCCGCTATGTCTCGCTTCATCCCCTTCCACCAGAAATTACGCTGCAGGTCCTTATACATCTTCGTGCTCCCCGGGTGAATGGAATATCGTGCTCGGTGTGCCTCCTTCATGATCTCCTCTCTCAGCTCATCCACCCTCGGCACCCAAATACGGCTTCTGAACCTCAGACCACCATCTGCTCCAATGCTGAAATCAGATCCCTCCTGAGCAGACAACTGCACCAGACCAGCCAACTCTGCATCGGTACCCTGAGCCTGCACAACTCTCGAGACAGTCTGCGGCTCAACTCTCAAACCAGCAATCACTGCCCCCTCTGCTGACCCAGCAAACGGCCTCCACTCTGACAGGGACTCAAGCAATCTCCACTCCTGAACGCAGAGGCTCGCTACCGACACCTCAACTCTCCTGCTCAGTGCATCAGCAACTGAATTGGCCTTCCCCGGATGATAGGATATGGTGAAGTCGTAGTCCTTAATGAACTCGAGCCACCTCCTCTGCCTCATATTCAGCTCCTTCTGCGAAAATAGGTACTTCAAGCTCTGGTGATCGGTGAAAACCTCGAACTGCTCCCCGTACAGATAATGCCGCAAAGTCTTCAGTGCATGAACTACCGCCGCCAACTCCAAGTCATGAGTGGGGTAGTTCCTCTCATGATCCTTCAACTGTCTCGAAGCGTACGCCACGACCTTCCCGTGCTGCATAAGTACGCAACCCAAACCGATCCCTGATGCATCACTGTAAATTACAAACCCTCCGCTGCCGCTCGGAAGTGTCAGGATCGGTGCTGTCGTCAGCCGTCGCTTCAACTCAAGAAAACTGTCCTCGCACTTCTGGGACCAAGCAAACCTAACTCCCTTCCGCGTCAAAGCCGTGAGCGGAGAAGCAAGTCGGGAGAAATCCTGAATGAATCGCCTGTAGTAGCCTGCTAACCCCAGAAAACTCCTGATCTCAGTCACGGTCGTCGGAGCCTTCCACTGCGTCACTGCCTCCACCTTCGCTGGGTCCACTGAGATCCCGTCCTTCGACACGATGTGTCCCAAGAACGCCACCTGATCCAACCAAAACTCGCACTTCTTGTACTTGGCATACAACTGCTGATCCCTCAAGATGCCAAGCACAATCCTCAAGTGCTCTCGGTGCTGCTCCCAGTCCGGCGAGTACACCAAGATGTCGTCGACGAACACAATGACAAAACTGTCAAGGTATGGCTTGAACGTCCTGTTCATCAGGTCCATGAATGCTGCAGGTGCATTCGTCAATCCAAACGGCATCACCAGAAACTCGTAGTGCCCGTACCGTGTCCTGAAGGCTGTCTTCTGAACATCTGCCTCCCTGATCCTCAGCTGATGATACCCAGATCTCAAATCAATCTTCGAGAAGACCTTCGCCGTCTGTAACTGATCAAACAGGTCCTCGATCCTGGGTAAGGGATACCGGTTCCTAACGGTAACCTTATTCAGCATCCTGTAGTCGATGCACATCCGCAACGACCCATCCTTCTTCTTCACGAACAAGACTGGCGCTCCCCATGGCGAGACGCTAGGTCGGATGAACCCAGTATCCATCAACTCCTGCAACTGCTTCTTCAGCTCAGCCAACTCTGCATGTGCCATCCTATACGGAGCCTTCGACTGCGGAGTCGCACCCTCCACCAAGTCGATGCCGAACTCGATCTCTCTGTGTGGCGGTAGCCCCGGGACATCCACTGGAAACACATCTGCGAAATCCCGTACCACCTCTATGTCCTCCAGACTCCTCGACTCAGAATCTGACACTACCAGTGTAGCCACATAAGCTCTGCATCCCTGCTGGATCAATCTCTGTGCCTTCACTGCCGAGACCATAATCCGACCTCTGCCTCTCAGCCCTCTGATCACAACATCTGGCAGGTCCTCCCTCGGAATCAGAATCTTCTTCTCGCGGCAAAAGACCCGAACATCGTACTGGGACAGCCAATCCATCCCAAGTATGACGTCGAAGTCCTCCATCGGTAGCAAGACCAGATCTGCCGGAAAATCTTGGTCTCCCGAAATAACTGTGGTGCCGGGGAGGAAGCTCCCCACAGTGCCCACCTCACCCATGGGCGTACTGACTTCCAAACACACAGTCAGCAGCTCAGGGGTCCGACCCAACTCGCCAGCAAACTTCTCCGAAATGAAGGAGTGAGTGGCACCGCAATCAAAAAGGACTTTAGCAACACGACCAGAAACAGAAAGAGTACCTTCCACCACAGTGTTGGAGTCCCTCGCCTCCTCAGCCTGGTTGGTGAAAACCCGCCCGGCGACTCTGCTCGGTCCCGGTGGTGCAACTGCGCGACTGCCTCCGCTCCTGCCTGCTGCTGGCGGTCCTGGCCTCCTACTCGGCTCTCCCCGCCTCTGCGGACAATCTCGAATGAAGTGCCCCATCTGACCGCAACCCAGACATGCTCCAGTATGACGGGGACACTCCTGCCCCGGATGAGCTCCACCACAAGAACTGCACATCCCGGGCCGACGTGCTCCTCCCCCATCAGACCGAGGCCTCTTGCCGGCCACCACTGCGGAACGGCCAGCTGCACGCCCCACTGCACTACCCTGAGGTCTCCTAGCCTCCTGGTAGTTCTCCTGGAAGTCCCGATCAAGAACCGTCGCGCACTCCACTGCATCTGCCAGAGTCCGCGGCATACTGGTGAGAACACGAGACCTCAACTGCTTCCTCAGTCCCCTCACAAACTTCCTCGCTCTCTGCTCCTGAGTAACATAAATCTCTGGACAGTAGCACTCCAGGGCGTTGTACCGATCGACGTAGGCAGCTAACGTCATATCCCTCTGCTCCAACGCCAGGAACTCCTCTCTCTTCGCATCTCTGACATGCGGCGGGAAGTATTTCTGATTAAACTCCTCCAGAAACTCCTCCCAAGTCACATCATCTCGGTCGGCGAACACAACTGCAGATGTACTCCTCCACCAGCTCGACGCCTGACCTCTCAGCATGTAGGTAGCCAAACCTACCTGCAGCTCTGGTGCACATCCAATCGCACGGAAGATCTTCTGAATCGTGAAGATCCAGTCCTCAGCCAGCTCAGGATCCACTCCGCCCTCAAAAGTCTGAGGATGCTGCCTCATGAACCTGTCGTGCACCGCACCAGGTCCTGCCTGCTCAGCTCAGGCAGCCTGGCGCTCCAGAAACTCGCCCAGCCTGTCCATAGTGCCATAGAGCGTACGCCGCTCCTCCTCCCATGTCGCGCCTCCCGTCCCCTCACTGGAACTACGCGGCAGGGGCGTACCTCGCACACGCCTCGGAGGCATCTACCACCACAACAATCAACAGATAAGCAACAATGCATGCATGAGCTACAGAAGGTAATGCATGCCTCTAACACTACTCCTAAGGGTGGTTCTTTAGACGAAGACACAGGAATCGACCGCTCTGATACCAAGTTGTAACGTCCCGAAACAGCGGAAGATTTAAAATTTCGAAATAACGAATAAAACTGACAACTCAAGGCGGGAACGTCACTAATATATAAATATATAAATCCGGGTGCACCCAAAATACATGGAGTTTACAAAAGGTATACAACTACAATCCAGATGAAAGAAATGAAAATACAAGTAGTCGTACGATCTCGCAAATGCCGAAGAGGATCCGACTCCAAAGCGCTCCGTCCTCGGTCACCACCCACCCGGACCTACTGTGGTCCTGAAATAAAAAGTGCAACAACAATGCCTGAGTTTCCTGAAAGGAAACCCCGTATACCAAGCCCTAAATGCATGCAAGACTATCAATGAAACCTATCATACTAGTCATCATGGCATGACATCAATGCGATACATAAACAATCCCTCAATGGGTAAACAGACCCACCACGGGGTAACCAATCCCACCACGGGGAAACACAGGACCTCTGTCCGCAAACTGTAAGGGGTCCCACTCTGAGACCTACCGTAGGCACATACGGTCTAGCAGAAGGTACGCAACGAACCCCACACGCGACTACTCTAGTCAAGGGATCGGTGAGGAGCGTCCGCACGCCTGCGCGAAGTAGAAATCAGCTGAAATCTCGAGGTCAACACCTCACCAACGGGGCCGTCGCCCAGGTCGGTCCACTCATCTGGAGGAGCCCGTCCAGACTACCCTGCCGGAAAAGATCGTCGGCAGTCCATACCCTCACCGGAACATCATCGGTGGGACACCATCGCCCGGAAACGTCGTCGGACGGCACTTCCGCCGGAACAACATCGGCAGAACAATCATCACCCGGAACAGCATCGGGTGGAACGATCATCGCCTCGTCTACACGAGCGATCCGAGCTCAAACAGCCCGCAGGGTCAACATGCTCCAACGAGCCGTGCACCTCGTGCACCGGGATCCTCAATCCCTCAGGCCTGCTACTCTACTGTGAGTCAGAACATCAAGGCTACGTCGCCCTCCATCTGTGGAGACGACACGTCCCAGATGCCCACACTCTTCCACACGGCGGTCCCTGGGCAGGCACGCAGAACGCACCCACCGTCACCTCCCGGCTCACGCGCTAAGCGAGGACACGGGTTTCCGTGGACAGAGTTGACATCTCACTAGGACAAGAAAACCAGTACTGTGCCCCATCGGTCGACCGAATCAGGCAAACCGGTCGACCGAAACCAACAGTAACGGTCGAACGGATTTCCTCCAAACGGTCGAACAAAGTGCCCAAAACTCTGTCTCCAATCGGTCGAACCAGCGGGAAGAACCGGTCGACCGGACATGTCAAAATCCTAGGTCTGACTAAGTCAAAATCAATTCAACTATCGGTCGACCGACTCAAGGGTCCCGGTCGACCGAACATTACAGGGTCAGCCTAGTAATTCTAAGTCATATAATCGGTCGAACGCATATACTAATCGGTCGAACCAACAAGCAATAAACAACAACAACAACTTAAGTTCCGGTCGAACCACAAGGCTCGGTCGACCGGAAACAGGCAACATTAAACGCGAACCCACGAAATTTGGCATAACCGGTCGACCGCCCCAAGGCATCGTCCGACCGGTTCTGGGCAAAAACATCAAATTACACTAGCACCGGTCGACCGCCCGAAGGCACCGGTCGACCGTTGGTCGACATCAACCTTGCACCAGCCAAGGATTTTACGCCGTTTTCTTGTCGCCGGCGAGGTCTCCGACCTCCCGCGACCGACCCAAACTTCTCCCAACATGGAGAACCACAAAACACACTAATGCTTGGCATACCTCAAAAGAAAGACGAATCCGCCGGAGCAACGCTCACGCCCGTCGCCTCCACACGCGCGACCTCCTCACGCCGGAGCCTCCGCGCCGCCTTCTTCCTCCACTGGTCGCCGGAAAAACAAGGAGAAGAGGTGGTGAGTTTTGGTGGAAAAGAAATGGGAAGGAAAGGGAGAAGAGAGGGTTGGGTTGGGTTTAAATACAAAAACCTACACCTACCCCCCCATACTCCTCACCATACCCACCTTACTCCTCACCTCACTCCACCCCACTCCTCTCTCCACTCCCCCACGTCCTAGACCTTACAGTTTTGATATTATTGAGATGATAGACTAATCAAATTGAATGTCATACCAAAGTAAGCCAATCGACATAGTTGAGTTCACTCCAACTCTTATTTTCCATGAGTAAACTCAAAATAATTTCGATCACACCTGAGAGAGAATGTTGTAAAATATAGTACTACAATATTGAAACACATTAAAAGTTTGAAATATTTTGTAAGAAAGTTGGATCAACAATCCACTACCTAGATGTCTAAGTTTTATTGATGTAGTGGATCATCTGAAGGTCACTTTTATCGGCGAGCTTTTCAGGCATTTTCCGGAGATTTTTCGGCGATGTGAGCAGCCCTGCCTGGGATTTTTGGGCGTCGCTTGACTCAGACACAAAACGTTTTAGTGATTCCACTCAACGTTTTAGTGTTACTTCATCCAAATCTAACATTCTTTTTTGGCTATAGAATGGCATGATAACAACCTCTCACTCCACACAAAACCACAGAGAAATTAAAATAAACAACTCGATCTTAATTCTTCACATTCAGTCATTCACTAAGTTCCATTACAACAACAATGGCAGTCTCTTCATATATATCTTGTTGATTCGGTTATGATGCAAATCCTTGACATAATATTTTGACCCTTAGTAGAGGACACATAATACACCTATTGTGTATCTTAGTTCAAGTACTAGTTTTGTGGTCGCAACCCTCCTCGTGGAGAAATTCTTTGAATTCAAGTTCGATATGAATTCGAGTGTCACCTCGTAATTAGTTGAGCTTGAGAACATGTAAAAGAGGATAACTAATGAGATCTTATTTCTCATAAGTTATATCCAGAAAATTTCAGGAAGGATTGCTCACGTCGTCGGAAATTCCCCTGAAAATGCCTGAAAAGCTCGCCAATAAAAGTGACATTCAAAAACTCGTCGAAAATATACTGAGAACTTTAAACGACGATAACTTTCATGTTCAACCTCTGTTTGCCACGATCTACCACTCACACTATTCCTCTCGAAGAGTAGAACAGGTTCCAAGTACTTTCAGGCTCAAACGGCAACGAGATTGGCCGGATCTAGCCCTTGAAAGTTTCATCTCCCGAAACTTAAAACTCAGATCTCCGGCAATCTGATCGTCGGATTGGTGAAAAGGTGGCACTGACATATTCCTCTCGTCGAGATCTTCAAGTGGACTACTCACACACACAAATCCAACCACTGTATGTAATACTTCAAGTTTGTTGGAGGTAAACGGTTTTGGGTTTATGATGCTTAAAGTATTACACTGTGGGAGATAATTTTTTTGGAATCCCTACCGGTGTTACCTCCAGTTTAGGGCAAATCGTAAAGTATAAATACATGTTATCTGCCTCAAGTGTGCCCAATACACATGTTGTCACATATAACACCGAATATCTAAATAATATATATTAATATATCCAACAATATTAATAGGTAGTTTGATAGTCTACTTCATTCTGTGCTTGTAGTCTAATAGTACACACAACGTAGATGCTAGAGGTTAATAATTAGATTCACCTCTCCACTTGATCTATCCTTTTGAAATTGGATTCCATCTTAAATAAACAAGTGGATATTTGTAACCAAAACTAGATTTGTTTGTATTAATCGCAATCATTATCGTAGATTGTGATTTCGTGGGTGAAGATCCCTCTTTTTCTCGTCATATATATCTTGTTGATTCGGTTATGATGCAAATCCTTAACATAACCTTTTGACCCTTTGTAGAGGACACCTAATACAACTATTGTGTATCTTAGTTCAAGTACTAGTTTTGTGGTCGCAAGCTCGTTCTCCACTCTTATAACAATCTGTGGTTAGAGTATATAAATCTACAATTCATCTAATAATTAAAATTAAAATTACCACTTAACGGGAAAAAAAACATGCACTTGCCCTTCACTGATTGACTGTGCATTTGCGATGATAAATGTTTAACTCGAACAAAAATCAATTATGAAACTTTCAATCTAATAACTAATCCATCAAAGTTCATGGACTTCCCTGAAATTAATATGCACTAAGAGGTCATTTGGTTTTCTTCCACTGAATGATTGAACCAGTAAAATAATGTTTACAGACCGGTAAACATTTTATCAATGGAATCTTTATGATGAGACAAAAGTTTGGTAAAACACAACTACTTTCACCTTTAAAAGTGAGAACCAATTAGTTGACGAGAAAGATTGTGGCACTGGTCAATACAACTTGTTCACGTTATACTTTTGGAAATGCTCCCATCCCTAATTTGTACTTGCAATTGAGGATAAACATATCCAACTGGTCAAATAGTCTTAAGTGAATTATAATTTGGGAGTTGAACTAACTTTCAAATAATTGGGAACATGGTTTATGAATTTCTTCCTAAATATCCTCTTCAGGGTCATTATTTAAGGGTTAACTTTTGTATATACTATTTATAAAGAATGCAACTTTTAGATAATTTGTAGTTTGAGATCTAAACCTTGAAACATTATCCTAAGTCAACCTGTTAATTTAAAATTAACATGAAGTCAGTGCAAAGCTTACCACATACAACTACAACACAAAAAGAGGGATATGATAATTGATTTACAAATTAAGCTTGTTTTTAAAAGTTTTCTGATCAGGAAAAACTGAAATGAAACTTCCATTCATGTTACCTAAACCAAATTCTAGACACAATAATGTTAAGCGTACTTTAGTAGATGGCTAATGGGTCATTATCTTCCAATAGAGACTCAATGAAGTCCATTGGGCTTTCTCTTTCTCTTTATTATAGTCTTATTGACAGCCATCATAATCATATTGTACAAACCATTTCATTATTATTTCTTAAAAGGTATTATTTATGTCATTATTGATCGGAATTGGTATCTTCAATTCTTTAACAATGAAGTAGGATCACAATTTAATTAATCGGAGTGATAACTGAGAAAAGTTATAAACACCAAAGTTATCTTAAAATGACATTATCCTAATAGTCTATAATGTATGGGAGCGATAAACCACATGTAGCATTAATTAAAGATCTAAATCAATTTTTTCCTTCCTTATAAGCACCCAAATTGCACAACACCTTCAATCTTGACTTTCTAACTTTACAAATTGGTTCAATATACATCATTTTCTATCCTCTTAATTTTTTAGGTAAATATCCCATTCATATCTTAAATTATGCAACAACAAAAATATTTTTTATCCCAAAACAATTGAGGTAATGAGGTAGGTTACAAGCAAAGTTCATCACTAGTCACAACTATGGCATGTGAATCATCATCTATATCTTTAAATTATGAAAAATAATTATGTCGGTATCTTGAAATATGATCATCAATTTAGTACGTCAAATAATGTCCAAAATTACTTTGGTACTCCGAACTGTGATTCATGTATTTTACATGTACTAAATAAAAAATAGTTCACTACATTGATTACTTTGCAGTAGGTATATGAAAGCAAGTGTTACTAATTCGAATCAGATTAAATGCATGCAGAGTTTTTTTCGTTGAACTTTGTAAGAAAACGATCTGAAAATGCAAAATAAAAATTTGTAAGTGATCTAGAAAAGGATTTAAGAACATGACATACCATCATTTCTATCCAAATCTAGAGGGAAATGACTAAATAAGTTCAGACAAGCACAATCTTACTTGCAAGTTGCAACATTGACAATGATGTAACGTCCAAATGGCCGAGTAATCAAATTCCAAATGCTTTGCCTTTATTTTTCATGCACAAAGTTTGATACTTAAGTGACTAAAATAGTGAAGGAAACATATTCGGGAGTGGAAAAGATTAATTGAATAGAAAAGAAGTCTGGATTCGGACGTTTGTTATATACGAAGGCAAATGTAACTTTCTATGCCTCAAGTGTCTAATTTTTGGAAAAAAAATCTCTACCCGGACATTTTCTGAAAAATATGTTTATTTTTTCACTTATTCTCAAAACACCCATGTCTATCTCGTGAGACTACTAACATGGAACAACCTATGTCTGCTTTATTGGGGTTGTGCGTACTTTCGATGCCAATCATTTTTCACGATATGCCTTTTACACGATGAGCTCGGTATGCACTCGATAGTGGTTCAATAATTTAGTCGACCCACAATGGTACGATTAGTGAGAAAGTCTTCGACGGTTCTGTTTGCTTCCCTTCAGACGTTACATCGGTAATTAAGAGCGAAACGTGAAAACTACACAAAGACGGTACAATATGACTTTGATATGATGAAGTGAATCGTCTTTGTTTGGATCGATGAGCTCGATATGCATTCGATAGTGGCTCGGTAGTTTACTCAACACGATTATTGAGGACTTTTTTCGTTTCACTTACCTAATCACCAAATGTCAACTCAACGATTAAGAGGGAGGCGTGAAAACTGTACCAATGTGTGGTTCGAGGTGACGTTATGTTGGGATTGATGAGTTTGACACGTACTCGATCAAAGTTTGATAAGTAACGCTATTGTCAATGCATGTACGTTTTTGATAGTCAGGTTTCTTTCTATCAAAACGTCTCGTTAGTTTTGAGCAAAATGTGAAAAACCATACCAGTGGGAGGCTCGATACGCACACGACATGATGAAGAAAGATAGTTCTCTACATTGGGATCGATGAGCTTGATAAGTAGTTGACATGAGCTCGATATTCTTTCAAGCTTCTCTCTACCATATGAGCGCGACTGAAGGGTGCAATAATCGAGGGTGTTTTCGATGGTTTGGTTACCTTCTCTCATACATTGCATCTGTTATCTGGATAGTATAAAACGTCATTCCCTTCTTTTGTTCTTACACCATTATACTTCTCTTGTCAACACTTTCTTCCTTCGACCACATTCCAGTCCCAGAATGATGTGCAACGATGACATCGCCGGGGTCTCACCATCGAAGACATCCTCTGCTTGTGTCGTTACACCACACGATAGGTGTGTGTTGGGTCCTCAATTAGGTCGGTGCATGTGACCTGGCGTTGCGGGGGCCCGTGATGCCAGAGATGCACCTTTCGTACATGATGCCATGTCTCCGGTACGACCGCCCCTGGAACCACTGGAGGAGGTCAAGCAGACCCTGGTAGAACTCCACCACATGACGGCCGACGTGGAGCATCGTTTGGCCGTCGTACAAGACACGGTGGTAGACCTATTCATCAACAGTGGTAGGTTTTAATCGTCTTTTCCTTTATTTTTCAGTTACCTTCGGTTATAAGTTAATGTCCACTGACATACTATTATTTGGTTTGCGTAGTTTGCACCCTAGGGCACAAACCCCAACACGCTCTTTTCTTAGAGCACACCTGCTCCAACTGCGAGGCGACCTACCTCACAGAGACACCCATCCCTGACGCAACACCCTCCCCACTGCCTGACGTCCCTCCTTGCTTCGAAGAACACATTGGGTAGACTAGGAAGAGGGTGAACTTATTTTAGTTATTGTAGTTAATGTTTTATTCTATGATACATTTTTGTTTTTGTTGTGTATGTGTTGTTGCAAACTTTGACAACCCTGTTGTTTTGTAAATGTGTGGTCAATACACAAGCAGTTATGTTGTTTATGTTTTTTTGTTAGTATTCGAATCTTGTGAATAATTTACGTTGTTTTTTGTTAATATTTGAATGGTGTGATTGTTTCAATCTTTCTCATGCAAATGACGTAGTCGAAGAGGTAATAGAACAACCATCGACCAACGCCGAGCAACCGTCGAGCTCTATCGAGGTAGAAGGACACAAGTTACTTGAACATGCAAAGTTGTTCGTTTGAAACCGCACAATGACATCAAGCTATTATCAAACTAATTTTTTGTTAAACCCTAATCCCTACGGTCCTTGAGGCATTCATTTGAAAAGACACAAATAAATGATGGTTCGTTTAAATCCTAGTCCGTCAAGTGGTTATCGAACTACCATCGAACCACAATCGAGGTTAATGGAGAGACTTGATTCAGACTTCGTTTGAAAAGATTCAAATAAATGATGTTTCTTTTTAATCCTAGACCCTCTAGTGGTTATCGAACTGTAGGATTTCGTGTCCCTATGTATGTGTATATTTTTGAAAAATTAATACAAACATACAACATCAATTTCATATTTTCATTGATTTTATGTACATGTATATGTTTATTCTAATATAATGCATTCCTACATATATTAAAATTAAAAAAGGAGAGAGGATCATACCCAAAGGTTCTCTAAAACCTTTTAGAAGATCTGGTGTTCCAATGCTCGTCGAATAGCCCAACGATTCACTCCAAGTGTTCACCAAACTCTAAACAAGATTAGAGAGAAATGAGCTAGTCAATCAATCTCTAATTAAGCTTAGAATCTAACTAATAACTCATCTTTAAGCTTTTGAGATTTCTATCGCCAAAACTTAAAACTAGTAAGAGATTTTCGTGGTGGTTAAGGGATAGAGAATTATGCATCTAACGTAAACAAGTATGATGAGAGGTCTTTTTATAGGCTCCCAAAATATCCATATCGTGAACTATTATCTAGTCATAATCTCTTTCTTATTCTCTCCTAAAATTAATCCCAAATTGCCACATAAGCATCCTAAAAACGTTTGATCAAATCTAGAATTAATCTAACCCATAATCTAATTATTCTCTTAATAATTTAGGCAAAACTCGTGTTGTTCGGTTCACCGAGAATTCTTCTCGGTCAACCGAACCATTCTGTTTTAGCACATGTTTGGATGAACGTGTGCTAGACGGTCAACCGAATATACATGAGAAAAATTCTCGGGAAAAATTCGGACGATCCGTGTCTTGCTCCCGTCAACCGTTGACTCACCAAAATTTCTCCTGACGAATCTCACTGGACGACCGTGTCACTTTCGTTCTACCGAAAATATCCCAAGATAGCTCCTGGATATTTTCTCTCGGTTGACTCTTTACGTCCGGTTGACCGATCCCAATTGTCCGGGCACTCCAGACAATTTTGGTCAACAAAATGCGTTATCTGTTCCCGTTCGGTTGACTATTCCGAAGACACCTCGGTTGACCAAATCCTAAACGGAGTATCGTGCTTACCGCGATTTTGCCTTTGTCAAATTTTGGATTTATATCCAACAAAATTTGATCTTTTGGGTTTTTTTACAAATTCATATCTTATGTAATATATTATCCTATGTAATATTAAATTATTACACCCCATAATATATACACCTCATATGAATTTATTCATGATTCTAATTATGCCAATTCTCATGACATATTGATTTTATTGATTCACCACATGTGTCCATTTCACATGAAACTTGACACATCATATGAACTCAAAATCAAGCTTATTGTTTCCCAGTTTTGTGGTGTGACATATAAGAGGATATAAGGCAAATTGGCAGATATATTAAATACTTAATATCTCAAACTATAAGTAGTATCTAGCTACACATTATAGTTTTCCAATTAGCATAGATGTCTTTGTTACATTCGAACTAAACACGACCCATTTAGTGATGTAAGTGCACAACTTGTGTCCGTCTATTGCCTCATGATATTAAGAATATATAAAAAGTAAAAATATGTCATCTTTGTATTATATTTATTTCTTGATCTTTTTAAGCTAATTATAACTATGTAACTTAACTCAAGTTACATTGTGCACATTATAATTTTGTTTTATCAAGGGGCCCACTAATATCATCACTCAATTAAGAGGGGCAATGATAATCGTTTGACTAGCTTTTTTTCCATCACAAGTCATGTTGAACCAATTATCGCCTTTATCACTATACTCATTGATAGCTTTTGACAATTATCAAATCAATCACTTCTTGAGTGAAAAGATATAAGTCTCATATCTTAGGATCCGAGACACAGTAAAACATTAATGACATGAAACACAATTCCATAATGTTTACTTATTAGGTCTATTCAATATACAAAAGTAATCATTTCCCTATTTCATATACTCGTGTCGTCAATTATTTGTAGAGCTACAACAATCGATGACCAACACGACAATCTTATCTCGGTAATTAATGTTCCATGTTAATTAACATGATTGTGAATATCTTTTGATTTATGTAAATCATTATCTTTTAGAGCTCTACGGTTAAGGACCAAACGCCTCTTCCTTATCACTTCCAAAAGACGAATACAATAATCAAGGAACAAAATGTTTGCTCATTCAATTCATAATAATTGACATAAAAGTAAAAATTTTAGAACACATTTCTTTCACGAACTGTCATCGAACCACAATCGAGGTTAAAGGAGAGATCACAAATACAAAGACAAACAAAAAACACAAACATCGAGCTATTATTGATATTGATAGTAACTATTACCGGAGTACATGGAGAGAACACATACAAACAAAAATACGAACACACAAAAATTACATATCTCTTCCCAGTCAATTGGAAGAGAATGATCTGCTCAGATGTCGTCTGCAAGCCCAAAAAATAGTTTTGTTTATCTCTTGGCTCTGACTCAACTTAGCAACATTCCAGATAAGCTTCCGCATCCCTGGGTCCTTTACGCCCTGGTTGGGTTCATCCATCATTGGTTCCAGTGTTTCATCGTCCCAAACAAAGTACCGACAACGAAGGGTCGAATTCTAGGAGCCATATACGTAGAACTTCTTGCTAATCTTGTTCGGAGTGTTGGAGCACAACTTCGTTGCCTTCAGCCCGCACCTATAAGTGCGATAGTGCAGAGGTAAAACTCCAAGTATTGGGGGAGAACCTCCTTATTGGTCCTCCATCAATGTGCTTAGCTTCGTCAGAGTAGTTGTCTGAAGCATTGTGTTGGAAGACCATTTTTTGGGTGGAGGAGACGAATCGAATACACTTAGTTTGGACTTGGGAGTAGATTGAATACACAACTAAATGGAAGATACCCTAACATCTAATTTTATAGAGCCTGTGATGAAGGATTGCGTCTCTTCACGCAATAATGAAAGGTTGTGTCCTCTCAAAAGGAAGGAATGTCGAACGGTTGCGTCTCTTTGCAAAATAATGACCCGTCCCATCATGGGACGTTTCACTTCGACATGCGAACATTTATCATGTTGACTATCGAGCGCAATCGAGCCCATGTCGAGTTTCTATATAACACATACCGAGTTCAATCGAACCATAACAAGTATATCTATCGAGGATACACATCGACCACACTATCTATCTGTTGGCTTTTTGGCATTAATCAATGTTTTGATGATTTAATCAACCTAATCTTAATTGTAATCTATGTAGAGTAGCACACATATTGCATAGCATATATATTGCATTGTGCTAACCTCTACAAGTGATCAAGACTCAAGGATGAAAGAAAATCAAGTCAATATATGTAATAAAGCTCATTTAAAGACATGTAATCTTGATTTATTTTGAGTTTTAGGAACTATGTGTAATTGAGCATACTTGAGCTAAAAATCACTCACATACACACTAGGTTCCTTATAGAAGCCACACACAAAATCTCACATCTTTTGGGCTTCAATAGATCACCTAAACTTAGACCGGAATTCACTAACTAAGTCTGCCAGAGTCAATTCGGTCGACCGTTCAGACCTTCGATCGACCGTTTGTTTTCTTTAACTAAGAGTGAATTTTACTACCCGATCGGTCGACCGTGTAAACATATGTTTCTAACTATTAGACTTGTCGTATTATACCAACGGTTGTATTCTAATTATTTACTCATACCCCAAAATACTATTGCCTATCGGTCGACCGTGGACCTTGTTTCGGTCCACCAAACATAAATGTCTCGACAAACTGAAATTGTCTGGAAGTTTCCGGTCGACCGTGGACCTTGTTTTGGTCGACCGAATCTTATCATTTTTGTCAAACCCGTAGAGTCTGGAGGTTTACAGTCGACCGAACCCCTCTCGGTGTTCGACCGTTAACTTAAGTGTACCTAAGTTATAGCATGTTTCGTTCGACCGTTTCTTTATCGGTCGACCGAACTTGTTCTGAATTGGGTCCTGTAGGTTTATATTTTGTGTATCTCACTCAAACCTTACCCAACTTAACCCCAACGGCTTTAACACCTTTGGAGATCATAAATAGAGTTGTCCAACACATTTTCACACAACTTTCCCACTACAATTTGTCTCCTACATTAGAGAGAAAACTCAAAACACTCCAAGCCTCAAACCTTCTACACTTTAGTCTTAAATCTTATTCTACTCAAGTGTGCTCAAGTTTAGAGAGTGTTGCTCTACTCATTTGTTTGTCAAAAAGCAAGGATTTTGGTGAAAGCCCGAAGTGTTCCCTCTCAGATTATGAGAGGAAGAAATTAAGCTAGCGAGAGTTGTTTGCAGAAGCTTGTGTTGTAAAAGCGTTCTCTCCTGACTCGGAACTGGGAGTGGATAGTGAAGTCATGAGCGGAGCTCGAGGGAAATCGAGCGGAGCTTGCAAGAGAGGAAGTAGGTGGGAGGCCGAACCTCTATAAAAATCCTTGGGT
Source organism: Triglochin maritima (assembly GCA_963682175.1). Classification (NCBI taxonomy): domain Eukaryota; kingdom Viridiplantae; phylum Streptophyta; class Magnoliopsida; order Alismatales; family Juncaginaceae; genus Triglochin; species Triglochin maritima. The sequence continues at coordinate 40,075,243 of OY821779.1, forward strand.
CATCTTTGTGGTTTGCTGAATTTTTTCTACTTGTTGTTGTCTTGTTTAATTCCACTGCACATCTATTGCTTAAACAAGTAGTTAATTAATCTTAAAAGTGATTAGAACTAAGTCATTCACGATCCAATACTATCACGTATCGTCGAGTACCATCGAACCCTACCGATTTCTGAAATAATTTAAAATATCGAGACACAGAGAGACATAAAGAGCTTTCAAGAGGATGTTAGTTGTCTCACGAGATAGACAATAGTATTTTGGGAAAAAGTGGAAAGATAAATATTTTTTCAGAGGATGTCAAAGCATGATTTTTTCTCTCCAGAGATTGGATCACTTGAGGCATAAAAAGTCAAATTTCCTTATGACTAAAGGTTTCTTGAAATCTAAAGATTAACAACTAAATTCCGTGGTGCTGATTAGAAAATGATTTCACGACGTCAACGTAAAAGAACCCACTTAATGATTATCATATATACCTTCATTTTCTGCAAATATATTAATGATCATTAATAAGTAATGTTTCACGAAATAAATGACCACTAATAACTAGTGTTTCTAGGTCTGCATGTGTCGTTCTTGTGTCAGGGCCATGCTAATTTTCTATGTATTGTTTCAATTTTATCAAATGTCTCCAAAAAACCAACAACCAGTGTTTTATTTGTCTAGTTTTATTTATCAAAAGGCACTTGAAAATCTCTATATTGCTAAGGGAAAAGTAGCCCATTTACATGTTTAAACCATACAAAATCTCTTGTAAAGATGTCAATAAGTGGTCACATGGTAAATCCATTTTTAATACTAAATGGATACATCTTTGAATTTTTGCAACTTTCATTTTCTTATATTGTTGACGTAAAAGACATGACACTGGTGCAGAAAAGAGCATATACGTCGGATATATGGGGTATATACGTCGGATATACGACTCCCCTAACCCGACGTCTATCTTTGTGTCGTATATACATAAACGTCGGTTGCTCAACAGTTAACGTCTATTCTCTAGAGAATAGACGTCAGTTGGGAAGAACAACTGACGTCTATACCTAAAGAATAGACGTTGGGTCTACCTAGTCACTGACGTCTATTCTCCAGGTATAGACGTTGTTGATACCCTTACCAGATTAAAAAAAATACAAATCGTAGCAATCATAGATTCTTGCATAACAAACACATTCAACCTGCACAAGAAAAACATTCATCATGCGCAACAAATTCATTCACAAATACATACACATATTCATCCACAAAGACAATCATTCAACCACAAGCATACATACACAAATATTTGACATTCATTTACAAAGATGTTTGATTATATTAAAGATCAGATTGTATGTTGGTAACACAAGTAAACATGTACAAAGAAAGTGTTATTGATATAACGACCTCTTAATTCATTCACATGTTTCTGATAAAATAGCGAGCACATCGGTCGCGAGTATCATCGAGCTCCTATTGCGAGTAGGGATCACTATTCTTTTGGAAGACCTATAAAAATACAAGTAAAAAATATTAATATCTAAATAATGGAACTATAATTATACAACTGAATAATGATCTATATTATCTCAGATAAGGATACATTTTGAGGTGCAATTTCGAGGATTTCCTCATGTATCTCATCACGTAGTAACCACATTCCGTATTTCCAGTATGCTTGCGGTACTACAAAATTATAAATTCGCTAAATATATGTTCAATTACTCAACTTAATTAACAAAAATGAGAGAAAAAACTTAAGAATTTACTCTCATTCCATGTCATGTCATGTTACTCCCGTTTTTGGGGTTGTTCTCCTGCCACCTAACACTTTGTAAACATTCATTGTCCTGAGTCGCACAAGTTATTCAACATGAATTCGATAATACTAATAAAAATACATGGATTATAAATACGATGATTAAAACGAGCTTACATTGAAACAAGTTTCTTGATGGATTCCCTTGGTTTAATCGACCCCAAAGATCAAACCAATATGTTGAATTAGTCTCGGGGCATAGAACGACAAGCATCCAATGAGCTCTGTTTATATATATATATATATATATATATATATATATATATCAGAAGTTTGTTATAAAATAAATTTCAAGTTACTTTGAATTAACAAATTTACCTCTCATGATAAATGAGGAGATAATATTGTTTGTCTTGTTCTTTCATGAGAGTTGCAAGCTGACTCAATTAACGTCATTCCCAGATGTATAGGTAGATGGACTAACAAATCTAAATAGTTGATCGTCGGGAAAGACCGACATTCTGGCGTCATAAAGGTGTCTACAAGAGTAAAAAATAAATTATGTTATTAGGATAAAATTATTTGAAGCATTTCATCTTATACAGAAGAAAACACTTACTTCACTTGCACGTCGATAATCATTATGCATAATTGATCCATCGCCATGAACTACATAACATCCTCTTTGACAACGTATAAAGCCGAAGGCAACCCTTTAACCCCCTCCTCCAAATCCAAGGCAGTTAATGATTGTGATTCCTTACTTCCCATTATTTGATACAACATTTTGCACATACTTGGTAACAAATTAATATTGCTCGGAGGTTGGTTGTTTGACCCTTTACTCCGGAGGCTTGACAAATATATATATATATATATACATACAAACGTTAAAAATACAATTGAAATTGAAATTTATTGGCTTTCAAAATTAATATTGAAATTATGTAAATAATATTGAAAATTCAAAGAAGGCAATAAACATTTAAAATATTAAAATCAAGTATTAAAATAAGTACTTTGATTGACGGAAAAACATGTTAAACACAAATATCATGTTATTGTAATTTTGGCAGAACCTCCCCTAAGAATTGAGATTCAAATTTTATTGTAATTTTGGCAAAACCTCTCTTAAAAATTTAATATGTAAAATTCTTCAAATCCTAGGATTAAGAAAAAAAAGTATAATATTATTCACTATATCACATCCAAATTACAAATTTGGCTAAAATATTCTCCACTACACTGCATTACATATTCTCCACAAACATTATACCCCACCATGCTCTAATCCACTCTAAACTAAAATTCTAAAATACTAAAACAACTCAAAACATTAAAAATTATATGTAAAAAAACACGAAATTCAATAATTAAAACCAAAAAACACACTTAAGACACTAAAACACCTAAAAACAACTTAAACCTAAATCGACAAGCAACTTAAAGTTAAACTAAACCAAATTAATAAATCAAAACCCTAAATCACATCTTAAAAGAAATTATCCACCACAAATGAACCCAATAAAACACAATCAACCCATAAATCAAGACCCAACACCTAAAGAACCACCACTTTAACTAAACCGGTAAAACAATTAAACCTAAAACCTAAACCAAGACCTAAACCAATCTATAACAGATCCTAACCCACTCCTAAAACACATATTTAAACAATCAAAAAACCCAAACACGCCTTAAGAATCATTAAAACAACCTAAACACTAAAAAATGCTAACTTAAACTCCTAAATCATAACCCAAACCCCCTTTCACACTTCCAAAACGTTTGTTCTTCCAAACCTAGACCCTTTCAGCCTAAATACTATCATTCTTACAACATGACAATACTAGAATGTTGTGATTAAGATATGCTTTAATTCATTAAGTACTTGCAAAATTAATACTAATCTCATTTTGGTCGTATAGGATACCAGAATTTGCACAGGAAACATGTAAAATGTAAAAATAAATTCTAAAATATTCATTCCATATAAACCAGTAACAAACATGTTAAAGATCCAATCATCATACTACAACATCTACGAACCAGAGGAAGAGGAGGTCAGAGGTCGCAACTGCGGTGACAGTGGTCACGGAGGTGGATGGTCGTGGAAATGGAGGAAGACGACTGTGGTGACTGCGATGGTTGCGGAGGTCGGAGATTGGTTAGAGGGTCGCGGGGGTCGGCTAGGTTTTGGCCTTGTTTTTGTCGGGATAAAAGAAAAAAATGAAGGGAACAGTTCCAATTAAAGACCTATAGACGCCGGCTGTATGCACAACCAACATCTATACCCCGACGTCGTACCCACTAGACGTCAGTTGTCTTAACAACCGACGTCTTGTCTTAACAACTAACATATATGGATGGGGGAATAAACATCGGGGTATACACGTCGGTTTCCATGGGAATTACAAGAACCGACGTCTGGGGCACCCAATAGACGTCGGTTGTATTAACGACCGACGTCTATAGACGTCAGTCGTTAATACAGCCGACGACTATGCACTATTCTGTAAAAAAAAAACTTGTGATGATAACCTTGTTTTGTATACTATATCTGTATATGCACAGAATATATCACAATTGGTTCTTAAATAGTTGGTTCAAAGGTATGATAGGGTTCAAATCACGTCTCTAGCTAACAATCAACAATCGTTAATTATCTGGACTGTTAAACGTCGCCCGTAAATTACATAAATCGCTTGTGCCAATTACTATTTTGCCTTTATGTCATTTCTACTTATATATCTCTTCATTTCACCCTCTCTTCATCTTACTCTCATAATCATCCAAAACAATGTCTCGGATGCCAAGAAAGGAGTCAGCGGACGCCCCAGTAAAAGAAAATGGTAAAATTTACAGTTAATTTTAAGTTATTTTTATGTAGCAGCATCCGCGGGAGTCGTCCCCCCCCCCCAATGGGGGGGCGTCTGCCGGAGACGCCCCCCTTAAATTTTTTTTTAGTTATAACTAGTAATTAGTAAATATAATTTGTATAAATTGATAATTAGTTAAAAATAATTAATAATTTTGAATTTAGTAACTAAAATTCATTTAACAAAATTTTATTTCTAAAATTTAATTAATAGTCATCGGGTTACCGTGGAGGAAGAGGAAATTCATACTCTTACGCGTTGTACATACTTACGAAAAGGATTTAGCACATCGTCATTCATGTAGACGGGGTATATCTGCTTCAGTTAGTAGGGAGAGAGATAGTTTACGTCGTCGTCAGACAAGTGATGATTCCTTCGATGATGAGGACATTCAAATAAGGTGGAGAGTGCATGACATCTTCGAGATCTTTCTCTTTCCTGTTGAGGGTTGTATGGTCGGTGCTCAGGCATCGACGACTGAGCTGAAGAGTTTTGTAGCAGAGTTTCTCAGGGTGTGGGTCGATACTCTTGGGCGGGATAACCCCTTTTGGAGTGGCGGTGGTGTTAGCATCGACGTTGTTGACGACCTATGCAGACGGGTATGACCTCCGCGGGCCAAGGATACGTAGTTGACTACGTACCTTATCTTATTGCTCGGATGTGTATTGTTTGTCGACAAAAGCGATTGCAAGATCAGATAACGAGACAAATTGGAGGCTAGGCACCTGGATACCATTGGTCAGTACTCATGGGGGTCGGTGACGTTGGCATATTTGTATCGCCAGTTGGGGATAGCTAGTCGTGTTGATTATTCTGGTATTGCGAGTTGTCTTACGCTGCTACATGCTTGGATATTTGAGTATTTTCCTCCTTTCTGCCCACACCAGGAACGAACAATCATTGATTTGGGCTATCCTCATTCGCGGATGTGGGTTGTCTAGAGCGAGGATAAGAGCGAGGGGCGACTCTGTTCTATTCGTAGACGACTGGATCAGATGATCACATCAAAGGTATAAAACTATATACCATTTACGTTTATTTAATTATTATTATTATTATTATTAACGTGTCAACATTTAGGTGGAGTGGTTGCCCTATGGTCATGTGCCTACTTCGGTGGTGTCGAGGACTTTATTGATGGACCTTATTCGTTATCGGGATATCATGGAGCCTTATTTGCCTAATCGCCTGCGTCACTTAGGATAAGTTCAGATGATCCCGATTGACATCCCACCCCAGAGCATGCAGTGCGGTCTGAGATTGCGGAGACGTACGATGTGAGGTACACCGCTTCAATTGTGGAATCGATTTGGCGTACATTTCCGAGAGGAGGCCGACTTCACCTTCGCGATCTCACACGTACCCGCGACCCCTCTACTTGTCATGCAGATTATTTGGATTGATCGGTAGGTACTCACGTCTATCGCTCGTGCACGATACTGCCCCGAGACCTGAGAGACCACTGGATAGGACATGTGGCGATGCGGTAAGTTTTCTAAATTATTTTTTATTTGTAATGTATATTTTGTTTTTATTGTTAATATAAACTAATTTTGATGTTATATACAGTGGATGAGTAGAGCGATACGGCTTGCGCAGCCATTCTTGGAGAAGAGGGACCTGATGTTGGATGACGACAGGAGAGCTACATGTGTAGTTTGGGATAACTTCATACAAGCGTGGAACAGTCAGTTGGGCATTTCTAACCATGATTCAGAGGATGAGTCGTAGTTGTAGTCAGCTTGTACATTATTTACTTTATTATATGTTGAATTCTTATTATTTGTATTTGTCTTTGCTTATCTGTTGTACTCTTATTATTTGTTTCTGACAAACAGATCTTCTCCCTATTTGCTATATATAATGCATTTTAAAATTTGAAATTTGATAAAAAAAACAACACGATATTGTAATTCAACCAATACATTACAAATTACAATCAAAATCTACTACGTAACTGGTCGCAATATGCTCTCCTATTTTCGTACTCCAGCTCCCATCCAAGAACACTCTCATCTAGCATTTGAAACCACATGGTCGTTATAGGAGGTACTGAGAATCTCTCAGCTATTTCTAAGCGAATGTAATGTCTGTAACTCCCTAAATGAGTAATGATCAACTCTCTGCATGACTTCATCATATTAGACAGGTTCTCCCAAGGTAGCACTGTAATACACGAGTACAATGAACCATCTGTTCCCACTGAGAAATACATAACTACACACTTGTAAAAATTGACAATCGAAAAGTAGTCGCACCAAATCCCCATATAGTGATCCCCGCCACAAGGTTCTCCGCCCCAATCAATTCGCTGCGAGCGAGCCACATAACCAATTGTCTTCACCACCATGGAAAACACCGACAACACATCGAAATCCACAGTTACCATCAGTACATACATCATTCCACCGCTCAAAAAATGTTAAGATGATTCCTGACAGTCTATCCACATATGAGAAGTTATCGACGTCAATCTGTGTGAACACTACATGATGAAAAAATAGCAAAGTTATATATAATAATTGGAAGAACATGTGATTGACATCATTTCATGCTCATATTTGCATGTTATATCCATTATCTTTCACCTAAACAATGCTATGTAACAAGTTTTATGTTTAGTTTTCAGGAATAAATAGGTTTGAAGAGATGAAGCATAAAAGGACCCAAAAGCTGGGAAAATGGACTGAATTGTGAGATCTAGGGACTGAGATGCAAGGGAGAAGGACCTGAACGTAAGACCGAAGGACCTAAGAGCAAAACAGAATACTCCACACCATCATGGGGAGTATTTTAGCAATTTGATTCGGGTCGGAGCTCCAACAAGTCAAGTAACCGCATCAAAGACAAACAATACCAGCAAGAAAAGCCCACAACAAATGTCAACCCGATCCAAAGTTTATGGACCGCTAATTGGCGGTCCAGATCACTCTGGATCCGCCCAAATTTCTCCAGCACATGTATTAGAGGATGTTTAGGCTATTTTTGGCATCTGTTTAGTCCCACATCGGGGAATTGTCCCGGAGTGCCTTTTTCTATGGCTATAAATAGAACTCTTCACCTTCTAATGTAATCACTCCATATTTTGAGTGGCTATTCTTCCTACTAGAAGTGAGGCCTTGAAGCACACACTAAAGTAGGAAAATGCTACTTGAAATGTGAGTCATTTATTAATAAAAGTTTCTTTGTTATGTTATTAGTTTCATTTTGCTTGCTTTACTTTGTTTAATTTCATTTCATTAGTTTTAGTAGATTAGTTAATATGCTTTCCTTGTTTAGTTTAATAATTAGTATAATGTGGAGTGAGTAGTTCCATCCCCTTTGGGGGTGGAGTAGATGTTCATACATGCATTAGAGAATGGAATGAATGCTTTATTTCCAATGTGTTGATAAAACATGAATGTATGCTTGCTTGTTTAGGATAGAATTTATAACTTGATGAGTTTTGCCAAAATGATTAGACACCTTTCATGCTTGTTTAGGTTCTGAAATAAACAACTTGTATATGTAAATGTTAATCAACTAGGATGGTGAATGGATTGATAGGTTTTGTCATAACATTTAGACACTTCCTATGCATGATAACACCACCTTTATTTGTGCTTAAAGAATGTGTTCAACACCCACATTTTTGCATGTGTGCACTCACTCCACCCCTTAGGGGTTTTCCATTTCTGAATTCCAGCACTCTTCTTTTGTTCTTAGTTAAGTTTTAGTTAATCCTTTGTTGCTTTCTTTCGCATTTCGTATTTCGTAGTGTAGTGTAACGTAGAGTAGCATAAACAACTCTCTTCTCTATATTTTTGCCACTTGATTTCGTGCAAACGAGAGACTGCTCACCTCCCTGAGGACGACCCGTATTTGCCACCGCTTCAACGAGGTCGTGCACTTGCGGTTTAAATTAAAACGTACAACAACATGTTTACTGAAAAAACAAACAACGAAGTTATAATAATAACATCAAATATGTCGTCATACCAGATCTTGTACTCATGTTTACAGACGATCAGACGAACTAGAAGATCGACCACGACCCATGCTCCAATTTCTAGAAGATCAATCACGACCTCGCTCAGCATACCCAAAGACAATCGGGTCCCGTCGTGTCGACTTTCCCCATGGTCGACCTCGTACCTTAGTATTTTATGCGGGCTCTACATAATCCGACAGATTGGGTTGTAACTGCGCGTATAAAATACGAGATACACTACGAATTACTTCAAGGTCGCTTCCCAAAATCTCATCAACAAGGTTCCGAAAATGTTTGACGTCTTGTGATAACTGATCCATAAATGGTATCCTTCTCCAATGACAAGTGTTTTCTAGAATGGATGAATCTACTCTAAATAAATTCCTTCGCCCGACTCAATACAACCGTGGATGGTACATGCACAAGGAATCCCATGGGAAGTCAGAAAAGTGCACCCACATCGATATTCAACTTGATCACTTAAGTCTTGTATTCTCTTAAAGTCCTGACTTAACAATGACAAGCAGTAATGCAAAATTTGACTATTTATATGCTGATATAAAGTATCTCTGTAGTTAGTCAAATTTTGACGTCTCAACTCTTCAAGAAAGTTTCGAATATTCATCAGCTACATTTCAATTGCCGTGTTGACGCGGTCGAAAAGAGTGTCCACAGCTGCAGTCGATGAAGTAATCCAGTCTTTCAGAGCCAAATGAGCACTTTCAACCCTACAGTTCGTAGTGTTGCCGAAATCAAGGACTTTGTTTGTCCAATTCAGCACAAACGGTTCTTTATGTACTAACCACGTGTCATCCAGATACTCTGTGATAGCTGGCCAACGACCAACACATATACTAATCTTTCATAGTATGCACAACTCTATTATAATCGGGTTCTGAAGTAGAAAACATGATTTTCCTCCACTTTTCACACTTCAAAGTCTTTGCCAATTGCTTGCTTTTGTCGAATGCATGGTATGCGTAGTTGTATACGTCTTTGTTGATATGCTAGGTGCAAAGTAAATAGGCAGAATCAGAAAAAATATCTCTCACTAGTCTCATAAGCCATAACTCCCGGTCCGTTATTATTGGAGTCGGGCTAACAAAATTGCATAACAAATCTCGCAATTTCTCCAACACCCACTGGTAACTAGACTCGGTCTAATCCTTCATAATTGCATGGTCAATTAAGAAGTTCATGTTTGTTGGTGTCTCCCCAACCATCTCGTACAAAGACATCTTGTACTTGTTCGTTTTGTATGTCGAATTCATGCAAATTACCGAAGGATATGTGCGTAACAAATTAACTGACGTCGGATGTGCCAAGAATGCGTGAGTGACGACATTAGTTTCTTCATCCGCTAGAATCCAATACAAGTAACTGCACTGCCTGGTGCAGAATCTGTTGAGCGGGATTCTTGTCTTCAGATTTCGTCCTCCTCATGTACTCTCTGAAGTTATAAATGTGTCTCTGATTGGGATTATCCTCTGGGAATTTCTCCTTTACCGCCAACAAGATGTTACGTGGTTTCGTTTTTGCCTCAGTCATCTCACGAACATTTTTCTTAACCACAGGACTAAGACCGTTGATCTGTTGGTGACCCTGCGGATAAACTGCAAGTTTGTGGTTGTGCTGGCCATGAGAACTATCAGAAACTACGACTCGTCAATCACGCTCCCGTCGCTCGACCACATTTATCAAAAAATAACACATGCAACTCTTTCTTTTCGTGTTCCTCCGTACTGCAATATCCATATCCTGACAACTCATTTTCTTTCTGTGATCGCATCTTAGATAACAATTCATCTGATTATCTGCTTGTGGTTTATAGGATGATACTACCAAAAAAATCGGCTCCGATGACAACTTGTTTCGCCCATCTATTCACGTCATTGATTGTTGGAAATACTTACAGACTAACAAAAAGCTCACTTGCAGTCTACCCCATCACCACCGAAATTTTGCAACGGAACATGAAATAATTTGAAATAATACAACTTATAAAATTTAAAAACAAATAAATTTGAGGCGTCTGGCTAGGACGCCCCTCAGTAGGGAAGACATCCTAACCAGACACCCAGGGTGAATATTTTTTTGTTGGGCTTACTTCGTAGTGTTGGTACTGGTAGAGTGAGAAAAACTGAGACAGAAACCTTAGTTTAAGAGACGTGGCGAAATTGATATTAAATGGATTGTAAATGGTAAAATGGTAATTGTGACGATATTAAATGTGTATTAAATGGTTGTAACACAAAACAGCCGACCGATAACAATTCCATGAATTAAATAATAAAATCTACTCTTACAATACATAGAATGCTTTGTCGAAGTTGGAATCGTTGGTAACAATCATGGATCGTACATATTGGGGAATTTATTCAAACTTAGTCTTTCTTTTTTGAAAAATGGGTCAATTCTACCGATCATAAGCATACAAAGTTACCTTCGTATATAACAACAGATAAATCTTCGATCGAAACCACCTATATTTACAAGCTCTCGAGAACGTCCATATCACAGAACGACTACCCGAACAAAACACTTCCTAATTAGTCGACTAATCCTCCTAAACAACACTCCCAAATCATTCACAATTAGTTTTGAAACAACCTTATATTATAACTTTTAATTGTATTCAACTGTTCATTATAATGAATTAACCAACACACCAATCATAACGTAATGTCTTGTATATTGTCTATTGTCCCACGACACTTATCTATTGTCATAAAATTTAAGTTGATTAATGTTATGATTGTAGACTCATATTTGTATAACTCACCCCCACGTTCTTATGTTAGATGATATGAGACTATTATTAGGATGGTACACATATCATCTTCCACTCTGATTCCGATCAATTCTTGAAGTAGTCATCGTTGACCGGAATATAACTTTCACAACTACAAAGCAACCTTAGACAAAAGAATAAGTTTTAATTCCTGGAGAATCAGTTGGACCACTACTGATGTGCAACTTCCGAAGTTAGTCTAAATTACAAGATGTGCAACTTCTGATGTGCATCTTTTGGAAGAAGCACTATTAGTTAATAGCATAGAATAAGGATTCTTTTGAACAAAAAAGTGATGTTTGATGAAGGGTTGTTGCGGATAAGACCACAAAAAATTTGTTGTGATTAGAATAAGGTATCTTTTAAAACACATTTCGGCTTCATTGACTTCCTTAGTCATTTTCATTAACTAAGTGGAGGGATTATGTCAATATATTATTGGGGAAATAATGTAGGAGACCCTAGAAAATTTATTTATTCAACAATATATTTGAACTATTTGCTAACAGCTTAACACTCATAGAGTATGACAGGATCAATGACGGTGTTAGAGTTAAGACTAACGTGTTAAGTAGAAGTACATCCAAGCAAATAGTTGGTGGGGTGAGTGTTCTGTAACAATATAAAATTACACACATGCAAATACCTAACAAACATATTTTGAAAGTGCACCAAGCAATAACCCCATTTAATTATAAATGGTAAATAAAGTCATTAGTCAATTTATCTCAGCAGTATGCATATTGGATAACACAAAATATATAATATGGGCTCTTTGTCAGATATATCATCAGACATAAGTATGTATGCCATATTTAAGTATGATTGGTGAATATAATGCTGAAGACAAGCAATCAATTGAGGTCACGCAGGTACTAGATATATGTATTCCCACATGCATATTTATATTACTTTGGGCTTCTTCTAGTTTTGTTTTGTTTTTTTATTTTATAATTGAAATGTGTGTATATATATATATATATATATATATATATATATATATATATATATATATATATATATATATATATAACTTGTTTATAATAAACATGCAACATTTCCTTGATATTTCAGCTTCATAAGATTCATTGAAAATGTAAAACGTGACTACACGACTACGGAATTAAGAAAATACGTTTTTAAAATATATAAAGCTCAATATAAGATACTAACATACTTTGAACTAAACCACTTTGCCAAATCAATGGTGTGAGAACCCAAACCTTATTAAGAAATTAATCAAGATTATTGGATGTTTGTGTCGTTTTAGGAGAAGATTAAGAGAATTGAAGGAGAAGTTCGGAGAAGATGTTGGGCGAAGGATGTGAGGTTTTTTGGTGCTTGTGGTTGCGAAACAGACAAGTAAGATTCATTATTTTTCAGTTTCATGTCATGTTTGTCTCTCTTGATATTCGTAGTTGCATGCATGTTGAGTATCGATATTGAAATTATTGATATGCATATGATTGCATGGTGGTGTTTCGGTTGACATGTCATGTGGCTGTATGTATGTTTCTGACCGAGCCACTAAGGAAAGAGCTACCTAACGGGCAGCGTGGAGCTACCCGAGAGAGAAAATGGTTGCCTATCGTTAGTGTGGAGCTACCAGGTTTGCGTCTGACTGGTTGATAGATTTCCGAAACACATGATGTGGTCGAATCCGAATGGGGGTTCCAGATTGTTATGCATGCATATAAATTTGTGATACATGTATATTGATTGTACTCGATGACTAAATGTCATATTCTGTATTTTCTACATGATTTTGATTTTGATTGATATACAGTTGGTACTTGCGGGTTGTCAAGCTCACAAATTGTTGATTATATTTTTCAGATTATTTATGGGTCTATCAGATGGATTAAATATCAGAGTGCGCAACGGTCAGGATCGTGGATCGTATTAACGCACTGGATTCGGGTGGGTAAGCACTTTGTTGGTTTTTTTTTGCCTTAATCTATGTTTTGATGATTTAATCAACCTAATCTTAATTGTGATCATGTAGAGTAGCACACATGTTGCATTGCATATATATTGTTTTGTGTTAACCTCTACAGGTGATCAAGACTCAAGGAAGAAAGGAAATCAAGTCAAGACATGTAATTACGTTCATTTGAAGACATGTAATTTGTATTTCTTTGAGTCTTAGGAACTTTGTGTAATTGAGCATACTTGAGCTAAAAACAACTCAAACACACACTATGTTCCCTATAGAAGTCACACACAAAATTTCACAAAATTTGGACTTCAATAGATCACCCAAACTTAGACCGGAAAACACTACACCAAAACCTAAATAGTCTGTCCGCATTCGGTCAACCGAAATAGACCGTTCGGTCGACCGAGTGATCATATATCTTGTTAGTGTTTTACTGCCCTAGTTCGGTCGACCGTCCATTTATTATTCGGTCGACCGAGTAACAACAAATTTCCGACCGTTTGTTTTTTCGTATTATACCCAACGGTCGTATTCATATTATCTTCGTATACCCCAAATACATTTAGTGTATCGGTTGACCGAGGACCTTGTTCGGTCGACCAAACTTAAGAAGACTCGACATGTTGGTTTGTCAACCCAGAAGAGCCTGTTGGTTTTCTGTCGACCGAACCTATCTCGGTGGTCGACCGATAACTTAAGTGTACCAAGATTATAGCCTTTGGCGGTGGACCGTTATCTAACCGGTCGACCGAACTGTAATCAAAATTGCCCAATGGTCGACCGTTCAGCTCGATCCGGTCGACCGAACTTACTCAGAATTGGGTCCTATCTATTTCTATTTTGTGTATCTTACACAATCTTTACCCAATTCATCCCCAACGGCCATAACTCTTTAGGAGCTTATAAATAGAGTTGTAAAACACAATTTAACACAACTCTCCCACTATTATTTGTCTCCTACATTAGAGAGAAAGCTCAACACACTCAAAAGTTCAAAACCTTCCACACTTAGTAATCAATTCCATATCTTACTCAAATGTGCTCAATATTAGAGAGTGTTGTTCCACTCACTGCTTGTCAAGGAAGCAAGGGTATTGGTGAAAGCCCAAGACAAAGAGTGTAGACTTTGGTGAGAGCCTGAAGTGTCCCTCTCGAATTGTGAGAGGAGGAGCCAAGCTCGGCGAGGGTTGTTCGCGAGCTTGAAGATTGTAAAGGCGTTCTCTTCTGGCCCGGAACGGGGAGTGGTTAGTGAAGTTGTGAGTGGAGCTTGCAAGAGAGGACTAGGACCCGGGTGGGAGTGCCGAACCTCTGTAAAATCCCTCGTCTCCATTGTGGTTTGCATTTTCCATTCCTTTACTTGCTTGTTTAGTTTTAAATTCCACTGCATATCTTTGATCGATTAAACAAGTAGGTAATTAGCTTAAAAGTGATTAGAATTATAGACCTTCACGATCCCACACACTTGTCCGGGCTCGGAGCGTTACAAATAGATTGTTTGGATAACCACCCAAATACGACTTTTCGAAGACTAAATTTAGTGGAAATGAAACATTAATTGGAACAAAATAAATGGGTTAGAATCCACCTTCAACCATATGAGTTCGACCAACTACATTGTCAAACCAATGAATGCTGGTTAACTATATATATCACGCGTGAAAATGCACGCAGCCAAAGTGATGTTTTCATGAATAAAGTTTGGATCATTGTTATCTCACAAATTGTTGCAGACAAACGTTCCCAGATGGGCATGAAAGGTTTCGGTCGAAGTTCTGAAAACCTTCATTCGGTTCAAGCAATTGCCTATTAAGAGGAATGTTGTTGGAGTGTCACTACTAGAAATATAAGTTTCGCCGACGGAAACACATCCGTCAGAGAAAGATCTGTCGGTATACAATTACATACATCGACGGATGGCGAAATAACTGTCGGTGTACATATCCACTGATGGTTAATGTCGATAACTCTAACGGAAAAGAGTCATCAGACGAAGTTTTCGTAGTATTCGACATAGCAGAAACATACATCGATGGATAGGTCCACCGGTGTGGATTTCGAACATGTGGAAAAACATACTCTGATGGATGTGTTAACATTCACCGACGTATATATAGGTGTCAGTGACTTACCCAAATCCTCTGACGGATTCTATCCGTCGGTGAATAGTTTGAATCCGCAGTTAAATAAATTTGTTCGCGTAAATACAAACACTGACGACTACGAAACCTACACCGACGGATGTAATCGTCAAACAATGTTAAAGGCACCGACGGATAGCATTTGTCGGTGTAGCTTTCGGAAAATGTTTGTTGAACTTAATACGATAGCATACGTCTATGGGTAATAAAATAGCACTGACGGATACCGTCCGTCAGTGTAGGTTATTATCAGAAGCCGTTTCGGCTTCCCTCTCACTCTCCCACGTTCTCTTCCCCTGTTTCAGAAACCTAACATCTTGTTGCCGCTTCCCCTCGTTGTTGCCCCCTCGTCGTGCCTCTTTGCATTGTAAACCTCCATCTTCCTCGTCCAATCCCTCCCCGAACATGACCGCTCCCTTTTCCCAGACCCCTCCCTCCCCCACAACAGACCCCACATCCCATTGCTCTGTGACTCCTCCCTCCCTGAATGCCAACCCAAATCAACCTCTCCCTCCCCGAACCTGACCCCCTCTTCCCAACCCTGACCTCAAATTCGACTCCCGACCCCAAACTCATCCCCAAACGTGACCCCTGCCCCAAACCTAACCTTAGACTTGCCCCCGAGTTATAATTTGGATGTTATAAATTTAGATTTTTGATAAATTAATCTATATACGGTTTTAAATTAACAACAAGATGTTTTCATCCCGAGGTATTGTATTTATATTTTAGTAAATTATATTACATTTGATAATTTAGTTTATATGCATTATAATGTCCGTAATTTTTTTATATAATAAAAAATAAATTCAAATTTCGAATTTTAGGAAAAACAAAATTCCGAAAAGTACTCGGATCGCAGGTGTGACCCGCGATCCGTGGAGGCACAGATGCTAAAATGATTTTAAAAAAACATATTTTGAAGTAGAGATATATAAAAAACATAGTTAAAATGATTTAAAAAAAACAAAACATAAAATCAAAAACAATAAAAGAAAAGAAAAAAGTCACGGATTTTAGTTGTAGTGTTTTATGTTTTGTTTTTTTTTAAATTGTTTTAACTATGGTTTTTATTATATTCGATTTCAAAATATGTTTTGTAATTTTTATTATTTTTTAAAAAAATTTAATTGTGTTTTTAATTTTTTGTTGTTTCGACCTCCAAAAATGTTTGTAACGTGTGTACACCCTACGATTTTTTGATAACGCCACCAATTTTTTGTTTAATTAATTTTCGTGTTTGTTTAATATTCAATTGTAAATAATTTATTATTCTGGCTAATAAATTTTATTTTTTTATTGTATAAAATACCCTAACATTTCAATACCCCAGTTATCGACGTGATTTGGAGCTCGATTTTTGAAAAAAAATTAAAAACAAATTTAAAAACAATCAAAAAATAATATGAATTAGAAAACATATTTTGAAAAAAAAGATTTCAAAAAAGATTACAAATAATTACAATAAAAAAGAAAAACAGAAAACATAAAAAAAACACGAATCGCGGTTGCCGTGAAATTTTCTTCAAAAAAATATTTTTTAAAAATTTCCACGGATCGCGGTTTTTTTTTAAAAAATTTGACGGATCGCAGTTCACACCCGCGATTCGTGCCTCCACAGATCGCGGGTCACACCCGCGATCCGAGTACTTTTGGAAGAATTTTTTTTCCTAAAATTCGAATTGTCATTTTTTTACTGAACTGCTATTCGTCGCCGTAAAACTACTTAAATCGCCCGTAAGATTACCATTTTGCCCCTCTACACTTTCTACTAATATAACTCCTCATTTCACTCTTTTAACACAACTTTCTCTTCATATCACACTTTTATTCACCAAATAGGATGTCTCGGAGGCCAGGGAAAGAGCCAACGATCGGGCGGTCGCGGGAACCGCCTCCCCCCTGGGTTGCTGGGTGTCAGCCTGGAGGGTCTTGGGCGGGATAGCTCATTCTGGAGTGGCGGTGGTGTTAGTATCGACGCTGTGGACGAGTGTTGCAGACGGGGGCGACCACCACGGACTGAGGATACGCAGATGACTGCTTATTTCTTCTTACTGCTAGGCTGCGTATTGTTTCTCGACAAGAGCGGTTCCAGACTGAGACCACGCGACTTATTGGAGGCGAGGGACCCAGATACCATTGCTGATTACTCATGGGGGTCGGCGACGTTGGCATATCTGTATCGCGAGCTGGGCATATCCAGTCGCGCTGATTGTGGTCAGATTACGGGTTGTCTTACACTGCTGCAGGCTTGGATATATGAGTATTTTCCTGCTTTCCGCCCCCATCGTGAGCGGAAGATTGTTGAGCGTGGCCATCCTCGTTCGCGTATGTGGGCTGTCCGGGCGGAGGATAAGAGCGAGAGTCGACTTCTTTCTATTCGTAGACGGCTAGATCAGATGTCTGCATCGCAGGTATATGATGTATATATCATTCACGTTTATTTAAATTTAATTTTATTATTATTAACGTATATACGTTTAGGTGGAGTGGTTACCGTATGGTCCCCATTCTGCTGTAGCTGTGCCGAGGACTACATTTGCCAGCATTATTCGTTATAGGGATATCACAGAGCCTTATATACCTGATCGCGTGTTACGTCAGTTAGGCTACGTTCAGGTGATCCCGGTTGACATTCCAACGCCCGAGCATGCAGTACGGTCTGCGACTGCCACGATGTACGACGTCAGGCACAGCGTTTCGTCTGCGGAATCGGTTTGGAGGACATTTCCGAGACTAGGACGACTACACCTGGCCGATCTGAGTCGTAGCCGCGACCCCTCCACTTGTGCTCCAGATTATTTGCAGTGGTTCGGTAGGTGCTCACATCCACTACTCGTACGCGGTATCATTCCGAGACCGGAGAGAGCACTGGATAGGACATGTGCCGATGCGGTAAGCTTATCTAATTTTATATTTAATTGTAAAGTATATTTTGTTATTGTACGCTAATTTTTATTTTACATACAGTGGATGAGTAGGGCGATACGGTGTACGCAGCCGTTCTTGCGAGAGAGAGACGTCATGCCGAGTGAGGCGACGAGACTTGCATGTACAGATTGGGATCGCCTGATCGAGGATTGGAACAGCCAGTTGGGCATTGCAGACCATGATTCAGATGCTGAGCTTAGGGCTGTCAAATTCTGCTCGAGCTCGTGAGCTCGCTCAAGCTCGGCTCGATAAAGCTCGACTCGAGCTCGGTTCATTTATTAAACGAGTCAAGCTCAAACATCAAAATCTGCTCGTTTAATAAACGAGTCAATCCCTAGCTCGGCTCGGTTAGCTCGATAAGAGCTCGTTTGGCTCGTTTAAGTTTATACACATATTACATATATGTCACAAATAAACATATTATTTTCTATATCTCAATTACCTAAAAGTAGAACATATAATTTATAAAATTATCCATTTATATGCTAACGATATTTATAAAATGTAATTATTATATTTTACAACAAGTTAATCAAGCCTTAAACAAGCTTAAATGGGCTCAAAAACTTGTTAAAAATTTTAAACGAGCAAACGAGCCAAGCTCGAGCTCGGCTCGTTTAATAAACGAGTCAAGCCCAAACATGACATCTGGCTCGTTTATTAAACGAGCCAAGCCCGAGCTCGGCTCGTTTATTAAACGAGCCAAGTTCAAACACCGTGGGCTCGGCTCGTTTAGGCTCGTTTACACCCCTAGCTGAGCTGTAGTTGTCTTGCTTTTACTTTCGTTTTGTTGCACTGTTAGTACATTTGTTGGTATATGCTTATGTTTATTTGTGTACTCTTATTATTTATTTCTGACGAACATATCTTCTACATATTTCTTTGACTATCGTATTTTTTAATATATTTTTTTCACGAACAGATTTTCAACTTATTTCTTTAGATATGAAATAATATTTAAATTTAAAATACGGTAAAAAAACAACACGATATAAGTAGAAATACACGATATATTATACATTACAAAACATTACAAATTACAATCAACGTAACCGGTTCCAATACTCCATCCTACTTTGGTACTGATCCTCCCATCCAACAACACTCTCATCTCGCATTTGATACCATAAGGTCGCTATAGGAGGTACTGGGAAATCATCAAGTAATTCCAAACGAATAAAATGAGCGTAACTCCCTAAATGAGCAATGACCAACTCTCTGACAGGCCTCGTCATGGTAGAGGGACACTCCCAGGGTAGAACAGTAAGACACGGGAACAACGAACCATCCGTTCCCACTGCGAAATACATGACCGCACACTTGTAAAAATTCGCAATAGGAAACAAGTCGGACCAAACCTCCATATAATGATCCTCGCCACAACCTCCCCCGCCCCAATCAATTCGTTGACGAGCCTCTCTCACATGGCTGAAATAGACTGTCTCATAAATAGGATGTGCACATATCTCATTAGAAATCGCACGACAGGTGTACGACCAGTTCTCCTGACCACCATGAAAGACATCGGCAACACATCGAAATCCACAGTTGCCATCAGCACGTACGTCATTCCACCTATGCAGAAATGGCAAAATGATTCCTGGCAGTCTATCATTATATGGGAAGTTGTCCACGTCAACCCGTCCGGACACTGTAAGATAGGTAAATAACAATTCATTAAAACAACAAAATTAGGAGATAATATATTCAACCCCATTTAGATTACTAATATATATTAAATAACATAACAACAAAGATATCGACATACCAGAAGATCCTGTGCCCGTATTCAAGGACGATCGAGACGAATTAGACCGACGACCCCTGCTCCCACTACTGGCAGACCGACCACGACCCCTGCTCCCACTACTGCCAGACCGACCACGACCTCGCTCAGCATACTCGAAGGCACTCGGGTCCCGACGTGTCGACTTTCCCCTAGGTCGACCTCGTACCTTAGTATTTTCTTCGGGTTCTCCATAGTTCGACTGATCGGGGTGTAACTGTTCGTATAAAATACGTGAGGCACTACGAATTACTGCAGGATCGCTCTGCGAGATCTCATCCACTAGCTTCCGAAAATGCTCGGTGTCTTGTGCTGACTGATCAACAAACTCTGACATCTGGACTCCTTCTCCGATAACAAGTGTTTTCCAGAATGGATGAATCTGCTCTAAATAAATTCCATCACCTGACGCGAAACACTCGTACATGGTACAGGCACAAGGAATCCCATGTGTTGTCAGGAAAGCACACCCACAACGATATTCAATTTCATCACTTAAGTCCTGCATTCTCTTCAACTCCTGAGTCATTAACGACAAGCAGTGATGCGAAACTCGGCCATTTATATGCTGAAACAGAGGACCTATGTAATGTGCCAAATTTCGACGTCTCGAATCTTCAAGAAAGTTCCGAATATTTGTCAGCTGCATTTCAATAGACGAGTTCACGCGGTCGAAAAGAGTGTCGAGAGCGGCAGTCGATGTAGTGATCCACTTTTTCAGAGCCGAATGTGCACTTTCCACCCTGCAGTTCGTAGTGTTGCCGAAATGAAGAACTTGATTCGTCCAATTCAACACGAATTTTTCCTTATGCACCAACCACGTGTCTTCCACATACTTCGTCAGCACTGGCCAGGAACTGTAAGAATCCTTCAGATTACGGACTGCTCTATCATAATCCGTCTGTGAATCAGAAAGCATGACTCTCCTCCATCTTCCACGTCTAAAACTCTCTGCAAGCTGCTTCTCCTTGCCGAATACGTGGTATGCGTAGTTGTACACGTCTTTGTTGATATGTCAGGTGCATAGTAAATGAGCTGACTCAGGAAAAACCTCTGCCACTGGTCGCATCAGACCCATCTCCCGGTCCGTAATTATTGCTGTCGGGCTAACAATATCCAATAACAAATCTCGCAACCTCTCCAACACCCACCGGTAACTAGACTCGGTCTCATCCTGCAAAATCGCATATCCGACGAGGAAATTCATATTTGTTGGAGTAACCCCAACCATCTCAAACAAAGGCATCTTGTACTTGTTCGTCTTATACGTCGAATCCATACAGATCACGAATGGGTATGTACGCAACAACTGAACTGAAGTCGGATGTGCCAAAAATGCGTGAGTCAAGACATTAGTTTCTTCATCTGCCACAATCCAATGCAAATACTTATGCTGCACTGCCTCTCTGAGAAACTGCTGCGCGGGATTCCTGTCTTCAGATTTCGTCCTCCTCATGTACTCTCTGAAGTTGTAAATGTGCCTTTGATTAGGATTATCGTCCGGAAATTTCTTCTTTACCGCCAACAAAATGTTACGGGGCCTTGCTTGTGCCTCTGTCATATCCCGAACAATTTGCTTTGCCCCAGCACTAAGTCTGCTGACCTGTCGGTGACCCTCTGAATAAACTGTCAATGGGTGGTTGTGCTGCCCAAACATGCTACTAGAAACAATAACCCATCCATCACGATCTCGTCGCTCCACCACTTTTACCAAAAACCGACAACCGCAAACTTTTCTTTTCGTATTCTTTCGCAGTGCAATACTCGTATCACGAGAACTCATCTCACGTCTGCGATCGCATCTGAGGTAACAATCCATCCGGTTATCTGCTTTTGGTTTGTACGATGATATAACCAAAAAAAATCCGGCTCCTATCGCAATTTGTTTCGCCCATTTACAACCTTCCTCGATTGTTGTAAATATTTCTTTACTGTTAAAAAGCTCACTGTAATCTACTCCATCATCACCGAAATCTTGCAACGGAACCTGAAAATTTTGAATTTAACAAAAAATTAAAAAAAAACAAAAAAAAAACGGGCGACTGGCTAGGCCGCCTCCACCAAGGTGGAGGCGGCTGCCTAACACGCCTCCACATAGGTGGAGGCGTGTTAGACAGACGCCTCCACCATGGTGGAGGCGTGCATCTAAGCCGCCTCCATCTAGGTGGAGGCGTCTGTCTAAACCGCCTCCACCTAAGTGGAGGCGGCTTAGCCAGACGCCTCCACCTATGTGGAGGCGGCCTAGCCAGACGCCCGAGTCGGAAAAAAAATTCCGCCCCCGTTACCTCGCCGGATTCTGGTGCTTCGCCGGACATTTTCGTGGTGTTTGTACTGGGAATGTGAGTAAAACTGAGTCAAACACCTTGTTTAAAGACACGGGACGAAATCGGTATTAATTGATTTGTTAGGGGCAAAAAGGTCATTTTTGGGGCGATTTAAGTAGTTTTCCGGCGACGAATAGTAGTTCCCTTTTTTTATTATATAAAAAAATTACGGTTATAATGCTCTAAATGACTTAATGAATAATGTTTTGATCGCGCATGATTTTCGCATGCCAAATCCGCGTCCAAGTCGAGATAACGATGACGATCCGTCGGGTGGACCCAACACGGGAGGTTTAGTAACTTAGTGTTTTATTTTTCTAGTCAGTTATTGTTGTTAAACTTTATTTTTACTTACTGAATTTAGATCGTCGTTTAATGTAATTACAACTTCTTTGTTTGAATTATTTTTAGATAAATCTATATATATTATGACTTTTGTGTTTAAATATGTATGAATTATTGTTGAATGAGTTTGATGTGTATACATGCTTGTTGGACGATGATTGAATTGGATGTGTATAAATGCTTGTTGAATGATGATTGAATTGAATGTGTATGAATGTTTTATGAATGAACAAGGAAACCCAGAACTCGGAAGAGCAAACAAGCTCTTTTGGGTTTTGGAAAAGACATACACTGACAGACTATATCCGTCGAAGAAAGTCCTGACGATTGTAGACGTACACCGACGGTAACTATCTGTCAATGTATGTAATCGATATTTTCCTTCGATCGCACATGTCCGTTGGTGTAGGTTCTGTAACCGTCAGTGAACGTATTTGTCAGTGTAACCTACACCAATGGATAAGTTCGTCAGTGTTCCAGTACGGTACGACGAAAGCATGTGAAAACTTTTGGTGGGAATTTTTGCACCGGAAGTAACACTAACGAGCTCTATCTGTTGGAGTAGACATACACTAAGGCGTTTAACACTGATGACACGTTATTCGTCGGTGTTCCTTTACACCGACAGAAGATGATATTAACTAACAGATATCGATCGTCGGTGAAGCCCTGTATTGTTGTAGTATGTCTAGCCGCAAAACGAGGATTGGATCTCATAGAACTGAACCAGAGACCTCTATTGTCCCAAGGTTAGCTAATTGTTGCGTATGTAGGTTTGGTCTGAGATAACGGGGGTGGCAGGCGGTGACCCCTGCAGGAGACGAGCATGCGAGTTGATGTACTCTGGAGATCCAATTTTGTATTATGGAGTGCACCTATTTACCTTTATTTATGAGTTGATGTACGGTGCAAATCGCACTGGGATTAAGGTTTTGGTAGATTTTCTATAAATGCTCATGCATCTCTCTTCCTTGTTGCAATCTTTTGACAAAATAGTAGATTTGTGAGCGTGTGGTGACAGTGATTTTTCTTGCAAAAGTTTTTCATGTAAAATTGTGTCTTGTGGTTTGCGTGTTTTGTTTTTTTCTCTGCTTCTTTGTTTGCTCCTACTATGTCGAATTTTAACACTAACTATAACATATTTACGTTAAAACATCAAAACATGGTAACTCATTAATTTTGATAAAAAATAAAAAACATGAAAAGCAAACTCACACTTTTGATTGCCTTGTTTCCCTCTCTTCCCGAGCACACGTTCTGATTGATTTTTTGCTTAATGGATTTGAAATAGTTGTGTGTTTCGGCTTAAGGTTCTAATGTTTGTTGTTTCTTGTAGGCATGAAAAATTAATGTAGACTTATTACATCTAAGACTTATTGTACTTTTGTTGGATGGGGTTATGTAATGCATTGATAGTCTCCATCATTTTCACTATTGCAAACACCTTTCATGAAAAAGATACAAAGACCAATTCCCAATCCGATTTCGAGAGCAAACTAGAGTGAACCAGTAGATCGCACCTTCTCCAAGTTGGTGCTTTGTGTGGGTCGCTTCGGAAAGCAAGATATAATTTTATTTTTCGAAAGCAATTAGTATGTATTGATTCAGTTGTGATTTTCAACAAAGTGTTTGTTTTGGGATTTTCGGCCTCCATAGTGTTATAAGACAATCATCTAATGATTAAATAGTCCTCCAAAAAAATTTACAAAAAGAAATTATTAAATAAAAATAAAAGACCTCCAAGGATCTATTCGCTTTTGCCCAGAACCCAAAGAAACAAAAAACCAAATATAAATGCAACAATAGCATAATGTAAATGAGCAGTGATACACGAACGCAGGCGTCCGGAACGCGCGCTGACATGATCAGTACAGTCAACAGTCCAGTCAACAAAAGTCAAATGTCTTTTACTTTTAGAAATTAAATAAATAATATATTTATTTTGTGTCACATGCAATTTTTACTTTCCTCATGCAACGTTACGTTCCCAATGCAATATTTCGTTTCCCCATGCAACATTTCGTTTCACAATGCAACGTCTTGAACGCGTCCGTGTATCACTACTCTAAACGTAAAACGTGCCACATTTTCGCTGACGTGACGCAAGACACCTAATGAAGTAACAATTTTCCAAGGATCTATTTGCAAAAGTACCAAACCCAAACAAAAAAAAACCTAATCCAATCCATACCCTCTTGATTAACTACACTACCACCCAGTAACAAGCTGGCAAGTGAGGAAAAACAAAATACACAAACAAACCCAAAAGAAACGGAACAAACCCCTAATTTACCTCGTTAAGTCTTGGATTTTTTGCTTGGATGTAACTTTAAAATATTTTTCTGCTTGATTAATTTTAAATAGGTTAACACCTTCGTTTTCTTCCCCATCACTTCCCCATCGTATTTAGATGGTAAATAAGAAAATACGATATTTTACCGTGACATCCAAGTAAAAAAAATAAATCCTCAAGTCTTAGAATCCAAAATACAGACAAAAAATTGCATCTCGATTACATAATATTGGGATAAGTCCAGGTAAGAGCAATACAATTACAGACGGATATTACGAAATTCTGGGTGATTAAAAAATAAAAAAATAAAACGGAACAAAAACGCAAGCAGAAGATCCACCTCGAACACCTCCCACCAAATCATCTCCCTCTCCACTTGTCCTTCCGATCTTAACCCTCTCCGGTCCGATGCGGGAATCGCCGGAACCGACCCTCACCACGACCTCTTGGTTCTGGTCCCATCAACTCCCTTCCCCCGACGAGCTAACCCCACTCTCCCAAACCCTAATCACGCCCGACCTCGCCCTCGCCTTCGACATCCCCACCCCCAATTCCACTCCCCCAAACTCCTCCGACCTCGGCTGCCCCGGCGGTGGGGACGACCAGGCCCGGACGCTCAAGCGGCCGCGCCTCGTCTGGACTCCGCAGCTGCACAAGCGGTTCGTCGATGCCGTCGCGCATCTCGGGATCAAGAACGCCGTGCCGAAGACGATAATGCAGCTCATGAGCGTCGATGGGCTCACCAGGGAGAACGTCGCCAGTCACCTCCAGAAGTACCGCCTTTATCTCAAGAGAATGCAGGTTCAACTTTTCTTTTTATTTTTTTATAGTAACCGGGAACTCACCGGACCGTCGCCCCTTGGATGCCGTCCAAGCTACAAACCCTGGGGCTATATGATGTTTATTACCCTCCGACCCAGTTTGAGCCCTTGTCTCCAAGTATAGTAGTCAGACTTACCTGAGTAGATTCGAACCTCTGAAATCATGTTACATTGGCCTTCATCAGCTGAACTACCCAGTGGGGGGCTCAACTTTTGTATCTTTCCATGTGTTTCTCAGAATTGTGTGTGTTGTGTTTGTGGGGATTAGGCGGAGGAGGCATCGTGTCGGAATTCAGGTCAGGGGATCGGATTTCGTAGGGATGATCCATAAATAATTGGGGATTTGTTGGTTTTGTTTGGAGTCTGTCTACTTAATTATTTTACCCTGTAAGTTGGTAACTAACTAATCGAGAAAATCTTGTCATTGGTATCAAGAAATATTTAGAGGGGCTGAAAATCTAAGAGGGGTTTCTACGGAATAGGCGAAATACCAAAATTCAATGAAAAAAGGAGTAACAAAGATCTAAAGAGGTCGCTCACCACTGGTTAATGGTCACATGTGTGTTCTTTTTTGTGGTTCTTCGCCTATGGGTCCGTTTGTGTGACTCGCGGTGGACGATTACATGATGGTTTTATTATAAATTGACCCTACGCAAAAAACATCATCGGAACGAGTTTTTTGAAGAAACGGTGGTGGTGGCGTTGGTGCCAACTCTTTTGAAGGAAAAAACATCACTATCTCCAACCGTGGTCTTGATTATAATTGGTGTTGGAGGGAAAATAACATGCACTCCCCACTGCAGTGTTGAGGCCTCCCACTATTTCTTCTTCACTGCTGTGTTGTCACCGCAAAATGGTGTCAACGTCACCCAAACGATGCCTGTTTATTGTGCTTTGTTTACTTGTGGAATAAACAGTAACTTCAACTTCTGGGTTGAAGTTCGTACTTGGAAGTGCGGCTTTGGATATGGTTGGTTTGCCTGTGATTGGGTTTTGTCTCCAAGGGCGTGACTTGTTTGCAGGAAATGGAATGAAGTCCAGAATTTCAATTACTTTGACCCGCTTGGGTTTTACAATGGAAGTGGAAGTGGAAGAACTCACTCCAAGTGTAAATTATCAAGTCATTGAACTCAATTTGGGACTTTGCATCCAAGATCTTTTATGTTTTTTTGGGCAAAACAATCACCTAAAAGCATTCTGGAAGTTTAGTTCAAAATTCCATAAAGTTCCCTACAAACCAATCACAAGTGTGTTTCTGTATGTTTCTGAAGGTTACTAGATGTTCTTTGGACTTGATTTTGATGGTTTAGTTTTTACAACTCTGCATGGTATTTTCGATGTTCCAGGCTCAGTATCTCATGGGGATTATGACTAGGTAGGCTACTCAGTTTCCTCGCCTCTCTATTGTGTTTTCGTTTCTTATTCCTTTTAGAATATGTGATCGGAATTTTTTGTTGATGCTTGTATTATTCGCACAAATTCCTGTTTGCAGTACACTTCCTACAAAGTTTGTTTTTGAATCCAACTTGTTTGCCTATGTGTCACACGGTATCGCATAGGTGGCATAAGGAGGCTTAGTCGCATATGCGACCCGTGTGCCGCATAGGTGACGTGCAGTTGTCGCATAGGCTAGTTTCCAAGCTGTTAGGAGCCACTTTTTAACGCTTTCACGCACAGTGGCACGGTGCGATCTGTGCAACGCACAGTCGCACAAGGGGCCTGTGTCACACAATCACACAGTGCGATTGTCTGAACATTGCTATTAAGTGTGATTTTTATGTGTATGAAGATTATTAGACGTTTCTTGGATATAGTTTCATGCTTTTGCAGTTTGTTCAAGGAAATGAAAGCTCAATTTCTTAAGAGGATTATTTGTATGTTAATGTTGTGTGTTTGCCTATGACCCAAGTGTCCCTGTGTCCTGTGGTTTCATGTCGTACGAGTGTTTTTATAGGTTGTTGATGCTTGTAAAATACAGTGTGCTTCTGGAAATGATTTGTTCACCTTGCCTATGATCTAGTTTAAGCCTGTGTTTCATCTTTATGAAGGGTATTGCATGTTTCTTGAATAAAGTTTTGTTAGTTGTGGTTTGTTCAACTGTGTATTGTGTTTCCCTGAATGAAGGTTCAATTTCTTATAAGGATTGTATGTAGGCAGCTTCTTCGCCTATGTCTCAAAAGAATATATTACCACCCTACCAAGCATCCTAAAAGGACGTAAAAAATTTCCCCATAATCCCCCCCCCCCCCCCCCCCCCCCCCCCCCAACCATCCCAAGCGTACCCAAAATATTAATTTGCCTTCATCGTCTGTTTTTGTGTTCCAAATATTTTTGCTTGCTATTTTAGATTTATTTTTGCCAATGCAAGGTGTGATATATTTGTTTAATTATTTTCTTAGACTTTTAGTGCGGTTTAGTAGTTTTCAGGAAGTAGATTCCCACTAGAAGGGCATGATCCCCATGTTCCTAAGTTCTGATTCTGAACTGAAATCGTCACTTGTAATCATAATGTAGGGCCACACCTCTGGTGCCCCAGTCTCCGCTGCTGACTCCGCCATGGAGCACCTCTTCGCCAGTGCGCCTGTTCCCCACCACTTTCTAAGTCGTGGGCCCAGTGAGCAATTCACGCCTTTCGTGGCACCGGTCACCGCATACCAGCACCACCAGATGGCTGCTGCAGCGCACCAGCAGCAGCAGTATTTCCACCAGAGGCATATTGGGCAGCTTGCATCCCCACCAGGAGCAGGGTTCGAGCTCGGTTTCCACCCACGTCAGCAACAACCAGGAATGCACAGGATGGTGGGGTCTGGTGGAATGAGAATTCCACCACCACCACCGCTGCCATCAGGGTCATACACGGACGAAATGGAGGGTAGTGCAGGGGCGAGGGACAGTGGGAGGAGAGTGTTGACACTTTTTCCAACGAACGACGATTGAATTCTTCAAACTGGGTACGCATCGGCTCTGTTGTTTCTATTGCCAATTACTGAAATAGAAGAGGAGAACTAAAACCGGAATTTGTTGTAGATTTGAATGATTTCTATTTGGGTATTCCGTTGTTTCGAAGCCTCTTCGTATGGATATCTCCAAGTTGGTGTCTTTGCTTCTTGTACAACCATGGAATTCCTCGACTTCTGTCGATAAGGTGACCATGGTTAGTTCTTCCGGGAGCATTGTTCAGGTTCCATTCTTTTCGGCACAAGATGTCAAGAAGTGGTAGCGCTTTTATCGGATTAAGATCTTGCCGGAATAAATCCTAGCTCATTGTACCTTGTTCACGGTCCTTTGTGAACTGACATATGACAAACTTCGTTATGTAATATATGAATTTGCTATTGTGTAGACAGTTTTCTTGTATCTCTTTATGAGATGTTTTACTCGGAGACAATAAATTGCAGTAGCATTTGGCATCAATAATGACTTTTGAGTTATAATTGTGATGTACAATGTACAGATGAGGATGGCCAGGAGCGAGTTCCTGTGGATGCCAGCCGCTAGCGTGTCGTGGAGTTTAGTTGGAATAAGCAAAGTTCATAACAAAAATCGTCAGAAGAGAGTTAAGTTCAGTAATCAGATAAGAGCAACAAGCCATCAATAACTTGCTCGTGTTTTATAAGGTTCTCTACGTAAGTATGATAAATAGATACATTGAGTTATCTTAAGTTAACTGGTCACCTCGTTGGAATTAACTGCTGTCGCGACCTTGGAAGGACTGGATTAGTTTTACATTATCTCCATGTCTTAGGAACATATGAGAGTGTTATTTTTGTCCATCTTAATAACATTTTGCATAGTACAACGAAATACGTTCCCAGACCATGCTTATGCTACTTACAATAATTAACATGCATTTCAAGATTACCTTTGATTCACCTTACTTAGATTCCATTTCATGTAATTGAATCACATTTTGATTCACCGTAATTAGATTCCATTTCATGTAATTGCATCGCATTTTTATGGGATCCATTTAAATTGTTCGCTAGACCAGACGGTACCGTATAATTTTCAAGTTAATAATTCAAGAGTAGTGATAAATAGGCTCAAAATTGGACTCATTTTCGGACTCCAAACATTTTCTAATAGTGCACCTAGTTATTTTTGCAAAATACTCACCTAAATAATATCCAGATATGAAAAGGACCAGTGCGGAAATTACCCAGAGCTAACTATTCCATAAATATAAATCATCTTCCTAATCTCGTTTCAAATTTCAAAATCAAATTCCTTCACCCCCTCCCTCTTCCTACATTCCTACTTTCGTCATCCTCCTCCGACCTTCTCTTCCTTCGGCATCCCATTTTGGTATCATCACTTCTCAAGATTCGTCCTCCTCCGACTTCGTCCTCCGGCCTTCTCCTCCTTCGACTTTGTCCTTCGACCTTCTCCTCCTCCAGCTTCATCCTCCATCGGCATTCTCCTCGTCCGGTTTCATCCTTTGGCCGTGTCCTCCTCCGATCTCCGACCACTCTTCTCTTCTTCGGCGTTCTCCTTTGTCGTTGAATGGTGTGAGACATGTTCGGGATAAAATTGCATTGGTTTTTTGTTGGATAGAAGTTGAGTGAGA
The DNA here is from genome assembly GCA_963682175.1 of Triglochin maritima. NCBI lineage: Eukaryota > Viridiplantae > Streptophyta > Magnoliopsida > Alismatales > Juncaginaceae > Triglochin > Triglochin maritima. The sequence continues at coordinate 40,105,765 of OY821779.1, forward strand.
GAATGAATAACTATAGATTTGATATTTGGATATATGATACGTTGATGTCTGGATGTGTGTGAGTATATAGATATCCAGATTTATTTCAAAATTTTGTTTAATATTATGAACTTTGATATGTTTATTATTTTTGTGTGATAATATTTTATCTGATATTTTTAATATTCATCTTGGTATAACCACATGTTTTGTCTGTATGAGTTTGTTTTTATATGATGTTGTACATGTCCAGATTAAATTTTTTGAGGTTCCATAGATGTTTGAGTGTTTTTTTAATAAATTTGTATATCTAGATATTTATGTGGATATATCTGATCAAATACAGTAGATACATTTGAATATTTTTTGGAGTTGACAAGTTAACAAAGTAGCAAATGAATAACACATTTGATATATGTCGGGATAAGTGATGATACAAGATAATTGTGTATTGTACAACTGTTTGATACCTTGTAGTCTAGACATGTTTGACATGTCTAGCAAGCACAAGCACAAGCGTAATGCAAATATATCTGGATAGGAATGGACAATAGTGTGAGCAAATGGAAATGATGATACAAGTTAACTCGTAACTTATATGTCTGGAATAGTAATGATACAAATTTTTGTAGGTGTAAACATATTACCAACCTATATCTGAATAACTAGATATCCAGATATTTGATTACGATATTTTTGTTCAAACATTTACTGACATATCCAGCAAACACAAGCATATAAAAATCTGATCCAGAATGTGAGGACATGTCAACGTTTGAATGAGAAATATCTGGATACGGCTTGTGCATTGTACCATCTTCTGGTGCCACATGAGTCAATAGGACGAAGTCGTTTAGGCCGAAAGACGCATGTGAAGTTCAGATGATCGATACTGATTCGATAGACCGAATTGAGATATCCAGAGAATGTCTGAAGCTACTGGGTAGAAAATAACGATTGACTAGGTAGCGTTCGGTAATCCGAAACAAAGATTCCAGGAAAGATCAAGTGGCTACTGACTCTAAGGACTCGATTCACCGAGGGTAACTTGGTCGTCCGTTGGAACAAGTTCGGTAGATCGAGAGGAAAACAATCGACCGACAGAGACAGATTTATCCTTTTGTGCATCAAGTGTACATTTGATCCTATAACTCAAATAAATAGAAAATTACATATGAAGTCCTTGAGCTTTGATTACAAGTCTTGAGTTTTGATCATGAAGTTGATTAGTCACTTAGTTTGAGCACCTACAATGTTAGGAATACACAATATATATATGCAATTTGACAATATGATATGTGTGTGATGTGCTAGTTGGAGTTGTACATAATATTAGTTTGTTAATCATCAAAATTAAGATTAAAGAGGCTAAAAAGCCAATAGTGACAGCCTAACACGAACTCTTTCTACCTGCCTTTCAGAGAGATGACAATCATGCTACATGAGGGTCTGGATCCTCACAATCTTGTTGAGGATCGTATGCTCGGTGCTCAGGCATCGACAATTGGGCTGAAAGGTTATGTAGTCGAGCTACTCGGAGTGAATGTTGCTGGCCTTGGGAAGGATAACCCTTTTTGGAGTGGCGATAGTGTTACCATTGACTTTGTTGATGAGTTCTGTGCGGGCCGATGACACATAGTTGACTGCCTACCTGTTTTAATTGCTCGGATACGTCTTGTTTATCGACAAGAGCGGTTGTAAGGTCAAACCACGTGACATATTGGAGGCTATGAATCCAAATACCATTGGTGAGTACTCATGAGGTCGGCGACGTTGGCATACTTGTATTGTCAGTTGGGGATAGCTAGCCGTACTGAATGTGGAGGTATTGCATGTTGTTTTACGCTGTTGTAGGCTTGGATAAGAGTGAAATATCATCTCCGCACGCATCGGGAGTGGAAAATCGTTGATTCAGGTTGTCCTTGTTTGTGTATGTTGACCGTCCAGAGCGATGATAAGAGTGAGGAGCGACTATGTTCCATTCATAGACGGCTAGATCAGATGTCTGCATCGCGCTCGGGTCCTGTCGTGTCGACGATCCCCTTGGTCGACCTCAAACCTTAGTCTTTTTTGTGGGCTCAGCGTAGTTCGACTGATCGGGGTGTAGCTGCGCGTGTATAAGACGAGAGACACTACGAATTACTACATGGTCACTACTAGAAATCTCGTCAATGAGGTTCCAAAAATGTTCGACGTCTTGTGATGACTGATCTACAAACTCTGGGATGTCCATTCCTTCTCCAATGACAAATGTTCTCCAAAATGGATGAAGTTGATCTAGATAAATCACTTCACCTGGCTGAATACAACAGTGGATTGTACATGCACAATGAATCTCATGTGAAGTCAGAACAGCGCACCCACAACGAGTGTTAATTTGATCACTTAAGTCATTCGTTCTCTTAACCTCCTGACTCAACAATGACAAGCAGTAATGGGAAGTTCGACCATTTAGATGTTGATATAAAGGCATTTCAAAGTTAGTGTGATTTCGACGTCTTGAATTCTCAAGAAAGTTTTGAATATTCGTAACATGTTCAATAGCCGCGTTGACGTGGTCGAAAAGAATGTCCAGAGCTACAATCGATTAAGTGATCCAGTCTTTCAGAGCCGAATGAGCACTTTCGACCTTATAGTTCGTAGTGTTGCCGAAGTGAAGGACTTTGTTCGTCCAATTCAAGACAAACTTTTCTTTATGAACTAACCACGTCCGGTCCAGATACTTTGTGAAGCCGGCCAAGACTTATAAGCATCTTTCAAAGAAGACACAACTTTATTATACTCCTTTTCTGAAGTAGAAATCATGACTTTCATCTACTTTCCACACTTAAAAGTATCTGCTAACTCCTTGTTCTTGCCGAATGAGTAGTATGCGTAATTGAATACGTCATTGTTAATATGTCACGTGCAAAGTAAATGAGCAGAGTTAGGAAATACCTCTCTCACTGGTCGCATAAGGCCTAACTCCCGATCCGTTATGATTGCAGTATGGCTGACATTACTGCATAATAAATCTCTTAACTTCTCAAATACCCACTAGTAACTACGCTCGGTCTCATCCTTCATAATTGCATAACCGATAAGGAAGTTCATGTTTGTTGATGTCACCCCAACCATATCGAACAAAGACATCTTATACTTGTTCGTTTTGTATGTAAAATCCATGGAAATTACCGAGGGGTATGTGTGTAACAACTTAACTGACGTCGAATGTGCCAAGAATGCGTGAGTGACAACATTAGTTTCTTCATCGACCATAATCCAATGCAAGTACTGATACTACACTTCCTGATTTAGAAACTGTTGAGCGGGGTTCCTGTCTTCAGAGTTCACCCTCATGCAATCTCTACAATTATAAATGCGTCTCTGATTCGGATTGTCTTTCGGGAATTTCTCTTTTATGAGTAACAAGATGTTACATGGTTTCGTTTGTGTCTCAATCCTATCACGAACAATTTTCTTAACCCAAGGACTAAGACTGTTGATCTGTTGGTGCCTCTCTGGATAAACAACACGCATGGGCTTGTGCTAACCATTTAAACTATTAGTAACTACGAACCATCCATCATGTTCCCGTCGCTCGACCACCTTTATCAAAAAATGACATATGCAACCCTTTCTTTTCGTGTTCTTCCGTACTGTAGTATCCATATCCTGAGAACTCATTTTCTTTCTGCGATCGCATCTCAGATAACAATTCATTCGACAATCTCGTGTGGTTTATAGGAGAATAGTACCCAAAACAGCAACTCCGCTGACAACCTTTTTCGCCCATTTTATAACGTCCTCGCATGTTGGAAATACTTCCTCACTTACAAAACACTCATTGTAATTCACCCCGTCACCACCAAAATTTTGCAATGGATCCTGAAATAATTTGAAATAACACACCGTATAAATTTAAGATTTTTTTATAAAAAAAATATTGGGGTGTCTGCAAAAAACACCCCAATGGGGGGTCCTAGCCAGACACCTCCCCCATAGGGGAGGCATTTTTTGCAGATGCGTCGACCCATTTGTATTTTTTTGGACTTACTGCGCCAGATTCATACGGTTTGTCATACATTTCCTTGGTGTTGGTACTGGTATTGGTACTGGTAGAGTGAGGGAAACTGAGAGATGAGCATTCTTTTAAAAGACGAGACAAGATACGCATTGAATAGAAAGTGAATGACAAAATGATAATTGGCGCGGGTGATTTAAGTAATTCGCGGGCGACGAATAGTAATACCCAACTCAAAAGGTAGTCCAATATTTGATTTTCGGCCAAAATGAACTTATGGTAGAATATATATTAATTATTAAATTCTATTGTATATTAATGGGATGGATTCTATCATTCTTAAGGAAAATAAAATCCTAGAATATGGCTCACAAAATGATATAAAAATTCTAAATTTCAAAAATTGTATCATTATTAATTTTAAGATAAGTGTGAAAATACAAGTAAAGTAGAAGAAGAATATCTGAAAAATTGGTGTAGATATTGAGATTTTAAACTTTTATCATTTTCAAGGAAAATCAAAGGCTATCACTCACGAAATGAGTTAAAAATTCTAAATTTCAAAAACATGATCATTTTTACTTTCACGATAGATGTCAAATTACTATTTATTAATTGAGGAAGAAAATAAAAAAAGTTGGTGTAAATATCGAGATATTAAGATTTTACCATTTTCGAGGAAAACTCCTAGAATATGGCTCACGAAATAAGATAAAAATTCTAAATTTCAAAAACATTATCGTTTTTTTCTTTCAAGATAGGCGTGAAAATAATATTGATTATTAGTTGGAGAAAAAAATAAAAAAATGGTGTAAATATCGAGATATGAAAATTTTATCATTTTCGAGGAAAAATCAAAGATTTAGCTACAAAATGAGATATATACTCTAAATTTAAAAAAAAACATGATCCTTTTTAATTTCAAGAAATGCGTGAAAATAATATTATTTAGTTGCAGAATAAAATCAGAAAAAATGGTGTGAATAGTGACATACGAAGATGTTATCATTTTCGAGGAAAAATCAAAGACTTATAGCTCAGGAAATGAGATAATTTTTTTAAATCTCTCAAAAATTATCATTTTTTAATTTCAAGATAGGTGTCAAAATACTATTGATTATTTGTCTAAACATCATTTTTTTATTTGAAGAAGAAAATCAAAATTTGTGTAAATATCAAGATATTAAGATTTTATCATTTTCGAGGAAAAATAAAAGACTCACGAAACCAGATAAAAATTCTAAAATTCTAAAAAATTGTCATTTTTAAATTCAAGATAGGTATGAAAATACTATTCATTAGTTTAACAAGAAAATCATAAAATTTGGTACTAATATTGAGATATTAAGATTTTATCATTTTCAAAGAAAAATCGTTGATTATAACTCACAAAATGAGATAATTTTTTAAATTTCAATAACATAATCATTTAAATTTCAAGATAGGTGTGAAAATACTATTGATTAGTCAGGAAACAAATCACAAAAGTTGGCGTAAATATGGAGATATTAAGATTTTTAAATTTTCGAGGAAAAAAGAAAGACTATAGCTCAGGAGATAAAAATTCTAAATTTCTAAAAAATAATCATTTTTTATTTCAATATAGGGGTAAAAATACTATTGAATAGTTTAAGACGAAAATCATAGAAATTGGTGTACATATTGAGATTTTATGTCTTTCGTAGAATAATCATTGACTATAACTCACGAAATGAGATAAAATTCTAAATTTCTAATACATGATTATTTTTAATTTCAAGATAGGTGTAAATTACTATTGATTAGTCGAACAAAAAAATCACAAAAGTTGGTGTAAATGTGGAAATATTAAGAATTTTTTTTTCGAGGAAAAATGAGAGACTATAGGTCATGAAATGAGACAAAAAAATCTAAAATCCTTTAAAATAATCATTCTTAATTTCAAGATAGGTGTGAAAATACTATTGATTAGTTGAAGAAGAAAATCAAAAACAATTGGTGTAAATATCGAGATATTAAGATTTTATCATTTTCGAAGACTATAACTCCCGAAATGAGATAAAAATTCTTAAATTAAAAAACAAGATCATTTCCAATTTCAAATAGGTGTGAAAATACTATTAATTAGTTGAATAAGTAAATCATAAAAGTTTGTATAAATATCGAGATATTAAGATTTTATAATTTTCGAGGAAAAATCAAAGACGATAGGTCGATAGCTCACGAAATGAGATAAAAATTCTAAATTTCTAAAACACAAACATTTTTAATTTCAAGATTGGTGTGAAAATACTCTTGATTAGTTGAAGAAAAGATGGGAAACATTGGTGTAAATATCGAGATATTAAGATTTTATAATTTTCGAGGAAAATCCTAGAATATGGCTCACGAAATGACATAAAAATTCTAAATTTAAAAAAAACGTTATTAATTTTAATATAGGTTTGAAAATACAAGATATGTTGAAGAAGAATATCGGAAAAATTGGTGTAGATATTGAGATATTAAGCTTTTATCATTTTCGAGGAAAAGCAAATTCTAAATTTTAAAAACATGATCATTTTTACTTTCCCGATAGGTGTGGAATTACTATTGATTAGTTGAGGAAGAAAATCATAAAAGTTGGTGTAAAAATTGAGATATTTAGATTTTATCATTTTCGAGGAAAAATAAGATAAAATCCGAATTTCAAAAACATGATCATTTTTAGTTTAAGGAGTTGTGTGAAAAAATACTATTGATTACTTGAAGAAGAAAATAGGAAAAATTGGTGTAAATATTTTTATATGAAGATTTTATCATTTTCGAGGAAAAATGTAAAACTATAGCTCTCAAATGAGATAAAAACTCTAAATTTTAAAAACATGATCCTTTTTTATTTCAACAAATGCGTGAAAATACTATTGATTAGTTGCAGAAGAAAATCTTAAAAATTGGTGTGAATATAGAGAGATGAAGATTTTATCATTTTCGAAGAAAATTCAAAGACTATTATAACTCACGAAATGTGGAAAAAATTGTAAGATTAAAAACATGTTCGTTTTTAGTTCCAAGATAGGTTTGAAAATACTTTTAATTAATTGGAGAAGAGAATCATAAAAATTGGTGTAAATATCGAGATATTAAGATTTTATCATTTTCGAGAAAAAATCAATAGCTTACGGAGTAAGATAAAAACTCTAAATTTCGAAAACATGATCGTTTTTAGTTTCAAGATAGTTGTTAAAATACTATTGATTAGTTGAAGAAAATCGTAAAAATTGGTGTGAATATCGAGATATGAAGATTTTAACATTTTCGAGTAAAAAAATCAAAGACTATTTCACGAAATGAGATAAAAATTCTAAAAAATTATCATTTTAAAATTCAAGATAGGTGTGAAAATACTATTCATTAGTTGAAGAGGAAAATCACAAAAGTTGATGTATATACCTAGATATTAAGATGTTTTTATTGCAAGTGCCACATTCATTTCATGGAACTCGGTTTTCGTGAAGCCGAGTTCAGCTGAATTCGGCGTTAAAGAGACCAAGTTCAAGCACTTGGAATTTCCCCCAAACAAACGGTTATGTGTGATCCCAGTCTGAGCACTTTGAGTGAACTCGGCATCTCGTATGCCGCATTTGGGAAACATTACTCGACATCTGAAACGTCGACTTCTATTTAAAAAGGTGAACTCGACATCTCGAATGCTGAGTTCCGTCAGGATATATAATCCGCACGAGACCACCCTTTCACCCCCAAACTCTTCAAAATCGCTGCGAAAATGCTAAGTTCGAATGCTGATTTCTATTTGGGTTTACAATTTTTCTACTTTATTGATTTTAGGGTTGTTTTGGAGGATTTTGGTTTTGCTGTTTTAGGTATGGTGGGTTTGAGTTTTTGGTTTTCATTTTTTGGAGTTTAATGTTGATTTTAGCATTGATTTTGAAGAATTTGGTTTTGTGTTTTAATTTGTGTTTTGTGAGTTTGGGTTTCCAAAATATTGTAGTTTAATGTTGATTTTTAAGGATTTTAGTTTTGTGATTTTGAGTTGGGTTGTTTTGGCCAAATTTTTGGTTGAAACTTTTTGGTTGATTTTTGTTGTTGTTTAGGTTTGATTTAGAATGTTTATTTATTGAGAATTATTGATTTATTCTCTATGTTATTTTTTAATTACAGTTGTTTTTGTTTTGAAGATTATTGGGCATTCAGATACGCTTTTTATGGCACCCAGGCCAGTGTGATCCGGCAGAGGTAATATGTCGATCCATATGAATTTTTGCTTCGTTTGTAATATATGAACTTACTTTTCAAATATCATTATCATATTATTCATTGTGAATAATTTTATTATTATTTAAATGTTATAGGTTAGTAATGGATAAAAACAACGATGAATCTTTATTAGTTATGTATGATGGGAAATAAGAGTGTAATAGCGACGTTGCAGAATATACAAGGGCATAGCATAGAATAGTTCTCGTGTCACTGAATATTAAGTATAATGACTTAGTGAATGTGATTAGATTTGAATGTTGTTATCCCGATAATATGTTTGGTGTCACATGACTGCTAAGTTGTCTTTAAACAACGATTGGACATATGCTCTATTAACCGACGATAAGTGGAATATACAAGGGCATAACATAGAATAGTTCTCGGCTTATACAATAATCAAATTAAGCACTTCTTGAGTGAAAAGATATAAGTCTCATATCTTAGGATCCAAGACACAGTAAGACATTAATGACACGAAACACAATTCCACAATGTCTTACTTGTTAGGTCTATTCAACATATAAAAGTAATATTTTCCTCTTTTATATACTCGTGTCGTCAATTATTTGTAGAGCTACAACAATCGACGACCAATACGACAATCTTATCTCGATAATTAATGTTCCATGTTAACTACCACGATTGTGAATAACTTTTGATTTATGTAAACCATTATCTTTTAGAGCTCTACGGTTAAAGACCAAGCGCATCTTCCTTAACACTTCCAAAAGACGAATACCATAATCAAGGAACAAAATGTTTGCACATTCAATTCATCATAATTGACATATAAAAGTAAAACTTTTAGAACACATTTCTTTCAGTTTTGGTATACCAAGATGTTGGTTTTTTGCAATTGGAATATAGTCAGTATATTGTAATGATTGATGGCCCCTAATAATTATCTAATCAAATTACGCTTAATCACTACTCAATTAACAAGATATGCAGCGAAAATAAGAAACAAATCAAGTAGGGAAGGAACACATGCAAACCACAATGGACAATGATTTTTTTATAGAAGTTCAGCCTCCCGCCAACTTCCTCTATTGTAAGCTCTGCTCGATTCCACGAGCTCCGCTCACGACTTCACTATCTACTCTTGGTTCCGGGCCAGGAGAGAACACATTTACACTTCAAGCATTGCGAACACCCTTGCAAGCTTGAATTCCTCTTCTCACAATCCGAGAAAGATGTTTCGGGCTTTCACCAGAGCCTTTACCCTTTTGAAAAACAAAGAATTTGAGTGGAACAATATTCTCTAGCTTGAGCATGTTGGCCTTTTGGCCTTAATCTATGTTTTGATGATTTAATCAACCTAATCTTAATTATGATCATGTAGAGTAGCACACATATTGCATTACATATATATTGCTTTGTGCTAACCTCTAAAGGTGATCAAGACTCAAGGAAGAAAGAAAATCAAGTAAAGACATGTAATACAGCTCTTTTGAAGACATGTGTTTTGTATTTCTTTGAGTCTTTAGGAACTTTGTGTAATTGAGCATACTTGAGCTAAAAACTAATCAAACACACACTAGGTTCCCTATAAAAGTCACTCACGAAATTTCATATAAGTTGGACTTCAATAGATCACTCAAACTTAAACCGGAAAAAACTAAACCAAAACCTGAACAGTCTGCCCACATTCGGTCGACCGAAACAGACCGTTCGGTCGACTGAGTGATCAAATATCATGTTAGTGTTTAACTGCCTAAGTTCGGTCGACCGAGTCCCAATTATTTTCCGACCGTTTGTTTTGTCGTATATACCCAACGGTCGTATTCGTATTAATCAAAAATACCCCAAATACATTTTATGTATCGGTCGACCGAGGACCTTGTTCGGTCGACCGAACTTATGTCTCTTGAAAAACCCAAATCTCATGTCGGAATTCGGTCGACCGTGGACCTTGTTTCGGTCGACCGAATAGAACATTGTTTGTCAACCCCAAAGTGCCTGGTGTGAATCGGTCGACCGAACCCTATGCGGTGTTCGACCGATCACTTAAGTGTACCTGAGTCTTAGCGTTGGGCGGTCGACCGTTCCTTAACCGGTCGACCGAACTGAGTTCAAAACTGCCAAACGGTCGACCGAACAACTTGATCCGGTCGACCGAATTCACTCAGAATTGGGTCCTGCAAGTTTCTGTTTTGTGTATCTTACACCAACTCTTACCCAATCAACCCCAACGACTATAATACCTTAGGAGCTTATAAATAGGAGTTTCCTTGACACAATTAGACATCTCTCACACTTACATTTGTCACATACACTAGAGAGAAACTCCCAAGCTCCAATTTCCCCAATAAAAACCTACACTCTAAGCCTAAATTCCACACATTTAATCATATCCAAATCATACTCAAAGTGTGCTCAATATTTAGAGAGTGTTGTCCCACTCATTGGTTGTTCAAGAAGCAAGGATTTCGGTGAAAGCCCGAAGTGTTCCCTCTCGGATTGTGAGAGGAAGAATGTCAAGCAAGCGATGATGTTTGCGGTGCTTTTGTTGTAAAGGCGTTCTCTCCCGGCCCGGAATGGGGAGTGGTTAGTGAAGTCGTGAGCGGAGCTCGGTGATCCAAGTGAAGATTGCAAGAGAGGACGTAGGCGGGTAGCCGAACCTCTGTAAAATCCCCCGTGTTCCTTGTGGTTTGCATTATCCTCTTACTTGCTTGTTTATTTTAAATTCCGTTGTGCTTATCTTGATAGTTAAACAAGTAGATAATTAGTTTAAAAGTGATTAGAATTAGCGACCCTCACGATCGTACAAAGCGCACTTTGAGTATGATATTGAAATGATCAAAGATGTGGAATTTAGGCTCTTAACTGCAAGATTGGGAGTTTTAAGAGTTGGGGATTTCTCTCTAATGTATGAGACAATTTGAAGTGTGAGAATTGTGTAAATAAGGTGTATGAACCTTTATTTATAAGCTTCTATAGAGATATATTCATTGAGGAAGAATTATGTAAGTTGTGTGAAAAACACACAAAACAGAAACTCTGAATCAACAATTTTGTCCCTCAATGGTCGATCAAATTAGGTAGAACGGTCGACCATTTCCTTAAGTATAAGGAAATGTTCGAATCACATTAAGCATATAACTTAAATTATCGGTCATTTGAAAATAGGGCGGTTGACTGAAACGAGGGTTTTGGTAAGATTAAAGGATATATCGGTCGACCACAAAAGGAAGGTCCAATCGACTGAAAATAACATGCACTATGGTGTCTCTAAATGTTTATGTTCAGTCGACCGTTTCTAGGTCCACGGTCGACCAGTGGTCAAATGTATTTTGGGGGTTGGAGAAAAAAAAGAATATGACCATTGGTATAATACGACAAGGTTACGATCATTTGGAAAATACGAGACAATCGGTCGACGAGAAGGTCAAAGTCGGTCGACCGAACCAATGCTAAATTTACACTTAACAATTGGTCGACCATAACAGGGTCGGTCGACCGTCTGGGTGCAGACAATTCTACTAACCTTGGTTGTCTTATGGAATGGGGTTGTCTAATCAAGTCAGATTGATATAGAAAGTTGTATGTGACTTCTATAGGTTCCTTATAGTCTATGTGAATGGATTTTAACTATTGTATGCTCAAGATTATATAGATTCTTAAGACTCAAATAAAAAAATCAAATTACATGTCTTCAATAAGCTTGATTACATGACTTGACTTGATTTCATTCTTACTTGAGTTTTGATCACTTATAGTTGTTAGCACAATACCATATATGTTCTATGCATTATGTGTGTTATACTGCATTTGATTGTGCTTAAGATTATGTTGATTAAATCATCAAAATACGGATTACGACCAAAAAAGCCAACATATACGTCATAGTACTTTCAAAACCGCACAAAATGTCGCAAACATTCAGATGACAACCTTCTACAAACATAGATCTTGGTCTTGGGTTGTCGTAGTTGGAGCTCATGCAACACAACACTCAACATATAGCTGGCTCATCAAGTTCATATTCCTTCCATGGCATTGGTTTGTCACAAATTGACGCAAATCAATATCACTTGCATATGCATGTTCAAAGGTCATTGCAAGACTATCAAGAAGAAGTACATACCGATGAAGATGATGAGCTTGAAAAGTAGGGGATTAATCACACAACACCTTTCCCAGAGGAGGATGAGTTTGAAGGTGTTTCTAAGACCGAAGTCGTTCCTCACAGCCCGTTTTGTTTACACAACACTCTCGCTTTGTTTGATTTTGCTTCTTACAACCTGAAAGGAAGCTTCCTCAAAGCTTTACAACACTTAGTGATTCTTGGATGTTCAAGTTGGAATCACTAACAAACACTCTAGACTTGAGTACACTTGGTTATGATGAGAATTGATGCACAAGTTGTCAAATTAGGCTTTGAGTGTAAGAAAATAGGAACTTGAAGAGTATGTTTGGACACAAATGATGTGAGTATAGAGAGGTGTCTTGATGTATAAAACTCAAGTATAGACTTCTATTTATAAGGCTTCAAGCTCTAAAGCCGTATCAGAGATTTGATGAGATGTGGACCAAGAAAGATATGATTTGGCTTAAGTTCTGGCAAAAATCTACGCATATTAGGTCAGCCATTTGAAGAACAGTTGTTCGCAATAAAGATTTGACTTGGTCAAAATTAAGCTTTCGGTTGACTGAATAGGTTCAGATAACTGATCACCAACTTCCATTAACTTTTGTTGAATATCCTATGATTTAATTACGGTCAACTGAACGGAGTTCGGTTGGCCGATCCAAAATAACAGTAAATATTTAATCGACTATTGTCACAAGATTTCGGTCGTCCATTACCAATTCAGTCATGTTGATCAATAGTTTGTCTCTTAGTTCCAACGGTTGGAAATCAAATTAAGTGTCGCGACGTGGTGGCGACGAATCTATGATGAGAAATGAGTGAAAATTTATTGTTACGTGTTTCCCAAGTTTTACTACTACTTCATTGTACATGTGATGCATACTTCTGTTTATCAAAGATGATAAAAACAAAAATTAGGAGAAACTTAACTGCATATACTGAGAAATATTTTTGGAGGTTTAATATTATAATTTTTTAAAAATTTATTTCAATTTTTTTTTTCCAAATCAAGCAATAAAAATATGTTTTTATTTTTTAATTAAATCGTAATCGAATTTATATCCCCATTTGATAATAAAAATATAGTTAGATTATGTGACCAGCTTGATTAGGACAAAACCCAAAAAAGATTAACAGCAGTAGTGTTTGTTAGAAGAAAAGCAGAGATGGATTTCCAGGTGGTGGTTCTCGCCGGAGGCACGTCGAAAACCCTAACCCCGCTCGTCTCCAAGGTTCGAAATCCCTCGAAATCCCCGAGTTTTCCGGTCGATTCTGACGGATTTCGACCTCGCAGGACGTCCCCAAGGCGCTGCTCCCCGTCGCCAACCGCCCCGTCATCTCCTACGTCCTCGAGCTCCTCGAGTCTAGCAACCTCAAGGATCTCATCTTGGTACGCCTTTTCTTGGGTTCCAATTTCCGGCTTTGGGGTTTGTTTTGTGTAAAGGTCGGATCTTTAGGGGTTTTGCTCCGTTTGCGGTTGTTTTTTGGGTTCGATTGGGTGTTTTTGTGGATATTTTTCCTTTGTGTGTTATGTGTTCGATTGGGTGCTTCTGTTGTAAAGGTTGCAACTTTGGATACAATTTTGGGGTTTTGTGTCCCTTTTTTGGAATGAATCGTTGGTTTTTGTGGTTGGTTCGTTGTAAGGGTGGGATTTTTGGGAGGGTGATTAGAGTGTTTCCTCCCGTTTTTTGTTTTGACGTGTTTTGTGTTCAAATGTGTGTTCTTGACCCATTTTTGTGTTGTGTTCAATCAATGTAAGGGTTGCAACTTGGGTACGAAATGTGGGTTATTGTGGTTGGTTTATTGTAAAGTTTGCAACTTTGGGACGAGTTGGAGCTCTGTTCACTTTTGTGGGTGCAATTGTGGGTTTTTTGGTTGGTTTGGTGGAAAGATGGAAATTTTAGTGTGATTGCAAGTTTCCCCCTCTTTTGGTGTTTCTTGAGTGTAGTTGTTGTAAATGTTGCAACTACGAATCAAAGCTCTGCATGATTTTGTTTCATCTCAGCCTTTTGCTGTAGATGGCTGTTTGTGTGTGGAGTCATGAATTTCTCGTTTCTGTTTGTCTTTAGATGGCTTTTGTTTGATTCTTTTGGCAAAGGTGTTGGTTAGGATTCACTGTTCAAGTTTGTCATGTGGATGGTGAAGTTGTGGATTGGTTGTTTTTGTTGTGTTTTAGCTTGTTTTATGATCGATTATGCTTGGATTGTGATGATGTAAGGGATAGTAATGACTTTCTGAGTAAGGGATGAACCCTGAGAAAATGAACAAGCTGAGAAGACTAAATATGTATTTATTGAATGGACAGGAAAATTTCTTATATTCACACCAATATCTATATTTAAAGAGAATGAAACTGTGCTGTAAGTATCAGTACAATAGTCTTAGCCTCTTAGGTCTAAATGAAACGATACAAATATAAGGGCACAGTTTTCGATATGGAGTGTGATATACTAACTTGGGTATTTTACGTATTGTGTGTTGTGAGAGAGCATTTTCCATCTGCTTCAGACTTTGGGTTGAAGAGGTCTTATGTAAATGGTTGAATTGGTTTATGGAAATTTTTGATGTGGTATAGACATGCATATATTAGCAGCCATGCCATATATCATCGTGCAAGATCACAAAATGCGATTGATTATTTTGCTGACATTTAATGAAAATAGAAGCTTGGGAGATTGACATTGCTCCTATTCTTCTTAATTGTTATGCAGGTCGTCGAGGGAGAGGATGCTGCTCTCAAGGTTGGTGCTTGGATATCAAGTGCTTATGCAGATCGACTCAATGTGGAGGTGAGTCATTTATCCTTTCATTTTGGAACATCTCAATTGTGATTGTCTTATTCTCTGCTGCCTGATCAATGGGAAGATCTGGTATCATGATATATTGGTTTAGTTAGTGACCATTAGTACACCTTTCCGGTTGGATCTTTACATTAACGGGCCTACTTATCACTGTTAAAATTTATTTTTGTTAAAATGATAAGATTATCCATTCCAATAAATTAGACAAAGGACAAGCACTTTTTTCCATTCAAACATAAATCTCACCCATTTATACTGCTAAAAGAAATGTGGTTCAATTCTTCTGAGGACATTAAACAACAAAGGGCATGCAGCCATATATATTATATACTAATTAATTATGATCCTTGGAATAGAAGTTGTATTTTCAGATGGATTTTTATTATTAATATTAGCTAATTGAATCTGCATTGATATGCTGGTTACAAAATATCATATTTGAAAGAGGTGTGTTTTTGAAAATCCACATTACATGCATGTAGGTTGCTACTGTGGGGGAGGATATTGGCACTGCTGGTGCACTGCGAGCTGTGGGTCCCCATCTTTGTGCAAATGACATTATGGTAACCATCAACTTCTAGGATGATATGATGATTTATTTGATTTTTCCCCTTTATTTCTTATAGCAATCCAATATGTTGTAGGTCATAAGTGGTGATCTTGTTTCTGATGTACCTCCTGGAGCTGTGGCAGCCACTCACAGGAGACATGATGCAGCAGTGACTGCATTGTTTTGCGCTGCTCCTGTAAGTGGACCTTCAGAAACCGGATCAAAAGGAGGAAAGGACAAGGCAAAAAAACAACACCGGTATAACATTGTGGGTCTGGATCCCACACAGCAGTTTTTGTTACTTGTGGCGGCAGGTTAATACTTACAATATGTATTAATTGTATTCAATGAAAATATTTTCTTCTTTTCCTTTTTTCTAATTTTTAAACTCATACCAACAGGAGTCGAGGTTGAGAAAGATATCCGAGTCCAGAAGAGTATACTTAGAGCTGTAGGCCAGGTGTGGACTGTGGATCTCTGTAAACATCTTTAATAATTCGTATTGATAACTTTTTGAACCAATTCATCAACAGTCAGCACTTTTGTTGTCTATAAGCTTGAGTATAGGAGTAATCAGCAATGATCACTACTCAGAGGGAAAAAAACCATTTGCAAAGTTATAATGTTGTCTGCTACTCTGCTATTATGCTTGTAGTTTGAACAAAGCCTAAGAGTACCTGAACACCTGAGATTTATCTATTCAGTAATGATGATAATGGACCTTTCTGCTCTTCCTACATAGGAATTGTGGATACTTCTTGCTCCCGACTTACCCATATCATATTCAAGTCTAATTTTGATGCTTGTCCAATACTTTCCACATACCATTTGACACTTCATTTTGAGTATCTTGACACCTTTGAGTTTTACAAGTATTTCTTAGATGCTCAAATATTTTGTGGATATACACAAGGGTAGTGTACTTATGTAAAGGTCATAAAGCATAACATGAATGTATATCACAACATAGTTGTTTATTGCATCCCATAATTTTTTGGATTAATTTATGTAGTTTCGATTCATTACACTACCAATTCATATTTTTAGATTCACATACATAACACAAAGGCATATTCACGTTTTATTTCAATTTGTTTCGTAACATATCAGCCTTCCCTTTTTCCTGTTGTGTTCAGATGGAGATTCGTGCTGATCTGATGGATGCTCATTTATACACTTTCAAAAGGTTTAGTTTATCTATTTATCGTGGTTTTGGACACACTTTTCCCGTCACAACTCATAAGCAGCAATAGCAGAAAATAGAGGATTAGAAAGAGGAAAATTTTAAATCCAACATCTAACTAAGAAAAAAATCATCTATTGCAGATGTGTCGTAATGCTATTTATGATCATTGCTGTTTTCATTATCCAGGTCCATCCTGCAAGAGATTTTGGACACAAAAGAGAAGTTCCATAGCATTAGGCAGGATATTCTGCCATATCTTGTAAGATCACAGCTGGTAAGTGTGCTTATTTTGTCGGAAGCTGTCCTGGTTAATGATGTTATCTGCGTTTATAATTATGCAATTTAACTTATTCAGTCTGTTTATAAAACTTGATTAGAGTTCTGAATTATCAGCAAGTGGACAATTGCTAGCCGAAGAAGCTTGGCATGGAAACGTTCATGTCCCTAATATGCAGACGTGGTTCTCGCAGCATCAAGCTAGTGCAAGACTGACCTTTCATGATTTCCATTCTTTGAGTCTTAAGGACCAAAATGCAAAAGGAAATAACATTTCTGCAGCTGCTCAGAGAACACACAAGTGTTGTGCTTACATTGCCAACAAAAGCAATTATTGTGCACGCTTAAATTCTATTCAAGCTTTCTGTGACATAAATAGAGATGTGAGAATTCTGAAACCTCAAGCACCTTGTTTTTCATTATGGCATTTATGTGTCTTTTTTCTTCTTTTCTGTGGCATTAAATTTGTTTTGTATGTATAATGAAAGAAAATCTCGCGTGTTCTGCCAGGTAGTTGGAGATGCTAGCTATCTTTCAGGATATTCTTTCTCGGCACAGAACAATATAATCCATCCGTCAGCAGAACTGGGCTCCAAAACCACAGTAAGTTTGCATATCACATCTTCGAAGACTCCACCATTACTTTCTGCGGGGTAGTATGACTTATAACTTGAATTTATTTATTGGTTCCTTTCCCTTGATTACCCATCTGCCACGTTTGATGTGAAATCCAGAAGAAGAAAAATGTTTTGTTTATGACATGAAGTAATTTATGTCATTTATTGTTACAAAGTCAGCTGTTGGTACTTCATCCCCACTTTAGCCAGAAAATAATAATCGCAATAATAAATTGATTGTATTATGTATTTGTTTACTCCGTTTGAGTACAAAAGAAGAAAAAAATGATTGAAATGTTGCACCTTCCATATTTAAGCTGTCAATTGTTCAGCTCGTAATTTCACCTTCCATATTTGCTTATGCATTTTCTTCTGCTGAATTATTTACAAAATAGGTTGGACCACAGTGCATGCTGGATGAAGGCTCTCAGTTGGGTGACAAATGCAGTGTAAAGCGATCTGTCATTGGACGCCACTGCAGGATAGGTTCAAATGTGAAGGTTGGTTATTACCAATAAGCACTTTTATTATAACTCTCTATTCCTAGTTGTTGGGAATTCACTTCAGCACCTTGAGTCCACACAATCAATACATCTCTTGCTTATAAATTTGTCAGTAGCTTGCAGTCATATAGTGTTGTATCATTTTGAAATCCAGATCATCAACTCTGTTGTGATGAACCATGTTACTATCGAAGATGGATGCTTGGTTCAAGGTTCTGTAGTTTGCAGCAATGTGCAGCTTCAAGAACGTGCCATTTTGAAAGATTGTCAGGTCGTTATTTTAAGCCAAACTTAGTTCCCCTCTGCTCTATTATCCAGAATGACTAACATATTAAAATGTGACTAATCCAAATTCCTGCCATTTTTCTCAACTTTTTTTAGATTGGAGAGAGCTATGTCATTACATCCGGAAGCGAACACAAAGCAGAATCCTTAGCAAAGAAGTAGGATAATTTCGCTGCATCCGCTTTTCTTTTGGCTCATGCACGTTTTTCGCACCATACGTCGAAGTGCAACGTTAATTATCCCACCTCTTCAAGTCCTCCTGATGGAGTGAGTGCTAATTATTTGGTGGAAAAGGAGACACAAGGATGATGCACATTATATCAAGTTTGATTTTGGTACATGCCATTGCCATTCATTTCATAATATTAAGAGCAAATTTTGTGGTGAGTTGCTGTACCTTTGGTTTCAGAGATGTACCTCCAATACTTTGGACAGGTTGTACTTTTATTAGCACCTAAGTTTAGGGTTAGTTATATTACATAGTTGGGTTTCTTTTTGTGATTTCTGCGTCTTTTTGTGATCATTTTGTTCGGAGGGATATTATGTTTCTAACTTGAATGAGTCGTGTACTCGTGTATCTGTAAAGGTCAAAGGGGTAGAAGATTATGGATCATTGTCTGGCTTTATCTGTGATAAACTGATTGTGCAGTGGTAAATTTCGATTTCTTTTCTGCAAATTCGATACCTACTCACCACACCTTGTATTTCCCTAATTTATATATATAATATAAAAAAAATCAAAATTATAAATTTAGGAATAAAAAAGAAAAAAATTGAAATCTACTCGTCACGGGTGTAAACTGTGATCCGTACTTTTTTTTAATTGATGGATCGCAGTCGTGATTAATTTTTTTTAAAAAGATTAATTTTTTAAAGAAAATAGTAACAATTAGAAAACATATTTTGAAAAAAAATAAAAAATAATTTCGAAAAAAAGAAAAACAAAATTTTAAATTTTTTTTTTATAAAAAAGTCACGGACCCAGGATCCGTGAATTCTTAAATAAAAAATGTTTAAAACACAATCCATGCAAAAAAAAATGACAGATCGCGGTTCACACCCGTTATCCCGTAGATTTTGATTTTTTTATATTATATATATAAATTACGGTTGTATTTTTGGATTCTTGTATAGTTAACTATTTCCTATTATTTAAAAAACTACTACACCATTGACAATTAATATTAATTCCTACCACTCATAAAATATCATATAAACGTTTAGTTATTTCAAAGCAAGTTTACCAGTTTTTTCACACAACAAAATTATTGATTGCATTTTCAACATTCTTCAACTGTTGTGGAATTAGACGCTTTGTTAATCCTATTATCGTTGTAGATCCAAATAATCCAATATACTTACATTGTGCTTCAAACATCTTCGTTAGAATAATTTAGTTAGAACATTTTCGTTCAACTATTTCAAAGTAAGAACATTTTAAATTGTGATCGTATAAGACCACATGTGATAGTTTAGTTTCCGACGCGAGTTCAGATTTATTTTCCGAAACTGTGCCTCTCCCATTTTTATAGTCACCGTTTTTACGTACATGTATTTCCGAAATACATGTACGTAAAATCAATGAAAATATGAATCGATCTTGTATGTTTATATTAAAATTTTAAAATATATGCATATATAGGAACACGAAATCCTACATTTATCACCTTGTAATTCTCAGAGATTTACCGTATTAGATTATTTCTTCCAAGATACCCAAGGACATGCACCAAACAGGGATGGACTTCATAAAATTAGCTATTTTGTTTCCCTTCACGCCCTTCATTTTTTAAGAGCTATGAAGAAAATCTTTTAAGTTTAGACATGATTCAAATATTCTTTTATCAGTTCTTACTTTTCAAAAAAACTCAAAAAGGTTATTCAGAATTATTAACCATATTCAAAGGTATTTATTCTACTTTTAGAAAACCACAAACCTACAGATAACAGTGTCTATGTGTTTATCTTAATGGAAAAGTCCTTGCAAACCAAATTCCTGAAAAAGAATAATTTTTTTATCATTATATTCTGCAAGAAATTACACATATTTGTTGCCTACCCAAAATAAAAATAAAATTTGATGTAAATGGCCACTACCTTTGCTAACACCAATTTTCTCTTTTGTTATTTTCTAGCATCTACAAAGAACAAAGAGTTCAGGTATGTATGCACCTCAAACAGAATACTAAAATAGCAATCATCATCAACAAAACAATTCTCCACCTTAATCAATCTGACCACATTTGGCACAATGCATCAGGCCTTCCAGGTTAGATTGCAAGAAGTCAACGCAGAAATTGATCAGAAGCAATAAAGTTGAGGTTATTTCTCACATAAGACTTTGCTGCTAATTTAAGTTAAGACAGAAGCCCATGCTAGATGGTCATGGTCAATAGTTTATACCTAAAGCATGTTCAAAGCCATGTCTTGAATTGAATCAATGGTCAATGAAAAGCTGGATATATAATGCATCAGGTAAGAAAAATAGTAATGCTAAATCTAATGCTTTCCTAACATTGCAGTATGTGGAGAGAACCAGAAAGGATTGGCGACCTGCAAATATTAGAAGAAATGGAAAGGACAGTGTTGACATCAATATATCAACTTAGGTTGCGGCAGATTGTCTTCATGTCTATATAAATACATGTACGTAAAATCAAATAACTCGTATGGGTGATCTTAAATTTTACGTACATGTATAGATTTTCCACCTCAAAATAACTCGTATGGGTGATCTTAAATTTTAAAATTGGATCACCTGATCCCTTCATATTTCGGCTGCTGCCACATATTGAGAAAAATTTACTTTCGTAAGACCAATTTATAATGACGGTGAGAGAAAAAAACTTAGGACAATTTTATTTTATCCAGAACAATCACGTCTGATTAGAGAAAGCATAGGCTCTCTTTTGTATTTAATGGATCTTAAGTTCAATATTGAATTTTATGGTTACACACTTTCAAACAACCATATATCTGCGTCAATAGTAACTATGTGATAAACTAAATCTACTTTTGAATTCCATGACAGGAAAACCTGATGGAAAATTCAGGAGCTATACTGTTCCCTAAACAGGCACATTATACCCTTTATAATGGCTATTATATGATGAACAAGCAGAAATTTACTTTCCCATCAAATAATTTATATATTTCACTTACCAAATCCTTTTTTGACAGGAACAATCACAGGAACACAGTTAACGTTGATAAGAGGCAGTTGACCATCACATTTCTAAAGTATAATTCAGAATTCTTTTTCTTCAGAAAATAGATTGATCTATCAAGTCATATCCGGGGGGAATATACTATTACTTCTAAAAGTAATCCCTTTTATTTTCAGATAACAACCCAATAATCCATATATTTCCATATTGAATCAAGTGAGAGAGGAATTCCAGAATACTTGTGAAAGGAAGGGAGACATTAGGATTTTATTTCTACTTGATGACGAAACTTCGTCATTCCTGTCTATGCCTATGATTATATGGTTGATTTCTTTCTCCAATCTATTAGATCTGGTCCCGTTTCTTTTCTGTATTCTATAGTAATCTAAACGACATATTATCAGTTAAAACTGGAGCTAACTTCCTTGAATTCCAGATAAGTGGCTATGCTGTTTAGCCAAAAAACTAGATCTACAATACTAGTTCACCAAGTGTAGCATAATATATAGAATTACGAATTTATGATTCGGCAAATCGAATTCTCTTCGAGATCTGTCTGGAGCTTTTCAGCTCTAATTTTTACCCATCAGCTTATTTCAATGTTTGTCATGTAAAACTGTGAGCCAAAATCCCTACTACAGACAATAATTAGGTTATAATCAAACAATATATGAAAAGTTACATCCAAACAATAATTTCCAACAACGGAACATTTTTTATTTTAGAAGGCTAAATATTTTGTGAACCAACCAAGAACAGAGATCTCACACGAGATAATCAAACATAGATACTAGTAAAACAACATGTGCAGATGGGAATCTAATATATCGATAGAAGTGCTTTAACTCACCGAATTAGGAGATGGTAACACCATCAAGTTCCTTTTGTGCTACAGCAGTACTAATTGCATCAACTACCTCCATTTTTCCTCTCATAACAGCTTCGTCGACTGGTGTTCGCTCATAACTAAGACAGATTCATCACACCTGATGTTAAAATTGTTTCAATGAACAGCATCATAAAAGTGAACACATATGAGTACAAAATTTTCACAGCTCGTGTGACTAAGTACCTATTTAACCTACTTACGTCAGCTCCTTCCCGAACCAATATCTTGACAACCTGTATCCAATTCACGATTATCCATCAAGAACAAGAATGTGGATGGGGAGGAAGAAGATAATAGTAATACCAAAATGTAATATCCTTCCTTTACCTCGATATGACCATTAAGACAAGCCCAATGGAGGGGAGTATTATTTTCTGAATTTGTGGCATTAATATCCTGAATCAAAAGAAAACTCATTATTGAAGGAACAAAGGTGGTTATTGTAAATGTACTACTGCACAGATCTGCTGCTCAGTAATCTGAAATGGAACAACAGTACAAGACAGGTATTAACTAAAGCAGCACAGGGTAAAAATCCATCAGGTATTAAATAAAGCAGCACAGGTTAAAATCCATCAAGTTGATTTAAATAGAGCAACTGCCTATTACAGGTACACGTTTAAGTACTCATCTGGATTTCATGGTCAAGCTTATGTTGGCCAGAAATTGAGTAATACTTTGATTTAGAAGTAATTTGCATAAAGCCACGCCTAAAAAGATCATTTATATGAATTCTTGTATACTAACGTATGAATTTCCATAAGGATATTTTGTTCAACTGAGTTAGTGTAAAACTTGTTAATATATGTATAATTTTTCTGAAATTTATATTTGCAGCAACTCAACATTCAATACAGAGCGTGCAAGTAGATATTTGGTTGAGTGTATAAATGTTTTGCAAAATGGTAGAATGTTCACTAGTGACTGGTGAATGATAATTACCAAGTCCACATTTTGTTTAGAAGAAAACAGTTTTTTGCTAATCTTTTGAAGAGAGAACAAATGAGGCACATGAAGCAAATTGTAAGTGCAGGGTTTTGAAGAACTGAATGAACCATTTTTAAATAAAATGAAAGAAAACTATCGGCAATTACCACTCCATTTGTGATGAGATATTCTACAATTTGAAGGTGTCCGTTAGCAGCTGCCATATGAAGTGCTAAAGAATAAACAGAAGTGATTAAATGCTCCACCAAGGAAACTGTCAGAAACATAATAGGAAAACTGCAACATCAACTAATCATATAGAAGATGGAACTACATCATAGATATGGTATCCCTCACAATACTACAATTATGAACTTCTTTTTAATACAAAGCTTTAATAGAATGTTTAAATTTCCAATCACTCTGCACTCTGACATGTATATATGTTTTTTTATTATTCAACCAAGTTGATTATAATGGTCTATTTTGAGAATTTCTTTTGATCAGTCTATTTCAAGAATATCTAGATAAGTCTATATCAGACCTTGTATTCTTTGCAGCAATTAATAGGAAAAAAGTATGTTTACTTTTACCAAGTTCCATGTCTATCTGACTGTATAAGGGCCATTACACGTTTGTCATAGAAGCTTCCTTTCAGTTCAGGGAGATGATAATCAGTATATCCATGACTTTCCCATGGGCCTAAAGAGGAGATGCTCCTTCCTAGAAGTCATAAGCTCTACACAAGTACACGTCAGCTATTTTCTTAATCTTCTTAGCAATGTAATATGTGTTACTAGTTATTTATGTAATTTAGAATACATCTCCAGATTTTCCACAATCATATCACTGGCCTCAGATAATTCAGATTTGTCCCTGCGAATGAAAAATCTCCAAAAGTAATACGACTATTAGAATTAAGATACCTGTTCGTCCTTGAGAATCCTTAGAGTCGAGAGGGACATTAGCAGAAAATAAGCTCACAATATCTTCAATATCATCATATCGTGCAGCCTACTCCACACAAGAATATATGAAATAATTATTTTCTGTTTCAAACACCAATAAACGTATCCTCTACTAATAATTTTGGCCATATAAAGACCAGATCGGCTACCCAACTTGTTGCCAGTTCGTTCACCAGATTGAGCCAGTTGGTTTGGTCATGGTTGGAGTATCTACTCAACATTTTTTAAGGGACGGGATATGCAATTTCATGGCCATGTGTTTTTCAAACCCAGAAAAAGATCCATACCCATATCCATATTTCCATTCCAAAAACGAATATAAAAAATAGATAGCTATATCCCCTCCACATATGGTCTGTAGTTATTCACACATCCAATGCATGAAAAGGTAACCACCACTGACAACGATAAAACATGACTTATAGTAAATATCAAATAAGTGATGTCCTACTCAACTTCTGGACAACTACTTTTTTCATCATTAGTAGCAAGCAAAAAGGGGATGCAAGGGACGAAAAAATGAAAGGCTGCCAAGAGAAACACAACAAAAACAAAACAGGGAGTCCGACAACAGCAAAAGAGTCCCCAATTAAAACAAATTCAGCAGCCTACCTCTACATTGCAGCCCAAAAATAGAAATCCCTACTTGACTTATGCCAAATTTTCTTAATGAACACACTTTTGCCATCAAAACACGCCTTATTCCGCATGTTTAGAACAACAAAGATGCCCTAAATGCTAAGGAGTAGGTAGGACTGATCCAGAAAACCTGGCCGATGATGTGATAGACCAGGTATATCAACCCACAGAGAAAAACAATGTAGGGACTAATGACTTTAGATCATAACAATCTACCATACTTTCAACATGATGTCCTTGGCAGCCTTCAGTCTGAATGGTTCATACTCTACCAACTCAGACTCAATTGACAATGGTCATCCCCCTCTCCGCCAATACGGGTTTTTCAGGTAACACTTTCCAAGATTCAATACCAATTGCTAAGGTAATATTGGAGCTTATTCAGGAAAGTTACCTAGCGAAGCGAGAGAGTGTACACAAGGGCGGAGGAAGATGTAGCGCATGTAGGCAAAAGCCCACATGCCAATGCGTGTTTTTCTTTAAATAGTATAGATTGGTGCCCCCCTTCAAAAACAAAACAAAAAATATCAATTGTCAAATGTGTAATTTGTCAAATTCATTTTAAAAACAAAAGTTCATTTTAAAACTATTATATCCTGAGTTACTAAACTAATTAATTATATATCTATTGAGGAATGTCCAAAACCAAAATCCAGTTTCCACGGGTTATCAAAACCACATATACCATTAGCAAACCCCAAACCTCATGTTCTCTTCTTATCCACTTCATAACTTGAAGCTTGAAAGTTGTCACATGGAGTGTACGTTTTCATAAGGTATGAAAAAATGACAAACTAAAAACTTCAAATGGCAAAGTGGACATGAACAAATGGCTTGAGATTAGGAAATCATGGTTGTTGATGCTTTAAGTGGAATTAGCAAAGTATATTGTGTGCTTTGTGGTCAATGTGAAGTGGAAGTGTGTTATAGCCTTATAAGAAGTGAAAACAGAGCTTTGATTTTGGGCATTTTTCAATTGATACATAACTAAATAAACTTGGTAACCTAGCAGATAATAGTATTAGAGCACGTTTTTGTCTTTACGAAAGAAATTGATTACTACCTGAGTAATACACACATACATACATATATATATATATATATATATATATATATATATATATATATATATATATATATATATATATGTGTGTGTGTGTATGTATTGAAGTGCACACCAATTTATACTATCAAAAGCGAAAAATTGCATCAGCATGCCTGTACTTGCAAGGGCGGTGCTAGAAATTGAAGTCAAAGGAGTTAAATTGTAAAAGGATAGGGTGTCCAGTGTTTTGATAGGCGATTGCCTAGGCAAATAGGCGTCACCTAGGCGATTGCCAGCCTGGGTGGTCGCCTATGTGACCACCCGCACACAAGGGTGTGTGGTGTGCGTTGGCGCCTAGGCGAAGACATGTGCTGTGCACATGTCCTGGACTGTGCACAGCACAGCAACGGCTAGATTTCTAGCCGTTGCTACAGTAACAACGATTATTATTTTTTTTTGGTTTAAACCCTCCTCCCTCCTACTTTTCTCCTATAAATACCCCATTGCCTCGGGACCTCAGGTGGAGGAAGCTGCCTTGGGACCTCCATCTTCACAAAGACGGCCTCATCGATCCACAACGTCCTCAACTACACATTTCTTGAGCGAAAGATTAGATGAAGACATCAACATAATTTCTTATAGTTATGGAGATCCTGGTGTATCGAGTTCTGAAGACCCCCGGGATGTGGATGAAGAGTTCATTGCGAGCGATGAGGAAGAAACCGACGAAGCGGACGTCTACGTAGACAACCCGAACGACTCGGAGGAAGACGACGATATTGAAGTTCCTAACTGGACTTTAGAACAATGTGTCCAATTGAATGAGTAGGAGTGTAAGACACTTGTATTGTGATTGTTTTGTCTTCTAAGTTAAAAATTGTATTACAAACTCTAATATTAATAAAATAAAAGGTCTAAGTGTTTGAGTGGGTAGAGGGTACCTAGTGAGGTTTTGGTTGATGAACTAGATGTCTTTTCGAAACCCAAACATGGAAGACTTGCTTATGTCATTTTTCCTGATTTTTTCTGACTTTTTTTAATTAAAACAAAAAAAATAAAAATTGGTCACCCAGCTCTGGGCGACCACGCAAACGCCTAGGTGTTCCCCAAACATTGAGGGTGTCAATACAATACATGATATACAATGACAAGAATTGAACAATTGCTTCATCTAAGTTAATACAAAGTTACTTTTATGCTTCACGTTTAAGTCCGACATATTCAATCTCTTCATTTGACAACAAATGGTTGTTTCAAATGGCTAAATACAATTCTAAGGAATTTTGAATTACGTATTATTATTCTTGATAATCAATTAGAGGCATATGTTTATGATGTCATATTGAAATCAGAATTCGAGATTGGAAATTTGAAGTCCCTAATAGAACTTGTAGAAAAGAGGTTCGGAGGAAAAGTCAATTTTGTAATGTTTTTCTTGCTTAGCTTTGGCCTTGTCAATTCAATTGCAACTACAAGTATTGAGAGTTGAGAGTATTCTCATCCACGAACATCGTACAAAACACACTGCAAAATCAGATAGGAGATCATTGGATCAATGATACTTGGTTACAAACATTGAAAATGATATTTACAACAAAATCAACAAGTAATAATCAAAATACTTCACAAAACGAGAACTCATAAAGGAAACTTACAAAAAGAAGGGCGTGGTGATTGAAATGTACTTTTATTTTTGAAAAAGATTGATTTCATATATCACGCTAGTTCTTAAGTTGACATATTTTGATGCGCACCATTAATTTTCCCTCTGCATCCTCCACTAAAGGTCTATTCGAGACCACATTTCCATAATCAAATTTTGAGTCCCGAATATCAAGAGTCTAACGGGATTTACAATTTATATTTAAAAACTTGCAATCTTCATACTAAAGTTAGGATAAGTTTGGTATTCTGATTCTAAGATTTGGTCTTAGAAATCTTGATTGTCAAAATGTGATTCCAAACAACAACAACAAAGCCTTTTATCCCAAACTAGTTGGGGTAGGCTAGAAATGAAACTCTAAGGAGTCACGGTTCAGTCACGTGAATCGCCTTCTTCCACGCGTTTCTATCCAATGCAAATTCTCGAGGAACTTTCCAATCTTTTAAATCTCTTTTGACTGCTTCCTCCCAAGTCAATCGTGGTCTGCATCTTCCTCTTTTTATGTCTTCGATCTGATTCAATACCCATATTCTTATAAGTGCCTCCATAGGTCTTCTTTGTACATGTCCATACCATCTCAGTCTGTGTTAGATAACTTTCTCTTCCATTGGAGCAACTCCAACTCTCTCATGAATGTTTTCATTTCTAATCTGATCCATTCGCGTATGGTTACACATCTACCTCAACATCATCATTTCAGATACACTCATCTTTTGTATATGTTATCTTTTAGTTGCCCAACATTCCGCATCATATAGCATTGCAGGTCTTATTGCGGTTCTATAAAACTTTCCTTTTAACTTAAGTGGATTTTTCTTGTCACATAAGACATCTGAAGTTTGTCGTCATTTCATCCATCCTGCTCTAATCTTATGGTTAGCATCTTCATCGATCTCCCCATCTTTTTGAAGTATTGATCCAAGATATCTAAAAATATTTTTTCTACGCACCACTTGCCTATCTAATATAATCTCCTCTTCCTCTGTATTAACGGTACTGAAACAACATTTCATATATTCAGTTTTAGATTTACTTAGTTGAAAACCTTTTGTTTCTAAAGTATTTCTCCACAACTCTAGTTTTCTCTCCACACCTATCATACTCTCGTCAATTAATACTACACCATCCGCAAAAAGCATACACCATGGAACCTCACATTGTAAGTCTTTTGTCGCCTCATCCATTACTAAAGCAAATAGATATGGACTTAAAGCTGAACCCTGATGAAGTTCAATCTTAATCGGAAAAAGTTTAGTCACACCATCACAAATTCTAATGCTAGTTTCAACTCCTTCATACATATCTTTAATTAAATTCACATATTTTGTTGATACTTTCTTTTTCTGAATGGTCCACCACATAACATTTCTTGAAACTTTATCATGTCTTTTCTAAATCAATAAAAACCATATGTAGATCTTTTTTTTGTTCTTTATACATCTCCATAAGTTGTCTAATAAGAAATATGATATCTATCGTTGACCTTCCAGGCATGAAACCAAATTGATTATCTCTAACACATGTCTCTTTCCTTAGACGGTGCTCAATTACTTTTTCCCACAATTTCATAGCATGACACATGAGTTTGATACCTCTATAGTTAGTGCAACTTTGAATATCCACTTTATTCTTGTAAATTGACACTAAAATATTTCTTCTCCACTCATTTGGTATTTTATTTTTCTCAAAGATACTACTAAACATGTGATTCCAAACAAATCACCAACTATTTTCCCTATTGTTTTGGTCACTTTACAACTCAATAGCCAACTTCAAGCTGCAAAATTAATAACCATCAGACGAAAGTTGTTCATCCAAACAAACACCCACGACCTGAAGTCTAGCGATTGTTAGCCACGATTGCCAGTCATAACTAGTCGTTGTTCCAATCGCTACCTAAGTTTGGACATACCAAATTCCCCACACAATATAGACGATACACGATTAATTCATTTGGATCAAAACAACTTTCACCATAACAGTCCCAACAACTTCACAAGAAAGTATTTGCCAACGGAAAAAAAAAGACAAATTTTATCCAAATTCGACAAAAAAAAATGATTATGGAGGAAATTTTGACCTCGAGTAGGGCTTGGATTTGGTCGGCGGAAGGAAGGGTTTGAGCCATCGCCCGTCGAGGGTTTGGAATCTGTGGGGTTTGCGATCAAAAGGAGAGGGTTTGGGTGTTGCGTTTTACCCCTCGGAAATATTTAATCTAAATTTTCGATTTTTGCAGA
The DNA here is from genome assembly GCA_963682175.1 of Triglochin maritima. Taxonomy (NCBI): domain Eukaryota; kingdom Viridiplantae; phylum Streptophyta; class Magnoliopsida; order Alismatales; family Juncaginaceae; genus Triglochin; species Triglochin maritima. The sequence continues at coordinate 40,135,832 of OY821779.1, forward strand.
AAGGTCCCTCGTTCAGTCGTATGGACAAGTTTAGTTTTTTGAATTATGTTATTATATTTATTTTAGGGAAATGCTAGTTTAGCGTTAAAGGTTAATCTAGAGTTACTTTATTGTTCAGAAATTAACAATATACTATTGAATCAATCAAAACCTATAAAAGAATAAAATAAAAAAGGTTTTAGATTGAAATTGTCCAAACTAAGATATCTTTCTACCCGTGGTTCAAGAAACCGGAAGAGAACTAAATGTAACACCTATTTGGATTAATTACTTGTCTTTATATAGGTTGAAAGTCGATTAGATGATATTCAATACATCTTAACCATTCGAACTAGATTGGTATAGTATAATTGCTAAATATAAAATCCTTCTAAATATAACAACAAATATAGAAACTTATGAGGATAAGTGCATGCATGCATGGTAACACATGATTCATACTTGTAAATTTAAATGCAAATATAAAATGAGTTGTACGCATAGTCATTAATTTTTCCTTTTTCAACGTAAAACTTGGAGCTAATTTGGATTATGAAATGCCATCTTGTTTAGAATTAGATTATATTATTTTTAGATTGACTACAATTCACTTTCTTTCCCAAAAAGATTCGGAATAGTAGCCTCGATGCCCTTCTTTAACCTCATATTCGAGGTTGGGGTTTATTGTTCGCATATGTTACGATGGATAAAGCTTTAGGTTAAATGTTTGTATAATTGGATAAAAATGTGGTTTGCTTCATGCAAAAGGAATAGATGAAAATATTAATAACATAATAGGGTAGTTTAAATGGGATATATAAAACTCGAAACCATGGTTTAATGGTGTATTTGACAAGCAACATAAGAAGAGAAGGGGGAAAACGAGTTTCTTTAGTTTGGATGACATCTTAAAAAAGAAAAATGGGTAAAAGTCTCCCACATAAAATGGACTTCTATTTCTGCAATTTAGAGAGAGATTTTCTCTAAAAAAATCTCAAATGCCACAAAATGAAATAGGATGGTTAAACACACCACGAGTGTGAATCAAAATGCTATACCAAACGAGTATTATAAACTCAAAAGTTGAGATGTGCATACTACGATTCACCTGCAATCATTTTTCCATCTCTTTTATTCAAAAAAAATAAATCAACTCTTTTCCATATTTCTAATCCAACGAACGTACTTAATAAAATTTGGCTACTCATAAGACAACGAATCATGATCAGTAAACCTCTAAATTTTTTCGCACAGACCAATTACATATCACACGAAACAATAATCACCAATCTAAATATGAAACATTTATTTAGGTATAATAAGCCATACCCACACAACATCCACACCCTAAACCTAAAATTAGCAAAACAAGCAACAAACATGTCCAAACAAAAAACAGTTGGAACTCAATGGTCACAACTCCTCTCCCCACACTTTCCGGCCAACCACCAAATCCAACCCCACTCTCTCTTTAAAACAATCTCTTCCAATCTTTCACTTCTCTCTCCTCCAAACCCGCTCGACTCCGAATACCACATTGGCGGAACGGAATTGTTTGATTACGATGAGATCTCTTGTTCTACTTGTCGTCGTGGTCGTGGTCGTGGTCGTCGCCGTGTTGGGCCTTTCCGAGGCTCACACCCGCCCAACTGGGCCCGAATGTCGTGCCCGCAACCCTAATCACTTTTTTCTCACCAAAATACCACAATTCCACCCGTCCCCCGCGCCCGCCCCATCGACCCCCCAAGCCGTTCATAAGGCCTCCTTGCAAGATGCCTCGTCGGTGCCGGTAACCCCTCTAGCGACGGAATCTGACACGCCGGCGCCTGAGAGTTCGCCGGTGGTGGAATCTCCGATGTCGGTACAAGAATCTCCGGCACCGGAGAAGGAATCTCCGGCATTGGAGGAGGAATCTCCAGCACCGGCGAAGGAAACTCCGGTCTCAACAGAGGAAACGCCGACGTCAGAAGAGGAATCTCCGGCACCACCGGCAGAGGAATCTCCAGAACCGCTGGAGGAATCTCGGGCACCGACGGAGGAAGAATTGCCGGCACCACCGGCGGAGGAATCTCCCGAACCGCTGAAGGAATCTCCGATGCTGACTACGTCCATGATACCGGGGATGTCCACCGTGATCCCTGCCGCCGTCAAACTAGTGTGCCACCGCACGACGTACCCCGACGAGTGCGAGTCCTCCCTCAAACCCTACCTATCGGCGATGGCCAGCCGCGACGCCTCCCCAGCAAAGGTGCTGGAGTACATGATAAAGGCTGCGAAGAACGAGACAATCGACGCGGTGGCGGCATTCAAAAATCTGGCCTCCTCGCCGTCGCCGGACCTGAAGCCGGACGTCCTAGAGCAGCTTAAGTCCTGCGCCTCCCGGTACCAAGACAGCACCGACTACTTCGACACGGCTCTAGAGGGACTGGCAAACAAGGACATCCCGACAACGCAAATCAACCTGTCGGGAATTCTCGACGACTACGAGAGCTGCGGTGGAGGCGACGCGCCGGAGGACCCGGTGTTCCCGGACCCACAGCCGTGGACTCACTACAAGAGGAGGTTGGTGGCTCTCGTCGACAACTGCTTGGATGTCTGCCTTTTTGTGAAGTTTTGAGGTGGCGGCCGGAGAAAAAGCGGTCCGGTGAGTTGTGTTTGCCGGAAATTGAATTGTTGATTTGTGTTGTTTGTAATATGATGAGAGAGAGAGAGAGAGAGTGAGTGGAGTTGTGGAAATTAAGATGTATGTTTGTGTGGATATATATGTTGTTAACGGAGCGTAAAGATCGATGCATGTTCTGAATATGTTTGTTGTAGATTAATGTGGTTTCGTAACCAATATGGATTAGGATTGCACTATTATTACATGGCTGATTTTTACGTGATGTAAATTTATTGATTTTTACGTGATATAAAGTGTTCTAGTTATATATTTTTTCTATGTTAATTTAAACCAAATTAAACTGACCATCTTTTTTGCAATACCACGTATGTGTTGTGCTTTCAAAGTACAATGTTATATTGAAAGCCATGCCATATTGTCTGTTAGATCCCTAACCTAGGGTTAGTGGACTAATGGGGTTTAAGGGTTGGTTTGCATGGGGAAGTGGGGGTGCAGGTGTTTGCATGGGAAGGTGAAGAGGTGGGGGTACTGTAGCACGAGTTTAAATGAGGCCTTCTCTCTCTTTCTTCTTCTTTCATCTCCTTCTCATTTCTTCTTCCTCCTTTCTCACCAAACACACACCTTCTTCCTCAGTCACCCAAGCCCAGGCGGAGGAGGTTGCGTCGGCGTGAGGTGCGAAGCGGTCCAGGCAAGAGAGGTGCGGAGTTGAACGCACGAGGAGATCACCGGAGGCGACGTGCGCGAGCGGAGCTCCGGCGTTTTCGTCGTTTCTTTTGAGGTATGTCGACTCATTAGTGTGGCTTGTTGTTGACACTCATGAGAGGGTCATGTTGGTCGGTCGGAGGAGGTCGGAGGCCTCTCCGACGTCGCGTTTGGGCGAAGAAACCTCGGCTGGCGCGAGGTTGAAGACGACCGGGCGGTCGACCGGTCCTTGGACGGTCCACCGAATGCATGTATATCTTTACTGTCTGTTGCGTTTCGGTCGACCGAGGTCTTGTGTTCGGTCGACCGGAACTTAAATATATTGGTTTATGTTGCATGATGTTCGGACTTTGGAGTATGTTCGGTCGACCGTTATATGACGTAGAAATATAGGTTGACCCTAACTGTTGTCGGTCGACCGAGACCCCTGAGTCGGTCGACCGATGGAATAAAATGATGTAGAAGATGTACTGTTAGTTTTCGGTCGACAGGGACCTGAGTCGGTCGACCGATAGACTGGATTGTAATGTTGACCAACTCCGGATTTTGACCTCGTTCGGTCGACTGGTTTTAGACCTTCGGTAGACCGTTTGGGGGATTGTGTTCTGTGCGCAGCGGTAGACCGTGTTAGGGACGGTCGACCGATTCCTTTCTGGAAACGGTCAACCGAGTCACCTTTTACGGTCGACCGTTTGGACCCAGAACAGAATTCCAGGTTCCCTTTTGAATGCCAACTTTGTCCACGGAAACCCGTGTCCTCGCCTTGTGCGTGAGCCGGGAGGTGACGGTGGGCGCGTGATGCGTGCCTGCCCAGGGACCGCCGTTGGGAAGAGTGTGGGTGTTCGGGACGCGTCAGTTCCAGGTATGGAGCGTGACAAATGTGATGGATTGATTGGACTTATTGTAGTATAGCAGGCCTGAGGGATCGCGGATCCCGGTGTTGATGTTGTGCGGGCACGCAACTGGCGTTGGGTGAGGTGACTACCGGCCCACGGGCTACGGAGGTCGCTACCCTGCTTTTATAGCGGCGCGGTTGGTGTTTGCGGCTCGAGGAGCCTGATGACCTGGCAGACTTCGGTCTGGTTTTGTCCGATGCTGTGCCGGACTGTTGTGATGGACCACCGATGCTGTGCCGGTGATGCCGCCGAGGTTGTGCCGGCGACGGTGATTGTTGAGCCGAGGCTGTTCCGGCTATGTTGTTTTTCCTCGGCTGGGCACCTACCGAGATGTTGTTGTTATAACTTCCGGGCGACGGCCCCGTTGGTCCCTGTGGCTCCGACCACTGAGATTTGCAGATCTGTATTCTATCGGCCCGCAGGCGTGACAAAGGCTCCCTGCCGAACCCTTGAGTAGTGTAGCTGCGTGTGGGGGGTGCGATGTCGCGTGCTGTAAGACTGCATGTGCCTGCAGTAGGTCTCCTCGGGAGACTCGTTGTTGATTGTCGGACTGATGTCCTGTTTTACCCTTCGGGGGAACTGTTTTCCATTTCTGTCGACGCCATGACATACTACTAGTATGATAGGTTCATTGTGTAATTCATGCATATATAGGTGAGTTGGCATACGGGGTTTCCTTCTGGAAACTCAGGCATTGTTGTTATATATTTTCAGGACCGCAGTAGGTCCAGTGGGGTGGTGATCGGCGGGCGCGCGCGTTTGGAGTCGGATCCTCTAGTCAGACCACTGAGGTCCACATGATTACATTTATCTTCCCTTATCGTTTCGTTGTAATCATGTATTCGTTTTGGCAAACTCTGATGTATTATGGTGCACCGCTTTATTGTTATGAGAAGTAGCATTCCCGCCTTGATTATTGTGCTCTGTGTCTTGATTATGAATTTTTAAATTTTCCGCTGTTTCGGGATGTTACAACTTGGTATCAGAGCGGTCGATTCCTATGCGGTTCCCAATGAAATCACCCTTGTAGTAATAGGAGTCATGCATTTTATCTTTTAGCATGCATACATGGCTGAAGTTGTGATTGTTTCTCTTATCAGATGGCACCTAGGCGCGTGAGGAATTCTACACGCGATCGTACTTCCAGTGACGACACATCTGGTGCTCATTGGGACAGGTTGGGTGAGTTTCTGGAGCGTCAGGCAGCTCAGAGCACCCAGGGCGGAGTGGGAGCTGAGCACGATCGGTTCATGCGTCAGCACCCGCCGACTTTCGACGGCAGGAGGGCTCCAGAGATTGCAGAGGACTGGATCTTCCGGATGGAGAAGATCTTCCGTGCTATTGGAGTAGCACCTGAGAGGATGGTGGAGCTGGCCACCTATGTCTTTGACGGCGAGGCCGCCAACTGGTGGAGGTCCACGTCCACAGTTCTGTTTGAGGACCGTGTGGATATCAGCTGGGAGGAGTTCTTAGAGGTGTTTCATGAGCAGTACTTCCCCCAGCATGTCAGGGATCAGAAGAGGGAGGAGTTCATGTCGCTGGAGCAGAAGGACATGACACTGACGAGCTACATCAGCAGATTCAACGCCTTGGAGCGTTACTGCCCAGAGATCTGCGTGACCCCAGAGCAGCGGGCGAGGAAGTTCGTTAAGGGACTGAGGCAGCCGCTTCGTTCTCGGGTGATCAACAGCATGCCGCGGACCCTTGCAGATGCGGTGAAGCATGCTACGATCATCGAGCAGGACCAGAGGGAGTGTAACCAGGAGGCGCGGAAGGCGCCAGTGAGCACCGGCAGCAGAGTAGCTGGTCGTGGAGCGGGGAACCCGGGCAAGAGGCCCAGGTTTGATGGAGGAGGAGCACGTCAGTCAGGAGCGTGCACTTACTGCGGGAGGTTCCATCCAGGACAGGAGTGTCCCCGTCGGACTGGAGCGTGCATGGGTTGTGGTCAGATGGGACACTTTGTCCGTGATTGTCCTCAGAGGCAGGGAGAGCCGAGCAGGAGGCCAGGACCACCAGTAGTAGGCAGAGGCGGAGGCAGCCGGTCAGTTGTTCCACCGGGCCAGAGCAGGAGGACCGGGAGGGTCTTCACTATCCAGGCTGAGGAGGCGAGGGACTCCAACACCGCCGTGGAAGGTACGCTTTCAGTTTCTGGTTCTGTAGCGCGCGTATTGTTTGATTGTGGCGCCACTCACTCCTTCATCTCGGAGAAGTTTGCTGGCGAGTTGGGTCGGACCCCTGTGCGGCTGACTGATGTTTTGGAGGTCAGCACGCCCATGGGTGAGGTGGGCACTGTGGGGAGCTTTTTCCCCGGCACCACAGTTGCTTCGGGAGACCATGATTTTCCGGCAGATCTGGTCTTGTTACCGATGGTGGACTTCGACGTCATACTGGGGATGGACTGGCTGTCACAGTACGACGTGCGAGTCTTTTGCCGTGAGAAGAAGATCCTGATCCCGATGAGGGCGTGCCAGATGTTTTGATCAGAGGTGCGAGGAGCAGAGGGGGTTGTCTGATTGTGTCTGCGGTTAAGGCACAAAGACTGATTCAGCAGGGATGCAGAGCGTTTGTGACCGTTTGGAGGTTCGGTCGACCGCTCGAACCAGGTTTCGGTCGACCGTTCAATAACTCGGTCGACCGTTCGTAACAGGAATTATTCCATCGCTGTGTTCGGTCGACCGACCGATTACATTCGGTCGACCGTTCGAACAGATGAAAATTCCCTGTTATAGGTTGAGACATGTCCGGTCGACCGTGCCCGATCGGTCGTCCGTTTACTGCTAACCGATCGACCGTTGGAGCACTGTTCTGCAGACTTGTCAAATTTCGGGATTAGTAGTAAATTCACAACTTATGTAACATATTATCCTATGCAATGATCAATCATTACACCCCATATTATTTACATCACATATGAATTTAATTTAAATTCTAATTATGTTATTAATCACAACATAATTTTGATTTTGCTTGTTCACCCCATGTGTCATATTTTCTACATGAAACCCGACACATCTTATGAACTCAAAATCTCAATTTCTTGTTTCCCAGTTTTGTGGTGTGACCTATGGGAGGATCTAAACTAAGTTGACAGTGATATTAAGAGTTTAATATCACAAGCTATAAGCGGTATCTAGCTACACATTATAGCTCCCAATTAGTTAGATGTCTTAATTCCACTCGAACCAAAACGCGATCCATTTAGTGATGGAGTGCACCACTTGTGTTCGTCCCTTGCCTCATGATATTAAGAATACACACAAAGTAGCTTTGTGTCATCTTTGTATTAGTATTCATTTCTTGATCTCTTTAAGCTAGTTATAAGTATGTGACTTAACTCAAATCACATTGTGCACATTATAACTTTGCTTTATCAAAGGCCCACTAATATCATCACTCAATTAAGAGGGGCAATGATAATCTTTTGACTAACTATCTTCTCCAACGAAAGTTATACTTAACCAACTAATGTCTTTACACTACACTCATCGATAGCTTAAGACACTAGTCTAATTAAGAACTCCTTAAGCGATCGGATATAAGTCTCATATCAAAGGACCAAGGACACAGTAAAATATTAATGACACAGAAACACATTCCTATAATATTTTACTTGTTAGGTCAATTCGGTATACAAAAGTACTATTTTCCTATTTTGTGTACCTGTGTTGTCACTCATTTGTAGAGCTACAATGATCTATGACCAACACGACAATCTTAACTCGGTAATTAATGTTCCTTGTTAATTACCATGCTTGCGAATATCTTTTGTTTTATGTAAACCAATATCTTTTAGAGCTCTACGGTTAAGGACCAAGAGCATCTTCCTTAACACTTCTAAAAGACGAATAACATAAACAAGGAACAAAATGATTTCTCATTCAATTCATAATAATTGACATTTAAAAGTAAAACTTTTAGAATACATTCCCTTCAATCTCCCACTTGTTATTAAAAATTTCTTTCTCATACATACTCAATGCATAAAACAATAATAACTAGGGTAAACCCCATTACATATCAATCATCAAGCCAATCTACATGGTTCCTCAATCCCATGGACTCGAAATGCATTTCGCCCTTGGCTTGGGATAAGGGTTTTGTGAATGGATCAGCTGTGTTGTTGTTGGTGTCCACCCATAAAAGATTTATTTTGCCTTCGTCGATGAGGTCACGTGTCACGAAGTACTTACGATCCATGTACTTCACTTTGTGGTGTGATCTAGGATCCTTGATTTGTGAGATGGATGCACTATTATCGCAAAATAGCTCAATGGGTCCCTCGCTCGTGGGAACTACTCCAAGCCCCTCAAGGAACTTCTTGATCCACACTCCTTCCTTGCTCGCTTCAGCGACAACCATCACTTCTGAAGCAGTGGTTGAATCGGCCGTAGTGCTTTGCTTCCAACTACGCCAACTCACAGCTCCACCATTCAGAAGGAAGACGTATCCTGATTGCGACCTTCTATCGTCTGGATCACTCATGAAACTCGCATCCGAGTAACCTTCAGCTATCAATTCCCTTTGTCCTCCATAAACAAGAATCTTATCCTTAGTCCGGTTAAGGTACTTCAGGATATTCTTGACCGCAGTCCAATGCTCAGGACCTGCGTTGGATTGATGACGACTTGTCACGCTTAGAGCATACGAGACATCGGGTCTTGTGCAAGTCATCGCGTACATGATCGACCCAATTGCCTAAGCATAAGGGACATCCTTCATGTACTCCAAGTCCTTACGTGATTGCGCACGTTGAGACTTCTTGAGTTGCACACCCATACTCATTGGCACACTACCCTTTTTGGAGTTGTTCATCTTGAACATTTCCAAGACCTTGTCAATGTATGCACGTTGACTTAGGCAATGAGTCTACGAGATCTATCTCGATATATCTTGATTCCCAAGATGTATTGAGCCTCACCCATGTCTTTCATCGAAAATGCAGATTTCAATGAATTTCTCGTTTGCTCAAGCAAAGGAATATGATTGCCCATAAGCAATATGTCATCGACATATAAGATTAGGAATACTACATGGCTCTCTGATTGATCTCGTTTATATTTAACCGCAAGTGCACGGCCGCGTTGAAGCGGTGGCAAATACGGGTTGTCCACTGGGAGGTGTGTCGACACTTGGTTTGTGCGAAGGCGAGAGGTAAAGAAAGGGAAGAAAGGTTGGTTACACTAAACTACACTAAGATGCAAATGGAAATGAAGATAAGTAATAAAACTAAACCCCAAAGGGGGTAGAGAAATGATGTGAACATAAAGATGTGTGTGGTGTGTGTGTAATTAAGCTCCTCACAACATGTAGTGCATGAAATCATAAAACTACATCCAACTTTGCCTCTACATGAATTAAGATTTTACTACATCATTAAAACATACAAGACAATAATTGGAATGAAGCTAAATGAACTCAAGTATAAAGACTATACCCTATTATGCCTCCACATGAATTAAGATTTTACTACATCATTAAAACATACAAGACATTAGCTAAGGTAAAGGCAACAAGAGTTCACACACTACAACTTGTGTTTCCAATATTAATTCCTATCCATATCCTAACCTTATCATTCCCCATAAAATAGATCCACTAATCAAAGCATAAGCTAAGCTTCATTCAAGAGCATTAGCATATCAAAGATAAGAGTGGAGACCCATTAGATGGTTATGGAAATCATTTAAAGCTCAAGGGATTAAGATAACACACACTTAATACACTACATGATTATATCACATATTTCTCCACCCCCCAAATGGGGACGGAACTACTCACTACTCATTACACTAACTATAGTAACAAAAGCAAGCATAATACTGAAATGAAATTTATACTAATCAAGCAAGAAATATTAAAGAAGCATAAAACAAAACAAACAAGCAAACATGCATATGGAAGGAAATTAAACTAAGAAAGAAACAACACAATTAAAAGAAAACTTCTATTATTAACTCACTCAATTACAAGTAGCTCTTCCTCCACCAGAGTTTTGCTTCAAGGCTTCACTCTTAGTAGGGAAGGTGGCCACCAAAGAGAGAGATGGATACAATGGGAGGTGAAGAGTTCTATTTATAAGCATGGAAAAAGCTAATCCGGGACAATCCCCCGATGTGGGACTAAACCAATACCAAATATAGCCTAAACACATGTTAATACAAGTCCAGGAGAAAACTTAGTCGATCTGGGCTTAACCAGACCGCCAATTGGCGGCCTATAAGCTTCAGATCGGTCTGGATCTTCTGGTGGGCTTTCCTTGGATTGTTTCTTCGTCTTGGATGCATCTAACTTGTTTAGTGGAGCTCCGACCCGAATCGAATTGACAAAATACTCCCCATGATGGTGTGGAGTTTCCTGTTTTGCTCTTAGGTCCTTCTGTCTTACGATCAGGTCCTTCTGTCTTGCATCTTGGTCCCCAGGTCTCACAATTAAGTCATTTTTCCTGCTTTTGGGTCCTTTCATAGCTCTTCTCTTCAAACCTCTTTATTTCTGAAAACTAAACATAAAACTCGTCACGTAGCATTGCTTAGGTGTAAGATAATGGATATAAGATACAAATATAAGCATGAAATGATGTCGGTTGGGCCTTCATGATCTTGAATGTCATCATTCATGTCATGATCTTGTAGAGTATCTTGAGTTTCCTCAAGCACAACCCTACTCCCACTACTTTTTACTCTTTCTAGAAATTCATTTTCCAGAAATGTGGCATCCCTCTCTACAATCAATCGATTGGAGGTGATATGCCAAAAGTAGTATCCTCTTGTCTCACGAGGATAACCAATAAAGAAGCACTTATCCGCT